>OZ007557.1:13095575-14345575 GCA_963931855.1 Philhelius festivus | reverse complement strand
CGACACGGTCTTGTTTAAACCACATGTTCACCAAGCCCCTCTTATTCAATTCCAGCAGCGAGAATTCGTTTATCATGGCCCTGTAGCGTTCGTGTGTAGTATTGCCGATCGCGTCCTAAAAGTATCATTCCTCTCGCGTGACGCCGCATCACACAGTGACTTCAAGTGGATGTAATGGCTCTTCGTGCATCACACTCAGATTTTCAGTGCCCCAGAAACTAAGATTTCGCGTTAACCGCTTAAGTGAAAATGCACCTTGTCGCTCATGACACAAAATCATCATCTTCGTTGTTGAGATTGAGGATGGCTTGACAGTAAATCACACGCGACGGACGGTCAGCAGGCATTAACTGATGCACTGTTTGCACTTTATATAGGAATATGTGTAAGTCTTTCACTAAAATTCGCCGTAGGGTCCGTCTGCTGAAATGATGTCCAATTGCGTGGCTCGTCGTCTGGTTAATGTTACTTCGTTCACAGCGACATCGGCAGCTACAGCGGCGATAGTCTCAGCGACCAGTCCGGTGGCGGCCACGTCCCGCATGGTCTCCTCTCGCGACTTCAAGTAGCCCCAAAAAAAGAAGTTGGGGATGGTAAAATCGGGCGATTTTGCTGGTCATGCTAAATCACCAAAACGGAGATTACGCGATCAGGAAACGCTTCCTTTACAATATTCATTGCGACACGGTCTTGTTTAAACCACATGTTCACCAAGCCCCTCTTATTCAATTCCAGCAGCGAGAAGTCGTTTATCATGACCCTGTAGCGTTCGCCAGTAGTATTGCCGATGGCGTCCTAAAAGAATCACTACTCCCGGGTGAACGCCGCATCACACAGTGGCTTCAAGTGGATGTAATGGCTCTTAGTGCATCACACTCGGATTTTCAGTGCCCCGGAAACGAAGATTTCGCGTTAACCGCTTAAGTGAAAATGCACCTTGTCGCTCATGACACAAAATCATCATCTTCGTTGTTGAGATTGAGGATGGCTTGACAGTAAATCACACGCGACGGACAGTCAGCAGACATTAACTGATGCACTGTTTGCACTTTATACAGAAATATGTGTAAGTCTTTTACTAAAATTCGCTCTAGAGTCCGTCTGGTGATGTCCAATTGCATGGCTCGTCATCTGGTTGATGTTACTTCGTTCTTAGCGACATCGGCAGCTAAAGCGGCGATATTCTCAGCGACCAGTCCGGTGGCGGCCACGTCCTGCATTGTCTCCTTTCGTTCCAGTCTGTTCGTGTCGAGTAGATAAGCGCCGTAATGTTTGGCCAGTTCACGCGACGCGATTAGTAAATCGACGTCGAAATTATCGCGGGGCTAACACCACCCATTGTTGTGTTGGCCTTTGTTTGATGCTAAACGCTCAAAACAACTAATTTCTATTGGTAGATTGCATATTAGCTCCGTTATAGGTGTCCTTACTGGACACTGCCTAATAGGAAGACATGCTTTTCGGCTTGGAGTTGCTGCAAATGATTTTTATAGAAGCTGCATGAATGAAGAAGAAGAGGAGACTGTTTCTCACCTTCTATGTTCCTGTCCCGCCCTAGCACAAAGACGTAGACTCCACTTGGGAGACTTCTACTATAACGATGATCTAAGATTTCATTGCGTATAACTTTGGTCTTCACAACTTTCCCTATAAACCAATAGTTTCCTAAAATCTAGAGCGATTCGCGCTTTCCATTGAATGAATCTGAGAAGACAAATGCTTTTACACGACATCCATCTTCAATTAAGCTTTCCTACCAATAATTATTCTCGCCCCAATCAATCTCATCTCTTTTTCACTCCATTTGCTCTGTTTTCTATTATATGATCTATTCTTTCTTACCTACGCCAGCGCTTCAGCGGCTCGGTTCGGCGGCGGTCAATGCTAGCAGCATTTTAAATGGTCTTGACATGTTATACGTATTGTCTGTATTCCATACTTTCACTTTGTATTCGATCTTGGTACAGTGTCATAGATCTTCAAAACAGTTAGCGTGCATTCGGTTTTCAAAATATCCTCCTTAATCTCTCTCGGATGTCAGCTATTTTGTCATTATTTTTTTTCACATCAAATACATAAATATGCAAACAATGGCATGTCACTGATAGGTTCTCCATCTCTGAATCTTTTCTTTCGATATGAAATTGATTTTGCTTTCCCACAATTCAATGTGCAAAAATATGATTCACCACCACACGTCAATGTGAACAAAAATCTCTCAAGCATCGGGCAAGAGTTCGCAATATAAAAAGGAAAAAAAAAACAATAATAATAATAGGCAACCCGTTTGGCCGTCATTTCCTTATTTTCTCGCACGTTATTAAACCATATTTGTATGGGCTGACCATAACAGAAAGATTTTCTACAGATTACACTGCCACAATAGAAAAGGATAAAAAAAACAATGCATTTCTTCGCATTCATTGTCCAGGTCCTGGGGTTGATTGGGTTGGCATCTGTCCGCATCGTTCAACCCTTGGAAAATAGTTTCCGATAAAATGGCGATGTACGTACGTTTCAAGTATCTTCTTCTTTTTTTTTTTTTGAACAAAATTATGCTAAATTATAGTATTTCTAGTATTTCTTTCTTTGTCCGCATATGGTCAGAGATATCATAAGAATATCATCTTCTTAAAGATATCTTATCCTTTTTTTTACTTTCTTTGTTTTCATATGCTTATAGGAAACAAAAACCTTTTGGATTTGCAACAAAATCGAAAGGATAAAAAGGATTTAAGTTATAATTTCATGTGTTTATCTATTATTTGTAAAAATGATTACCGTCACGAAATATTTCTTTTTTATGTTGAAAGAAAAAATATCAATAATTCCTATGATTTACAAGTCTTAATAGAGATTTTCGTTGAATTGTTTTTTTTTTGTTGGAAGGACTCAAGATTGCAATCAATAACAATGATGTTATGTTTTTTTGGTTCTTCCATCTACAAAGACACGGAAGCTTATGCCTTGGATGTCTTCAACAATTTATTCTATCCTAATTATTAAACCACTCGACATTTCACTGCTTAGTCGGTAGGGAAGTTGGTAACACGTTTCCACATTTTAACTCATTTGCGTTGGGCGCCATTTTAGCCAAATAGGTATTCTTTCTTTCAATTTGTTAGATTTTGTAGTACAATTCTCCTAACGTACTTTTACCCACTTAAACGCCCACTTTTTGAGAGAGGAAAAATAACATTGTCATCTCTTAGATTTAAGAGAGTTTAAATACAAAATTGTATTATTCTGGAAAGGTTGAATTAGAATGAATCTAAAATATAAGAATAAATAAATGGCGAAATATGAAACCTTTTCCAATCTATGGACCAATTCACTTGATCTTTAGCCCAAATGAATCTATTTCATTTTCTTTTGAGGGAGTGGCTTTTTACAGGTGCACATATAAAAAACCAGCTTCGTGAAATCGTAGTTTTACAGTTGAATCTGAAATCGTATCTGGATTGTCCAAAATACACGAATCTCTAATGTCTTTAAATTGGACATATACTTATAAAGTGGAAGCAGTCTTCTTTGTATCTTATGTCGCATAATGTGCTAAACTTATTATAACTCCCATCGTAGGGTGGACCGTTAAGACATAGTACTTCGCATCTTACTTTGAATATTACAGAAATCTCTTTAGAGCTTAGAGAATCGTGGAAATAGTTATTGTTACCCAAATTAAATTTCAAATGGTTATATTAAATTCGGCTTTCTGATTTAGTAGCTTTTCCTATAAGTACATACTCGTACATTCCGAACCGAGTCTTCATTTAGTTGAAAAATAGCTTTTTCTTTAAACTGAGAATGTTGTTTGGATCAATCTGTATATCTTAACCGAATGAAGTGGCGATCCGTTCCCATCTTTTTACTCAATCGCTCAACTCGAAAACCTAAGACTTTAATAAGATAATCAGCCTGTGTTTGTTAGTTTGAAAAAAATCTTTCTCCATGTTAGCTTTATTAGACTTTGGCCTGGCTTTTTCGACAAGGTGCTTACTAAAATTCAGCGTTGGTTTAACGTTTACTCCAAGATACTCAAGATATTCATTTGTCTCTTCCAGATGATTGCTTCCAACTTCAATCCGACTAGCTCGCGAAAGAATGTTTTTTTTTTCCAGAAAATCAAAATCATTTTTTTTAAGTTTTGAAATGCAAAGTTTCATTAAAATCCGTTATGTCGATAATGAGAAAATCAAAATTTTAAAATAGTTCTATCGTGGGTACAGTCAGTAATATTTTAAATAAAAAAATTATTTTTTGAATCGTAAAAATGTATCGAGAGAAAAAAAAAATGTTATCAAAGTTCTAGGTACGTACGGTTCTTGAGAAAAATACGATTTTCGAAAACAATTTTTTAACGTTTGTTGGGGGATATCGTCTTTTTTTATATAGAAAATAATTTTTTTTCTTACATCTTGTAAAATGTATTAAGAAACTTTTAATTTTCAACTTTAAAAAAATTCTAAATATTCAGTTTTAAAAAAAAGATTTTTTTTTTTAAAACTAAAAAAATGTGTTTGAAAATTTGAATACACAATACTATTCAATTTTTTAGGGAGCCTTAGCATACAGAAAAATGATCAAAATCGGTTGTACAGTTTTTGAGAAAATCAAAAACAAAAAAAATGGTACCTGGCTTTTTTTTTATAATCGGCGCACACTCAAGGGGTTTTTTGTATACCCTTAATATGCAAGAGACACAGTGTGAGCATTAAGAAAAAAGGGAAGTGTTAGAAAGAAGGTGTCGGTGTACATTGGTTTTGAACATCGCAATGACTGGGAAAGACAGAGCGTTGCAAGGCTTGAACTAAATGAAATTTTTAGAATTTTTCTTTTAAAACCTATGGAACAGTTTTAAAAAAATATATAAAATTTCTAAAAAAATCGTAGGTCAGGTATTTTTATTTTTGGTCTTAAAAAAATAAAGAAAAACATGTGGGTGAAAAATTAGAAATTTTATCTACCAAGTTTAGGCTGTAGTCGAACAGACAGACAGACAGAATTGCGAGACCTATTTTTTCGTGTTCCCTATCATCGTAATGTCAACTTTGATCAAAATCTCGAGTTCGATTTTTTGACAATTGCATAACTTGCCAAATACATTTAAGTCGCAGGGAAAAAATGGTGACTGCTTAGTGTTCAGGTGTGTTTCAAATACAACTCAAAGCGCTCAGAGCACGCTTTGTTCAGAACATGCTCGACATGCCCTGATTCTGAAATGCAGAGCTCTATTCTGGCCTAAAAAAGAAAAACCAAGACCAATTGATTGGGCTTGTTTATTTTCAAAACTAAGTTTCTTTGCAAAACAGACAGACTTTTAAAATGGGAATTTGATTGAATGCACAATTTTCGTATTTGTTCGTTTTTGGACTTCCGTAAAGCATTTAAAAGAGCAAATGATTTTTTTGTTGCTTTTATACACTCTTTATCAAACCATTTTTGTTTGTACGCTTTTGTTACATTAGAACTTAACTTGTTTGCAGAATCCCTCATGCATGTTATTATTTCACGTGAAAGAATGGCGGTAGACTTGATGCAAGCAGGAATACTTAATAGGGTAGATAGGTTTCAGCACCTTCATCTCTCCATATAAGTAGGGGTATCAACTGAAAATTTGTTTGTGTCGAGTTGCGCTCGGTTTTCTATTCTACTGCAATTGGCATATGATCAGAGAAATGTTTGTATGCACTTTTAGTCTTAAGTTGAAAATGCCTGAGTTATTCAATAAAAACCAGTTTCCTTAAAAATGAAGATGGCGCCCAACACAAACCAGGGCTAGATTCCTGAAAAGTATAATTTAAAAACCTAATGACATAAAGATCTGGCAAACAAAATCAGTTTGCTTGTTTTTCCAATTAATAAAATGTACAGATTAGGCTAGATGAACATATCTTCAATTGCTTTGATTTCAATGCAAGACATAGCTATGCGATTGTCGTGTTAATCAACTAAGAGATAAAATCGCAACTTGCTGTATCCAAATCATATTCCATTCGTTTTTGTCTCAATTCTACACCTAGTCTCCTTCATTTTATAATAGTTTCGGATCTTTGATAACGTTCCTTTAGAAAATTAATAGTCTTTCGATGGTATATTTGAGTGGGGTTTGTTTTTTCGCACATATTTGAAAATCACGACGTTTCTCCCAAAAATTTTTAATCTCGAGCCAGGAACTGTTTTTGGTTTAACTCGGAAGTTTGTAGTGCAATCAAAAATCATAAGGTTTCGAATATAAATTATGTTTTTTTCCATTCTCGAAATTAATTTACCTTCCACGAACCACTTAACGTTTCAGTAACTGAGCTCAAATTTGAGTTGAGGTAAGATGTTGTTGAAAGCTTGAGATCAATAATAAAGTCTGAAGAAGTTGCAGAAAATGGAGTTCCTGAAAGTTTCATTAAAATTATTATGAGTCATATTTTAAAACATTAGTCCTAGTTTGTCAAAGATTTTAAAGTATTGTGGCACACATATCTTTAGTCATTTTGATAGGATTTTTTTATTGTCCTGATTTCGATCTGTCAACGTACTCATGCAAACTGTCAAACTGCAATAATCAAGGTCCTTGAAGATATAAGTTTCAATATGATGAAGTGCCCTCTGTTTTTGCAAGAAAGGGACATGCTATAGCAGTGAGTTTTAAAAAAGACCAAAGCGTTAAGCTTCATTTTTTTTTATAATTCACACGCGCTCAAGGGTTTATTCTGATACGCTTATAATGTTAAACATATGAGCGATGGGGAAAATAGGGGGAGGATGGTTTAATGATCATTGTTCTTGAATGTTTGCAAATTGAAATGGCAAGAGAAAACCGTGCCGGGTAAATTATTCCATATTCGTGTTGTGCGACTAAAAAAACGAATCTCTGTATTTGAGAGTACGTCCAAAATCTGCTTTCCTAGCAAAACAGGTATCACGGGTGAATTGACTAAATGAACGAATTCAACTGGATACTTCAAGTGAACATTGCTTGTGAAAGAACCGATAAAACAAGAAAAGACATGAAACATTTCGACGGTGTTCAAAAGTTGGGATTGATTCCATGATAGTTCTGTTTCCTATTAGTTCTAATGCTCTGTTCTAGATTCTATCAAATAAATGAAGAGAAGTTTGGGCTGCACCTGCCCAAAAATGTGAGTTATACTCGAGTTTTGGACGTATAAATGTGAAAAATTTCTTACAACGATACAGAAATCCTAAGCATTTAGCAGTGTTTTTTGTGAAGATCGTCATCGTTTACACACATACCGAGTACTGAGTGTTTTTGGTGGTCTCAAGAATATGATTATTCCAACGAAGTTTGTCGCTTACACAACATACCAAGCACTGACAGCTTTTCGATTTCTTGGATACAAGTGCCATTCAAGGGCAATAGCTTAAGGGGGACATTTTGCTTCAACGACAATAGACAGCATTGAGTTTTCGAAGCATTAAACTCCACACGGTTTTGTATACCCCATTTTACAATGATGTTAAGATCGGAGATTAATGTGTATTTAATCATACGATACCTATGCAATTCCACTTCTGAAGAAGATGGACGTGAATTTGAGGAGTATGAAAAGCTGAGGGTAAAGTCGTTGGCAAAACACTGAAGTGGATTAGAAGTTTCAGACAAGAGATCATTTATAAAAATGAGAAAGAGGGTCGGTGATAAAACGGAGCCTTGGGGTACACCAGTTGTTTTTGATCCCAACATGAACGCATATATATATATATATTATATAATAACTTATATTTGTAAAGTGGACTGTGTAAATTTGTTTTATAAGTGTAAAGTAATTATACTTATCCGTTATATGTATTTTATGTGTTATGTGTTTGTTTGTGTAATGTGAACTCAAATATTTATATATGTTTTTTGTTTCTTCTCAATAAGAAAAAGAGGAATAAAATGCTAAATGTTTATTATATAGTACAACAGTTTTATTTGTTACAATTGATGTTATCTCCTTCGTGGCTGACTGATCACTGACTTAAAATTCATATTGCTCGCAGTTGATCATGTTAGAGAACAGTTAATAGAGGCGAATTCAAACAAGAGAAAATATATGAACAAGAGTACTGAATAATGAGTATTGAATAATGATTAACGTAACTTAAGTTAGAGTATTGAGTGCAATTTTAGTTAGGGTGCGCCACAACTTGTTTGGCGATCTTGAACACCAGTATTTATTTTGTGAAGATCAGACTTGAAACCTAATCCAAAGAATAAGGGTTTCGTTGAAACCAAATGCGTGCATTTTCGATAAGAGATCCTGGTGAAAAACTCTATCAAATGTTTTAAGGTCTTAATTTATAAGTATATTTCGTCCAATTAACTGACAAGAGGATTTAATTTTTATAATGAACTAGGACCTTCTAATGATCTTATGTATGGTGCCTAAACCCATATAAGTCCAAGCTACTGGCAAATTCTAGGAAGCGTATTAATACCTTACTTTGAATTTCGATTTATCTCTCACAAGTATAGCTTGAAAACATGAAGACTTTATCCGATTTGATTTTAGGATCAACTCTTCTCTTTCTGTAGGAAATCAAGTAAAGTATACCATTGGAAGAACCTAAAGTGGACTGCCTTTGGCCATTTTCAAATATGACTCTTGTAAATTAAATACTGAGGCTTGTTAAAATACTGCTGGGCTCCCTGTAAATTCTGGTGTTTAACTATTTCTGACATTAATGTCGTTTTCCATTGGTCAACCCAGAAGCCTTCTGATTTCGATTATTTTTAAAAGTAGAACTTTCATTTTGTGGAGTTCGGGATGCTTCTAAACGAGGTCCAAAGGAAAACACCGTATGTACTGATGTACGACAAAAGTAAGCAAATATCAATACTGTCATGGCTGGATATAAATTTAATGTCATTAATTTTTAATTTTTGGTGCACATTGCTTATCGTTATATTTGTATAATCAATCTTTTTTTTTTTTTTTTGTATTCAAAGTATTCAACGCGACTCTTTCAACAATGCGTGAAATGGCCTCGCTTAATCAAATGCACCGACGTGGACCTCACATCAAGACACGTCCTCCACGTCAACCGCTCGATGGTAAGCCCTTTGCCAAAGGAGTGATTCTAAAGACGCTCATCAAAAAACCAAAGAAACCTAATTCAGCCAATCGAAAGTGTGTCCTCGTGCGATTGTCAACGGGCAAAGAAATGGTTGCGTATATCCCCGGAATTGGTCACAACCTGCAGGAGCACAATATTGTCCTTTGTCGTGTAGGTCGATTGCAAGATGTCCCCGGTGTGAAACTGAAGTGTGTTCGAGGAGTTTACGATCTTCCTCATGTAATCAAAAAACAATAAAAAGAACATTCTATAAATAAAGTCCCCCTTATAAATCAGAGGCAATTTGTGTTTTCTATGTGTGTTATACAATATTTGAAAGATTGACAAACTAGGTAGGTACAAGGAGATTATATCTCTTGAGATCAGGACATCTTAACCTCATCTTAAGTCAATAGGAAAATAGTTTTGTGGCAGCCCTAAGAACGACCATTTTATGCCCATCAAGACGCAACAAAGAAAAGAATTACGAAATTTTACGGCTTTACTTCAACTGTGTATTTGTATTGTTGGATTGCTGTTGGGCAGATCCTGAGCAATCACAATACCTAAAATGCCTTACTGCTGCACACGGATTTCCACTAAGAAATAAGAAATCCTTTTTAAGGATCATAAATGAGTTGTAAATGAAAGAGAAAAAAAAATCTTTAAACGCAATAATGCGACAACCAAAGAAGTCATTTTGTGGTCATTCCCTGTTCATTGTGTATATTCGGGATAAAGGCAAGAAAAAATAACATCTCTAACGGGAAAAAGAGTCCCTATGGACCGACGACGATGACGATTAGCATAAACTGATCGTTTTTCATTTATTTTTTTCGGAAAATATGAAAATAAATAATTGTTCGGTGAAATTTAAAAGAAAAGGATTGGCGTAGGAAGGTTTTTTTTTCTTGAGGACAAAATTAAATACTTTGTTTATTCCTTAAGTTGCTTAAGTTACAGAATGCAGAAGGCAAATTAATGAGAAGTTCTTCATTTGTATTGGAATGTTTTTTTCATGAAAGGAAAACCGTAAGTATATCTAATGATACCTATTTTTCATTAAGTACACAAAATATACAATGTATTACCATAGGATTGCGAGCCCGACACACATGAATATATTTTTACTTGCGATATAGGTACTATAGGGCAAGTTCTGCATTTGGAAAAAATAGACCTCGAGATTTCGATCAAAGTTGACATTACAATTTGCAAACATTCAAGACCAATGTTCATCGACACCTCTTTCTCTGCCCCCCGCCCCCCCAATTTGCCCATCATTGGGATGTGTTTAACAATATAAGGGTCCTTAATAAACCCTTCAGCGTCTATGAATTATAAAAAAAGAGAGGGTCCGTCTGTCTGTCTGTATGTCTATACCTCAACCTACAGTCTAAACTGGTGGTACTTTCTTCAAAATTGGTACTTAACGTTCTTCGGTGATTCTCAAGAGCAGAGCTACTATGCAGCTGCTATACAAAATCTTATTTATCTCGAAAACGTCTCTAACGATTTTGATAAAAAACTTATTTGCGCTATTATGGGCATGAACTACATTTTCGTCAAAAAAAAATGTACGTATTATAGAACCGTTTTTTTTTTATTTTTTTTACTTTCTCATTAATAGCCATTACGATTTTAACCAAAATTAGTGTACAGGAGCTCCTTTAAATTTAAAATAATATTGTACGAGTATTTAAAAATACTCGAAAAACTATTGTTTGGGTTTTTTGAAAAAAATTACAATTTTTTTTTGAAAAATCAATATCTTGAAAACATGTGAACGATTTTTTTTTTAAATTATTTTTCCCAAAATCTATATTACTAAATACTTAAAATTGGCAACCCAATTTTTTTTAATTTGCGTTATGTACCTATAAAAAATTAATTTAATAGTAAAAAACGATCTTTAAACTTTGGTTGCAGACGGCAATTGCATGGATTCGAACATTTGTATCTCATTTAATCCATGTTTTATATTTATTTATAAACAATTTCTAAATTCCAAATTACTTTTACATAATAGCAAGTATGTGCGATCCAGTCGTGTATTCTATTTATTTAATTGAGAATATTATACATGTAGGGGCAGGAGACATGTCAATTGCCATTTTCGAAAACGTCAATTTGACAGTCAAAATGATTGTCATTTTTTGAAGCTTTCGTGAAATATGCAATAGTCCATCTTGCACTATATGATCAACATCATAAACTTTTCTTGCAAATGCATTTGACATTTAAAAACACGCTAGTTAATTCGATTTATTTACTTTCGAAAATTGCCAATTTATAAAAGTTTTTTGGAAAAAAAAATGTCTTTGTTAATTTCTTAAAAATATAATTGCCAGTTTTTGCTGTCAAAATCATCCGAAAATATTAATTTTGAAATGCTATTAATTCTAATTGAAAAGCTGTTTTAATTCTTCTTAATCAATTAAATTGTGGAAGTGTGAATTTTGTTCTCCGACTTAATGAAATTTTCTTTCTATGCACTCGAGATTTTAATCAAAGTTGACATTACGATGATAGCGAAAACGAAAAAAGTGTGTCTTACAATTCTGTCTGTCTGTTCGACTACAGCGTAAACTGCTCGCTCAATTTTCATTAAACTTAGAAGGTATCGTTTTTAAATTTTCCAACATGTTTTTTTCTTTTTTTATGACCTAAAATAATGGTACCTGCCATACGATTTTTTTTCGAAATTTTATAAATGTTTTTTTTTATTCAAAACAGATTTAAAAAAAAAATCAAAAAAAAATGATTTAGCTAAGGCAAGGTAATAGTTGAAAAAAAAATTCCGAAATTTTTTTCAAAAAAAAATTGAAATTAAGATATTACTGACTGTACCTACCATAGAAATTTTTTTTTCAAAATTTGAATTTCTCATTATCGACAACGGATAACGGATTTTAATGATTTTTTTTTATAGAGAAGCTTCTAAAAAGTTTGAAAAACATCGCATTTCAAGACTTAAAAAAAAAAATGTTTTGAATTTAAAAAAAAAAAATCTATTTCTTTTTGGAAAGTTCGATAGGTATCGCAAAAACGGGTCGATATTTTTTTTGGAAATGTAATTTGTATGCGTACAATAATAAAAACTTTAAGTCGGAGTACCAACATTTTTTCTTAAAAATTTTGTATATAATAGCACTACAACGACTTATAATTTTTGGTCTTAAATAAACTAATATTTGCTTGAATCACATGGCATTCGGTTTTTAGCTCCAACTACTAAAGGAGTTTTAGTCATTTAAAAAATGAATTTTATGCTTTTCTCTAATAACATTGGCACAAAATTTTAGACAGCCTATTATTAAGGTATTAGTATGATACTACTTAAGAATTTGCTAACTTTGTAGTAGTTTACTAACTCATTCTTAATTTTAAACATTTTCTAACTAGTTTCGTACTAAAAGAATTTTCTTAATAAATTCCTTCTGAACACACCAAAAATAATGACATTTCGTGTAAAAAAAGTAAGTACACGAACCTTTTTTGATGTTTGCAAATGTCAAAGAGTCATATTAAGCTAGCACGATACTAAAACAATTAAGTAGGTATTCGATGATTTTAACTGTAATAAAAGGGTAGAGAAAGTATGTCGCTATATTCGATTAAAATTTGCAAATTCGTTGTTTTAACCTAGTATCATACTAAAACAGCTTTAGCATCGTACTAATTCAATTAAAATTTTGCGCCAATAATCATAATTTTAAAAATTATAGTCTTTTACATAAGAGCAATACGTGCATTTTAATTAATAAGAATTCGTTTTTTTTTAAATTGTTTAATTTGAAACTCCAAAAATTTCATCCGAATCTTAAGAGTTGTTTTCGAATTATCAAGATATAAGAAATGTTGGCTTAGACTGTTCACACGAGAGCGACCAACAACCTACGAACAATCGTCCATTTTGAAATTTCCTTCACAAGAATCATTTTTAGTTTATCGAATCGAACAATTCATTCGTTGCAGTGTGGATAATATGTGTGGAACGCGAATAGAGTTTGATAGTTCGCAACAATCAGATTGCAATTCATGACAACCAATTTATTTTCTTAAAAGGTCTCTTTGTTTAGCAATTAAAATAGTTTGAATAAGTTTTCTATTATTTTGTCTGGCTTTTGTGAAGAATTTAGGCTTAAAAATTCCCCATTAAATCCCATTTGTTCTTTTATTCGTTGGTGGTTGGTCTCTCTAATGTGAATAGTCCTTCAGGGCATTCACTCAGGCAAATTGTACATTGTGACATCGACTGTGATAATGCCATCGTGTCGGAACCGCGAAAGAAATGATCAGACCAAAAACATAAATGTTAAAAAAAAGAGCCAAGTTCTTCTATACAAAAACCTTTGTGTAACAATTTAGCCTTAAAAAGTACTGAGATCTAAAAGTACGCCAAGTTCTTACTTTATGAAGGTTTAATACCGAATATTTAAAGTAGAATAATATTGAAACAGCTACAATGTAATAGAGAAATTTTATTATTTAATGATTACTGACAAAAATTTGATGGGTTCACTTGTCAAGTTTTTAAAACCTTTCGAATTGGGCATAAAAAAAACTTGCTAAGTAAGCCCATCAAATTTTAGTCAGTAATCAGTCAGCCCTACCGTTCTACCAAATTTCATTGTTCTTCTGCAATCGAAAGTGCGCCATATATAATTTTCATCAGTTCTGAGGAAGTGGGCGGATAACACGCCTCTGAATGGAAAACCTCAAATTTTATATTTTTTTCTTTGTAAGCCCTACCACTTTACCAAATTTCATCGTTTTACAGCAATCGGAATTGCTCCATTCAACTAACGCTAATTCGGAAAAAGTGGGCGGATACCACGCCCCTTGAATGGAAAACCTCAAATTTTCAATTTTTTCCTCTGCTTGCATGACAAGGCCTACCGTTGTGCAAAATTACAAGATTCTACGATATCGGGAAGTGCTCCATAATTTGATGATCTGTCAGTCAGTCAGTTAAGGTTTTTGTGATTTTTGACACCTTATATATCAGGAACCGCTTATGTTAGAAAATTGAAATTTGGTGAGGCGCCTGTGCCTGACTAGCTTAGCAAATATTCGGAATTTTAAGTTTCTGACTTCATTGGTACTGAAGATAGGTCGGTAATGGCAATTTTGCTTATTGACGTATCCGTTCATGTAAAGGTCGCTGAAGATAATTTTATTTTTTTTTTAAACGGGTTCCATCTTCCATAGCAATTTCAGCGAATACGCGTCGTTGTTCATAGTCTTTTCATTCAGCTCCTTGGTTAGTTGAATTTGATACGGATGTGGGTACAAATGCCGAAACAAAGGCCAAATTCCTAAACGTACGAATGCCTCTGCATTTGCGCAAGAAAGTAGCATCGATTGCATTTCGGAACACTCTGTTTAGCAGAGCTTTTTGTATTTGCATTTTGGAACTGTTTGCTTAGCAGAATTTGCGCAAGATATGCTTTTAGGAATTTGCCCAAAGTTCTGCAAGTTGATGTCTGCGAAAGCGGTATATTTTACTGTTTCAAGTTTTCCTGCACTATCAAATATTGGCAATGTTTTCGTCAGATCTTGAGTTTCGTTGACTTGTTGGCTGGTTGTTCACCAAACTGGTCGACTCGAATTTGGCTTTCAAACATTGAAGAATCGACTTAAAATGACGCCCATGTAAACGTGTTTATTCAACACAATTATATGTCTTGCCACCAAATTTATTTAATTCAATTCCATAACAATGATCGGCAAAATTTGTTTGCTTTGGACAAGACTTTGCTTTTGCAAAAGTTTTTCATGACCTGATATATTTGAATATGTGGCTTATTATGTGTGAGAATTATTGAATTTCACGGTCTTAAATCCCACCAATCCCGAAATTTAACCCAAAAAAATACAAACGTGAAAGGAAGGAACCAAGGAACCTTTTCGTCCTCACAGTATTTAAATTAACCTTCATCAGAGTAATCACATGATAAATAATACATTAAATTTACTGGGTGATCTTCTAAAGAGAAAGATCGGAACTGAATAGAAAATGAATCCTATATTGATTCTATAGATGTTTATGTTATTTAAACCCTTTTTCCTAGCAGAGCAGAACATTCCCTCTTCAACTCTCGTGGGCAATCTCCTATTGTTGAAAGAAAATCCTTTCTCTTTTGATTGAGGAGGCTCGATTTTATTATTTTTTGTCCACGTGCCTACTTTATTGAATTTTCCACGGAAAACTAACAAACTATATTTGGTCTTTTTCATGACGTTGGGAGACTGAAATTTACTGTATTTTTGGCTCAATTCCTATGTTGTTTTAATGTGTACGTACGTACATGAACGAGGCATGGCTTGGTCCTTCATTATTTAATATTTATTTTCTGTGTGACTTTTTCAAAAGTTCCTCGAAATTTGAATGTAATATTTGTTTATTTTTTTTATTTGACTTAGACATTCACACATGTGTAATTCATTAGGGACATCCATACAGCTGCTGTTATGTTACTCCTTGACCACAACTTGAGACATTCCTTGCATTGAACGACCGACGACGACGACTAAATGAAATCCTTTTATATTTCTTTGGCACATGCTGATGTTATCCTTACGGATTTTGACTAATATGAAAAGTTCCCTAATGATCTTTCTTTCCGGTTTTATGATTTTTGTATTGTTTTGTCCGAATTGTCCTCGGAGTCCTGGAGAATTAAAGAACACTATGAACTCGTGGTGATTAATTGTTTGGACTTCTGGACATATGAGAAGGTCACTTAGGGTGCATGCGCAATACACATCCTTCATTCCACATTGCATTTCAAATTAAAATGAAAAAAGATTGAGTCGTCCTAATTGATTTAAAAGGGCGCTAAATGTTAACCGAAAAAGATAATTTGGTGCAATGTGTGATCAAGACAACTCAGCAACGGGGGTCATGCAAATGGAAATAAAATCGTTTTACTGAGTTGCATCAATAGATTTAGAGAAACATTTGTTTTTTTTTTAACAGAATACCATTGGTGTTTTAGCTGTATTCAAATTTCACTGAGTTAATTAATGATACTCGTACTAGGAATATATCGTTAGGCGTTTAGTCATTTTAAACCTTTTCAATTATTTTGTAATACTTTGATGTAGTGTTTGACTATCCTAACTAAAGTTGTCAAATTGCGCTGTAGGAAGAATTTTTTCTAAGATTGTATTCATAGTTCTTGAAGTAAAATAAAAGCTAAATGCAAGACTGAAATTGGGAAGATGCCAATACACCCGAGGTCCAACAAGTAAATCTCTTCTTCGTTGGATTAGAAACTACCTTTCGAACCGAACCGTTGTGTTGGACGGTTTTAAGTCTGAAGTTCATAACATAAATGCTGGTGTGCCGCAGGGCTTTGTTTGTCTCCGACTCTCTTCTAATCTATTTAATTGTAATTGCTGACCACAGTACTCTCAGCTTCTCATATTCGTTTCCCGATACACGTCCTCGTCCTTCGGATGTGGATCTGGAACGGCAGCTCACCTTATTCTGATCTCGATAGCATTGTCAAATGGGGAACGAAAAACTGCGTAGAATTTATTGCTTCGAAAACTCAATGCTGTCTCCTGTCTTTACATAAAGCGGAACCCCCCCCCCCCTATCTGTGAGCGGCACTTGCATTTAGGAAACAGAACTATTTTCAGTACCTATACTCGGTATGTACATCACAAGCCACCTTGTTTGGAATGACCAAATATTCGACGTCGCCCGAAACACTGCTAAGTGGTTAGGTTTCCTTCGACAGTGCAAGACATTTTCACCCCTTCTGGCCTGGCTGTAATCTATAAAGCTTATATTCGTCCAAAGCTCTAGTATAATTCCCATATTTGGGCAGGTGCTCCAATAGCCCACTTGGGTCTTGTCAAAGAATCCAAAAAAAAAAGCTTAAAAATTGATAGGTGATAAAACTAAAATAGAAACATTCGAATCTCTCGAGCACCACCGCAACGTTTCTTGTATTTCATTATATTACTATTATTTTTATAAATATTGTTCTAGTGAAATAGCCAGTAGCATTCCTTCCCTTGAACAATTAAAAAGTAACACTCGCGCTTCAGGAAATGCCCATCAGTTTACGCTTGAGCCCAACGAACGTACAGTTGAATTCAGAGATTCTTTCTTTAACCGCACTTCAGTGTCAGATCTGACAGTACGAGTATACCAAGGTGTTTGAATACAGATGTACCTATTTATTTGAATGGTCCTTGATGCATTGTCATAATGGCAACGTAGTTTTTAGCGAACAGTTTCTCATCTGGTCGATGTAGACTAAGCTTCCACGATAACTTTAGACACTGTAGTTAATTCTCGGCCAATCAAGAGGTACAGAACCTTCCAGGTCTTGCTTGGTCTCATGTTGTTTGGGTCGATATCAAATATTAACTCATCTGTGGAAAATATGCAACTTCTCAACTTGCATGAATTTCCGTTAAAATTGCTCAAATATCTCTTGCAATGACCACATGTCTATCAAAATTAAGTGGTCAACTCCCCCGCCGAAATGTCCTACGAAAACCAAAAAAAAAGAAAATAATAAACGTTCCAACCAACGATTCCCATCCTAAAGATTTAGATCTAAACATTCATCCCGATCTTACAAAACCGCAACAAACATCTGTCATTCACACTGTCACCGTTAGTATGTCTGTCACTTGAATCACTTCAATTGCTAGACTATTCAATATTTTTCAAACCCTTTGTCGTAAAATAATCAAATATTGAATGGATGCCGTTAGAATCGCAAGTACCTTAAACACACAACCCAACAATATGAAGCAATGCGGAAGGGGTTACGAACGATGATGATAAAATTGAGAAGGGTTGCTTGCCTTTGCTGATCAATTAAGTCACGCACCCCCGCATGATTACTCTGCACATATAGTACAGATCCAGGACCAGGATACTACATAAACTGAACCTCCACCAAATGAATGCGGAAGAAAGAAAAATTCTGATGGTTTTTTCCGCAAAAGAATCGATTTTCATGATAGATGTGCATGATGGGAAACGGCTTTGATTACTTTACCATCCAACAAAAGGTTAATGTCCGCCATTCAACCCTTCTTTTGTCAAAATCGAGAGTTTGTCAGAAAATCAAATGGGGACAAAGATTGAGTTTCCCTGCAATGAATTTATAGGATTATAATACTTTTTTTTTCTAGTGAGAGATGAGTGACCACAGGGCAAATTAATGAGGCCAGGCCGGGATCGGGAATATTGCATTTTCTTTGAGGCAGTATAATCTTAGGTACATTTTGCTTACAGGAGGACACAGCTGGGTGTTTTTTTTGTTACATATTCTTGTATACTTCTTTTAGGGGTGGAAATATGATGAAGGCAAAGCTGTGATTGGTAGCGATGCAATAAGAAATTATGCCACCATATTGATTTGAAGGACCGAACGCATGGGGGAAACCGAGCAACCCCGTAATTGGATGGTTGTGTTTGTTTAAAATGGCGCAGGGAAAAAATGGTGGCAATCAAATCGGTAAAGCCATAGTAAAGGAAGTTTGTTCGATTTTATTCTTTTAATGCAGAAATCCATTAATTTTTTTTACTTTTGCAATTTGGTTTGAAAAAAATATAATCTTTAATTATAGAAATTATATATGGTCGGGACAGACATATATGTAAATACATTGGCGCAAAATTTTAAACTTTTAACATTATGAATATCGAGAACCGACTTTTTGTTAAGTTTAAGCCCAGCGCGCACATTCATTTTTTATTTTCGCAACTGTTTAGTTCCTAAAATGAAACATAGGGCTTATATGGGACACGGCGCACTTAGAGCAACTCGATTCGAGCAACTAAAAAGTTAGTGTTTTGACACAAATTAAACGATTGCCTTAAATTAATTCGCAACAGTTGAGCTGTTTTCTATAAGCGCAGGAGAGAAAAAGAGTGTGAGCGTGAGTAAAAAGTTGCCAGTGCGCGGTACTCTATCAACTGGTGATTAAACTATTTGATTTCGATCACAGTTGCCAGTGCGCTGCTAGCCTTAAGGACATAAACCATACTTAAACGTTAACGAGCTCGTCTAACTTTAACATGATCAAATTTGCTAGTTTACCTTTTAATAGTATACTTTATCCATATTTACAGTAGTCATTTCATACCAAATCTAATCGAAGTAAAAATGTTTACAGGGGCCTATTTCACAAATCATACATTACATACAATGTATGATTTTGACAGGTTTGATGTATCATTTCTGTTTAACAGAATTGTTGTATGACCACTGTCATACAACATTGTAATCGACTGGAATATTTCCAATGAGATTCTGTAATTTGATGTAATGTATGATAATCAATTTATTGTAATGATGTATGTAATGTATGTGATGTATGATTTGTGAAACAGGCCCCTGGTGTTTTATTTGATTTTTTAAAATATGTGTAGTTGTGTTTGATTTCTTTATCTGTCAAATTTAGTGTTGTTTAAAATAAATTCGATTAGATTCTGTTGCTAAATCCACATTTGTTAGAAAAGTTGTCTAACGCGTTTAAATTTATGAAAAAGTTAGACAAAGGCTCAAAAATAAACGACTCTGATAAGTAGAGCCGGTTTTATTCCTTCCATTTTTTAGAGTTTCGACGTACTCCATTTTTCAATATGGATCATTTCCAAATCAGTGCTGTCATTTTTGATAGTGTTTTGACATTTATGTTGAGTATTATTGTTTAAAAAATAATCATTCATAAATAATAAACTTGGAATGCGTATTCAAAGCTTAAAGACGACCATTAAAATAAAATGCAGGACACGGTCGCACGAACTTGCTCCTATGTAATAGACTAAGAATTTCAAAAATGAATGTTATTAGAGAAAAACTGTTCATAAGCATAAAAATTAATTTTTTAAACGACTAAAACAACTTCTTTAGTAGTTGGAGGTAAAATTAGAATGCCATGTGATTCAAGCAATTATAGGTTCATGCAAGAACAAAAATTATAAGTCTTTGTAGTGGTTTCTTAAAAAATAAGCTTTTATATACAAAATTTTTAAAACATTTTTAAGAAAAAGTTTTGGTACGCCAGTTTAAAGTTTTTATTATTGGTTGAATAAAAATTAAATTTACAAACTAAATATTGAGACGTTTTCGAGATATTGAATATTAAAAAAAAAAAAAAAACGATTTTTTTTTTCAAAATTCAAAAAAATATTTTTCTTAAAGTTTTGAAATGCTATGTTTTTTAAACTTTTTAGAAGCTTCTCTCTAAAAATTATGCCGATAATGAGAAATTCAAAATTTTAAAAAATCGCTCTATGGTAGATACAGTCAGTAATATCTTGTTTTCAAGATTTTTTTTATTAAATTATAGATCTTAAAAATTAATTGAAAGAAAAAACATTTAAGTAAAATTCTCGGAACCGTTTTCGAGAAAAATACGATTTTCGAAAACCATTTTTTAACATTTGTATGGAGGGTACCGTTATTTTTAGGTAAAACAATTTTTTTTCTTAAATCTTATAATTTAGATTAAAAAACTTTTATTTATCAAGTTTTGAAAAAATCGAGCATGGGGTTTTCGAAATATGTATATAGTTTTCAAAAAAAAATTTTGATTTTTTTTTTTTAAATCCCAAAAAAAAATTTTCGAAAATTTGAATACACAATAATATTCAAACTGCTGGGGAGCCTTAATATAAAAAAAATGATCAAAATCGGTTGTACCGTTTTAGAGAAAATCAAAAAAAAGAAAATGGTTCCAAGGGGGGTACCAAAAATAACAATTTTTTGGAAAATTTTTTTCAACCATTACCTAGGTTTAACTAAAAGAAATTTTATGAATTTTTTTTAAAAAAAATCTGTGGGACAGTTTTTGAGAAAAAAAATATTTATAAAATTTCGAAAAAAATTCGTATGGCCGGTACCGGTTTTTTTGGTCTTAAGAAATCAAATCAAAAAACATCCGTTGGGAAAAAATTAAAACCCATATCTACCAAGTTTGAAGAAAATCGGCCGAGCCGTTTAGCTGCAATCGAACGGACAGACAGACAGACAGAATTGCGAGACCCACTTTTTTGGTCTTCGCTATCATCGTAATGTCAATTTTGATCAAAATCTCGAGTTCGATTTTTTTTCCGAGTGCATAACTTGCCTTATAGTACCTATAAGTCGCAAGTAAAAATTTAGTGACGAATAGGCTGAATTTTGGTCTTCACGCAGGGGTTCGTGATCGATCATTCTTTCTATAAAGAAATGAGATCATATAAGTGAATTTTTCCTTCTTCGAACCAATAGGATGGCGCTAACGCCTTATTGTCCAAAAAATCAAAATTGACTTACTGACTTTTCGATTCAACGAAATGATCTATTCCACCGAAATTGTCGAAGGCTGTTTATTAGGCGTGATTTCTTGAAATTTCAACTGGAACCAAATAATTTATACTTAAATACAACAACAACTTAACTAAGACTGCTTTTAAATAGTGCAATATCACCTTTCGATTTGTAAGCCTGTTGGCAAGGGGGTTTAAGAAATTGCTGAAGCCTAAGGCTACGCGTACGGCCGGCAGTGCGACAAAGCGATGCTATGCTAGAAGCGGTGCGACAAGCGATTCGAGATGCGAGAACTAGTTCGCACAGCAAAAGCTATTTTGTGAGGTTGGTTTGGTAATTTCTTTATAATTATTGTCACTTAAATTGTAAGAAGTTGCACCACACAACACAAGCTCTGAAATAACAAAATTTTACCCTTTCAATTTTTTTTTGAAATCTCAAAACAAACAATATTATGGGCCTTCTCGCACGAACTCGCTTGAAAAAGTGGTCAGAACAGTTTGTGTGCGTGACTGATTGTGTGCCCTGACTGGTTTGCGATTCTGCAATAAAATCTGTTTCAATTTTTTAGTCAATCGGTAAGCGACGATTATTTAATCGCAAAAAATAAATCACACTTCTTCTTATGTGAGTGCACGCATTTGCTACAAATAAGTAGCGACAGAAAAATCGCTTGAAAAAATGAAACTTGTTTCATTTTTATAATCGATACGATTTTTAAATCGCAAGTGCGTGCATTCACATTCAACACCATGTGTCCTATTTCATGCGACAATTAGACAATCGCATCGCAAGGAAAATGAAACGAATTGCGACCTTAAAATCGTCAAGATTTGTTGTTGATACCAACAAATCTTGCGTTCATTCTCATTTAAACTCATGTGTTCTATTTTTGCGACTAAAAAACGTGCGATTGAAATCGCAAGTGCGTTCCTATAGCCTAAGTCCATTGAGAAAATAAGCGCATAAAGTTTGAAATTTTAAATTTTTAAAAAAAGTCTGACCATTTATGACTAAATGTAACGATTTCGTAAAACTAGAGATAAGAAGCGACTTCCAGAATATTATTTTAGCAAAGCACGTTTCGCTCACTGCGTGGCCGCTGCCTAAAAGGTGCAGAGTGATGACTCCTTTTCGCTTAAAAAAAGTTAAATTTTCTTAAAAATCGCTGTGTTTAAAAGCATACATGCAAACGAAAAACAGACAGGCATGAATTATAAATTATTATCACTTTGTTATCGATGGTTTCAGTTTGTATGAAAACGTCAAAATATCGGAGTCATCGAATGAAATATTTATTAACTAAATAGGCGGCCAGTATTTTCCAATAAAATTCGTTTACCGATCAGTGCCTTGAAATTATTTAATTTCAGATTTATCAGCTTTGATTTTTTTTAATTTCAGATTTGCATTGTTGCATGATTGCTACAAAGATGGAAAAGGTTCTGATGGCTCTTTTTTCTGTGATGATATCGCTCAATTATGATGTCATTTTTGATGAATGGTCCCAAAAAATGTTTTAAGGTAATTATTTCCATATATAATTATCCGTATTCATATTACGAAATTTGTTTAAAAAAATATATGTAGACTTAACTTTATTTAATGCAACAACAATCAATTCCAAAGGGGCTTAGCTAAGCCTTTTTCAGGACTTAACTTTAAACAGTGGTACCAGCGCGATAGGAACTGTCAGTCTGTTATATAGTTTGTATTGTGTATATAACCGAATCAAACGATCTTCGTTCAAATAGGCCTATCAGTACATTGGAGTTGAACTTTATGTTTTTATTCCACGTCACGCCGAAAGATTGGGATCAATTCTCAACCACGTACGAGGAAGTGACAAATCCTCAAGGAAAAGTCGTGAAAAGTGCTCGACATCTTAGCCGTTGGAGAACGGCAGAAAATTCTAGATTCACCTTTATTTGCATACAGAAATGATGAGAGCTCTAAGAAACTAGATTCAAGCTCTCTACGAGCTGTTGTGCTTTTCTTTATTCAGTAAGTTTGTTACTTGGGATGTAACACTTCAAAATGAAACGTAGGCAATGTTGGTACATACCCAACAAATATTTATTGAAAATCCATATAAAATCAAAGTCTTCCTCAAATATTCTTCAAAAATAACATAAACTAAAGTACGTTACATATAATAGAGACTATAGCCAAGGACTTCCAAAACCATGACGCTTTTCTGATCAATAAGTACTAATTTAACTGATGATTGCAGACTGTATGCTTATGGCTGCGGTCGTAGAACCTTTCTACTTCCCTTACCTCAAACATCAAAAATTACAATATTTGAAGTTTAATGTCAATAGCATCAGGATGTCCAGTTATTTCAATAACATAACAAACAATTAACAAAACAACAAAAAAAACCTGCATTTTTGTGGGTAGATAATGTTTAAGGACATTGTGCAAACACGAGTGACGCCAGTGTTCGATTGCGCCTCCACAAAAACATCATTATCTTCGTCAATGCAAGAAATCCCTTTTTCTTTGCCATCTCCGAATAAGTAAGACCTATCATGAGAACAACATCCCTATAACAACCAACACGCGCCTATCAAAACCAAAATGCCTTTCTTATTCCATTCCCTTCATCTTACCGAGCAGGTGTGTTGTATTATAGACGAAACATTGTAAAAAAGGATACACACATTAAATAGAGTTCAGGAATATCATCTACCTATCCTTGGCCACTGAATTTTATGTCGTTTCTTTTTAAGTTTTTGTATGTATATTCTGATAAAAGGACACAAAATATCAAATGATTTTCATATCCGAGAACCGTTATCTGAAAATCCTTTTCCGTAAAACGGTTCACACGATTTTTTCCGTTCTTTAAATATTTGTGTGTAGTTTCAAGGATGTGATGTATTGTATGCACATATCTTACCATATTGTTTGACGAAAGAGAAAAATGTCACATTGACCGTTTACAAGAATAAAATTGACAGTCCATCAAAACGAATGAGCCGACTCGAATTTTTAGTTCCTTATTTCAAAAAAGACTCTTGTGTTTAAGTTAAGGAAGTAAATTGCATGGATATCGAAGATTTAAAAGAAGGATACAATCATATAATTATTATAAAATATCTCTAATGTTGTATATTTGCAATTTTAGGGAAGTTCAACTTGGGTGGGTATATTATAAATAGGTACAATACGTATAGACATATGTACGTACATGCATAGTGACTCCTACCTTGTTGGCCGGATAACAAGGGAAATTTGTTTTTCTGTTTACTATACTTATAGAAAGTTAAATTTAGATTACGGTGGACGATCAAGTCTCAGTTAGAGATGAAAGATTTCCTTGGGGGGACAAATTAATCTTAACAACATACCCACCCGAAAACGTTGAACAGATGATTTAGTTTCACTCAAAAAAAAATTGAAAGCTAGAAACGATATTGCGAGACATCCATCATTCGAGAAAACTTTGATACGAGAAAACCGTCATGCTAGGAAATTACACATCTTTCAAATGGCCACCTCGGCATCTTACTTAGACATGGATTCTATTAGTCTAATTTTCAATGACTTTTCCACATAGATCCGGCTGAATTTGAGCGATGGCATATTATGTTCACCCTAAGGACATCGCTCAATAAATTGTGGTTTATTGACATAGGACTGGGACTTTAGGTAACCCCACAAAAAAAAGGCTAGAAATCGCATGAGCTTTGTGGCCAATTCACGTAACCTTTGCTAGAGATAACCTTACCCTAAAATCGTTCATGAAGAATGTCAATAGTGGCGCCCGATGTGTGGTACTGTGCGCAGTTCTGCTGTAACCACATGTCACCTAGGTCCATATGGTTCAATTCAGACCATAAGATATTGGATATTGCTCGCCATTGACGGTGACCGGTGACCAAAAATGCGCCTCGTCGCTTAAGATAATTTTTCCGCTAAAATTGGAGTCGTCTTCCAATCACCCGCAAGCTAAGTCACCGAACAAACGGCGTTGTCTATGGTCATGAACTTTAAGCTCCTGAGTCAGTTGGATCTTGTAAGGATATAGGCCCAAGTCCCCAAGTTGAAGTCCCAAAAAGGCCGAGTTCTTGTTCATGGCGAGGAATCAACTGGCGATGTTCTCGGCCGATCTTGCGTTTTTTTGCTTTACGAATGTTGGTTGATTATTATTTATTGAACCAGTCGTCTCAAATTTTGTCACCAAACGCTGAAGAGGCGACTGTGAAAGTCCACCATGTCTACAATAAAATGGGAGCAGCCCGTCCCAACGAAAATTCGTTTTGATTATGAAGTTTAATCATATTGCGGTGTGGTTCAACTTGCCATAGAAATTTTGCATCAGTATACTGAATAATAAACAACAAATTTGACAGAAGATGTCACCAAAACAACATGGCCGCCACATACCGCCAATATCTACCCGCGCCAATTGAATAACCGTTTGTAAGGTGTGGTCAAAGGAAGTTTTTATTTGGAATTTTTGGACGTATGGAGTATGACATCGTTCAAATGTCCACTACGACTTCACACGGCGAATTTTTAACTACTCCTTTGTTCGTGATTTGGTAATATGAACTGCCACCAAGATTGCGTAATTTGTTGCTGTTGAATTTCTTTGTATAGGGCTATGCAAAAGACCGTTATCTATTATCAATCGAATCGAAACTTTTCTATTGGTTTTCATATTTTGTATTGTGTAACTCAATCGATCGAACAATCCACTATTGTGAATGGACCCACAGAATATTGCTAATATTTCAAATTTGACAGTTCTGTGATATGTTAGCTTTTGAAATCATTATTTGCTTTTTCTGCTTTTATTTTTGAATATATAGATTCAAATAGTTTATTTACATTTTAAAATGAGTGGAATTTGGTAATGGTTTGACGATAGTCACACAGATACCGAAAATATCCAAGTAAATTTTGTTATGGCCAAAAACAGAAGACATATCAGAACACCTCTAGCCCTCTGGAAGAAAAGCAAAAACCTAGAAGGCATTTTTTTGAAGAAAAAATAAAGGATACAAAATGTGACAGGGTGTATTGAGAGTACCTACACATATGTATGTATGTATCAAGATAGCATCTCCAAAGAAAGAACTTCAGCACGCATATTACAATCGTTAGCGAATTTCTCCCATCTTTCCTTTGCTTGGCTCTTAGCACAAATCTGCTTCGCGATGTCTAGATTTTCCTCCGTCAATCTGACCAAAATTTCCATTTGCCTTTCATTCGTTATCCAATATAATAAATATTTGAATGTTTTTTTTTTTTTCGTTAAAATAATGAATTAATTAGAAAAAACTTACATTTTGTTCATAAGAAAAATTTCTAGACATCAGCTTCCGAAAATGACAATCGGAAAGAAA
The DNA here is from genome assembly GCA_963931855.1 of Philhelius festivus. Lineage (NCBI taxonomy): Eukaryota > Metazoa > Arthropoda > Insecta > Diptera > Syrphidae > Philhelius > Philhelius festivus. Next base: position 14,318,859 of record OZ007557.1, on the reverse strand, counting down.
TGACTGTGAAATCGAAAAGTTTCGATCACAATCGACATTCACAATATGAAATGGAGTAATCGACGATTGATGATCGAAAAAAGTCGATCATCGATTAGAAAATCGACAACCGCAATGTGTGGAAAATCTTAGTACAATTAGATATCGAATTATGATAATGATTTTTAAACTTTAAATCGAATGAATTTATAAAATCAAAATAAAGTTTTCGAGTTCCCAGCCACATTTTCCAAGCAATACAAACACACAGAATGTTTATTTTATTTCTAAAGGTTTTAAAATTACCAATAACCTTTGGGTGTTGATTGTCTTCCATGGATTAACTGTTATCTTTCAAATCCATCATCATGAGGTTCCTAACATTGAATTTTTATTGTATTGTATGCCTCCTCCACATCTCGAAACAATTGTAAGATTCCCAGATAGATGTCAATCAGTGAGAGTGAATAAAATAAAATTGACACTTTGCACCTTTCAACGGTTTATCGTCACTCTAATTCTTACAGTTAAGAGCATCATTCAAAACCACACACAATTCTCTATACCCTTTCAACCCTTACATTACGGACATCCTCACTTTACGGGACATTGCAGGAAGTTTTATTCAATGAGAAACAAGAAAAAAAAAGGTGTGACAATCTGCAATGAGATGAGCATGCAAAATTCCTTTTTGCACAAATCTCTGGATTAGAACATCTAATCGGGTTTGCAAGAAACGATTGCAATTTTTTTTTTTAAATTCTACACGATAGAGTAGTTCATTTAGTTTTGAGAAAGTACTTACATTCATATATGGACTATGAACGAGAAGGAGTGTATTGTTTTGACACAAAAAATAGCAAAAATGGACATAAATCCGGAAGGGTTGATTGTGTGAAATATTAAAGAGGAAAGAAAGAATCAAATGAAGTCCTTTTTTTTTTGTCTCTTCTTTAAAATGAAAGAAGTCCTTCCATAAAAATTGTTTTAAATGAAACTGTAACAATAAATTTGTTTTGCTGGGTGGATCGCAAAACATTTATATACAAAGTCTTGAAGATCAAGAATCTTGAGTGAAATAAAGTTTTGTTTGCAAAAACATAGAGCATTTTAGATATGAAAGTAAAATAAAATGTAAATATTAAATCAACCTTGGGGGCTAAGAGACCTTGTAGAGTGCGAAATGCTACCAAAACTATAAATATTTGAACCAATAGTCCTTCGAGTTCATAAATACATATTCATAACTAGTTAATAAAAGGAGCTAGGTATTATGTTTCAAATATTTATAAATAATTATTATTATTTTTTACAGCGATGTGATCTAGTTTAATTTATTTAATTTATAAGTGAACCGACATTCACCAAGAATGTAACAGAATCCAGAATCCTGCAGCTTCAACCCTATCCGCTCAACATCAAGGGTCCCTCAAAGAAGTCATTTAAGACCTCTGTTTTTTCTTATTGACCATTAATGGTTCATTCCTCGAAAGAGGCAGTACACCCCTGAAAATAAACTTTCTTGCAGCGGCTGAGAATCGAACTCGAGACCTTCCGCATGATAGTCCAACGAATTTTTTTTTTTTTTTAATCCAACGCACTAACCATTATGCCAAGGGGTACTTCCTTTAATATAAAAAAAAAATTATCAAATTAGATTGGGATCTCAATCTCGATCTGGATATACGATTCTATCCGAATCGTGTGGAATCTAAAATGTCTTTAATAACTCTTCGGATATCCGGCACAATGTGATTAAACTCGGATTTCAATTATTGTGTCATAGCTTTGTATTCGGATAACAGGATAATTTGAATATTCGGATACTAAGGTGTTTTCGGATAAGGGCTGGTAGGTGCTGAAATGGATAAAACAAGCTTCTTACCCCACAAGAAAAAGTCTAGAGGGGTTGAAATTGTTGAATTCACGTCATTTCTGCGAGAGATAATTTTGCCCTCAAATCGTTCATGCAGAATGTCAATTATGGCGCCCGCTTTCTGGCACGTAGCGCCGCCGTCCGTATGGATTCACATGTCGTGTAGGTCCATATGGTTCAATTTAGGACATACGAAATTGGTAATCATCGTTCTGTACCTCTCGCCAGTGACGGTGACCGCCTCACCAACGTCGTTTTCGAAAAAGTGCGGACCAATTAAGCTGTCGGCCCAAAATCAACACCAAACGGTAACTTTTCGAAGATGCGTAGTCACCTAGTGAACATTGTGCGGGTTGGTATTGTCCCATATACTGCAATTTTGCTTGTTATCACAGCCATTCATTCAAAACTGTATCTCGTTGCTAAAGATGATTTTTTGGGGAAACTCTCCGAACCCTATTCAGCGAATAAACGGCGTTGTATATGATCATGCATTTTGAACTCCTGGGTCAGTTGGATCTTGTACGGGTGAAGGCCCAAGTCCCGATACAAAATTCGCCAAGTTGAAGTCTGCGAAAGGCCGAATTTTTGTGCACGGCGAGGAATCGACTTGAACTTTAAAGAGTGGAATATGATGAACCACAGAGTCTTCCGTAAAATGGGCGCAACGCACGCAACGTTTGCACTAACGAACACTCGTTTTGATAATAAAGTTTTATCATTTGGACGTTATGTCCAATCGTGTACCTTCCAATGATGATTTGGCATCAGTAAATATTAAACAACAAATTTGACAGATGTCATCTAAACAACATGGCCGTCAGAGGCCGCCAAAATCTACCCGCTCCATTTGGAAAACCCGAATTAATAGATTAATAGATTTTTGTTTGTATTTGTATCTTAGCTACACGACGGCATTACATCTGCTACCATCCGAGTAGTCATTTTGACCAAAAAATCTGGCATTCAACCTCTTCGCAAACAGAACGCAATATCCGAGGAAGAATTTGTCTTTCGAAAAAATCTAGTATCAGTGGTTCTTTTTCTATATGTGAGTTATGAACCCATTTGTTTTGTCAAACTGAAATAGCAGTGTTTTTTTTTCTATTGGATCTCCACTAAGATGTCATTCGGATGCTATTCTCTCCAGGGTAGATAGAACTTCCTTTTTTTCGAAGTTGTCCCGTTTTATAGTTATCGCTGGAAAAATGTCTGTTGAGAGCAAGTACTTGATGTTGTCCTCCTTCACTTCAGGACCAACACGTTTGATCTGTTTTTCAATGACTCTTTTTTTTTTGAGAATCGATGGAAACGGCCGATTACATCGATATCATCCGCATACCCTAATAATATACGAGTATTGAAACAAATTATTTAAAATTGATATCTAGGTATTGATGCTTACCTTGCGCACTATCTGTTCCAGAACGATTTAAGAAGTCACAGGGCATCTCTTTGTTGAAACCTGTAACTGCTGCAAATATTTCGCAGAAAATGTTCCCTAGTTGCACATTTCCCGTTATCTGCTGTCGTTTTGTAAAGGCTAACTGAACTGCCGAAATTGGGTTCCTTTCCGACTTTAGCATTGAAGTCGCCGATCACAATGTACTTCAGACAGGCTTCGTAGGCTCTTGACAGGAGGTGATAAAACTCTTCTTTGATACGTTCTTCAACTTCAAATGTAGGGCGTGTGCTTATATTAAGCTTATGTTTTGTAAAGTTGCTTTGATATGGATCACAGCCTGGTGATCATTTAACGGCTTTAATCCAATAACTTTACTTCTTAGCCGATTTCCCAAGTCTTTAGGCTACTTTTTCACTTAGTTATTTCTGACTGTGTATTATAGTTATCTTTTATTTAACAATCATGCTCATTAGGTTTCCAAGTTAAGTCCGGATGATTGAGATTAAGTAGCCGTTGGAAACCCCTTGAAATTTTTTTTTGAATGTGCACTGATGATGTGTAGAAAACCTTTCATCACTGCACATTCTGAAAATTTTTCTGATTCAGTATCGTGACAGTGTAAAAAGCTCCTTCATAAAGCCCTCTATCTGCTTTTCTGCAACAACCAATAACCCTCCCTCTTTTGCTATAACGAAGTTGTATGCGTCAACCGGTCATACAAATTGAAAACAAAAAAATAAGTATTTAGCTTTCAGTTTTTTAACTCGCGTGTCAATTTTCTGTATTTATCAGCCTCATTTTGTGCCTAACACGTAGGCAAGTTTCGACACAGGGTTAAGAGGATTTCAACTTTAGTTATAACTACGCAACGCAACCACATTACTGCCTACCCAGGTAGTCAAACATGTTCATTTTGAAAAAGGGAGCGTGTCGTCGATCTATTGTCTTAAGGATCACCATCTTTGACCGATTAGCCCATTTTTGTCATAAATTGATTCTAAATTTGAGCTCAGCTCAAGACCATTCAACTACCTGCAACTTATACGTTTATTGCATTCATTTGCGCACCAACAAAGCAACGAAATATTTTGCATATTGTTATTGTTCGAAAGAAACTGCCATCAGCTTCTGTTGCAATGGGTAAATCTTGCGAATTAAGAATAATTTTATTGCTAAAATGAACCAGTATACATACATACGTAGGCTGCTCATTGTTACGGTCCTCTAAATTTGTGTCCTATTAAAAGATTTTCTTCAAAACAATACCAAAAAAGGGTATAGGCTATTTTTGCGAAATTACCTATTTTCACCTAAGAATGGGAAAGGATTTGAAATACTATGTATTTGTTGCCATGGAATGTGTAACAAAAATTTTAAAATATTTAATGGGATACCCTTATTAGTAAAATGAAGGTGTTTTATGAAAGGGTGGATAACTTCTTCCGGGAACAGAAGTTATATTATTGTTTGTATGAACCTACCTGAGACTGAGAGTAGTGTTAAGATATTCCGAGAAGCTGGCTTCTATGTATTATATATATACATATTTACATACATATCGCTTAACAATCCATATGTATGTACATATATACATATTAATGCTAGTCGAAAAGCACTGAAACAACTTCGGTGGAATTTTTAGAGCTTGTTCTTATTAGTGACAGAAAAGTTTATAAATATAAATAAGTAAATTTGATGGTGCAACAACTCGGAGTGAACCAGGACGTAGTGACTTACAACTCTCAACCATTCCTTTGTGCGTGTTACCAGGAACGAAGGGGACCTACAATTTTCTGCCGATTCCGAACGGCTAATGAGTAGCACTTTCCATGACAAGAGATACTCTTAGAGAATGTGTCAATTCCTCGCAAGAGGCAGTACACCCCAGAAACTTTCTTGCAGCGGCTGAGAATCGAACTCGAGACCTCGGGGCAGTCCAACGCACTAACCATTATGCCAATGGGTACTACCAGAAAAGTTTGTACAATGGTTTAATTAAAATCCCCTTAATGCCACAACCACTTTTATTGCATTTGAGTTCTCTCCTAGAAATGCTGAAGATCAATAAATATGTTATCTTGAACCGTATGGCAATTGTAAATTTTTTGGGAAGTCGCCTGCTACCACGACCACTTTTTTGTTTTCCGTATTTGAAATTCTAAAAACTCTCCAAAGCAGGAGTTGAGTTCCACACATTACTATTAAACTTTATAAAGTTATTCCGACAATGTTCAATAGGTGGCGGCATTACATTCACGTGTTATAGCGAAACTGACCAAGCACAGTTTCAATATTTAAAGTGAAGCTCCAGGTCATCTGTGATTTATTAAAGAAAAAGTCTACTTAACCTAATCAGTCTTGCTATAAACAAACAATTCTTTTAAAATGCTTGGCAAAAAGTTTCTTATCAAAAGTGGCAAATTCTTTGAAGAAAATCGGTCATAAGACTCCCCTAAATCAACGCGAAATATTCGGAACGAGAACGAAACTTTCGCCTGACAAAATAAATCCACCGAGTAATAACATACATACATTAGGGTGGGTCAAAAAAATCAAGTATTGTTTTTTTTGGATCCGACACATGAAAACTAGTTCCTAGGTATCTGTAGAAAGTACTTACCAAATATTAGCTCTTAATATTAACGGGAAGAATATGCTCATCATAGTTTTCCATTTTCAATTTAGTATCATATAAAAATGGCCATATCTTATCAACAATAGATCGTTTAACCAATCGCATAGTCAATATTTGTAGGAAATTGAACGCTCTACAAAAATGGTCTTATATACTTTTTTCATTAATCCAACCATTTAAAAGATATTCAACGTCAAAGATTGAAGTATTTTAAGGAAAGTAACTTTTTCGTTTTTAATTTTGTAACTTAATAAAAAATAATTATTGTCAAATGAGTTTCAATTATTTCTATAGGAAATTGAACGCTCTACAAAAAAGATCTCTGTAGTTAATCGTTTACTCAAGACATTCAAAAGATATTCGCAGTAGAATTCCAATGCCTATTGATTTTAGTAGTTTTTCAATAAATATTCCCAATTTATCCAGTTAATTTATGAATTTTGACAATATTCATGAGAATTTGAGTTTATTTCGATAGAATGACGGTTTGCAAGCGATATCTTATCTTTTGTTTTAGAATATATTTATTTTGAATCAATTTTTTAACGATATTTTCTTTTTATAACTTTTATTACAGTTTAGGATTGTTATTTAATATTTTTCAACGGGTTTATTTAAAATGTCATTTAAATTCCTTTTTTCCACAGAATTTGGAGAATTTGAAAATTTAATTTCGAATGTTGGTAGTTCTGAGCTTTCTTTTTTTGCTCAGAAAGATCAGAGCTCTCAGGTTGTTTCTTTTTTCAATCAGAGTTAGCTTGAAGCGCACTCTACGAGCTCAGAATAAAATGACCGAGCGGATGGAGTGAAAAGCTGAGCACAACTAACTTCACTATTTTTCGAGTGATATATGTATATGACAGAGACAGACGGCGAAAAAAAATGAAGATCGACGCCTCTGACAGTTCAGTGCTTTAGTGCGTTTTCTAAATAAACTGGAGAGCTCTGATCCAACTCTGCTCAGAACATACTCGACACTAGAGCACTAAACTGTTAAAGTTGTTGATCTTCATTTTTGTTGTATGTATTTGACCAATTATTTTTCAGTTTCAGTCTCTTTCCTTTCACACGAAAAAAGTGAAGTTAGCCGCTTTCAGATTGATACTCCATTTGCTCGGTCATTTTTTACTGGGTTGAAATTATAGCGCTCCGAGCTAGCTCTGATTGAAAAGCAAACAAAACATGAGCGCTCTGATGTTTCTGAGCTAACAAAAGGAAACAGATTTGTTTGTACAGCTTAGTTTCCTGCCCTGAGCTTAAAAAGTGTTTATTTTAAATCTCTTTCCATGTGCATACTCTCTGGCATTAAAGGTGCATAGTTCTGTCAAACCAAAAGAAAAGACAACTGTCAATATTTTATTATTTTTTTTTTATAATGTACGAGTATACTGTCAATTTCAGTAATGCCAGATATCAATTATTTTAGATTTTGTGCTTTTTTGTTGTGACTGCAAGCTGGGCAGCCAAATTAGAAATAGAGACTTTGTACAGCGATGAGCTGCATGAAACCCAAAACTTACCTTCCTTAAGGCTACATTTTTGTCTACTACGTTTTGACAGAATATTAATAAAATAGTACAAGTATTTCTATTTTAATTAATAAAATTTTTGTTTATTTGAAATGAAAAATGAAACTACTGGCCATATCTGTAAACATGGTACAGCATCTGTTAGGAATATAAATTTACCTGTTTAGGCGTTTAGTGGAAGTTCACAAATCCCCCAACTTGTAGGTTTGTATTGATTCCTTCTCAACAGTAGAATTCTCTCGGAAGGCAACAGGATTAACTGAGGTTTATGCAAATATGAAAATAGATTTAAAAATATTTAATCCCTTGCACAATGTGATCTACATACATATATGTACGAGTATGCGTCCTACACAGAGAAGGTACTTGTGTTTTTCTTTTTAAGTACATTTTGAAGTTCCTGTATTCATTTTTGTATGTAAGAACCTTCTTGATTATAATTGCTTATGACTGACTGTGTATAAGGATTTAAGGAATACCAAATATTAATTTCTGAGACCTACCTGTTTCTTTAAGTCCATTCTTTAGGCTCTCTTTCCGCTTCCTTTTCGGAAATGGTAATTGAGAACGAATGAAAAATGTTAACGCACGATCGCACATCCTTACAGTTCCGTAATTTGAATGTTGTTCACTTTATATTCTTTTCTAAGGATCAAGAGGATTTCTTATAATTGCTGTGGAATATAAAACTAAGAAATTTATTCATAAAAATTTGAACAAAATAGAAAAAAAAAGATAAAAATTGATGATATTACGCATAATTACTAGACCGAAAGAAATGCAAACCTTTATCTTGGAAGAATTTTGTATCTTTCTCAAAAAAGAAGATGGTCAATTAGTGGTCAGAGGAAGTTGATATTTTTTGAGTCTTCACATAATTGTTGTTTTTTTCCTTTTTTTTTTAATCCTTTGATTGAGGTTTTTGTACTTAGTGTTTTGTCAACCGACAAACAGAGATAGCTGACATATCTATTACTGAATAAGTTTCTTGTCAAAAGTAGGTAAATATTGACTAAATATTGTTGAATTTTAGCCTTTTGTGGGTTGATGATCACTTTTGAACCGGATGTTTAAGTCTATCTATATTTCAAATAATCGCTATCATATTATGAGTGATGTAATTAATCCATTTCACTTTTTTCGTGTATACCTATTTGCGAATGGTATTTAATGAATGATGAAAGACAACTCACAAAACGTGGGAAACCATTCAAGATAATTTTCGAAACCTATGTAAACGTTGTTATTGATTTTCCAATCCATATGTAATCAATGGAGTTTCTTCTCTGATAACTCTGAAATTTGATGTGTTTTACAATCTGCGATTTGCTCCATAATAATTATCAAAAGTTAGATTCCCAGCCACGCAGTCTGGGAATTTATTTACTCTTTTGATTCAAGTTATATTTGACAATTGATTCAGATTTAACAAATATGTGCACACATAATTGTCGGTCCGGAAGAACACCGAATAAATTTAACATTTAATATGATTAGTCATGATTACTATGGGAATTTAATAATTCATTTTTATTTTTAACTTTTTAGGAAATGGGTTTAAAAATCTAAAATTAAAGGTTTGATGGAAATTATCAAATTAAATAATTTTTAGCTTTATTTATAGAAACCGAGACCAAGCAAAACTAGAAGTGAATGCAATTTAGGTGAACAATCAGGATGAACATAAATGAATTTGAATTGTTGAAAGCTTAGATGGCGCTTAATTTAATTGAAAAAAATTTTTAAATGTGACATTTGTACAAGACATTGACTTTGACATCGAAATGTCATTGCCGCAAAATTTTAAACAGCCTTGTATTAAGTAGTATTGTACTATGTAACAATTTGCTAACTTTTTAGTAGATTGCTAGTGCTATTTTTTTTAAATTGCTTCTGAACACACCTAAAGTAATGACAATTCATACAAAAAAACTAAGTAAACAGACCTGTTTTGATGTCATATGAAGTTAGCACGATTGAATTTATGATCACGAACTTTAAAAAAAAAGGTTGTGTGTACTGACTTACGCGCGGTAGAAGTAAAACTTTTTTCCCTCAGCCTCCATAAGATTCTACCCTTCAAGCGTACAAACATTATGTATTCTAAAAGCATGTCGCTGATAGCGTGTCCTTTTGACATGTCACTGACAGCTGCATAGAAATTTTTTTACCCTCAACGCCGGAAAAGAAGTTTTACTTCAAAAACATAAACAGCTTCAAATACGAGCTGCTATCCCGAGCGCGCTGCTTCGTCGTATTTACCTTGCGCTTTAACATTCGCGATGATTCCTTCTTTGAACAGGTGGTTCGGTCTTTCTTGCCTTGAAACGACTAGCTGAGCCATATTGTCACATCCAGGCATCCGAGTTTTTCCAAACTCAATGAATCTAGGTTCGACTAAGTAAATTACCAGCTTAAATATTCAACAATGTCACGATTTCCATCATAATCGGAAACTTGTAACGAATGCCGAAAAAACTACCACAAAATCCGTCTTACTGGAAAATCTCATACAAACTGCCATTACGCTTAGACGACGAATAATCTATTATGCTGGATTTTCGTGACCGCTAAATTGCTATTGTTCACTCTTTATCTTGTCTTTATTCACTATAAAATAAAAATTATTGATCTTGGCTATTATAAACTTTGAAACTTTGACAAATCTGGCGGTAGCATAAATTCCACACAATTTTAATTTAAATCCTTTACATTTTTATAAAGATTACTTCATATTTCAATTTAAACTTGAATGTAATAATTCATTCACAAATGCCATTTGTATGCTAAAATTATACGACTAATTTCTTTGCATAGACTTAAAAAACAAACCATGACAAATCGAATAAATATGTAAAATTTTTAAATCTAACTATACTTCTCAGTCCCTAAAAAGTTATTTTCTAACTAGAAACGAAACATAATTACCAGTTTAGCTTTTATTTTCGATGCAAGCATTTTTTAAATTAATTTCTCAAACCTTATTCATACTCTTAATTTCAGTTCAGCTGTATGGTCACACTGAAATTAACCTTCGCTTTTAAATTTAAAAATTTATTAAAAATGATGACAAGCATCATTATGATTTCTTTCATAATTCTCATCGCTCTACCAGGCGATCATGCTCGCCAAGTAGGCTTCCAAATTCTATGCATATTTCTATACTTGTATGTGTTGTCGTCCACTTTTAGACACATCCCCCCTTGGCCACGTTCTTTTTCATAATGCTAAATTTGTCGACAATTTTTCCTTCAAAATTCCAATCGACCTACCAGGCGATCATGCTCGTGAAGTAGGCTTCCAAATTCTATGCATATTTTTATATTTGTATATGTTGTGTTCCACTTTCACACACACATCCCCCTTCGCCACCTTCTTCCTCATAATGCTAAATTTGTCCATCATTTTTCCTTCAAAATTCCCAACGATCTACCAGGCGATCATGAATTCAAGTAGGTTAGTGCCCCTGCACTACTCAACAAAATTCTCCTCGAAAGAATCAGTTCTGACTGGTCACTTTCTTTTCATCTTAAAGAAAAAAACACCGTTGACAGAAGGAGAAGTCCAAAGTTTTTGTTTTTGTAGATTTGGCAAATTTTTTTTGCGATTTTTGACTTCTCTTTCTATGTATCAACACTTTTTCTCAAAGGAGAAAGAAGTTATGTACAGATGAATGCTTTCTGGGAGAAATTTGAGGCAAGAAAGTTCATGTGGAATAAATTACTTAATAGAGTAAAGCATGGTAAAATGATGGTGGCGAAGAGGGAATGAGTGCAAAAACGAACGACAACACAGAGCGATATAGAATTGTTAAATAAATATAACGTTATTGAAAGGCGGAGACTTAAACAATTAAGCTTGACTGAGATGCGTTTGAATGTGCATGTTAGGGTTTGAAAAATAAAAAGGCAGATTAGACATCAATCCCTACTCCTACCACTTGCTCGACTGGTAACTAGGCCGGTGGAAAAAAAAATTTGCTGCAGAAAAAAACAAGTCAATTTTAATTTTTTTATGGTTGCATCTTTCTAACATAAATCCTTAGGCCCACATTTACCACATTATTATTATAACAATTTACTCCGACTTTGATGTGGAACTTAAGTCTGAATATATTGTCAGCGGAGCCATAATCCAGTGTGGCTCGTAGAAGCTGAGCCATTCTTTTGAAACACAATGTCGGCCACGTCTTGATATACATATAACTTCAATTTATAAAATTTGTTACAATCAATTTAAAATTTACATATTGTATAACCAATTTAATTTTTTTTGTTTTCTTTTAATTTTAGGGGATTTTGGCAGCTACCAACTTTATCAGTTCATTCTGCACATTCCTCCAGCCTTGTTAGCTGGTTTGCTTAAAATCCAACACTCGGCACACCGTAAAGCAGGACTGGGAATATATACAGAGCGTTCACTTCGTCTGACATGTGCGGGTTTTTGAACCAATTTGTTTCGCCAAACCGAAGTAGCAGCGGTTTCCTAGAGAAATTCCTCGTCTAGCAAGACGTCGATCAAGGAGTTAATCCACTCCAAGGTGGATAAACTCCCCTGTGGCAATTGGATAAGTTGTTTGGACGCCAATTATGTACTTACATAAGATTTTCATTTTTAAATAAAGATTTTGAATACAAAATGGCAAAACATTCTAATTTTATAAACATTAACCGTTAAACAATTTAGTCTTTAAAAAACATTATTTTTTAACAAGAAATGAAACATAATTACCAGAATTTTTAATTTATTTTTCAAACCTTATTATAAGTATGGTCACACTAATTGAAATTAACCTTCGACTTTAAATTTAAAAATTCTGTAGGTATGGTCTTTTCATTTTTCTCTTGGTAGTTTGTGGTTATCGTCTAAAGAAACGATAAGGTTACTTTTTTATGAGTTTGTGTTTCAATTTTTATATTTCCAAACCTTACTCATACATTCACACTCTGCCTTCATTTCAACACTCTCCTTATTTAATTAGGCTCCACCTTAAAAACACTATTTTAAATCCTAATTGCAACTTTCATACAAAATTTCCATCGATGTACTAGGCGATCATGCTCGCCAAGTAGGCTTCCAATTCTAAATATCGCTCTATGTATGTATGTATGTTGTCATTCCCCTTCACCATGATGCCAACCATTATCAGAATTCCTTTCATAATTCTCATCGCTCTACCAGGCGATCATGCTCGATAAGTAGGCTTCCAAACTCGATGCAAATATCTATATTTGTATGTGTTGTCGTCCCGTACACTTTCACACACATCAACCACCCCCCCCCCCCCCCCACCTTCTGTCTCCTAAAGCTCAATTTAACTATAAATGATCCTTCAAAATTCTCAACGATCTACCAGGCGATCATGCTCGCCAAGTAGGCTTCCAAACTCGATGCATATATCTATATTTGTATGTGTTGTCTATTTCACACACATACCCCCCTCCTCCCCACCTTCTTCCTCACTAATGGTAAATTTGTCTATAAATTTCCTTACAAAAATCTCATCGCTCTACCAGGCGATCATGCTCGCCAAGTAGGCTTCCAAACGCGATGAAAAAATCCCTATATTTGTATGTGTGTCGTCCACTTTCATACACACACAGACACACACACAGCCACACACACAGCCACACACACCTCCCCACCTTCTTCACCCTAATGCTAAATTTGTCTATTTTTCCTTTAAAATTACCAACGATCTACCAGGCGATCATGAATTTAAGTAGGTTAGTGCCCCTGCACTACTTGACAAAATTCTCCTCGAGAGAATTAGTTCTGTCTAGTCTCTCTCATTTCATCTTAAAGAAAAAAAAAACACTGTTGACAGAAGGAGAAGTAAAAAGTTTTTGTTTTTGTAGATTTGGCTAATACAGTAGACTCTCGTTAACTTGAACATACGATAACTTAAACATTCCAATAACTTGAACAAATATTTTTTCCCTTTACGCATTCTATACCTTGAACGGACTATTTTTAAGACTCAATACCTTGAATTTTTCTCCTAAGTACTCTATAAGTTGAACAAGTAAAATTTATGCGAACTCTGTAACTTGAACAAAGTTTAATATTGAATTTCCTAAATTTTTGAATCTATGCAAGGTACCTGAGATGTTGGTACAGAATACAAAGGGTTTTTGTAAAGGGGAATCCCAGGAAATTTCCTCAGTATTTTCGTATAAGGTTTTATTCTTCATAATCGGTGAATTTCTGAATTTCATTTGAACACGTGCGTATTTAGGAATCGAAAAACGTTTCAATTAAAATTATTTGTTAATAATATCATTATTTATGTTTTAAAATCATAAAAATGAATCATTATTAAATAAAAACAACAATTTTTTAGCTTGATCCAGTAACTTGCACATTCCTATAGCTTGAACACTCCTGGTTTCGTCCGTGTTCAAGTTAACGAGCCTTCACTGTAGAAGAATTTATTTTTTTTTCGATTTTTGACTTCTCTTTCTTTCTATCAACTGTGTTTTTTCTCAAAGGAAAAAGAAGTTATGTGCGTACATATGTTTGTTTACGAAGAAATGTGATGGAACACAGTGCATGTGGAATAGCTTACTTGGACATTATGTTCGCCTGATACATCGATGAGGACTTTGGAAGAAAAACAATAATCAATAGGGTCAAAGCTTGGTAAAAAGAAGGTGGCGAAGGGGGAATAAGTGTCAAAGCGCACGACAACACAGAGCGATATAGGATTGTAAAATAAATATAACGTTATTAAAAGGCGGAGCAATAAACAATTAAGCTTGACTGAGATGCGTTTGAGTGTATATGTTAGAAAAAGCAGATCAATCCCTACTCCTGATGCATACTCGCCTGGTAACTAGGCTGGTAGTAAAAGAATTCTGCTGCAGAATAAAAAAAATTCAATTTTGTTTTTGTGGTTGCATCTTTCTCACACAAATCCTTAGGCCCAGTTTCACAGTGAACACTTACCACATTTTTATTATATTGGGTATTGGCCACTTACTCCGACTGTGAAGCGGAGCTTAAGTCTGAATATATACATATATTGTCAGATCTAGGTGACACAAATTGATTAAGAAAAACTCGGCAACTTTTGGTAGCATAATTTTATTTTATTTAAACTGTCATGGTACCTTTTCGTACAGTAGCATCGATTATTAAAATTTGTTTAAATTTATTTAAAATTTGTTTTAAATATGTATGAATAACTAATTTAACTCTACCTACTCTATCAGTTCATTCCGCACATTCGTTCAGCCTTATTAGCTATTTTGCTTAAAATCCAAAACTCAGCATCGTAAAGCAGGACTTACATATTATATAGAGTATTCACTTCGTCTTACGTGTGAGGGTTTTTGAACCCATCTGTTTCGTCAAATTCCACGTCGATGAACTTAACTACTTCAAAGTTGTTGCTATCACATAATATACAAAAATTTTATGAAATTGTTTACGATAAGCAGAGTTGAGTTGTTTATATGTTGACACAAGTGATCACCAAGGATTGTTAAAATTTGGAAGATTTCCAATTACTTTTGCCTTTAAAATAAATAAAACATTAAATCTAATTATTTTGATTTTTTGTCAGCTTTCTAAAGACATGCATATCGAAGCAATCGGTTAAGTTGTTTGGACGTCAATTATGTATACATAAATTTTTATTTTTAAATAAGGATTTTGAATACAAAATGGCAAAACCTTTCTAATTTTATAAACAATAACCGTTGAACATGGAAGAAATTCGTTGAAATATTTGAATTGGAAATTGAATGAATTGAACGTACAATAAAATCTGGGCCGGATTATATTTTGTGATATTCTTTGTAAGCTTGCAAGATTAATTCTGCTGTATAAATACTGTTTGGTCTGCATAATGCTGTGAAATAGGATGAGGGTTGTGAACTTGATGAGGTTGTCAAAGCTTAAGCTTATCTGCAGAGAGTAGCTTGAAATATGGTGGAAAGAAGTTTTTTTTTAACATATAATCAACGTAGCAGAAAACTTCGTAACCAAGGTGGGTAGTAATAAGGATTTAACCAGAAAACAAAGCAATCGAAGACTATTTTATATTTAACCTTTTGTAGCTGTTGCGTGATCAGACCAGGTGAGCGTATCGTTGAAGGCAATCCCTAAATTTCGATAGGAATTCGATTGATGATTGGTCTAATTTTTGATTTGCCTGAAATGTTGATGTATCTAGTTTTTGCTTATAAATACAAATATTTTTCGACTTTGTAGGATTAAGCCTTATTTTAGTGCCCACTGTTGAATGATTAATAAGTCTTCATTCATCATTTTAATAGCCGAGAATATAATTGGTCCCAAAATGAAATCCTATGGAACTCCAGCAGTTACTTGGAGATACCTACAGATACACATTTCTTACGACCAGTTAAATAAGAATTCAAGAGTTTGACTGATAGAGAGGAAAATTGAAAGTCATAAAGCAGCTTTTTATATAGAAAACCTGATTGAGCAGAATTCAAGAGCTTGTTATTGATTGAGTACACTTGTATTTGCTTTAAAACAGCTTTTTCAAATGCTTTGGATAAGATCGGTAAGATCACGATAGGTCTGTACTCAGGATTTATTTCGTTTTGAGATTAAGGTAAAGAAATTATTTTGGCTATTTTCCAAGTATTCCAAGGGTATTCATAAGTTCAACAACGTCTTCTTCTGTCAGTCGAGTAAAATTGAAATTTTCTAAATTACTTGTATCATTAGCTTCACTAGAAAAATCATCGGGCAAAGTATCATCAAGACTTAATGTTTGCGAAGCAACTGACACAAACTATGAATTTAGTATATTGAAGTCTATGTTGGCAGGAGTATTGGATCTCTGTTTGCCAACACCTAGTTTTGCCATAGAACTTTTCCCGGCTGTGATACATGATTTTCAAAATCTCACCAATGCATTTGATGTTAAAAAAGATTTAAGGCTCTGTCTTGCGACTTTTTCAACATCATTCTTGAAAGAATAGTGCAAAACTCACGCGTCACCACTAGAAGCACAATCTTTCAAAAGTCCCTCCAATCACTCGAATACGCCAAAGACATTGACATAATCGGAAAAACAGCCGGAAGCGAAGAAGATGGATTTAGCGGTCAATGAGAGAAAGAAAGGACACCCAACACCGACGTCTTGCATCGAGCGTCACCATAGACAGCTATAATTTTGATGTACTAAAGTACTTTGTCTATCTAGGCGCCGCTATTAATTCAGATAAAAACACCAATACTGAAATCAAACGAATAATAACTCTTGCCAATCGCTTCTTCTATGGACTAAGAAGCCAATTGAGTAGCAAAGTTCTCTCGAGATAAACTAAAGTATCCCTCTATATCACTCCCATTCCCGTTCCTTCTGTATGATGCAGAGACATGGACCTTGTCAGGAGTGAATGAGAATGTTTTAGGATGTTTCGAAAGGAAAATTCTCCGTGTGATCTTTGGCCCCGTCTGCATAGACAGGGAGTGGAGTAGAAGATATAACCACGAAATGCATGGACTGTGCACCGAAACCGACCTAGTCAACCGAGTTGAAGTCCAACGACAGAGATACCTAGGTCTAAGTACAGCGAATGGATTCAAATGCTTCGTTCTGCAAAGTCTTCGAATACAACCCCGAGGGAGGGCGCAGTAGAAGAAGCCCACGACTCAATTGGCTAATAGCTTAAATCTACTTGCATTTAGGTTAAATAAATTTTTGTGTTTGGCTGAAACTCATTGGCGGTAAAATTAATGTTGATTTCCTAGTGGGGGTATCATTTTTCGAATAGTTAGGCAATTTTTTTTAATAAATGATTTGGCGTCTAATATTACAATACTTCTTATTCGAACACTAAGAACCAGAAGCTTTCCTGTATTCTAATTTTTCAGAATTTTAAAAATGCAAAAACTATTTTTTCTCTCATACAGTTTTTTTTTAATTTTCTTTGTTTCTCAAAAACTTCATCTAAAACGGATACTATGTATGTAATTTTAAAATATAAAATATTGCAAAACTTTTATTTTATACAATTTCATATGTACCAAGTCCTAATCATAACCATTTTTACTTTTAAGGAAGGAAATCAATTTATAAAAAAAGCAATAGAGAGTTGTTTTGACTTCTGGTTGAGAATCCTGATTATTTTTTCTCCTCTTGCGAATTTTTCAGATTTACAAAATCTGAACTCAAAACACACTTCAAAACAAAAACAAACTATTTCAATCAACATACACAAATGACACAAGCATATCGAATTGGCCCCCGCCTTTTAGCTAGCAGTAGGTAGATTCAGGACAAACTTTATTATGTAGGATTATCCTGCAACCTTGACACGTTACAATCGACACTCATAACAACTCCTTCCTTATTAAGATTGTTGTGTTTATTTAAGGCCTTGGTCCAATGAAAGACATCCGTTTCTTTAAAATTGCATCCTGGTCAATATTTACTGTCCACTCGTCGCGTCGTCGACTGTCCATTTTGCACTCAATGTATGTATACTAACATAACTGTACCTATCCTTCATTGACCTTCCGATTTCTGCTGAAAAATGCAGACTCGAAAACAATAAGAACATTAAATCCTTTTCTGGGTTCCCATTGAGAAAGGGAATTTGTTGATATTAATGCTCGGAGCTATTGTCTTTTTGTTAATATTTCCCGGCTCTTTCGCTCTCTCTCTGTCTTTTTGTATCAGAGGGAGTGGGATGTCACATTAGGCAAGCCTATTTCCACTCATTTAAATTCAGTAAATTCCAAAAAATATTGCAACATTTTTGAAGAATACCAAAACAAAAGATACAGGATGAAAGAAAAGAGTATATTTGCGAAATATTGCTGTTTTCGCCTAAGAACGCTCTAAAATATTCTGAGAACTACGGTTCCAGCACATTTATGGTATGCAATGATTTTTGCATATGCACATATTAAAAGGGTTGATTCAAAAATATATGTAAGGTGCTTAACCCTTCTAGGTAAGTTGAATATCAGTTGGGTTACCCCTGAAAAAAACAAAACAATTAAGATGTTATGACGTTTTTACTATGACGGTTCCTTTGCAACATTTCTTTGAAGACGCTCGAGACGTTAAGTGCAACATTTAAAAACAAAAAACAACGATGTCATTGACAAAAAAAAATGAAATAAAAAACACCGAAAATAAGACAATACCTTTTTGCCCAAAGGCTTCGTTAAAAAAGCAAAAGGGTTTTTTATTACACAATTTGTTCTCAGAATAACCCGAATTAGGATTTTATGATTGCATATGGCAGGCAGGCGAATGACATCTTAAAGCAAAATGACATTTTAGGCATAATTATTATAACTACCAATATGGTATCTTTAGACCAGCTTGAAAGTGAAAACTGTAATTACATAAGGTAATCGTTTGGCATTTGAAGATACATTATTTCAATTAATGAATGACGTTAGAATTTCTGTTTGGTTCTTATTCATAATGTGACTATACCTTTTAAGTGGAAGGCATAATCAAGTTTACGTTTGATAACATAACAAATTGTAATCCAGAACTCATTAGCGAACAAAAATTGTTTTGCAATTTTTAACAAAACTATTTTTGTATGAAAGCACTTTCTATAATTAAGCAAATTCCTTTTGGATTTCGAAAGTTGGCGTTGCGAACCAGCTGTTAAATATTATGTAATCACGATTTAGATTGTCTAAGCCTTTTTCTGAAGTCAACTCCTTCAATCATTGCTTGCCACAAGAATTTGGAAGATGTAGATTCGAATGTTGTCTTTGAGGGCTTCCAGGTTCTGGGAATGATAGTTGTACCTAAACAAGGAATTTTAGGTATTCCCACAGGAAAAGGTTCCAGAGGGCTGAATCAGGAAACCGGGGTGGCCAGTTCAAATCGCCTCTCAAGGAGATGAGGCACTCGGGAAATCTAGCACCCAAAAAGTGCATGAAAACTTTTGCTTTTTGGGATGTGACACAGTCCTTCTTAAACCGGACGATTTCCAGCTCCATCTGTTTCAATTCAGGCAAACAAATCATGTTAACATACAGAAGCCACAGTAAGCGATGATCCCCATTCTGCACATGTACCATGCTGGTAAACGGAACCTAAGCTGCATTCGTACGATCGAACTGAAGTTTTAAAAATAGACTTACATAAAACACCGCTTTGTTGAACAGACCTCATCATCCTGGTAACTTGAACCATGTACAGAGTGAGCCATCTAGTGGTTTCTTTTTAAATTATATGTTATTTTGACACTGACAGCTGTTTTCCGCTCGAAAACTTGACAGAAGGTCAATGTCATACCTCCGCCGAACGAAATGAGTCGTTTACGCTTGAACAACGTTGGGAAATATTAAAAACTTATATCCAAGGTGATGGCTGTGTAGCCCAAACATTGCGTTTTTTTAATTTTGAAAAGAAGTAGAAGAAGAAATACGCAAGTTTGTGCAAAAAGTTCGTGGTATGCTAGTGGACAACACCCATGATCGCCGTTGTCATGCGGTGCGCACAGACTTGAATGTGGCTGCTGTAGTCGAGAGTGTGAGATTCAATTCAAGAACACCAACTTGCCATCGGTCTCAACAGCTAAACATTTCACGCACAAGCCTGAGGAGGATTCTGCACAAAGATCTCGGATTTTTCGCTTACAAGATCCAATTGACTCAGCAATTGATTGCGCATGGCCATCCACTTGAACAACGTTGTGTTCCATAATTAATGAGAATGTTTGCTCTTAATAATAAAGCCATATTACTTGGAAAAAGCTCCCATCTCCCTCTTTAGAACTGATTTGGGTGCCAAAATCCCGAAAACCAGAAAAAAAGTAATAGATTCGGAGACATCTTCCCTTCCGTTTAGAACCAACCCACTTACAAACCTTCACAACCGTAACGAAGGGAGCTTTATATAACCTTTTTAAATATATGCTTCAGCCTTTAATTTAATAGAAATAAAGTTAATTTTATCTATTACTTTTGCAAAGTATGATTTAAAGAATATCTAGCTATCTATTACATTTGCAAAATGTTACAATATGATTAATTATCTATTACAAAAATATTCAATATGTAATTAAGAAATATCTAACTATCTTTTATATTATTTTTTTAATTCCATTTTACAAATGTAATAGATTTATTAGATTTGGTTTAACAACATAATTCAAGTGTAATACATAATTAAAATGTTATTGAATTACATTGTTATTAACTATTTGAAATGCTGGTAATAAGTATATTAGCCCTTTGGGAAAATGTAATAGATTTTACAAATGGCGTCGAAAAATGTTAACTGTGAAGCAAACAGAATGATAATGAATATGCGTAAACATGAAGAACGCGGATTAATCTTCATTGTGTTTTATGAATAAGTGATAAGTGATCTTGGCTTAAAGTCAAGGATATATTATTTTGTGTATTTATTATAAAATTCGTATGAGTCAACAAAGTTGATAAAATTTTAGGACATGATAAAAGATATTGTTAGTAATTTTTTGTTGCCGGTAGAAATCTTTAAAAGGCACTACTTGGTAATATTTGGCACTAAGTAGTGTGGTACTCTTACCGCAGGAAAACCATTGGAATCAGAACCAGAATTTATGAAAGATCGATAGATGATTTTTCTTTCTAAATTTAACATCACATTAGGGGAAGTTTAAACTTTTAAGACTTTCCTATAGATTTTGGTTTGGACAGCTCCATAGCTACATACCATACGTCCAAATGGGTTTTTAGTAATTATCAGAAACAAATGGATACTACATAATTTCCTTTCAAATGTTAGGCATGCATAAATTGTAAAAAAAATTAATATATTTGATACAAAAAAAAAACTGGATTTAAATGTATAGAAAACGGAAGAACGAAATTTGAGTAGTGAACCTTTTGACACAACGAAAACTAAAATAAATTAATCTACTAATTTTAAAGAAATAAATAGTCATCTGATTTTTAAATTAATGTTTTTTAGGCTTTTAATTTCAGAAAAAAAAAATCATTTTTCAAATTCAATAAATTAGTTGGTAATTTCAAATCTATCCAAGTCATATAGAAAAACAGCGGTCAAAAAAATAGTAGCGCATTCAAAATCCACCTTTAAATATTACAAAAGGGGAAAGTTATTAGACAATTTCTAACATAAGTCGATAGTCGAGTGTTTGAACCTTAAATTAATATTTAGTTACATGTGCCTTGTTAGAAATAACAACAGCACAACGAACGACGTTGCATCAAATTAATAAGATTTTTACATCTTTCTACAGGTATAGACCTCTAAGACTGGTGTATAGCTTCCAAGGGCTGTTTTAGTAGTTGCCTTACAACTAGCAACATACTTCTTGACAACACACCAACGATTTTCTATAGGGTTGAGGTCTGTTGACTACGCAGGCCACTCCATGACATTAAGCCTCTTTTTTTGGAACCACTGCTTCGCAAGTTTACTTGTATGCTTTGGCTCGTTGTCTTGTTGAAAGATCCATTTCAGTGGCATTTCATCTTCAGCATATGGGAACATAACTTCCTCCATGATCTTCACATAAAGATGCTGATCCATAATGCCTTCATTCCGGTACATATATGAGACCAACACCATAGAAGGAAAAATATTCCTAAACCATTATGCTGGATCCTACATGTTTTATTGTCTTGGCTGTAAGGCGTGCATTATATTTTGTGTTTGGAGGCCTTCTTACATATTGACGAGATCCCTTTCCACCAGATAACACAATCTGGGACTCATCTGACCACAGAATATTCCTTCACAAAAACATGAAAACTCAGGCACTTACCAATGATTTTATTTACACTACTATTATTTTGACCGCAATTGTGTGTTCGAATCATCTGAGATTATAAACGTATAATACTGTTAAATTTTACTTAAAGTTCCATTTTTCTCTTTATCATAATTATAAAATATTTCAGAACCAAGTTAAAACACTGACAGAGCAAAGGTCTTGCTTTTACTGGAGTAAGCTTTTGAACAGTTTATAAGGTTCGAAGAACACTACATTTCCTGTCCTATCCTATTACAAACGATTCTTAGATATTTCGAAGTATCTGGGAACAGATATTGATACACATGGAGCAATGAGTACATTCAAACTATCGATACCGGATACTCTAACCATCCTCTGATTGTTTCTTTTGTATATAATAATTTTGTGAAGCCGCCACATACAAAAATTGACCAAAATGAGTCTTACCGTTTTTGAGAAAATCAAAAATGCCGTTTATATTTTCAGAGTATTTTGTTTTCTTTCTGTGGAACAGTTTTTTGCAAAAATATTTTAACATTAACTTTTTTTAAGCATTAACTTAAAAAGCTTGTCACCAAGTGTAAGGAAAATCAATCCAACCGTTTAGGCTGTATAGTCGATATACAGAATTGCGAGACCCACTTTTTCGCCTACCCTATCATCGTTTAGCCAAGTCTGATCGAAATCTCGAGCTCTACTTTTATATAAACGGAAGTAAAAACTAAAAGATCAATAACAGGGTTTTAATTATAATCGACTTTCGAAATAAAGGTAATAATTCAAATATATTTTTGGTTGCCACACTTTCAGTTTCAAACATTTTCAAGTCGACAATCTGAAATGACAATATCAAAGAGTTTAACCTTGATAATTTTAAATGGTCGAAAACCCTTTATTTTTTTAAATTTTCTATCCCATGCAATATTTTCCAAGAAAAAATACGTAATTACCTATCTACTTATACTTCAATTGCACCGAAACTATTTCTTAATGACGATATTCGTTTAAAATCCAGTGAACATTTTTTATAACCGATTCATTATTTTCTTTAAAAAAAAAACAGATCTTTCATATTACCTAAGAGAGAGTATAATAAAAACGCTTCACTTTTATCTTAGTTAAAAAACGCAAAAACCCTTTCACCAACATTGCGCACACACCTATTCCTTTATTCGGGCAATAAAACGAAAGAGTTTCAGCTATATTTTTAAGTTATTACAATGCTTGGCCAACCCTTTTTTTAAAGTTGGTTAAAAATGTTTACAACACCCACCCGTCATAAAATAATATTTTCATTTTTCAATATACAATGGGTATACAATATATTCTTTCAAAAACTCAAAAACACAATGAACCATCAGCAATAAAGAGATATATCTCTACCTAAAAACTCGGATGCGCGCATGTAACAGCGGAACCACAAAAAGATGCAAAATTTTTCGGGTGTTTTTTTTTTTAGAATCGGCAATAATCCGCATTAATAGCCTGGTCTGCGTTCTATTCCTGGTTCTAGCATTGGTGCGTCTAGACAGGTCAAGAAAAATACGCACACACAACCAGAAACCTCCCTCGACAATGGAAACTCTTTCTCCTTTCTCTACCCTTTTTACTTTTGTGTCAGTTTGTGTCTCTTTTGTTTGCATGGGTTTTCGAGAACAGAGATAAGAAGTGCAAAAATACACTCTCATTCACCCCCTGTCACACACTTGTCACACGTTTTTAGGTAGGTAACGGTTCCCACTCACCCTTAACGACAGTATATAAGGTCGATTCAAGTTCCGTGTAACGTTAGTTTCGAAACGACTGCGATAGCACGAAAACGCATTTAGCAAATACTTTGGCACTGCTTTTCAACTCAACATTCTTAAGTTGAGCGAATTTTGATATATTCTTCTTCAAGAGAAATATAAAAAAACACGCATAATGATGCTTCATGAAAAAATAGTACCTGGTCAATTCTTGTTGGATATGAAAAACGGTAAGTTAAAGTGTAATTTTTTAAGCAATGTGATTCAAAAGTGAGTTTGAAAATTCCGTTGAATTAATGAACAAAAAAATGTGAAAGAGAACGTCAGAATTTTGACCATTTATACAAATGTGAAACTAATTTAATTTTTTTTTTTTTTTTTATTTAGAATGTACCAACAACATACTGCACAGTGGTCAACCAGGATCCAAATTGGATATGTTTAATACGTACAACTACCATCACTATCAGCAAGAACGGTTTTCTTCGGATGCTCAAGTTTTGGACCTTTCCCGTCGCTGTGATTCAGTCGAGACCCGAAAAACCCCATCACCCTACAATTCAAGCTTTGGAACAGCTTCGCCTAGTACACATTGCGGTTCTCCACCGACATCAGTAGCGGCACCGATATCAGCGGATGTTCTACAAAATAAACTAGTCTTCACCCACTCAAGTCAGCCTCCGTTGCCGCAAGGAATCGCTTCGCTATATCCATTGTACTATCCACATATAAAGCAAGAGAAAGCTTCACCTCCTCCAGCAGTGTCGTCTTCAGTTACTCCAAATCCGTTACCACTTTTCCCACAACACTCAACAGGTACTGCAGCGAAGACAAGAATTCCAACTCCCGCATCACTAAGTAGTCCCCGCAGGGAAAGCAACAATCATCCTTCGCTCCCAACGGATACTAGTGGTTTGTTCCCGAGTATCCTTAATGCTGCTACAACTGGAGCTGTGAGTGCAGGCAAGACAACGCGACCATTCAATGCATATCCACGAGATCCACTTATGGTGGCCGCCCATTTCGCTGCTTCCGATGTTCTATTTGACAAAACAACCATGGAGCGTTACAGTACGTACCGCAAACGAGCCCTAGATGATCTCCGCGACACAAATGGAGGTCACAGGATCGTGACCAATCCAAAAATGCGACGGACCAATCATCGCAGCAATGGACAGAACAGTGAATGTGACGAAAAGGCTGTGGAATCAAGTGACAATGATTCTTCTTACAATGGCAACGGCTCAAGTGCGGAATGCAACTCCAGCAGAAACGATAGTATCAACTGCGGAAGCGTAAAGGATGAAGCTTACTTCGAGAGAAGACGAAAAAACAATGCAGCAGCTAAAAAATCCCGAGATCGCCGTCGCATAAAAGAGGACGAAATTGCCATTCGAGCAGCTTACCTAGAGCGACAAAATATCGAACTCCTTTGCCAAATCGATGCTTTAAAAAAACAACTGGAGGCTTTTACAAAGGTGTAGAAAGCAGCAAACACAGATAGAAGAGAAAGAAAGCGTTGAACGCCTAAGTATCAAATATATTTGCGAAAAATCTGTTAGAAATTGTTAAGTGTATATTTATATTTAAATTGTGTATAAAGTAGGTAATATAATTTTTTTAATTTAATAAATGGGGGGGAATAAAATATATCCAGTTTTTAAAAATACATGTACCTGTATTATTTTATGAAATCAAAACGTCACTATTTTCAGTTCACAGAATTCAGAAAGATAAGGTCATAAATATACGCAAAAAGGTGAGCAAGATTTCAAAGCAGCTAGGAGCCCCAAATTTGAGTCTGTTTTTCAATTCCAAAATTAAATCTGATCGAAAATTGTTTCGATTTTAAAATTGTAAGCAATCTTCATGACTTGACTGCTTTTACACTAAGGCTAGGCGCACACATTCAATTTTTAGTTTCGAAACTGTTTGGTTGCTAAAATGAAACATATGGGCTTATATGGGACACCGCGCACTTAGAGCAACTCGATTCTCGAAACTAAAAAGTTTGTGTTTTGACACAAACTAAACGATTGCCTCGCATCAGTTGAGCTGTTTTATATAGGTACAAGAGAGAAAAGAGTGCGAGCGTGAGTAAAGAGTTGCCAGTGTGCGGTTCTCTTTCAACTGGTGATTAAACTGTTTGATTTCGATCACAGTTGCCAGTGCGCGACTAGCCTAAATCGATTTTTAATCTTTGATTTTCGTTCGGTTGCATGGAACTTTGCAACTTTCAAAAACATGTTTCTAAACTTAAACCGTCTTTCAGAATACGTGTTTGTAACCGTTCTTTTTTAAATATCAGATTTGATCCACATATGTCAGATCCAGTTCTTTATCGGGATCACGTTTAATGATCCAAAAGTAAATGTTTACTCTGACGGATAGATGACTATTTAGTTTCGATAATAGTATTAGTAGTGTAAAAAAAATAGGGCACACATTCTTGAAAAATAAACAAACAAAAAAATATGGCTTCAAAATTAACAGTATAAAGGAGTTTACAGAACATAGTGGTATACACAACAGTTTCATAAAACCGATATGTATACCCAACTCATTTTGTATCAATTCGAGACTCGATCTGTTTTCATCGTTTGACACTAACGAGACTTTCTATAGGGGGTTCCGAAACATGTGTGACAAACACGGTTTGATTGACTCGATTTTGTGAACGCTCCATCTAACGGATTGTCAAACATGCTTGATGATATCAAAATATTTTGATATTTTGATGTGCTTGTCAAACAAATTTCAGAATATGAACGCCCCTTATCTCACTTCTACTTCATAAAATAAACCGGCTGCTCAGGATTCAATTGGATACGCTGATACGCAGAAAATTAAATATAAATATTTTTTTGTAGGCGAATTTGGTGCAGAAATCAACATCTTTTATTTATTTGTTTCTTCAATAACTACAGGGTGGGCCATCTAGTGTTTTTTTTAAATCATTAGATATTTTGACACAGACAGCTGTTTCCCGCTCGAAATCTTAACAGAAAGTCGGTAGGTTCGTTCTTTGAGCCCTAAAGTCACCCTGGGGTCGCCCTAAATCATTTTTTGAAAAACCTGAACTCACTGGTGAATAATTTCTGTTTTTTGGACCTGTAGTCGCCCTGAACTCGCCCTGACCACTGTCAGAAGTCACATGAGATTTTATATCTATTTCTTTTGCTGTCGTTTGTCGATTCGCATGTTGCATATTATTGTTTATGTTTGCAATTAAATGTTTGTTGTACTCATCAGATGAAATATTCAGCAAACAACGCAAAATTGTTTTTGTTAATTTTTAAAACTAATTTATAACGAATGTAAAGTTTTATTAGAACACAGAATTCTTTGTGTCTTGCTTTTAGTTGTCAAAATAACAATTATTATTAGATAGGTGTTTTTTTTTAAACCGAAAACCCCATTTTTTGACAACTCTCAGGGTTGTCAAGAAAAGCTGGGTCAACCCTGGGTAAAGTTGAACGAACGAACCTGGTGTCGTACCTCCGCAGTACGAAATGAGTTGCTATACGCTTGAACAACGTTGGGAAATATTGAAAACTTATTCCCAAAGTGACTGCTGTGTAGCCCAAACAGTGCGTTTTTTTAAAAGAAGTTTTGGCCGAAATGAAGCACCCACTGCGCCTGTTATACGCAAGTTTGTGAGACTTTTATGCTAGTGGACAACACTCATTTTCCCCGTCGTCGTACGGTGCGCACAGACAACAAGAACATCAACTCGCCATCGATCTCACTAGCCTGAAGAGAATTCTGTACAAAGATTTCGGATTATTCGCTTACAAGGTCCAATTGACTCAGCAATTGAAAGCGCAGTACCATCCACTTTTGGAATGTTTGCTCTTACTAATAAAACCATAAAACATGGGAAAAATTTGATTTTGTTCATTTTATTACATTTTTAAAAAGAAACTTGTATTTGGCATACATTAACCGACGGTTTTTAAACCAGGTCATATAAGACCTGTAATCAATTATTGTATAAATGAATTTTGTAAATAAAGTCTATTCTTTTTTCAAATATTAAATTTATTTTCACACTCAAACGCTTTTGTGAAGAGCCCTGATAAAATATGAAAATAACAAAAACAAAATTATACTCAAAAATGAGTATCGTGTATCAAAAATGAGAGCATTTCTCATTTTAGTACTGTTTAGTACACGTTTTGACAAACATTTATCAGAATGAGTTCCACCAGAATCGCATTATGTGAGTTCATGAAATGTAAAAATTAAAAACGGCTGTGAAAACTGAAATGATAACTTTTTTATCACTTCACAGTTTCACAAATAGAGAATTGACCCCCAGATCGGTTTGGGTATAATTTTGAACTTGGAGCTGACTGTCCTGCACCAATGGGTCAAAGCACTATAGCTAAAATCAGTTCCGCAATTATTAAAAAAAACGCAGTGTGTGCTATGCCCACTCAGATTGATTTTGTGACAATCAACAAAGGAGTATTTTTTCGAAAAGTATAAGATTTTTATTACTCACCCGTTTCCACTCTGAACAGATTTTGTTGGCGGTCAATTGATCCTGAAAGAACTAGCCAGTTGTTCCCATTGTTGTCTTTGGGTTGCTTGAGGAACCAAGTTGAAAGTATAGCGATATGTATTTTTCTTGCTTGAGATTGAGACCTTCGAAAAAAAAATTATTTTAAAGGACTCTCGAAATGATTATTTTATAGATATAACATACTCACATATTTTTTATAAAAATATCCATAACTTTGCAAAGAAAAATTGGACAGAGATCCAAAATGACATTTCATTCTTTATAGAATCGTAAGTGATGCCAAAAACCAACAAATTTTTGTGATCACTTTATACAGAGCAACCGAAAGCTGATAATCAAAAACGACAGTCAACTATCAGCTTAAACGATTCCACCCTGTCAAAAAATACGTTAAAATCAATTCGTAATTATTTAAATTTAATTGTTGGTAATTTTGTTTTTACAACATGGATATGGATTCAACTACCATACATGAAAATCCTAGTCGCAATCAAATAATGAATAATTTTTCCAGCATTACAGCTGTAATACAGAGATATGTTTTCAACATCATAAGAGATGATCACTGATCAGACATACGAGTATTAACGAAAATTGCTAAAGTCATTCAACTCTAGTGCTAAACACCTTCTACAAATTAATTGATTAAAGTGGCCTGATAAGGGAATACGAAGGCGAATCGTTTTCAATTAAAAATCTCCTTTTTGACTCGCCCCAATTTAATCAATTATTGAATTCGAAGCCAGTCGTAAATAATTGTACTTCCAAGATTTCCAGATAATTCACAGATGAATTTCGAGAAAATTATTAAGAAGAGCTACATAGCAAGTTTCAACCAGAAAGCGAGTGACCTGATTAGTAAGGGAATATAAAGCCAAACGTTTTCAATTAATACTCGTCTAGCTGTGAATGATCATCATTTTAGTCTTGAGCCTAACAACTGTCAAATAAAGAGGCTCCTTTTTTAGCCGCACTACTAAAATGTTGAATACTTTGCCCCTCTCGATTTGTCCTCCTCATTGTGATACACAAACTTTCAAGACCAATGTGCATCGACATCTCCTATTAAATCCTCTCCACTTTAACAAAGCGCTCGCACTGTGTTACACCATAACATTATAAGGATAGTCATAATCCCTTGAGTAAAAAAAAATCCTTTTCGACTCGCTTCGGGTTTCTCTATCCTGGAAGACAAAGCGAGTCGAAAATTTTGTTTTTGATTGAAATTAACGCGCAAATTGAAGTAAAATTAAATTAGTGAACAAGCTGAAAACAGTAAATCTCAATTTCGACTGCTGAAACGATTCGTTTCCTATTCCTTAATCAGGCCACAGGCTGTTTTCATGTCATTAGTATACATAAATATATGTTCCATTTTTATTCCACTTCGGCTGACATACTTCAAAAAAAAAAAAACTGTACGCTAATAGAAGAAACATTCTGAGCATACTTTTTCGAAAGGCATTTACATAATCAGCCCTATTACGAATTCCATCGTAATCGGAAATTTGTTACGAATCCCGAAAAAAAAAACAATTACTATGGATATACATTGGATGTTATTAATGACTGAACTCGAATAAATATGTTTTATGTTGATTAACCGTACATATTTAAATATATAAGACAATATTATTTTTAATAAATTTACCAACCGAGTGTTGACGTCAATGTCGTAGCTTTTAGATTAATAATTAAAATTAAAAACAATTTATCCAAAAAATAAGCTATAGAAAATTACTTACGTATTAACAACCGCCAACTCTAGAACTTCTATAACTTTACAAAGATGTCGATGAAATCCAATACAAACAAATCGATTACATTACTTCGGCCATATCGAGCGAATGAACAATTATGCAGCAAGGAGAGCCCGCGAATCCCAGGTCCCAGACTCAAGAATCAAAGCAACGATGCAGACCGAACATCCTGGTTTAAAGGTCAACACAAATAGGATGACAAAAGGCTTTGTGTGAATGACTGAAAGTAGCGTGCTCGTAATCACACAAGATGACATTTGTGACTGGAACTGGTCACTGGTCATGAGCACTTT
Source organism: Philhelius festivus (assembly GCA_963931855.1). Taxonomy (NCBI): domain Eukaryota; kingdom Metazoa; phylum Arthropoda; class Insecta; order Diptera; family Syrphidae; genus Philhelius; species Philhelius festivus. The sequence continues at coordinate 14,288,395 of OZ007557.1, read as the reverse complement.
AAAAACTCAATGAAATTTCCGAAATTCGAACGCAATAAATATCAAGAGTGAGCGAGTAAGAAAGTGTTGGCAATAATGTATATATCTACAGTACTGTGCAAAACAGAAGCAACTATTTCATCTTTACATTTCAAATGAGTTTTTTCCAAGCTTTTGCTCATAACAGAATAACGCAAATTATATGGAATTATGCTTTAAGGGTAATATATTATATTTCTTAACTTTTTATAAAAATAATCATTCTTCAAAATTTAAAAAAAAAAATAGTAAAAAATGCATTGAATTTGTTTGTGCAAAACTTAAGATAATTCTTTTCCCACTGGAAGAAAATATTTGTCAAAGGGACTTTTACAGTGAGATTTGACATGATAGATTGCAATCAGCGCTGTGTAACAGTTTTTCAATAGTTTGATTCGATTAAGACTGGAAATAGGTTTCATTTTTGCAATGTCGCGAAATAAGTTCCGTTACAGCTAACTATGGCCAATCCCAAATATCATTTTCTTAAAAATATGTTAATAAATCAATTATTTTACGGTTAGCTAAAAAATTTAAGGTAACAGGAAGCGTTAAAATCGGTATTTGGGTGGTCGGCCGCAAAAAACAATAAATCGAACAGTCAAAGAAATTTGTTACTTAATAAAAAAAAACATTTATTAGATCAAATGAAATCGTAAAATCATTACGTCTCAGAATTGATGCAAGTACCGTTCGGAGGCATGTCACAGCATGGGGCGACAGTGTGATATTTCTTTATTGATATATAAGACAACTATAGTCAAAATGACAATTAAAAAATTGATAATCAATATAGACAAGGTCCATTCTGTGAAATTAAAGGAATAATGGACCGATTCAAATATAAAAATATCCAAGAAACGCAGATGTTACCATATGCCGAGTGGAAAATGCCACTTCGATAGGTGTTTCAACATGACAACGACCCGAAACACAGATCGAAGTTTGTAAAGCAGTGGATCACAGACAAAGGTATTCAAGTTCTTGATTGGCTCTTTGGGATTCCCAAGAATCGTGTCGATGGGCAACGTATCCGAAAAAGTATAGACCTTCTGAACATTTTACAGGAAAAATGAGAAAATATACCGCCAGGCGTAATTTCAAATTTAATAAGTTATGTACATGCCCCGCCGATGGTCTGGAGTTATTAAAAATAATTGCACAGATAAATTTAATGAATTGTTTGTTCTTTTATTTTTAAAAACATTGGAGAATAATTATTTAAAAAAAAAGTTAAGAAATTTAATATAAAGCATAATATCACATATAAATTGCTACGAGTAAAATCATGAAAAAACAAATGTAAAAATGAAATAGTTGCCTATGTTTCGAAAAATACTGTATATCGAAATAGATTAAGCTTCCGAAACGAATTGCAGTGGAGACTCCGGAACTTTCTGATCTTTAGATGAATTTTAGCTAATTGTCTCGATTTATGAGGAAATATGCTATTTAACAAATAATGCGCAAGATATTTCAATATAGTTGCATTCAAATAGTTTTCACATTTATGTATACAAATGGAACAGACTATTTTTGAAATGAGAACATCGTTAATTTAAATTTAAATAACTTCTGCCTTCGGAAGTTTATGGGGCGTTATTTATGCAAATAATTAATTTTCGAATCAAAATTAACAATGTTCTCATATTTTATTAAACTCCCTTACATTTATCTCCATCAAACCATCAAAAAAAAAATACAACTTATTTGTAATGTTTTTTTTTTTATTATTTTTGTTCGTACTCGTAAGTTTTTTTATTCCTCGAAAAAACTTTAAAGTTTACCATTTTGTATGTACTTACATTGAAAAATAAGGGAAATAAAAATAAGATGAAATTTCAAGAAATTCTTGCAGTTGATATAAATATTTTCATACAAATATTTTTTTTTTTTACTCAAAATTTTAACAGTAAAACAATAAAATAAATGTTTCATTTTTTTTAAACTTATGAGCTAAAAATAAAGAAATTTCAATATAAAAAATTATTTTTTTTTCTTATTATATTATATAATATGTACACCTGTTATTCTTGAGTTAATTTGAAAATTATTAAACGATATTTTTAATAGGTAAACTAAATACAAAGAAAAACTGTCTTTCAATATCTCTTGATTTTTATTTTATTATTAATATTTAAAAATGAATTACTGAGTAACATGGTAATCTGTCTAAAGTCTAAGAAAACATTTTTATTTAAGAATTGTGTTTTGTTTTATTTTTTTTTGTAATTTCGTTTAACCACATCATATTATTTTGTAAGTAAAAATGTGTTCAATTTAAATACATTTTTGTTTTTCAATAATATTATAAATATTTGTTCACGAATCTTCATACATTATATCAGTATACATTTTAACGCTTTCTTTACAATAATTATACTTTTTGCGTGCAATTGCTTTATATCCAAGAGAAATTTAAACACATACTTTTGTTATCTTTTAACTTTTATTTAATTAAATTTAAGTATATATATATATATATGTTGTATCACAAAATAATAAACTTAGCAATAAGGACAGACATTTTTGTTTTCTCTATTCATTTACATACATAGTTTTTTTTGGAAAATAAAAGTCAAGAAAAGAAATATGTTTGCACATATTAGTTATATAATGTATGCATAATTTGCTAAATTAATTTCCCCTGCCTTCTTTCATTCGTAGCAATAGTATAAAAAATGGTTTTAGTAGTATTTGTTTTATATTTTACACGGAAAAAGAAACTTACTTTGTTTTTGTTTTTTTTTAATACCTATGAATATAATAATTTATTTATATAATTTTGTTTTATTTAATACAATACGATTCGTATTCTCTAATAGTTATTTTAATGTATGCTACATAATTTTTTTTTGTTAAAAAAATACAACTGCAAAATAAACAGAGACTAACCACTACTTCTTTAAGGAAAAGTCGCCAGTACTACGTTTTTTTTTTAACTTTTATGTGGGTTTCAAAGTTTACTTTTTATCTATACAAAACAGTGAATTTATAAATATATTTTATTTTTATTTATTCTTTTTTTTTTAGATTTTTGTCCGTTTCAACTACGCAAACAAAATGGAGAGACCCCTATCGGTGGTTTACTTTATTAAATTTTTCTTCTTCTTGTTTATAGTTCCGAACTTCAAAGTAAAAATTGTATTATTATGGTTTCTTTGCCTGGAAAATAGTAAAAGATTGTGTCTGCTTTTGTTTGTTTTTTTTTTTTTTTTTTGTTTAAATAATTTATCGCCATTTTCTTATTATTACATAATATTTTCCTTTTATATAACAAAAATTACAACAATAAATATCTATTTTGAAATAGATAAGTCCATTTAAAAAACAATTATAATTTTTATAATTATTTATGAATAAAATAAAATTAATATATATATCTAATAAAGTTTGTGGTTCACTAATTATTGGTATGTGTTAGTTGTGTGTGTGTTTTCGCAATAATAATAATAATAATAAACATGTGTGTTGGTTTGTTTAGATAGATTAGTGTGGGTGTGTGTTTTTTTTAAAGAAGTTTATGCATATAATCGGTTCTAGGAGATATAACTTAAACTTATTAAAGCGACTCTTCAAATGCTGCCATCAAATCACTCTGCATATTCATATCTATTTGACCCGCCAGCTGAAAATATAAATACATATAATTTATTTATTGAGTTTATAAAATCAATTGCTTATTTAAGTTTAAGTAAGTATTTACATATATCTGTAAACAGATTGACCATTCACTCCGTTATAGATGACATAACATAATCTGTAAACAGATTGACCATTCACTCCGTTATAGATAACATAACAGGACACTTACGCACAGAACACAAACGCAACGAGGTTTGACGTACATATGAATGAATACTAAAATCGTAAGAAGATTTAAGCTGGATATTCATGAGGTATCACAACGGAACAACTTATGGTCTATGGTATAAGTCTAAAAGATCATTCGAGTCTTATTTATCTCCAACTTTTCTAAACGCCCGCACTGTGTTCAAACATGTTAAGGGTAATCATAATCCTTTAAGTGCCCGCAAAATTATAAAAAAGAGCAAGTAAATCAAAACAAATAGGAAACCACCGAACTTTTGTACAAAATAAAATAAACGCAAAAATGAAGCCATGACTACTATTTTGAAACAGCTTTTGAAAAAACCAGAAGGCAAGTTTGTCACTTTGGGAACAGTTTTGAGTTAAAGGGATTTTTTTGGGAGAATTACAAAAGCATATGCACCTTGTTGAAACTTGACAAAAACCTCACAACCTCACATTTCATGAGAACTAAGAATCAAAAGTCTAAGAGGAAAGGCAAGAATTTTGTCAAGACCAAATTATTTAGTGATAACGCTAGCGAATTGAAGTACCTTTCTATCAACTGTTATTGTTTATTTTGGAAGTAATGAGTAATAAACGAAAAGGTAGTTGGAAATAAATTGTGTTATTTTAAGAAACGATAACATAACTAAGGGCATATGAGCGTTTGTGTCAAAAAAAAGAAAGAAAGATTATAGAGAACAGTTAGTTAGTTAGTTAAAATTTTGAAGTTTTTTTTGGTTGGACCAGGCTGTTAATTCACTAAACAATTGCTTGGGTGTAACCCCACAAGGTACACTTTTTACAAGTCAAAACGGAATTAAATGACATTTTTGGAAGCGAATGTCTCAAGAAGGTCTGAAGAATCCAAGTTTATTATTTAATTATTACTATAATTGTTTTTTTTTTTTTTATTAAAAAAAATCACAACCGAAGAACATAAAAAACATTCTAAAAGAATACAATTTCTGGAGCATGAACTAGGTTATACCGTTATACTTGTCGGAAGCTTTTTGATCTCCTGAAATCGAATCCGACCACAGAATTGCTTGCGAGATATTCACATCTAAAAGTGCGAAAAAACCTATTTTCATGTTATGTTCCATCACAAGTAATTTTTTTTTAGAAAACTAGTTAACATCATCCGAACATTATTCTCTTCCGCTCAAAGAATTCAATTTTGAAAAAATTACATGTCTTTGAGAAATCGTTAGTAAAAGGATTTTTTTAAATAAACTAATAATTGTTCGAAAGGAAAAGAAAATGTTGGAAAGGTCCAAATTAGTTTTGAGGTGATCTTCTGTAACGAGATTTGTGGAAAAAAAAAACTAAAACTAATTATTGGTAATGTGATCTACTCTCAAAAATTCTGTTGTAAATATTTTGTTGCCCAGTGACATCAATAGAACAAAAAAAAAAGAAAGATTGAGGTGGATGACTCATAAAGAACGAATAGCCACCAATGTTTCGACCCGGAAAGTCTTGGATTCAACCCCGCCGAATAAACAAGGACCACTCTTAGATTGAAAATTTCTCTCATATACTATGTAAATACATAATTAACTGAGCCTTCCAAGTGCGCAATTTAAATGTACGCATTCTTTGTACTTAGCGAAGCAGACTGTTATAGGGATTTCAATCAATCAATTAATTTCAATATAAATTAGATGTTCGGGAATTACTTTCATCAAATATGTATAACATTCATATTACAAAAAAAAAATTAAGAAAGATAAAACTTACCGCCTCTCGCCTTCGTCGATCCTGTTCCATTCGTCTTAACTCAGCACGACGAATTGCTGCCCGATCTTGTGGTGATTGCTGCGAACCAGGAGATCCACAGCCTTGCGGAGATGCCTTTATATCCTCCAAGCGCGCCGGTGGAGGTGGTGGTGGTTGTGGTTCATGTGTACTTTTCCTATAAATAAATTTATCAGTTATTCATATATATATATCTCTTGAAAATAAATGTATTTCTTAAATTACCTTCCACTATCCACATCTCCCTTTTGCTTATGCTGTTGTTCTTGTTGACGTTTTTGTTCCTTTTCGGCCGCTTCTTTCTGACTTCTTTTTAATTCTTGCTGTTCCAGTAGTTTTAACCGGTCTGCTTTTTCTTTTGCTTTGTTACGGAACTGCTGGAAGGAGTCCATGGCGGGTTTAACTTTCGATGTAGGGGTGTTCTGTGGTGAATTTGCTGAAGCCAATGATGACCAAGAACTGGCATTCTTTAAATTTTGCTCATGAGCCGATTTGAAAGCCTGAGCAAAGTTTGTACCAGTATTTGGCCCACCACCACCCTTCGCATCGGCAGACGGTGATTGCTGTGTAGGCTGCTGTTGCTGATTAATCTTCTTCTCAGGCGGACTAGGCATCATCGACTCGATTGGCTTTGGCGTAATCAACATTGCTGGCTTACCACCGTCATCTTTTTTGGTTGATCCAAGGTTGGGATGGCTTCCGACTCCACCACCACCACCACCCATCATCATGGCTGCTGCGGCCGCGGATATACTACCGCCCATATTTGGCGGCAAGTCAAATATCGAACCCATGTTCATGGCTGCAGAAACAGGTGGTGCAGCTGGTGGAGGATGTTGCATTCCCCCCATTCCACTACCAACCATATGCATTCCGTTTCCGCCCGCTGAACTATCCAACATAGTTCCACTTCCGGCGCTTCCATCAGCTACACTGACGTAGCCATTATTGTGATGCATTCCATGAGCTGCTGCGACTGCTGCAGCCGCAGCCATCGATATATGATTGTTGTATTCAAGGCTGAGATGTTGCATCAACGGAAAGTGGTTGCCATTCATTCCAGATTCTGTCTTCGCCAGGAGTTCCGACACAATTTCCATATGTTGTTGCTGCTGTTGTGCGGAGTTCATATGATGTTGGCCCATCGCTGCTAGCATTGGCTGTTCAAGACATGCAAGAGACTGTTCAACCGGATCATCAAACTGTGGGATTTGCTTAAGACCCGCAGAAAGTCCAAGCATTGGAACAGATTGGGTGGAAGGCGGTGGAGGCTGCGGCAATGGACCCAAATGCGGATGATGTGCAAGATGCCCCAGAGAGAGATCACTCACTAAATTGTCACCAACACCACCACCCATTGGAATAGACTGCTGTTGCTGGTGTGGGTGCTGCTGATGTTGAAATGTAGATGAGGATGTTGAAGATTGTGTCGTGTTTGGCATCAAACCCGATTGTTGTTGTGTGTGTTTATGCAGATTGCTCGCAACTCTGATTCCACCACCCCCACCACCACTGCTCATAATCATATTTGGTTGTTGTTGTTGATGGGTGGAATTTATTTGTGATGTTGATGTAGACATGAATGATTGGGATTGGGACGAGGAGGATGTCAACGTTGCCGACGAAGATGGTGTCTGCTGCATTTGCTGTTGCATTGACGTTGTTGATGTCGTTGGAGTCACAGTGACAAGCGACGATGTCGTCGATTTTGTCAAATCATTTGGTCCATTGCTATTACTACTACCACTGCCCCCGCTGCTGCTACTGCTGGTGCTACTATTACTATTATTATTGCTCATCATTTGCGAAGAGGACCCCACAAACATCTGCTGCATTGGGTTTACACTATTTAACAACGGTGTTATCGGGGTATTCACCAGATTATTGTTAGTATTTTGGGCTGTTGTCGATGTTGTTGATGTTTTATGCAACGTTGGTGATGGATTTGGTAATGAAATTGTTGTTGTTAGACTACTACTATTGCTATTGCTAGTTGAAAAATTTCCTAATTTATTGTTTATGTTACTATTGTTGTTATTATTGTTTGGATTATTTAAACTGTTCATATTGATATTGTTATTTTGGGTTGTTGTTGTAGTGGATGCGGGTGGTAAGATGATTGGTGATATCGTAGAAGTTGTTGTTGTGGCGGACGTTGATGATATTATTGGCGGAAGTACAGGCACTTTTTTGTTAAATACAAAATAAATGGAAGAAATATACAATAATTGTTTTGTTAATATGTGGGAAAATTAAAAAAAAATGGTTATAATTTTTAATTACTTTGTGTATTCTGTGATGTCGCTGCTGTTATTGTTGGTGTCTGTTGTTGGAGTTGTGAAGCCAGCATTGATGCTGCTGTTGTTGTTGTGGTCGTCGTTGTAGGGGGCATTAGCTACAATTAGAAAAAATAAATAAAGACAAAACACATAAGAAAACGCACATAATAGTAGTTGCATTGGTTAGATGACAAAATCATGCTAAAGTACTTTTTGTGTTAAACTTAATGACATGTCAAATATTGAAGCGAAAATGATATTTTCCTAGATGTGGATGAAACTGCGGAAAAGAACGCTTATAACAACATTTCACACTTTTAAAAAGTCAAAAAACATATTGGCGATCAGAAGAGGAAGTATGAATGTTTGTGTGAATATGTATAGCCATATGTACATATGTACGTATACATACGAACATAAATCTAAATATGTATATTTTTTTTAACTATGATTTGTCCAAGAGATAGTTTCATTCGCCGTATTTAGCAAATATCAAAAGATGACCCATTTATGAGTATGGTATCAAATGAAAACTGATATTTAGCGCACTCCTATGTTGAATGGCATACAATAACTTGATATTATTGTGTACATTATGTACGTTTAAAAGAGAAGAAACCATATCAATATCGCCGTATTTTATTTTGAATAGATATGTAACAGCAAACTTGGTATTTTCATAAAGGCCTTATTGTGTGTTATGTAACGAAATGTTGTTACATACATACATACGTACATACATATACATATGTATATTAACCGTTTAAGTGAAATGTAAATATTTTAAAAATGACTTTAAAACGAAATGTTAATTTTACCCGAGCCATCATAAGCTGCCTTTTAAAAGTATGTATTTGTTTCAGAGATATTTTATTATAAATCAAAATAAAATTGTTGTGCAGAAGGCAGGGCAACAAATGTTGCCAATCGACAATCAGAAGACAAACCTTCACGCGAATAGGGCCCAATTATTAAGCTTGTCCTGTGCACATTATAAAACTACAATCGACTAACAACTATCTCTAATAAAAAACGTGTCACATAATAAGCGATGAAATTACTTCAAATTATATTAAAAAACTTGTAATTTCCTAAAACCAGTGCAACTCCAAAACACAGCAGACACTATCTTCCTACTTATGGTGTAATAATTGAGTTCATTAATATACAAATTGTTATCATTCGCTTGAGTGGTTTTATTGTAGTCTTCACAAATTTCCCAAATTAACAACAAATTAACAAAAAATTTATTTAAAATCGAGACAAATATGTGAAAGCAGCGTAAATCTTAACCGTCAAGAGAAGCATTTGTTTGCATGTCAATGAATTTTCATTTTCAATTTCAATAATAACGGGTGATTTTTTAAGAGCTTGAGAACTTTTTTTAAAAAAAAAAACGCATAAAATTTGCAAAATCTCATCGATTCTTTATTTGAAACGTTAGATTGGTCCATGACATTTACTTTTTGAAGATAATTTCATTTAAATGTTGACCACGGCTGCGTCTTAGGTGGTCCATTCGGAAAGTCCAATTTTGGGTAACTTTTTCGAGCATTTCGGCCGGAATAGCCCGAATTTCTTCGGAAATGTTGTCTTCCAAAGCTGGAATAGTTGCTGGCTTATTTGTGTAGACTTTAGACTTGACGTAGCCCCACAAAAAATAGTCTAAAGGCGTCAAATCGCATGATCTTGGTGGCCAACTTACCGGTCCATTCCCTGAGATGAATTGTTCTCAGAAGTTTTCCCTCAAAATGGCCATAGAATCGCGAGCTGTGTGGCATGTAGCGCCATCTTGTTGAAACCACATGTCAACCAAGTTCAGTTCTTCCATTTTTGGCAACAAAAAGTTTGTTAGCATTGAACGATAGCGATCGCCATTCACCGTAACGTTGCGTCCAACAGCATCTTTGGAAAAATACGGTCCAATGATTCCACCAGCGTACAAACCACACCAAACAGTGCATTTTTCGGGATGCATGGGCAGTTCTTGAACGGCTTCTGGTTGCTCTTCACTCCAAATGCGGCAATTTTGCTTATTTACGTAGCCATTCAACCAGAAATGAGCCTCATCGCTGAACAAAATTTGTCGATAAAAAAGCGGATTTTCTGCCAACTTTTCTAGGGCCCATTCACTGAAAATTCGACGTTGTGGCAGATCGTTCGGCTTCAGTTCTTGCACGAGCTGTATTTTATACGGTTTTACACCAAGATCTTTGCGTAAAATCTTCCATGTGGTCGAATAACACAAACCCAATTGCTGCGAACGGCGACGAATCGACATTTCACGGTCTTCAGCAACACTCTCAGAAACAGACGCAATATTCTCTTCTGTACGCACTGTACGCATTCGTGTGGTTGGTTTAATGTCCAATAAAGTAAACTGAGTGCGAAACTTGGTCACAATCGCATTAATTGTTTGCTCACTTGGTCGATTATGTAGACCATAAATCGGACGTAAAGCGCGAAACACATTTCGAACCGAACACTGATTTTGGTAATAAAATTCAATGATTTGCAAGCGTTGCTCGTTAGTAATCTATTCATGATGAAATGTCAAAGCATACTGAGCATCTTTCTCTTTGACACCATGTCTGAAATCCCGCGTGATCTGTCAAATACTAATGCATGAAAATCCTAACCTCAAAAAAATCACCCGTTATATTGTATTTCATTATGTATCGAATTTCGGTGTTTCAAAAAACTATCTACATATATGATTTTTCTTATGCACAGAATGTATCATCAACCTATTTCTTCCAAATTGTGGGTTTTATTGGTAATGACTCTATAGCAAAATCATCGAAATTCTGCATCCATATATCAGCTGCGATAGGCACAACTGGTGAATCCATTGCTACTCTATCTATCTCTAAAATTTCCGCAAATCAAATCAGTATAACACTTGACCACGAACAGTGTAAAGACTTCGAAACTTCTGGAAATTAATAAACAAATGCGCGTTTAATACTTACAATGAATCGTGACCGGGAAAAAAGGTTAAAATTTAAAAAAGTAAATAAGGTCTGACTCCAGCCGCAACAATACATATGTAGTTCATAAAAGTAAGATTTGTGGTTCATATTGGATGAATCTTTTCGAATAATAACATAAGGTGTGACCACATGGAGTTTTTGTTTTCATTTTTTCTTGCTTTGGAATAATGATTCAAAAATAATTTTTAAACGACTGACATTAACAGATAATAAAATAAAATGCACGACTGTATCGCAGTCGACCTGGAACCCTGTAATTGCGTTTAAAATATTCCTCTCAAATTGTTCCCCCCATTTAGTTTTTTTTTTTTAATTTTCGTGGGAATGAAAATAATAAAAACTACTGAAAAGCTTTTACTGACTACAAAAATGATATTATTGTTTTCAATTATGATTTCCAATTCAAAAAATAGTCTTAATGTTTAGCTTTAGTACCACTTAAGCGAATGAATAACTTAATAATTAAAAGATTTTACTTTATATTTCATACTCACAGAGTTTAATGATGTTATGGCGTCTTTTGATTTTTTCTTCCTGGGTGGTCTGCCAGCTTCACCTGTATTAAAATAAATAAATTGTTAAGAACCAAAAGTTATTCCTTTTAACAGGTTGACAAAAACAACAAAATAAATACCTTAATGGGAATTTAAAACCCTGCAAAAGAGTAAAATCGTGAAGCAATTTAAATTAAATAAAACCAAACTCTACGCAAACTCATGTATGTATTTGTTTGTCTGTATGTTTATCGATCATTAATCCTTTGAAGGGACCAGCCAACCCTTCTTTCATACAATATTTTTTAATTGTTTTCTTTAAATGTAAGTATATACAAATTCAAGTAGAACATCATCATCGTCATTAAAACCAACAAAAAATACAGAAGGCAAAATTATACCGAAATAGCAAAAAAACAAAACATTATTTTGTTTTAATATCTTAAACTTTTATTTTTCCTTTCCATAAATGTTTAGAAGATTTTTCTTGTTTATAGATAAATGTGGGACTTTCTAATTCCCCACATGTTTCTATTTTTTTGTGTTTTTAATAACTTAAACATATATTTAATATACTTTCAAGTTTTGTTTTATTTTTTTTTATTTTACTTAAAAGTAAATGTGTTTTATATAACATATTTTTACTTTTTATGCACTTAAATTATTTTTGTTTATATCAGCAAATATTTGTAATAATAAAAACTCATAAAAAAAATATAGAACTTCTTAGCCACTAGAAAACTTAAGACTTATGTGTGTTTTTTTTTATTGTTTTATTAAATTAAGTTTTAAATTTTAATTTATTAATGATAAAAACCTATATACTTTTCGATTTGAATGTATGTATTTTTTTATATTTATAGTTTTCATTGCAATTAGGGTTTTTGTTTGGAAAAAAAAAGAAAACCAAATATTGTTAGCTTAAGTATTTGTTTTCTTTTAATAGGTTTTATGTATATTTAGCTAATTTTTGTATCAAACATACATGGTTATATTTTTGTTGTCAATTTTATAAGAAAATGGTGTTGTTTTTAATTTATTTACCTAGTTATTTATAAGAAATATTTTTTTTATAATTTATAAATTCATAGTTGAAAAATTAAAAAAAAAAATATATAATAATCGAATCCTATGGCTTTCTTTAATGTTGATTTATTTTTAATGGTGTATCACTCATTCGGGATTGACTAATGAAATAAAAATAAATAAAATGCTAAGGCTATGAGAAAAATTGTGCATTTTACTCAGAATACATATAACATATGAGTGGAAATGCATTTAAAAATGCTTCGTCATAGTGAAGCTTTATAAAATAATGTATTGCAGAACTTGTGGCAGTAAAAAGCGTGCCTATAAAAGGGACATAGACGCATTATTTCATTGACAATTGGTAGGTTTTTGAGTTTGGTTTTGTAGAAAACAATACACCTTGATTTCTTAAGAACAAATAAACTATTGGGCCATAGCAATCTCTCCAATTTTGAGTCGATGGCTAGAATAGAAGATCTCAAAAATGTGCAACTGAAGAAAAATTGATTTTAAATGTCTGTACTTTCTAAGCTGCGGTAAATTATAACAAGTTTAAATAAAATGTTCACTTCATCCTACACATTTATGTACACACAATTAAACAATATACATATCATCTTTACTTATTATAATATTAATGTATTTTTTTTTCTTTCTTATCAGTGTTTGATGTAAGGAAATAAAAAACTTTACAAACTACTCATCTTTTATTTTTTATAACATATTTTTTTTAGGTGGAAAAACGTGCAAACAATGTGTAAAGGGGAAAGCCGACAGCCGAGTTACTCTTCTTTTTTTGTTGTATAATTTTTTTTTAACATTTTTTATTATTCGTTTATTTAATTTAAAAAAAAATCCGATTGTATTCTTTTTATCTTTAATAGCTTGTTTATATTTTTTCAATTTCAATTATGAATAGCTTTATTTTAAATGAGTTTTCTTTAATTTTCTGTTTGTTTGAAATAATTAGGAAAAGCAACAACAAAAATGCAAATAATATCTCTCTTGAAATAGGAAAAAAAAAACAAATTATTAAACGACACATCAACTCGTATTACACTTTTAACCTTAAGCTCTTTAAGTTTAATTTAAATCTTGCATTTACTTTAGCATTTTTAAAGATATTTATTTCTCACTTTTACACATTGTCTGCAAGTGTAGTATTCAATTTAGAGAGTCCTGTTTTTATGAGTTTATTTATCTACTTTTATTTTAAATTTAGGCAATCTACGTTACAAAAATTGTATTCTTATGTATTTTTGTACTTTCTATTTTTTTGTATTCTCATGGAAAGGGTAATTTTGTAAAAAAAAAAAATATTTAATAGGAAAAAAAATCGAAAATTATTTTGTTTTTGTCAATCTTTTGATTGTTGACAAAAATGAAAACTTTTGTTAATTTTTTTTTATCATTTAATGGCTAAGAAGTTTTTTATGTGCATCTCCCAAATAAAACTTTGAAAGAATTTTTTGTTTACATTTTTTTTCTTGTTTTTTTTTTTTTTTTGTGCTATTTCAGTATCATTAAAAAGTCAACAACAACAAAAAAGGATTACAAAATATTATTTTATAAAAAAAACTCATGGAAAAAATGCTGTAATACGAACCAATTTCTTATTGTTGAATGATCGAATACGGAAATGTACAAAAAGAATATTGAAAAAGCAAGAAAATTGGATATTTTGGTTTCTTCTTTTATTTTATAAATTCGTTTTTTTTTTATTTCTTTTAAATTAATATTAAAAGAAAACTGACTGTAAGATAATGACGATGTTTTTGTTTAATTTGTATTTGTTTTTAACTCTGTTTCTACATTTTATTTAACTATTGGCTGCCCCCAATACACAATTGCTTCACGATTTTTCTCTTCATGATTTTTTTCTCTCTTACTTTTGTTTATGTTTTGTATTTTTGTCTTATAAATGTATACATTATTTTCTTTTGTTTTTCTTTTCTTGTTAAATACATAATCCCAAATGTCCATCATAAATACTTTACACAAAATGTTATTTAATTTTTTTTTTTGTTTTGCAAATTCTTTTCTATGTTCAAATTGAAATCATCCTACCAGTTTTATGCTATTTCAAAAAAAAAATGTCACAAACAAAACATATTTATTTTTTTAAGTATGCAATTTATTTGTTTTTTTTTTTTTCAAATGATGATTAAACATTGGAAAAACAACAATTTTGAGGAGATTTAGAAAATGTCAATATAATATTTAGACATTTTTGGGGGAAGTGAAAATAAAGAACATTACACCCAAGTTTAATAAATTACGAAAAAAACATACAAGTTTAAAGGAACAAAAATACTGATTAATTTAGGATATGGAAAAGTAAATAGAATATCTTATTCTAGTCATGGTATTTAGTGTTGTATGAGTCGATCAAAATCCAATACGTTTAACTCCGATATTTGTTTGTTTATTTTCTGATTTTTTGTTAAAGTTTAAAGCAATAAATATTATTATCCATATAGTCATTAAAATATTTTCTCTATAAAGTTTTTATTTACATTTTAGCCTAAATTAATAAACCAAACATTTTAAAAATTTCGCTCTTTTGGACTTAATCGCATTGGTTTCTGAACGTCTCATAATTTTGGATTTCTTTTATTTAAAAAAAAATAGAGGTGAGGATTGTTTCTGTGCAGATATAATGTTTTTTGTTTGTTTGCTTAAGTACGAAATATTAATTTTGTAGGCAAAACACGGTTTTGTAGATTAAATACATTTTGGATAATTCATTTAAAAGCTGATAATTTTGCAATTAATTTATTATGCTATATGCTAATTTCCGTTATATTCCTTGTTTAAGCTTAAGTTTTGCAAAAAGTCCTTTTCCAATGATGTAATCACTATCGTTATTGAAAGCGGTAGGCTCTAAAATTTCTATAATCATTTCATAATAATGAAATCTTTCTTGCATTGACCATTAAAATGCTAATGACAGTACTTAAGAGAGAAGTGGAAATTTTAATAGCACTAGCATATTATAATTTTAATGAAAGTTGTCTTGAGCATTAAAATGAAAAAAAAAAAAAAATTAATTACTAAAAATTGCTTGCGGTTTAACAAAACAAATTTCTATATTTACTTATCTGACAAGTTTATATTTTCAATCTAAATTAATAAAAATATTCAGTGTATTGAACATAGTTTCAAATCAATTCACTTTTTTTGAAGTATGATTGAACGATGCAACAATTAACAATGTTAACCCGTTTAGAGTTCATTATGTACATTATTAACAGCCTGATACGAGCAAACCGAAATTAATTGAAAATCATTCTGGACTTCATAACAAATTTGTTTGTTCTGGTTTGTGAATTGGTTCACTTTGAGAAGTTTGAAATTGTGAGATTATATTTTAGATTTAGATGATGTGACAAGTTTGCGAGTTCATAAAGACAATTCAGAATTGCAACTAGACTTCATATTTCAACAGAAATGGTAACTTGTATTCGAATCGCTACGTGAGAACTTTTGTTAAAAATATATGATTGCCAAAGAACAAAATCACGTCTTTATCCCAAAGGCTCAAGTTAAATTCATCAGTTAAAACCATCAAAAATGAAATAAATAAATAAATAAAAGAAAAAAGAAAAAAATAAATTTGACTATTTAAATGATCATGAAATGATCATTTGCTGAATATTTGTGTTGTTACTTCTCAATTGGTCGTCAAACTTGAGACACCAATAGTTTCTTTCATATTGATTGATAAACACCAGTTAGGCACTGCATCATCACAAATGACAACAAATTGCTTACCTAGGGGCCCGCATAAATAACTTTATACTAGTAAAGGAAATGATATCCATTCGTTCAATGAACTAGAGGCTGAAGATAAGCAAACTTTGGCGCAAACAAAAAATTGAAAAATAATATTAAATAAATGCTTGACATCAATTGGACGCTAACTTGAAGAGGGCAAATACAGATTGCTTGTAACTACAGGGGCTTAACTGCCTCGGAATTTTCGAGACCTGAAATAAATTCCTATAAATCAAATTTTTTTAGTAAGTGAGGTTCAAAATTGACCGGAATAAAAGTAAAACTGGTGGTAGTTGTAACAGTGAAGGAACGTGTGAACGACGTGTTTGTCTGAGCCCAGTTCTTTTCTATACGGTCATACAACAAAAGATGTCATTTAAGGCAACAGAAATATTTTTTTCCAAGATCTTTGTGGCATTTCGGAAATAGCTTCAGTTTCAGGCAAAAAAAAATCAGTTAATATTCTACACTAGCGAAAGCCATTCACTGAAACGAAAAAAATATGGACCAATGGCAAAGCCAACAATGGAAAGATTGTTCCACTTTTGCTGTTTTTAGAACTCTGAATGCAAGATTTGTTTATTTAGCTACCCAGACAAATAGAAATGAGCCTCATCATCAAAAAATGAAAACTTAATACGGCAAAGATAAAGTTTCATAGATACTTCGTCTGGTGCAAACAAAAATAATTATTTTTTTTTTATTATTTGTAACTACATGTCTGTAAGACCTTGGGTCTTTTTATGTCCAATCTTGCCCGCACTTTCAATCACTTTTTTTCTGAACCTCCTTATTTCTTCTTCTCCTTTAATATCAATACGGTTGAGTGAATGGTAAATGGCAGACGACTGGGGTGAGTGTTTTTGTGAATGTACGTGCATCTCTTTTTACATCATAATATAGGTAGCATATGACTGACATGAATTTGATCGAATTGGGATGTATTTAATTGAAAAGTGACTTTTCATGGACATCTCTAGAACTATAGTATTTGTCCTCCTAGTTTTTACATATCAAGTCTCACCGCAATTACAGTTTAAATAACGCCAATTTGAATTGGAAACCCTTATTTACCCCGCTCGTGGAATGAGTTGCAAAACACTACTATCATTCTATTTCGTCTTACAAATATATAAATAAAATTTTATGTAAGATAGATTAATAATTAAGAAACAAAATTATTAGTGTTTAGAATAGCTTCAAAGAAAGATTTTTGCAAAATTATCTGTGACAACATGATAATTGCAAATGATTGCACAAATCCATTTTATGTCAATGGATAAATTTGATTTGATTCCCTCAACTGCTTTTTGCACTTAGTTAAAAATCTTGATGTGTCAAAACTCGATGTGCAATACATGCACCTATATACGTTATCTGGAAGAAGTCAGAGTTCAATATTTCTGAATCAACTGAAATGATGTTGGTTGTAGCTTGAGAATATTTTTTTTACATAAACTTTCAATATATTAGCAATAAGAAACCAACCATCTATTTGTGTTTTGCCTTAGAATTTACATATATACCAAAAATTTGAATTAAATGCATCTAGATGATGGCTCCAGTAACAACAAAATTAATATTAATACATAGCATTCACAGAAAACCTTCACACCATGTTCCGACACATTGGCAGTGTATTTCAATTAATTTAAAAGTAAATAATAAATAATGTGTTCAACAACAAGATTGCTTAGAAAAGTTGGTAATTTTATGACAATTTATAAAGAAAACGTCAACAATCATAAACATAAAATCACTTTTTAAAGAGCACAAATTTAAAGCAATCAACCAACAAAAAAAACAATCAATTATTTTGAAAAAAAAACTAAATTAAAAGTGTGGAGGGATATAAGTAAAACTGTGTATAGCTTTCTGTATATTCCAATGAATTCTCAACAAAACTTAATAAAAAAAAATATGTATTTATGTATGTTTTTCGTGGGGAATAATAATATGTGTATGTAATTGTTTCTTATATTTACTATGTTTTATAGTAGATTTACTGAGCTGTCTACGACTACTTTAAATTACCCAACGTAATTATTTTAAATAAAACAACTTAATCAAAATTAGTAACAATTTGTTGGATAATAATAAAATGTTAATAGTAATAATGACTACGTTTAAAAAATTCACACTTAATTATATGGACAAAATATTTATATAAATGTATATATATCATAATTCTCTCACTTTCGTTCAGTTCTTATTAACAAGAAAATAATACAAATTGAAAATGTATAAAATAAAATATTTGCACACATTGATTGATCTGTTTTTTTTATATAGGAATTGGTCTGACATGAGTTAAATAAGTTAAGTTTTTGTGTCACTTTTGAACTTATTGCGAATAAACTTTGCTATACTTTTGTATTTTTTTTTTTTAATTTATACAATATTATGCATAAAAGTCTTGATCATGTATAAGTATTGTTTTTTTGAATTAAACTTACAAGTTACATAATGTAAATCATAACGGAACAACAATGGAAATAGAAAAAAAATAATCCATAGGTTTTGAAAAAAAGAACAGTCAATCAATTTGTTTCTGTGTTTAGTTAAAATGGTTATGTATAGTAAATTAAAAATGAACTGCGGCCTAACCTGCTTCGCTATCACTTGAATCGCTAGAACTGCTGTCGCTCGAACTTGACGACGATGAATCACTAGAGCTAGAACTTGATGACAGGCGATTTGGTTGTACAACATCGACTTTATTCGATGATTCGTCTAAAATAAAAAAATACGTGAAATTTGTTTAATCGGTAAAAGGTAGTAAGTAATAAAAAAAAAAAAAAATGATAATTTAGTAAGATTAAGGTGATCCATCTAATTCGGAAAAAGAAAGAATAGTTTTTCCTGGATTTTGACGACTTTTAGAGCCAGTAACTTAATAGTAAGTCACACAATGGAATGGGAGGAAAGTTATTTGCCATAGGTTTTATGAAACTGAAATATGTTGCAGAAATCAGATTAAAGCATGAACCAGCTAGTAACCTATCTTTCGCAATGATATCAAGACTTAAGTAATCTAACTTGTATTTCTGACCTTAAAAAAGGTATAGTATGATATTTTTTTGATGCACTTCATGTAAATCACCTGGTATAAAAATAGCTGCTTAATTAGTAAATGGGTTTCCCAATTAATCGTTTAAGTAGTTGCCCAAATTATTAACGAGTTTTCCAATAAACAGCATGGATAACAAATTGAATTCCTTAATGTGTATTATATAATATTAATCAATGAATCCCGTTGGGCTTTACAATTTAAATATTCAAGGTTTATAATTTTTAAAATTTACGTGAAAAATAAAAAAAAATATTTAAAAATAAGTTATAATTAAATAATAATGTAAAAAAAATGTAATAGTTTATAAGATGAGAATAATAATTAAAAAAAAAATGTAATAGTTTACAAAATGAGAATAATGATTAATAAAAAAAAGTTGGCCGATGGCTATTCAGAAAAAAAATTGTATAAGACACGTCTTGTATAACAGCTACTCGATATAAGATAAAACAAAAATTCAAATTTCACCTCTAGGGAATCACATTAGAATGATTTGTACCAAATTTGAAGCAAATCAGTTCACATGTTTAGGCATAGGGAGGCACATAATGTACATGGACATACCAGTACGCTTGGACGAAGACCACTTTGTTTTTCGACCATCGTAGTGCACTTCGTTATTATTGTAAATTTATTTTTATTATTTGATTACCTTTACCTTTTGATTATGTTGAAAAATTAATCACGAAAATCATTGATTTCATGTAACAATTATAGTTTTATTTTATTGCTTACCTTTTTTGGCTGCTTTTTTAGCCGTGCCCAATTGTCCAGTTACATCTTGTAACCGTTTTTCTAATTCTTGTTTTTTCTCTGCCATTTGTTCGTCTTTAGATTTTCCAGAAATTTTCTTATCTGCATAATAAATTAAAGGACAAAAGAAACACAAAAAAATGTAATAAACTATTTTCTAAATGTATGTATGTACGACCATTATGTCTGTGAAAAAAAAAAATAAAACATTTTACAATACAATCAGCTGTGTTATATTAAATAGCAAGCCTTTTTCCTAAATGTTAATGTTTACAATCTAAATAGTAAATATTTATTCATATAAAAAATAAGTAACAAACATTTTTATAAGATAAGGGGACCGCATATCAAAAACTTTAGCGGTGCACAATATATGTAAGAAAAATATGAGTTCCCGTCACCACCAATAATTGTCCATATTTAAGTAATGCATGCATAATCAGGAGGTGTAAGTAAAGATTAAAAAAAAAAGCACAGCGTACACAAATACATACATATGTCACAAGTGAACTGATATTAAAAATAAGATTATTGGGCGCATTCACTAATGTAGTGACTTACGTAGTCAAAATTCAACTAGCTTTGCGAATGCAAAATTGCACTACAAAGCTAGTCAATCGTCATATTAATGACAGATGTTGTAAACATATGAAATAAGAAAAATTTGTGTTTTGAGAAATTTAAATAAACTTTATTTACAGTTTAAATTAAATAACATCAAATATAAGATAAAATATTAATTTTTTTAATAACTTCATTTTGAAAATTTCTTCCACCAAAATTTAAATTTGTATTTTCATCGAACAGCTGATTGTGAAATGTCAAAATCATTATCCACTAACTTTGAAGCCGAAAATTTTACACTACATCGGAGGGGAAATTTCAACTCAATCTTTAGTTGCCTTTAGCCAATCACTACATTACTACATTAGTGAATGCACCCATTTTCAATCGTGAAATTTAAATAAAATTCTTTTTCTTTGATTAAAAATACTCCGTATAGACCTAATTTAACATTCCTACTTCGAAACACTTGAAGTTGTGAAGCGATGGATATTGAGATTGTTTTTTTTTTTTTTTTTTTTTTTTTTTTTCTAAAAAAGCTTGATGTTTCTGTTACCTTTGATTAAACTTGCTTTAAAACCTTCCGATGACAAAAGGGTGTTTCATCACCCAAACAATTTCATTTTAACTGTAGTTTTGATTTGGCTTGATTTCTCTTTCCGCCGTTCTATGTATTTGTCATCAAATATCTTCTCAGGTGTCAGTTGCTGATGAGCAGTCCTCGAGTTTTTGAATGCGAGAGCATACAGAATGTACTAAGGTGATATATCACCCCATGTTGTCTTTCTCGTATGCGAACATTTGTAAGATTTTAAGGAAATTAAAATGGTACCCACCAGCCGAAAGGATTTAAAATTTTACTTAAGAAATGCTATCGAATATGACAATGATGAAATGGAAGGTGAATGCTAAGAATTTACAGATCACCATTCAATACATTCTGAAATGCATAATGGTATAAGTGGATATTCATGGCATGAAGAAGAACCTCTGTGCAGAAACGGCAAAGAAGATTCTAAAAGGAAAAAAATGGTCATTTGTGGTCTAGGCACACATGTAAAACCTCATATGGAGGGACGTCCAGTTAAAAATTTTCCACGAAAATTAGCTGAAGAAATAAAGAGGGTTCTAGGACACCCACTGGAGTCACATGAAGGTTAGCCCCTCCTAAATTACAGAAGCAGTCGGGGTGTGTAATTTGTCCACGAAAACAACACCGCAAAAGCAAGATTTCATGTTTTAAATGCAATTGTTCTGTATGTCCTGAATACAGGAAAGAGATATGCATCAATATGATAATTATTTTTATTTCCTGACAATTATTTTTTTTCTATTAATTTCATATTCTCTGTTTTTGTTAAAGATCATGATGTTTTATGGTTCAATAAATAATTTATGTTATTCTTAATCCTGGTTGTGGTTTTGGCCGAAAAGAAGCACCCACCGCGCCTACTGTACGCAAGTTTTTGCAAAAATTTCGTGAGACTGGTATGGTAGTGGACAACACTCATGGTCCCCGTCGTCGTACGGACGAGAATGTTGCCACTGTAGCCGAGTGTAAGACTCAATTCAGAGAAAGCAACTCGCCATCAATCTCAACATCTCAATATTTCACGCACTAGCCTGAGGAGAATTCTGCACAAAGTTCTGGGATAATTCGGCTACAAGGTCCAATTGACTCAGCAGTTGAAGGTGCAATAGCCGAGGCAGCGACTCGAACGACGCTGTGTTCCATAATTAATGGTAATGTTTGCTCTTATGTACTTGTAAAGCCATAAAATAAAAATAATAGATAATGAAAAAAACAGGATGTTGTGTCTAATCATGTTATTTCATTAATTAAATTAATTAAATTTTTCATTAATAATTTAATTATTTAAAATATATAGAAGAGTGTATAAATCTTTCATGCAAAATCACGTACGAAAATATAAATTACGATCCTACATTTAATAGATAATGGAGATTGTCTTAAAATTGGCAGAAATTTTAACATACATATTTTGAGACGAAAATATATGTTTTCCTTCAGTTGTTGTCGTCGCGAAAGTTTTTGCATTGAATTTCTTCGATAAGGTCAAAAAGAGTCTTTCACATATCAACAAATTATCAATTATATGCATACCAAATGAAACATATCCTTACACTAAAAAAAGATTTTTTTTTTAATTTTTCTTTTGCTTACAATAAAATGGCCACTTTCGTTAACACGAAAACATTTATTTTTGACTCAAAATATATCAATCAAATTTTCAGTTCTTAATTCCCTTTTATGTTTATAAGGATAAATTAATATGAAATATCTACACAATAAAAAAATCCAGTAAAAGTAACTACCACCAAACTAGACTCTTATTTTCATTAATTTAAATATACTAGTATGATGACTGCAAAAAATAATACTAATTCACAATCAAACCAATGAAAAGATTAATACTCATTGTTATGATAATTAAAACTAAAAACGCAACAACTACCATGCCAAAAATATGTTGTGCTTAGTTCATCCAATTAACACAGACACTACTATCATCTATGCATGATTCGTTTTAATTTCGGAAAATTGTTTATTTTTTGTATTCTTGTTTTTTATCTTTTTATGCCAATATTTTGTTAAAAAAAAATAATAAATAAAAAAAACACGATGCTCTTTCACTTTTGCAAGTTGCTTAAAATCAGAATTTAAAAACTATCTTATAATAATCTCTTGCTAGTTAATTTAAATCTATTTGTTTTTAATCAAAATTCGAATAAAATTATATTTAACACGTAAAACAAAACACAAACAATAATTTTAATGGATGCTTTAGTCACTTTAACGTTTTTTTTTTTTTAATATAAATTGTTAAAATTATTTGAAATCTGGTAAAAAAGGGAGAAACTCGGTGTCAAAAAATTGTTTATTCCAAGATTCTTAATATTTATGAAGTGCAGTTGAATTGGCAATTCAATCATCATGGTGCATTTTTCACGGCTCATAAGATATCAAAGGCTATCAGCGTTCGCAATGAAATCGTTTAAAATAGGAATGATGTTTGATCTGACGATATATACAGGATTGGAAAACTATCCAATATTAAAATTTAACACTTCGCCAATCTGTACTACCTGGCTATGTAGTTGTGTTCTTTATTTTTGATTTATTTTTATACAACCCAATTATTGAAACAGCATTATGTATTTATATATCATTTTTTAAGAAGCTCAAACGATTTTAACGCAAAGAAATACTGTTTTTCAATTTTGTTTTTGTTCGTTAAGATAATTTGCAGTGACTTTGTTGCCAGTTGCATAGCACACACTGGAGATTACTTCAATTGCATCGAATTTATCTTTGGAACAGATTTTAAGATAATCCTTTTTTTTTAATTCCCGAGACATTTAGACCCCATTTTTAAAGTTTCACAAGAAATATTTAAAGTTTTGGGAAAGCTCTATTTTTCTCTATTCTTCTTTGTTGTTGCATTCAATTTGTTTGTTCTACTCAATCACATTCAATGCCATTTGCACGAACATAACGAATATGAAATAAAACAAAAATCTCATGAAATAAAAAGCAAGGACAAAAGAAAATAATAGAATCGTATGGCTCAATCTAACCCCGATGAACAGGTTTTACCTTTGACCACAGTATTTCGTATCGAATGACAAAAAACAGAATACTTAAATCTTGATACATTTAAGCTAACATTAGTCCTTAGATAAAATAAAATTGAAATCTTCTTTCAAAAAGAATTGTAATCAATATCAAAAAATTGCTGTTTTTGTGAGTTGTTAAAAGTGGTTAAATTATTTTAAACCTTGAACAAACGGAGAGAAATTGGGGAATAAATTATTTTTGTTTTCAATACATCATAAAAATGTAAGATACTAATCAATTAATTTAAAAATCACACCAACTGCAGTAAACAAACAGCACTTAATCAAATGACTTTAGGAGCCATCATTTTTATGAAGTGTTTTTTTTTAACTACTTGATTTGTATATATATATATAGTTAAACTCTTCGCATGTAACATAAATATTTAATTCTCTTTGATTTTTGACACCGTTTTTAATTGTTTGTATTCAATTAAAAAAAGTAGTTAAAATGCTTAAATAGTAAGGAAATAGTGAAAAGAGCTCTTTAAAAACAAAATTAATTATTAACCAAAAATTTACAACAAAAAACTGCTTTTTGCATTTTTTGTTTCTCTGTGTGCGCGTTTTATTTTTGTTTAATTTATTTTTTGTTCTCGCTAGTAGTGTGTGTTTCATTGGGATAAACTTACAGTAAGGCTTACGAGTTTTTTTACGAAGGCATGATGCCACATAGCTTTCCAGCTCGCGCAGAGTTGATGGCTTCAAGGTTTCAAAATCAATTTCAATCTCATCTGGATTTGAGTCCCTCAGCGATGGCTCTCGGTTCTGAATGATGTGGACAACCCGACCAAGTTTGTCACCTAAAAGTTTAAAATAAAATCGGACAATTAATGTTATAAGATTTTTTTTTTTTAAATTTGTTTGTTTATTCTACCTGGCAACTTGTTTATGTCCAGCGATAACTGTCGCTTCTCATCATACGACATCGGCTTGGCTGTGTCTTCTTCCTCGGAGTCAAAGATTATCGCTTGGCTTGGTTTCTTTTGTTTGGCGCCTCGAGGTGCTCCGCCTGGAGTTGCATTTGCTTTGCCGCGTTTGTTGGGCTGCCCACTGGTTCCAGGTCCACCAGTTCCAGCTGCTCCTGCCTTTGGACCACGTTGGCCCTTCACCTTAGCACCTTTACTGTTGGCCGCACCAGCAGCACTGCTTCCCGTCGCGTTGGCTCCTACCATGCCAGCGGCTCCAGCCAGCGCCGAATTGAGTCCTCCGGTGGCACCAGGTCCACCACCAAGTCCACCTTTACCCTGGACGCCGTGAGCAGACGCCAGTGCATGACCATGATGCAATTCACCGGGAACTTTTCCTAGGTCAACACCACCTTGGGCGCCAGCCAAACCAGCCGACATTCCTCCACCAATGCCACCTGCGCCTGAAGGTCCACCACTGTTACCTCCGCCTTTTTTCTTTTCCTTGATCTTTTTCTTTGCTTTCTTCTTATTCGATGCTTCTTCCATGAGCCGCCGCATTTCCTCTTGAAGTTCGAGCAGTTTTGCTTCGAGCGTTTTCAGCTTCGCGTTACGTTCCTCATCCGAGTTAGACTCGTTTTCGGTGTCGCTCGACTCGTCCGACGAGGAATCTGTTTCGTTTTTAGAGAATCCATGCGTATGTGCATTCGCAACAGGCTCATCCGGAATATTCGCATATCGCATTTCGAAGACATCTTGCAGTTTGCGACCCATCGCAACGACATCATGATCTGGTGGGTTATACTTGTAACAATTAGTGAATATAAGTCGTACATCAGCGGCAAACTCAGGCGCACTCTTGTATTCGCGATTGTCCATTTTTCTCTTTACTGTTCCAAGGTCCATTGGCTTCTTGATAATGTCATGATAATCATGCAGGCCAAGCAGCTCAGCATCAACCGGCTTGTAGAAAGGCCAGGCATAACCGGAGTGCTTTTTGGAAAACAGCTCTTTTAAAATTTCATTGCATGACTTCAGAGCATCCGAAAGCTTTTCTTTGTTCTTCGGAACTGATCCCGGTGTGCCGCTTAGTGGGGACATTGGATACGTTGATGACTGGAACGATGTCAATTCCTAAATAGAATTTAAATAAAAAATGTCTTAATGATTTCAAACTCGTTGAGGAATTTGTTGTTATACCCGCGGATAATAGTTTTTTTTTTATTTGAACTTATTGGAAGTCAGAAAAGCTTTTCTGTGAGTAATCCATTTATAAAATGTTACAAAATTGAAATACATAAACGATTTCACTTTTCAGCTCTTAATGTACGTGTTCCATAATTCCTCTTTGATCAAAGTATTGATCGTAATTTAGAATTTGAATGATGATTATGCTCAGAGTTAGATTTTAACTGACTGTAAGTATGTCTTATATGGTATTTTAGGAACGAATTTTGCCTGAGTCAGACTAAGAAATAAGTAACTGCTAAAAAAGAATTATAGCTCTGGATGGTATTCAAAAACACACACTTCTATCCAAGCGCTTCATTGATTTTGTCAATTTACACCTAACGCTCAGTTCTTTTGAATAGTTTACAGAATATATAGAGCCTAGTTGATATCAATCCTGGAATTTAATGTACAATTATAATGTTCACAATGTGTTTCAATTTGCATAATGAACAAATCGATTCAAATTTTTCAAAGAAAATTCGTAGTCAAAATATTTTTTATTTATTTTGAAACATCCGAACATAAGATGAAGTTATCTATTAAACTCGAAGAATAGTTATAAGTTGACAACTGAACTGCGTTGAAAGTTGTTATAATATTTTGTCAACTATGATATTTTGTATCTTAAATAATCGTTTATTTTTAAATATTTCTTAAAAAAAAAAAAAAACAATTTCCTTGTATTGGCTTCAATCTGTTTATGATTTTGCAGTTAAAATTAAATGAGTTTGTATCTTAATACAAACATATAGCAAAACCCATAAACACTGTCAGCTACAAGGATTCCAAATTGATTTACCTGTCTGGATGATTCTCGACGCGTCGCAATTTTAGCGCTCTTCGAGTCGATCGATGGATACGGCGATTCGAAAGCATTTGCAGTCGGCGTTGTAGTGTCTGCCTTTCGTTTCACACCTTTTTTCATTTTGGCTGGCTGCTGAGGTGGTATCACTGCATCGAGAGCGCCTGGTTGAGTACTATTTACATGGTAGGCGGCTGCAGCAGCCGCATGTACAGCTGCTGCGGCGGCAGCCGTGTTCTCCATTAAGTTGGAATTAACCAGGTTACTGCCTGTGGAGGATGGTGGTGCTCCAGTTGTCAAGCCACCACCCAGGGAATTGTGCGATGAATTTATGCCAGAGGCTGCCACTGCCGGTAATACATTGGAAGCAGCTCCACCAACTGCTGCTGTCGTTGCCCCTGCCGCGGAAGGTACCGCTCCGCTACCTGTTAGACCAGTCGGCAATGTGGAACCTGCAGCACCGGTAGCAGTTGAGTTTTTCGTGTTCCCAGAGGAATGATGTGGAACTCTCCCAACTTGCGGAACACTCGGCACAGTTGTCGCACCCAAAGGTGTTACTGGCCCACCAGCCGTCGATGATACAGCCATTCCACCGCTCAATGCCGACAAGGGTCGTCCGCGGCCTGCACTACTGGGTGTTGGCAGCAGACCACTGCCTGGCGTTGCCGGTACTTTACCAGGAGCACGAGGTTTTTTCTTAGCACCCTTCGGAGTTACAGGCTCTAACTCGACTTCGGGCTTTTGCATTGCCTCGATTTTTGTGAGAAAAAGTTTCTCTAGCGTCTGAGCCATCACAACGACGTCTTCTCCGGGTTTATTGTACACATAACAGTTTGTGAACATCGTATTGAAATCCTGAATGCATTCATTCGACGTCCAATAGTAGTTGTTTTCCAAACGCTTCTTTATTGTGCCCAGATCCATCGGCTGTTTGATAATCTTATGATAGTCGGGCAGGTTAAGTTTTTTCGCATCAACTGGCTGTTGGAATGGCCATGAGAATTGGTGTTTCCAAATTGATTTCATCACTGTCTTTATGATATATTGCAGCTGATTAGTATTACGACCGGGTCGATCAGGTGGTGGTACGGTCGGCGGTTGTACAATTCCGTTGATTGGATCTACGTATGGTTCATTGCGTGGTGGTGGCTCTTTACTGCCACAACCGCCGCCGCTTGTGCCGCCACCTGTTGCGGCTACGCCGCTGTTGCTATTTGTGTCCATGTTCGGGAAGTAATTTTACTTTCTCTTTATATGTTGTCGGGTGTTAAAGTGGATATACAAATAGGTTTTTTTCTTTTATAAATTTATATAAAATTTTAAATTTTGAATTAAAAAAAAAAAAGAATATCTTTGCAGTTTTCTTCTTTTATAATTGATTTTCTTTTTTTTTATTTTGGAATTGCTAAGTTTGGTAGCCTATAGATGTAGATTTCTGATAATAATTCTACTTCTTGTTTGGAGAGTTTTTTTATGTTTGATCGGATTGTTGCTTTAAATTACTCTTTGATGCGAATTTGTTTTGAAGAAAATAAGCGAATATGGCGCTTTACTCTCTGAGCTGGAGGCAGTTCGGCTTCTCAAAAAATTCTGCATTTTAAGTTTTGACCCTGAAATATCAAAATTTTTACAAAAATATTAGGATTATTTAAAGAAATTCTGAATATTTGTTTTCCATATTTCTTACCAGCATCAACTGATTCTATGAAATGTTATAAGTCAACTATTCGGCAACATTGAACCAAGAATCTTTAAGGAATCTGTAAAGAAAACGAACAAAAAATATTAAAATTAACTAAGAAAAGCTAAAAGTTACTTAAAGACCATTGCGAATTGACAAGATTAATATCAAATTCTTTTAATAGTTGCTTTTTATAAACAAAAAAATAGAATTTTTATTATATTTAATAAACGATTTAAATATACAAAACAGAAGCATTTAATTAAATATTATATCGGTGGAATATTTTGGAACGGAAAGTTTTTACTAAGCTTCAGGGAAACTAAAAAACGATTTCTGGAAGAGAATATAAAGGGGGTTTCCATTTGGAGTGTTGATTTTTGGGCTTGATATTGATGCCAAATACACGAATGAACAGCACGTGCAAATGATAAAAACTTTATTATCAAAATGTGTTCGTTTTTTTTAATATTTAAGAAATATTCATACTGCACAAACTCAATCGATTCTTTTGTCTTCCAAGGATAGGGACAATTTAATTAAAATTGCAAAAACAAAAATTAACAGTTTTTGAATGCCTCAGGCTTTTTTACATTTATGTACATACATAATGTACATAAATATGTTTAGGGAAAAAAAATCTATGACATTTATTTTCTTTAATTTATTTTTTTAAATAAACTTCAAAAACTGGCTTTCTTTTGTATTATTTTTGTAAGTAGGCTTTGAAAATGAAATTTATTTCTTTGACGTATGAAACTTCAAAAATATATACATATTCATAATAAATTAAAAACTGAAAGAAGCAAGAAGCAAGATGTTTAAGATTGTAAGAAAAACAGCAAATCTCATGGAATTTAACAATCTTAAAAATGTAAATTAAATTTTTTTCAAATATTTAACCATTGTTTTATATTTATTTCATTTTAGTTTTCAACAAATCGATTCCTTAACAAGGAATCGAAAATTGATGAAGAGAAATTAAAAACAAAAAAAAAAGAAGCAATAAAAAAAGATAGAAAGGATTTGTATTCATGTCCAGAGAATGTAAGTAAAAAATCTTTGATAATTATTTTGTTAGTTAAATTATTTCTCACAGGATTTTGAAAGGAAGCGACGCAAGTTCTATAGAAGCCAGACAAAAGTGTTCTACTATGTAAGTTGATAAGTTTAGGAGGAAAGAAAAATAATTAACTTTGATTATTTATCCTTAGGGATCTTTTAAATTGTGTCTGCCTCCGGACAAAACGGAGGAACACGTTCCTGACTCACAGGATGTGAATACTTCCAAAATAAAATATTCAGAATCTTTGGATAAAAAAAAAGTTGATTAATTTTGCGAATAAAACATTTTATTTTGATCTTTTTTCCTAAGGGATCTTTTAAATTTTGTAAAATGTGTAAAATTTTAAGAACTTTTTAATGAAAGCCGTTGCTAAAATTATATATGTATATTTTTTATAGAATATCGGTCATATTCTGCTATTTGTGCGCGTGAGCGAAATGTCAGTTTGAAGAATTAATAATGGTAAAGTTTGGCAGTAGAAATATTTGAAATTTCTAATTAATTTACAGCAAATTTGTTGAAACATTTTACCATCTGGGGAAATTGAGATCTCAGAGGATTTTCTCTGTCAAAAATTGACCAAGAGAATTCAAAATTTGTCTTCCTCAGCATGTTCATGTTTCTGAGATTGCGGACATTTTTGAGATCTCATTTTTTAGAGCGTGACTATAGCTAGCCCTAAACGACGAACATGCTCGCCGAACTTGTTCGTTTGCGTTATCATCCCCTACACGGCGAACACATTTGGCGAACATTCATTTCGTGTTGATTCACGCATGTGCGACGCACAGTGGGTCCTGTTCATACTAAGCAGTGCTCAAAATTCAGAGTCTTGTTCAAAATGCTAAAAATTGTTATAAATAGATACTAACTGCTGTTGAAAATGAAAATATTATTAATAATGAATATAGTAGTTCTGACTTTTTAAAATAAAAGATGTTTAATAAAAAGCCAATGACACAGTCAACTTAAATGTACCGTAACTTGGCCATTAGGCAGAAAGGAAAGATAACACTTACGAATGACATGTGTTATAATATTTATATTGACTAGGTATTTTTATTTTGTTTTTATTGACAAAAATTAAAAACTGTATTTTGAGCACTGCCATGTATAAAGAGGACCCACTGTGCAACGTTCCCAGCAAAAATAAGATTTGCTCGCGAACATGGCCCTACACGGCGAACATCGAAGCCAACGAACACGACAAAATCGAAATTTTTCGCCAACAGCGAGCGGCTCGCGAAGCAGCCCCTACACGAGGAAAACATAGCGAGCACGAACAAGTTCGGCGAGCATGTTCGTCGTTTAGGGCTAGCTTATTAATGTAATTGCAAAATTTCAATTTATCCAAATAGCAGAATACGGGCTTTAAGATTTTTTATTTTTACTAATGTTCTTTAATTATATACATATTATACATACTTATATTGAAATAAATATGTAACTCATTTTCAAGTTTTTTATTTAAAACAAAATGTTTTAAAGGAATTTTTACATTTTATCCGACTAGTAGAAACATCATACGGAAAGACGCATAATAATGGCAGTTTTATCCTCGATTAACACGACTGAATTTGGTATCTTTTGTCATAAAATATTTTGTTTCAAAGTGATTCGGCTGATTTTTAACCCAACGATTAATGTGATTCTGGTGGCGATATTTCAGCAGTTTTCAAAGTGCATTTGGAAGAGGATATCACCACACCCAAGAAAGTGTTCGGATGTACATATTTTTGCAACAAAGGCTCGTGAGAGGTTGATGTTTTCAATACTTAATACACCTTTCCATTGATATAAGCAGATCAAGCCCAATTATGTCAAACAATTAAGGGATTTACGTTAATGAATATATCGCCATTTAAGAAAAAAATGGATGGACGATTCTTTTCTTAGAAAATATCCAAAAATCATTTTCCAAAGTATTTATATTTAATTCAAAAATGTTTGTATAAAAAGTAATGAAATAGGGTTTGACGACACCCGCCATTGATTTCGATGTAATTAAGCTTAGAAAAAAAACTTGATTCTATAAACAGCAAGATTTGGCACGGTGATATTTAGAATTGAAAAAATATATCATATTTTGTACAATTTTGTTATGTATTACGTTGGTTTTGCAAGAAATTTTGTAACCAGTTGTGGTCACACATACATATGTAAATATTAACAAAACATTGATCCCAGGTTAGATTGACAAATTGACAATGTGCTAATCGATGCAAACCACTTATCTGGCCTTGCGTACATTTCGAGTAGCAACGTCGATCTGCCCATTTCCCACATGCGCCTAAATTCAGAGCTGGACTGTCGAACGAAAACAGAAATTGGTGATTCCCCAGGAGAAGAAATTTGATATTGGATGCCTTACCGTACATGAAGGGTATGAATTATGAACCTGTATGAACCTTGTCTGGCGACAAGTGGATTCGAAAAGCACTAAGGCCCAATTTTCCGGTACGGAGTTAAATCTGTTTCAGTAGTTAACTCAGATGATATCTAAGTGTTTAGGTTTCGTCCGTCGAAGCAAAAAGTTTTTCACACCTTCTGATCTGGCTGTAATCTATAAAGCCTATAATTCGTCTAAAGATTCAGTATAATTCCCACATTTGGGCAGGTGCTCCAATAACCCACTTAGTCAAAAAAAAAAGAAGAAATTTTATAAAAGATAATTTTTAATTTTCAAAGTACTTTCAAATACTATAAGGACCTTTTAGCTAGAATATATAAAATCAATACAGAAAATAAATTATAACTGTTTTGATATGTAAAAGATGTCGAACTCTAGGTATAAACTAACAAGAGCTACTACAAAAACTGATTCGGTAAAGAGAATAGTTTAAGCTCACGTTCGATAGACAAATGATCTCTCACAAGAGGAAGCCAGAATGGCCAAACAACATTACTGTCCTGGCAACATTACTGTCAAGTCAACAAATATTCTTATTTCCAGAATTGAAAGCATCCGACGTACATTTAATTGTTTTGCTCTTCGAAATATCCCATTCTCTTCAGTCGCCAACTTTTTTCTCGTTCTGTTAACTGTACTTCCCTTTAGAACTGCCTTTTTGACAGAGTAACACTCCTTATCCTCATCTCTTTTATCAACCCAAAATATTCGAGAAATATTCTTAGCGCAATCGATCCTTTGGTCTTCCAAGGATAGGAACAATTTAATTAAAATTGCAACACCAAAAAAAAACGAACTTTTAGGTAATTTCAAACTTGGAAATTTAACAGTTTTTAAATGGCCTCAGGCTTTTTTTTTAATTTTATGCACATAAATATGTTTAGGAAAAAAAATCTATGACATTTATTTTCCTTTTTAATTTATTTTTCAAATAAACTTCAAAATTTGGCTTTCTTTTGTATTTTTTTTTTTTTTGTAAGTAGGCTTGAAAAATGAAATTTATTTGATTGATGTATCAAACTTCAAAAAAATATATTCATAATAAATTAAAAACTGAAAGAAGCAAGAAGCAAGATGTTTAAGATTGTAAGAAAAACAGCAAATCTCATGGAATTTAACAATCTTAAAAATGTAAATTAAATTTTTTTCAAATATTTAACCATTGTTTTATATTTATTTCATTTTAGTTTTCAACAAATCGATTCCTTAACAAGGAATCGAAAATTGATGAAGAGAAATTAAAAACAAAAAAAAAAGAAGAAGCAATAAAAAAAGATAGAAAGGATTTGTATTCATGTCCAGAGAATGTAAGTAAAAAATCTTTGATTATTATTTTGTTAGTTAAATTATTTCTCACAGGATGAAAGGGAGCGACGCAAGTTCTATAGAAGCCAGACAAAAGTGTTCTACTATGTAAGTTGATAAGTTTAGGAGGAAAGAAAAATAATTAACTTTTATTATTTATCCTTAGGGATCTTTTAAATTTAGTCTGCCTCCGGAAAAAACGGAGGAACACGTTCCCGACTCACAGGATGTGAATTCTTGCAAAATAAAATATTCAGAATTTATGGATAAGGAAAAACTGAGAAGACATCTATATAGGAAGCAAACAAAAATATTTTATTATGTAAGTTGATTAATTTTGCGAATAAGAACAATATTTTATTTTGATCTTTTTTCCTTAGGGATCTTTTAAATTTCGTTTGCCTCCCGATAAAACAGAAAAAGAATAAAAGGTATGTATGCGAATGTGAAGTAAATAAAGTAAAATTTTAAGAACTTTTTAACGAAAGCTGTTGCTAAAATTATATATATTTTGTATTCTTATCGTTTTTATAGATCGGTCATATTCTGCTATTTGTACGCGTGAGCGAAATGTCAATTTAAAAAATTAATAACGGTAAAGTTTGTCAGTAGAAATATTTGAAATTTCCAATTAATTTACAGCAAATTTATTAAAACATTTAACCATTTCAGGAAATTGAGATCTTATGTTCATGTTATGTTTCCGAGATTGCGGACATTTTTGAAATCTCATTTTTCTGAACGTGGCTATTAATGTAATTTAAAGATTTAAATTTAGCCAAATAGCAGAATACGGGCTTTAAGATTTTTGATTTTTACTAATATTTTCTTTAATTATATCATATTATACATACTTATATTGAAATAAATAACTCATTTTCAAGTTTTTTTATTTAAAAAAAATGTTTTATTCAAATAACTGGAAACTAATCATCGCAACTTTCATTTAATGAGGAAAAAAGGAATTTTTAGATTTTATCCGACTATTAGAAAAACCTTATGGAAAGACCCATAATAATGTCAGTTTTATCCTCGATTAACACGACTGAATTTGGTATCTTTTATCATAAAATATTTTGTTTCAAAGTGAATCGGCTGATTCTTAACTCAACGATTAATGTGATGCTCATGGCGATATTTCAGCAGTTTTCAAAATGCATTTGGAAGAGCATATCGAACCAAACCCAAGAAAGTGTTCGGATGTACATATTTCTGCAACTGCAAGGCTCGTGAGAGGTTGATGTTTTCATTGATTAATACACCTTTTCATTTATATAAGCAAATCAAGCCGAATTATGGCAAGAAATTAAGGGATTTACGTTAATGAATATAATGCCATTTAAGAAAAAAATTAGGTGTGTTTTATTCACTGCTGCATAGCTAGCGCAACAAAATTTCCCTCGACAAACAACAACAATTTGATTGCTGGCAAAAAAGAAGCCAGTAAAAAAATGACAGTTATGCTGGTAATAGAACTTTAAATTATTGAAATGAAAATAGTACTATGCATTAAATTTAAGAATTAAACATACATATGTACATACATATATGTTTTGGCATCAGATTTTGATATTTTCTATAATAATGGCCAACATTGAAATATAAATTAAAATTGACATATGAGTTTGATCGTTTTATTCGTACTTGAATGCTGCGCTGGCTATGCAGCAATGAATGAAACACACCTAGTCTTTTCCACCTAAATGGATGGACGATTCTTTTCTTAGAAAATATCCAAGAAACATTTTCCAAACTATTTATATTTAATTCAAATAAGGTTTGTATACAAAATAATGAAAGAGGTTTGACGACATCAAATATACAGATCATACTTTCTACAAAATTGTTATTTCGCTAGTTTTGCAAGAAATTTTTTAACCAGTTGTGGTCACACATAAATATTAATAAAACATTGATCCCAGGTTAGATTGACAAATTGACAATGTGCTAATCGATGCAAACCATGCGTACATTTCGAGTAGCAACGTCGATCTGCCCATTTCCCACTTGTGACTAAATTCAGAGCTTGACTGTCGAACGAAAACAGAAATTGGCGATTCCCCAGGAGAAGAAATTTGATTAGCGTAATTGAAGGGACCCGAGTCTACAGTATGATCCTGAGCGAGATGCTCTCCGCTGCCCTCACTGACAATAAAAGCACAACTTATCTGGCGATAAGTGGCAAACACTGGATTCAAAAGGCACTTAGGCCCAATTTTCCGGTACGGAGTTAAATCTGTTTCAGAAGCCACTCGGATGATATCTAAGTGTTTAGGTTTCCTTCGTCGAAGCAAAAAGTTTTTCACACCTTTTGATCAGGTTGTAATCTATAAAGCCTATAAATCGTCCAAGGCTTCATTATAATTCCCACATTTGGGCAGGTGCTCCAATAACCCACTTAGTCTGTTAGAAGAATACAAGAAAACAAATTTTATCAAATATAATTTTTAATTTTCAATGTACTTTCAATTACTATAAGGAGCTTTTAGCTAGAATATATAAAATCAATACAAAATATAAAATATAACTGTTTTGATATGTAAAAGATGTCGAACTCTAGGTATAAACTAACAAGAGCTACTCCAAAAACTGATTCGGTAAAGAGAATAGTTTAAGCTCACGTTCGATAGACAAATGATCTCTCACAAGAGGAAGCCAGAATGCCCAACAACATTACTGTCCTGGCAACATTACTGTCAAGTCAACAAATATTCTTATTTCCAGAATTGAAAGCATCCGACGTACATTTAATTGTTTTGCTCTTCGAAATATCCCATTCTCTTCAGTCGCCAACTTTTTTCTCGTTCTGTTAACTGTACTTCCCTTTAGAACTGCCTTTTTGACAGAGTAACACTCCTTATCCTCATCTCTTTTATCAACCCAAAATATTCGAGAAATATTCTTAGCGCAATCGATCCTTTGGTCTTCCAAGGATAGGAACAATTTAATTAAAATTGCAACACCAAAAAAAAAACGAACTTTTAGGTAATTTCAAACTTGGATTTAACAGTTTTTAAATGGCCTCAGGCTTTTTTTTTAATTTTATGTACATGAATATGTTTAGGAAAAAAAATCTATGACATTTATTTTCTTTTTTAATTTATTTTTCAAATAAACTTCAAAAATTGGCTTTCTTTTGTATTTTTTTTGTAAGTAGGCTTGAAAAATGAAATTTATTTGATTGATGTATCGAACTTCAAAAAAATATATTCATAATAAATTAAAAACTGAAAGAAGCAAGAAGCAAGATGTTTAAGATTGTAAGAAAAACAGCAAATCTCATGGAATTTAACAATCTTAAAAATGTAAATTAAATTTTTTTCAAATATTTAACCATTGTTTTATATTTATTTTATTTTAGTTTTCAACAAATCGATTACTTAACAAGGAATCGAAAATTGATGAAGAGAAATTAAAAACAAAAAAAAAAGAAGAAGCAATAAAAAAAGATAGAAAGGATTTGTATTCATGTCCCGAGAATGTAAGTAAAAAATCTTTGATAATTATTTTGTTAGTTAAATTATTTCTCACAGGATGAAAGGGAGCGACGCAAGTTCTATAGAAGCCAGACAAAAGTGTTCTACTATGTAAGTTGACAAGTTTAGGAGGAAAGAAAAATAATTAACTTTTATTATTTATCCTTAGGGATCTTTTAAATTTAGTCTGCCTCCGGAAAAAACGGAGGAACACGTTCCCGACTCACAGGATGTGAATTCTTGCAAAATAAAATATTCAGAATTTATGGATAAGGAAAAACTGAGAAGACATCTATATAGGAAGCAAACAAAAATATTTTATTATGTAAGTTGATTAATTTTGCGAATAAGAACAATATTTTATTTTGATCTTTTTTCCTTAGGGATCTTTTAAATTTCGTTTGCCTCCCGATAAAACAGAAAAAGAATAAAAGGTATGTATGCGAATGTGAAGTAAATAAAGTAAAATTTTAAGAACTTTTTAACGAAAGCTGTTGCTAAAATTATATATATTTTGTATTCTTATCGTTTTTATAGATCGGTCATATTCTGCTATTTGTACGCGTGAGCGAAATGTCAATTTAAAAAATTAATAACGGTAAAGTTTGGCAGTAGAAATATTTGAAATTTCCAATTAATTTACAGCAAATTTATTAAAACATTTAACCATTTGAGGAAATTGAGATCTCATGTTCATGTTATGTTTCTGAGATTGCGGACATTTTTGAAATCTCATTTTTCTGAACGTGGCTATTAATGTAATTCAAAGATTTAAATTTAGCCAAATAGCAGAATACGGGCTTTAAGATTTTTGATTTTTACTAATATTTTCTTTAATTATATCATATTATACATACTTATATTGAAATAAATAACTCATTTTCAAGTTTTTTTTATTTAAAAAAAAAATGTTTTATTCAAATAACTGGAAACTAATCATCGCAACTTTCATTTAATGAGGAAAAAAGGAATTTTTAGATTTTATCCGACTATTAGAAAAACCTTATGGAAAGACGCATAATAATGTCAGTTTTATCCTCGATTAACACGACTGTGTTTGGTATCTTTTGTCATAAAATATTTTGTTTCAAAGTGAATCGGCTGATTCTTAACCCAACGATTAATGTATCGAACCAAACCCAAGAAAGTGTTCGGATGTACATATTTTTGCAACAAAGGCTCGTGAGAGGTTGATGTTTTCAATACTTAATACACCTTTCCATTGATATAAGCAGATCAAGCCCAATTATGTCAAACAATTAAGGGATTTACGTTAATGAATATATCGCCATTTAAGAAAAAAATGGATGGACGATTCTTTTCTTAGAAAATATCCAAAAATCATTTTCCAAAGTATTTATATTTAATTCAAAAAGGTTTGTATAAAAAGTAATGAAATAGGGTTTGACGACACCCGCCATTGATTTCGATGTAATAAAGCTTAGAAAAAAAAACATGATTCTATAAACAGCAAGATTTGGCACGGTGGTATTTAGAATTGAACAAATATACAGATTATAAATACTTTCTACAATATTGTTATTTCGTTAGCTTTGCAAGAAATTTTGCAACCAGTTGTGGTCACACATATGTAAATATTAACAAAACATTGATCCCAGGTTATATTGACAAATTGACAATGTGCTAATCGATGCAAACCGCTTATCTGGCATTTTAGCTTTGCGTACCTATCTACATTTCGAGTAGCAACTTCAATCTGCTCATTTCCCACTTGCGCCTAAATTCAGAGCTGGACTGTCGAACGAAAATAGAAATTGGCGATTCCCCAGGAGAAGAAATTTGATATTGCCTTAGCGTACCTGAAGGGTATGAAGTATGAACATGAGCGAGATGCTCTCCGCTGCCTTCACCAACAATAAAAGCACAACTTATCTGGCGACAAGTGGAACACTGGATTCGAAAGGCACTAAGGCCCAATTTTCCGGTACGGAGTT
Organism: Philhelius festivus; assembly: GCA_963931855.1. Taxonomy (NCBI): domain Eukaryota; kingdom Metazoa; phylum Arthropoda; class Insecta; order Diptera; family Syrphidae; genus Philhelius; species Philhelius festivus. The sequence goes on along the minus strand of OZ007557.1, from coordinate 14,249,366 downwards.
AAATCTGTTTCAGAAGCCGCTCGGATGATATCTAAGTGTTTAGGTTTCCTTCGTCGAAGCAAAAAGTTTTTCACACCTTCTGATCTGGCTGTAATCTATAAAGCCTATATTCGTCCAAAGCTTCAGTATAATTCCCACATTTGGGCAAATGCTCCAATAACCCACTTAGTCTGTTGGATAGAATCCAAAAAAAAGAAATGATAGGTGATAAAACTGTAACAGAAATTAGCATCTCTCGTGCGCCGCCGTAATGTTTAGTCATTATATTACCGTTATTTTTTATAAAGTGTTCTAGTGACATAGCCAATTGCATTCCTCGCCTTACATAATTTAAACATATTCGCGCTGCAGGGAATGCCCATCAGTTTACCCCTCAGTCCAACTTGGACGTACTATTAAATACAGATTCTTTCTTTAACCGCACTTCATGAATGTGTAATGCTTTACCCGGTTCAATATGTGCTCAAAAATTTTAAGGGTAGTCAAAATACCTTTATTGCACGCAAAATATATAAATGGAGAATTGTTTATAATTTTCGAAATTTAAATTTGTTTAAATGTTTACATAATGAAAGTAAAAACTGGTTTTGTGCAGACAAACTCTTCCTTAGACACCTTTATAAGTTGAACATTATGTACATATATACAAACGTAATATGCACATATGTACATTCTTAAATGCATCGATTTTGCTACAACACATTTGGGAACAAAATTACTTGTTGATAATATCTACCTAATAACAATAAGAACCCATTACGCGCAAATTAAAACATATGTAGGTATACTTTCCTAAATCTATATACCTATTTTTTTTTTCACTTTATTGCGTGTTGTTGATAGATACATTTTTTGTTCAAATTTGTTTTTATTGCTATCCTTTTTTGTGTCTGTTTCTTTTTGCACATACAATATCAGGTGCATTCGAAAAACGAACGAGAGCCTACTTTTGAGTAATTTACTTGTTATATCTTCGTCTTTCGTCTATGACTCAGGTTGAATCTCGCCAAATGCAATGGGTAACCAGAATTTAATATGTGCGCAGCATCATAAAACCAGTGAAAAAAGACAAGAAAAAAAACAGACATCGACACTAAAGCAGTAATGTGTGGTGAAGCGAGAACGACCTAGAAAAAATATTTCAGATACATACACATTTTTTAGGTCTCCTTTGACACTCAAATTCGCCGTCGGTTTCTGTATACCAACGACGATAATGATGACGAAACCTACGTCATCTGAACGAAATTGTGAAATCGAATGGAGAAGGCGAATGACGAGCATCTGTGCTGGGGATTCCCTGTTCTGCTTGTGGATAATATTATGTTGATGGTAAAGAGCGGTGGCAACAAAATATTTGTATTAATATTCAGAAAATTCAACTTGTCATCATTCTTTAACTTATGTAATTTTATTTTCTTGATAAATTTGATTATTGAACATTTTATATCAGCATAAATATGTAAATAATTATCCTATTTTAGATGGATGTTCAACTTAATGTTAAAGCATTTGAGCAAGAACGCGACGTTTCTCATAGAAGGTATACCTATGTTTTATGTTAGCTGTAATGGCAGATCCTTTTTGATTCGTCTACTTTTTGTCGTTCTAGTTTGTTTTTTATACATAGAAATATTAAAAAAAAAAAAAAAAACAAAATATTGGTGATATGACAATGGTGAACCTATTTTCGATTTCTTCTAAGTTCTAATCTGACCATTAGCTCATTATGAATTTTAAAATTTTCGCGGTGGTTAACAGAGATAACATTCTTAAGATCTGGAATAAGGCGCGTTAATATGATTGCAATTAAACATCATGCATTAGCTGTTAATAACGATAGCTAATTGAAAGCAATTTTGTTTTGGATAATTTTAAGTAAAAAAGAAATTAAACCGTTTAATAGCTTTTTATTAGAAATTATTTGAAGCATTAAAAGGTATGTACATATATATTTGAAGTAGTATTCCATTCGACCATTAAAAAATCTATATATGTAGGTACATGAGGCAAACAAAGTATTTCTGGCCCAAGCTTGACATTTAACTTTTATGTTAAGATTTTATACTTAAAGATCAGACCTAAACCTAACATAAATTACATGCATACCTATAAGCTTTTGGTATAAATCGGTTATTCTCGAATACATTAAACAATTACAGGTGCTTGTAATAGGAGACTAAAATAATTATAAAGCACTATTAGATCATCAAGGAAGAACAAAATCAATGCACTCGAATTTTTTATCTCATAACTTTTGATGTTAAATTGTTATTCTCTCAACAAAAATCCTTATTAATAATATTCATCAGTACCCAGCTTTTAAGATAAAAATCAAAAACATAGAAATTAAATTTCCAACAATATAGAAGTAGGTATAATGCATTCTAGGCACCCTGCTTATTACAAACCTAAGGATTTAGTGTAAGAATTGCTGAGTATACCTCCAAAGAAAGAATTTTGAAAATTCCTATATTATATAAATGTGGGACCAAAAACCAAAAATCTATTTTTAAAATTCAAGTTATGCTGTTTTGAAATCACTCATTAAAAAAGGACCGCCATATCCCAAAAATTGACTATTTTGATTTTGAATTAAGAATAACATTGTGAGTAAAAAATCCTTTTCACCAAAAAAAAATGTTCAATTGCATTTACATACATCGAAACAATAAAATTTTAAATTATAACCTTCTTCTTTTTAATGAATGAAAATGTCTGAACTTAAACCAAACTGTACGGGAAAGAAGAAAGTGAAAATCGGTAGTACCTCCTGCGTGAACCAACCAATTGAGATACAGTAGACTCGCGGTAACGTGAACTATTAAAACCCGAGCGTGTTCACGTTTGCGGAGTTGTTCATGTTTACGAAGGTGCAATTTTTAAAAATTTTCAAATAAATTGGACATAATTATGTTGTAACTCAAATTCATATTTTTTTTTTGTGTTTCGGTTTGTAAATACCTACTAATCCATTATGCTGTGTTAACAAAAAAAAAATTACGTTGAAATCAATAAAAAAAGGAGTTATCTTTCTTTGGATTTTCTTTTTTATAAATTTCTGAACAACGCCTTTTGTCAGAGACGTTTAAGTACGCTGATATCTGTTAGACTTATGTTTTCATTTTCCGTCCATTCCAAAGATTTATTGAAAATATTGATTGCTTCACTAGGCTCTATTCTGGTATGTGCTCTTTAAAAAAAAACTGTCCTCGCTTTCTTTTTCATCACTGGTCAAAACCTCGTTCGTTTCGGTTGCGTTCGGAAGATCTTCAGTCCATTCATGGATATCAGCAAAAGTAAAACTAACCTACCAGGACTAACGAGCAATTATTTACGGGGATTCCCCGTTTCGGCTAACCGACAAATGCAGAAAAGAAAACAACGTTTTGTACGTTAAATGCATTTTAAATTTGTTCACGTTATAGGGCCTTCTCACAGTGTTCACGCTACAGAGTATTCAATGTAAAAAAAATTATGTTCACGTTAGCCGGTGTTCACGTAAGTCGGTGTTTTTGTTAGCGCGAGTCTACTGTATAACCCCGTTCCTCGAAAAAGTATTCTCCAAGGCTGCTCCATATTATGAGTTCTCAGATAATGCGAAATTACACCAAAATGCAACTGTTTTTTTCTAATTTTTGAACGGTATTTTCTGTAGCCTCAGTTGTTTGAATTCAGTTGTTAGTTTAACAAGTAATTAAAAATTAAATGTGAGGTAAATAAGAACTGTGTTGCCAAAAATGCCGCAAGATTTGGGTTTTCTGAGACGGTGCAAGAAATTTGTCTCTCCTTCTGATCTGGCTACAATCTATAAAACCTATATATGTACATACATACGTCCAAAACTTGAGTATAACTCCCATCTATGGGATGGTGCTCCAGTGACTTACTTAAGTCTCTTGGACAGTATTCAAAGAAGAGCTTTTAAAATGATTGGTGACAATATGTAACATCATTCACTCATTTAAGTTACTCGAACATCGTCTTAATGTTTCTTGCCTCACCCTTTTTTTTACCATTATTTGACTATGCTCTAGTGAAATAGCCAGCTGCATTCCTCCACTTAAACAATTCAACCGTAATACTCGCACTTCTAGGAATACCCATCAGTTTGCCCTTAAGCCCAACTTCGGCCGTACTGTGAAGAACATGGATTCAATCTTTAGCAGTACTACGCGAATGTGGAATACCTTACCACCCTCTATCTTTCCGTCATTATTGCAATGTTCAAGAATTCTTCCTACGTTCCGGGACTTTCGCACTTTGTTAATTGCACTATTAATATGAACGCACAAAGGTATGGAGAAGTGGTAAGGAAGTTTTTGGTGCCAGCTATTGAACAGCATTATTCGTTTACTGAAAAGTGCATTTTAAGACGATTCTGCACCTTGCCAAACGGCAAAATCAATAAGAAAAGTGTTATAAATGAACTTCCGGATATATTCTTAGTAAATAATAAAAAAGAGAGGTAACTATAGCACAACATTAAACATTTTATGAGCACGGTATTTCTAGACTAGATTGGCCAGCGAACTCCCCCGATCTGAACCCAATCCAACACTTGCCAACGATAGTAAAATCAACACGATATGATTTGGTCATTTTATCCTATTTAGAGAAAACAAAAAGATCGTTCAAAATACGACTTTACAAATTTAAATTGATGCTACCTCCAATATTTTATTAGTTAAAATCGTCGAATAGGTACCTACAGTTCCAAATTTCTTAAACAGTTTGTTTACCAGAATTATCCGTTAAATCACAATAATTTAATCATATTTTTAATGCAGTTTTGAATGTTTTATTTAAATATACCAATATACTAGTAATAACGGTATTTAAGTTGAGATAGAACGCCCTTATATTTTATGGTAGCAATTTGTTTAGTCCATCAATACCTATATTTAATAAAATATAATTCTTTTAGAGTTTTTTTTGTTTACACTTATTTCTAGTTTTTGATAAATAGGTGTTTGAGATGGGATTAAAATAGTCTAGATGTAAATAATACTGTTGTGTAAGTTGAGTTATGAGGAAATTAAATTCCTTAACAATGCTCAAGACACTTCTCTCATTATTGGACACTAATCTTCCGAATGATAAATTGCATTTAATTCTTAATCAATTGGCGAATACATAGGTATCTTGAAATTTGTCCATAATTCGTATTATTATCGATAAAAAGACATTTAAAACGTTTAAATCCTTAATGTTTATTGGTGAGATTTAATAATCAAACTTGTCTGAAATCAGACGCACGTAAGTAGCTACACATGGAAAAACTGATGTCTTTTTTAATAACTATAAACTTTCTCTTTTGGAGTAAATATAGGTACACAAAAACTTGTAAGGTTGCAATTATTGAGATATACAAATGTACACACAAGCAATGTATATATGTACATACATACATACTGCAGCACCCACCCAAAACTCGCCCATGAAATTATATTTTAAAACTTTTTCTTCGATGAAGAAAGTCAACATTCATTAGAAAAGATGGTAGTTTTTAAATAGGTACGTACGTATTTTAGTGTTAACGCAACAAGAGTTTTAAATTGATTAATCCGACAAAAATTGGTAAAATTTAACCAAGAATTCAACAAATAAGGTCAAATTCACAAGCCAACGACAACAAATACGACAACTCACTTTCGAAACTCAAAAAATAAAATTTGCGCGCGAAATATTTCTGCCATAACCGGAATTTTTCGTTTCCAATTCAATTCTTTGTTTTTTTTTTTTTTTCTTGTTTCAACTATTTATTTATATTAAGCCGGTGAAAATATTTCTTTTTGTAGTTTATATTTTAGAAAGAATGTGTATATTATTTTGTTTGCAAATATCCACAATACAAGGCACACGGAAAAACATGAAAACTTTTTTTTATACGAACACCAAATTATTTCTGGATTTTCTCCAGTCTCCACCAACGAACGACAATGCCAAGAAATCAATTTGAGACCGATGACATTCATGTATAAGTTGGAAAGAGATGACATCTAGTTTATTTTACCATATCAAGGGGAAAGCAAGACGAAATAGTATTCACCAAATGCGACGTTGACAATTTTCTTTTCAACAACACACATTCCATTCCCATTGAATGGAATGATGGAAATGCAAAATTCATGACATTCAGATTTTAGGGGTTAAAAGAAACTATTAATTTTTTCATCTTCTATTCCATAATTAACAAAATTACATAGTAATTAAAAAAAAAAAACTCGTGCAAGACGGAGGGGATACCAACCAGCTAAAATTCATTCTGGAAAAACAAGATGCACAGCGGAGCACCTCTTCATCAATTGTGGCCGTGGTCGTGGTCGCACACAAAACACTTTTTGGCTCTTTTCAATAAACCAACACTACTACACACTTATATTACCCTTATTTCTTTTTCATTTGCATTTCACGTCTCATCTCTGTCAGGCGCACAGCAATAAACACAAAATGCACATACAAAACCAATAATGGTAGAGCGAGAAGGGAAATTAAGTGATAGAGAGTACAGTAATCGAGAAATGACTGAAGAAAATTTTCTTCTTTTGCTCGCACTTTTTTCCAACAGACTTTTGGCACACAAAACAAAACAAAATTCGCCAAATTCAAGCAAAACACATTCTGCAGTGCCTAATATTTATTTTTTTAACATATTCTTCACAATTTTCCCGCTAATTATGAGTTTATTTTTAAATTGAAAATGCGCTAAAGTAAGAGCAATTTTTTTTGCTTTCCCGACGAACATCGACGATGGATGATTATTCTTCCCTACTTCGTTCTTCCTTTCGTTCATCAACCCAAATATGGCGGTCAACTTAACGAAACTCTTTCGGGCTAGAGCAAGACCATTACAACAACCCTCTGTAAAATTACAGTAATAAGTATCTTCATCTCTGTCACCGCCGTAGCCATGGACGTCGCCTTTCGCCGTACCTCAAAAAATAACGATGGATGACGGCGACATCAAATTATTGACAAACGCGGCGAGAACAACGAAAAAGGAAGTGCATTCAAAATATAATTGATTTTTCCATTACCTTTTAGCCTGGATTATGTGTTTGGATAATATCGTCAATAAATCCAAAGTCAAATGTACGACTTGTATTTCCACCGGCTTATTTATTCTCTTTTCTTCGCCACTTCACGTTTAAAATACAAACAACAGCGAGAAACACAATTTTTCATATTTCCCTCTCAACCGTACCAGTGGTATTGTATATTTTTGTCTTCTCTTTTGCTTTTGAACTTGTCTTTCACGGCGAAGGAGGCGAGATTCGAAAAAAAGGAGAAGGGTGAACAGCGGCGAAAAAAAGCGATTTAGAGAGGGGCACACAATATTTTTTCGTTTCCTTTTTCTTTCTGCTCACGATTTTCAATTGTATTTTCCGTGCTAAAATCCAACACAAAACTAATAAACTTTATGAAAATTTCACGCTTTAAACACTTAACTTTAAGTTTTTCATAGATTTTTCAATATTTTCACGTTTTTTTCCGGAAAAATTAAATAAAATCTAGAGGTAACGTGAAGAGACGCGCGTATCCCGTGAACTAGCAAGCCGTCAAATACATCCGCGCCGCGCACACAAAGGCACAGCAAAGCACACAATCAAAACCCAGCGCGACAAAATAGATATAAAAATGCGGTAGACCGACAAAGACAGTCAATAGTCGTCTACTCTCTTTTCGTTCACTCTCAAATCGTAACCAGTCTGTGTGGAGGTGGTGACAAAATGGCTGATTTTCCACTTTTTCAGAAGTTTTCCGATCGAGCTAGGTGTGTGATTTGCCAACAAACTGCGGATGAAAATTTTCCCAGTGGAAAATCCTGCAAAATGATTTCAATTAATGTTTCTACTAATATTCATTTATATTCAAATCGGATAAGTGGGGCTAAAAATATTAATAATTTTTGATTTGTTAAAAAAATGTCGGCATACATTTCAAGGCTTCCACCATATTGGATTGGATATGGATTGGAATATTGGCAGACCGATTTTTTTGTTCTGAGTATACATAGCTTGCTTACTGCTTTTTTCATGAGGTGCACATTTTTTTTTTCAATTTTTGCTTAGTATTTCTTTCAAAGTATTAAATAATCTACACATTATGTGATTTGGTCTGAAATTGTAGAATTTATTCCGTTAGGTATTCTTTCTCAGTGTGTATATAATTGTTTTCACCATAATTTTTTTTCGAACAGAAAACGTTTACTTTTCCACAAAAAATTGTTTCGCTGGAGTAGTAAATGTATTAGTGGGCACGTAACAGAAAGTGGTCTGGCTGTAGATAGCGTCAAAAGCGGCGAAAAAAGGGGATACATGTGCGATGATATACGTTATAAATTGTAAGTGAACGAAATGCTAGGGACTGTTTATAATACATGTCACGTTAATGACGGTCTGCATGGCCGCTCTAAGTGCCTGGTTAGACTGCTTTTGAAATATTAAAAATGTTGTTGAGTTCCATGTTGCAACTTTAAGGCCAGGCGGGCACATTAAATTTTTAGTTTCGCAACTGTTTAGTTGCTAAAATGAAACATATCGGCTTATATGGTACACCGCACACTTAGAGTAAATCGATTCGAGCAACTAAAAAGTTTGTATTTTGACACAAACTAAACGATTGCCTTCGCAATTGAGAACAGTTGAGCTGTTTTATATAAGCGCAAGAGAGAAAAGAGTGTGAGCGTGAGTAAAGAGTTGCCAGTGCGCGACTAGCCTAAGAAGAAATATGGCATATTTTATGCTCTGAATTATTGAAATAAATCCTTTTCTCTTAGGCTAGCCGCGCACTAGCAATTTTTAGTTGCGAAACTGCTTGGTTCGAGCAACTAAAAAGTTTGTGTTTTGACACAAACTAAACGATTGCCTAAAATAAGTTCGCCATTTTATTGAACATATAATCATCTGCAAATTCACGGACATTCAACCAAACAGTTAATCTGTTTTCTATAAGTAACCAAACAGTTTCGCAACTAAAAGTTTCTAGTGCGCGGCTAGCCTTAAGTTCTTTTGTTTTTTTTTATGTCATGTCTTCTGAGTTTTTTGTTTGTATATTTTTTCAAAAGATTATATTTTTGGAGACGATAGAAATATAAGTTACTTTTCTATCAAATTTATTCGTTAAGTACAATAGCCGTGTTTTATTGGAAAAGTTATCCGTAGTACAGTGGGATTTTCTATGAGTAACAAATACAACATCCGCAATAGGATCACTGCCCATAAAAGGAGAAGTAAAATCCTGCTGCGGATAGAGATTTGACGTTTATTCGAGTATCGGCAATGATCCTAACTGCGGATGTTGTATTTGTAATTCATATAAAATCCTACTGTAAAACGGATAACATTTCCAAAAAACACAGCTAATATTCTTTCGCAAAGATGTGTTTTTTTTTCCTTTTCGGTTTCATTTAGCAGATTAGACACAAATTTGAATAAGAGAAATTTTGAGTGAAGTATCATTGATATTCTTCAATCATTTAGAAGAAAGAGTTATGTATAAAACATAACTTCATTCAAGTGTGCACCACGTGTTTGCTGGGGGCACAGCGTTGACGACGTTGACGTAGTTCTGAAAGAAGTATGAGCAGATGATAAAGTCACCCCAAATACTCATAAATCATTGCAATTTGGTGGATTTCGTATGGATTGTGATCATCCTAAATTTTACAATTTTGTTAATTGTCTAACCCATTCATCGAGAAATAGGCCTTGTCGCTGAAAATGATTTTTTGATCGAAATTGGAGGAAATATTGCTTTTAAATGATGAAGTTTAGAAATGCATTGGAATTAAAAAGGAATGACTCGAAAACCAATGAAAAACGATATTAAACTGCAAAAAAACGAAACTAAAATACCCATCTATCAATCAGAATAAAAACAAATTTTTGTTCACGAAACGTGATCACGACCTTGTTATTGCAATAGACGTTATTTTATAATTTAGTTTCGTATTTTTTCCGATTTCTCTCCTATTCTCCGATTTCTCTCCTAGTGGCACATTCAGTACGTTATTATGTTTTACCTTGTGGATGTATTCATTTTCGAACTTAGAATTCGACTTCGATTTCTTCAGGTATTCGCCATTTTCTAGTTTTGTACACGTTCGAAATATCTAACACATTTTTCTATCGCAAATTCATTTTCTTTTACGGCTATTTATTTCCAAAAATACACTTATGCTTCAACTTATAATAAGTTTGCCAAACTAAACCAATAGCATAGCCAAAACGGATTCTATTATAAACTTTTCTCCTTCGACGATCACAAATAAAATAAAATGCCCAAAGGTAAATACGTAAACCACAAAGGACGTAGCCGTCATTTTACCAGCCCCGAAGAGTTGCAACGTGCTGAAGAAGAAGGCTCTGAAAAGAGCGACGAAGAGTCGGAAAACGAATCCGGTTCAGGGTCAGACGGCTCAAGTTCTTCCGAAGATGAGAATGCCAAAGGCAAGGGAGTATCGAAGCTTATCGAAGTTGTGAATCCCAATAGGGTGCGAAAGAAGGCGATAGTCAAGGTCACTACAGTTGAAGAAACCGCAAAACCAGAATTGACACGTCGTGAACGCGAAGAGCTTCAAAAACAAAAAGCCCGCGCACACTACCAGAAGATGCACGAACAAGGAAAGACTGCTCAGGCTCGCGCGGATCTGGCACGATTAGCTATTATCCGTCAGCAGCGAGCTGATGCCGCTGCAAAACGGGGTACTCCACCAAAAAACGCGGATGACCAAAGCCAGCCTGGCACTAGCAAGTCTGATAAATAGTGTCGAGTGACAAGCGGGGGGATATCATGTAGCTGAATGAATGTAGCCGGCAAGCAACAACGACGACCAAGCAGGATTAAATCAGCTGAATTCTGGAATTTCCTCCAGCTTGAAATAAATATAATTAAACTAATTGTTATTGCTAGAGATAATTTAGTAAGTTTTGATTCTCTCAAGAAATTTTTATATTTCCTTTGCAATATTAAAGCAAAAAAAATAAGAAATGATCAATTACAAGCAAACTCAAGTGTTTGACACTTCCAAGTATGTATTTTTATTTAATTTTTTTGCAAAGGGTTGAACTTTTGTGTTTGCGTGAAACTTTATAAGAAGCACACGAATAGACAAATATGGCACCTAATTACTTCTGAAACATTTTCCAATTTTATTTTACCCATAATTGATTCCTTATCAAGGTATTTATTCACTTTATTATAGACAAATGTTGGTTATAGAAATCTGATTGATTCTAGCATATATGTAAACGATAAAATTGGTCAGCGTTTTTTCCTACAATTTTGTACCTAGTCCGATGGGCTAAGATGATAAGAATCCTTATTCAAGAAGTAGTAGGTGAATCTGGACCTCGAACATCGATTTTACTTTCTATGCATTAATATAGTTAAAAGTTTTTACTGGGTCGGTGTACAATTTGTTTTTTTAACTTCGTACCACTACCGTTTCTAAGTGACTTATGTTGCTGAAGATTTTTATACATTTATACCTTGAGCGACAGAATCTAAAAATTGCAGTAGCTTTTTCTCCGTTTGATTTAAGCTCTGTTATATGTATAATGTCTGCTTCAAAGGTACATACAAAGTTCCTTACTAACCTAAAGTGAATTCAAAACACCATAACTTCTATTGAAAAAATGATGAACGTAGTGCTTACCAAAATCATTACCACTCCGGTAGTCTTTTAATAGTTCACTAAAATGATGTCTGGAGAGACGATAGTGAGAGCCTTTTCGTTTTAGAAAAAAAAAACTAAAGATTATTATGTCTCGAGAGATGCTCTTCACATTTCCTGAAATGAGAAAGTGGTTATGATATCAAAGTTTGGAGGAGAATTTCTGTTCGATTCTATTCACAGTTTCAACATAGGAATGAATCTCTCTGAAAATGAGTCGTGGAAAAAGAAAGATATATCCTCATGATAGCTTAATTTTTTATTTATTTACAAAACACCCCAAACCTCTTCAAATGCACTACATAGCTTAGAGCAAGCAATTGCAGCAGATAGGGGAAAATTACTTATAGAAAATAGTCCTTCTGTATAGTCACTCTTCAGACTTCCATGAGCAAATGCCCCAACAACCAAGACTATTGGTTCGTCTTCTTCTGTGGGAACCAAATCTTTACACGAATTAACTAATTTTCCCGAAAATGACATGGCCAGTTTCTTGCATCCTACTGGAAGATGATCTGTGATGGGATTTTTTATAACTTTCATCAATTTCACAGATGTGTCGTTAGCACGAACCGAAAATTTATGAAGCAATTGTACCATGAGGCCGGCAAATCGTTTAAACGTTCTTGGTATTCTGGTTTGGGGATTAATTTCTATAAGGACGTTCCGTTCCGTTTTCATATAAACTTGCAGCAAACCAGCACGATTGAGGGGAGAATCAAAAAGCATCAATAGACATTGGTGGACAATGTCGGGCCGACAGGAACCAGGATCGCGTTTGTTTTTTCTCATTATTCCTGCATGGTCATCGCAGTTAAGTAACTCAAATGCATTTCCCATCTGAAAACAATAAAACATCATAATCATCGAATATAAGGTAAATTTTTTTGTAAACTACTTTAACAGTTTCAAGTTGTGCGCCTTCGAGAACAATAATTAATCGTTTTTCCATGGATCGAATGTGGCTGGTCACCAAATGTTTTTTTGTGAAATCAAACTCGTTGTCATCTTTTTGCGCTTTACGTTTTAGAGGCTTGCCTTTTCCACCCATTTTATTATAAATTAAACTGCTTTAAATAAATTAAACGAAAAATTAATACGTTGTAAGCTATCCTATCAGGCTTTGTTTTGACATAAGTTTGAAAGTAAAATTCGAAGAACCACACGTGCATCAAACCTACTTCGAAACATAAGTTTATAGATGCGATCTTTAAGCTGGTAACAGAATACGATGGTCCTGCTTGGTGTCAAAATTAGTAGCATAGACTGCTTTTAAACGAAGCAATATTACCTTGCGATTTTTAAGCCCGTAGGAGAGAGACGTGTGTGGTGGCGGGGGTACACAAAATTGCAGGGGTTGGAAAAATTGCAGAGTTATCTAGGCCTATTCGGCGAGATCTTTTATTCTTCTATTCTGTTATTCTGCTATGAATTTCCATACAAATGTTTGAGCTGTCAACAAATCTTTTATGAATTTTAATTTTGGTATTCAGCACGCTAAAATCTGTTATAAAATCTGCTAAGAAAACTTTTATGAACTGTCAAACGTTCGAACATAGAAAAAATCTTTTACGAATAGCATTTTTGGTATTCAGCATGCCAAAATCTGTTATGAAATCTGTTAAAAATCATAAAAGAATAAAAGACAAACTTCTGTGACTTTTATCATAAAAGATTTCAATACATACACAGATACGAGTATATCAATGAAAAATTGATATATCATCGTCGTCCATTGTGCAATACAATATTTTGCAAATATGGCTGATCTGGAATGAATTAAATAAGAATTAAATTACATTTTTGTTAAGAATGGACGTTTCATAGAACGACGACGATATATTTTTTATTTCGTCAACGAAATCTTTTTAAAATGAGACAAATGAAAGAAAATATATTTACACACATACGAGTATTATATAAACACATGTATATGTAAGTAGAGTAGAAGACACCAATAATGTGTAAGAGAAGAGATTACTTTTTTGTTCGTCATCCATTTTAATTTTGTCAGATGAATTATTTTATTTAATCACAGCTGATTATGATAGCAGATTTAGTTCAGTTTCATAACAGATTTCGTTTTCGAAGTTGCATAACAGACTTTTATAAAAGTTCGAGCCCCTGAATACCAATTATAAAAGATCTTTTAAGATGGAAATCTTTTACGATTCATAACAGAAAATCCATAGCAGAATAACAGATGTTGCAGAATAGGCCTAATCGTTCTTTCTTCTTTGTGGTTTTCTTTACTTGTCAGGTATGTTGCATTTCTATTTGGCGTTCGCTCAGTGAACTTCGATCTACTCACTAGAGTAAAGAGTGCGGAGAGATGACTCCTTTTCAATAGAAGAAAAGTTAACTTTCATTAAAAATGGCTGTGTTTAAAAGCAAAATCAACTTTTTTCAAAAATTAAATTTTTGAAAATATATCATGTTGGCAACAAAATCTGTCTGGATTGAAAGAAAACATCCATAATGTCTTAATAAATGGGAAAAAAGGCAAAATGTCAGTACACATTTGGTAGGTAGTTGAATATTAGAAATCGTTGTCCTACACAATTTACAAAAATGGATTTACGAGGTTTGCATCTTCAGCCGACGATATGAAGTCAGAACCATACTTAAAAGATAAAATAGGTATTTGATGATTTTGACTTTAATCAAAATTTGGATGGCATGATGCTAAATTTGATTCAAATTTACAAAACTGTCTTTTCAACTAAGGCTAGTCGCGCACTGGCAACTGTGATCGAAATCAAATAGTTTAATCACCAGTATGAAGAGAACCGCACACTGGCAACTCTTTACTCACGCTCGCACTATTTTCTCTCTTGCACTTATAAAAAAACAGCTCAACTGATGCGAGGCAATCGTTTAGTTTGTGTCAAAACACAAACTTTTTAGTTTCGAGAATCGAGTTGCTCTAAGTGCGCGGTGTCCCATATAAGCCCATATGTTTCATTTTAGGAACCAAACAGTTGCGAAACTAAAAATTGAATGTGCGCGCCTGGCCTAACACTCCAAAACAGTTTTAAATGAAATAAAATTAATTAATTAAAATTAAAATGAAATTTAATTTTACAAATTGATAATTCAAAATTTATAAAATTATTTTCAAAGAGAGCACTCGTAACTTATGAGTGATCAGGAGCACTCATAACTTTTACGAGCGCTCATAAATATTCAATATTATTGCTTGGTGAATGGATTTGTGAGCCTCTTAAGTTATGAGCGTTCGGTGAATACCGCCCTTAATATATTTTATACTAAATAAAATTATTTTAATAAATATTATAAATATAAATTTATTTACATTTATTATTTAAAATTTAATTAATTTATTTTATTAAAAACTTATCAGAGAGTAGTAGTATTGGCATCACTCTTTATAAAAAAAAATAAACTATCAACCTCTCCAATCAAGAAAAACAACAATTCATTATTCCAACATTCATTGTTCATCCAACCTCAAAATGTCAACGCCACCATTAAAAGAAAAAGTGTAAAAGACTTTTATTGGCCTACGATAATCGACCCATTCAATTCGTGAGTTCGCGAATCGTGCGGATTTCCAAAATAAAACACAATTATTTTGTTTCTATCTCCAATTCAATTGCGCGTGTGTCCCTAACTGGTCTTAGGTATATCTACAAAGAACGGAATTTCAGAAAAATTTCCTCATCAATAACAAATGCAGTGCATAAAATGTAAATAAAACGTACATAAATTTAACCATTTCGATGTAACATAAAACGAGTAACACCTCACTCTACAAGACGACGACGACGACGACGACGCAGCGAAAAATATTTGACCTTCGAATCGAATCTTGCGTGTCTCTGATACACATGAGTTGGATTCGGATGTCATTCTTTTTACTGCTGCCAAACTTCTTAAACAGCTGCTGGAATCAAAACCTCAACTGTACTGCAAAACTTTAAGCTCATTAGTTAGTTAGTTAGTTAGTTTTCCTGGGTGTAGGCTCTGATTTAAGAAGATACATATACATATATATATGTATATACAAATGTGCTATTTTAAGTGCTAATTAGTTTTCATTTTTCTAGTCGTGTATTTCAAAAACGTGGCCTGTCCACCCGCGGATGGAGAATGTTTCATTAAAGATAAAACAGAAAATCATTTTGAAGAACCTTCCAAAAATTACTATTGTTTTCCTCATTAAATGCAGTTCAAAATAGTATTCCACTTCAGGGATACTTATCATTTTTATTAACTTTGTTTTTTTTTTTCCTAGCACAACTGTCAAAAAATATAGACATCGTTCTTATCCAAGGTAGAATATCTGCTAGCGTTGTTGGTTTTAAAAATAGAAATTGTTCGCTATCCTCAATATTATTAGTATTATTTTCTATATAGAAAGACAAGACAAGAAGATTCGGACAAATAGACAGATTGGCAATAATATTCATTCAATGCATTTTGTTATTTTTCAATTTATAGAAGAAATACGGCAGCGGAACAGGTTTTTTTCTGCTAATTGATTTTGTATTTTCTGTTTCTACTGCTATGAGTGTAATGATATAAATTATTATCGATAACAAACGCGGCTTGGTCAATTCTGTGGAAAGATATCAATTTTCTTTTTTTGCTTGTTTCTCTCTACAGAAAGACATTTCTAATTGCACTTATTCTCCAGAGAAGTGTATTCATAAAATTAAACGGAGAAAAGTTACAGACTTCTTATCCAAAAATCATTGCATAAAATTGAATTTGCAAAGAAATAAACAGCGTTCGAGATGCGTGTCGTAGCAATGGTGAGTGGTGGCAAGGATAGCTGCTATAATATGATGCAGTGTGTTGCAGAAGGACATGAAATTGTTGCGCTTGCAAATCTTCATCCAAAGGATAGAGGTAATATAAAGTAGTTTTTTAAATTAAATTAAGTTCATGCCTCCTTTATTCAAATCAAGAATTCTAAATAAATTGCAAAAGCAGTGTACGCCAAAATGATATTGTTTATTAGGACAGTTCTATACCTAAACTTGTGAATTATATATTATTATGTAAATTTTTACTTGCTTAAAGATTGTCTTTCGATAATCACCTTTATTCCGGCAGTCGTTTAAATTAAACGTCTTTAAAACTACAAGGTTCCAGAACCCACACATTGGTGTTTAAATACTAAGAAAAGTGGAGTTTTCTGTATGTTCTTCACTTTTGTAAGCATTATAACGATAGTCGTTTCAGTAAAATTCCAATTTTCATCTCTAGACCACGACAAGGGTCGTGGTACTGGCGTTTTAGTAAAACGACTATCGGAATAAGTGTGAATGATATACACTATTATACTAAGGTTATTTAAGGGTGTCGTATGCGGAGGTCGACGATAATGGTATTGTTGTCTCCAAAGGCTTACTACCCGATTTTTTTTTTCAATTTTTACCGTAGGCTTTCATATTCTCTTATAGTCTTTCCGCTATCACCGCCGTAAAAAACATATCAAACTCCTATGGTATTCCCGAAAAGATACGCAACTTTCGATTAACTAACAGCGAAACATTAAAAATAGTTAGGATTCCTGGTCACTCCGGTATCAATGGCAATGAAGCAGCTGATAGAGAAGCCAGATCAGCGTTTAGGGAACCTTTAACTATGTTTTATCATCATATTTTTTTCAGATCAAACATTTTTTGACTTATGTATATCAGAAATTCAGAACATTTGGAACAATTCTCTAATAACATCCATATTTTATAGAGTTTAGTTTAGTTTAGTTTAGTATATATTTATTTAGCATTAAATTTGCTATTTTTAAACTCTTACAGTATTCATTAATAATTTTCTTTTACAAAATAAATAATTGAGTGCTTAAATCTAGTTAAATTAGTTTCTAATTTAATATTATTAGGAAGGCAGTTAAAAATTTGAATTCCTTTATGAAATAACATGTTTTGTGTTCTATTATTTCTAAAAAACGGTAAGTACAAGTTATTATTATTTCTAAGATTATATGGACGCAATTCACTCCTTGTTATCAGTCTTCTACACATTCGACAACTGTGTCGAAACGTCGAGAAAAAGTAAATGTAACAAATTTTGTTTCATTGCTAAATTTACTCTGACCAAAACAGCAGGAGAAAAAACTTTTCCAATCAACATACACATGGAGGAAATACATATGTACGACCCATTACGTACATTATATTTTTTTAAATATTTGATTTCTGACAAAAAGTTTATCTTTTTTCTAATGTACATCTTTTTAAATGTTTTAACCTGAAGATTGTTAATATTTTTGTCAATACCATGCTATCAGGGGAAAGCATTAATTTATAAAAACAGTTTGATTCTCTCACAGAGGACCTAACAGAAAATTTGAAACTCGGTGGTAAAAGTCTTATAGAAATTTCGATTTTAAATATAAATATTCTTGTAATAGCAAGTTATAATATAGTTCAATAACTCTGGCGACTTAATAAAAAATGGAATTATCTCAATCAAAGACTAGAACTAATTGATGCGCCATTCTGTGTATACTCATATGTACATAATATAGAAATCTGAACAAACTACGTTTGTATGTTTTTATTTTATTCACCAGTAATTTACTCAATTCTGCTGAATTTCGAAAAACAATTATCTTATTCTATTTGCCTTTATTATTTTTATAAAATCAACATCGAATGGGCCCAAAACCAAAACAAATATTTATACTCTTCCATTTACTTGCTCCGACACATCTTTATAGAATATACGTATAATCAAACAGATTTATCCAATAAGATTAATTTTTATAAAAATGTTTGCTGGAATATGTACATACATACATACATACATACATACATATGTAGTTGAGTTTTTAAGTAAACGTTTAAATAACACTATGTTCTTCTTGCACCAACAGACGAGCTCGATAGTTTTATGTACCAAACTGTAGGTCACATGGGCATCGAAATATTAGCAAAAGCTATGGGACTACCTTTGTATCGACGAGAAACAAAAGGCAAGAGTACACAAACCGGCAAATACTATGTACCCACCGATGATGATGAGGTTGAAGATCTCTATACTCTATTGGAGGAGACCAAGGTAAGTCGTCAAAAAGGGTAAAGTCTTTTATTATGAAATAAAATTAAAAAAGAACAGATCATGAGTTCTTTACCTTAGGCTTAAAATGATTGTGTTGTTCTTGATAAAACGTGTTTTGAGTTTGATTAGTTTTACTTTTATTACCCTGGGTAGGCGACTTCTTATGACGATGATAAGTAAATTTCGGATGAGCGATTGCTGTATTTTTTGTGATCGGCTTTAACTAAATGATAAAATGAGCTTAATAAACAATTACGAAATCAATGAAAAAAGCAGATATTAATAAATTCGGCCGACACAAAAGAAATCAGATACCTATAATCATCGAAAAACAAGTAGTTCAATAAATAAAACAAATCTTTAAACACAGAATGAACTTTGAAAACTAGCTTGACGCCAATAATATAAATGTTTTTATGTAAAGATTTATATGAAACAGCTAAGGTCCACAAATAGATTTATTCAAAAAAGTCCTTTTGTTATTGTACGATTTCTTAGTCACACACATGTGATTGTATCATGTATTCTTGTTTGTTTTATATATATTTTTTTTTTGAAATGCAAATGAACTGCTAATGATAATGCCCGAATCTTGGGATGATAAGAGCAAGATCGGGTAATGTTTTCAAAGATGTGAACATTTTTTATATTAAAAAAAGAGGAATTTTATATAGAAAATAAACCAGCCATTTAATATCATATTTAGATGAAATCTAAACTAATAAATAAACTAATTTACAGAAAGAGCTTAATGTTGAGGCCGTTGCTGTGGGGGCCATTCTATCTGATTATCAACGTGTGCGCGTTGAAAATGTATGCAGCCGCTTAAATCTAGTGTCGTTAGCTTATTTATGGAGGAGAGACCAGACTGAACTCTTACAAGAAATGATTGATTGTCATGTACATGCGATAATAATAAAGGTTTGTTAAGAACTAAATCTGAAAAATTATATAAGTATTTTGAATTAAAGAAATCTTTAACTGGTATTTTCTTTATTGTTTGATGTAATTCGTGATGACGAAGTGAGAAAACTCATCATGAACTTTCATTATTACCGAAACTTATATTTAGTTTGAAAGAATTCCTTTTAGTTTACTACATATTTCTTTTTATAGATATTCACTTTTTTTATAATGTAATATAGGTAGCAGCGTTAGGTCTACTCCCCGATCGTCATTTGGGAAAATCTCTACGTGATATTCAACCTCATTTGATAAAAATGCGGGATAAATACGGACTTAATGTGTGCGGTGAGGGAGGCGAGTACGAAACCTTTACTTTGGACTGCCCACTATTTAAGCAGAAAATTTTTGTGTATGTATATAAATATACCTTTTTTTATTTGACTTGTTAGCATTTAATAACTTTTGAAGTGAGGATGTCCAAACTATAATCAGTTCTAATGATCCTGTTTGTCCAGTGGGCTATATTAATTTTACCAAATTGAGCCTCCACCCAAAGGAAACACTGCATTCGTGTGATATGCTTGTGAAAAAATCCCTCGACTATATAAGCGACTTGAATGAATCAACCTATAGTGACCTCAGTGATCCAGATTTAAGTGAAACGGAACTCGAATTAATAGAGAAGGAGACCCGATTAAGAGAATCGCTAAGTCAAAATGAGCTGATATCGCGAAGCAATTCGTTTGGGCGCAAAATTGCTTCATCTTCACCAATTCCTATTTTGACAAAAAGTGCCAGCGTTGAGGAGCCAACAATTGGTTCAATTACTCTAGCGACTAGTGTCCCAATGACTCTACCACCGAGTCCAATGATCTATGAACGGGAATTCCGTCCTCTTACCAATAGTCCAGTGGTTGCAATAAACCGAAAAGGCTGGATGTGGGTGGCTGGTATTCAAGGCTGCGCCCCGACCCTCGAAGAAGGAATGGCGAAAGCCATGACCCAGCTAAGAACAATGGCAATAGAGAATGGCTATGAGATAAGCGACTACTGCTTTGTGACTGTCTATGTGCGATCGATTTCCGAGTACCTGATCCAGAATCGGATATATGCCAATGCAATGCATTTCCAAAATCCCCCAACCAGAGTGTGCGTGGAGTGTCCGCTGCCGCAAGATTGTCATGTCGTCATGGAGGCTGTTGCTTTTCGACCGGAACAAAACGAGGGTAATTCTTAGCCTAAGTCTGAATTCTATTGCATAAAAAACTACTTTAGGTATATCTCGGTGATGTCAGTTTTATTTTACATTTTTAAATATTGTTTGTTGTGTTACCGTTTATTTTATTATGTCCATATAAATATATATATGTATGTATGTGTGTTGCGAACAAAAAGCTCTAAACGAGACTTTTAGGACGGCCAAAAGAGAACAACAACAAAGTGAAGAGGCATACAATGCACGTCCAAGGAATCTCACACTGGGCACCGGCCAATATTGGTCCCTACAGTCAATCGACAAAGGTTAGTTTTATTTCAGAATATTTCATTGGTTTCATATATTAAATGGTTTTCCCCGGTTAAGGTCGATGAGATAACATATATATCTGGCCAAGTGGCCCTAGTACCTGGGAGCATGACAATCATCGATGGAGGAATCCGTCCACAATGTAAACTAGCCTTAAGACATATAAGTCGGATAGCGAAAGCTATGAATGCTCAGGGACAACTACGGGACGTAGTGCAAGGAATTTGCTTTGTTACCCACCCAGCATTTATTTCAGAAGCTCGACGACAATGGGAGCGACGCACAACGAATGCAATTATGGATTACATTGTAGTGCCGGCGCTGCCCAGAAATGCCTTGGTTGAGTGGCAAGTCTGGGCACATACACACAATGATAGTTTCGATTGTATGTTGTCGAAATTATATATATTTTTTTTACATTTAAACAAAATTTGTGTTCTAGACGAGGAGACAGGTTGCTCAGTTCGAGAATATACAATTTCTATTCGACGGCGTTGGAACTACGAAAATAATTGCGCCGCTATTATTTGTTACGTATCTACTGGTGAGTAGAAAACTCTTTTCATAAAATAGGAACGTAAATTTCCATTAACCGTTTCATTCAAGGACTTGCATCTTCCACCACCCAATTAACACAACTAAGTGATGATATCATTACTAATCACCGGCGAGTTGCACAAAATCTTACTGCAGAGAGCTTTGACGAAATACTCACCTATGTTCTCAACCGATTACTTAAAGATTATCCGGCATTGAAACGTCTTGATTCTCTAAATCTTCAGCAAACAGAAGAGCAGATAACTAGCGATGAACCTGCACCTTCAATTACAACATCGACTAACAATCACTTGCCAAAAAATGCATATATTCCAGCAATTCACCTTAAAGTCTTCTACCAAGTGACCGCAACACCGTCCGTTGAACTACTCCTAAACACTCTACAAGATTTTAGAACTAAAGTAGCCGACACCGCCGAAATAGCCTACACTGTTCTTCCTGCTTGCAGTCTGCATAATTTTAGTACATTTTTATCGATATGCGGTATACGTCACGAGTAAAAGATTGTATTCTTTTTTTTACCCATTTTACCATCAAACCTTTCCTTTTTGTTGAAAATTATTCTAGTGCATAAGACAAAAGAAAGCCGATTGTTATTGTTTGAAATAACTTTTTGCATTATTATAATTATTATTGTTATACAAGAAAAGCAAAACTATATACAAAACAAATAAATAACTGTTTAGGATGCAAGAAAGAGATATATAAAACATTAACACAACAACAGAAAAGTAAAGTAACTTTCAATGTGGAAGAATTAAATAATATTAAAAATTTATCCATTGTTACAGTCACTAAAAATATTATGTATGCATGTATAAGTTAAACATTTTTTCGTAAGCTTTTTAATAAAAAAAAATATGTTAAATATTATATTTAAAAAATAAAGCAATTTTTGTTTTCATTTAATTTCAAACTAAATAATGCTCAAATAAACAAAGTGTGAAATATTCTTTTTCAGGCTAAATAACAATAGTCCGAAGAGAAATGGATAACTAATTACATACTTAAAATATTCCTGTTCTAAATCACCTAGGAACTATCAGTGAAATCCGACACTCAAACAAAATGTTTGATATGTTGACATATGGAAGAAAAAGAACGCATATTGTATGAAGGCAACAGCTATACGTGTACAAAATAAAAGAGTAGGTAGCTTTTGACATGCCATATTTATTTGGCGAAAGGATGTTAATACACTTATGCTGATGCATATACAAACATACCTCACTTAGAAGTTAAGATTTCATAAATAAAAACAAAGATGCTATGAGAGAAAAATGTTCAAAGTTAAATTGCCAAATCATTTCCTTATATCATTGAATTAAAAAATCCTTTAAGCAATGACTTCATTAATTGATCGTCATTTTGACGGTTGCTTTCTCTCCCTTTCTATGGTAGAAAAAACCAACGACAATTAGCAAATGTACACTTAAACGAATACCTATGGACTTTTTAAAATTGATTTAAAAAAAATAAGTTTCTATGTGAAATAATGGTTGTATTTCTTTTCGACGGCATTGGAACTACTACTACTACTAAAATCTGCAGGTTAGTAAATAACTCTTTCCATAAAATAGCAAAGTTTCCCTTAACAACATATTTACCGAAAGGTAAAAAAAAATCGAAAAAAATGTATGTACATATATCTTTTCTTGAGTCAGAGAGAATTGTTGGACTCACGAGTAAGAACTGCTTACATGTACATGTACATACATGTTTTGTTTTGCTTTGGTAAATTGATCTTGACCTATTTGATTTTGGTAAAAAATATAATTATTCTTCTTGATAAGAGTGCCAATTTAAATTTCAAAAATATATTTCATTAAAAATAAAAACTGAAGGATTAAATCAAAATCCAATAAATCCACTTTTGGAATAGTGTTTTTATTTGTGTCCATAAGGCTAAACCCATCTTTTCTACTATTCATTTCAGAATATGAAAAATATAAAATTAAAAACAAGTATCATTTTTATCAACGTTTTGAAAATGTTTTTTTATATTTCTTACATAATACGATTTATGAGTAATAAAATATAATTGCTCATCGTTCAATATTTCCTTATTATTGCATTTGTTCGATTACTTATTAATTTGTTATATTTTTTATACAAAATAATATAAATTATTTTTACTAATTAATATCAATACATACTTAATTTAAAAAAAAAATTGTACCCTAAATTATACTTATTACAAAATAAATATATAATTTGTTTACCAAATATCACATTTTAACACAAAAAGAAAAAATATTACACTGGAAAGATATTATTATTTATGTAGATACAGATTAGAGTAAAATGTGTTTTTGATATTATAAATATATTTATTTATGTATGTAATATTCATAAACATTTTTGTTTAACCTTTAAAGTGCACTTTTATTTAAACATTACCAAATGAACCGTAATGATGTAGATGCAACACACTCAGTTTATAATAAGGAATATGACATCAATTTGGATAATTGATGTGAAAGTTTGTTCGTTCGAGAGTTTGTAACATTGTGAAATAAATTTTGTAAAATTTTTTTGGAAACTTCGATTTCAGGGAGAAAAATTAGTTATTAATTTTGTTCAATAAGAGCGTCTCTTTTAAAATCTTTTTTTGGTTTACAGTGAAGGAAATAAAAAATACTATTTATCTCTGAATTTATACCGTAACATGGTTTTTGTTATCTAGAATAGCTTCATGTACTTTCCACAGTTTTTTTTTTTTTGCCTTTTAACATTTGTTTGCCAGTATATCAATTCTTTGTTTCACGAATTGCATATACATCTGGCAATTATGACAATCAATTCAACGTTGTGATGCGGTTTTTTCTTTTTCACTTGGTACATTACATTGCGATGTTTAAGATTATTAACTGTGCAAACAAAATATAATTTGTCCTACGTTTTTCCATGTGAATCTTGAAGAAAAGGAAAAGTTCTCGTGTGATTGTCACGTCAATTGTATGTATTTCTTTTTAATCAAAGAAATGGTCTTGCGGTCTAGAAATTGGAGAATTACACTACGAAATATGAATGTTTCCAATAATCGTCGACAAGCTCTTATTGAACAGACTGTCTTTTTGTTTTATTCTCAAAAGTACATACTTACTATGTACAGATGTGAGTGCATTATTGAAGAGGGAATACCTGGAACAGCACCAATAATTGATGTTTCTTACATATTTTTGTCAAGGTATATCAACTAAAACTAACAACAAAAATAAAAAAAAATCATTTATCGATAATTAAACTATGAGTTAACCTAACTAAAAAATGAGAAAAACTAGAATAACATTTTTAAATATCTTTTTAAATGCTATATAAAGTATACCGAATTTTTGTCCATGGTTAAAAGTGTGAGCAGGTGCATCTTATGTTCTGGATTTGATATGATACAAGTGCTTTAATGACCTTAATTATCTTATACATCTGTATATAGTAAAAAAAAAAGTATTTAAAACTCGTACAAAAAGTTACATAAAAGAGAGCCCATCTCTACATAACAATACATTAGAAAAGAAGAATCAAGAATTTCTTCAACAATTCCTACACTTCACACATTTTAATGAAGTTTTAATATTCACTAAAAAAAATGCATAATCTTAAGAAAAAAAAATATTAATCCTACCAGTTGAGACTTTCTTTTAGTTTGCGCCATGATTATCTATACATACACACCCCCTAAATTCTCTTAGCGTCCTTCTATATATGAAACCATACCCCGTTTTGTTTCGTGTCGCCCAAGTTTTACGCCTTCGGGTAAGTGGGCAATTTGACGGTTTCAACCTTGTCTACTACTTTGAAAGATGGAAACAAACCCATTTGGTTTGTTCGTTTATTCTTGCCCTTCGAAAAACCATTCCAATGATTACCAGCAACCCCAGCTAAATCTCCCGGTCGCATATGGATTTCGTCGTGATTTCTTGGACTGTGGGCAATTACAGCTTCCCGGTCGTGAGGATTTTGTCCTCCATAGTAATATATATCATCTAGAGACTTAAATCGATGCGCTGCATCAGGATAGAGTGTCTGCATGATTTCATAGGCCACTCGACAGACTTGTGAGCTAAACGTGCAGACTAGATAGTCACATAGAGACAACATATGTATATCGAGGATAATTCCATTAAGAGATGAATCTGTGTAGCGTGTGGAGACTGCAGCCATTCTAGCTACATCAGGGTCACCCACAATTTCGTAATTAGGGTACTTTTTTTTGGCCTCTTCAATTACACGAGCATCATCGGACGCAAGGAATATCCGCCGATCAACCTTGCTGCCATTTGTTTCCATGGTAAGGTAGTAGTCCTCGACGTGAGTCATGTACTCTTCTAAGCTATGAAACGCGGCTTCTGTACCCACCTTATCAGTTCGTCGGACATGCACTCTACAAAAATCATATAAAATAACAGTTGAAAATTATAAATTTCAAGACTTACCCGACAATGGGCTTCTTCCAGCCGAGTTTATCCATTCCATTTTCTAGCATTTCTTTAATAGAGTGCTTAGGTTTGAGAAGATATTTTAAAAACTGTCCTACCCACCAGACAATAGGGTCTCCGTGCAACCTTTTTAATCGAAGTGCAAGGTCTTCTGGTATTGAAAGTGGCAAATATGGCGGTCTTGGTATAAGAGAGTCTATTATAGGTAGCACAAGCACTTGAGTGTCGTGTTGGCCTGGCCAATTGTTGGCATGCACTGCTTCTACATCTGTGCATGTATCTGATATAGGTTGGAAAACTTCTTCCCATCCACCCTTATGATATCGCCATCCTTTGGACTTCAAAATCATGGTTCGCTCTGTAGCGTACGCAACAATGAAGCAATAAACTACATGATGTAGCTGACAGCCATAACCGCAGCCCTAGAAGGAAAATGTGCCATAATTTTGATTTCAAATTAATAAATTTTATTCCCAACGAACTTACTTTGTTTAGTTTACAAACTAATTTTCGTGCATTTTTACAGTCTTTTGGGTTTTGTAGGTAGTATAGTCGCCTTTGGACTAAATTACTGAGATTTTCAGATTCCTGATGACGCCAGTTTTCATATCCGTCTACTGATGTCATCCTGTCAATGTCATAGATAAGAGATCGTTTATTTTCTGCACCCATTTGTAAGATATTTTGGATATCGTCAGCTAGGTCAGGCATTTCAGTGAGTACTCGTTTTCGAATTTTTCCCAGCGAATCGCTAAAATAATTCCAAAGCTCTTGGGTATTGGAACGTATGCGGCGGTGAAGATGTTCGTATTCTAAACTAGGTTCTAATGTTTGGCCATTTTGAATACCAGCTCCATCAGCGACACGTTGTATTTTAGATTCCAGATTATCCATGAGCTTCTGAGCAGATTGTTTGTCCACTTGGTCACTGAAGGAAAAGTTATTGATATAATGTTTCATATGTTTATCACCTAAAAACTCCTAGTCGAATGCATATTTACAGTCAGTTGTCGGCCAAACTCATATATTCAATCAATTTAATCAGACCCCCATAAATCAAGTTTATATTTAAAAAAAATTGTTTTACCAAACTAGATTTTGTCCGTCAAAATACAGTGCTTCTGGTGCGAAACTTCTGCTATTGCAATGATTCAAGATTTAAAAACCAAAACAGGTATTTCTAGTACAATTATATTCGTAATAAAGGCGACTACCCTCAATTTCATAAATGTTGAAATATTGTATAACTTGGCCAGCACTCACTTAAAAGATCAAGACTTAATAAATGGAACAGAATTACCAATTTTTTTACTCAGCCTCTGTACTTTATATAAACTTAAATTTACGAGTAGTTACTTAACATCCAATTTAGACTACAAAAATAAAAGTCAAACTAATTTAACTGAAGTTGAAAATCTGCTGTCTACTTAAAATCTGGGCGTTTCAACTGATTTGCAAAGAAAACACAATATTTAATGTTTTTCTTGTAATCATTCAATTAGAGAACAATTCTACCATCAACCACTATTAAATCCACCCCCTTTCTTTTACTCACCTCATAAAGTCGGAAATCATTTGCCTGAGTTCATCATTTCTCTGTTTGGAGTGCTCCAACATCTGCAGGGCTTGATTCATTCTCTTGACTGTGCTGTCTTGATCAACATTTGCTGGTTGCGTGCTCAGCTTCGAGACAAATATGTACACCAAAAACCCCCATGCCACAACGAAAACCATCAATGCACGCACCCATGAACTAGATCCCAGAAATTGTCTCAAAACCGACATGACGACGGCAAGTTAACAAAGTCTGAAGGGAAGAAAATGTGTTGTTAAGGTTAAGATATTGGGGATTTTGTTCTGTCCCTGGTGATATTTTGTTGCACGTTGCACCCGGCTTATGTGCCCCTTTGTCAACAGGGTGACATCAAGAGTTAAAATCTCCCTAGATGAGTTTAATCTCGAGATTGATTTTTGCTTTACACAAAATAAATGAATACACACTGAATTAACAAGTTTCTATTTTTCGATGCGATTGATGTAATTTTGTGGCACACAGCTGCTACGAGTGTTTTGTTATGTAGACTCTTTCGATGTCGTAAAGAACAAAATCAACCCTTGAATTGTGCCTTCCTAATTTGTGCGTTGGGTGTTGATTTTTTTTTTTTGTTCTTTTTATTAAGTTTAATTAGGTTCGATTTAGTTTAAAATTTACTCAAATTGTTAAGTATAATTTACTGGCTTTATTTCATACCCGAAGCAATCGAAAGAAGAACTCCACCCGTCAGCGGGTAATCAGAAAAAGTGAAAAATGTGCGGAACTGCGGTCTGCGGATGAGAATTGGATGAGAAGAAATCTGGGGCTGATAAGTTTCAATGTCAAAAAATGGTATGAAAATGACAAATAAGGAAAGTGATGCCAGAACTACGCGTTTTAAGAAATGAGAAACATTTGAGACTGGAAAATGAGTTTAGTTAATAGTGATATTGCGGAACAGACTCAGGGGAATAATATTAGCACAATATATATTTTTCAATTTATTCTTATCGAGGTCTTAAGAAAGGGTATTTTCTTTTTTAGTGTTTTTTTTTTCTTTGATTATTCTGAGTAGAAAGTGTGTATAAATATCAAACGCCATAAAAGTTTTAAGTATTTTCTGGTGGAAAAATGACATCAAAATTACTATTCCAACAAAAAAAATATAAACCATTTTATTTCCGACTTATCGCAATATTTTATAAAATTTTGAGGTTGGATTTACAATCAGTAGATCAAAATGTTACGAAAGGTATAGTAGTATTTGTTATTTTAATTTTTATTTTACTACAAAAAAGAACATAAAGATGACTCTCAAAATATAATTTTCTTTAACATTTTGCATTCTGGGTAGCATTTCAAAAACTTATATAAATCTTATTTTATCTTTTTCCAAAAAATTATGACAACTGTAACGATTCAAAACCAATTTTTTTTCGACGTAAAATAATAAATTCCAAATTAAACTTCTTCACTTTATAAAACAAAAAAGAAATTTGGCGTTGTTAAAAGAGTGATAATACCCACTGTGAGAAAATTTAAAACATACCAGTTGTGGTTCCATCAACAAAGAACATTTTCACTTATTTTGCAGACTTTCTGAAATTTGTTAACTGATTTTAAGCGTGCATGCAGTAAGAGAAATATATCTTCTTTTCTTTTTTCTGGCCTATTAAATTACGAAAAAGAAGACAACACATTTTTCCCTTCTGTACATATTTATTTCAAATGTGCTTTAGGCAATTGTCTTTCCGAAAAGCTACGCATGTTTATGTATGAAAAAATAATGGATCTACAGTGTGCACTTGACCGGTTAATTATTTAAATTACACATCCAATTGCAAAAGTTGTTGGAGTGAGGTACATAAAATTTATCAGATTGCTTTACTATAAACGTTCTATTTTAATTACTTCCTGAGATCTGACAAATCAAAAGCTTAACATTTCAATATCGATAAATCTGTGAATGTCGAATCGTACCATCTATGGAATTTGTTATCAAAAAATATCAAGGCCATCAGGGCCCTCTAATCCACAATTCTCATGATCATTTACTAGATATATTTAACAAAATTTCATTAAAGTGGATATCCAATTGATTCAATAGGTGTGTTTTATTCACTGCTGCATAGCTAGCGCAGCAACGACAAACAACAACAACAATTTGATTGCTGGCGAAAAAGAAGCCAGTAAAAAAAAAGACAGTTGTTCTGGTGATAGAACTTTAAATTATTGAAATGAAAATGGCGCTATGCATTAAATTTTATAATTAAACATACATGTACATACATATATGTACATGTTTTGACATCAGATTTTGATATTTTCTATAATAATGGCCACCATTGAAATTGACATATGGAGTGAGTTTGATTGTTTTATTCACACTTGAATGCTGCGCTGGCTTTGCAGCAATGAATAAAATACACCTAATGTTTCATATCGTCGCTTTTCCGGCAGAGTGGCATAAGTCGAAATTTGTCGTTTTTTAGTTTTGAACACAGAACTGAGCTGAAAAACAACTACTTCTTCTAGTTTCCAAGTTATGAAAAAGCGCCGCTCTCAATGTTCGAAAACATCCCTCTCATTTTCTACGTATAAATACGGCATAAATCAATTTTTGTTTTTTTTTAATATTTCGTTTTTTATAAAACTTAACAAACGAAAAATGCAATTTTTTCACGTATTCAACATTTTTAACAAACTTTAAAATGCCCTCCTGAAAATTTGCAAATTTCGACTTATGCCACTTTGCCGGAAAAGCGACGATATCATGAAGATTATTGATCTAAAATTCAAAAGTTTTCCTTTGCTGATACCCCGTCATTTATAGCGTTCTGCCCAAACCCGGTGGTTATATTTGTATATCAAAAATAACAAAAATAAGAACATTAATTCATCACTCTTTAATAAAAAAAATATAATAACAATTAACTATTGCTCGGCTCAATCCACCAAAAGATAAGCGAATTTTCATAATCTACTATTTTTCCTTCTGTACATTTGTCGTCAGTTGGATCAACAAAATGATACTGGCCCGCAGAAGTAGCTATTATTGGTCTGGTTGGATGGAAGCTAACTCCATTACAAGAATCACTATGAACTCGAAACTGAAATAAAAATTAAGTCAGAGCTGGTCATTTTATTTAAAAGTACTGAACCTACCGAACGCTTTTGTTCAATGTCTTTCAGATTCCACATCCTTATCAAGCCTTCGGAGTCTCCACTTATCAACAATTCGTTCTGAGGACTCAAATCAAAATAAATCCTCTGGTTGCTCGATACCGACCGATTCAGCACAGCCATAGGTTTAGAAAAGTCCCTCATGTCCCATAAACAAAGCCCATTGTCTTTTCTAGCACCACTAAAAAGTATTTGTCCATCGTTTGAGTATTTCAAAAATGTTATACCACCGTAATGGCCAAACAGCGAATGTAGGCTGCCCATGTTTGGCATTCGTTGGTCGAACAAATTGATTACACCATTCCAGGAACCGGTGGTTATAATTTCGGTATTGTTTGAAGTCAGCGCGAAACTCGATATGGCTTGTTTAGTGATTAACTTTGTACAACTCCTACCTGGACTGGAAGAAGAGTTCTTAAAGCTTTTAAAGGGGTTTTCATTAATCGTAACTCACACATTAGTGTCGAATATTCGAATGCACTTCTTGTACCCCCCCATCACATGCTCACCGTCGCTGGAGAATATCACAGAAATTGCACTTTCAATTTCATCTGCGTCGTCGTAGCCCCGGTAGGAAGCTCGAAGGTCACCGTTAAATGCATCCAACATTTGAATTGGATCATGTTGTCTAGATGCTAACCAGCTAAGCTCAATTAATGGTAAAGAAAAATACTTAAACTCATAAATCCCTCTTACCAACATGTTTCGGGGAATTCGCTATTCATAAATGGATACCATGCACAATCGTAAACTGTCCCGCCTTCCTTTACATGTACTGCTGTTGAAAGTTTGCTAACAGGTCTCTTCGGGGATACCTTTCCCACATAGAGATCAGAGGGTAGTTCAATCAGGTGCATCCCTAAATTTGTTCGGTTTTTTAGCATTTTTCTAATTTTTTTCCGATTTACTTACCATTTAAATGAACAGGTACTAAACAACATGTACCATCTGGAGACCAAAGACATCCTTTGGTGTAGCACTGTTTCTCGCTGTTTGTTTCCCACAGGCAACGACCTAGTTCTAACAAATTTTCT
Source organism: Philhelius festivus (assembly GCA_963931855.1). Classification (NCBI taxonomy): domain Eukaryota; kingdom Metazoa; phylum Arthropoda; class Insecta; order Diptera; family Syrphidae; genus Philhelius; species Philhelius festivus. The sequence goes on along the minus strand of OZ007557.1, from coordinate 14,217,454 downwards.
TTAAAAAATAAATGTTCATCTGATTCTTCCACTATTGTCCGAGTTGTTCCGACTTGATTAATGTCTTCTAAAGGAACATCCGAGGATACACTTTCATCGAAACAGTTTGCTGTTTGCGATATTGAGTTTCCTTCTTCGATTACGCTCTCAATTTGGGTAGTGTATTGGGTTTTATCATCTATTGATGTTTCTTCCAAAGCAGCACTCTCGTCGAAAGTAACTGCTGTTTGTGATTCTTCGACAGAATGGAAATTATCCACATTCATGGACAAGTCTTGAATTTCTACAACGGTACTATTGTTTGTTCGATCAACTTTTGATGTTTCCATATCTGTGGAAAATAATGATTGATCCATTATTTGAATTGAATTCCGAATCAATAAAAATCTTTGCAATGTTTTCTATTTTTAAAACCTCCAAAAAGATTATTATTCTTTTAACCTCGGAAAAGCCGGTTTGGTGAGTTATGTCAAAGTCACAAACATGTCAACAACACCTGTTCCAAATGAAATTCCTTTAAGGTGGAAACGAATTAATTTAAGTTAAGTTTAACGTAAGCGCGAACAGATAAGAGCAGCAACAGCGGACGCCATTATTTTGGAACCCCATCATGCACTTCAATTGTTCAACACAGATAAGAAAAGCAACATCAACAGCGTCGTTAGTCTTAAATTTGCTGTTCCTGTTGTGGTATTACAAATAAAACGGTTTGATTCGATAAATTGTAGGTGCTGTTACTGGTGGCAATCTGCTTGAGAAATATTTCCTGGTCACGCATCTAGCGATCTTCTTTTTTAAGCTTTCACCCCGAGGAGACCACATAAGCAAGTACTCATAAGCACGTTGTACCGCACACAAATTTGTTTAGTAACATAAAGAAAACCTACTTAATTTACTCGTCAACTGGCATGAAAGTTTTAAAGCCAGTAGCCAGATAAGTTAAGGCTCGGTCAAACAGAACGCGTTTTTACACCGCGTTTCACCGCCGCGTTCAAACGAAGCGTTGTATTACATTGCAATACATGTCCCATGTCACACTGAACGCGTTTTTGACGCCGCGTTGAATTCACCATGGCGTTGCAACGCGGCGGTGAAACGCGACGTTGTGTGAAATTACAGATTATTTCTAACGCTGCGGCAGTCAAAGGAATTTTAAATTTTTTCAAGATGGAAAAATTAATTGAATTGGTGAGAAATTACCAATGTCTATACGATATGGGTGATAAATCGTATAAGAACATTGCTTTACATACATATTTAATTATTATTATTGAAATATGAGGCAAATTTGTCTCTCATCATAAATGCCGCATTGATAGGTCTTCTGTTTTTTGGCCTTCGAGATGTGCGACTCTTCTTTTTTTGTTAATTGGCATGTACCCAAATTCTTTTTCTTTTACGGGAATTTCATAAAATAGCAAATAGAAGCAATATAATTCCCCCTCCAAATCTGAGCTGCTTGAAATTACTTTTGTTAAGGCATTATTGTTTCGTTTGTTCATTGCTTGAAAGCTATCTGTTTGACGTCCTCTGACGCGGCAGTTGCAACGTCGCGTCAAAATAATCTTACCGTCGCGTTAAAAAATCTTAACGCGGCGTTGAAAACGCGTTCTGTTTGACCGAGCGTTTAGGAAGCAACAAGCATAACACCTGGGCTTGTAAAATTAATTATTATAGTATTATTATTTATTCTTCGTGTGAAATTCATATTCATAAATACAAATAGTTTTTTTTTTCAGTGGCGTGTGCTGCAATCGAAATTGGTAAATAAATATAAATAAAATGTAAAATTTCAAAAGTTCCAGGCAACTTGCTCTGCTAGCCTCCTACTACATAGCAAATACAAAAATAGGAATTTGACTGTGGCTTGCCAATACTTGCCTCTGAGACTTTGTGGTTAGCAAAATAATCGGCAATTTAATAAATCTGACACAATTGAAAACTAAAATGTCAAGTTGTTAAGTATTTTCTCACAAGTTGTGAAAGGAATAAGTTGTTCACCTAATTTGTGAAAATCTTTTCATTTCATATATAAACAGTGAAATGGATTAAAGAATTTAGTTGTGAGAATCATTTAATTTATTATTTTCTTTGCATAGTAAACTCTTTTGATCAAAAATAAGAACTATTTATTATTTATTATGGGAGAGAAACCAGTTTCAACCGCCATTTAAATTTCGTTTCCTCTGTCCAATAACATAAACAAAAGCATGATGTTGGTCACGCAGCTCAGCATTTCGCTCTATCTGCTCGTTTATTTTACACAAGTTGAGGGCTCTGAAGTGTCTGAACTAAAAAAGAAACAGATTTTATTGATACAGCTCAGTGTATAGCTCTAAGGCCAGGCGCGCACATTCAATTTTTAGTTTCGCAACTGTTGCTAAAATGAAACATATGGGCTTATATGGGACACCGCGCACTTAGAGCAACTCGATTCGAGCAACTAAAAAGTTTGTGTTTTGACACAACTTTTTGATTTCGATCACAGTTGCCAGTGCGCGACTAGCCTAAGAGTATAAGGAAAAACCCATATTGTTGGCTGGGGACTTATGTCGATTTCCTTTACACACTAGAGATTTTCGTTTGGTGTGTGTGCAAGTACGGATTCATGTCATGTAAATCCTTCTTCAAATAAGGATTTGAAAATTTTGATCCCTGTGAAAGACAAATCGATTTTTTTGATTTTTTGGAGTAAAAGGACGCAAAATCTGGCTAGGGATCAAAATCTTCACACAGAAATTGATTTTTCATGTGCAAAGGAACTCGACATTAATAAATTTTACGAATAAAAAAGACTACAAGGAAATTATGCATGCATGTGTATTATGTTTGATAGACGATTATTTTCTCAACATGGTTCATTCAACAGCTTTTCGCTAACAAGCTGACACACTGTGAAAGTCAGTCATCAATCTAGCGAGTTAAAAGTCCTTAACATATACATTATTAATAAGATATAGCTGAACTGAGGAAAATTTCCCCTATTTATTTCATATCCCCTCCACGGCGCATAGTTTATGCTCAGATTTTTTTAAATGAACGAATAATTTACGGAATTACCGCGATTATTTGTTTTAATCAAACCCGTGTCCATGACAAGTGAAACTGTGTCGAAACATCGGGCAATATCATATATAAATTTGATTGAAATAAATGATCGCTGTAAGTCCGTAAATTATTCGTTCATTTAAAATGTCTCAGTACCACGATAAAAAATATGCTCAGAGTATTAACATATCGAGAAAAACAAAACCATGGAGATACAAACATCATTGTCCATTCAGTGACATCCATACAAAATAAGATTATTGATTGGATTGTTGTTGTGAATTGATCTTGAGCTTCGTTTTTGTACAATGAAGGCTATTTCATATCGAAATTCAGTTTTTTGAAATTATGTCTTAATATAAACTGATTATGGATGCGGGTTAAGGCTAGGCGCGCACATTCAACTTTTGGTTGCACAACTGTTTGGTTACTTATAGAAAACATTTTGGTACACAAAATAGCGAACTTATTTTAGGCAATCGTTTAGTTTGTGTCAAAACACAAACACCCATATTAATAAAAAACGCTTATTCCTTCTATAGTCCACTGTCTTACTAAACCATAGAATAGGAGTTTAGTCCTGGCTTAAATATTTATATTAATAAAAACAAAATGTTCCCGGAATAGTAGAATGACGTTTACCAAAAATCCTTTTAAGAAAATCTTCTACAAAAGTAAGCAATCTCTTTTTTTTTATATTCTGTGGCTACCTAAATTGATTGTCAATCGCTTGTGTCTGACTGTGGACATTTCTATTTCTTATTCCTTCGCTAAACCACCTACTTCGCTGGTTTAACTTAATCATAATTAGTAAACGTCACTTAACAGGAAATTTATTTTATTAATGAAATTTCGCACTTAGTCCATTACTTAACGATAAACCTCCACTAAACCATCTTTATTAATATGGGTGAAACTTTTTAGTTGCTCGAATCGAGTTGCTCTAAGTGGACGGTGTTCCATATAATCCCTAATATTTCATTTTAGCAATTAAACAGTTACGAAACTAAAAATTGAATGTGCTCGCGTGGCCTTATAACACTAGCAAATGTGGCCTCCGTCACTAAAAGTATACCACGATAAATTATGTCGATTCCCTTTACACACTAGGGATTTCGATCCCTTGTCAATTATTTTCTTTTGGTGTGCGTGTTTCGTATAGATGTAAATCCCTCTTCAAATACGGATTCGAGGGATTTGATCTCGATTTTTTTGGTGTGAAGGAACGTAAAATCTGTCGAGAGATCACACAGAAATTGATTTCTCATGTGTAAAGGAAATCGACATTAGATATTCTCGAGAATATATACAAATGTCTCTTTGACATACCTGTAATTACTGAATAAATGAATTTTCAAAAGAAATGTCAACAATAGTTCATCACAGATTCATTTCAAAAACCGGCTGTTTTTTTACTTTTGAAGTTTGTCTAGCAGTCTTGTCTGGGGGTTGTCAATTTCCATATTTGTGAACTTTTCATATTTTTTCTTTTCGATTAAAAAACTCGATTGATAAAAGAAAATCTATTTAAAAAATGGTTTTACAAGTTTTGAAGAGCACATGGACATTACGTTCAGTGCAGCAGTTGAATAGAATCAACTGGGCAACAACGTTTGTTCGGTCGATGGTAAGTTAATAAAATTCTTCGATTATTATGTAATTTAATTTTGATCTTAAATTTTTGTTTCGCAATGAATTAAAAACCATTAAAAGAAATACTATAGAAATTTTCAAATCGTATAAGCCTCGATAAAAAAGTGTGCAAAGAAAAATTGAAGCAGTGAAAAAAGTAAATAATTTGCACAATTCTTATAAGACCAACGTACAACGAAGACAGCAAACGCGAGTGTGACTGACAGTGACTTAAAGAATGGACTGGTTCTACGGTTAGTTAATGCTCATTGCGTATTGTGAGAAGAGAACCAGTTACAGAACTTCTAAATTTGAGGGCTATTTCTAAAAATAATTTGTCGATATCGATATTAAATCAAATAGTATACAAGTAAAGTTCAAAGTTGTTAGACATGGAAAGTGTGGAAAATAGAACAAACGCACTAGAAACGGTATGTATGTATCTAAATTAAAACGCCTGTTCGTAAGTGCGCCAAATAAGAAATTTGTTTTTAGTGAAGGAATCAGAGATATTATATTTTATATTGAAGAAATCACTACAATATAAAGTTTTACATTTAAACGAAGACTAAAATCTGTACAATTGCAAATTAAGTTAAGTACATAGTTACATACATAGGTATTATTGTAGAAAATGCGTGCTGCAAATATCTATCCTCTAAAGTCAAATAATTTACTTTTGTTTTTTAAATTTTGCTAAAATGCGTTTATTAGAAAACCGATTTTCATGCACATGCGATATGCTTTTCGTTGATTTTATTACTTCGTCCTGATTAACTTCCAGGCGATCGTGTCAATAAATTATGTCGGATTCATTTTATTTTCGACATCTACATACATTGCAATACTTATGTACATTTTGTGTACATTTTGCATAGAAGACACTTGAATTATTACAAATTTAAAATTCAACGAATAGAGATCAATTTAGACAGATTCATTTAAAAACAAGCCTGCGATCTTAAAAAGTCACGGAAAAAATAATTACTTTCAACAGAAGGAAAAAATTCGATAACTTTGAAAATCATTTCCTCCTAAAAATAGGTACATTTTATGCCGTTTTATCTTGGTATTTAGTTCTAAGATTTAATTCAAAATTAGAAATAATCGATAGACATTTTGGCTAACACATTAAAACTTAATTTAAAACAGAATTCATCAAGTTGTTTGCCAAAAATGTATGAATTTAGTTTTCAAGAAAAATGATCCATGTATTTAATATTTTTTTAAACATCGGAAAAATTTTTTTTTGTAAAAAAACTTAGTTAAAGTTAAGTAACGTTAGATTATGTTATACGTGGTGATAATCTAAATATCTGAATGGAGTGATCCAAACACCGCATAGTTCGTATTTTCTGTCTGTAAATTTTTATCTGGAAATTTTCTGTCATTATTTCATAAATGAAATGGCTATTTGCATTCAAACAATTCAACAGTAATACCCATACTTCTAGAAACGCTCATCAGTTTACCCTTGAGTCAATTTTCGAACGTAGTGTCAAGAAGAGACATTTTTTTAGCCGCACTACACGAATGTGGACTGATTTACCCGGTTCAATATTTCCCATTTATTGCAATGTGCAGACATTCCAAACCAATGTGAATCTTAACTCCTTTCAAATCCTATCCTACTTTCCTCGCACTGGGCTTAACTTTATAAGGGTATTCATTACACCTTGAGTGCGGTATAATATTAAAAAAATTGTAAAATAAAAAAACCTGCTTCCGAGATAGAGAACAATAATCTTGAAGTCTGAGGGACAAGAACTGAATAACTCAACTTTTGTCCAGATAATAAAAAAAATCTTATAAATATAAAAAAACAATACACATCTTATTGACAAAAGCCTGTATCATACTCAAATCTCAAAAAACTTTATTATTAATGTTTTATTTTTTGTAATTTTTGGAATTTTTTACATTCCATGTAAGAACAAAGTAACTCCAGAAGAAGACTACCATTCCCTACTTTGGAGTCAACGGAACTATTTTTGTACTAAATGGTTTCGAAAAATTAGTTTTTCCTCAGTTGTTATATGGCAGACATTGTCATTTCTTGTTTTAAAAATAAAATTTGAAAAGCTTGTCTGAAGAATTTGTAAAAAAATCCCAAGATATCAAGTTTAAATTGAATCAACCGAAGATTTTAGTCGCAAAAAAACTTATTATTATGTACAAACATACATATGTACATACATATATACAGACAAATATGCTTGTACGTTCATCCAACTTTTTTCGACTTCTCTGTCATCATAATTCCATATTTGATCAAAATGTCTTGCTCAATTTTTGCTAGGAATGCATAACTTGTAAGAATCGATTTTTTAACTATTTGAACTTACAATGCACGATAACGCTTTATTAATGGAATAACTAAATTTATTCTTATCTTTAAATTTGGTGTTGTGATATTCGCTATGAAAGATTAAGAGACTTAAAATTTTAAATTATAATTATAGTTTACAATAACAAATCAAAAGAGCTTTATGGTGCTGCCCATAACTTTTCTTATCTTCAAATTTATTATTATTATTAGAATATAATTTTACTATCTTTAGCTAAATTTATCATATGACATTTAAAAAAGAAAATAATTCAAACGATCTTACATTCGGAAATAATTTAAGAGCCAAAAGTAAAATCTAACTTGAATAAAATAGATCTTGTTTGCACCAACACTTAATCTTCAAAATACACTTGTTTCAATAAACGAAAGTTACGTAATCAAAACAAACAAAATATAAAAAAGAAACCAATTCAACCTCTTTTTTTTGTTTGCTTTATAAAAACCAATCCTCCTTGAACTTTTATTAACAGTTTTTTTCACATAAAATATTTGATTGTGCCAATGTTTCTAGCAACGAAATTTAAAGCAAAACGTAAACGATCATGTACCTATTCCATTAACACCAAATTAGTGCTTCCAATCTCATTGATGCTATGTATTTGTGTTGTACTTGCTGCAAACATCTGGGGAAGGTATAGTTTTATATATGTAGATTAGAAGATTAAACGAAAAAAAAGAATCTCCGATTTCACTTGAATCAGTATTTTCGTTGTGTTATCATCTGACTGTGACACTCGGAATAAAAATTTATTTCTATTAGCTCTGTGTTTAATTCATTCCTTTAAAGATACTTTCTGCTGTGGCATGGAAAGTTTTTTATTTACAATTTTAGTTCAGTTTAAACGAATCGTATTTTTTTTCGCAGGCGTCGGATAAGAGCTTCCGGATTGAGTCCGATACATTTGGTGAGTTGAAAGTGCCCTCTGACAAGTACTATGGCGCACAGACAATGCGATCGATGATCAATTTTCCAATTGGTGGCCGAACCGAGAGAATGCCAGTGAGTATATTATATAATGTTTAATATTAAAAGTCAGTCATTTTAGTATAATACATATTTTAAAGAAACCTGTTATCCAAGCAATGGGCATTCTGAAGAAAGCAGCCGCTGAAGTTAACAAGGAATTCGGTTTAAAGGAAGAGATCGCTGATGCGATATCAAAGGCAGCCGATGATGTTATTTCGGGAGAACTTTACGAAGAGCACTTCCCTTTGGTTATTTGGCAAACTGGATCTGGTACCCAGTCGAACATGAATGTCAACGAGGTAAGAAAAGTGATAATTTTGGTTTAAAAGATGAGAATTCTTGATTGCCTTTCAGGTTATCAGCAATCGTGCCATTAAACTGCTGGGCGGTGAACTTGGGTCTAAGAATCCCGTGCATCCCAACGATCATGTTAATAAATCGCAAAGCTCAAATGACACCTTCCCCACTGCCATACACATTTCTATTGCCCTCCAACTGTGCAATAATTTAAAACCAGCTCTGAAGATTCTTCATGATGGTTTGCAGGCGAAATCCAATGAATTCAAAGATATTATCAAAATCGGTCGAACACACACCATGGATGCCGTCCCACTGACTCTGGGTCAAGAATTCAGTGGATATGCCCAGCAGATGAAAAATTCCATTGAAAGAATTGATGCTGTTATGCCACACATTTTGCAGCTAGCTTTAGGTGGTACTGCTGTCGGTACGGGTTTAAACACTCGCATTGGATTCGCGGAGAAGTGTGCCGCAAAGATCTCTCAGCTCACCGGCTTGCCATTTGTGACCGCTCCGAACAAATTCGAGGCGCTGGCTGCCCGTGACGCTACTGTTGAGGTTTCAGGAGCATTAAACACAATTGCTGTTAGTCTCATGAAGATCGGTAACGATATACGTTTCCTTGGGTCCGGCCCACGTTGTGGACTTGGAGAACTGATGTTACCCGAAAATGAGCCTGGCAGCTCAATCATGCCAGGAAAAGTCAATCCCACACAGTGTGAGGCTCTTACGATGCTTTCTGCCCAGGTGATGGGCAACCATGTAGCAGTTACCATCGGAGGAGCGAATGGACACTTTGAATTGAATGTGTTCAAGCCCCTTATTGTTTCTAATACTCTTAGATCCATTAGACTATTAGGTAAGCTTTGGTTTTATTTAAAAATTTATGATTTTTATTTATTTGTATTTTAACAGCTGATGGAGCTAGAACATTCAATTCCAACTGTGTAAGTGGTATCGTAGCTAACCGAGATCGCATTGGCAAAATTATGAATGAGTCTCTCATGCTAGTAACTGCCCTTAACCCACATATTGGTTATGACAAGGCTGCTAAAATTGCCAAAACAGCACACAAAAACGGAACAACGTTAAAGGAAGAAGCCATCAATTTAGGGTACTTAACAGAACAGCAATTCGCAGAATGGGTTAAGCCAAGCGATATGTTGGGACCTAAGTAAACAAATACGAAACTATTTACGGCTTTTACACAAAATCCTTTCAAAATTGAATATTCAAAAGAATTAAAATACAAAATAAATAATTGGCACGTATCCGTTTAATTTTAATGTGATTTGAAGTTGAAATATTATGAACAATCTCATGCCTCTTCCTTTATTCTGATCAACATTTCAACAGTGATTGCTACCTTCTTTAGAGGATCTTTAGTAAAACAATATATTATAAATGCAGCAGCTAATCCAGAAAAATAATAACAAATAACAAACAAGTCGAGAACCAAAAAAAAAAAACAATTATTGTTTGTATACACAAACATTTTAACCATTCAATATTCTCCAAGCCTAGTTTAAACATCAATCCAAAGTGAAATGAAAATCAAAGTGAAACATCAATACCTCAATTCGCGTGTCGTAGGAAACAAAATGAATTTCGTCGTATGGTTGATTTAGTGAAAATGATAATGTTTCTTTCCAAAAAAAATTACCACAATAATTATGAGAATTTTAACGTCTGGAAAAATTGTAATTTGTCTATATGAAGACTTCACTTCACTTGGATTTATGTTCCTTTCTCGAAAACTTTGCTTTTGTAAGTTTAACTTCATAACATAGCGCTGTTTAACATTATAATAAAGCGCATAGTATTGTATACTTTTCGAGACCCGCTTAACTGATTTAATTGAAATTGTACTTTTTTATTTGTCTAGAGCAAGCCAAAGCTTATTATGTTCATTACATGTTTTAATTTGTCTTTCTAGCATTACAAATTTTCTTCTTTTTTTGCTTTTAAATGAAAAAACGTAATTTAAGTTAAAATATTTACTACATATACTTTATATATATTTATTATATATACTTTTTATCAAGTGTAATATTGCAAGATAGTTAGACTTCAAAAAGTCTTAAATGAGATACCTCAACTACGACGGATTTATCTTTTTTTTGAATTCAAACAAAATTCGCCAACAACGGTTCAAATCTGCTATAAGACCGTCTTTTGTTTGCATAAGAATTTTCCAACAATTTATTATGACACGATTTTTTTTTTCGTAGACATAATTTTATTTAAAAAAAATGAAAGCTCCTCTATTTGAACGTATTTGCTCGACGCTGTAACTTGCAATAATGATTTGTCTTTAGTATCTAAAAAATAGAAAGATGGACATCTACCTGACGTTCAAAAAACTTCTGTTAAAGGAGAATTTGAAGAATTATACTCGTATAAGAAAAGACTTATTTTGGTGTTACGTGTTAACGCAAATAGCTCTGTAAATACTAATGGTAGAAATTTCGTTAAGAAGGAATACTTGTCCTTGTAACGTTAAAATAAAACATATATTTTTGTTGAGTCTTCAGATATGTATACAATTTCTAGGCCTCTTTTATGAATATAATCGGCCCTAGCGAGGTATCCGTTCGGAGCGGAAAATTGTCCGCAAAGCATACTTTGTCGGAGGTTCAAATTGCTTTCAAGGTATTTTCGGAAAGACAAAATTTTTTCTGATGGACTTTTCTGATGAGCTATAACTGCCCCCTAAAGCACTTGATCGCACTTCAACGCAGTTTGCCGGGTGCGTTAAAATAATGTCGGAGAAAAATTCCGAACAGCTGTTCGGAAGAATACCTCGAAGCAAAAATTCTCCGAATCGTACAAATTCGGAGAAATTTCCGCTCCGAACGGATACCTCGCTAGGGCCGATTTTCATCATATCCCACTGACTTAGATTGGTCATCAGGAGTATGTGAAATGATGAAAGAATTCATGCTTTATGTATGGTTAGACTGTGATCGAAATCAAATAGTTTAATCACCAGTTGATAGAGTACCGCGCACTGGCAACTCTTTACTCACGCTCATACTCTTTTTTCTCTTGCGCTTATAGAAAACAACTTAGGCAATCGTTTAGTTTGTGACACAACACAAACTTTTTAGTTGCTCGAATCGAGCTGCTCTAAGTGTGCGCTGTCCCATATAAGCCCATATGTTTTATTTTAGCAACTAAACAGTTGCGAAACTAAAAATTGAATGTGCGCACCTGGCCTTAGAGATGATTGAATGGGTCTTGAGAGTGAGAATAAGGATTCAATTTCCTTTCCTTGTAATAGTTTTCCAGGTTTAGTTTGTATCATCGTGATAGTACGTTCTTCTTGACTTTAATTTGTATTCTTACTTTAATGGGTTTAATCCTATGGTCTAACTGAGTAATAAAAGAAAAGAACTTTCAGTTTGTTTCACGTCTTTCATCATTTACTATTACTAATACTAATTATATAAAAATTTATTGGGACTTAACCTTCTATTGATATTCTTATCTCTAACATTGGGTTAAAATCACACCATATTCTTTGGCACAGTTACTGCTTGGCATGATTATTGCTTATTTTCTCTTTAATACTTTTCACAATACAACTGCGCATTTGGTTTGGCCAAGAATGAATAAATTTATTATTTTTCGGAGTTGTCATAATTTGAATAACGATTACATCACATCACTATCACACTTAATAGAGATATTTAGGGCCGTATTCACCGAAGACTCATAAACAGCTCTTAAGTTTAAGTGGCTCATAAATTGGAAATTATTTGTGCTATTCACCAACCCCTCATAAGTATTTTTCGAAGTCCGAAAATGAGAGCCACTCTCTCTTAACCAGGCATGTTCAAACTGTGAATTCAAACAGTTTTCAAACAAGATTGACAGCGGAGAAGTCAAATGTGAAATATTATTCATAAAAACAAAACGCATCAACTTTGAACTGTCATCTCATCTTTAAAGAACAAAAAACGAAAGTCTTTTCTGCACACCAAACTTTTCATTTATTTATTATCCAACCAAAAATTCAATCAAAATTCTCAAATAATGGCTATTGCTGCTATTCAAACGGATACCCGATAAGAAATTTACGAATTGCTTTCGAAAACATAGAGTTATGCCGAAAGGAGTAGGGAAAACCGCAGTTCCGTGGACGGATTCGCATTGAAATGGGAAACAACGGTGGAAAACAAATAATCGGATTCGTTTCAGTCTTCATCTCCTCCAGCATAGAAGCAATATATATATATGTATATATAATATATTTCCTCTATGTCCTCCAGTCTCACAGAATCCATCGAAATTGAAAAGGTCATCAGCGGCTGGCTTATGGATCGTCAACGTGCTCCTTTTCATCCGTCCAGACTCTCCTGCATCTCAAACAATGAAGAAAATCCAGTGAGGATCATGTAAAATTGATTAATAAAATTGCGTTGATACTTTTAATTGTTGATGTTTTTTTTAAATTTATGATTGAAGTTTTTTTAATACAAATTAAAGTCACAAATCAAATTGCGACAGTGAAAATTTGAAAAAAAAAGTCAGATTGTTTCGAATATTTTCGAATAAGTTTTCGAAAAGAGCTCTCGTAACTTATGAGTGATCAGGAACACTCATAACTTTTACGAGCGCTCATAAATATTCAATATTATTGCTTGGTGAATGGGTTTGTGAGTCTCTTAAGTTATGAGCGTTCGGTGAATACCGCCCTTAAAGTAAGTTACCCCAGTCAGTTTTTACGACACAAATACTACCACACTCTAAACCATTTGGACTAACAAAAGTAAAATGGTGTCGTGTAAACACGACAATGACATTTAAAAGTACATTTTATTTTCGGAAGGTAGCACTGCACAATATTTCCTAAAAATATACTTCAAAACATATTGCTGTCAGTTTGTTTTTCAGATTCTGACATTTACAAGTCGCAAAACAGAAAAGTGGCGTGAATTTTTGTTTTTCCAAAAACCCAAACGTATTTTATAAAACTTTAGCAACATGGAAAAATCACAAAAAATGCCCAAAGTGGCAAAGGTATATGCATATCATTTGAAACTTAGCAAATATTTATAAATTGTTTCCATCTAGGTCAAAAACAAAGCACCCGCCGAGGTACAAATCACCGCAGAACAGTTACTCCGCGAAGCAAAGGAACGTGACCTGGAAATCCTACCACCACCACCAAAGCAAAAAATCTCCGATCCAGCTGAGTTAGCCGATTACCAGCAACGAAAGCGCAAGGGATTTGAAGATGCTCTTCGTAAGAATCGCATGGTGGTAAGTCATTGGATTAAGTATGCCCAGTGGGAGGAATCACAGAAAGAAATCCAAAGAGCTCGTTCTATTTGGGAACGTGCACTCGACAATGACCACCGAAACATTACCATATGGCTAAAGTATGCGGAAATGGAGATGAAGAACAAGCAGGTCAACCATGCGAGAAATCTGTGGGATCGTGCAGTGGTCATAATGCCGCGGGTGAATCAGTTCTGGTATAAGTATACTTATATGGAAGAGATGTTAGAGAATGTAGCTGGAGCGCGGGCGGTATTCGAGCGTTGGATGGAGTGGCAGCCAGAGGAACAAGCGTGGCAAACGTATGTGAACTTTGAACTGCGCTACAAAGAAATCGATAGAGCTCGTACAATCTATGAAAGATTTGTCTACGTCCATCCCGATGTGAAAAACTGGATAAAATTTGCTCGCTTCGAGGAGAACCACGGATACACTCGAGGTGCTCGTTCTGTCTACGAGCGAGGCGTGGAGTTCTTTGGAGACGAGTATATCGATGAGAAGCTTTTCATTGCCTTTGCCAAATTCGAAGAGAATCAGAAGGAGCACGACAGAGCAAGGGTAATCTACAAGTACGCCCTAGACCACTTGCCCAAGGAACGGACTAAAGAGCTCTACAAAGCATACACAATACACGAGAAAAAATATGGTGATCGGGCTGGCATCGAGGATGTCATTGTTTCGAAAAGGAAGTTCCAATACGAGCAGGAAGTTGCTGAAAATCCCCAAAATTACGATGCATGGTTCGATTATTTACGTTTGATTGAAGGCGAAGGAGATTTTTCAAATATTCGAGAGACCTACGAACGAGCAATCGCCAATGTACCACCGGGAAAGGAAAAGAACCTATGGAGACGATACATCTATCTTTGGATAAATTACGCGCTATTCGAGGAGCTGGAAACCGAAGATGAGACACGGACTCGACAAATCTACCGCACTTGTCTGGAACTGATTCCTCACAAAGTCTTCACATTTAGTAAGCTGTGGCTTCTTTATGCGCAGTTTGAGATACGTTGTAAACAACTACAACAAGCTAGAAAAACCCTCGGAATGTCGATTGGCATGTGTCCTCGTGACAAACTCTTCCGAGGGTACATTGAATTGGAGATTCAACTGCGTGAATTTGATCGATGCCGAATTTTGTACGAGAAATTTCTTGAATTCGGTCCCGAGAACTGCGTGACTTGGATGAAATTTGCTGAACTCGAGAATCTTCTTGGAGACACAGATCGTGCTCGGGGAATTTTCGAACTAGCCGTGCAACAGCCAAGGTTGGATATGCCAGAGTTGCTCTGGAAGGCTTATATTGATTTTGAGGTATCTCAAGGGGAGACAGAACTGGCACGGCAGCTCTACGAACGACTTTTAGAAAGAACACATCATGTCAAAGTGTGGATGTCATATGCAAAATTCGAACTGTCCTCAAATGAGGGGAATGAAACTGACGACGACGATATGAATGTTAGGCTAGCCCGACGAGTATATGAGCGAGCCAATGATACTTTGCGACAAACGGGCGACAAGGAATCTAGAGTTCTGTTGTTAGAAGCATGGCGTGACTTTGAAAAAGAAAGCGGTAATGGAGAAACTTTAGAGAAGGTGATGGAGAAGATGCCGCGCAGAGTTAAGAAGCGCCAGAAGATTATTTCGGACACAGGTGCAGAGGAGGGCTGGGAGGAGGTGTTTGATTACATTTTCCCCGAAGATGAAATGTCCAGACCGAATTTGAAACTTCTAGCAGCAGCGAAAATGTGGAAAAAGCAAAAAGAAGTCTTGGCGGATGAGCCGCTGCAAAGTAATGAAAACGACAAGGGTGACGATGTGAGTGTATCATCTGCGAGCGATAGCGAAGACGAAGAAATGTTAGAGTTGTTAGAGAAAAATAAAGCTGAATAGATAATGGTATTTATTTTTAATTCATTTGTTTTAATATAAATAAAATAAAGACACTACATTTATCTACTTACCAGTAGAATAAAGTATAGCAGACATATTACATTAAATTTACTGGAGAAATACAGCATATTAGTGGTTAGTAAATATCCAACGAACATATGGATATCTCACTCAATAGCCGATTATACCGCATTGGAAGGAGAACTTTAAAAAAGAAGTTAATCTTGCATATTGGGATGGAAATATTAATCAAAGATATTGCGTAAGTACACCTGAAATGAATCAACATTACACCAATAGATTAACTCAAGACTAAGGCCAAATTCCTAAACGCAAGATTTGTAGCAAATCAGAATGCGCACAATGTAAGAGAATTGCGTAAGAAATATTTGAGTTTTGCACGAATGCCTCTGCATTTGCGCAAGAAAGTAGAATCGATTGCATTTTGGGACACTGCTTAGCAGATTTTTGTATTTGCATTTTGGAACAGTTTGCTTTAATTGTTCTTTAATCTTATTGAAAAGCAAATGTAATAAGTACATTTGTTCATTCAAAACATATTGATTAGAGTGAGTTTAGCTTGCTGCTTGGACTAGAAAATCTCCTAGGAAACAGTACAATAAATAAAAAAGATATAAAATTACAATAGGTAATTCAATATATTATCCATTATTATATTCTTAATTAGCAAAGTTTGTCAATTTTCTCAACTCGGCCATTGTAATCTGAAAAAGAAAAAAAATAAGTTAATATTTATTTATATGCATGTTAAAACAAATTGGAAAAATCCATTTCACACTTACACACAACAAAAATCCTGGTTGTTTATAAAAATCAACAAATATTAAGAACAAAAAGGATATACGCAGTTAGTAAAATAAACTGTGTAAATAGACAATTTTTGGAACGAAGATTTGTTATTTAGGGGATTTTCTTGATTTTTGTTTGGTTAGACACGTAAAATAACAAGGACGAAAAGAAAAATTCAATATCAGTCAACATCCTCAAGCCGTACTGGGTGCGTAAATGGTATGACAGATTTCTGTTCCACATCTCGCGATAAAGCCTTTCGCATATCTAGAATGAAAGGATCATATACACATTCGTAAAGGTTAATAGGTATGTAGAATCGTTTACCATATGCATCTTCGTCTCGATCTCCCGAGTAGTATTCCAGTACCGTTCGATATATTATATAGCCCAGATTGTTGTACATATTGATAGCCACTTTATTGCTTACTCTGACGAAAAGATCCACAAAATAAGCACGTTTCCTAGAGTTTAAATGATAGAAATACATTTTACAGTGGAGTTGGATGTAGAACATGACATAAGATCTTACTTCTCAGAAACATCTTCGAGGAAGTTCATCAACAGAGCGGCTAATCCCAATCGGCGATAATCGGGAGAAACAGTCAAGCATGTCACATGCCCGTGCCAGTTTTCCCTCAGTCCTTCCGTCTTTCCCATTACTAAGAAAATGTTTCAACCACAAAAACTAATAATTAATCAAACGGCATAACTTACTATAACCCATTATTTCCCCGCTAGGTGATTCGGCCACTTGAAAATATTCCGGCCAGCGTGCCAGGTATTGGGTATAAAAAGTTAGCCCATAAGTTTCTGTCAATGGATCAAAGTTCCTAAAACAAAAATAGATTCCTTAAAGAACACCGACAAGACCCTGTAGTTTTTTTTTGGAGAACTTACACGTTGTTAAATTTAAACATATCATCACAAGTAAATGGGCGAAGAGTTGTCATTGTTGATTTGATTTAAGTTTAATTGTTGGATAGAAATTAAAGAAGTTTTTCACAAGAATGATAATGTGAAAAAATTGAAAACAAATGATTTTTTCATTCACAATTAAATAACATTTGACAAGTTAAATTATATTATATGGATTGTGGCTGTGGGCGCGCTTACATTCAAGATTTTCGTTCAGGGGAAAAAAATGCAATATCGTAAACTTTCCGACGTCGTAAAATGTAAGGACTCGTGTAAATATGATGTAACTCAATCTGCTGTTCATTAGAAAGAAAGAAAACAGCTCAACTACGTAGTGGAGTATCCGAGCAAGTGAATATAATTATGAGTAACACAAAATAGCAAACTTATTTTAGACAATCCTTGAGCTTTCGCAAAGCACAACCTTTTTACTTGCTTGAATCGATTTGCTTTATGTGCGCGACGTGTCATATAATCCCATATGTTTAATTTTAGCAACCAAACAGTTACGAAACTAAAAATTGAATGTGCGCGCCTTGCCTAAATTTACATAAGTATTGAAACGTTCTTAAATTAATATGTGGACGAAATGTCAAATCAACCACATCAGCTACATTATAGAAAAGGTCCAGTTTTATTTGTGGAACAAAAAATGTAACTGATGTAGTTCATGTAGCTGGCACAGGAAGTTACTGTCAACAGGGTCACGTTTTTGATAGCTTTAAAGTTCATTTTTTCAAACAAGCGTTCGACTTTTCCATCGTTTTAATTGATTTAAAAAATTATTTCCAATTACAAGCCTGTTGTTTTTATTTATATTTTTGGTTTATGTGATTTCAATTGCCGACAAAATTTATTATATTAAGGGTATTCATGTAAGCGCGGAAAACCCTCGTAAACCTCGTAAACCAGATAATTTTATCTCCGCAGAAACGAGCTGTCAAAATTTGTATGGGAAAAAGTTTCTGCAAATCTCATAAAATTATCTCACAAATTTGCTGCGGAAAGTGCAGAAATAAACCTTGTAAACTAGAGAAGTATGGATTCTGACTTTTACTTTGACATTTCACAAAGTCTTTCCTACATTTACCTCTGAGAGTGTGTTGTTTGGTTCAAGTGGGAATAAAATCAAGATACGTAATCAAATAGTTAAACACACAAATTTCTATTTGCAAGACTTCCTAAGCACAAATCTACTACATTTCTAAATTCTTACAAGATGGCACTACAATCGTCAAAGAGTTTTCAAACTCTAATATCGCCGCTGTACATTTAAGGCCTAACCATTTATCTCTCTTCTTCATGTACAACTCTAAATAGCGCTTACTCACAAAATTGCTCAATTGCTTTTCAAAAATGGCGTACAAAACAAGCCTTTTGTCTGCCGGGTAGTTTCTTCACAGTGGATAAAATTTCTCTTCAAGTTTTTTTCTTTTTAATTTTTTCAATAAGATTCTCCCGTGCAACGTCTAATTAAATGTGAATTTAAAAAAATACTGTTTAATACTGAAAGTGACGAATTGTGAATGTTTTAACGAGTAGAGGGAATCCGAAAAGAGGAAAAAAAAAACATTACGAATGAGAAAATTCCCCACGAATTCAACTTTTTTTTTTAAAATTTCATTTGTGTCGTTCACTGTGTGGTGGCTCGCTCAAAGTGGGGCACAGCAGCAGTACAAGCTTCTCAGCAGCGCAAACTTAAAATAGAAAACGTCATACCAAATTTTATGAGTTTTTTTCTTAAATGAAATTCTAATTGTATTAATAAAACAAAAACCGACAAAAAATAGCCAAAGTGGACTAATGGTGTGCGGAAAGTAATAAACTAATGCTAAATATCGTGTTTTTATATCCATCAGCAAATACGGCAGCTGGCTGAGTTAGGTTGCACGAAGGAACAAAAAAAAAACGACAGAAATTCCATCCGTTTTGTGGTTAGGTTATTGCATAAAATATTGCTATCACGGCGTGTGAACAGGAAAACATCCTGGAAAACTATTTCAATCGGAAATTGCGGGTAAGTTTGGAACAGTTTCTTTAGTTTTTCGTACAGAAATCCGAATTTGTTTTAATCTCTCCCTCCCCGTTTGGCTATCGAACAAAATCGAGAACATGGTCGTTGGATCGTTCTCGTTGCTTGTGACTCGTTCAGCTCGAACAAGGAATTCGTCCGCAGCGAGTTTTCGCTTCATACGCTGTGTCTGGATGTTAATGGGAAAAATGATAACCTTGTTTTTCTCCAAAATATTGTGATTTTCTTTACTTCTAAATCTAAACATTTAAGTTTTCGTGGATTTATAATTTGCATTTTCTTTTTTATTGCAAATGGCTGATGTTAAAATATACAGACATTTGGGACGACAACGGGATAGAAAGAGAAAACATTGTGTTCGTGTTTTCCTGCCTTCCTATATGACAGAAGGCAGATCAAATCCACTAGTGAATCAAATTTGTTATTTTTTTTTTATTTTAATTTTATGTAGGTACCCACATATATGGCAGGCAATCATAAAAACCATGTACTCAGTTGAGTTATTTTTTTTTTTTAATTTTAATCAACACGTAATATTCAAAAAGATAGACCCATCTAAAAGTAAGCTGAAATTTATTGTTGTTGACTAGATGTTAATGTCTTGTACCAGCTTGACATTTCCCGCCTCTTTGGCTAACAATATTAGTGGTATGAACTTTGCTCTGCAATCTCCGGAATCTCAAAATCAGAATCTCACAATCGTTCGCTATCGCTCCTCTGGCCTCTGCTGTTTATCTTAAAATAAATAAATGTTTTGAAAAGAAAAAAAGAAATGTATCTGTAGATTTTTTCGCGCGCAACGATTTGTGAAGCAAAATGATGTTAATCGCTGGGTTGATAGGAGTTTGTCTCCTGCCAGCGGGTTCATTACACATCTGGTTTTCAATACGAACACACCAACAGCACCAGAAGCGGCTCTTCTCTTTATTCATCGCACATGCTTCTATATCTATATTGGTTGAATTTTTTTTTTGTAGGTATGTAGGTACCTAGTACGTATGTACATATTTTATTTCTCGGCTTGAATTTTTGTTGTTTCTTATGTTTGAATCAATAAATAAAAAGGTACTGTGTTGCCGTGTAAAGGGAAAGTTTAGGGAAAATATCATCGGCCGCAAATTCTAAATTAAATTGAACTTTTTTAAAAGCCAAAACATAATAAAACAATTTACTAGCACTATGAAAGGGCAGTTTGTATTTTGTATGGAATATTAAGAAAACGGTGACCAGAAGAACACATTTTTGGGTTAAGCTACAAAGTAAAGAAACACAAATAGGTGGGCCTGCCGTGTCAGAATACTAAAGTGCTTTAGTTAACGTTGGGCGATCATGATTACCCGATATAATACTGTCTGAAATAACAAGGTTTGAAATAATTATGCACAATATTATAAAAAAACGTTCTTCATGAAACTAGGTTGACGTAGTGCAAGCGGCTGAAAGTTCTATAGGAATTAAGTATGTACTATAAACCGATTATACAATAATATGTATGTGTCGTCATAAAGCGTATAATCGGTGCGAGTTTAGTATAGATAGCTATAATATGTTAAAAGAAACTGATTTCAAACGAATCGAAATCGAAAAAATAACCTCTTCAGTTTCTCTACTTAAAATGACCCCAGGAACACATGTTTTTGGTCTGCGATAACACCCTGTTTTTAAATACATTCATAACAGGGTGTCTTACAGATATTCTGCTAGATACCTAGATATTCTGCACAATATACATCCATTTGTTGGATTAGTGTATTTCACAATCTATCGCATCGCCTTATTAAGCAGTAGTTGGATTCATATGTATGTATATATGTACATTAGACTGGGCCAAAAAAATTGACTATTTTTTTTTTTGAAAGATATATCGAGAATATCATTCAGAATGACAAAAAAAATGTTCGTAAAAGTTTGAGCCCTTAATATCAATTTTAAGAGGGCTATCATCGCTAATTTTGATTTTTAGTCATAATTTCATGTTTTGCGTCAGAACTGACAAAACATTGAAGTAAAAAAAATTCATTTTGACTTACTTTTATATAAAATTAAATTCCCTACAAAAAAGGTCTAATTGAAAATTTTCGTCAGACAAGCCGTTTTTGAGTAATTAAGCTTAATAAATTGTTATTTTTCTTCGATTTTACTTTTTTAATTTGGAATTTTGTAACTAACGAAAAATAACAATTTATTTTTTTGTCATTCTGAATGATATTCTCGATATATCTTTCAAAAAAAAAATAGTCAATTTTTTTGGCCCAGTCTAATGTACATATGTACTTCTCGTTTAATTTTATAAAATATGTTATTTGACCAAGACGAGGAAGTTTATGTGATCCTTTCGTGCATTACATTTATGTGACTTAGCTCTGAGCAACAAAAATTGTCAGCACTGGACTTATGGAAGAACTATTTTCCAACAGAGGTGCCTGCTTATTCTGTCAGAAACCCTTCTTCACCATATCTACGTTAATTACTCTTCAATTTATCATGCAAGTTACGGCAATCCTATAAAGGCTTAAATGAGAGAAATTTATGGGAGCTATTGCAACCAGTTCGAAACTCAAACGTCATATCTTCCTTGTACTGACAATTTTTGTTTGAACAGAGTATACCCACGTTTTGGAGCGAATTGCCAGACTCAACAGATTTCATCCATTTAACTTCAAAAATGAATCTCTAAAGTTCAACGTTTTATTTATATGCTAGAGAACAATGAAAGGGCTTAATGTTTGTATTATTTATCGCAAGTCGAATTCCATTTCTAGGTACTTGAACTCAATTTGTAAAATATTTTGGAACATCAACAAAATGTTGAATAGGTATTTATTTCTTATATAGATGAGCAAAATATATATATATACGTACAAATTACAAATTAAATTGAACTAAAATACGTTAGATCAACCTATCTCCGGTCCTCAATAGAAAACTTGAACCTGAAACTTCGTATTCTTATATTAAATAGGTATTTTAATAAAACGAATTTAAACTCTGCCAAAGAGAAAAAAAATTTTGTTCCTCACCACATTTGGTATTCGAATACGCGCTCCGTTGTTGTGGTTGATAACGGAATTGACGGTGGTGGTAGTTTCGGTTGTATTTCTTGTTTTATACTTATGTACAACAGCGTGGACTCTTCTGAACACAGAACATAAATAACTACCCTTATTGAGAGAGAATTATATTTTCTTTTGCTGTCGTTATTGTTGTCTGTGAGCATAAAAATACGGGCTGGGTTTGGGGAAGGCTGTTTTATTATTTTAATGTCTGCTCAAAGTTGTACCTACATAATAGGTACATAGGTACTTTTTCCCGTTATTATTGATTTCCTTTGATATGGCTACCAATCTGGTCAAATTTTAACAATTTTGGTTATGGTGAGTTAATAAGCCCACCAGCACTCTTTTGATTAAATATTTGTGTTAGGTATGTTGAAAACAATTCCTCGCAAAGCTAGGTAGGTAGGTATATGGGATATTCCAGTGTCACATAGGACTTGTAAAATATTTTTTTCTACATTGACTTCCTAGAATCTTATTAATTTTTGATCAAATAGAAAAAAAGCTATGTTATTGCATTTTTGAGACAGGGTGTTTAAGACTTGATTTCAAAACAGGATATGCTTTTACAGAAACTGCAAATTTATTTCATATTTTTATTTAGATCCATTCGTTTTACTTAAAACATTCCTAGCTTCTATAAGGAGAGTAAACAAAAATAAAAATGATTGCCTTCATACAAAAAATAAATGTTAATTTGACAAGTGGGACAACGTTTGTCGCGGCTAAGACAAGAAGTAACTTTGAAATAAAGCTAAAAAGCTTTAATATTAATAAATTGACACCTTATATAACATGAATTTAGGAGGCCAAAATGCAATACATATATCATGTTTAAAACAAAGAGATCGCGACATATATTTCACACATCATATTTGTTTTTATTTAGCACGGAGAACACAACAGACGCGATGTGAACAACGTTGACAACAAACATGCGTTTAAAGAAGTTATTATGCCTTAAAGTCTTTGACGAACATGTACAAAAAATACTTTCAAATTTATTTTTACGGATTATGTTAATTTAGTGTTGACTTTATTTATTTACAAGTTAATAATTCTAAATATTGTAATTTTCATAATTGGATACTAATGTCCCTTTGTCATGGAATAAGATACAATTTAAAGTAAATAAGAAGTAGGTATGTAATAAGGGATTACATGTTCATGTACAAAAAATTTAAAAATCCTGAATGTGTAGTGCAAATAATAACAATTGGCATTATTTCACATTAAATAAACAGGGTACTAAAATAATCAAGCTGTTAAATTTGTCAAATTTTCTTTTCCAAAATTTTGAATTTCTAAATTAGTATTTTTATGTTGCTAGTAAAAATCTTATGGTACCTATGCAGTGTCAGCTGTTAGTAAAATAATTCAATTAAGAGATGCCTGAGAATAACAATGACTATAAAAATAGTTTATATGAAGGTTTTTATAATACAAACTCTATATACTACTGAAATAAATCAGCCAAGTAGAAGACTTAGCACTATTATTGGACTTGTTGAATTATTGATTCAAATTAGCTTTTTTGGCCTTTAGTCCACAAAAATTGGCGTTTCGTCCGGGTGATCTCACATGGACTCATCAGTTGACTTGTGAGGACCTTGTCAATACGCAATTTTTGTTAAGTTCAGTTCATCTTACATGAATTTTTTGACAAAAATCCAATGTGAACTATATCCAACAAAGATTAGGATTGTAATCATTAATGTTGGAATTTTTTTTGCCCGTGGCCTGGCATTGAATATTTATATGAAGGTTTTTATAATACAAACTCTATATACTACTGAAATAAATCAGCCAAGTAGAAGACTTAGCACTATTATTGGACTTGTTGAATTATTGATTCAAATTAGCTTTTTTGGCCTTTAGTCCACAAAAATTGGCGTTTCGTCCGGGTGATCTCACATGGACTCATCAGTTGACTTGTGAGGACCTTGTCAATACGCAATTTTTGTTAAGTTCAGTTCATCTTACAATTAATCCATTACGACAAACGGGAGCCAAGATATTCATGATTTAAAAACTTAGGAAAGCTTACAATTTAGTATTTTAACCTTGTAGCTTGTAATTTTGGTGTCGCCAGCAACAAGAAGCAACAAACATGTGTAAGTATGTGTGGGGTGTTTGAAGGATACCAATATATCTTGTTGCTGGCGACACCAAAATTACAAGCTACAAGGTAAAGATACTAAATTGTAAGCTTTCCTAAGTTTTTAAATCATGAATATCTTGGCTTCCGTTTGTCGTAATGGACTGATTTTTTTTTTAATTTGAAGAAAATTAGCAGGACTATAAGACAAAAATCCAAAACTGAAAAATAGTTACCGTGAAATACAGTTTTTTTCTCAATAACTATGAAAAAAAGGTATTAAAATCAAGAAAAAAAACGTTGAAACCAACGGTAACTTTTTATGTTTTTGCTCAAACATATTAAATTAAATGCAAGTTGATAGAAAATATTGTTATTAGCAATACGGTTTTTTATTTTCACTTTGAGACATACTGGGGCTGAGATATTAATTAAAACATAAAATCATAAAATGCGTGGGTGCGCTGACTTACCTATGTTCAATAATTTATTACTCGGCTTTCGTTCATCGTAGAGTGCTGATTTTTTTTTTTTATTGTAGGGAATTACAAGAACTTAAATAATAAATATTAAAAATTTCATCGTTAAATGAGCTTTTTTCTAAATAATCACGAAAAAGTGATTTTTAAACAACAAAAAATTATTTCAACTTACTATAACTTTTTTTTCATTTGTTTAAACAAATGTTTTTTTTATAACATAATAGACAATGTCATTAGGAATAAATACATGTTTAATTTTTGTTTGTACGAGATAGTGGACCTGAGATATTCGCAAATGACCAAAAAATGACACATAACACATTTTTACCAATAACTTTGGTAAAAAAAGTTGTCATGTGGTGCAAATTTGGTTTTAAGCCTTTCTCATAAGCACCTATCGATCCATGAAAAAAAAATAGACCATGCCTCTGCGCGCAAGGTCAAATGACGCTTTGACTGGACTATATCAAAAAATTGAATTAATAATTTGATAAATTATAAAATGTGTTAGTCGATGGAGATGTGAATTTAATAACCATTTTGAGAATGCTAAAGAAATGTGCAGATTTAAAATGACATTTCAGTATTTTGGATATTTACATATTTTTTATAATAATTATAATATGACGTTTACTCAGCGGAATCTTAAGGAAAATTTTTTTTTTTATGAATTTAAAGAATATATAAAAGAAAAGTATTCTATGGAATTCTGTTTGGCTATCCATGAAGACAAGATCCAAATGAAACAAATTATATGAAAACAATAAAATGTTGAAGCCTATTTCAAGATTTCGTACGAGTTTTGTCAGTATTACCCTTGACAACTTACTACAACTCCGGAAAAGAGAATTAAAAGCTATCTTAGAGATTCTATGGGCTAGGGATGCCTGAATACAATCTCAAACACGTCTTCCATTTTTTTCTTATTTAGAAAACATGGTGATCTCTAACCTAAAGAAAAAAAGCAGGATTCAATTTGATTTATCTTACCATTCAATTGGCTTGTTGTTCATTCCATACAAGTAGCTTTTGAAATAAAAAAAAAAAAACATTTAATTTGGTTCAAGTCTGTTCGACTCTAAAGAAAAGACTAAAAAAAAACCATTTATTAAGTTTTAGTTAAAATCAAAAATACAATTAATAATAATGCAATGCATATTAAAACGAAAATATAACACAAAATTACTGTTATTATTATTAAACTAAAAATAATAATAATAATAATATAGTTTGAATAATATAATATAAAATAATATTAACAGAAAATGAAAACAATTATATCTAAGTTCATAAAAATATTAATCTTCTTTTTCTTTTTCTTCTTCTTCTTCTTTTTCTTCTTCTTCTTCTTTTTCTTCTTCTTCTAAAACAAAAAAAATATATTAAAACTAGCCGCCCGTGCTCACGTTGCTAACTACGAATATTTTTTTTTTTAATTGTGAATCTAAACCATTCTCAGATCCCCTTGAACACACACAAAAAATTTCATCAAAATCGGTCCAGTCGTTTAAGAGAAGTTCATTGACATACACACTTACAGAAGAATTATATATATTAAGATAAGAACTTTTTGGAAATATTTTAAACATACCATTTAATTATATTTCTCGTCACAATTCTCTTGTTTATTATTGTTCCGGTACTACTTATGCTAATGCTGCTAGAATTACTTCTAGTTGAACTATTTCTATTTCTAGTTCTTTCCCTACACCTAATTTCTATCCTAACACTACCTGTTTGTATATTATGCCACCTAATTATAGTAATTTCCGTCCTGTCGTTTTGATTTGTACTGTCACTAGAACTACTACTGCTGCTACTCTTTCTCTACGTACTACATTTAATGGTGCTAGTCTTTCTATGTAGTTTGGCTATTCTTTCTAAAAGTAGTAGATTTAAGTAAACTACGTCTACTACTAAAATTACCTATACCGTTCCCTATGCTGTCATAGTGATTCCTCCTTGGAGTACTATTTCTTTTATTTGTTATCACTTCCTAAACAGGACAAAAATAAAACAATAAATATTTTCATTTTTATTTATATAAAAAGTTTTACTTACAGTTTTTTCTAAAATTTCAGCCTCAGCAGGCTTTTTCCAAAATTTTAATTTTTCTAATGAAAAAAACCCTTTAGATGACTTCTTTTCACCAAAAAATGCAGTTATCTGTGGAAAAAAATAAAATAAAATAAAATTATACAAAATATTTATTAACTTTTAAAGATTCAAAATATATTTTTCTTACTTTTTTTAATAGACTCATTTTCACAATATTCAACTTTTTCTTGGAGCTTCTTATATCTTGCTTATTTCACAAATTTTTTTCGTTTCTCTTGGCCTTATATAGGAAATTTAGAATTTCAAAGCCTACTACCATCTTATTAAAAACAACAAAAAAACAGTGAACATTCAATTGATTTAAGGTTAGGATTAGGATTGTTTAGTGACATGAAACAAAACAATCCTAAGCTCGTTTAAAACTCCGCACCATAACACTCCAGGCCCTTCTTTGGGGTTCTTTCGTTACCAGTGAGTACACAACAATTCTTAGGCTACCGTATTTTCAAAGTGTTTCTTATATTCACTTAAAAATGTGGTATAGACTACTTGGGCAATCCAGGTACCCTGGTATCCTAGATGGATGTCAAAATGGAGGTCTCGATGAGGACCATCCGATATAAAAGGTAAAAGTGCAATATCTGCAGTTAGATGCACTTCATAACGTTTTTAAAATAAAATAGGGGAATAATCTATTGTGGGCAATCCACGGACCCTAGGATACTTACATACATACCAAAATGAAGGTCTCGAAGATGACCATCCGATGCACATATAAAAAGTGCAATATCTGCAGTTAGATGCATTTCCTAACGTTTTCAATAAAAAATAGGGGAATAAGCTATTGTGGGCAATCCACGGACCCTAGGATACTAAGATGCATACCAAAATGAAGGTCTCGAAAATGGTCACATGATGCACAAATAAAAAGTGAAATATCTGGAGTTGGATGCACTTCATCATATGTGGGCGCGGCTCATCGAAAACCTATGTGCCACCACTTTGAAAATCGTTATATCAATTTTTAACGTTCGCCATCGAAGGGGAAGAGTCACCGTACGCAGCATCCAAAACAAGAATCGAATCACGGACCGATATTGCTCTTTTTCCACAGTACATAGTTCACTTAGAGCTACATAGTTCTATTTAAAGCTACATAGTTCTCTAAATAGAGGTCAGTTTTGCGGAAATGTTGGCGTTAGTTTTGGTTTTTTTTGTATGACTTGGTTCGGTACAGCTGTGAGCACTCCATATACTACAAGATTAGAAAAAGAATGAGTTCATCAGTTTGGTGCTTAGAAACGCTGTTTGAAATGTCTGCTTTAACAAACCAAAAATAATCTACCTTTTTGGGCTGTGCAATGGAGATCGCAATATAGTATAAAGAAACAAACACGCGATCTGATTCACGATCTCTACGAGTAAGAACTTCGGTTGATAATAGATTACTGAAAGCTTTTACAACTTATCCCAACTTTTCAATAAATCAGTATCAGATGATAGCTTTGGAATTCAATGCTGCCAGTCATAAAATATCGTTATATACTGCATGGATAAAATTTGTATGCATACAACCATACATCTGTGCAATAACTGCTTCCCGATGATTTGGAAAAGAAAATTGCGTTTTTTAACTGGTTGCTGGAGCGGAGTTTGGATGACAATGAGTTTATTAACAGAATTCTTTGGAGGGGCAAATCTCAATTTGCACAAATGTTCACAATCTTCGCTTGTTTTCGGACGAATCACACGGAAGTAGACAGTCATCATTTCGACACAAATTCAGCGTTAATATTGGGACAGGAGTACTTAAAAACAATTTAACCGGTCCTATACGATCTAGTCTAATTCTACAAACTCCCTTAAGTTTTTGCAAAACGATTTACTAAAACTGTTAAGGGACATTCCTTCCACAGATTAAATTAGCTTCTTAATATTACCCAAAAATGGTGGTCCAGCCTACAAAGGCCGTGAGGTTAGAATTGGCTAGATGAAGAGTACAGTGACCTTTCGATAGGAAGAAGTGGACCAGTTCACATCCCTGCAAGATCTCCTGATCTTATTGTATTGCATTTTTTTGTATGGGAAAGAATGAATGGACTTGTTTATCAATTTAAAATGATTTGGAGCAGAGAAGCTATTCTCGAAGTGTCATCAAAAGTGAGGCAGCAGTATAATTCAATAGGTATTAATAGCGAAAACTGGCTCTAGCAAGCATACAAAACCAAGTAGCACACTTTGAGCACCTATTATAACTGTTTTAGTACTTGTGGTATGCAATTCAAATCATTTTATATACATATGCATAGCCTTAACCAAAACAAAAACATTTCTTAATTTTACATGTTGTAGGTTTAACAGGTTTTCCCAATTATCATAAAACTTACGAGATTTTCGGCATTGATTAAATGTTTGTACTATTACGTTCATAACAAAAAATAGTAAAATGTTGTTTATTATGCTTTTCTGGAGAAAATTGGTCAAAAATCAACCAGGACAAAAAATTTGATATCCGAGAACTCCAACAAGATACTAACTTAATTTAAATGCAGTTGTAAATGCTAGTATTCTCTCTAAAATTACAGTCCTAATCGATATTTCTACCATTCATATTAACAACAATTTTTGTTAAGATGGTTCTGGGTAGACCAAAGTAAGCGTTTTCTAATATGCCAGATAAATCATGTCAACTTTAGAGATAGACTCTTACTGTAGAACAAAATTATTTATCAAAATATACCCAATAATTATATCCCAAAATATCCTTGACAAATTATGGAACACCCTGTATATGCATAGACATACACAACTAATTGCAATAGTACCTATAATATGTTTGCAATCAAATTACTTTTAAGCCCATCAATCAAGTTGAATTTAACCTAGATTATGATATTAACCTGGACAAAGCTAATAACCTCTCCAATCCTCCAACCGTCCCGTCATGGTTTTTAAATCTTAACGCTTGAGTTATACACTCAAGGGAGTTGCTGCTCCTTGAAAATACTGGTACACTTAATTCGCTGTACCTACCAACCACCCCTTGTTTTATTCATGAGAAACATATTCTTTTTAATCTTCAAACACAAACAGAATATACCTTTTTCGTCATCGTCATGCTATTGTGTGCTCCCCAGTGTAGCTCCAAATTCTTTCTTAATGGTAGTTACATTATATACAACAATGCGCGGTACTTCACAATAAGATGTTTTCAAAAGCAAGCTACCTGCTTTTGAATTTTATTATATATGTATGTAGTATTTAGGTGCTTATGTAGATATGAACATATAAAAAAAAAAACAGAAAGAAGAGTATTACTTGAAAAATAATTTGGTAATTTGTTCAAAAATTGTTTTACAGTTCAAAATTTCATAATTCAAATTTCGGTTTTTCTTCCTTCCTCTCTACAGATACTTTTTTGGTATTCTCGACTCTCGCGCACAGGAATACGATCTCTCTCACAACACAACGTTACGTCCACGACGTTCTTCTCTACTCAACGAGTAGGCATACTAGCCAGCAACAAATAACGTTGAAAATACATATCTCAAACAAAACACGTACAATTCCTATTAATTTGTTTCTATCTGTTGCCTTGGCCGAAGGCAGGCAGAGAATGAATGCATCTTATGTTTGAAATGCAAATCCATCAGTAACATGAATCACATCTTTAGTCCAATTTCGATTCGTATTAACATGTGATTATTTTTAGAGATCAGAAATAATTTACCACCTCATATTGTTCTTGGTCTCCGTTTGTAGGGCTCTCATTCTCTTCGCATACTATCTAATAACTCTTCACAAATACCATTAAACACAAACCAGAAACAACGAACCACATATTAATCACACGGTGTGGTGAGTTCTCGTATTCATATACATGTATGGTTTCAGTGTGGCAGAAGGGGATCGTTTTTATTTTCCCTGGTTGGGGCGCAATGGCTGATGTGTTGTATTTCGTTTTCTTGTACTAAAATACTAGAAAGTAAGCTTCAACTAATATAAAAATTCAGATCCGTGTGTTGAATCGAAAATATACACAACAAGGAACGGCACGACGACGATGGTGCCTGTTGGTATTTCTTGATAGCAAAATTTGTTTATTTTTCTCTCTTGTTGTTTTAACTGCACTAAAAGTGGTGGGTTTCAATCTTTCAATAGTTTTTATTTTTAAAATTGTCTTAGAAGTTGTTTTAATTTTTTTAAATTAAGGGCGAAGAATTGGTTTTTATACATATCACACGTATAAAGTCGCAATTCAATGATGGAATGATATTGTACGTAGTTCACAAGGTTCAGAGTTATGACGTTATTAATTTTAATAGGCCTTCACACACTTTGTCCATTTTGAACCAGACTAACCCTAGAGTAACTTTTGCTGAAATCGCACACCATACACGGAATTAACAAAGTTGGAGGAAAATTTCTTATATGTACATATGTACAGTGTTGGCCAAAACTAAAGCTCGAAATGACTTCACTTTAGAAAAAAAGTAACAAAAATTAAGAAAACCAATAATAATTCCGTTATTTTCTTTTTTATTAATTCAAAACATATTAGTCTTCAATTTACAGTTAATAATTATATTATAACTCTTGCCTTATTTAAAAAAAAGCAAAATAATTTAAAGCTCATTAAAAATTGAGGATAGATTCTAAATTATTACATTTGGTTCGATCAATTTTATGACCTACAATTTTCCAATGATTCTTTGTCATGTTGAAAGACCCATCGCAATGGCATATTTTACTCAGCTTGAGGAAACATGATATCTTGAAGAATCTCATTGTACATGAAACGATTCATTATATGTACCGTGAATCCTTGGCTGGAAGAACATCCCCAGAAAATAATATTCCCTTCACCATGCTTAACTGTGGCCATTGTATAACGAGGATTTAAGCGTTGCCTTTTGGCCTCTGCACCGTACGAAATCCGTCAGATTACTATAAATTGATCTTGGATTCATCGGAAAAAGAGAACCGTTTTCCATATTTCCACATTCCAGTTAAAGTTTAAGATCCCTAAGTCTAGTTTATTTTGTATACTTATTGACTATATAAAGTGGTCTTTTTTGATAAGTCTGATGATTTTCTAATCTTCGCAATGGGTGGTTTTTAGGGCTCCCGCATTTTGAACATTTGCCCGGCCACGAAAATGAGCTATTGTTCGCGAAAGGCTTTTTTCTTTATAAATTTTAATGATCGATTTTAGACGCCGGCCGTTGACACAGAACTGATGTTTCTTTTTGTTTAGATCATGCTTGAAAAAAAAATAAAACAGTTAACTGTAAAACTGACTAGGGATGTACCCTTTAGCTTTGCATGAATTGACTTGGACTTGAAAAAAAAAAAGAATATTAAAAAAACTTGCGATAAATTTATAATTTTTATTTCTTTCTAAGTAAAATACAATGTTCTTTGTTTCACAATTATTAATTTTATTATAACTCTTAACTTAAAAGTCTTAAATTAACATTTTTTAAATGGCCTAAATAACTCCTTTAGTAAGTAGTTGGAATTTAAAACAGAATGCCTTGTGATTTCTTAAGCAAATTTATGCAAGAACAAAATTATAAATCGTTGTAGAGACTGAATAAAAAAAAATATATAAATAAAATTTTCAAGTTTTTACTTCCTCTAGAAAACGGAATTTAAAAAAAAATGTTCAGAGTTTCAAATATTTGTTAGATGTAATAGATCAGATGTAATTTATTTCTTGTTGTTTTGCCACTAACGTTTGGTGGAATTTTCGAATAGCTTTATTATTAACTCATTTTTTATTTGCTTATTCGAATTCCGTGTCTAAACTTAATTTTTATTTGTACTCGTTTTTCATTTACTTCATTACAACTTTACATGATTCCCTTGTCACTTTTAGTCTGCTCAATCTAATTACATACTACACTTACAAAAGTTCCCGGTGAAGCTCCACTGATTCACCACTATTCTGAATTGCCTTTGTGAACTTTTTTCTCTACACACCTACTCTGCTACTAAAAATTTCAAGTCACATATTAACAATAACTCACCATAGGGTCAAAGAAACGTATTTTTTGCCAGCTTGCCCAGTTTTTAACCATTTATTCTCTTTGCAATTCATAAGTCATCACTTGACTTTACTTGTTATTATTTTTATTAATATTAATGCTTTTGTGTTCTCTATTTACACTTTGGCCTGCATTGTGTCTTGTATGTCATGTCGTCATGTGGCTCTCTTTGCGGATTTTCCACACCAGTGGAGGTGGGTTGGAATGGGAGAGGAGAACTTGCAATACAAGTGTACTATCGAGCTTAAACTTAATTTGCTTCTTTTTGTTTTTTTTTTGGCTCCGAGCTGCGACTCTCGTGGGTTCATTCGGTTTTTTCTCTCTCTGTCTGTCTCTTTAGACTCCCCTTTTGTGAGAGACGAGACGTGAAACAACTACAACGATTGGATACTGGTTTGACTTGACGTCTTGACAACGTCGAACGTCGGCTATACGTACTCGTTTTTAAACTCAATTCATAATCGCGAGTAGGTATTCCTATACAATATTGATAAGTTAAAATAATAGATATCATAAGCGAGAAAATAAAGTACGTTTAATTTTCATTAATCGGTAGAGGTCGGCTGGTTTAAATTAAAAAGAAAAATATATGTACCTATATAGAACGCGTTGGGCTTGTAGCGGTTAAGTGGAAGGGGACTGTAGCCCTGCCAATTTCACTTGCTACAATCTGTTCCAACCACACGAACAAAGCAATATCAATATAAAACACACTTAAGTGGTGCAATGAATAACGTAAAATGAAGTAAAGAAACACAACGTGTGGTGAGTTTGTCTTTTAGGTGTCTGCTGATGGGTCGAGGGAGTGCGGGTGGTGAGATGACTCGGATTTTATTTTTTCGTTCATAAAGTTACACACATTTTTGTCTACCCATAGGATTTTAATTTTATTGTTAAAATTCATTAAATATCTAAAGGTTTTTACACTCAGATTGAATTTAATCAACACATTTTAGTATTTTTGAACAGTGAAAGATGTGTGGTGAGTTGTAATTTACCATTTTTTTTTGTGTCATTAAGTGACTAATGTGAAATGTTCTCCATTCATATCGTTTGCTGGCTGAGTTGAGGTTTAGTTTTCATGTTTTATTAAGTTTTTGTACGATTAGCCTTCCCGCCTTCTTCCCAGTTTACTCAATTTATGCAATTAGCGACTAAATTGAGTTGCATTAATATTTTTGTTTTAAATAGTTTTATTTTTTTATTTCAATTTTAAACACGAAGAAAAATAAATGCCACCAAGGTCGTCTTTGTAAGAGTAGTGGAGTTTTCCTTCTCTTTTACTTGGATCTGGTTTAATGAGCTAAATCTTTTAAAAAATTGTATGTACTTTCATTTAAAGAATTTACTGATATACCTACGTAGTTTATTTTGTTCAATGACATGTCCCTATTCAGGTCAGTATTTCCCACTCATTTCAATGTGCAGACATTCAAAACCAATGTGCATCGCTATATCCTTTCTAATCCTATCCCATTTTCCTAATTGCTCATACTGTGTTTAACATTATAAGGGTATTCATAACCCCTTGAGATACAAAATTATTGTTCGTTTAAATAACCTACATAGAACAAAAACCCTGATTATATTTTGTATAGACGATTTTTGGCAAAAATCACGTTTCTTATCAATTCTTTAAATCGATTGGCCTGCATTTAAAAATTATTTTTACAATGCACTATTAATTTTAAATAATTAAAAAAATATATTTGGCTTTATTTTCTTTTTGTTATGTTATCATTGGCGCAAAATTAAAAAAAAAAACTTAGTGCAGTTACTAAAGAATCTGCTAACTTCTTAGCAGTTTACTAACTTTTTCTTAATTATAAAAATATGTTGACTTTTATCCTGCTAAGGGTATGTTATTAATAAATTTCACCTAAAACAAATAGCTCGTGCAAAAAACTGATTTAACAAATTATTAAAGCAATGGACATAATAAGTGCGCCATCTTTTATGTCGGTATATGTAAACATTGACTAACTTTGAAATTTATCAACCGATTGAATTGAGTAGACAAGTTTTTGAAACATCAATTCAATGATATTTTAAACGTTGTTTCGCTTCATACTGAAATAAGACAAGCACCATCTGGTAAGAGTCTCTTACCGAAATAAAAGATTCCACAACCTGTACATATACATACATACATTATACGTATAAAAACACCTTTTCGATTCTGAAAGTTGTCAAAAACACTAATTTAGAAAAATAATTAAAAAAATAATTCAATGGAATGGTTCTATATCTTGAGAAATTCCTGTTTATTTGTTCATGAGTATGTTTCTGTACTTTGTACCTATTTTTATTGAAATTTAAGGGTATTCACAATCGAGAAATTAACCTCCGGACAGATAAAATTTTGTTTTGAAAAACCGACATATTTTTGTGTTTGTATAAATCAATGTACATGCATACATATTCATATTTACCGAGGACGTGAGTACAAAAAACATTAGGTTGCTTTTTTTTGAAAAAAAACTAAAAATAAAAACCCACGTTCACCTCATATCACTCCTTAAACTAATTCTAATAAAGAATCAGAATTTTCACTTAAATGTAATTTATGTGTGTATTTCCCAAGTCTTTTATCAATCTATTCCAATTTCTTTTTATTTTGTACATTTGATGTTTGAAGAGCACTCCCCAGGTTCCAAATCTGTATTGAATCCGACTATGACAGTAAACGGAAAATTAAATTTTGGCAAACTCACCTATGGACCATAAAGAATTTCTTATGTAAATTTCCAATTATTTCAGTGAATAAGAATTCAAATTAGTTTTATCGGTTGGAGTTTGAGTACCTTTCAGTTTGATATTTTACAGTTTACAGTTTGATAACTCATTTGTTATGAGAATATACAGTGTTGGACAAAACTAGAGCACTAGAAAATATCACATTGGAAACATACGAATAAAAAATGAAAACACTCGTGATACTTTTATATTTTTTATTTTTTCTTAATGACAACATATTATTCTATATTTTACAGCTTTTAATTTGATTTTAAATCTTAACATATTTCTAAAAACATAAAAATAGTTAAAAACTCATTAAAAATTAGCTGGACAAAATTAAAGCACATGTACCCTATTTCTGTTTAAAGTTATCGAATTTTACCGCTTACATCTTAAATGCTACTACCTTCACTTGTTATTTTGTCAAGCATTTTCTAGGCAAAACAAAAAAAGTTAATCGCGGATCTTTGCACCATACTAACGGTCAAAGCTAATGATCAATTTAAAATTTAAATAAAAATTGTTAAAATGGCGCGGAATAAATATTCCAATAAATTGAAAGAAAAAATAGTGTCCGACTTTCAAAGGGGTGAATCAATTACATTTATTAGCAATAAATATGGTATAAGCCATACGGTTATTTCTCAGATAATAGCTCGATTTCGTCCTCTGGGTAGTATTCAAACAGTGCACAATGGTGGTAGACCTCGAAAAACCACGTCGCATTGCGATAAAAGATTAATGAGGTTAATCAGAAAGGATCCTTATATTACCTCTAAAAACATAAAAAAAGAACTAGACTTATAAATCTCTTGCAGAACGCTCCGGCGAAGAGCGATTGATAGCGGTTGGTAAGCTCCACGTGCTGTAAAAATGCCATTTATTTCCCTTAAAAATAGACGTGGAAGACTAAGATTTTCAAAACGCACCTTAGCTGGACTAGAGAAAAATGGGAGATGGTTATATTCTCGGATGAATCGAAATTTAATTTAAAAGGATCGGACAGATTTCGTACGGTACGAAGCCCGAAAGGTGAACGCCTCAATTCTCGATTAACCAAGGCAACTTTGAAGCACTGTGGGGGGAACATTATTGTCTGGGGATGTTTTTCCAGTCAAGTGATCGGGCCACTTCATAAGATAAGTGGTATAATGGATCGTTTCATGTACGAGGAAAGCCTTCAAAACGTTATGCTTCCCTGTGCGGAGAAGAATATGCCGTTGCGATGGATCTTCCAACATGACAAAGATCCGAAATATACCGCTAAATTGGTGAAATATTGGCTTAATGAAGTTAATATTACGGTTATAAAGTGGCCAGCGCAATTCTCTGATCTCAACCCCACAGAGAATCTATGGGAAAATGTAGATCAGAGGATTGATCCAACAAAATGTAACAATTTTGACTCTCTACTTGACAACAAATACAAACTGCCTGTGAAAACATCCCCATACAAATAATTGACAACTCATTGCATCCATGCCTCGTCGATGTGATGCAATCATCAAAAATAATGTTTACGCCACCAAATACTAACATTAAAACTTTTTTTTTATTTATTTTGCATATGAAATCAAAAATGTGCTTTAGTTTTGTCCACCTACTTTTTAATGAATTTTGAACTACATATTTTTATTTTTTAGAAATATGTTAAGATTTAAAATCAAATTAAAAGCTGTGAAATATAGAATAATGTGTTGTGATTTAGAAAAAATAAAAATTATAAAAGTATCACGAGTGTTTTCACTTTTTATTCGTATGTTTCCAATGTGATATTTTTTAGTGCTTTATTTTTGTCCAACACTGTATGTACGTAGTTATGGGATAAAAAAGGAAATTAGAAGCGCAACTGTGACTTACTACGCTTAATCAATCCTGTGTTCGTATTGATTGCAGATGAGGCAAGAAGAGAATCATTTTTCTCACACTCTTCGCCACAAGTAGTACCCTTGAAAGAACATTTTCTTTTTACGTGACAGAGGTTGTCTAGCCTTCGTGACTCTCCAGAGTGCTATTAATAATGCCACTAGGTACTAAATTACCATAGCCAGAGGTGTTAGGTTGTTATTTAAAATATAATTTATTATTTTGTAAGTTGAAATGTTTCAAAAAGAAAAATAATGTCATTAAAATATATTACATACTTCGAAAGTTAAATCTTCTGCTTTTCTAGAAAATTCCTAAATAATTGAGCTTAAAATAAACTCTAATTCATTGTTTTTAAACTTAAAATGAAATCCAAATTAAAAGTCCACCGTTTGAAATTATTCTTTATTTAAAGCGGTCTAGGAAATAACCCTTCAAAACGAAAAATAAAATTAAATTACAAAAGCAAAAAATAGATATACACGAGTTCCTAAACACTAAAAATACTAATCTATGTTACTATTTCCCGCTCACCAATCTTCCGAGATTATTTCGATTCAAACAAATCGTACATCGAAGTCTTTTATACATTACCTACCCCAAAAAAAACAATAGCGACCTACGACGAGCGACACAATAAGCTAGAGACAGATTTTTCATCGATGTCATCTATCTATGCCCATGATGACGAAAGCACCACGACGCGCTGCCGAACGAACCAATAGCCGACCGGTGTCGTCGTAGTTAACAAACTCTAGTCAGGGGATTCCTTTCGCCGCTTGCCTTGGATAAATGTCAGACTAGTAGCGCAAGACCAATCATCAGCAGAAACATTAGCGGTGCTGCTAGCAGCTTGTATTGTTAGTGTGTTACCTTCCGCATCAAAGAGCTATTCACAAATGTCGACCGGATTGCTGCTTCAGAGTGCGAATGCAGGCGCAGATTAAAATTATTCCAAAATTGAAACAGGAGAGCCAGCTAGAGTTTGGGCGCGCGAGTGAGACGACCAAGCGACGAAGCGAGTGAGAGTGACATATAATTTGTATATTTTGCCTTCGTCTTTGTAAAGTGGAGGGAATCATTTCGCCCCACTTCACGTAAATATCTTTACTATATTTAATCTGTTGCACATTTATTGTACTATTAATAGATAGGTTCATTATCTTAAGAACAAGTTATCGGTCCCTAATCTTTGGCCTTGACCTCCGATCATCATTTCCCAACATAAAGGGAGTTTGACCTTTTTTATCTGGTGTCAGGCATATTTTCTTGTTGAAGATAATACTAACACCATAAGCTTTCGTGGTAAAGTACCAGCACATCTAGCAGTAGTGTGGCACGTGTGTTGGCTTTGATAATGGACCCCAACTTGATAGCAACGACTAGCGGTAGACCGGTTTTCATATTTTGCATTTGCATCGATGAATTTTCTGTTGGTTTTCTTCTACCTTTTTTTATTTGAGAGGAGTAAAAAACATTTCTTAGGTATAATGATATCAATTGCCAACAGGCGGCAGCACATTTTGTTTTGGTTAGAAGTCATTGAACTTTTAGTTTTACTTGCCGGTACTTTTTGCGGGGTGTGAGCGAACGCCATCGCTAGAGGAGAGAGTAGAACACCCGTGACAAGAAAAAGAGTGTGGTTGATAACAAACAATAGCAGCTGTAGTGGCGGAAATCACAGACTCAAAAAGATTGTGTAGTTTGGTACGACGAGTACCTATGTTCGATGGTAATGGCTAGGTGACATACTCGTATTGCTTTGATGAGGGGCTTGTTAGTCGATGGGAGATAGTATTTTTTTTACTTTCAGTTTCCATGCGTGTTGTTGTATGAAGTTGTCACTGAATTATAGGATATCCAATAATAGTTAATTTATTGGCGTGTACTAGAATTACCTTGTTTGCTTGCTGTAAATAGTTGTTGTTTGGTTTTAAAATATTTAAAGTATAATGTCTGTATTTGGTTTTGGTGTGTTTCTCCGAATTTGGGTAGTTGCGCTTTTTTAACAAAATATAAAAATATATTTATTCTTTAAAATTTGAATTCAGACTTTTTCTGCATCCCTACATACATATATGAAAGTTCAATTAGAAACAAAATTAAATTAACAATAATAGGATAAGACTTCTGTAGGTTTTGGGGCTTATGTGGTTTACAGTAAATATTAATGATTAATGATTTTTTTCTCTTGCTGATTATTAACTTTTTCGCCTAGGCCCAAGTGATATTTATATGCATGTATGCACAGTTTCTAATAATGGGTAACCTTCATACAAAAAAAATATGACTTGCTTCCAAAAAAACCTCTTGAAGTATGGTGTTTTATGAAAATGAGAAATAGAAATGATTTTTTTTAGTGAAATGAATTTTTCTGTTTTTTTTTTATCCCTATTTTTGGTTCTTGAAAATAGTTATATAAATAATAATAATGCAAGAAATTGCT
Organism: Philhelius festivus; assembly: GCA_963931855.1. Lineage (NCBI taxonomy): Eukaryota > Metazoa > Arthropoda > Insecta > Diptera > Syrphidae > Philhelius > Philhelius festivus. Next base: position 14,177,420 of record OZ007557.1, on the reverse strand, counting down.
GGAAAGAGCCGTAGCATATAAAACACATTGAACCGTCAACTTTTCCGCGGCTTTTTGAGAAATCGATTTTTCTAGCCAATCTTCTCATCTCTAGTTTTCACTTTAAAATAACAAAAAATAAAAATAGAAGATTTAAGCTATTGAGCTTTATTCTTTATAAATTATCCTCTTGGGCTTATTCTAGATTGTGTAAGTCGTATACTCTGTACAACTTGCGAATGCGAAACCAACCTGGCTGGTCGGTTAAAAAATTAGAATACAACATTTTGTCATTTAATATAATTTGTATTAATTGTTTTCTTTTTAAATTTGTAAAATAAATCATTTATTTACTTGCTAGAAAAATAAAAAATAAAAATATGTATCTTGAAACTTGTTATAAAAATTACTTTAAAGGCTGTGCAAGGCGATTAACAGTGTAGGTAGCCAATGTACTTCTTCCATCATCTCTGTACTTCCCTCCATTAAAAATTCGAATTGTCCTCTACAAGTCTCACTATCCGAATGCTGACGTTAAGATGTTTTCTGTAAAATAAAAGTAGATGTTACACATAAAGCTGTACCAGATTCATATATATCTTATCTCACATTTTTTATAATTTAATTAATATTATAGTATTTCCGCGTATACTGTTCAATATAACCTACAAAGAAGACGAAAGAAAGTGATTGAATATATTTTCTATTTCTCTTAATAAAATATAAAATAATTTAAAAATTTCAAAACATTAATTTTTTTTTATAAATTTATCTTTACAGAAATGATCGTAATGTTTACATATTACCGACTATACCCTCACCTGTGAATACAGATGAATATACTTGACAAGGTCTATAAAGGAGTGCTTTACTTTGTTATTCTGAAAATTGTCGTGTTTGTAACGAAGCAAGAACGCCTTTAAACAGAGTTAATACAACAAAGCAATGAATGATACAAATAACTCAACATTGCATCAACATCAGCAGCTAAATGCACACGAGGACAACGAGGAACCATTAGTTTCGTCGACATCAAATGACACGACACCCCCATCGACAACGGTTGCCGTAGTAGTTACGTCCCCAACCAGCTCTAGCAATAGCAGCACAAGCAGTAGCAACAATCATCTTGATAACGCTGGTCCAACATCATCATCGCCAGCTAGAACCTGTGTAACATCGAGTACGGGCAATAATAGTAATGATTCGCTCATTATAGTGTCGTCAAATCATAATCCGCAGCAGCCTGAACAGGGACATCGAAATAATGACAGACTTCCGATAGAAGTATTAAACGATGAACCCAGTTGCAGTAATAGCAGTCGCACTAATACTTACAATGAAGACGCAGCAGCTTCGTCCGCTACTTCAGGCGGAAGAGTGTCGGTGCCATCAATAGGATCCAATAAGAGTATTAATAATTTCAATAAGAATATTGTTCATTTAGAAAAATCTCCCTTAGAAGAGGAGGGAGGAATGGTTGCGCTACGAAAAGCGGCCAGCGAGATGGCCGCAGTAGCTTCGACGAGTAGTAGCAGTGCTATTACGAATGAAGGCAATGAGACGAATTCCACCAAGATTGACGAAGGAGGTGGTAGTACTGGAGATGATGGTGGAGGGGGAGGCAAGAAGTTCACTTATAACAGTGAATCTCCGAAGGAAGAGCGTAAAGTAGAACCCCTGAAAATCAACCTTATCCGACATGAAGCGGTTATATCGAAGATAACGATAAAGCCTATAATTAAACCATCCGAATCTTCGGGATCCTCTCATGAAACGGGAGCTAATATTGAGGGGAGTGCACGAAATTCACCCATACCTAAATTGACTATAAAGTCATCGATGGTAGTTAACAGTGGGGGATCACGAACAGGAGATTCTATCCACAACGAGCCACACATTGTGCCCAAACTGACAATAAGGGCAAGCGATTCGAACGAATCTTCAGCTAATTCGGCAAGTTCATCGCTGCACACAGTGGTTCCAAAACTAACGATAAAAATGGATAGTGGTGGAATCAACTGTATAAACAACGAAAAATCTCACTATATAGAGCTCTCTTCGTCTTCATCATCAACGTCATCTTGTTCATCGCCATCTCCGCCGTCTAATACTGACCTGCAACCACCTTTACCCAAATTGACGATAAAGACGTCTATAGATGGCAGTAGTGAGGCGACGATATCCAATGTCTTACCATCGCCATCTCAATGTAACTTTGTTGGTTCTACATCAACGGCTAACTGTTCCTTGTCAACAGTTCCAAAAATCACGATCAAAAGTATTCCGAAACCGGTGGCGGAGCCATCGGAGTCTGAAGAAGAGGCAAAGGTCCCCAAGTTGACTATTAAAACTAGTCAGGAACACGCCGTGATCATTCAACACCAATCGATTCCAAAGATGACAATAAAGACCAAGTCTTTAGAAATTCACGAATCGGAACCGGTAGAGAAAATTCCGAAGATCACAATCAAAACGACAAGCAATAGTAATGACAGCTTCACGATTAAAACTGTTCAGGAGAATAATTGTTTGTCGGTGGCTTCAAGTAGTTCTTCGCTTCCTAAACTCACGAAATCGACAAATGAAACGAGTACCACATGTACAGTAATTGAACAGTCAGCAGATAGGGTACCGAAGTTGATGATATCGCGTCAAGAGGACCACTCTTTAGTGGAATCCGAAAAAGTGCCTAAACCTGAAAAGATTCCAAAGCTGACAATAAAGTCGATTCCTCCCTCTGGGAATGACAGCGAAAAATCACCTTCCGAAAAACAATTTATCCCTAAGCTTACAATTAAAACTAATGCTAACACGAGCAGTGTAATTAACATTGAAGAGGGGCAAGAGAAGATTCCAAAATTTACAATACGCGCCACAGACAACAGTGGAGAAAATATGAAGCTCACAGTTGTCTCTGACCCACATCCGCCGGCTGATCTGCTTACAGAAACCAGTGGCGAAGAACAACAAAAAATCGTCCCTAAGCTGACGATAAAAAACTTATCATCTCCAAAACTAAAAATCAAAGCAATTCCAACAGCAGCAGCAGCAGCAGTCGACGCAGTTCCCGTCGTAGCCGAAGAAAAAGAAAAGGAAAACGAAGCCAGCGAAGATAATAATTCATCATTAGCAACCGTAGTTTTGGAGAAAAAAATAATGAACGAAATGATGAATCAGTATATAGATGACGTTGAGTCTGTACTCCCAAAGGTGATTTTACAGAATAACCACCCATCAGTAATGAACAACATTTTTGAGTCAGATACGTTACCGGCGACGACGGCTTCTTCGTCATCAGTAGAAGCCGTCGATGGAGAGCGCAAAAACTCATCAGACATGGAAATTGATAAAACTTTAAATCATGATCCTCAGACGTTCAACAATGCAAATCTAAAATTCCCGCAGAGCATTCCGGTAGTAAAAGTTGCAACATTTGATACTGTTGATCTGACGTCATCTCCTTCACCTGGTTCATCGCCAGTGCGCGTTTTCGAAGAAGTCACAAAAGATGCTGTTAAACAGGGAACTGTTAACTTGCTGATGGAAAGACTACAGCAAATGGATGGCGTTATAAAAAAGCAACAAGCTTTAAACGCAGCTATATCAACGTCAGTCTTGGTTTCTCCTCCTTCGCGCCCATGTGAATTAATACCAAACGGGCAGCACGAACAAACAAGTTTACCTTCTTCAGTGTCGATGTTGGAATCAATAGAGATTTTAGATTCTCCGGAAGCAAGTCGTTGTTCGACAACTGATGCGAGTGTAAAAATGGGGATAGTGACATCGAAACCAGTGACAATGACTTTAGACCCAAAAACTATTCCATCTATTGTCAAACAACAATTCCCGCCGAAGGAAAACAACCACACTATTGTAAATAACACTATCAATCATAGTAAGTCCCACCACTCTATAAATAATAATAAAGAAGAACAGTTGCAAATACGCGTAAACAATCTCAAAAGGCACGCACCCATCGGTGAGATATATTCCCCCGACGGGCACAAGATGCCAAAGCTCCTTAGCTATATCGAAAAGAAAACCTTCCCACTTCCAACGTTAAATCACATTGATTTACCGGTAAACAATCACGTTCTTGTGCCTAAGAAGCTAGCTGCTGATCCCTTAGCAATTCCATTGGAATTGGATCCCATAACAAAGAATTTGGAGGCAGTGGACAAAAATCCAATTGCGATGGTGTGTACAGTACCTGATGTTCCTGTGGCACCTCCTGATAAACGGAAACGTGGCAGGCCCAGGAAGTCTGAGAAGTTAGCCACAACTCCTGTTGTTACCCCGAATGCTATTATCACCCCAACTGTACAACCGGTAGGTAATGAAACTGCGGTTCCAGATGATTTGGCGGTAAAGGCAAAGCGTGTTCTTCTCTTAAAAAAACGTCTAGCTATTGATTTCGTAGGATCAGAGCCAGTGGAAGATGGTTCACTTGGTGAGAAACGTTCACAACGGACTCCATTCAGAAACTCACGTCGAAGTGGTACTCCAGTTTTGACTAAAACACCTTCAGAAATAAACTCTGTTAATGAAAGACTCCAGCCTCCTACGAAACTCATCAAACAGTCTTATTCGTCATCATCACAGTCTTCGCAGGATCAACTAATGAATCATAACAGTGTATATACAATCGGAACATCATGTTCATCTTCTTCAATTTCATCTGCCTCGATTTCGAACCAGCTATTTGACTCACAACCAACCGAAATATTGCAAAAACCTATGGACGACGAAAACGAATCAATCGTAGTTGGTGAGAAAACACCTCCACCGACACAAAGTTCTGCGTTTCCCGATGAATTGTTTATGACTCCCAAGACTGAGGACAGAAGACGAACGGATTCTTTAGACGGATCAAGTGGTAGGTTTTTAATAGTTAAGGTTTTTGTTTGCGATTATTAATAATTATTTAATTTTTTTTATAGAAGATATGAATGCCCCACATACACCGTCCCGTGGTCGAGGACGCGGCCGCGGTCGAGGGCGAGGACGGGGCCGTGGCAGAGGAAGAGGTCGAGGAATGCCTCGACCGAGGTGTATCGGAGGTCTCAAGCACACTCCCGATCCCGAACGACTGAAAGGAGTAAACTTCTTAAGTCCGGTAAGTTTCGAATATTAGCCCATATTTTATTTTGTTATTGATTGCTGTTTCATTGTCATTAAATGGGGAAACATTTTTTGCATACTGTTTTACGAAATATTAGCTCCAAGTTACACAAACCGCTTTCCTTGAAGCGCATGGATGTAAAGGAAGAGGGAAGTGCAAAAGTTGGAACAATTTTTTAATACATATATTGAAAAGACATGATGCGATGGCCCAATTTCGTGAGCTTTCTTTTAGTTCGCGGAAAATTTCATACAAAATAGTATTTGCGATTAAGCAAGAGTGAGATTTGTTTGACAGATTATTTGTGCACAAATCATCAAATTTATTTGCACATATCTTCAGTGCGAATAAGATGTGTACAGTCATTGGGCTCCAGGCAAACAAAATGTTCTTATAATGCTATCGACAGTACTTCACTTCTTCCCCGCGGATTGGCCGCAGCGTTATATAATAATCGAAGTGAATAATTATATATTAAGGATTTTACACGTATTGTTAAACAATTCAAACTTGCAAGTTCAAAATGGATCTTTTTAGTTATTATATTCCATAAATTTAGCTGCTCTTTGATTTGGGGCGATATATTTATTTACCTATATAAAATCAAAAGCTTCTTGCATTTTATACAGTGCCGATCACAGGGCCGGTATGTATGTTATATAACAGATATTTAGAAAAGATGGGAGGCCTGGGAAGAGAATTCTAATATACAATAATCTGACTCTTTTTTTATTGACTCGTTCTCGTTGCGCGTGATTTGACAGTTCTTTTATTTTTTTTTATTTTTCTATAGGGCTTATAGGGTTCGAGGTGTTAATCAAACTTAATGTTGGCCAAGTCCAATAAAAATAGTTTTTGTCATAACTTCCATGTCCGTCGGTCTCTTCGAGTGTGTGTTCATCTCTAGACAAAGCTAGAGCTGCAACCGTTGACCGTTCCTTTAAGTTTGGTACATTGCCCGCAACACATACATACATTTTTACAAAAAAAAAAAAAACACGGTGGTTTCTCTTGTGAACATTTTTTTTGAAAAATAACTCGATTCTTGGGACCTATTTTCGCATGTCCTATAGGCAATACATAAAATTAAACAATAAAGTTATACCAGAGTCCCTAATTTAAGATTTTAAGAACTGTTTCGTACATACATACATATGTATGTGAATACTTGGGCCTATGTTCCAGCAAGGTGGAGTTTCAAAAATAGTTGGTGGTAAACAAATTCCATCTAAGCAACTATTGAATTTAGTTACTTGAGAGGATTTTTGTCGTTATATTTTTTTCAGTATGATTTTCTGAACTTTGTCATCAAAATTTTGAATCTAGAATGACGAATTGACCTTACCCTTATAAAAAATTGTGATTATTTGGCATTCCAATAATATTTATACCTGCTATATTGCGATTGACAGTACCTTGACGATAGGCCCATTAAATGAATTCAAGTAAAATGCTTCTTGATGGAACCATATCGCCCCTTTCGAAGAGTATGTATAATTAAGGGCTTTTTAACTGGCGCGGGTAGATTTTATATTGACATTTGTTAAATCTTTTATTTATTATTCAGTTACTCATGTCAAACCAGCATGTTAAGTTACACGATTGAACAGCACCTGCAAATGACAAAACTTTATTATCAAAATGAGTGTTCGTTAGTATAAACGTTGCGCGTGTTGCGCTCTCAACAGTCGATAGTCAACGCTGTTTGTACGCTAAATGGGCTTAAAAGAGTTTGGAAGAGGACCTCAATTTTGACGAAAAATCATTTTTAGTCATGAGGTGCATTTTTGTGTTTTTTTTTTTATAATCTACACGCGTTCAAGGGATTATGATTACCCTTTAAATGTTTGAACACAGCGCGGGCGTGAAGTTAAGGAAGAGAAAGAAGGATAGGAAAGATGTGTGGCACGATGTTCTGAGACTGAAGGTTGTTGTCTCAGATATTTTATCTCCAGGGATGGCGGCTGAACTAAAGCGGAGAATGCCGTGTCTTATTTCTATGTCGCTTATGATTCACATTATTTTATTCGTTTTCATCCTTGTTGGGTATACTAGTTAAACTTAATTACATGTTGTTAGTGTTATGCCTGAACAACATGTAATTAGTAAACCAGCAACACATTGATGACAATTTTAGAAGGTTTTTAATGGAATTAAAACGACATAGACGACGGCAGGGATCGAACCTGTGATCATGAGGTTCACAGGCGAGCACACATCCATCGCGCCACGGCCACCCCCGTTAACAAGCAAAATTATATGTATATGGGACGACACCAACCCTCAGTAGGTTCACCAGATGATAATGCATCCTCAAAAAGTTACCGTTTGGTGTTGATTTATGGCCAGAAGTGTCATTGGTCCGTACTTTTTGGAAAACGACTTTGGGAAGGCGATCACCGTCAATGTACCATATGGACTTCGTGCTTCGTAGGTCCAAAAAATGTTAAAATTTTCTACTATTATTTTGTGTGTTTAAACTTAACACGTTTAATGATTATTCGAAAAACCTGAGATAGGCAAACAACTTTTTCTCAGTACTGTCCCACTCTCTCGAATTTGATTGCTTGTTCGAACTCACCACACTCACTGATTCTTCCCTCTGTCCTACATTTTGCTAGCGGCAATTTGTTTTCCCCTCTTTTTTACGAATACTATCAACACTACTACTACTTCAAAGATATACCGTAAAAATTCTTCCCATACAGACATTGACGTATCCAGCTCCACAAAAACGCTTTCATATCATCTCTTTATTTTCGCTATTCCTCTTTACTTGCCCTTCCCAATAAAATAATGTCAACAAGAAAAAAAAAAACGATACGAAATATGTCTCCACCAAAAGATGACTATAATCAATGTCTCCTGGTTCGTATTCGACTATTATTATTTTGCAATGCAATAGAATCACCTGCGCTCTGCAGTGCATTGCTGGTTTTGAGTATCCGAATTTTGGCATTCGCCTGCAATGTGTTGGCATTCTAACATTCTTCATTACATTGTAGCAATTTTTTTTGCTCATGATGTGGGTTGGAGGAAAAAGAAGAATTCCGTCATCATATTATCTGTATATGTATACATTCAATTTATCTGAAAGAGTATGATCTACAGATGCGTATGATTGTATACATGTACATACTTATGTGTGTTTGTACGTTTTTTTTTTATTGCGTAAGATGAATTCGCTTGTTTTGATTTTTAAAAATTCTGATTCTAAATTTGGCAACAAGTATTTGTTGATTTACATATTAATTCAATTTATGTTAATATAGCCAAAAAATGTGAGGTGGTGAAGTAATGATATTATATTGTCGGTTTTTCCCCTCGACAGAAAAGGAACATTGAGAAATTTGAAATTTGAAATTCTGGCAGGAGAGAGGACAAAAACACCTGTTGTGCAAAAAAAACATTATTTCCAGGTTTACCATATCAAATCAAAGTTAAAATCCAATAAGTGAAAAGTGCGAAAATTCAGACTAGCAATCTTTCTTACAATTTACTTGCCCTTAAGGGTTTATTGAGACCCTTATAATATTAAACACAGCAGGACGAAGGGTTTTGAAAGTTTCCAAATTGAAATGACAAGGGAAAGCGTGTTGTGCGACTAAAAAATGAATCTATTTAGCGGTACGTCCACAATTAGGATTCCTAGCGAAATGGGTATCACGGGTGAACTGGCAACTGGTAACTTCAAGGGAGCATTGCTTGTGAAAAAAAAAACAATTAAATGGGAATGATTCCGTAACAGTTCTGTTTCCTATCAGTTTTACCGCTCTGTTTTGAATTCTATACAGTAAATGAAGAGCTTGGGAAGTATAAACGACTTATGCATGCCAGTTCAACACAATAAAGATTTTGCCAAGGGGTACTACTTTAACATATGGTAGTTTAAAATTTTGCGCCTTTGTCGAAAAATATTTACCCTTAAACCTAAAATAATACTCTGGAAAAGTTTTAACTTAGTAACACTTTTTACTTTGTTTACTTAATAACACTTTTCTATACAATAAGTCCGTTCTGCACCACCTGCAATGTTCCACTAAATCTAGATTATTTATAAATAGATGTATATTATCTAAAAACTACCTAAAAGATTTAAACATACTCGAAATACTTAAAAATCCCAGCACTAAAAATATTGAAATAGTAAACGAATTTATAGGTATCTTATCTTAAATATAAAATTTGACAGTATTACCTCAGAGCTAATAGTCCTCGCAGCTAGACTCTATTCTTGTATCTTTACCAGGTTATTTTTAAATACCTGGTATTAAATAATAAATAAATAAAATAAATAAAATATGCAAACACTCGTATGTGACGACTACTTCTTTTTAGGATTAACGCCATACATCGATGCATTAACCCATCTTAGATTTAATGGTGTCTACTGTCCTGCGATAAGAAACTTAATCTCTTATTCGTAAGCCGATACTCATCAGAACTTTATTTATCTTTGACGAATAAAAAATACAATTTTTTCGTTATAACAAAAGTATAAAATTCATTTAATAATTTTGCTTACGTTAACTCATGTTTGTTTGCTGTAAATTTATTTCAAGTAAAATTTCCTTATAATCGTCTTCGCTTAGTTCTTAGTTGGAGAAACAGTTTTAGCAATAAGTACTTCACTTATAGACATAAATAAGTTGGATCCTATACGATCGAATGTAACGTGTATTACACGGTACTATCTAAAAGAATTAGAAGGATAGTAAATAAGTTTATTTTTTTTTGCATAAATTTTGAATAAAGGGAATATTATCTCATGAAATAGTGCTCGAAACTAAATTATCAGTCAAGGACTGTTTAAACCCACAAGAGTGATGTAATCTATTTGTTTCTTTTTTTTTTTTTTACTCACAGGAGCGTCGAAAATACATTGAAGCTTGTGCCAATAGAACCCCGTCAGAAGTTCAAATTTACGAAGAAGACACTCGCATGAGCGCCGATCTCGATAATTCCCGGTAATATTATTTTATATACATTCTACTATAAAACTAAATAAACAAAATTATTGTACTTCCCATATAGCCCAACAGAATACTTTAACAACGATGATACACAAAGTTCCATGATAAGTAATACAAGCATTTTAGATAACAGTGCCGTTGTTCGCAAAGTCAGAAGGAAAAAATTTGAAACTGTTGCAACGGAAAAGTAAGTATTTGTTTTTTTTTTTTCTAGCTTATAATATTATTTGGTTTTATATAAAATGATTGTTCTTAAATTTTTAGTCCGGAGTATACTGTTGACCTTATTGCTGAATACGATTGGCCACCACCTAAGGGCTGTTGCCCAGCAAAGAATCGTGACACGTTTATGATTCAAGAACAAATAGCCTTGTACCTGGGTATTAAAAGTTTTAAACGAAAGTATCCGGATTTGCCACGACGACAAGTCGATATGGAAGAGCGAAATTGGCTGCAGGAAAAGGGTCTGGTTGCAGAGAAAATGTGTGATCTCGGTATTACAGCAGTATGGGCTTCCGATGTACTTGACATTATGTACACCGATTTTTACGAGAAATACGAAGAATACAAAAATTTCGTGCGTCAGCGCCATATACGCGAGCTCGAGGCTAAAGCAAAAGGAGGAATGAACTTCAATGTGACTTATCGGGGGATGGCAACACGAGACAGAGCCTTAAACGCGACATCTAAGTGGAATGCACATTTTAATAAATCGTATGTAACACATTACACATTTTTATATAGAAATTGCAAAACCTAATATTTTCACAGTCGGAAGGAGGAACGTCGATCATGTTTGGATCTGCAAACTTTGGTCATCAATGTACCATTACCGGCGAAATTAGTCAACCGTCCAGCACCGGTTACGGTTAAACCTATGGAACCATCGTGCAGTTATGCAATGGCATTAGTACCAGGCCAGTTCTGTGAAAATTATCGTCATTATACGCCCCAGGAATTAAGGTAAATAATTAGTGTTTTTTGTGAAAGAAGGTAATATGTATGTTTATGCTTTAATATTGTTTTATTTTCTTAGATCATATCCAATTAACACTGTTCTTGAAAACCCTATGAGGTGGAAAGAAAGACTAAGTTCAGTAAATAATGAGAATCCTGATGCGTCGGATGTTGAAGCATCGTCCTCGTGTGAAGAAGATAAAGACGATGATACTGTCAGTTCCAGCAGCAGTTGTTCATCAGAATCAAGCTCGGACGATTCGGTAAGTTTATTTCTCAGAAATTTGTATTGAATAAAAATGATTGAAAAAATAAGGGATTTTTTCTAATAGAAACCCTGATTCAAATAAATATTTAAAATATCTTTTCAGGACTCTGATTCTTGTCAATCATCAGACGAAGACAAACCTCCGGATGGTCTTAATTGTAGTGTATGCCACCTGCCACAGAATAGTAATCCAAAAGGACTGCCTGAAGTATTTATTCGATGTTTTACCTGTCGCAGGAGAAGTACGTTCACTTAAAGTATTTGAATCTTCAATGCTTATCCCTTTTCTTATATTTCAGTACATCCTACTTGCATAGAAATGCCAAATCGTATGGTATTCCGAGCTAGAAATTACAACTGGCAGTGTGCCGATTGCAAGTGCTGTATAAAGTGTAAGAGAAAACAAGATCCAACAAAGATGTTGTTTTGCGAACAATGTGACCGTGGTTATCATATCTACTGCCTTGGTGTTAAAACTGTACCCGAAGGTAAGATTCTAAAAAAAATTGATTACTTTAAATAGAGTCGTTTGTGATGTTTTACTATCTTTTTTTTTTAGGTCGGTGGCACTGCGAACGTTGCCTTGTATGTATGCGCTGTGGTGCTACTAAGCCACAAGGTCATCCTCAGCCGCTTTTATCTCCCCCAGACTCACCTGCTCTCGTTAAAGCTAACAAAAATAAAAAATTAAAATGGGTTAATGAATATCGAATTGATCACATTTCCAAATTGCGCGAGCATTGTTCAATGTTGTGCGTTCCTTGTGCAAGGCACAAGGCCAATTCCCGACGTTCTTGCAACACCAACAACTCTACAACGACTACAACACACGGTGGCAGTGCACATTCCCATAGCAACCAACAAATGTCACCGCCACCACCACCTCCACCGGTTGCGGCTATAGTAACACCTGCGCCTCAAAACCTTAACACAGTCCTATCACCGACGTCGACGCCACTGAAACCAAAAGCATCTAAAAAACCCACAAAAACATCAACAACAAGTCCGTCGGTGTAAGTAAACTGTATTTTATTTTTAAAACAAAATGATTTATTATATTAAACAATAAAAAAAGTTATAAATAAAAACAAAAAAATATAATTACTAAAATTAAAGCGAAAATCGTTATGAGAAGAGACTAATTAAATTAAACATTTATTCACACCCACACACACACCAATAATAAACCCCACGCAAAACTGCAGCCTATGAACTCTTATTTATAATGTTTATATATATATAAAACTACCTTTATTTTGTTAATTTATTGAACAAAGCACCATTGAGATAAAATAGTATGTTTGTTTTTATACAAAAGGTTTAGTTTTTCCCTCTATGAGATAACTTATTTTCTAAGATGATCAATATATTGTACATAATATTCCTAAGCGAAGTAACAAACTAGCAAATTCATAAAATTTTAAGTCGTACAATTTTTTTTTTTTATATTCAAGGTTTATGATAGTGGTGTACATGTGTGCCTCAAATTGCGAGTCTATATAATTTTGAATTAAAAACCAACATAATAGTTTGATGACTTTATGTTGTATATTTGGACTAGTTAAACAAATATCGTTTTTTAACATATTTTCGTTTTAATTACTAAGATTTATTTTATTATCAAAAGCTTACAATGAGAGGTTTCATGAGTTTTAATAATATTTTGGATTGCGTCAAACTTATTTACTATTCAGTCAAACTCTTGTTGGTACAGTTAAATTAATTTAAGGAAAAAATAAACATTAACTGGAATAACATAAAGTATATAAATCAAGAACTTAAAAGGAACACACAATTTAAAACTAGAACAACAAAATATCCCCTTCATAAAATAATTCGTAGTTCCAAACTTTATTTTATTTTAATACGATACCATGCATGCTAAGTGTTGAGTCGATACAGCAAAATCAAGAATGACCAAAATTCCGAATTTTATCAGGTTTTAGAATACAAAACTCAGAATCACAAGACCCTGAAATGATAATTGTTTAAGTTTGTGGGCTTAATACAGAGTGCAGCAACATTAATCCTTTTTTGAGTGGAGTATTTTCTACAGGATAGGCTTTAAAGTACTGTGTTATTCCTGGTCAGTCCATCATACGTTAGATAAGTGAGGAACGTGCGTTTGCTATCAAAGAAAAAGGCTTATGCACGTTTTAAAAAAAAAAAATTACCGCTTTTCAGTATTTATTCAAAACTATTCAACACTTCTGAAATCAACAGTGTAGCATTGCAAATTGATAAATCTACTTCAAACTATGAATTACGGGAGTATATAATTATATAAATTGGATGGAATTTTTGAATTTGGAGAAATAAAGGAGAACTTATCATGTATCTGCGAACTGCGAACCAACAAATATTCGTATACAAATATAAAAAAATTGTTTGCAAACATGTCTGAAGAATCCGATTCCAAATCACAGACGATAATTATTAAATCCATCGAATTAAAAAAGAAAAATGATTTACCCAATCGTCGTTTTTAAAGCATCAAGAGCAGATTCTAAAAAGGTATCAACGACTTTTGTAAGACAATCCGTTTCCCGTAGATATACTCCAAAACATTTTCATTGTTCACTTTTCAGATACTCGAAAAGTATATACTGAAAAGGTTTGGGAGTGTCTCTTTAAAGTTGCTTATCCTAAAAACATGGTTGCTACATTTTTTGGAATCTGCTCTTAAAGTTTTCAAAATAAGCATGAAAATCTTTAAAATAGAAGCAGTATTGAAAAAAATCACTCCTAGAATACACTCCGCCAAATACCCATAGTTCTCTAAAAATGACATTGTTGTTTTGAAACTTTTGAACTTCAACAAAATATGGTTTTGAACACAATACTTTGCGGATTGTTCCTGCAAAATAATACTTCGATCATTCTTTTTCCTGGCAAAATTGTGTGGATACTTTTTGACCAACAACGATTAACGGTGTTTTGCACGCGAACTACGTACTGGTCGGAAAAAAATCCAAAATCAAATTTATCCCAAGAAAAAATGTGTATGGGAGACAAATTTTTTCCCGATCTCCGAACTAGAGAACAAAAATATCCCTAAAACTATCACCGTGTTTTTGTTGTTCTTACAAAGCTTCTATAAAAAATCTTTAAATAATATGTTAGTTTATTGAAACCCACTAAAATTTATTACAGGCTGAATTTGGAATGTTCAAAGTAGCCATCCAAAAATAAGCATATTCCACCCTTCAAATGCTTCCTGTTATGTCGAATTTTAAATTCTTAACTTGTAGTGTTTCAGGTCAAGTTGTTTGAGTTATTGCCCAAAGTTCCCAAACAATATTTTTTTTTCATGTTTTGACTTGAAACAAAACTGAAAGCAAGGAACTTTTCTACCAAGTGTTGCACTAACTACATAAAGTTTAAGGCAAGAAGTGTTCAGAAACCCAAGGTTAACATATTTTGCTTTTCTCACTGAGTAAAACGAGTAAAATCAAATATAGGGGGAGGCTTCGGAATTTGTATTGGTATTCTTCGTTAACCAAAAGTTATCGTTACTATTATTTTAGTCTAACATTAAAGTCTCAATAAAATTCAATTCAATTCTTCGAGGAAAGATAAATTACATTTTTTTTTTGATTTTTGCTCATTTTTGTTTATTCAAAGTGATTCGGTTTTACCAGTCTCTTTTACTAATTACATACATATGCCAATTAATTCTTTTGAACAAGGTGTGATTCACTGACAATAAGCTAAAGAAAACATTATTTCATTGATGGAGAGTTGTATTTTCAAAAATACCTACTGCATGTTTTTAATAATTCGAATTATACAGCAATTAAATGATATAAATGATATTGAATACAAAATGTTTTCACCATGAAATACAAAGTCGATACTATTTTGTTTATTCTAATTGAAAGCATTTCAATTAATTGCATATATGAATGACAGAAAATTATATACAACAAATAAAAAAAGAAACTGAAATTGAAAGCAATTGTTCGTTGAAGCACTGAATGTATAAATCAATTTGAAATATGTGTGCTATATATAAAAAAGAAAACATATTTTAACACTGCGATATCGATTTGTGTTATTCATTCATTCCCTGAAAACGGCCTTTAAAAGTTTTTATTAATTCAATCGAACGTAATATAAAAATAATATTTTGTACCTTTTCATCAGTTAATCCCACATATTTGTTGTATATTTTTAACTATTCACAGAATCCATCCGAATCGGAATTTAATCAAACTTGCAAAATACAAATTAATCAAATTTGAGCTTAATAAAATATCACTCCCATGTTTTTTTGTTTTATAATGTTAATGTACATATGAGTATGACGTATGAATTAAGTTGAATTTCATGCTCTATTTTCTGGGTCGAAGAGTTTATTTTTTGTTTAATTAAATTATGGGATATTAAAGTGTTTAAATAATTGGTTTTTGGGTTAACTGTGCCAATTATCAGTTTTACAAAAAACGTAAACAATCTTAACAGACGATTTGACCCTTTTTTTCTTAATATAACAATTGAAATAAACAATTTAAATTTCAATTGAATTTAATAAATCCAAAACTATCTGCATACACAAAATACCTAAGCTTAAGATATTGGGAATATCATGAGATATTGATTAAAATAATTCTTAACCCACATAAATTGCATACAAATTAATTAATTTAAAAATTCATCAGACAATATTAATGTATTAAAGCTAATAAATTGAACTCCAGCTTCTCTCTTTAACTTGATCAATGCAAATCTATTCAAACTACGGACAACAAAGGTCAGAACATAAACTCTCTATTGATAAATAATAATCTACTAGACGGACGCAATTCGACCCCTAAAGAAGCTGTCTGTCAAAATGACAGTTGTTGAGGTACCGTTATTACCAACAATGTAGCTCAATGACTATGAATTCTGCGAATTGATGTGATTTGTAGGTTAGCTATCTTCAAAATTCCTTTCGCATTCCCTATTTTTGTTTTCTACAAAAAAAAAATCTATTCAGATTTTTAATTTATAATTTCTTCGTATTCCAACTGCCTTTAAACAAAGTTTTGCGCTTATTGTGTTTCTATTTCTTTTTTGTTGACGCTGTTCATAATTGAAACAAATTTCTTTTTATTCTATGGATTCATTCTTAAAAGAAAGATTTTATTTATAATTAATATAAGTTAGGAAATACACAATGTAATACTGTTAATAAAATTAAAATCTCATATCTCTCATTACCTTATTTTTATTTCTATTAAGTTCCAAAATATTTGTTTTTTTTTTTATACAAAATACATAAATGCTATGCAGTGATAGAGTTTAAGAATGGAATCAATTTAAGTTTTCAAATTCACCTAATAACATAAATAAATAAACAATATACATACATATATAAATATATATTTTTTTACGAACAAAAATATATTTAAAACTCATTTAATAATTAATAATCTTTGTAAAGCACTCTTAAATAAATGTGTAAATGGCTTCAGTTTAGTTTTAAAGATTCTCGAAATAGAAATAAAAAAATTATAATAAATTAAAATCATTGTGTACAGAAAACAAAAAACAAAAAAAAAACATTTAACTATAGGAAATTAGCAATTAAGACTAACAATAGTTAAAATATTTTGTGTACAACAACATTTGCTATGTGTATATTATTAGAAGAAAAAAATAAGAACAAATTAATGAAAATACAAATAAAAATATATATTTAATTGTTTTAAATTTTCAAAAAAAAAAATCTATGTTTAATTTTTCTCATTTAAGTTTGCCGTAATTATATGTAAAAGTTGTATATTTTTATATTAAAAAAAAGAAACAAATTAAATGGATGAAAGATATAAAATTATAAATAGGGATTGAACGAAAAAAAAAATAAAATAAAATAAAAATGTTTATTGAGTTAAGCGAAAAACTTACATACACGATAAAAAAAATGGAGATGATACTATGACTAAGTAAATTCAATAAAAGTAAATATATATTTCAAAAGAAATGTTGTCCTATGGTTTTTCTTTTATGATGTCCTGATTATTTCATTGGATGCCTTGTTTTGCTTATATTTTGCAGTTCCGAAGAATACATTTTTGGTTATCTCGCAGGTCGTTAAGATGTAAAAATTAATCGTCACAACAGTATCTTCAATTTACTTCTCGCCAATATGGGAACCGACTGTTTGTGTATATGAGGATATGAGAATGTTGCGAAATGGTGCATATGAGGAAAAAAGTGCGCTGTTTTGATAGACAATTAACAGGAATTAAATCTATTAATATCGCTTAACAAAATTTCACAATGGAAGAAGATCAATAACTTTATATTTTTCTGAACACAGCGAAATGGTTCTAAGGCAAACATTGGCACGGTAGTGTCCAGCCAAGTTCGCTGCACTACGTCCTCTACAAGAACAGGAGTGGAATCGCGTCGAACCCAAGAACTGAGAATCGAACTTCAAATAATACAAAGCAAAAAAACAACAAAATATTCCCTAATAATAGAGTTTTTTCGATATTACTCCACTTGAGAAATTTTATAATAAAATTCATAAACTTAGAACTTGGCGTACTTTTAGATCTCACTACTTTTCACAACTGGCATGTTAAAGACAGGGTTTTTGTACTTGGCTTTCTTTCTTGACATTTACATTAT
The DNA here is from genome assembly GCA_963931855.1 of Philhelius festivus. NCBI lineage: Eukaryota > Metazoa > Arthropoda > Insecta > Diptera > Syrphidae > Philhelius > Philhelius festivus. The sequence continues at coordinate 14,159,497 of OZ007557.1, read as the reverse complement.
GTGTTTTGTTTTAATTTTATTACACTATTGTATTCCTAGAACTGCGCGCAAACTGACTACGATAATTGCAGGAGCTAAAAATTGGCAGGAAGATCACTTCATACCGCTTATGCGATAAAAATGAATATAAAATGTTTTGAGACTGTACTCATCTGATAAATAAAAGTTAACATTTCAAATTGTTTTTACTTGTGATATGCATAACTGTACATTATGTACATAAGTATTATAAAAAGTTTTTGATTCACAATCAATATTGAACTGGAGATTATAACTACTACACACTGCTACTTATGTACCTCCACTACGACCTAAACCAATAAAGCAATTTTCTTTAGACTTAGTACTTTGAGTTTTTTTTTTAGCTCCAAAAAACGGTACGATAATTTGTGTATGTACCTGAAAATCGATTGGAAGACTTAGCGTCTCAGTCTACCGCACTTACACGAAGGTAGCCTTTGCTTAAAATTTATTTTCATAAAATTTTGTGGAAGTTTAAAAAAACACTTTCTTTTATACCAAAAAAATTCTATAAAGTACCGTTATATTTTCGGTTTACAAAATTTAAGAAAAAAACGATGTTTAAAGAAACTACAAACATCCGCTTCAGGACTATTCAAATGAGATTTAAATTTTAAAACATTTGTAAGTCTTAATTGTTTACAAAAACTAGGCAAAATAGTGGAAAACTTAATAAAATTAATGTTAAGATATATAAATTTGCATTTTAATTGTTAAAGTTAGAGAAATTTGAGAAATTAAATTGATCGTCGGGAATCGTTACAAATACGTCGTTTGCCACTTTCATGCTGCGAATAATCCCTTAGACTGTAGTCGAATAGACAGACAAATTCATTATAGCTAAAGCATGAAAAAAAGCTTCATACAGAAAATGGCGGAACAAATAGTTTGACAGGTAAACAAAAAACTATTAATTTTGATGGTGAATTGAATTATGTTGTGACGTTTCGTTTAGGCTAAATCACCCCTCACTTCAGAGTGGGGGTATGATTAGAGGATTAAATTTGCATTGCGTATGTCTCTCCTCTTGTACGAGTATCTCCTCAACATTTTAGTGAGCTTATTTGCGGATTTGTATTCACTTTTGCAATGATTAAGCGATTATCATGTTCAGTGAACTTTCATGGTCGAAGTGAATTGTTGCAGGACTTACATACATATGTCAGTTTCTACTAACTGTCATTTCTATTTCTATTTAACAGCTAAGTTTTTCAATTTGTCGTGATTTTTTACCACGAGGTACCATATTCAGTTTATATTATTTGTATCTTTAAAAAAAAATTCTTTAATAACTTATTGTGAACTTAATTTTAGTGATGCGATTTTTTTACACATAGCTGAAAAACATTTGATCTCAGAGCAAAGCTACACAAATAGTTAAAATTTCACTTGCCAATAATTGTGATAATGAAGTGAAAAATGTTCGAGGACCAATATAGTGCAATATGATTTAAACTAACTGGCGTTCGATATCCTAATAGAATGGGTGAGTACCTACTTTTGTGACTGAGTTTACCAATTCCGTAGCTTTTCTTATTGTTTGTTTAGCAATGTGTGTCTCCTTAATAAATGTTGACAAATATATCTCAAGAAAAAAAGAAAATTCAATACCTAGTATTCATGTATTATAGTATAAAATTTAAATTTCAAAATGCACCTGCTTATATCAAATTTGATTCCCATCTAAATATGAATCGTTTAGATGCATATGTAACTTTTCAAACCTCATTAAAAAAGGGACTAACTTTTTAAGGAATAACGCCTATTTTCGCAATTTGCATAACAAAGAGACTTTTCGTCTGGCATTCGTTATATAAAAGACGTGATACAATTCAACACCTCCAGCAGAGTAAAAATGGATTCACTCCAAATTCAAACTAACGACGCATTCCATTATCATTGGATGGTTTGGAAAATAACAGGGATTAAAGTTCCAAATGGTTTCCCTAAAAGACTTTATACGATGTACGCTCTTTTGATTAATTTATTTGTGACAATTTTGTTCCCACTTACTCTAATCATGAACCTATTCCACACCGAAGGACTGCAAGAAGTCTGTGAAAATCTGACAATAACCATAACTGATACCATAGCGAATTTTAAGTTTCTAAATGTGTTTTTCGTACGGTCAAAGTTGTTGTCGATTAAAGATATTGTGGACAAGCTAGATGTTCGAGCTCAGAACGAACCTGATCAACAAAAACTTCTTCAAGAATCAGTGCAAGTAGCTCGGGCTACTTTTAAGATATTCTGGGGTCTGTATAGCTTTGGAACTTTCTTAAGTTTGTGCAAAATCGCAATCGATAGCGATAGAAGCCTTCTATATCCGGCTTGGTTCCCTTTGGATTGGAGGCACTCAATGTGACAGTATATAATCGTTTTGGGATACCAGCTTTTTGGTCTGATTGTGCAAGCTATTCAAGATGTAGCCAATGATTCTTATCCCTCAGCATACTTGTGCATCCTCACTGCTCATCTTCGAGCACTGGGTCTGAGGGTGAGGAAAATAGGAAAGAAGAGCAATGATTTGGAAGCTAATTATGCAAAGCTGGTTGCATGCATTGAAGATCATCAGACCATTCTGGAGTAAGTTTAGCTCCAAGCATTTCATTCTTTGTAAGAAAACTAATAAAAAATCATTTTCAATCTGTGCCAGACTCCATGTGACGATTCAAGGAATTATATCTACAGCTTGTTTGGCTCAATTCATATGCTCAGGATTGGTTCAGTGCACAGTTGGAATATACGTTCTGTTTATTATGGGAAAGAATGAAATATCTGCCTTGATATTGTCGGGAATATTCTTTTTAGCAGTTACTCTGGAAAGTTTTTTGATTTGTTACTTCGGACACAATCTGAAACAGGAAAGTGAGAATCTAACTAATGCCATATACGATTGCAACTGGACACAACAATTGCCAAAGTTTAAAAAGACTTTAATATTTTTTATGATGCGAACTCATCGGCATAATATCATATTGGCTGGAAACTATATCCCTGTGGATTTTCCAACATTTTTAATGGTAGGAAGACGAGGATTTAATTAATTTCCATTAACGCAGATAATTTTCTTTCTTCAGATAATGAAATATTCCTATTCAGTTTTTACACTGCTTGTTCGATTGAAATAAGTCTGGGATGAAAGCTGAAAGCCCTGTTCTCTAGAATAATAATTGAATGCATACTTTTTGAAATTTGGAAAGCAGCATTAATCCGGAGTGGCATTTGAAAGATGTTTTTTGGGTAATAAAGAATATACATTCATACATCTACTAACTATGTGTAAATGCAAAAGTCGTATCAATTAATAAAGTGAAGACTTTATTGTCTTTGTTTTTTCTTCTTGGTAATAATATAAACCGAAAGTCTGATTTATGTTTAAAGGATAGTTCTTAAGGGTAAGCTATTTCTAGGATGCAGTGGATGATTAACGTGTGATATAATTTAAGTCTGCACATCATAACGGGACAATTTTCTGCAATAAATAATCATATTCCTAAAAGATAAATTGGTTCCTTCACAATATTCTTACTATTGTTGGCAAAACCAAGAAATAAAAAGTCTGAGTAACGTCTACAAAATTCCAGAATTTGAAAAAGGAAAGGATGCGCCTTTTTTGGAAGGTTGGAGAAGCTTCATAAAAAATAAGGGGCTCAACATTAGGTCTCAAGAATTTTTTCAGAAAGCGAATGTTTGAGGATCTCAAAAGGTAGGAACGAATTCCATAAATTCTAATGCAATGCCTCTCAATTGTTCTCTAAATATTATATTTTATCAAAACATATGTACATATTAACGTGTTGACTATTTTCTACAATTATTATTGGCAAAAAAGTGACACCATGCTTTGATTATTTTTTGATTATGTCAATATCATCGGCTCATGACAGTGCATCTGTTTTGTCTTAATCCCTTTTTGATATCTAAGCTATCGGTGGGAAACATTTAAGGTGCATTCGCCATCCAACACAAATGTTCGAGTTGGCCAGGATGACAAACGTAGACATAGCACTTCTATATCATACTTGGCCATGAGATCGATGAAAACGTTTGAGTGTCAGTTTGAAGTTCTGCAATACTGTGAATTTCATTTGTCTAAAGTTATTAAATCGATGACAATAAGAGTTTCAGGTGTTCACATAATACGACATAAAAGATCTTGTATTCTTGCAGTCTGTGAAAAATTTAATAGTTCTAAATTCTGTAATATTTCCAACCTTGAATGTTGTCACTAGGGTATTCTCAACCCAAACAAAACGACAAAAAAAAGGAACATCGATACATCTTCAACATCAACTTTTGAATCATATTAAAATAAAATAAACAATTCGTACTTGACGCCCTGCAGCACACATACTAATCTGATTGTTGGATTTTTTTTTATAAAAGAAGTGTTTCCTCGAATATCCGTATTCTCTAGGTTTATGTTAAAAAGGGTCTAATTTTCAAAAGTTAAATAAACAATAATATGTACTATTTAAAAGCAAATCTGTAGCATCATAAAGGAAATTGAATGTTTATTATAAACAACGATGAACTTGTGATGAGTCTTGCAGGCCGTTAAAATCGGTCAAAGACCCTTACTTCTTGCCTTCGGCTGGAATCTCTTGCATACGCAATTCTCAAATTAAGTAGAGTTGTTAACGCTCGCTTTAGGGCAATGATATAAAAGTATGTGTGTATGATAAATAATTAGGAAATCTGTTATTCACACTTGACGAGGTTCCCGACAGAGGGGCATTATTTAATGGGGTGAAAACAGGGTCGGATTAACCCATGTGGTAGAACTCCCTTTTGTTTTTTTTTTCTTGCATTGATTTTAAAAGTTCGTTTTTGTTTTTTTTTTTTTTAATATGTATTATTTATAATATGTCCTTAAGTGGGCTCCAAAGAAGGTTACGAAAACAGGAAACAAAATTTGTATTTTCGGATTGTGAGCTAAAATATTATATCTGTGAAAGAAAAACTTCATAAAACTTAACGATCACTAAATTTCTCGTGGAATGTAAACTTATAAGGGTTTCATTTTGTATTGAATTTCTTCGCATTCTTAAATGTCATCGAAAGTGATGTGTGAGCGTTGTTTTATGGTTGTTTATCAAAGTTCTCTTAATGTCTGTGTGCGGATCTGAGGAATATTTGTTGTAAGAAAGGGAAAGGTAATAAATGTCTGGGATGCAACTACTACCATGAGACTGCTCGGCCTTGTAAAGCTGCCTTTTTTGTCACATAGACAATGCGGACCTGGACGAGTTGTGCAACATAAATAATCATACGGGTATTTGTGGTAAAACACACTTCATCCACCATCAGTGAATCAGTTAGAGACTTTACGAGAAATCAATAAACAAACAAAAGTGCGTTAATTAATAGATTTATTAATAACTTTAACACGCGCAATCGATTGAACACCAATTGATATTTATTCGAAGAGTAAATAGTAGAAATTGATCAATTTTAACGTGGCAATATACTCGTATGTAAAGCTACTTATTGAAAAAGTGACATTCATTTTTGTTTGCAAGAATCTCATCTGTATTCGCGATATAATTTGGATAAACGAAGAGAAAGCTAGTTGAAGATTTTAGGTTTCAATCTTTGCGAGAATTCGAAGTATGCATGTATTTATGTATGTATGTACATACTCGTATATTCAAAACTCTTTTTCTAAATCGATAGCCCCATTTTCATTGTGCTATACATTGAATATTGTTGCAACCTACTCGTATCTATCGGAATTTAATAAAAAAAAATTAAATGATAAAATAATGGTTTATATAGGCAGTTTATATTCTTGTTCATCTATAAACCCATAAATGCGTCGCGTATCGATTTCTATTTTAAAATACCTTTGCTGTTTCATTTAATTTCCACTCTATTTTGAACAATTTTTACTTTTTTTGTCGAAGACTACAACATTGCTGCATCTTTTTCCATGTCACGAATTTTTGCTGACATGAAGAAATTGGCAGCAATCGTCAAATACCGTAACGACATTTTTACAATTTTCAAGGAGCCTGACAATGTCCCAAATACAGAAGTAAAAATTGTGTCGTGTTTCAGACGATTGTATCTGACAATTTAATTGTCAAGTAGCCGTCTGTCCTAAAAATGACATTTCTGTCAACAACAATTTGATCGCTGGTTAAAAAGAAGTCAGTAAAAAAATGGCAGTTGTGCTGGTAATAGAACTTTAAGGCCGGTATTCACCGAGGGCTCCTAAACGGCTCTTAACTTTACGAGGCTCTTAACTTGAAATTTCTGTGGGGTATTCACCAACCACTCGCAAGTGTTTTTCGAAGTTCGAAAATGAGAGCCACTCTCTCTTGTTCAGGCATACCCAAACTGTGAAATGTTGTGGAATGTTGGTCTTGTCTTGACAGCAAATGGATACTCTTCTACTTGGCATTGCTCACATGGATTCGAGTAAATGCGTGCGTGGCACATGCACAAGCGAACAAACTTTCGAAGAGAGCGCTCGTAAGTTAGGACAGGAGTGGTCGGGCTCGGGACCACTCCTAACTTTTAAGAGCGCTCGTAGATCTTCACTAATATTGCTTGGTGAATAGGTTTATGAGCTTCTTAAGTTATGAGCGCTCGGTGAATACCGGCCTAAGTTATTGAAATGAAAATGGTGCTATGCATTAAATTTTAGAATTGAAATTGACATATGGAGTGAGTTTGATCGTTTTATTCCACCTTGCGCTGGCTATGCAGCAATGAATAAAACACACCTATTGTCAAACAATAGTTGAAAACTAACATGGTTTTGAGACAAAAGGAAATACATATACATATCTACATATGACGACTGTCAATCGTCTATACTTAGCTTAAGTACAACTTAGCTTAAGTTCAACTTAAAAAACAAAGGTTGGTGTTTAAGTGGGTTTGTCCAGAAGAGAGAGAAAAACATCTCAACATAGGTTTCAAGGGAATACCTGCAAAATTTCAGTATTCCAGCTCTATCTGCTCGATTTTAAACAACTTTTAAGAATATCTGCCCCCCTGTCAGTAATTTGATTTTACTAAAACCTTGTTTTAAACACTCCCTTCACTAATAGAAGACATTACTGAAAATTTCAGTGAAATAAGTATGTACGGTAGTCGAGTCTACAATCCCCGTATAAGCTTAAATTCTTTTTTTATATCTAAGGGAGATGTACATAGGTACACATAGACATCAAACTATAATAAACAATAAATATCTTCTTTTAACTTCTCCTCCTGTGGTATTCGGTTTACCCTCTCCAACTCCAATAAAAATGGGAGCGTATTGAGTGAGCATTATTAGTATTTCCAATAGCAACAGCAATATCTCATTCACAACACCCTTTATGATACTTATTACAATTTCATATTCTATCAACGATCATAAAATCTTCCGCAACCACACCCTCTTTAAGATTCTGGTGTCCAGTCCAGCAGAAGCTGACACGCTACTGCCATGATAAAAAGATTAAAAATCGATTACCGATCCACCGCATAAACATAACTTCAATCAGTTCAATCGGAATCCAAATGAATCTCTTAAAAAAATTATTTATTTTTAAACATTATTGTTTAGCTCTTCGAGTGGAGAGCGTGAAACGAAATCTCTTAATAAACAAAATATAGTTGAATTTCTTTTACTTTCTCGTGTCTCGTATGCCTTCTGTCACTGTTCAACTGTTGTCTATTCGTTTTCGATTCGTTTCGTTTTAAACTCGGTGCAACCGGCTTCGGGGATCGGAGACACCAGACAATGGCTTCAGTAATAAATGGTTCGTGCGGTAGAATACAGAACGGGAACGTCTAAAGGGAATCGCTGTCGGAATAATTGTTTATCTTGGCTGCTGGGCTACAATGATCGCTCGAAGTAAATAAAGGAAGAAGAATTACAAAAAAACAATCAAATACTTACTTCCTATATCTTATCTTTAGAAATAAAAGATATTTCTTCGATAACATCGCAAAGCATTCGTGATCGTGCGCAAAGTGTAATTTCCTAAAACGTCAAAGGTATCGGCTTGATCGTGCGTTGGCATAGGCATCGGCATCGACAAGTGCAATTATCCGTGCTAAAATAAAAAAAAAATAATAAATAACCAGAATTATGATACAATAAATATGGAAGCAAACTTTCTTGTTTTGTTTTTCGTTTATTTATGAAAGTTAATTAGAGAAATGCTTGTGAAGAGATTCAAAAGAAGGTAAATTAGCAAGGTGTGAATATCATTATTGTTAAAACTCACCGTCGCAGATTTATCTTTCTATTCTCTGATCAAACCAAAACTTCACCGAGTTTGTATATGTGTACAGTATTACAAACAAAACTAAATATTTGCTCTAAAAGTTTGTTTCGTACGATTATTTATCGATGAATCGTGAACATTCCGAAATTCGGTCTGAAGTTTAAATTATCCGAAAGTACCTACACCTATTTGAAAAAAGATGTATAACGATACTTTTTTCTTATCTGTTTAAAGTGCGTGACAAAATTCTGAGATTTATTTTTCTGTTTTCAAAATATGTTTGTACATATGTAAATATAGATAGGTATTTTACTGAATCTATGTAATTTGTGTGTAAATATAAATATTAAACAAACTGAAAACGTGTATAAAAAATAAATAAATAAAAAACGTGCATAAGAGAAATAATTTTAACTTACCTATAGTGTACGAAAGTGGGACAAGCGCCAAACACAACAGTGTGTAATTTTGCGAATTAGGCAGCTTAAAAAAAATATTGTTGACATTTAGAAAAATAAATGCTCATAGTAGAGAAAAACTTGCGAAATGTGTGAGATATGTTTTATTGAATGTCTTAATATACAATGTAACCCAAATGTTACTAACATTAGATATACGAGTAAATATAAAAAAAACTTAAGTAAAGTGACATGGACATGGGCATTAGACATAACCATCAATTTGGGAATTGTCTATGGTCGCGAATTTTGATATTTTATTCACAAAAGTTATATTTTTGGTCATTGACAGCTATGAACTGTCGATAAACATAACCAAGTAAAATGAGTCAATCAAGTTCGAACGGTTTTGTATTTGTAATTCGTCAAGATGATGTAGATGCGAATTTACGTTTCACAGTGTACAAAATATAAAGTGTTCGATTACTTGCAAAAACCTACAATTTTTAGTCCAAAGTCTGTCAAAGTTCATATAGAAAAATTAAATTCTGTAGACAGTGACAGTTTTGAAACAGTAAGCGAGCAGAGCAAAACTTAAATGCAAATGTACATATGTATGTTTGTGTATGATGTTGGTCAAGTAGCAAATGTTAAATTTTTTAATAATAAACTAATTTTACGGAATGTTTTCTTTTTAATTTGTAGACGAGTAATTTTTTTACTCTGTCGAAAAGTTAAATATTTTAAATATTAAATAATTTGGTAAATACTGAAATTAGAAATTACCTTAATAGATTTATTCGCAATTTGATGGTCGTAGCTCATATGAATGGTACATAAATGATGTATTTAAGTGACTTCATTCTAACTAAAACCTCTTGGATTTCCTTCTGTTTTATTCAAGCGATGACATCATATTTATTGGATCGTAAATATCGTGTGTTCTTTAGATTTCCAATTCCAGATCCATTCATTGCAATTTATAGTGTTCCACCAAGTAGCCACCTTAGGTCTATTCTTTTTATCAATCCGTTAATCTTTCGGAATTTTGACACGAATGCAATCAAAATTTTAAGATTAATTTCTTCACCTTTACGAAGTTTTCCTTCTTGAAAACGATTTAAATAATTAGTGGGTTAGGTTGAAATGGCTGCTAGTGGAACAACTGTTAACCATTTTGTGATACCACATAAATGAAGATGATTTCTTTCCTACTTGTTAAACCAATATCACTTGCTTATGACCAGTAAGGTATCCACTTTATTGCTGGCACTTATTTATTGACACTTGGTATTGTTGATGTTTACCGAGGTAAATTTCACTGTGCTAACTTCGTTCCAATAAAACACAACAATACGGGTAAGTTGTCAAACGTCAAATATTTGTGCATCGATTCGTCATCACTGTGATTTTTTGCGATGCTTATAATTTTGCTTTGTAATTTTCTTTAAGCCTTAGCACCTCAATCTTGACGTTCTGACGACCTAACCTAACCTTTCTAAGCGAACCTTATCGGCTTATTTTTGGAGATTTTATAAAAAGCAAAAACCTACAAAAATAAACGCAAAAAAGTTAAAAAAAAAAAAAAAACGATAACTGTACGAGTGTAAAAAAAGATTTGACCCATAAAATCATTCACGTTCTCAAGAACAGGAGGTGTCATGCTACTTTCTGACCGAGATCAATTAACAGCAAACTGTGCTGCAAGCAAATTGGCGTTTTCTTGCTGAAATAACGAATGTCATAAAAAACGAGCTTTGAAACCGAAGGTTAAGGTATTTCTTTTTAGAAATGACCAAAAATTGTTTGCCTTAATTGTTAGTCATGCAAAAATTTTGTTCGTCGAATATGATCATTATATAAGTCTTTCTATCTTACTTACTTGCTTAAAGTGGCGCTACAGTCCGGAGTGGTCCAGGGCCACAACTAACAAGCTGTCTCCAGCTTCGCACGTCAAGTTTGTTGAGGTCCTCTCCCACTCTACTGCGCCGTCCCTCGGGGTTGGATTCCAAGATTTTCCAGTCTTTCTATCTAGCTTGATCTTATTCAAGTTTTCCTCAGTAGGGTTGGATTTACAAAATCGGAAACTTACTTATTTGACCCTAAGAACGTCTTTACAGCTCGAATCCAACCAAGAATACTCTTTGGGTTTGACAAATATTTCCCTTTTCGGGATAAACTTTCCCATTCCGAAAAGAATTATATTTGAAATCATATTTGATTTGAACCAGTTAAAGTTGCTGAAGAAATCTTTAAGACCGTCCCAGTTCGCTTTCTCGTATTTGTTGTCACGAGAAATTTGCAGATATAATACAATGGTCATACACACCTCACCTGAGCACTTAGCTGTCTCTATTTTTTTAAATTTCCACCTGTCAAATGCTTTAACTCTCTCTGCTCGGTTATTTTATCCTGAACTCATAGAGCGCTCTCTGAACACTCTCAGAACATGCTCAGAACGAAATAGAAACACATATTCCAAGCTCTGGACACTACTCGTATGAACTAAAAGGCTAGTCGCGCACTAGCAACTGTGATCGAAATCAAATAGTTTAATCACCAGTTGAAAGAGAACCGCGCACTGGCAACTCTTTACTCACACTCACACTCTTTTCTCTCTTGCGCTTATAGAAAACAGCTCAACTGTTGCGAAGGCAATCGTTTAGTTTGTGTCAAAACACAAACTTTTTAGTTGCTCGAATCGAGTTGCTCTAAGTGCGCGGTGTCCCATATAAGCCCATATGTTTCATTTTAGCAACCAAACAGTTGCGAAACTAAAAATTGAATGTGCGCGCCTGGCCAAAAAGAAACACAATTAATTTATTGATAACTCAGGCTCTGCTTTTATCAGGGTCAGAGGTAAGAAATAAGTCTACAGTGTTGGCGATTGACTTGGAACGTCAGGTAGGTCAAGCAGGCTCGTGAACGATCTTAGTCAAGTTGTTTAAGTCAGGCAAAATCTCGAACATCTTCCTTTGGGTGTTGTCTGACCAGAATAGCACAGCCACGAAGAATTTTGTAAATTGAAATCATCTTGACCCAATTCTTAAATATAGAGTCACATTTCCACAAACCTGTTTATTTTCGTTGATCATCATTAATAAAATAGATTCTGTACTCAAGACCAGATATCCATGATTAGCCCATATCTTAATCACTTTAGTAGGAATAAATCACTACTCTTGCAAAAGCGCTCCCGACCAATGACTCATTTTGACTCTCGAATCTGCAAAAAACTCGCGTCGAACAATACACCTCATTCTCACTCATTTCACATAGGATTTTTTTTAGTGTATCTAATAGGAAATATGTTTTTTTTATTATTAATTAAATTTTCCCTGCCGGATTCATAAAATTGCATACTGTTCTGTTCATTGTGAAATGTTGATATTTTTACTCTTTACCGGTTTATATTTTTAAAGAAACGCAAACAACTATCGCTCTTACTCACTGCAAGTGAAATTTAATTATATTTCAGTTTGTTATGTAGCAAAAAGTACCTATAAAATGAAATTATAATAAAGTGATTTCCGTTAGAAAAAAAAAGTATATATTAAAAAAAAAATATGCATAAATAAAGTGTATTTTTCTTGGTCCTCTTTTAAATGTTTTTTTTTCCTCTGCATCTCTCCACAAAGTAGCATGAAAAAGTGTAAATAACACCATAAAACATCTTAATGTGCCTGCGTCCGTGCTTCGTTGTTATACATTATTTTTCTACCTTGGATAATAATCTACTGGAAAATATAAAAATCGTACTTGAAAACAAAAAGATAGAAATAATTAAAGAGGAAGTATATTTGTATATACGAGTACCAAGTAAAAAAGAAAACAAAAGTTTTAATTGTTTATTCTGTACGTCATAATAAAATGAAAAAAAGAGGCAATATCTGTAACACGATTCTCTTGATAATGAGTGTTTCTATGAATTGAGCAAAAAATAATAATAATACTATAAAATTCATTATTCTGTTAAATCCATGTAGTGATAGTGTAGTGATCACTTTTGTGTTCCAGTTTCCTCAAGGTGAAAATTGTTTTTAAAAGTGATGACTATTAGTTGATTGTGGATAGTTTTGGATTGTAGCCAATTATTTTATTTTGTTTATTTTTCTATAAAGTAAAAGTTTGTAAAATTAAATTTAAAAATACAATTCAATAAATATTGGAATTGTCACGTGTGTGGGAGGTTAATTAATAAACAAGTGGATAGTTTGGAGAAAGTTAAATAATTCAATAGTAAACACCGCACTCGTAAAAGTTACCTGAACTCAATTGGATACCTATAATAACGCATAATTTGGTAAGCACAATTTCAAGTATTTATATTTTTTTATAACATTTATACATATCTAGATTTAGGAAGCTCCAATTGGGTTTTAATTTTATGATAACGTTGATAGTAAATCTTATCAAAGCTTAGAATTGGAAAAAATGAATGATGAATATTATGTATGTATATTAAACTATGACCTTAAGGTATTTGTGTCCCTATTACTGCTCTTCCAAATTTGTCTGGGGAAGTTTGAGTATTAATGGAATACCTTCAGAGAGAATTAATAGATTTCTATTACCTGATATCGTCCCAGAGCAATTTTGGAGTGCATAAGGGACATGTCCTTTTTGGTCTGTTGTTTCCTTTTCAATATAACAGAAACTGCATATGGGACTGCTATCTAAACGAAGAACACTTAGGTGTCTTCTCACTTTCCAGTTACCATTAAGGTAAGGTAACAACGTTGTTTCCAATTACGTACGTTGATACACCTTTTGAAATATTCTTGGTTATAGTTCCCAAGTAAAAGTTTGGTCTGCCCCGAGCTTGGGTAGATCTCCCGAAGTTATGGATTATTTGATACTTTATTTAATTTGTCTAATTACGATTTCTACTCTTCCGAAAAAAGTTCCAATTAAGAGAGTCGTTGCACCTAATTTTTCTGAAGAGCCTGCCTTATCATAACTCTGGACACTGAACGTATGTCCCTACGCTTTGAAGGTAGGTAGAAATGCGACCACTAACAGTCTAGCCCTGTGGCCCAATTAGCACTGAAGTGCGCCATTTTGGTACCATAAGTCGTATGAACCTGTGGATGGAATTGATATGGGAAATTGTGGACATTCTAACCGAGTTATCAAGTTTGGAATATGGATCTACATAGTTGGTTTTGATGTGTCTTATTGTGTGGTTGATTTTGCACAATCTTCCAGAAATTAGATCCCTCACTCAGCCGGACCACTATACTCATCCGACACCATCTACATTGTGCCAAGCTATGTAATTTGTTGACTGGTACTGAAAAAGTAGCCAGTTCGATTGAGTGATTATCCAGACCCCTGCGCCTGCACCGTAAGCCTCCAGACCGTTAGCTAGGGATCTAAGGAGTGAAACGAAGGACACGGCACAGAAGGAACCGAAGTTCATCCTAGAGCCATTCCGTCGCACTGAGAAAAGAGATCAAGTCTTTGCTCGTCATTTCCGAAAGTTCGTCAATGTCGTCAAAAAGTTCCCTTCCTAATGACGGTTCTCTAAATTTGGTTCCCGGCATTTGCAGAGGAAGTGGAGGACTATTCGCTTTTCCCGCTAGTTCCCACAGCTGACAGTGAGTGTTGTGAGGAATGCCTAGCTTCGCTGCATGCTCTCCTATTAACCAGTGTCTGATCCATTTAGCTATGATCCTGGCTATGTCTTGCCTGGGTCTGATGCATATAAGCTCAAGCGTTCGGGATTTATTATGGTTTGGACAAACCGTTCTATATATAAAGCAGTTAGTTAAACTACTCAAACTACGGTTTGATTCGTTAAGAAAAATTGAGAGAAAATTGCCTTTCATAACTCCGAGCGGAATGTTGACTCTTTTCTTAAAAAGTGAGTTATGAAGGGCTGATCCTTGCCTGGGCAGCTCGTCCGCCTGTTCATTCCCATCAATGCCACAATGACCCGGAACTCAGATAAGAGTAACATTGAGGTTAATATTTAGACTAGCAAGTTCATCCCAGCTTGTTGGAACAATTTGGAGGAAGGTGTACTAGAATTAATGGATTTAACAGCCGACTGAATGTCTGTGATAATAGCCGTATTTCGGTTCTGGTTTGGATCTTGTTTGATTACCTTGCATGTTTCCCTGATAGCCAGTAATTCAGCTTGAAAAACACTAGCAAAAGTCGGGTAGCCTAAACATCCTAGATGTATTAAATGTCTCAGAAAAGATTCCTGAACCAATCTAGCCTAAATCTAGTGACTTACAACTCTCAATCATTTCTGTGTGCGTGTTTTGGAGATGTGGAGCGTACCTACAATTTTCTGACAATTCCGAACGGCTAATAGGCAACACTTTTCCTGACAATAAATACTCTTTGAAGAATTTTCAACTCCTTACAAGAGGTAGTACACTCCTAAATTATTTTTTAGCAGCGGCTGAGAATCAAACCTAAGACCCTCTGCATGACAGTCCAATGCACTTACCATCTTTGCGCCATCATTAAAGATAGTTGTGTCGAAGTTATTCTTCAGGACGTCATCATCCCAGTCCTTTAGTTATGAGAACATAACCTTAAAATCTTGACTGATGCCCATTTCAGAGGTCCAGTAGTCAGTGGGAGTCAAAAAGATCTCTATTGGAATCAACTCCGTAATATTGCTGTGGCCATAAGGCTTTGCAATAAAAGAGTTCGATTCCTATAGTCTTTATGCGCTGCAAGACTTTATACTTTATGTGTAAATCAAGTGGTAAAAAGTACAGAAAACCGTTAGAGGCATCAGTTGGGTGCGATCTTAGATGCCAAACGCTAACAGTTCTTTGTAAATTCTTCAGTTTATCCATGTTATATGCTTTGGTAATCGAACCGTACGTGAGGATCGGTCTCACCACGGCTGTGTACGTCCACAAAATCATTTTCTATTGAAGACCGCACTTTTTACCAAAGGCTATAGATATATACCTCTTGCTAAAGCGAAACAAAGAAGCCGATCACGGAACAGAAATTTTCAGAAAAGAAAGGCGTTTCGACTGAAATTCCTCATTATAAAGGAATACAAATATCTAAATATGTAAGGTATTTATGAGTAAGGTAATTTCCCAGCGAAACTAAAATATTTATATATGAGGCTAAAAAAACCATTGAATAATTTCAAACCATCCATATAAAGCCTAACTCATGGCTTTATCATTATAAGTGTTACGAAAACACCAACACTGATATCTCTTGCAAGTGTAAATAAATATTCTCACCACGTTTTAATAATTTCCTATTAAATAAAAAATCATTATTTATTAATGAGTAAAATAGGACTGCGAATAAGGAAGGAAAATAAATGCCATAAAAATACTTAACCCGTAAAACGTATTAATTTAAGACAGGTTTTCACTTATCCAGGAGCAATACTGCATTTTTGCGCGGCCTAATGACACTTCACCATTATTATGTGCCATATCAGCTAAATGTATAAAAAAAAAAACCTACTGAGTTACTGACCACTTGAATAGAGGACAGACAAGCAGACTTGCAGACGAAACGGATGCATTGAAGAAACCACTTGCCAAGACAATAATCCAGTGTGCTGTTCGCTGGATTAGTCGGTCGAATGTGTTCCGTTCCGTTTGACCGTACTCCATTCGATCAAATACGCACTTTTATTGTTGTTGTGGTTGGCAAATGACGACCGACCGACGAAGACGATAGACGTTGCGTCGTTTTGTTTTGCACTATTCTTGGTTCTTCCCCTGGGGCCCTGGGGGGCTTCTTGAAACCCTTTAGGGGGAATTTCTGGACATAATGCTAATATCCCACGTATTTAATTTATCTCGTGAATTTTGTTTATATTCGTCTTTTGTTTTATTCACTTGTTACTTGGAATGGCTTCCCATAGACAAACAAGAGTTGCTGATGATGGTGATGGCGATGGTAGCCAGTGGAGCGCTACTCTGGGCCTTTGGTTTTCCATGCCGTCATCGTCGTGCTCTTGTGTCGTTCGGTTGTATGGGAGTTTAATAGGGTGCAATGACTCCAAAGAGTTGACTCAATTGATGTGAAAATGAGTTGTAAGACTTGAAGTTGAAAGTTTCGTTTTTCTTTTTTTGTTCACAGTTTTTAAATTGAATCAACGAAAGATTTTTCTTTTTTTTATCTATTTTTGTTGTAATCTGTGATTTAAATGCTTCAATGAATTTATTGCCAAATTTATTTATACATTAAAACAGATTTCATGATGTGATTCATGTTGGTATACACCACAAAGAGGCTAGTTGTGTTTTTTTTTTAATTTATTTTATGAAATCAGACAACATGAATGACAATGTCATTGTTTGTCTTTTTGAAGTCCAGACACGCGAACCTCGATGAGTAAAAAAAAAGTCTATATGCCTATAAATATAGCATTTGGACGGTTTGTTATATCTTTTTAAGTTGATGACATGTCCAGAACGGAAGCCGATGTGAATAATAATGCGAAACGTAAAGTAGAAAAATAAAAATAAAAATTCATGTATAACTACATACATAGTATGTGTATTTATTCCTTCAAAATTAGAAAAAAAATATACTATTTTTATATGTAAAAAAGAATAGTTGCTCATTGGGATAATTCTGACATCGAGATAATACCGTCATCGCATAGTGGTCTTTTTTTTTAATTTTGCCATGAAACCCCATGTCAATTTTTGACGATGAGTAGCTACATACAGCTGCGAGCAAAAAAATAGCAGTGCATGGAAAATTATTTTAAATAAAACATAAAACATAAAAAGAGCTTTGATGTTGGAAATGTTTTTAAGTAAAACCCCTTAAGATTCATTAAAATTTAATTTTTAGTAAGAATGGAATTTAATTTATTGCTAATTAGCTAAGCAGTAATCCAAAAACAAAATAAACCTCAAAATAAAGCGAGCAAAATAATAGCAGTGATTTTCTTTTTCTATTAAATTAAAATAAAACAAGGGTACAAAAAGTTCTTTTCAACGGTATTTTATTTAATAAAAGCTAGTATTTGGTAGCATGACCATTATTTTTTAAAACTGCTTCACAGCGACGTTTCATTGACTCCACAAGTCCCTGACATCTTGATGGTGTTATTGATTGCCAAGCCTGCTCAGCAACGCTCCATAACTCTCTGTTATTTTTTGGTTTTCCCTTAGATACTTCTTTTTTAATATCTGCCCAAAGATTCTCGATGGGATTGAGGTCAGGAGACTGTGCAGGCCACTCCATGACCTCAATCCTATTATCATGGAACCATTGCCTGGCTGCTCTGCTGGTATGCTTTGGGTCGTTATCCTGCTGGAAGACCCATTTGAGCGGCATTTCGTATTCGGCATATGGCAGCATGGTGTTTTGCAGGATATCCACGTAAGAGTGCTGGTTCATAATGCTTTTGATCCAGTATATTGGGCCAACTCCATAATAGGAGAAGCATCCCCAAACCATTATACTGGATCCCCCATGCTTAATAGTTTTTGTGGTGTATCTGGGGTTATATTCCGTGTTCGGGGGTCTTCTCACAAACTGCCGAGATCCCTTACCACCATAGAGAACCACCTTGCTCTCATCGGTCCAGAGAATGTTTCGCCACTTTTCGGGAGCCCATCCTAAATGCTCGCGCGCCAACTTCATCCTTTTAACAACATGGTTCTTCTTTAAAAGTGGAACCTTTCTTGGACTGCGCGCATTTAGGTTATGCTCCCTTAGTATTCTCCTCACCGTATGCACACCGCACGGAACCTCAAGCTCGTCCGCAATCTCTGTAGCTGCTGCTGTAGGATTATTCCTTGAAAAGCGAACCACACGTTTTATATGAGATGGTGTAAGAGATTGTTTCCGTCCCCTCGTTTCTGCTTTTCCTTCAAAGGTTATGGCGTTCCTTATCATCTTCGCCGAACAGCCAAGAAGTTCCTGAATCTTTTTATACGTTTTGCCTTCCAAAACAAGCTTTTTTATAATTTCCCGCCTCTCCAGTGTGCAGTGTTTGCCTCGACCCACTTTAAATCCATAAATTCAATAATTTTATTAAAATTTTAATGGAAATATAAAATAGAATAACAGGACTTACTTTTTATCACTTTTGAAATCAAAATTTAAAATAAAACACAATTATTTAAATTAAATTTGTCAATCACTGCTATTATTTTGCTCGCCTAAAATAATGAATCACACTACACAAAGCGCCATTTAAACAAAGCAATGAGAATTTACCGTTAAATTACCACTTGCACCTGTAAACATAATTACTCTGAGTACCAAAATACAGTAGAGATGCGAAAAAGTGGCTGTGTTATTGATTTATGAAAAATTATAGCTTGTTGCCTATTACACTGCTATTATTTTGCTCGCCACTGTACATATACGAGTATGATAGATAGATAGATTGATAGATAGATATTTTTATTTAATTTTGTTTTCAAATTACATTCTTAATTTACATTATTAGGTACAATACAGAAAAACAATATAAAATATAAATAATTTAAGTGGGCAATGGCGTTGCCGTCTGCCTGATTGACGTTCTAAAAGGTTTAAAAATTTATCAATTTATCAATATACAATTTTAAAAATTTAAATGAATGAAAACCATGACATATTACTATTATTTTTTTTTTTTTTTTTTTTTTTTTTTTTTTTTTTGTTCTTATAAAAATTCGGTTAGAATATTATTTCTATACGCAGATGCAGTCTCAATAAATTTGTAAAGTGCTATCCAGTTATCACCATCGAGAATGTTTTTTGTTTGCTCCATTGTTAAGGATAGCTTTCCGAAGTAAATAAGCCTCAAATCTTTATAAATTGGACATACTGCTAGGAAGTGGAATGTGTCTTCTTTCATTTGAAGGTTGCATATAGTGCAAAGATTTGTTGTTGTTTTTTTGAATGGGGCACCATTCAAATTCAACATTTCGCATCTAGCCCTACATATTAGAGATATCGACCTTATGCTATAACTGTCATTGAAATAGTTTTTATCATTAAGATCATAGTTAAGTTGAGGGTATATCAACCTGTTAATAGAAGATGTTGCTTGTGTTTTGTTTTCATTTCTGTGGAGAATATCAGATATTTCCAAAACTTTATAGAGTTCTTGTTTCAAAAGTACGGAATCATCATATTGAACGCTTAAACTAGTGCCACATTTTTCTGCCAGTTCTACCCAATCTTTAACCCATTCTACTTTGTTAATGAAAATATATTTCGTGAGTATGAGGGGAAGTCTGTATGTGGGATATTTTAGCACCTTGAGCACGTAATCAAAGTGTAACTTCAACGTAAAATTAAAGAGGCTGGGCAGTCCCGTTTCTAAGGTGAGTACGTAATTGGGGGTTGTTAATGGAAGGCGAAAAAGTTTTTTCAAGAAAAATCGCAGAAGTTTTTCAACTTCCTCGTACTGCTTGTACCCCCAGGTTTGCGCACTATAACACATAACAGATCTCATGACGGATTCAAATACACGGTATTTTGCAGAAATTGGTATTTCTTGTTTGCTTATTATATTTTTCCATGAGGCACTTATGAGACTTTTAGCTGTTGTTAGTTTGTTTTCAAGATGAACATTTAATTTCATGTTAGGTGTTAAACATACTCCAAGATATTTATATTGTGAGACAATTTCTATTGATTCACCGTCATAAAACCACTTTTCACTGTTACTTAGCTTGGTTTGTCTGTTGCGAACTATCATAATCTTTGATTTTTCAAGATTCACTTTCAGGTTCCAGTATTTGCAGAAATTATTCATTTTGTTAATCATTAGCTGTAGACTCTGAGGGGATTCTGCAAGAAGAACAATATCATCTGCGTAAAGCAGCACTTTAATTACTTGTTCCGCAATTCTTATTCCTGCAGGTAGATGTGCTGATATATCATCTATAAATATAGCGAAAAGAGTTGCACTTAAAAGGCAGCCCTGCCTGACTCCAGATTTAGTCTCAAACCAGTCGGACGCATTTTCACCATCCCATACTCTTTGACGTGTATTTGTGTACATGCTTTTGAGGACTTTAAGCATTTTAGTTGACATTCCTTTTTGTGATAGTTTATAAAAAAGTGCATTGCGGTCTATCGAATCGAATGCTGCTCTAAAGTCTACAAAAAACACGTAAAGTCTCCTATTTTGCCTAAGGAAGTATTGGGCGACGGTTGTTAATGTAAAAATGTTGTCAACAGTAGAATAGCCTTTGCGGAAACCAGCTTGAAATTCGCTAATTATATGGTTTCTTTCTACCCATGTGTTGATTCTTACCAGGAGAATGGCACAAAACAGTTTGGCGATTGAATTCATGAAAGAGATTCCACGATAGTTGTTAGGTATATTGACATCACCTTTCTTATATATTGGATACACAATAGCATCTTTGAACTCTTGAGGTACCTCTCCTGTTCTAAAGATGTAATTGAATGCATCTAGCATTTTGTTTAAAAATTGGGGAGGAGCGTTTTTGTAGAATTCATTTCCTATGCGATCAGGGCCTGGTGCTTTTTTATTTTTGGCGTTGTAAAGACTCAACTGGAGTTCGCACATATTAATTTCCACATCAAGCATGTTGTTGGATATATACGGCTCGGCAAATTGGACAGTTTCAATAATGTCCGTGGGATTGAGAAGAAGTTTAAAATACTCGGCTAGTTTATGAGCAGACACATGAATTCCACGTACATAATCTAAGCCTTTGAGTGTCTTTATTTTCTCCCAAAAGCTTTTGCTGTTGGTTGAGGCTGACAATTCTGCAGCTATCGATCTGTAAAAACTCTCACGTTTGTCTTTGCAGAGCGTTTTATATTTTTTATTTGCACTTGCATACTGTTTTGACAAGTTTTTATTTGGGCTTGTGGAATCTTTAAGTTTCCTCAAAAGTGAAAAAGATAGTTTTCTAGCTGCAAAACATTCCTGATCATACCACTTCTGGCGGTAGCTTTGATTATTTGCTCGTGTGCTAAGCGGGACAACTTTTTTAATACAGGTGCTTAGCAAAAGTATCTTTTCTGTGGCGGTTTGTTGGTAAGTGGCTACCGAAGAAATCTCTATCTCATTCGCTAATTTATTTGAATAATTGTGCTTCTGTTCTTCTCTCCATACTAGTTTTGGTGGTAAGGTTAGTGTGCAGAATTTGGTTTTGATATTGAAGTCAAAATCTACTGATAGAGGCATGTGATCTGAAAAAATTTGAGTTCCTACTTTAAAAGAGGAAATTGATGTAGTCCACTCCACGCAAAATCGTGAAGCGTTCCACATTTTTTAAAAAGATACTCAAACACCCATCGGCAATATCTAAGGCACTATCTAGTGCAAAGCTGTTGAACTTACCTCTAAACATAAAAAATAAAAGAGAGCCTTCTCATCCACCCTGGAACTTTTCTAAGGACAACATAGACTCCACCCTCCGTAACTACCCTAAAGCAACAACAAGCAATGAAGTATACAAAGTAATTTTCAATGAAATGTCTACAAAATATAAATCACTGAAATGGAACATTTTTTTCACTGATGGCTCGAAAACAGACGAGATTACATCTTTTGCCGTTGTTAATGAAAATGGTTTAACAATATCCAAAGGTCTTTTACCTCCAAGTTCATCGATTTTTTCTGCTGAAGCTCTTGCTGTATACCAAGCGACCATAGAAGCAAAAAACAAAAAAACGCTTATATGCACAGATAGCTTGTCAACGGTAATAGCAATCGAAAATATAAATAACCAAACGGAGATCATTCACAAAATCCGAGATAAGTTAATCACTAACAATAAGAGTATGAAACTCGCCTGGATTCCAGGACACGCTGGGATAAAAGGCAATGAAATAGCCGACAAAACTGCCAAATCAGCACAAAACGAACCGCTCTTTTTCTTTAATTGCTTTAACAAAAAAGAAACTAAAAACATTATTATTAAAGCTTATAACGAAATTAAAAAAACAAACTGGAGAGAATACATTCACCACTATTCATCGATAAATCCTCAAGCAATAAACCCTACATACCCAACAAATTCGCCTATGCATATGCTGCGTCTTTTCATACGTCTGCGATTAGGTCACACAAACTTAACTCACAGCCACATCATCTCAAAAAATCCGCCGCCAATTTGTCAATTTTGTGACCAACAAAACATTCTAACAATAAAACACCTCACATTTGAATGTGTTAAAGTAAACTCCATCTGCAGAAACCTATTCACAAAAGATAAATTATCCGAACTTTTGATAAACCCTTCAGAACAAAATATTAAAAATGTTTATAAAATTTTATGCATACTAAACATTGATATGAATATATAATTTTTATACAATTTATAAAACAAAAATATTTTCCTTACGAAATTTAAAAAGTCATTTTCTTATATATTTAAATTTATATTAGTTATCTCATTATCTCTAGTAAAAAAATATAATATTTACGTTTTGTGTTTTATCTTAAAGCCGCAGACTCTGAGTAGTTAGTGCTTTATATTATTGACTATGTAATTAATTACTTGTGAATAAAGTTATAATAATAATAATAATCCACTCCCCTGATACAGCACAAATGTCTATAACCGATTTTCCTGACCCTCCAATAAATGTAAACTCCCCATTCTTATCTCCGCTGCTGCACCCGTTAAGGATATAAAGATTGAAATTTTGACACATTTCCAGAAAGAGGCGACCATTTCGGTTCGTGATTTTGTCTTTCGAATTACGCTTCTCAAAAATATCGAGGCCAATAAAACTTGTTTCATTTGGAACTATTTGATTTTCTCCAATTCTAGAATTGACATCACCAATAAGCATAATATTTTCTGAATTAATTGTGTTAAGCAAATCATTAAGAGCATAAAAGTCGTTATCCCAGAAATTGCAATTAATGTAAGTTGGCAAGATATAAAATTTAGAGTTTAAATTATTAAGAATAATATAAACGTGGTTATTCACATCAATAAAGCTACCATTTATATTTTTTCTGATGCCAAACAAACAACCTCCTATGGCTCTACCAAATTTATGATCATGATAAGCTGATATCCAATGTATTTTAAAATCGTTAAAGTATTTGTTAAAAGTTTCAAAATGTTCAATTGTAATAAAAGTTTCGTAAAGAAAAAATATGTCATGACTTTTTACAAATTTAAAAAAATCAACGTTAAATAATTTATTTGCTAGACCAGCAATGTTTTGTGAAAGTATACTAATATTTTTAATTGCAATTTGTTTGGTATTTAAATTTTTACTACTATTAGTATTATTATTATTATTATTATTACTTGCGTGACAGACGGCAACTCTGTTTCAATAATGTTGTTTCATTTGTTGTTGCGTTGATCTTTCAGATGGCGCTGTTATCATCTCGGTTCTTTTGGCAGCTGAAGTTGAAGGATGCTCATTTGCGATGACATGCTGTTTTTGTTTTGGTTTCAGCGAAATGGCGTTTTCATCTAATTCCAAATTACCAAACATCTCGTGAAGAACTTCGATTCCGTCGCGACTGCCACAAAAGAGTTTTCCATCTTGAGTTGCATAAAAAGTTTTGTCGTTTACAACTAGCTTAAGACCTCGGATTTGTGGAGTTGTTGATGGATGTTTGCATTTAATAGCTCGTCGTATACGTAGGATTTTTTGTCGTCTCTGTAATTCATTTTTTGTGTAGTCAGGGCTCACAAACACTCCAGTGCCTTTAAGTTTGGCAGAGCTACTTAAGAGTTGAGTTGTGATTGCTTTGCTTTGTGCCTCGACCAATATGAGTTGCTGTTTTCCTTTCGACGGTAAAGCTATAATTTGCTCGAATGTGATGTTTTGGTTATTTAACATTTTGTTGGCGATGTCACTGATTACTTTGTGGGGATTATCTTGTAATTGTTTATCAGCTGGAAGTGTGAAAACAAGATTTTTTTCCTTAGCCCGCTTTTCAAGATGTTCCATTTTCTTCTCAAGTGCATTGTTTTTGTTTTTTATTTGTTGTAATTCCTGCGCGAGTGACTCATTTGTTGTCTTGAGGCTTTTTACGTCAGCGAAAATTTGTAAAAAATCTTGTTTAGTCGGCAGATCTTGTATTTTTTCGTCCAAGATTCTCGCAAACATATCTTTTAGATCGGATATTGTCATTGAAGCGACAGACATTTCACTAAGATATAGTTTCTTGGTTGAGTTAGGTGTTTCAGTTTCAGGTGATGTTTGCAGCAGGTTTCTTTTGCTCGACATTAGATGCGCACTTTAATTGATGATAATTTATGATTTGTTCATGTGTTTCTTTTCAAAATAATAGTCAAACTTTTATGTTGTTATAATAAATAGATTTTAAACTACGCACAGTACGATTTCAAGTTAAATTTATATACGAGTATGTATGTACATATATTCAAAAAGAGCTCAGCGGCCAGAAGTTTGTTTTTAAACGCACCTCTGTCTGTCAGTTCCTACACTCACATCTCCGTGTTTTATATTGGGTGCCTATAACATTAAAAGACATGGTCACAAAATTTTAAACAGCTCTCGTTTAAGGAATAAAATCGGCTCTACTTAACGCAGTAGTTTAGCTTGGAGACTTTATCTAACTTTTTCCTAATTTTAAACACGTTATAGACAACTTTTCTAGCTAATGTGGATTTTACAACAGAACCTAAGCGAATTTACGTTGAACAACCCTTAATTTGACAGATATCTACATAACTCAAACACAACTACACAAACAAAAAAAATAAAAAGAACAGACAGCTTCAAACCAAATAATTTTTTGCCAAAAAAGTACATTTTATATACTACCTCGGTACAGATTTTGATTGTTTATAAGTTATTTAAATTATTTTAGATGGAAATCAAAATCAAATTTTCAATTTTGTTGTTACATTTTGCAAATTCATTTGCATCATACATAACATATATAAGTAGGTACATTTTTGTATATATAGATTTTTTGATCGTAGAGCTCGAGTACGATT
This sequence comes from Philhelius festivus, assembly GCA_963931855.1. Taxonomy (NCBI): domain Eukaryota; kingdom Metazoa; phylum Arthropoda; class Insecta; order Diptera; family Syrphidae; genus Philhelius; species Philhelius festivus. The sequence continues at coordinate 14,133,958 of OZ007557.1, read as the reverse complement.
GTTTCGAATTTCTAATATTCAGTGATTCAGTCTATTTACAAAGCACATCTTTTAAAAACTCGAATAAAACATCAGTAAATATTTTTACTTCGATTTGCTTTGGTATGAAATGACCATTGTCAATATGGATAGAGTATACTTTTAAAAGATAAACTAGCTATTTGCTGCTGTTAAAGTTAGACGAGCTCTTTAACGTTAAATTATAGTTTATGTCCTTTAAAATTAACACAAAGTTGTTTCTCTTTTTATACACAATATTTAGAGTCGACTCCCATTCTAAAATTGATTTAGAGTAGGTTTTAAATGTTTAAAATTTTGCGCCATGATATCAAACTTTGGGAAATGCTGTTGGGACAGCAAAACAAGAGAAAGTGAAGAAGTGTTCCCAGTATAGCACTTCTTTTTTATCAATCCCTAAATAGAGCAATCTACACACAAATGCGCTATATAGTAGCACAGATCTATTAAGAGCGGTCTATCCGGCCACACGCCTTTATACTGGTCCTCCAGGTGGGTGTGGTGCCGTCCAGCTTACTTGCCGTCCACGTAAAGCTAATTATTTAACTGCGAAGCAACAACAGACCACTGGTATACTGTTGGATTTCCTGTTGACGAACCATGCAAACAACTAAGCACAATGAACTTCGGATCTTTACTTGTAATGATAAGTCTCTTAATAGATCAGTCGACAATAAATATTATAAGGAGAGACCTAATGACGTTAATACGACTTTAAAGGAAAACTAGGAATAGAAGTCATCTAACAGGTAAGATAGTCTGTCAGCGTAGCAGCTGACACATTTACATAGATCATATTGTTAGTCCACTGTGATACCACATGAATCTAGAGATTCATTGAACTATTTGGAGCTCTTTATGCAGAGAAATAGACTCCAAATGTCTATATTAAATAGTTCACTACTTCCTTGAAGTAAAACTCTCTAAGATGAAGCCTTCGCCTATGGGCAGAGCATGGCATGTACATAGAAGATGAGGAACTGATTCTAGATTTTCCTCGTCCATACAGCTTTTCTAAAAATAGTTTAATAAACAATCGCTTTTGATGCAATAGCTTGTGCAGAACCAGGACAAAGTTCCTTTGAGATGAATTGATGGGACCTATAGGTACCGAGTCCTAAGTTAGAAGGAGCTTTTCATTGCCAAATATACTCTCTTAAAGGATTTTTCACTTTCAAGAGGCAGAAGATAAAAACAAAAATTGAGTTTAGGTGGTGGATCCCCAGGCCTTTTTCGTGACAGTCAAACGCACTTATCATTACGACCCGGAGTTCTACTCCTTTTTCAAAGGAAACATAACTCTTGCCAGCCATTTGTTCTTTGGCCTTAAAGGAAAATTGAGTAGCAAATCCTTTTCTCCACGAACTTTTTGGATGAAACGTTACCATATGCATGCACCTATAATTTCGGTACAATTGTATGCCTAGACTCCGTCCGCTATGTCAGTTCAAACAAAGAAGAAGATTTAAGTAAGAATAGACAGCAAATGTCTACAATTCTTTTCATGGCAAGATATACTCTTGGAGGATTTGTCTCTTCCAGTACCTCTGGAATAGATTTTTTTTTTGGGTGGCAGCGGCTGAGAATCGATGTCAGACCTTCTGTGTGACAGTCCAACGCAGTTCAACGTTCAACGGAGTTCTAAGTTATTCAAACGAAAAATAACGTTTGCCCACCGTTGTTGCTTTGGGCTTGAAAGGTTATTAAGCACCAAATCCTCTGTCAACTAACTTTAAGAGTCCTTTTATAATTCCCCAATCATGCAAGTCTCATATTGCTCCAAAGGCGCGGAACTTTTCAGAGGCAAATAATAATTCTTTAGGTCCCGCTTCCATAGACTTACTTGAAGTGCAGGAAATAATACAACAATTCGATTCAATCCTAGAGGTGTACGGTGCAGGGGAGGAAGATCGCGACTCATGTGCGTACGGAAGTAGACCAACTTTTGGTTTGCGTAACTGGTGACACATAGTTAGAACTGTCTGAAAGATTAAGACTTTGGTCCATTTCCTAGCTTAGCACTAATTTAACCCTTTGTCTAAATCAAGAAATAAGTCAAATTTATGTCTGAAAATGTTGTGGAATTTTCGTAAAGGATTGAAGCTTATGCTATACATGTTTTGATGTTTGTTTTTATTAAAAATGGTTTCCAACCAAGCCTGATAGATATTTGACAAATGAAAGTTGCCAATCGACTTTAAGAGGTCAACGACTCAAAAACTTGAGATTATCTTAAATAAATGTTTTAAACATTTTTCTAATTTTTTCAGTTTATTTGTTTAAATCATACCTATGACAGGATGCAGTTCGAAAACAACAGGTGAATTACAAGTTTTTACTAAACTCTTTTAAAATAATCTTATAGCTCAATAGGTTTGTTTGTTGAGCCCTGAAGTCACCATAGAGTCGCTCTAAATCGTTTTTTTTTTTTTGTGTTAAAAAACCTGAACTCATACTGTTGTGCAAATTCTGTATGTTTTGAGACCTGGAGTCGTCCTGAACTCGTCGTAAAGTAGATCTAGGTATTTTGCTGTGACGAGCTCATATTCAGTTCAACTTCCACCTTTTAGCTGTCGTCAACAAAACAACTGACAGCCCTTGGATGGTTTTTGAAAACCGAAGTCTCAGGGTTGTCAAGAAAACCTGGGTCAACACTGGGAAAGTTTAACCAACGAACCTAATAATTTCGTGAAAAAAATTTTAAAACTGTCAAAATCTAATCTAATGTCAGATACATACACAGAAACAAATTAAAAGGACATAATTGTTGATGACTATTTTTTGAGAATTTCAAGTTTAGCAACTCTAAACTTTCAAAATATTATCAGAACTTATCAGATTTGATTTTAAATCATTTTCGATAAAATATAACAAGGTGCTGTCACAATAATTAGTTTTCTTTATAAATTTGGAACTTTGGTTGTTGGAACTTTCATATTCATAAAACTATAAATCAAACAGAATTTTATAACAGTTCAGATATAAAATCTGCCTAAATGCATTTTTTTAAATTTTGAAGCACCTTGAAAACGATAAGTTTGGATAAAATCTCACAATTTGAAGGGGTTAACACATTACACATATTGATTCTCCAAGGCCTTTCGTCGAAGAGCTACATCATTAACCTACTTTCAAAGACTGCTTTATGAGCAAGGAAAGGCAATTCCCATTATCTAATCAGCATACGACGTTGGCACTAATATTCCTCTTCCGTAATTATGTCTAATTATGTCTTCCAACTTGTAGATACGAGTGTAGACTCCATCCAAACTGGCCATATTCTCATATTTGTACTGTAGGTACTCAAATGATACATCACGTCCATCTCACACTTAATTGGAATTTAATTATTTTCTTTGTAATTTATTTGTCAAGAAACGACTGAAACTAAGTTGACAGTGCGTATCTCTGTCACATGTGGTTAAGTTATGTTATTATACATTTTGCACTGCCATCATTTTTCCCCTCTGCAACCTCATGCAATACAATTGAAATCAATTGAATGCTAATTCTACTTTTTACCACCGCCACCGCCCGTCAAAATAATACTACTACGAGGTACATAGTAGGTAGTAATAAAAACAAACCATCAAAAGACATCAGGAGCTGGATGAGCCCAGACGCTCAGACAACTCGCTATAAATTGTTATGCAGCGGGTGTTGCGTTTTTAATAAATATTTTTGCGGGCTGCTTCCAGTGAAAAATGAAATCGAAACACGGATTTCGATTGCCATCCATCAGCGGGAATGCCGCACTAAAGAATCTTTGCCTAGTCTCTACTGGCTCTGGACTGGAGTCTTGTAAGTGTGAAGGCTTCAGACAATGATGGCAGATGTAGACGCCACACGTCGTTGTATTATAGTCGTCGTCATCGATGTCGTCGACGATGTCTTTGGTGTTTTAAATATCATCACCCCCCGGTTCGGGGTTAAAGTTGAAGAAACCTATTTATTATGCATGCGACGACGATGACGAAATGCGGGCTTTGAATTTTTAGGGAGAGTTACACACTCGTATCTTGAGTTTACATAGTACATATTGGGAAAAAGGAATCTCCGATGGATATGGAATACAGTTAAATTAATCAAAATGGATTTTTGATTAGCGTTTCTCGCGTGCCGTGTCAAAAAGGAAACACATTGTTGCTGTCTGCAGTTCATCGACATTAAAAAAAAGGTTATTTTGAATTTATTATTTAGGTATGAGGAAGCTCATTAAGTTGTCATCCATTCTCTTAACTGCTTAGCATTTTAAATAATGACACATGTAAAACTAAATGATCCAACAAAATTTTCAACTAATTGTGCCTCAAACATGTCTATATTAAGACCTATTCTAATCTGTCAATTCAAGTCCAAAATTAAAGCTTTGCAACTTGTAGATTCTTGTCAACGTTTATGTTTATAATAATCTGAAAACCTTTGCACTCAAACTAGGTTTTGTATCACTAAAAAAAAGGTACAGACTGCATTTAAAATCTAAGGTATGCAGACAAGACATTTGAGGTATTACAACCCTCCTCTTAAGTAATTTCCCCCATTTAACCCATTTAGTATCTAAATCGGACACACTGGGCACTGCCCATAGGTAGACATGCTTTTCGACTTGAAGTTCCTGCAAATGATTTTTGCAGAAGCTGCATGCATGAAGAAGAAGGGGAGACAGTTTCTCACTTTCTATGTTCTTATCCTGCCCTACCACAAAGACGTAGACTCCACTTGGGAGACTTCTACTATAATGATCCTAGTGATCTTAGAAATTCCGACATTTATTGTCTCAAACGCTTCATTGCTAGCTCCAAATGGTTTAACGAGCAAGGGAGATCTTAAAAACCCTGTGGTATCGAAACGGGCCAACTATTGGTCTAAGTATGTTGGCTTTTCAGGCCAGCAGCCGCCTTAACCTAACCTAACCTCATAGACTAAAAAAGAGGTATTGTAAGCTTTTGTATTGATTTTCGACGAAGAAGATATTTCTATATTTATATCTTGCATGATAGTTTCCTCGTGTGATAGTTTTCTAACAGGACAGTTTTCTCCCATGAAAGTTTTCTTCTTTGATAGTTTTTTCTCCTTTGGTAGTTTTTTCAAATGATAGTTTCTTCGCATGATATATTTCTCGCATGAAAGTTTCCGCTCATGATAGTTTTTGAGAAAGATACTTTTCTCCTATGATGAATTCTCAGCGTAATATATTTCTCGTAGCCTAGTTTTCTCGCATGATATTTTTCTCGCATGAACGTTTTCTCCCAGGATAGTTTTCTTTCATCTTCTTCTCTTCTTCTTCTTGCATGATAGTGTTCCTGCAGGATATTTTTCTCGTGTGATAGTTTCCTGAATGATATATTTCTCGAATGAATTTTTCTTCAAATGACAGTTTACCCGCATGATATTTTTCTCATCTGACATTTTTTCGCATGGTAGTTTTCTTCCACGATATTTTTCTCCCATGAAAGTTTTCTACCATCTTATTTTTCTCTCATTATAATTTTCTCGCTGAAAAGTTTGCTAATGAGATATTTTTCTCACACGATTAAGGCAGTTTTTTTTATTAATTTAGGTTTTGTGTCTATTTAAGAAGAGTCAACATCTGCCTATCCCCAAGAAGTCACTGTTAATTAAAAATGCGAATGTGTAATTTACTAGGTTTAGATATAAGTAAATTAAAACTATGTTTTGCACTTAGATTCCCATCCATCATATTATCATATGGTCACGGCCATGGTCTTATAACATTACATTGTACATGTTTTTTGCTTATAACTCGAAAACTGCAATGCTAGTATAACTTTTAAACATACATCTGATAGATCTCTTTAAAGTCTAATTTTTGTAGAAAAAGTTTTTATTTGTCTCTTATAGATTTGTAAATATTGCCGTTCAAATTCGCTGATAACGTTACATTTTTTGGAAGTAGATTTTGAGGTTGCTGAATATATTCTGAAAACTCTGCGAATTTGGTGTGCTAAGTTAAGTTTTTCTTTTTAGAGAATTGAGATGAAATTCCAAATTATAGCTTACAACTTTTTTTTAAAGAAAAAGTTATATTATTTACGTTATTTCAACTCAAATGTGTATCTTATAACGTTACAGAAAAAAGTCTTATAACGTTACCTTTCGAATTTCTGTATGAAAAATGGGAACAATATGGCCGAAAGTAATATAAATACATAAAAAAAACGAAAAGCAAGCAAATAGAACAAAATTAATTTATTTATTATAAGGTAAGTACTTCATTTGTAATAACATTAATCCATAAATAAACAAAAAAAAATAAATACTATATCCCAATCTTGAAGTATGGTAATAGACTAAGAGCCCACAGCAATTTTTGGGTGTGATTGATAACAAAAAATAATTAGCATAATTAGATAGGCCTTTTATAGTTATCTACAAATGTGAAAGTCTTGCATACTCTATAGTGGGAGCAATAGTGCATCAAGATGCGTTTGACAATACAGTCTCGAGCCCGTACGTGCTTTCGCACGACAGTTTTTGCGATGGCACCAATTCCATCAACGCATCCTTTGCCATGGGAAGTGGCAAAATAGTTCCAAAAAAATTGTATCCTAAATTTGGATTCAAAGACAGAAAGCTGCAAAGAATTTGTTTTTGAAGTGGGAAGATGGTCAAATCGCTCCAAATTTTAAAAACTTTCAACTTACTTGGAAGTGTTAAAGAAGTTTGTATACAAATACGGGATTATGGTATCTTTTACTATGCGTCAAATTGTCTGTTACAAAAACGCGCGATTGAAAATTTTCATTGAAATAAAAAACAGAAATAAACAAAGTGGCGCAAAATTTTAAACAGTGCTCGTTTAAAGTACTAGTACAGTCTAAAATGCCAAAAAAACGCATGAGTTTTGGGAATTTTTTTTCTCGGAAACCTTATTAGGTGTTAACATAATTTTTTTTTTTTGAATAATGAATGCATGCGTCAAGAATACAAAAAAATTTTGTTTTTTTTAATTTTCGAATTTTGGCCAAATTATAGAGGGCACCAATGCCAACTCATCAAAAGATACATTGTCCCTTTGGGGACAGTTAATCTCAGGATTGGCTGAACTGAAACAAAAAAAACAAAGTGGGTTATTTAAAGGAAGGTTTCTTACGAGACAATTTACCACAATTTGTTTAAAAAGTCAAAAACAAAATAAAAATGTTTTTTTGGCAATTTTGTTGGCCGTTTTTGGGTCACCATTTTTTTTGTTCATAACTTTTTGGTCAAATTGTGGTGAATTGTCTTGGAAAACATAAAAACAATAAAGTTGCAACAAATTTTTTGAAAATCGGTTCAGTAGATCCGGAGATTAACTGTCCGCCATGGGACAATGTGTTTTTTGATGAGTCGACGTTGGTGCTCTCTATAATTCGGCCAAAATTCGAAAATTAAAAAAAACAATTTTGTTTTGTAGTCTTAACGCATGTATTCATTATTTAAAAAAAAATTATGTTAATATCTAATAAGGTTTCCGAGAAAAAAAATTCCAAAAATCATGCGATTTTTGGAATTCTAGACCGTACTAGTACCTTAAGGAATAAATCCGGCTCTGCTTAATGCAGTCGTTTAGCTTGGAGGCTTCGTCTAACTTTTTCCTAATTTTAAACACGTTAGACAACTCTTTTAAGTAATGTGTTTTTTTTTTCTTTATAAAAATAAAACATAAGTAAACATTTTTACTTCGATTTGCTTTGGTAATAAGGATAAAGTAGATCTTGGCGATCGTGTTTATTGAATGTTTCTGATTATTCACGTTTGATAAAACTGTATTTCAGAAACTCTGTAGAGTGAAATGAGTCGAATGAATATTGAAGTATTTCTTATTACCTTCAGCCCTACTCAAGGTCACCTAAAGTCAATAGAGTTTCAAAAGATAGATACATAACTTCATCTTTATTGGTTTCAGCAGAAAATGTCTTATAACGTTACACGTCTTTCAATATTTTTTAAATAAAAATGGTCGCTTAATTTGAATGATTTTTTGATAGTTTTATTAAATAAACACAAAATACTCAATAAAATTCTAAAAGTTCAGTTTCTAAAACTTTCATATCATAAGTAAGAAAACTTTTAAGAAATTTGGTCTTATAACGTTACACGAAAGTAGAGCGCTTTTGTTTTATAAAATTTACAAGTTTGAATATTTTTTTTTACCAAAAAACGAGTTATTTAGTTAAAGTAAGACTTTTCCATAAAATGTATAGTTGAAGGTAAACAAAAAAATAAATAAAAGGTAATTTATATTACCTTTTTTCGATTACTTGAATTTTCGGCTATGTGTGAAGAGATCAACAAGCTTATTTGAAGTGTGACTTAGGACACACCAAAAATGTTTTTGCTGTTGATAATGATATCAACCATTAGTATGAGATATATTCTTTCTAAAAATGAGCATATTAGCGGTAAATTCTACAAAAAAAAAATTGTGGCTTGGTTTCATTTCTCGTGGCCGTGACCATATTCATGGTTTATTTGCATTATTTAGAAATTTAATTTCGCCTGCAATATCTCTTATTTTCAAGTTGATGATCGGCGATGTCTAAGTGAATTAAGCCAAACGACCTATGCGACACAATTGCTATTTAAAAAATAAAACCAGGCGACATTTTTACATAAGTCATCCATCGTCTTCAAAGAGATCTTGGTTTCAACTTTGTTCCAGTGCAGTGAAATGCAATGACAAATGGGCTTTATGAATTAACTGCAATAATGATGCTTTCACTTTGTATATTATGAAGGGTTCTGATCTTTCTGCTCGCATTCCCCTGTCTAGTAGTAAGAAGAATATTACAATTCCAGAAAATAATGTGAATGTATATCTACTCATAATATGATGAGGGCTCATCAAATAAAATATACTGGCATTTCAAGTCGTAATTATTGTGACGCACCCTTTTTTAGGAGAATTTCCGTCTAATTCAAAGCAGACGAAGTGAGTTTCTTCTCAACAGATGATCTGGTGGGAATAAATTTTTCAATCATGAATGGAATTCCATCATTCGAAATCGGATTAAGATAGGTATACTATTTTACACAGTGGACAGTGCCGGATCGTCCATCAAGCCTTGCGCCTTTGCGTTTGTTTGTTTTTGTCCTTTATATTTTTTATTAACTTATGACTACGAGTAGCTTAAAGCTAGAGAAAAATTCATAAACAATAGTCTTCTTATGAATAACTTACAACTTGCCTACTAGGGCCTATGAGGCTCCTTTAAGCTATTCTAAATTATCTTTTATGCCTTTCGGTCTTAAAACTATATTAATGCTTAGAATCTTATAAGCTATCGGTTTTATTTATATCCGAGAATAAATGTTAAAAAACTCGGTTCGGCTTTATTCGTCTTCATATTCATTGAACGTCGATCGAGAGCCTTAATGGGTGAAAAATGATGAATAGCAGAATAGGACTGGGGTGGAATCGGCTAAGGTGATAGTTGATTGTGATTGTCATTTTGACAATCGCTCTCTCTATATTTCTTTATTGATATGATGGAGACAGCTATAGTCAAAATCACAATAACAATCAACTATCACCTTAGCCGATTCCACCCCTGGATTAAATTAAAGGACTTCGAGATTTTTACCATTGATGATTCTAACTACAAACAAAGTCCAAACCTGACGGGGAATTTTCAATCATGTGAGTCATAGAGCGAATATCCCATCTGGCCTCTAAATAAAGAGATCTCCTTCTACATATGTATTTTGTGTGAAAAGCAAATTCGTGCTTCAGGTTAAATTAGCCAATTTATTGCAACGTTATACATATTTAGATCTGTCGGCAACTCAATTTTTAAAGAAACCACAAAACATCATTCATTCCGCTCCCAGAAGTGAATAACTTTAATATAAATTTTCTCGTTAATTGGTCTTTTATAATCCAATATTTGTGTAGACCGGATTTTATAAGAGATGTATGAATGTATGTATGTGTGAGTTTTTATAGATGCGGTTTAAGAAATTGATGATAAAATATTTATTTCTTAGATATGCAATTCTATACATCTACGTAGGTACATAGATACCTTTTCTGTTAAATTAAAATTCTCATGTTCTTGGAACTGTCATACTAGTTTTAAAAGGCGTGCATTATTGACCACATCTAATGCAAAATACGTAGATAAAAATAGAAACTGAAAACAAAAACAGAAAACAATAAATCGATAAGGTAGATTATTTGCGCATAAATCCAAGGTAGTTGTAATGCCCCATCGTGTAGATGAGTTAATGGCGCAGTGCGATGGCCTGGGATGTCGTTGACGTCGATTTTTCTATCGCCGCAAATCAAAGGATAGTAGGTCGGAGATGGCGGTACGCGTCCACAAGTGGCCGGTCCAATACTTATTGTAAATAAATACAAAGTACAGTAGCGGCGACAGTCTTTTCATCCGAAACCAAAACTGAACGTCACTATCATGTATAGATGATAGTGACAAGATAACCATTTCAGAGCTATCTCATCGACCCCATTGTGTAGGGGGCCTTAATAACAATTTCCACTTACACAATTTCCTTCTGTAAGTTCAATGTTCTTTGTTCCAATCCGTCATTGCAGACAGCTGTTTTTGTCCCTACCTACTTATATTACACCAAAAGCTCTTACTCTTACAAATGGCTCTGTGCGAAATATTGTTTGGTTTATTTTGAAGTCGAAAGCATCACTTCATCAAAAAAATAATTGCGTTCCACTAAACGTCTATGCTACCTGAAGTATCAGTTGTGTTATGCGTTATAGTGCAACCATATCATCACGCATCCATATCACTAAATATAAGCCAAAGGAAATTGCTTTTCATTGACCAGTAGCGGTTTCCGCTGATGGCGGTGACGGCGATGATGGCAAAACAATTGTCGTTTTAGATGAATAGGATGCCACCGGCACGCAAAACACAGCTAACAGTGCCTTTTTGCTGTATTATCACTTGGTGTGGATTCGTTTCATCCCGAATCCTGTCTTTAGTGTCTGAAAAATAAAAAAAGAAACAAAACAATTAACATTAGATAAAACCACATGGCCGCCATGAACTCTCAAAATCTACACACATCCCTATTGGAAAACCTTTATTTAGTCACGTTACGAATCTTGTTTCTATTAAGATCTCGCCACCTACCTTCATTGAGGATGACGTATATAGCAACAATTTCAGCATAAATGTTTCTTAGGCTAGGCGCGCACATTCAATTTTTAGTTGGACAACTGTTTGGTTGCTTATAGAAAACAGATGAACTATTTGGTTGAATGTTCACGCAGGTGCATATAATTACACGTTACACAAAGTAGCGAACACATTTTAGGCAATCGTTTAGTTTGCATTTTTAGTTAGCGAAACTAAAAATTGAATGTGCGCGCCTAGCTTTATAGTGACCCCACAGCCCCACACACTTTGAAATATTTTTTTCTTTAAACTTTAGTAGGGCTTTTTAAATACCTATTCTCCCATTCAAATCCAGCAAAAATGACTTTTTTTTCGTCGCTTTAAAAAAAATCATTACAAATGGCAGGTATCTACGCATGGTTTTTTTAACTTAACAACCGAACGTGCCCATTTTTGCTTCTTTTCATGAGAAGAACGGTCACTCTGAGTTGTTTCAGATGGAGTCGACTGACCAATCAAAAACACCAAAGGCAATACTTACTACGTTTATATGCAGTATCGAAAGATCGAGTTGGATTAGGGTCCGATTTTCGACCCAGGTTTTTCGTCATTTGAGTTGAAAGCTCGATTTATAGTTGAGTTGAAATGGTGTTGAGCGATTCTGAAGCATTTTGTTAAGCCAACTCCTCGACCCAGGTTTTTCGTCTCATATTTCGACTCGACACCGCCGAGCGAGTGAGATCGAGTCGAACGAAGCTCATTTCAACTCAATACCCGTTTACAAAGGGTCGAAGCGAGCTTCAAGCTCGCTTCAATACCTCATATAAACGTAGTAACTGATCTTTTGACGAATGACGAGTTTCATTTTCTGATCAGAGAAATTGACAGAGCAAGAACTCTGTAACCTCAGAACTAGCTTTGTTCAAATGAATGAAACTTCTACGAGCCTCGTTTTTTTGTGCAAGGGGATGAGTTAAGCCTAGTACGCAGATCGAGACAAGACAAATTTTATCTCTACAATTTTAATCTCTACAAAACGTTTCCAAATCTCGCGCAAAAGTTTGAAGTTGGAGATATGAAATCTAATTTAATGTGTTTTTTAGTGTATCTCTGGAACGGGTTGTCTTACAAAAGTCGTTCATACCTTTTTGGAATCTCCTCTCGATGCTTTCATAAAGTGCATCAGCACCTTTTACATAAAACCAGTTTTGACAAAAATCACTTTTGGCTGTCAAAATTTGTCCCGCAAAATAATGCTTGTATCATTCTTTTTCCTGGCAAAATTTAATGGAGACATTTTGAAGAGCAATTCACAATAGTATGAATTTTGCGCGCGAACTGCATACTGCTCGGAAAAATATCCGAGACAAAATTTGTCCCAGGAAAAAAAATGTATGGGAGACAAAATTTTTCCCGATCTGCGTACTAGGCTGTAGATATCATCAAGGGGATGAGTTAGATATCATCAAAATTACAAGGTAAATAAAAACTCAACTCTTCAGATCAACAATTGGCGTCAAACCTAATAAATAAATAAAATTGAATCATAAATTTCACAAGTTTATTATTTATATTCCTCCATTCCAGACTGCTTTTACAAGAAAACGATTTTTAATTTTCGTTTTATGGCTTCCTTTCGATTGCATGAATGCTTTTAAACATTGCGATTTTTAAGAAAAGTTAACTTTGTTCTTTTGACAAGGAGTCATCTCTCCATACTCTTTACTCTGCTTAGTTAATGAAGTTCTGAGCGAACGCCATATAGAAATGAAATATATCCAAAAAAAACAAAAAAGATAAACAACGATAACTCTGCAATTTTTTCAACCCCAGCATATTTTTGAACACAGACATCTCGAATAAATAGACAAGTTTTTATGACGAACGATCCATATTCCAAGAATGTAACAAAAAATAGCTAAGTGCGGTATTACACAGCGCATGTATTTAATGCGCAGTTCTTGGTTATTTTGTTTTCCACTGTCATTCGGTGATGGGCGCATTATTACACGGAAGACTTTTTCGATTTTTGAGTCTTGTGCATTATTTGACAGCTATCTTTCATTTCAATTTTCGTTGTTCGTTCGGTGTTCAGTTTAATCATTAAAAAAAATAATTAAAATACAAAAATGGAATCAGGGAATGATTTCAACAATTTATTAGATTCATTTCATAAATGAAAATCAACTCGCATGTTAAAGATTTAGTCCATTTTATTTAATTTTCATTAGCAATAGCCATATTAGAGATGTTTGCTTAACACAGAAGAAAAACGAAGTGAAGCAAATTCGAAAAACAACGGAGAAGGAGAAAGAGAAACGTCAAAAACATGCAAGGAATATCCTACCCGTGCATGTCGAGAAATCTTTCTTTCTGTTTCATTTTTTTTTTCTTTCTTTCTCTTTCGCACTTCATTCATGCAAGACTCAACATGCGCTGTGTAATACCGGACTAAGCTTTTAACTTTTCTCTACGTCAAATCCACTGACATCAGCTGTCAACACTAAATGGACCATTTAAATATGTGTTTTTGTAAGTCTTTTTTCCGAGGTGTGTTGCTTTTTTCAAATAGTTTTTGTTTAATTTTATTTTTAATTTAATTTCCTTGAAACAATAACAAAGAAAAACTTGTTTTAATTCCACGAATATATTTTCTAAATACCTACACGTGAAACCCGTCAAAACAACGTATCCATTCGGTCAACTCTATACGTCGCATCCGTCAGCATCAAGATCAACGGATCTCATGCCGTTGACAAATTCTTATTGGTTTCCATCATTTCGTTAACATTGTGCCACCAAGTTAAGCACAAGATAAATCCAAAAGTCTAAGGCCAGTGTACTGTGCTTAATACCTACCTGTTTGCCTGATTTTTCATTGTCAATACTCATTTTTGCAAATATACACGAAGCTGTCATTTCAATTTTTATAGGAAATTATTGCCCGACAAGTTAGTGGCACTCGGGATCGGGATAGCTATCTTTGGCTAGATACATGAACGCGAACGCGCCTATTCGGTAGTGATTGGTTAATAAATCTAAACAACTGTAATAATAGTTTTTTTATTCGTGCATCGGGCGTCAGCGCGTCAGGTGTCGGTCGGCTCAATCGGAATTGCAAATATAATTTTCTCAATTATAAAATAATATTTAAAGTAAAATGTCCATTAAATGTGTAAGTATAACTAATTAAAGGTGAACAAATAAGTTTTCATGTACTAAAATGTACAATATGTACATGAACTCGAATGTGCTTATTCGGTAGTGCTTGGTTAAATTTAATAACTGTAATAATTTCTTATTCGCGCGTGGTGTGGGGCGTCGGGCTCAATCGAAATTCGAAATTTATGATATTTTTAATCAATTATAATCAATTTAAAGCAAAATGTAAATGTGTATATAAAATATAACGCGAAATTCGGTAGTGAAATCTAAATAACGTAAAAATATTTTGTTTTATTCGTGCGTCGGGCTTCTGACGTCGGGAGTCGGGCGTCATGCGTCGGATTTCGGGCTTCGTGCGTCGGGCTTCGTGCGTCGGGGTTTGTGTGTCGGGCCTCGGGTTTTCGGACATCGGGCTTTGGGCGTCGGCTCTATTGAAATTGCAAATTATGATTTTTTAATGAATCTTAAAATAATGTCTAAAGAAAAAGATCCCTTAAATGTGTAAGTATATCTACATACATGTATATATAGTATAAGTATTTATGTACTAAAATTTAGTACCTACATTCCATACATCCAAACATACAATCTTGAAAGCCAAATCTTTTTGGAGAAAAAAAGTATTGCTAAGACCATTACCATTGATTGACAAAATGCTTCTTTGTTAAAACTTCCAGTAAATTGTGAACTCATACATGTTCTTTTCATGATTTTTCAGGAGTCTTTCTTCTCGGCGATGTTGTGGCCACGCCACACTAAATCTTAAACTCCAGAAATTATGCAACTGTAATCATTACCACCGCAGACATGACATCAGACGAAGTAATTTTACGGTAAGTCTCTTAAAATTACATAATTTCTTGCACAAATTTTACGAAAAAACAATCATTGGTATCTCAGAAACCCTTTTCCATTCGATTGAATTTATTTTGAATCAAAAGAAAACAACAAAAAAGCAAATATACAACATGAACACAACAAATCCACTTATTAATTCCTTCTGTGCGAACGGTAAGCTCTAGAATGCATCACCAGTTCCTCTTCTAATTCTCTCTTCTTCCGCTTGCCAACGCTGGACACCGTTCCGAGTTGTAGTAGAAATGGATTACTTGCTAGAGCTGCTGCTATACCTAGCACTGCAGCACTAGCTAGTGGGATTAAAAAACTCTTAGCCAGGAGCGCCTTGTCGTACCCATGTTTTCCATTCGAATGTCCGACAGCAACGTGCCCCCCTTCAACTCCACCTCCATGGTGACCAGAGTGTAGTGCATAGGTGGCGTATTCACCAGCATGCCCGTAGCCTCCGTATCCTCTGTTGTACAATTCCACGGGAATTCCTTCAACTCCTTCGGAATACCCGTGGCTATTTCCAGTTGGAGCATAGCCATGGCTATTCCCGGTTGGAGCATAGTATTCATATTCAATGGCTTGGGCTGGTCCGTAGGGGTGTGCACCAGAGTTGCCATGATGATTATCTCCTTCTCCATACCCCGAATGACTTGAACCCGTTCCGTAATGTTCTATAAAAGAAATTATAGTCACAAATTAGATGTTCCTGAACGTGAAGTATTCTCTCTTAGCTTACCTACACTAACCCTATCATGCTGTCCCTTGTGTTCTTGCTGACCATTATTCGACCAACTTCCACTGCTGCCACCTTTGAAACCATAATTCTCTTGCGGGAATGCAACTGGTCGGGATGAATACTCGGCAACATCACTATCTCTAATAGTGTTGTAAGTGGGAGGCCTCGTGGATGAAGCAGGTCCCCTAAAAAAGTAATCATTGTGGGATTAAATAAAAATTATCCTTACATTGTTGGTTGAGCTTGGATTACAATCAGAGAAAAAAAGGACAGGTACTTCTTCTATTAGGAAAAAGGATTATCATTCCCAAGAGAAGATAAAGGAACATAAATTGATAACCCACATGGATTCGCAAATATTTTTATTGCGACCTCATCATTGTTTTGCTCCCTGCATGATTGCGTTGCTCATATAATAAAATGTGTTATGTGTTTTTGGTCCTTTCGCATCACTTTTGTGTTTCATTGTCGTCGTCCGAAGTCGTAGAGTCTTGGTCAACGTAGTTGTGATCCTACAATATATCGTCAGTATGTGTTCTCAGCTCACCACCCAACTTAATGGGTATTAAGGTGAATTTGTTCGTTGGATTAGGACTTATTTTTTTCTTGTTGTTGTTGATGTCCTTCAGAATGGACATTCCGAAGCTAAAAATGGACATTTTTCTTTTGAATTTCGTTGCCCTTTTTTCTTGAGATAGAATTTTTTTTGGATTATGTATTTTTCATGCGGAATGGAATGTAAATTGATGTGTGGATATAAGTGAGGGTTTTGCGACTTCTATTATTATGGTCAAGCAATAGTGTTAGAGGCGGAGGGGTTCGATGTCATGAATTAAGATTTCGTTTGTTGGGGATTAAGTATTCCGTTCGTTATTTTAAAAGGTAGATTTGGCTGAATGACTTTAACTTTTCGGTTGAGTAATTCATAATTTTATTCATGCTAATCCAAATTTTGAAGTTTATAATATAAATGATTTTTGTAAAAACAAAATAAATTCATGTTTATTTATTTATAGACGTGAATACGGAAAGAGGACAGTTTCCGAACTGTGAAGGATTAAGAAGCGGTAAACTTTATCACTTCCAATTCGATTGAATTGGAACAGTAAACCTCCGCCAAAGAAAAATATATTCGATTTGGTATTAAAAAACCTCTCAGAAATCCAATCGGTTGATCGAACTTTTGCCTATTTATGTCAGTATCATTGTATACTAAATTGACGAATTTAATCAAATTGGAGTTGTAATATTGTGTCCCATGATAAAAATTTATTAATTTTTCACCTGAGTGCAATATCTGCTAGTGACTGTCAGCATGAAATCTAACAATCACGCAATAAATTGAAAGATTATGATATCATAATGACTCTAAGGAACTACCCGGGGCATCTAACATGTGGTAAAGTAGGTTGGGTTATTTCACTTTTATTGACCTCTTCAATTTTCCAATGTCGATATCCCTATCGTTCGGCACCCAGTTGAGGTCAATACTGAACCGCTACATCTCCATACAAGTATGTAATGATCCACATTTAAGAACTGTTATTAAATCCTTAGCGTCACATACAATAAATTCAATATTTCCGAGAAATTACGGATTTTTGAACTCTATGCCACATCTACTTGAAGTCAAGATAAGACTAAAGTTTCGCCTGGAACCCGTTATAATGATTAAGAAGATGAA
The DNA here is from genome assembly GCA_963931855.1 of Philhelius festivus. Taxonomy (NCBI): domain Eukaryota; kingdom Metazoa; phylum Arthropoda; class Insecta; order Diptera; family Syrphidae; genus Philhelius; species Philhelius festivus. Next base: position 14,116,407 of record OZ007557.1, on the reverse strand, counting down.
AAGGAAGACGCAAATTTAGTCTATCGCAGTACACTCCTTTATCGGTTTTCGATCTATCAGTTGGTGATAAAATGAGTTGATTCATGTTCAAAAAAATGTCTCGTCCTCTCAGGGAATGTAGCTTGAAATTTGTTTTAAAAAGTAATTGGAAGTGTGTGTTTTGTCAAAGTAAATTGAAAGTGATCGGACTGAGTTCAGAGTGACTGAGTAGTCAATCTCATTATTGTCCCACTGTATAATTGTGATTGCAGCCGTTCTTTTACTGAATACACTAAGCCCAGTTAAATGGTGCAAAATGTCCAAGACAGCTGAAAGATTCATGCGAAGTATTCCGCTTATTCACAAGCATGATGAACTAAACTTCGCTAAGTTTATCACTTTATATATAGAGCGGTCCATCAAGCTGCCACAATGCATGTTAGTAAATGTTTGATTACAGAAAATTATAGCCAATGCCTAATGCGTGGATGGAGAACCCATATACATATTTCCATAGCTTTTTTGCAGAAGAAGAGTGCCATAGTGGCTTTTCTCACTTCTTGTTTTTTAGATTTCCAAAAAAGCTTAATATCTAAAATAAGCCCCAAAAATGTGCTTTGTTCGAGGATGTAAGCGGTATATGAACCTTTGATACAAGGACATTCAATGGTCAATATTATATTTCTTGGAAAAGAGGATAAAATTATTTCTTTTTAACATTTCAAAATGTTAGAATACTTTTCTTATCCGACAATAGCAACGTCAACCAAAAAGTATCTGTATTTCTAGTGTCTGTTGAACTATAGCTCCTGTTAGGTTAGCCTTGCATCTAGTAAGTTATTCAAAGTGGCTACTAGCTCTTAGACTAGACTTAGAGTTTTTGGGATTAATTAATTTTTTTTATTGAATTTTCATCCAATTATGAATGGTTAGATCAAGGGTTGTCAAGTAAATTTCAATATATATATGTACATATGTATGTACATCAACCAAATTGGATTTTCAACTTAATTCCGGTTTCAGTTTAAGCTGTACCTTCAATCTGCTAAAAGCAGAACAATGCAGGTCATTTCATTATTTAAATAATGCAACAACACAAGAGCACTTACTATGTATGTATGTCACTAAAAATAGCTGAAGAATTTAAGTAGATTTAGACAAAAACAAAACACAATCTTTGTACTTTAATGTTTAAGCAGGGGGTGGCCGTGGCGCGATGGATGTGTGCTCGCCTGTGAACCTCATGATCACAGGTTCGATCCCTGCCATGGTCTATGTCGTTTTAATTCCATTAAAAACCTTTTAAAATTGTCATCAATGGGTTGTGGTGGTTTACTCATTACATGTTGTTCAGGCATAACACTAACAACATGTTATTGAGTTAAAGTAGTATGCCCAACAAGGATGAACACGAATAAAATAATGTGAATTATAAGCGACATAAAAATAAGACACGGCATTCTCCGCTTTAGTTCAGCCGCCATCCCTGGAGATAAAATATCTGAGACAACAACCTTCAGTCTCAGAACATCGCGCCACACATCTTTCCTATCCTTCTTTCTCTTCCTTAACTGCACACCCGCGCTGTGTTCAAACATTTAAAGGGTAATCACAATCCCTTGAGCGCGTGTAGATTATAAAAAAAAAAAAAAAAAAGCATTTTCCGGTAAATGAACTGTTTAACAACATCAATTTTTAATAAAAGTACTGAAGCATTACATTTTACTCTTGGGTTGCGATTACATCACATAACCTTTATTCTACTGATTTTGCTTTGAATGGTAACTTGAGGGATAAGAAGACTTGGTATTTTACATGAAAAGTAATTGTAGTTAATTAAACTTCAATTTTTCACATTCTTAATTACGATTGTTATCACTTGTGAATGAAATTAGATAGATGTAACCTTTTTCGATTTAAGTCAATTTTTGTAATACGAATTATGCACATACTAAGGGCATAGTCACAGTCCTTTTTACCACAATGCGATCCTAAAGCAAATTGGAAACTATTATAACCAACTACAGGGAAAAGTATCCGAATCCTTATTAGAAACTCGTCAGCTATAAATTTATATCTAGCGACAGGAATCGAAATTTTGATCAATTTTAATTTTTTTTTTCTCAATTTTGTACTTTCACTTTCTATTTCCACTACTACCTGTAATACTCCGGTGGAGGATCATAGCTTTTTCTGGATAAACTTTCCACTTGGAATCCTCTCTTGTTTAATCCATTTTTGGTTGTGTTTTTGGTATATCCTTGGATTGCTAATGAATTTGGTGACACTGTACTAAGTTCCGAACCGAAGCTAATGTTTAAGCAAATAATCACAATAACTCCCACATAAACTCCCACAAAACGAATCATTTTATAGCGCCTTTTCTCGTATATGTTTAATGTTTATCCACCGAATTGAAACTGATTTTCCTTCATCAACGTAAGTAAGTTTTATTAAAAAATGGAAAGCTATAAGGAGGAAAAACCCTCTCTTCAAAGGGTAATTTCACATCTCGATGGTTTGCAAGCAATATTCATTTGGTCTCATTGTTAAACTAAAACGTACATACATACATACTCGTTCATACGCCGCGTTGGAGTCATCCGCTCTGCCTACGCGCTGATGTTTGTAATGTGAATTAAATTTCGAATTGTCAATTATCGTCTTCAACTGAGCATCAGATTTGGAATTCTTGTCTTTGCGTTTCACTTTTTGTATTTCTTACCTTTTTACATGCGATAAATGTATGAATTATAAGGCAAGTTATAAATTTGTAAAAAAATTAAACTCGAAATTTAAACAAAGTTTTTCTGTTTCTTAAACGAAGAAAAAAAAAAGCTTAAAACCTAATGGTACTCCTTTGATGTTTTTCGAAATTTTTATAAACAATTCAACGGATTTTGATGAAATTTCGTTTTCTTTTGCCATTGACTATTTAGTTTCAGGAGTCTCATAGTTACAAACGGTTGATTTAAACAACAAGTATGTACGTACGACCAAGTCGCGCATAATAAACAATTTTCATGAAATTTGAAAAAAAGCACTACTTTATTGCTTAGGATTTTTTTTAAACTAATTTATTGTCAAATCGGTGTCGACGCTCGCTCCTAATTCATTGGTGACGATGATATTGAATGTCGTAACAACGATACTTCGAAGCGAAACTACATTTCTGTCTTGTTATAATAGTTATGCAATACAGACAATATGATTTGATGGAATTCGTTCCTATAATTATGATGTAAGTGACGAACATTATTCAAAAAATGATTACGCCATTAAAAAAGTGATTAGTTTTGATTAAATCCTCAAAATTATGCCATCTTTAACGCTGTGCATAGAGTGTTGGGGAGTTCAATGCCAACTTTTGAATATATATACTTGTTATTTTAATATAGCCTTGGAGCTTTAAGGAAGTCAAACAGAGGTTAATCAATTCATTTGAACCTATGTATTTTGATTTTGAGGAAGTTTTCATATTTGAAATTGATACACTAGAATCTTTGTGCAGGATAATAACAGTCGATTTTATAGCTATTTCGACTCTGTATGTTGAATTATCAAATTTTCTGTAATTGAGAGACAGTTACATTAAAAAATCGTTCAGATATCAATTTTCGTTTTTTAAGATATTAATGGTACATTTTTTTTTTTGTTTTTCTGGTCAAAATTGGTTCCAAAAGTTGTTAAAATCTCAAATAATAAATCGAGTTTGGAGACATTTTCAGGCGCTAGATTGGCAGAGGTGGCAGGTTGGAGTGTTGCCTTCTTTTTTAAGTAGATGCACACGTGTGATATTGGTGTGGCCGAGTCGGAGACGTATAAAACTTTTGATCTTATTAGTAGTCGCTTCTGTTGGAAACGTATTTGGTTCGGCACTTGGATTAATGTTTGAATAGTAGTTGGTGTAAGATTTCCATTCTTGTTTCCTTTTATTTTTCCCCAATAAGTATTAATTACTTTCAGGAAATAACTTCTCGAAGGCGCAAGTTTACTAATATTTGCTTGAACAGATGAGTTTCTTGCTGCAATATTGGCTAGATCGTTCTCTTTGATACCTGAGTGTCCCCAGGGATCCAGAGAAAAAAAAAGTTTTTTTTTTTCGTTTTTAAAAATGTCACGAATTTTGGTAATTAAAGGTGTTTGGTTTTTGATTTCTCCGATTGCATTAAAAGTCGAAAGGCTTTCTGAACAAATCACGAAATTTTTTTAGTTTAAGCGAAAGGATTGCGTGAGCTTCTGTAGAGAATATTGAAAAGTAATATGGAAGTCTCATATTGTATAAGACGTCGCCTATCTCAGACACAACTGTAAGCCCTGTAGCTGTTTCAGATTTGGATTCATAAGTACATAGGATATTCCAAGAGTTTGATCTGTATTTATTTGTGATTTCGTGAAATAGTTGTGAGTAGGTTCCTTTGTTTGTGGGTTCTTTTTTTAAATTTCAATAGTTTGGTATTTATTATGTTTTTTGGTGGTAACACCCATGGATTGTAATTACTTAGGGTCATTTTGTTGATTGTTGGAATTATACCAATGTTTCTATAAGCATTTAGGGCGATGTACATTTTGGTGTTTTTTTTCGTTGTAAAATTTTCTTGGCATCTTCGATTATAGGTAGTTGAATTTTAAGATTGGCAAATGTTTGGGGCTGTTAAGATGTATCGGCGATGTTCGATGCATGGAATGCCAGATTTAGTAAGAATGTTTTTTTTTTATTTAGCGTAGTAGCAAAAGCTTTCAAGCTGCTTCTGATTGCTGAGTGATATGGTGGTTTGAGGATTTGTATTGTGGATTTTGCGCATTTACCTTAGATTAAAAAATTCATAGTCAAGCTTGGATAAAATAGTGTTTTTTAGGATGAACCAAACTATTTTTTGAGGATAGATATTTTATTATATTAAGTGTGGTTTTTTATAAATATAGTGCAATGACCCTTAAAATTTGTATCAAAAGTTAAACTTAAAATATTTAAGAAATTTACATTTGGAATTTAATGATTTAATTCTTTTATCGAAAGACAACGATAATAATCGTACTAAAGAAATATTCGAAAAAACGCTTGAAGATTTAAATGAATAGTGCTCCAACTCAGGATCCATGATTTTACCCTCTAAAAGTAAACATTTACACATTTGCAATAAAAGACGCTTTTTTTTCTGGTTGGCTTTAGAAAGGAAAGGTTGTGTTAAAATGGCGAAGAAACGACGTAATGAAGGTCGCTGCAAGCATAATCGTGGCCACGTTAAATCCGTAAGATGTACAAATTGTGCGCGCTATGTTCCAAAGATAAAGCAATAAAGAAATTTGTCATCCGAAACATTGTTGAAGCGGCAGCAGTGAGGGATATATCTGAAGCATCCATCTGGGAGAGGCTTGACTGATTAATAGAATACATAGGTTTTATCAGGAAAGAGTGATAACACTCACGGGTAACACAATGGATCTACATTGATCTAAGTGTGACAATAGCAACATCAATTGTCAGCCCAACAACGTAACCTAACCTATCCATCTGGGAGACGTACGTTCTGCCCAAACTGTATGCAATATTGCATTATTGTGTGTCTTGTGCCATCCACTCTAAAGTGGTACGCAATCGATCAAATGAAGCTAGGCGTATACGAACTCAGCCTGTACGGACTTTCCCTTAGGACATGCAGCATCAAAACAACAATCAAAATAGGAAGTGAGGTGTTTGTTTAAACTAAAAAGATTGAATAAAAAAATACAAAAATTAATAAAACAATATTGCGGTAACAAACTTTTTTAACAACATTTTGGGTTCTGTTACCGTGATTTGCGTAAGATGCAACAAATAACTAGAGTATGTAAGTTAGATTGAGGCAAGAAAAACAAAATAAAACAGGAGTTGGGGTCTATTGTTCTTCCTTAAGGCTGGAGAGTAAATTTTCCAAAAAAAATATATTAATAGAAAATAATTACATATTAAACGCCAACGACTATTCTCAAAATATTATGCTAAGTTGGACTGATAAACAAAGGAGGACTGGGTTTAGTACTATAAGTTTTATATACAATAGTTATACTCAAGTTTTCGACGTATAAACGCCTTATAAATCGATGTAGAAATCCTAAGCATTTAGCAGCATTTTTAGCAGTACCTAGATTGTGGTACTTCCATCGAAGATCGTCGTTGACACACATACCGAGTACTGAGAGCTTTTCGGTTTCTTCTATGCAAGTGCCATTTAAGGACAATGGCATATGTATGTACGTGTCGTTCGGCTGTAGAATTAATCTCTGTATTTAACGGTACGATCGAAGTTAGGTTCAAGGGTATTTTGATGATCATTTCTGGCGGATTGAGTATTACGGTTAAATTATTTAAGGGAAGGAATCGAATTTCAATAGAACTGTTAAAAAAAAAAACGATGAAGCAGTGAAAGGGCAAGAGATAGTACGAAGATGTTCTAATGAAACAATATTGTTTCCGTAATTGATGAATCACCTTTCAGCTCATCGCTTAAATACTAGATTCTATCTAGCAGGTTCATGGATGTTTAAGATACACCAAACCAGATATGAGTGATGTACTCTAATTTGAGTGTACACAAATTGTAGCAAGATCAAAAGGGAACAAAAATGTTCTTACATCGTCTTAGCAAACCTAAGCATTTCGCCGTTAAAGATACACATTCGAAGAAGAGGGAATTTAATCTGGAAATGGATATGAAAAGCTGAGGGTGCTTTTGTATGCAAAAGAGTTGGGTGGATGAGTAGTTTCAGATAAGAGATCATTTATAAAAATGATAAAAAGGGTCGGAAACATAACAGAGCCTTGAGGGAGACACCACCATTTATTTTTTGAAATCATGTAAAACAACGTGAATTGAACAGTCAGAAAGACCATTGCTCACCCAATGAATGATACCAGCTGCACAAATTTTTGATAAAAGGGAAAGGTGCTAACTCTATCAAATGAAATGTCAAGCGCGACAATACTACTATTATATTACAGATCGGTGTAAAGTTTGTTTCCAATTTTCAGTGAATTATGGAATCAAAACACTGGTGGATCTATTACTACGAAAGGCATATTGCAGGTCATTAAGGACCTTTCATTCTTTTTCTGAGTTCTTGCTCATGTAAGAATTTGGTTCTTTGAATCCAAGCGTTACTGGTATTTCTTGCTTGCTTAAGTTTTAAATGGTTTTTCTGTAAAGGGTAGACTTTGTATTTCCGGAAGCAATTATAGGCAAAGCTAGAGCAACAGCAAAATCAAGGGTAGGCTCATCTTTTAGATTGCTCAAGTTTTAATTTATTAGTTTAAAATATTATGTGAATAATTAATGAAATCATGGAATAAGTCCACAAAAGCTCTTTCAAAACCCTTGAAAACTCATCAATCAGAAGTATGTATATGTAATTATCAATATCCACAACGTTTTATTACACCATCTAAAATTAATGTTTAGTAGAATATTGTGTGTGAACTAAGCAAAACGCCTTGGAAACACGTACAACATTTTATATTTAGTTTGTTGTTAGTTTTTTTTTTTTTTTTTTTTTTTTTTTTTTTGGGCAAGGTAATCACGAATACATAATATACATTCTCGTACATCCTTATGGCACAATCGATATGAAACTCGTAACCAATTAGAGATAAAAGCAACAATCCTCATCGTCATTTGATGTGTGATTACATCCTCCAAATTGTTTTCATTAAATTTCCTTGAATAATTGCCCACCAATTTGCAAGTGATTCTCTTTTTCAACATATAGCGTCACATTGCCATTCACACTGATGAAGTAGGAGGATCCAACAAAAGGACATCAACTCCTGCCTACTAAGTGCTAAATGGAGTGATTATTTCGCATGTATCGTATATCCGCATCTCCATTCGCCACCCCCATGAATACAGAGAGAAACTAATCAATTCCTATCTTTCTTCCTCATCATCATCGGTCTGTTTTTTTTTTTTTTTTTTTTTTTTTGTTGCTTGTCAAATAAATACTCAGCTCATATTTTCGTCCCTGCACCAAAGGATTCATGCTGCTGGTTGGGAATTCTTTTGTTATTTCAAATCGTTCGTCGATATTATATTGATTGCCCCCGCTGTGAAGTTCAAGCTCCTTGCTACTCAGTATCCACATCACGATGAAACAAATCGAAGAAAATTTACCACCAAAGCCGCACGAACAATTCCGACAGGAAGGAAGGATCTATAATGTTGAGATGTTGTGTGCGGGTTGAGGCAACAACCAGAATCCAGATTCCAGACAGCAGGATTTATTCTTGCATTTGTTTTTGGCGGTATCTTATTGTGTGTCTTTGTCTGTTTGTGTTGTAGTTCTAAGTTTTTGCATCCTTATACGAGTATCCGTAGGTAGGAATGTGAGTTTTTATTTTACTCATCTACAAGGCCTTTGATTCTTATCGTTGATGTACGGAATAGGATTTGCAAATTGCTGCAATTTGTACGGCTGATGACAATGCGGTAAGCAATGTGCGTTCGAATATCGAATGGGCGTGGTGCTTAAGGATTGTTTTCAATTACAGCTGTTTTATGGGAGTTGAAGAGGACACCATTGACATAATGCTGACAGCTTGATATATGAAAGATATTAATTTAATTCGACTGGCTGCTAAAAAGTTATACGAGAATATATTGGCAAAAAAATTAACAGATATATTTGTCCTCGATCTATTCAATCTCGGGTTCCCAGTGGCGGTGTGGTGTTGAGGTAGAGTGCGATACTCGTATGTTTGACGTTTGGTCGCAATAGTTGGCTGATCCTGGAGCAAAGGGGAATTGCCTTTTCTATTGTTGTGCTGAAATACCATTGCTAGGGATACCGTGGTTGGCCCGTCAACCTTCTAATTGAGCTGATTTCTACCACCTACCTTTTTTTGCCGAAAGCAATTTGGATAGTTGTAGAGTGGGATAATGTTGACTTCTTAATAGAGATAGTAGTTCCTGAAGTATTTTTGACTGCATGTATTGAACTCCATTGCAGATTCTTGGCATTTTACTTTCAAAAAAATGGATGCTTCTTGGCGGTTGTTTTGGATATTGTGTACTCAATAGGAAAGTTGCAGTTGTCACTGGTCTCAGGAGTTGGTTGAATATCAGAATTTTTGTCTGTTGCCGTAATTTGGTTATCCCTCCAATCAATAGGTGGCGACGATGGAAAGCACAGCACGGTTTTTTGAGAAAATTGCTGAACTGCGGATTGAAGCTTGATGATTCACTTTTGTATGTTGAAGCCGAAACAATCCAAGAATGTGAACAACTAATAAATGAAGACCTTGATATATTGAATTTATGGCTTAAAGTTAATAAACTAAAATTGAATGTTACAAAAACTAAATGTATGGTTTTAAATGATAAAATTAATGTTAATATAGCAATAGATCAAGAAATGGTTGAACAAGTATTTGAAATTAAGTACTTAGGAGTTATTATTGATTATAAATTAAGATTTGAATCCCATGTGCAATATGTTTCAAAAAAAGTATCAAAAAAAATAGGTTTCTTGCGAAGAATTCGTAATAAAGTAAGCACTATTACGGCTATAAATATTTATAATGTAATTATTAAACCTCATTTTGAATATTGCTCTACAATATTATACTTAATAAATGGAAGTTCAATGAACACTCTACAAAAACTGCAAAATAAAGCAATGCGTGCAATACTTAGATGTAATAAATATACTCCTATTTTAGTTATGTTAAATATTTTATTGTGGATGAATGTAAAACAGCGTATTTATTTCAATGTTTTGTTTTTTGTATTCAAAATTAAAAATAAACTACTACCAAGATATTTGTCAAAACATATTCGTTACGTCAGAGATGTTCAACCGTATTTGTTAAGAAATAGAGATGATTTAAGACTACAAGCATTTAGAACTACAAGATCTCAAAATAGCTTAATATATAAAGGATTTAAGCTTTTTAATGAATTGCCAAATAGCATTAAACTAATAAGTAATAAATTTGAATTTAAACAAGCAATAGTTAATTATGTAAAACAAAATATTTCATAACATCAATATATATAAAAGCCAATGCCATTGTAAATAACAAATTATATTTATATATTTATCATTTTTAAATTATTGTAAATTGTAAATAGCAAAATTACGCTAAATAAATACTTTGAATTGAAATTGAGCTTAGCAAATTGTTAAAGTCAATGCCCACTTTCTTCATGTTGATTTTGACTGCTACTGTGGAACTAGGATTTTCAAATCTAGGTTTCTTAAATTTGCTGCTGATGGAAATTCGCCTCTACATCTAGAGTGGATCAATTGTTTCTATAGCTCTCTTCCAGTCTCGCCAGAATTTAATACCGGGTATATTCGAAACTGTTTGTTAGATCGGCCCATTCTTGCTGTTTAATATTAAGGGCTATTTCTCAATGTCGATTGGATCGGTTTCCAAGCCTTCTTGGTAGTTGTTAGTGATCTGATCACGATACTCCGAAGTGCTTCATCTTTGGGGAGTCTCTTAATTTGAAACGAAGTACGGAAAGAGTATTTTTTTTAGCAATTAATTTAAAAAAACGCGCCTCCCTGCACTGAAACAAAATCCTTGGAGTTACTAAACTGATGGAAGATTAGGGTTTTTTCTGCCAATGAAACTAAGCCCTTTGCAGGTAAACTCTTGGCTGAGCTCATTTTTTGGCTGTTCTTAAACCTTTTCACGGAGCCTTGAAAACTGAAATATGGCCGACACGTTACCATGTCCAAAGCATCAGAGTCGTCTGTCTCTTCCATTTTCTTATGTTTAGTATCTCAGAAACGGTTTTAACGATTTTGATGAAGTTTTCAGCGTTTGCTTGCATGGAGAAAGTTAAGGTTAAGTGATTTTATTAAAATTCGCCCACTGAAACGCCCATTGTTCGATGTATTAATTTAATCCATATTGAACGTCTATAGAAATTGAAAAATTGTAAAACTTAAGATTTTAACGAGCCTCCTTACCAGAATTTTTGTTTAATGCAGGAATTCATTTGAATATTAAAATAGCAACTGAGTCGGTCGTGGGGTTGTTGTGTGTCTTACTAGGAGCTAGCGATCAGTAAGGGAAACCATTTCAAATACATCAGATTCATCTCTGATTTGGAATATCTTTAGGACAGATACATAAGACACCTTCAAAGCCTTGACAGACCACGAAGCCGTGCCGCCAACGTTCCTGTGCTTTCTGCTTTTTAAGAGCTTAGAGGAACACTTGTAATCGGTCGCAGTTCTGGAAGTTTTTGGTCTTCACACTTGTCGAGTTTTCTTTAGATAAGAACGAATATTCAACTTTGTTTTGTTAAGGAATGTACTTAGTTGACAAATAAAATATATTAATGGCTTTTTTTATCTTTTGGAATTTATCATGTTTGTTAATTGCTGACCGAAAACTAATTCAAAAAGTTTCCTTAAAGTTTATTTAAACAAAAATATGTTTTTTCTCCCATCGCCCACCACCGTCACATTTGTGTTGAACTTTGAAAGATAAAACATGTCCTCGACATGTCCACACACAAAAACTCTCGACAAAAGTCTTTAATTAACTTTTATTTGCCAAGCTTGCGGTTGCTATAAATCTTTGCCTAAATTCCCATCCCCTTTTCAATGGTGCTACCGAAGCCAAAAAACTATCTCGACAACTGACAACAACTCTAATTCGACCCCAGGAACTCATAAAGAATTTTAACGAGGCAAACTCTGTGTAGAAACATATATGTATGAGCATTGTATATGAAAACAATTTTACCAGGACCTCCTGCTCCGAGTGTATCTTTATCGCTCAGCCGCCACCAAAAACTCATTATGGTCACATTTATCCTGGACCATCAAATGGCGTTGTATGGACACTAAAATAAAACAACAACAAAATTCCACAAGTGTCCGTTTGCTTTTGGAATGAGATTTGAGATCTAACCTAAATGAAAATCCTTGAAGAGCATAGGCAAAAAAAAAGACTAAAAAGACTCGGGGCCCCCCTAGGATGATATCCTGTTTCGTTTGCCAAATCTTTTTGAGAATCCTTCACTTAACAAGCCAGCAACAATAACAACAACAAAAATCTAGAACATATTTGCTTTTTTTTGTTTTTCCTTCAACAAATCAAAGATTTTTTAAATTAAAAAGGACGAAAAGCAGACATCGTTGACGTCGTCGTAGTCCTCGCTGTCTTCGTTATGGTCGAAGAAAATTGGGGCCAACTTGGTTCCTGGAATTATGATATACTGCAGGTCTCTCGGACTTGTCCGCCCGTATCCTGGTTGGACAACAATACCTAAGGACATTCTATTTCATTGCAATTGCTCTCGTTTTGGTTTTATTTTTATATTTATTTCTGCCGGACTTTTATCTTTATTTCATTTCTGTTTATTGGTATCCTGATTTCATTCGAGGGGGTTGATGGTTCCTGAATGATTAAAATTTGAACGTCTGTCATGATATAAATACGTTTAAGTAGAATTTTATTTCTGTAGTATCAATATCCTGGAGAATGATTGGATTTCCGTTTCCGTTTTTCGAAATCAGTTTAAGGACTAATTTTGTTATTCTCTTATTTCTCTTTACAGTCGCCAAAGGTCAACAGATGAAAATGGCTGCGAAACAATGGAACCACCTCCGCCACCGAGATTACGTGGTCAGAGCACCTATTTAGCGGTAAGTCTAGACAAGCATATTCTTTTGATTTTGTTTATTTTGTTGTTGTTTTTTTTGATAATGAGAGTAGAGGGTGGGGACGCTGTGTGCTTTTATGTCCCCCACCCGTCATTCATGCGAAGGATAAAAGCAATTTGCAGCATCGTCATCTCGCATTTTATGAAAAGGGAGGGGAGGAGTAGTTACAACAATTACGCCCTTATTACTTAACCTTGTCATTTAACATTGTCCTAAGCGAAGATGGGCAAAGCGATAACGACTTTAGTGAATTTTCCGCGTGATGTTAAGTGTTCATTTCTGTTTTTTTTTTGTATTTTAGGGCGAAAAATGGCTGGAAAATAATAAAGAGATTTTTGATATCATTTTCTCCCTCTCTTTTTGCTTTTCTAAGGTATTTTTCTGAGACATTGTGTGTGTATGCTAATTGTGTTATCCCTGCAACATTGAAAGGGTAGTATTTGCATTGAATTTATATGAAAGCATCTCTTTTAATAGTCGCCGAATAGGAATTATTTTCGTTGTAAGATCAAGAATTAAAACTGTTGTTGTGTGGTGGTATTTCTAAACGGTGTATAGGTAATATTCTAAACAAACATTGATATTGAAAGGACTTTAGTGAGCTCATTTAAATGCAGAACATTAATGCTAATGTGATGGTGGCGCAAGCTGTATATAATTATTTTTCAAGGATTTTGTTGGAATATTTAAGTATTAAATGCGATGCCGTGGGATAATTGCATATTATCCTATCCTATAATTTAAATTCGTCTAATGGTAGCTATCATCCATATTTCACGATAATAGAAATTGATTATTTTAAATGTATCATATTATTAGCTTGTCTGCTTCATACATTATACATTGACAGTTAAGTATTTGGGCAGTATAAATATGTCTACAGCTGCGAGCAACAAATAAGCAGTGCGAGCAAATACCAGTTCAATGGAAAATAGGTATGTGTTTTTAAATAAAACAAATATAAAATGGATTCGAAAATAAATGGCAGTGCTTCCCCATTTTTGTATAATTTATTTAGAAAAGAATTAAGAAATGTTAAATTCAATTCAATGGAGCTGGTATTTAGTAGCATGGACATTATTTTTTATTACAGCTTTGCAAGGACGCTGCATTGAGCCGTAAAGCCCCTCACATCTTTGCGGTGTTATTGTTTTCCAATCCTTCTCAACTACGCCCATAACTCTTTGTTGTTTTTTGGGTTGGCATTCCAGACTTCTTTTTTGTACTCGTATGTCCGTCCAAAGATTCTCAATAGGATTGAGATCAGGCGACTGAGAAGGCCACTCCATAACATCAATGTTGTTGTCCTGAAACTATTGCTTAGTTGTTCTGCTAGGGTACTTTGGGTTATCATCCTGCTGAAAGACCCACTCAAGCTGCATTTTGAAGACGGCATATTGTAGTGTGATGCTTTGCAAAAATTTCGGAGTAAGAATTCTTTTTATCCAATATATTAAACCAACTCCATAGTTTGACAAGCATCACCATGCCATGATACTAGAATCTCTATGTTTTAGCGTTCTTGTGGTGTATCTAGGATCATATTCGGCATTTGGTGTTCTTCTTACATACCGCGGAGATCCTTTATCACCATAAAGAACAATTTTACTTTCGTCAGTCCAACGAATATTCCTCCACTTTTCAGGAACCCATCCCAAATGTTCTCGCGCAAACTCAATTCTCTTGGTTATGTGTTTTTTTTTTTTTTAGAAGTGGGACGTTCCGTGTGCTGCAGGCATTCAAATTGTGTTTTTTCAATCGTCTTATTGTATGGGTACCGTAAGTTCAGCCACTATTTCAGTAGCTGCTTAGCAGAATGATTTCTTGAAAACCGAATAACACGTTTGATGTAGGATAACGTTAAATCTTGTTTATGTCGACGGGTTTTAGCTTTTTTTTCTGCTGAACAACCGACAAGACCCTAAATTTCCTTTTAGGAGTTGGCGTCCATAATAAGCTTACCCGGCTTTTATACTATTTTTTGAGTGCATTCAATAAATGAATTAAAATTGTTGTACATACACATCTTTTTATTGTATTAAATCTTAAGTGAAACTTTGTCTTTGCGGTTTTAATTCAAGGACATTGATTGTTAAAGACGATCTTAAAAGTCTTGAGATTGTGGATTTTGAATTTTATTTGATTAACTATTAAATTTATATTATTTGGTACGATCTCGTTCAGTGGGTAACCAAACAAATTAACATAACATAAGGTTAGCAACGCACTTGCGATTTTCTGTCGCCGCGATTAAAAAATCGCTTCTGCCATACCCTCACTTGTGGTTATTTGTCGTCTGATTATATAATCGCAAACAAATATAACATGTCGCAGGTGGTGCGTGCAAAGTTATTTAATTCCATATAATCTATTTATTTCGCGACAAACAAAAGCGCTTTTGTGTCATGCGGATCGATAGCGATTGAAAAGGTTTAAGTATGATTATTTCTTGTTGCGTCTCTTTTATTCTCAATTGACGCTGTTTTTAAGTCGTATATGTTTCCTTTCACATATAAAACCGTGTGTAACATTTCTTGCGGATAAATAACACTGCGATTGAAAATCCCAATTAGTTTATTGATCATTATTTTTCGCAGTTGTTTTAAATCGCAAGTATGAGCATAAATGTGTACATTTGGTTAATATTAAATTGCTAGAGTCGCTCCTTCGGAGGCATTTCAAGCCTCGTAATTTTTTTTTGTATCATGTGCGCACATTCACATTTAAACGAAGATGTTGTATTTTTTGCGACTGAATAATCGCATGTAAGGTCCTAGCTAAAATATTGCTATACTAGTTTTTTGAAAGACGTTGAAAGTGCCCCGTTCAATGCATACACACTTATGCTATATTTGTCACTGCGAAATAATTTGCAAAAATTTGGCTTTGTTTAAATACTTCGATTTTGAAGAATTCTCGGAAGAGATCCAATTTTCACAAACTCTTCGGAGTAAGTCAGGGTGTATGGGAATCTAACTGATAAACCCAATGTCGTACCTGGACGAAACGCTTTTTGGAGTTAAGGTAACTTGACTTTTAATTGAATCAAAATTTATTTAAAATTTTATCAAAATTCTTTAAGCAGTTTTGGGGATGAATAAGCTTTTTTTCCATGAAGGGTTTTTTAGCATTCGTATACCTTCTTCTAAAAATTCTTGAAATAGCCTTAAAAACCGCTAGCTTCCATGTTTTTTATTTTATTTTTTAACACGTCTTACAAAAAAGTTTGGAACCCTGGTCTCTATCTGGCTCTATTTCAAAGATTCAAAAATTATTAAGTTTTTTAAATCATGTCGGCTCAACGTTTTTCTTTTGGCTTTATTTTATAATGCTATTTGCTTACAATATGATATTAATGTTTTCATAATCTAATTCATGATTTTTTTTTGTGAAGGGGCTTTTGTCCCCGGATGTACTGATTGTTGTTCTTCCCGTGTGTGTCGTGGTTATGGATGATTTCATTGAATTGATCTTGATGGTGATGGTTCGGGCCTATAAAAATACCTGCAATTAGGTTCTAGTTCATCCTGGAGGAGTTGTTGCACTTGTGTGTTGGGATCGTCTTCCAAATTCCTGATGATTCCATAGAGCTGCAGCAAATACTGGTCCAGTGGTATTAATTTTGCTTCCTCGTACAGCTAGTATAATTATATTTCTTAGTCAGTGGGTTACGATGCTTTCGTCCAGTGGAAATGTGGAGCATCTTTCTTTCAAATTGCTTCATCTTATTCATTGCTTTAGGTGATAAAGTAAGTAAACCAGATGGGAAAGGCCTAGGTAGGTTGGTAGATATAAATGGCGACCACTTACCGTCTAGCCCTGTGGCCCAATTTACGCTTTAGTGCACCATTTTGATACCATAACTCGTTTGAAGTTTGAACCTTTTAATAGAATTGATATGGAAAATTGTAGACATTCTCAAGGAGTCATCCGATTTGGATTGAGTTCAAAAAGAAGAAAGGATCTACTAGGTTTTGATGTCTTATTATTATGTGTTTGCTTTTGCACAATGAGAATATGAATCACTCGCTCAACCGCACCACCACTTCCGCCGACGCCATCAAACCCACACTGTGCCAAGCTAGGTAGCTTGTTAACTGGCGCTGGAACAGTAGATAATGCAATTGTTTGATAATCCGGCCCAAGCACAGTAACTTCCGTCGAAGCCCTTAGTCCGATAGCTCGGTATCTAAGGAGTCAAAAAAAATGTCCTTCATTTGGCCAGAGCACGGTATTTGCAGAGAAAATGGAGGACTGTTTCATTTGTCCGCTTGTCTCCACAGCTATGACAATTAGTGTTGTGAGGAATGATTAGCTTTGCTGCATGCTGTCCAATTGGCCAGTGTCAGCTACATCCTAGCTATGTCTTGTCTGGTTCAACATATCAGATGAAACGTTCGGGATTTATTATTTAAAATAAAATGCAAATGCCCCATCTACGGTTTGATTCATTAAGAAATATTGAGAGAATATTGCCCTTCACAACTCCGAGTTAAATCTTAAGTCTTTCTGCAAGTCAGTTATGAAGGTCTGATCCTTGCCTGGCCAGATCATTCGCCCGTTCATTCCCATCAATGCTACAATGCTCTGGAACACAGATTAGAGTGACATTGAGCTTCTGGCCTGTTGGAAAAATTTGGATGATATGCCAGAATTAATGGCTTCAACAGCCGCCTAACTTTCTCTGATAATATTCGTATTCCGGTTCTGGCTTGGATCTTTGTTGAGTACTTCCCTGATAGCCAGTAATTGAATGACACTAGCGAAGTGGGCCAGCCTAGGGGCGTAAGTCGGATAAGTTACTTAGTCCATTTCGCTTCCTGAGTAGCGGGTGGACCAAATGCAGAGAACAGTTTGCTCTCTTTAACACATCATGTCTGCATTCTTCTTTAATTTCAGTTTGTTGGAAAAATTGATTCCCAAGTACTTCTTTAATGATTTGATACTTATGTACCGTTTTTTTGGTCCTTCAAAAATGAAAAAAAAAACTTGTCGGGGCGATTTAATTTAAGAAAACCACCAAGAAAATTTAGGCTATAGCCGAATATACAAACAGGACAGCAGAATTGCCGGATCCACTGCTTTCGTCTT
This sequence comes from Philhelius festivus, assembly GCA_963931855.1. Classification (NCBI taxonomy): domain Eukaryota; kingdom Metazoa; phylum Arthropoda; class Insecta; order Diptera; family Syrphidae; genus Philhelius; species Philhelius festivus. The sequence continues at coordinate 14,098,674 of OZ007557.1, read as the reverse complement.
GCCATCCTATTGTCAAGTTTGATCAAAATCTCGAGTTCGATTGGTATACTCGTACAATCCAATACCAATGCACATCTTTCGCAAAGTAAATATTGTGTAAAGACGCTCCAATCTCCAGTCTACTTCATTAAAGTAGGCAAACATATTTACAATATTGCGTCCTTAATACGAGTATTCTTGTTAAACCTTAAATTTTAAGTCTCTTTAACTAGCAAAATGTGTTTCTTTTAATTCCCCCCTTAAGAATATTATTAACAACAAGTAGGTACATAATGCTGATGAGGGTTTTCTTCTCTGATGTTTTTTTTTTATTTTTATTTTTTCTCTGTAATTATTTTACAGAAGACTTGTTTTTACTCGCAAGGTTGTATTTCTTTCTATAGCTGTTTTTTCTTCTTCTCAGATAATATATACTCGTAAGTTCTTGTAAAAGTGAAAATCCCGTCATACTTCTTATGATATACTATAGAGCGCAGGAAGCTCTTAATGCGTTTTCACTTAAAGGATACGTCCAAGCATGTATACTCTGTTCTTTTATACGGCTGGCTTTTATCCATTTTTCTATGAATTTTTTGTTCGTGTCTCGTGTTTTCCCCAGAAAACATAATAAAACTTTCCCACAGGAGGGCCCTGAATTCAGAGCCAAGAGCACAGGTGGTTGTGATGGGTGATGATGTTTGGTCCTGGCCTCGTCCTGGCTCAGGTGAATGCATAGATGGAATGGGTGTATTCCAAAGTAAATTGCGTTCCATCTGAAGGGTATAGGGTAGTTGTCTTAAATACCCAGTCTAAGCAGACAAAAGTCCATTTCAATGGATTATCATAAACTCAGATGGAGTTGAGTGTTTCACTCCGCTTTAGATGTGGAGCTTTACTCGACCCTACCCCCCACAAGGAAAATGCAACATCATTATTGAGATTACGTTGATGTATACTTTGATGAGTTCATACTTAATGCGTGTGCCAGACGATTAGTTGCGATTAAGCAGGTGCTTTCAATGATGTTTCCGCAGGATTAGTTGTCCTGGGGTGAGGTTCGAGATCCCATCAGGCAAACGAAACAAGAACATCACTTTAAAACGATTTCCATGCTTGGGGATGACGCGTTTTATGTTCTTATTACACATAAAATGGCTGCGAATTAAAATTTTAAAAGCCCTAAAAGGTGCCATAGAGAGGGGAGGGTCTTTTAAGTGACATGGTGTCTGGGGAAGAAACAAAAAAATAAAGGACGAGACGCTTTCTCTTGTTGTGTGCATTTGTTGTGGCAAGATGGAAAATTAGCTATATACAGTAATATAGAGATTTGTATAGTTAAGTAATGGAAATATTAAGAATGAAGCTTGAGGGTATACAATTCAGCAACGGGAAATATAATGTATTTACGTTTACAGAAGATTGAAAGATAAAAGGAATTCTTATGGCAAGATACATACATACACACATAGAAAGTTTGTCCTTCTAAAAGTGAAGTGCTAAGCATAAAGCGGAATTAAGTACTTGTATTTAGAGACGATTCTCAGCCACGGGGTGTACTACCTCTTGCGAGGAATTGACATATCCTCCAAGAATATCTCTTGTCAAGAGAAGTCTTGATCATTAGTCGTTCGGAATCGGCAGCAAATTGTATGTTTCCTGTGTGAACATCCACAGAAATGGTAGAGAGATGTAAGTTACTAGTCTTAGGCTCTATATTCGTTTTCTGTAGCTAAATGCAATCTTGTCATAACTGTTAAGAGCTCTTCAACTCATTCCTCCGTCTAAAACACCTATGATTTCATCTTAATTTCAAGTGTACTCCTTCTAGTTTTCAAAACAGGACATTTTTCCAAAAAATGGAAGGTTGCATAATCACCCACACATATCTTTCAAATAACTTCTGTGAGGAATATAGTAAAATATATATAAAAATAATAATATATAATAAATATATATATAATAAATAATATATAAAACCAGTGACAAGAGATCGGTTGGAGACTTTGCCCTAAAATAATTATTTGTTACCAGGTCATAGTAGTTAAGCCTTGCATATACAGTGGTGGAAAATTAATTAGAAACGATATTTTTATTTTTTAAAACTGGCTGTATCTACATATTCTTTTAAGTAGTTGGTAAAAATATTTTTTTGTTTCATTTGTTGGTTCTTTAACTTCATTTTAACATAAACAAAATTATTTTTTTTTACAAAGAAAAGCTGCATTTGATATTAATTGCAACAAAATGTGTTTTCAGCTGGAAAAATAATTAGAAACATATTGTAGTTAGCATGTGTATATAGCATTATGATTTAATCTAAAACAAATTTAACGGATTTTCCAACTTGAAACGTTAGTACTTGGTTGGGTAACCCTTATTTTTAATCACGGCTGCACAACGCCTTGGAAGGCTGGCTACCAGGTCCTGAAATCTTTTCACGTTAATTTTTTTCCATGCTTCGTCAATGTTTTTGAAAAGCTCAGATGCATTTTTGGATTTTGTCTTATGTAAAGCTCTCTTTACATCTCCCCACAAATATTCTAATGGATTGAAGACCGGAATTTGAACTGACCAATCCAAAACTTTATTTTTTTCTTTTTCAAACAAACACTTCACAAGACATGAAGTGTATTTTGGATCGTTGTAATGTTGAAAAATGTAAGAAACAGGCAAATTTTCAAACCCTTAGGGCTTCATTACATTTTCCAGTATATTTTTATAATGCTATTGATTCATGCGTCCTTTAATTCGCGCTATTGGACCCACACCTCGCCAGGAAAACCCTCTATAAACCATCACATTTCCGCCCCATGCTTGATTGTCTTGATTGTTTATTTGAAATTTAGCTCCTGGTTAATTGAACGTCGCGCATACCATTTGCCAGCTGATCCAAATATGTTTACTTTTAATTCATCACTCCATAAGATATTTTTTTCTAAAATGAGAGCGGTTTTTCCAAATGTTCTCGCGCAAATTAAAAACCACGTTTAAAGTTTTTTTTTTAAACGCATGGTTTTTGAAGAGCAATACATCCCCGCCAGCCACTTTCGAGAAGACGATTCCTTATAGTCCGTACTGTTATTTCATGGCTTAATTGGGATGAAATGGCATCACGAATTGCTTGAGTGGTGGCAAAAGGATTGACCCTACTCTGTTAGACTATGAAATGATCTTCTCTTGGAGTTGTTTTTCTTTTTCTCTCTTTCCTCTTGCGGTTTTCAACGCTGCCAGTCTCGGTGTAAAACTTTATGGCATTATGTACCATCTTCTTTGAGAATTTTAACTGGCTTGCACTGGCTGCCATGGAAGACTTTCCTGAACAAGTACATACGCACAATCATCTTACGCATTTCAGGTGTGCAGATTTTTTTTTACCCATTTTGCGTATTGGAGATATAAGTTCAAACATCAGAAAGATAAATTAAGAATTTTTCGAATCCAATAACTCACCATGTTTGCAGTTAACTAACAAAATTGAACTCGTTTCTAATTATTTTTCCACGGAAATCGAATATTTGTTTTATAAAAACTCAAAATTTTATAATTTTTTCGTTTTCTAACATTAAAAATAAAAAATCCAGCGAAGAAGAGACTAATAATAGTTATGTTTAACTATGTAAGTTCTTACCATTTGTATTGAATAGTTAATATGGCCAAAATTTAGGACAGAAAAACAATAATTGTTTTTTTTTCATCGTTTCTAATTATTTTTCCACCACTGTACATATGTCCCTATGAAGTGAATTTCTGGCTTTCAGAGTGTAGTCGTCTCTCTTTCTTTTCTCTACTTGAGTTATGAGACTAAAAAGTTCGCTTTTCTACATGTCCATTCCATCATTTCGGAGAAGTAGTGTATGTCCACAGAACTCTGCTAAATCTCTTCACGACTCAACTTATATGATACTTGTTTTTGAATCAAAAGCATTGTTATTTTCTTTGGTAAGCTCCTATTATCAATTGCGATCGTCCTTATAACGTAGTCTACCTTTCAGAGTTGCAATAAGCAAAGCAGGAAGACCTTTTTCAAGCATTAGTATATGATTAACAGTACTATTTTGAAGCTTCTTGTTAAAAAATAACACATAAGCTGCTCATCTTCTTCAAACTCTTTGTGACCCCAAACTTGAGTTGCATAGCACATTATCACTGTGGTTTCATCAACATCGTAATCAGCATCTTTGCAAAGAACAACAGTCCTCCATGTTGCGTTTAAAGCTTGTTTGGATTTAGCCAACTTATCAACCATATTGTTTTTCCAATTCAGGTTCCTAGATATCCGCACACAAAGATAGTTGTATTCATTAACCACTTCAATGCTTTGAGCTCAAAATTTTCAAGTTTCACTGCACATTTTCTGCCTCCGCCGCCGTTTCGGAAAATCATGATTTTGGATTTGTCTAGGTTCACCTGGAGCCTCACCTTCCTGCAGTACTCAAACAATCTTTTGATCATCAACTGGAGACTTCCAGGCGACTCTGCGAGCACCACAATATCATCAGTGGGCATAAGAACTTTGATTAAAAGATTCACCGAAACACGAGCTCCACCTTTCAATATCTCTTCTAAGCCGTCTATGAATAGAACAAAATTAGGGGACTCAAATTGCATACTTGTCTCAGTCCTATTTCTACTTGAAATTGTTCGGATACTTTGCTTCCAAAAGCGACTGCAGAAGTTGTTGAATTATAGAGATGCTCCAAAACGTTTAAAAACTTCAACGATACTCCTTTATTGCACAGCTTCAGCATTAGTGCTCTCCTATGGATCGTATCGAACGCTGCCTTGAAATCGATGAAAAAACCGTAAAGTTTTCTTTTTGATCCCATAAAGATTTCAGCTAAATTGGTAAGCGAATAAATTTGGTCGATTGTCGAATAATTCTTTAGAAATCCCGCTTGTGAGTCGCTCAGTAAATTGTTGTTTTGAACCCAATCGTAGAGCCGTTTGCAAAGGAGTTTTGTAAAAACTTTCAGGGATGAATTGAACAACGATATTCCTCTGTAATGTGCAGCAACTTCCTTATCAATTTTTTTTGAAAATTGGACCTTACCCTTCATAAGTTATTAAGGTGATTTTCAAGTTTGCAAGTTTTAATTTTACTGAACTCATCTACATACGAGTATATCATCGTCAAAGTCGTGCCCTTTCTCTATCGTCTACTTTGTCATCTACTCTTTATCTACAATATCCGCATCCATCCTCCATTTAAATTTGGATTCAATAAAAAGTTCAAACAAACCCATTCGTTGGTCATGGATCGTCAACCCACCTATTTGCATACGCCCGAGACCATCTGTTACTGAAAGTACCACATTTTAGGATTAGCATACTTTTTATATCACTTCACTGACCAAATATATAAATGAAGCCAATCCCTATTTTCCTTTATGCAACAATATGCTTTACCGACACTTAATTTAGAAAATTATTCAACAAAAAAAAAATTCCGAAAATCATAACCTCCTTCGCACATTTGAATTCATCACAGTCCTTAATGAAAAATGAAATTCAAATCTGCTCAAAATAGTCACTGAACAAACGAATGTGTAAAAAGTTATTCATCTCTGCTCTGATTTGTCAAAAGCGTCTAGAGAAAATTTTTCTGGGAGGAACTGCTTCAGAATTTAAGAAAGACAAATATTTGTGGAAGAAAAATGAATTATAGGAAAAATATTCGACTTCAAGGACATTGCAACAGTTCAAGATTTTTTTGGTTCACCTCACTCGGATCTCAATGGATCCATTGTACTCCCAGGTTGTTAGTAATGTAGGAATTGGAAGGCTAAGAAGAAGGAAGTCTTAGTCTTATGGGATGCCTCCCTGAACCATCCTGATTTCTAAATGAGAATAAGGATGTTTTTCAGTGGCAAAAATGAGACTACTTCGCCAGTTTGTCGAAAAAGTATTCTCCGAGGGCATCTTTTCTAGTTCTGGCTAGGCTGGGGCGTTCACAAAGGAAGTGAGATGAGCCATCTTCCACCTCCTCGCCCTGATACCCTCTGCATAAGTCAGATGTGCTGATGTCCATTTTACACATGTGGGTTCCCAGTGAGTTGTGACCTGAAAGGATTCCAACCAAGAGAGGCAATTAAGGTCTGCTAATCTTTCGTAGATATTCGTGTTTTTCCCTTGATATACGAGTATCTGGCCAAAGATTCCTTGAATTCCGACAGGGCTCAACTGTGAGATCACCATTTGCGGTCTTGAGGAAACTGGTGAATTCTATACTTTTTCTGCTCCAGTGGCATGAGGTCCCATTTGGTACAATTTGGCTTGGTTCAATTGATGAACCGTTTTTGGTCAGATTATCGGCCATTTCATTTCCATAAAAGTCACGGAGTCCCGAGACCCATCGAAGAGTGACTGAATTTGTTTCGCCGAGCAGTCTTAATTTACTTCGGCAACTAGCAACCAGTTTTGACTGGACAATTGACAAAATGGCTCTGATTTGCGCCTGGCTATCGATGAAGATATCAATGTTCTTATTTGTCAGTTCGCATGTGGAAAAATATTTTGTGGCCTCGCAAGCCGCTTGGAAAACACTGCAAAAGTATGGGAGCTTTAATGATCTATTTTATTTATGGGTGGGTTGTCTGAGAAGAAGGATCCGGTTTTCAATCGATGTCTCCATTTTTGGAATATTAGTGTGACTGGGTTAAATTCTGTGTACAGTGAAATATAGTCCGTTTGAATGTCTGTCAGTGAAGTTTACGATGGTTTTGTGACCGCAGTAGTCCCTTTTCCAATTTTTACACTCTTTTAAGTCGTAGAGCACTTTTCGGCGCCAACTCCTTTGTGAATAGATTGAATGGGGCAAGTAAGAGGAAAGTTTCTAAGGCTACCGTGTTGGCGTAGTTCTCAGGGTACTTGTTGTGCCGATAAATGCCAGTCTCTGAATTTTTGGTATGGCCTTAAGATTGGTTCCATTATCCAAGGCTGTACACCAAACCAAATAGGCGTTCGTCAGGATGGGCCTTATAATGGATGTGTACATTCAATGAATGATTTTGGGACTGGATCCCCATCGCTTGCCAAAAATTCTACTGCAAGCGCAGAAGGCTACTGCAGCTTTTGTCCCTTTCTTTGAGTTGTCTTTGCAGTTAAGTTTACGATCGATAACTAAACCAAAATATTTGGCCGTGCCAGTAATATGGAGCAGTGACCCATTTACGGTGGGTCAATTTATATTTGTAATTTTTAGTTTTCTCGTAAACATAACCATTACTGGGCCAATTATTGAATTTTAAAATTTGCTTCTCTTTTTCGGTTTAAGTTCAGAAAAAGTTGTTCTCTATGAAAACTAAGACAGAAATCGTTTCAACCAAATTTAAGAAAATTTCGTACTCGATTTAAAATAATCTATTGAAATGTGTTCACGTCGCAAGTTTTAAAAAAAATTTAAAATTTAAAAATTTCAAAAACTAAACTAAATTTGGCTTCAATCAACCATTACAATTGTTCCAGTTGTTTAAATAGACATTTATAGGTTGATAAAATCTGAAGGGCTATCTTGAATTTGATGAAATTTTCATGCTAGTTAACCGATAAATAATACAACTCCAAAAGTTTGTGTCCTTCTGAACTCTAATTAAATTTCAGAATTGCTCTAGTTCTTAAAATACTCGAATATGAAATTCGAAAAAAATTCTTTCTTTCGTTTTTGAAAAAAATCTATTCAAACCGTATTCAATTTTCGGAAATCCCACCACATGAACATTTTAATTTCATAAATACAAAATTAATCTCAAATTTTGGCTATAATTTAATTCATGATGTCAAATGTCCTTAAAAACGGTTATTTCGAACTCTTATGTTCCAAACCCTGAAAACTAACCCTAATTGACCTTAATTTGGAATCGAATTCAGAAAAAAACTTTTCGAAGAAATTTAATTTCATAATCGAAGTCTGAAACTTCTAATCCATTAAATTGTGTTGCTCATAACATTATTCACATATTTATGGTCAATTGCTAGGCAGGCAACTAGGTTAATAATTTTCTTAGGAAACAGTACCGCGGAAGGTAACACCTAAAGTACTGTTGTCTTAAAAAACTGTTGATAAAGACGCCTGAACTGAGTTATGTAAGCTGTAAACAGGACCCAAAAAGGGAGTTCAAATCCTGAGAACACGTGAAGATTGCCATCAAAGGCAGTGTTGTTAATAATGGCGCCTGCCTGGCGATTGAACATACCCGAAGTGAATCAACGGAGTTGCGAGGGGTACAGACGACCCAAACAAGGAGGAAATGTATATTGTTTGGTTAGCTACATTTTAAAAATTAAACTATGCTCATATACTTTTAAGTTCAATTTTGTTTTGGTGCCTAGTGTATTTGGATTAAACTATCCGACCAAACTTGAAAATGAAACAAGGCCCCAAAGTATGAAAAATCACCCCAAAACGTCAAAATAACAGAAAATATGTTTGGATTTATTTTTGATTTTTAGTTTAAATTTGTTTTTTTTTTTTTTTTTTTTTTTTCATTTATTTGGTGCGATATTTCCATTATCAAATTCTTCCCGTTTTTGGGCCCCTTTTCAAGGTTTTAAAATATAAAAAATTTTAGCATGCACGTTTTTGGGGCCATTTTTCAATTTTCCTCTGAACAATATTTTATGTGGTCTTTGGGCAGTTGCTCTAATAAGCTAGTTGAGTCTCTGAGCTCGAGGACCTCAGATATTTTTCGTGTCTATCTTTTTTTTACCGCTATACTTATAAACATTGTTCTAGTGAAATAGTCAGTTGCATTTTCCCCCCTTAAACAATTCCTCCTTAATACTTAAAGTTTCAGAAATGCACATTAGCTTACCCTTGAGCCCAGTGTCAGACAAATTGTCAAGAATAGATATTCTTTTTTCAGCCCCACTACACGAATGTGGAATACTTTACATCTAATCTTTTTTTCAATTCTTTTCTTTATTTTCTCAGTGCTCTAAATGATAAAATGTCTGCTATTTCATCTTATTCTGAAACTCCAGAGGACAAAGTGGCACCCTGAGCACCTTTCTGCGGCCGCCTTTGCATACTCTCATCTCCATGAACGGGGTGAACCCAAAAAATCAAATAAAATTCCATTCACTCTACTCGGTCCAATCCCATATTCAAATCTGCTCCTAAAAATAAGCTTCAAAATTATTTTAAACTCTTTCCCCCACACGACTTTCTCATCAATTCTTTGCAGGGTATTTTAGGCGAAAGAGCGATTGTACCAGCAAATTATTTACACACCAGAAACTATGCAGAATAATTTGAAAGCACACTGCGTTCTGGTTTTGTGTGTCGTTCCACATTTTGTGAAGTGGGTTTTCAGGAGGGGGCAAACCAACGCACGGAATTTGTGAATGCTCTAGAAAGGGGATTAAAAATGGATAGCCATCCAGCCGCCTGGCTAACTACACCCATTTCTTTATTCATGCAAAAGAAAAACAAAAAACCGTCAACTTGGGTGTATGTACACCGGAAGGCGTTAGGAAATGAAAATTCAAACAAATGACGACGACGACGACGAGAGGGAGACGATGACGATGACGCGTTGCCTGATGTTGGTTTTTAGTTCATAGGTTTTGGATAGAATTGTGGTTGAGCATCAGGAGAGAGACTATTGCTTTGAATGCCAGGATATGTGATTTTGCGAGTTCCTGGTGGTTTTTACCTTTTTCACTATTTTTTTTGTGCTGAAAGGAACATGTAATCTAAATGCACAATAGACGTTGATTTTAGCTTTTGCTACCTACCACATCCGAGAATTGTTGTTGAGTGGGCGTGCTGTTCTTTTCTGATGCGTCCTTATCCGAAATGAAAAAAGAAAAGGTTGAAAACCCCAAACCATTCAACCGGAAGTGCAACGGTTCTGACTTTCCAAAGTTTTGGTAACTAAATATGTATGTCTCTGTATGACTCCATGTGTGATTTCTAATTACTGATCCCTTCAGTGGAATACAGAGGGATGAAACAATGAGAGAATCCTGACAGCAAATTGACCTTTTGTTCTTTAAACAATGAATATTGATGAATGGTGTTGGAGCTTGGTATTGGAAATTAGCAAAGGTGTTTTTTTTGTGTTGAGAACATAATGATTTTAAGCGACATTGGGTAAAAAGGAGTCTAAAAGGAAGCAAACACGGAACGAAATGCTTGTTTGACAAAGTCCTTTTTTTTCATAAAAAAAAAAATAATTATCTTCCCTTAAAACAGTTCCTCTTCTTTCGAAACTGTAAATCGGAAATCAACCAAGTAATTTGATCTTGCTTAAAATATGTATTTAAATCTCAAGAATGATTTGCCTTGAGTTAAGGTGTATCTAGAACAATGAGAAATAAAGACTGTTCAGTTGAGCTGACATTTTGTAAGCACTTTCATCTCATATCCTTTCTTACTCTATTGGGTCTCATTCCCAGTTGCGCCGAATTTACGGTAGAAGGTGTGTCTTTTCACAGTCGACTTTTCAACTGTTGGTGGCCAAATTTGAAACGACTGGTTTGGTTATCAATCAGCAAACATTCCTACCATAGAGGAACGCAAGATCGCCCGAGAATATCAGCGGGGTCTGTGCAAGTGTACAACAGAACCCGCTACAGTGGATTCCTCGCCATACACTCGCCCCTTGTCCAGGCTTCAACTTAACGAATTCTGCCTGGTCTTGATTTCAAAATTCATGACCATAGATAACTCCTTTCGTTCGCTGACTGGGCTTCGGAGTGTTTCTAAGAAAACCTTAAATTTGGCCGAAAAATCATCTTTAGCGACGAGGCGCATTTTTGGATGAATGGCGGTGTTAACATGGAAAACTGCCGTATAGGTTTGGTACGACACCGACCCACACGAGGTTCATCAGGTGACAAGGTATCCTCAAAAATGTACTGCTTGGCGTGGATTTTGGGCCGGCGGAACCATTCGTCTGTATTTTTTCAAAAACTACATTGATGAGGCAGTAACCGTCAATGGTGAGCGCTATAGAACGATGATAACCCATTTCTTATGGCGCCTAGAATTTTGGTTATCTTCGCCGTTTAATAGTCTAGAAAAGTCAGTACCGACTGTGCGTCTACTACTATATTCCAACTCTCGTCTCGGCAGGCTTCTGTTCTAGTCTTGTAGTTTTGGGTCGGTAGAACTTTCGAACTTTACCCATGCTTTACTCAATAGACCCGACCATCCGCTATGAGTCCTCTCCTTTTTTATTTCTTAGAGATCGGCGTTCCTCCCTTCGATTTTGCCCGTAGAGCTCCCGGGCTATCTTAGCAGTTCTGGTTCTAGTTTGCAGTATTAATTGACAGGCTCCATTCTTGTCTGCATGCGCCAGTCGGTATTCTTTATCAAACCAAGGGTTTCGTTATGGTCGCCTATAGTGAACCCCAGCACATCAGTGGCAGCACTTCTGATGGTTTGCTGGCAGTGATTTTACTGGTCCTCTGCAGGTGGTGCTGGTGGCGGGTTTTGCTGAGAGGATAAGGGAGACTTGGTCAGCAAAAATCCTGGCGGTCTCTTGCGATCTAAATTTCTCGATATTAAATCTTTTTTTACAGCATCCGCTCGGTGTTATGGCGTCGTAGATATCCGCATACGTACTTGCGTTACAACGAAAGCATGTCTCGCATCTATTGCAACATGATCAATCTGATTGACGGTTCGATGATCCGGAGATCGCTAGGTCCCTTTGTGTCGAAAGCCGTGTCCTCCGGATATCGACCCAAAGATGTCCTTCTATGCGAATTTTGCGTACTTCGGGCACATACATATGTATACGAATTTTCGAGAGGAGATTGTAGAATTATTCTTCCTTGGTTGAGTCATCATTTTCTTTCGTTGAGGCTTGGGAACAGATCAACGTGATGTTTTTGAATTAAGCTTTGGTGCGGATTGTGACCAGGCGCTCGCTTACATCTCGGAAGCCCAAGTCTTATTGCCTAAGTATTCCCCTTACCACAAAACTACAACCTTTAAGTTTCACTTTAAAAAATTATAATAAATGGTAAAAGATGATTGTGACGTCACAAAAACACCAAGATGGCGAATGGGGATCTAAAGAGTATAGTTCAAAGAATAAGTAGCTGGTAAATTTGACGATGAAACAGAAATATAAATATATATAAAATATAAATATAACAGAAACTTTTATCTGTGGATGCACAGTTTTACTTTCAATTCCATACTGCCAGAAAGTGCACCTGTTTTTGAAAGCTTAAGCTTAAGCTTTTATGTGGCAAATCTTGCTTGAGTACTGAAAGATCTCGATAAACACAAATCCTCTGGCCCGGATAGTGTCCCCCTATTGTTCTGAAGAGGTGTTCTTCAATTCGGGCAAAACCATTCTTTAGCATCCACAAAGGAAGTGAGATGAACCCTCTTTGTCCGGACACCCTCTGCATAAGTCAGATGTGCTGATGGCCATTCTGCTAATGTGGGTTCCCATTTAGTTGTGAACCGTAAGGATTCCAACCAGGAGAGACAATTGAGATCTGCTAAGCTTCAGTATATACTTGAAACCCGACAGATGTCAATTGTTGGCCATCTATCATTTGCGTTCTTGAGAAAACTTTGCTCCAGTGGCATGAGTAACCAGGGTACAATTTGGCTCGGTTCAAGTGATGAACCGTTTTTTGCCAGTTCATCAGCCATTTCATTTCCATTAATGTCACGGTCTTCCGGGATCTATCGAAGGCTGAATAAAATTTATTGCGCCGAGCAATCTAAATTCAATAAGGCAAAGGCAACCAGTTTCGACTTCGTTACAATTGACAAAATGGCTGGTAAATTTTAAGGGCCTGGCTATCTATAAAGATGTAAAGATATGAAGATGAAAGATAAAGGGTGGTTAAATTTTAAGGGCCAATGTTGATTTTGAATAGAACACAAATTATTTAGGAAATCATTGTCATTTATTTTTATTATGATAATATTGGTATGGTATAGTTAATGTGCCGAATTATCTCATCCTTTAGCTCTTGAATTGTTGCTGGCTTATCGACGTACACCTTTTCTTTCAAATAACCCCAAAGAAAGAAGTCCAACGGTGTCAAATCACATGATCTTGGCGGCCAATTGACACCACGTGAGATAACACGGCCATTGAATTTGTTGCGCAAAAGAGCCATTGTTTCGTTAGCTGTGTGGCAAGTGGCACCGTCTTGTTGAAACCACATATCGTCCACATCCATATCTTCCAATTCGGGCCATAAAAAGTTCGTTATCATCTCACGATAGCGAACACCATACACAGTAACTACCTGACCGGCCTCATTTTGGAAAAAATACGGCCCGATGATGTCGCCAGCCCATAAACCGCTCCAAACAGTCACTCTTTGTGGGTGCATTTGTTTTTCGACAATCACTCTAGGATTATCATTCGCCCAAATGCGGCAATTCTTCGTATTGACGAATCCACTGAGTTGAAAATGTGCCTCATCATCATCTTCGAAAATTGATCATCCACTGTTGCCATATCTTGCCACCATTCTGACCATTAACGACGCTTGAAATGGTCAAGAGGCTTTAGTTCTTGAGTCAATTGCACCTTGTAAGCGTGTAAATGCAAGTCTTTATGCATATTGTTCATCAACTACGAGCGTGAGATGTGCAATTGTTGGGAACGACGACGAGTTGAGGTGGACGGCTCTACAGCCACACTATCGCGAACAGCAGCAATATTTTCTGCAGTACGAGCTGTACGAGCTGTACGAGCATGCACTGGTGTTTTCACATCTCCTACAGACCCAGTTTTTGCACGATTTTTCCGATTGTACGCACATTTGGACGATTACATTGACCGAAAAAATCACGAAGGGCACTGTATGCATTTTGATTTGAACGCTCATTTTCATAATAAACCCTAATAACTTTAACGCGTTGTTCGATTGTGTATCTTTCCATGGTTCAGATTGAGTTAGTCTGAAATTGAGAAATGTCGGCCCTTAAAATTTAACCACCCTTTATTTTGCAGCCTTGCAAACTGCCAGCACTTTCGTTTGGAAAATACTACAAAAGTTGGAGAGCTCTATGATCTATTTATGGGTGGGTTGCCTGAGAAGATGCCTGACCCTACCCCAGTTTCAGTTTCGGAACCGTCTGTAAACTTTACAGTGTAAAGACCGATACATGATTTGCTTTTATGACCCGGTTTTCCATCCATATCTCCCTTGTTTGACTACTTGTTAGTGCGACTGAGTTAGAATCTATGTACGGTGAAATATAGTCTTCCCCTTTATCGCCCAATTTTACTTACGACCATTCTTTCTAAGGTCATGAACGCTGATAAATTATCAACTGAAGAAATATCTTGAAGGACAAAGGCTTCTCAATAACTGGCAGTATGGCTTTCGCATTAATAGGACAACTGGTGATCTGATGTCATGTCTCATCGCAGAGTAGAGTGGAACAGATCTTTACATTATTTTGGAAAAAGTCTTTTCTTTCTTGATACATACATATTTCAAAAGCATTTGATAGGGATTGGCATCAAGCTCTCTTATCGAAATTGCATGCACTTGGCATTGATATATCTCTTCCTCGTTGTATAAGAAACTACCTTTCGAACCGCTCAATACAACTTGTGTTGGACGGTCTTAAGTCTGAAATTAAAAAAATAAATGCTGGTGTACCACAGGGTTCCGCTTTGTCTCCCAGTCTATTTCTGATATTCATCAATGATATTCTGCCTGAAACTTCAATTCCATTAATTTGTTTTGCTGATGACAGTAATCTCAGTTTCTCATATTCGTTTCCAAATGCATGTCCTTGTTCTTCAGATGTGGATCTAGAACGACGGAAATTATAACCTCATTAAATTCCGATCTCGATAGAGTTGTCAAATGTCAAACCCCTTAAAATCGAATGATCCAAAAACACAATGCCGTCTCCTGTTCTTGAGCCCAACTTCGGACGTACTGTGCTATTCGGAGATTCTTTCTGTAGTCGCACTACACGAATGTAGAATGCTTTACCGGACTCAATATTCGATTGAAGACATGGTGGACCACATGACATTTTGTGAAGAAGTAAGTCAGTGGTTGGGTACAATTTTTAGTGGCAATGATATTGGACACAGGTAACATTGGTTTAAAAAAAACCTTCTCTGTAAGCCCCTTTCTGCCAAATTTTGTTCAACAGTCTATAGTTGAAATAGAATTGACTCAAATTGCATTTTGGAACCTCTACTTTTGTGGGATTTTAAATGTATAATTATTCTGCATGACCACTTAAAAATGACGGCATTTCTCTTTCTCAAAAGTGAGCCATGTCTCGCTATCTGCCTAAAACTACAACGATATCCTATAAGTTGTTAATCTTCCATTAAAGTCTCATTTAAATGCAAATTTAATTAAAATTTCCACTCAACGCGCGTGTGATCGCTTACCAGTTACTCGCATTCAATACCATAAATCTTCTCACTGAAATCAAGGTATTCCTTCTGGGTTGTTGGAGCAGCGAAAGGATACTCGTATGCTGTATAGCTTTATCAATATTTAACCCTGAAACTAAGATTGCCGGACGGGCTTTTTATTTAATTCCCAAAGTAAAATTTAAATAAATTATAAGTAGGTAACTAAATTTTATTGCATCAACTTAATTTATGTAACTGAGATCTTACAACTTGATCGCCAACGCAAAGGAAATTCCGATCGAAAGGCGAGAATGGATTGAGGGTAGGAATCGGTCGCATGAGATTGCATGTTTTTGTTTCAGAAACTTGTTCAGAGATTTGGTATTGTGTAAAGAGTGTAAGAGTGTAAGAACCACCAAAACTTAGGAAGGGCTTGAAAGTGATCATATTCCAATGTGGACTTTCCAAATAAAATTTCAATAAAATCGATAGAATTCAAAAATTAACATCAATCGCCGTGTTTTATCAAAATTGGCAGAGTAGTTTCTGAGTAAATGAGAATTAGAATTTTTGGCTAAAGGGGCCTATCGTGAACAATATTTCATCGGAATTTTCTCAACTTTCTAAATTGTCAATTTAAATGAAGTGAAGTTTTGTTCACGATAGCCCCACCCCCCACCATTATGTCGCAACAAATTGTCTAAAAATACGCCGACAGCTGCAAGACAGACGGACTTGGGTTTCCCAAACTTTTATCGAATTGTTTTTTTTTTTACCAAATCCATAACTTGCCTTTGCAGTACCTTTGCCAATATCCCAGAAAGGAAATACAAATATGCAAGTAGAAAAAAAAAACTGATCGTTAACGACGACGCGAAGCGACGGAACGAACAATATTGAGACGCGGACCCACGCCCGCCCGTCCCAACATTATTTCTAAGAATAAAAATCTGTAATCCAAACCTTTCGCTTTTGGCGATCGGCTCTTTAAAGCTGCCTCTGCTGCAGCTCTATTCTCCTCCATTATACGATCGTTTACCGTGCGATCTTCAGCCCGGATGCCTTTCATTATTGTTGTACTGTGATTGTGATCATAGTGATTTTGGGGGATAGCTCGCGATGATTGTTGGCCAGGGAGTGTAATGGAACGATTTGTTTACTAGATACTCTCAGATGAGGTAATCATTTTGAAATATCACACGCCTTGAGATAGGAGTTGGGTTTGGTTTGAGTTTTTTTTTTTTTACCATCACTACTACCATCGGCATCGGCCGGCCATCGTCCGTCAATAGAGGGAGCAGCAGTCATATCGTTACTAATGGCTTATCTTATGTCTGCTTGAAGCAGTCGACATCATCGATGGAGTCCGCGAATAGAATTGTTGATGTGTGCTTGGACTTTTTTTTTTCTGGACTTGTATGGATGGGCGATTCTAGTATTTAGATGTCAGGAATGGAATAGCTATTCAAATAGCCGCAAGGGAGGATTTAAATTACTTCAAATTTGCATGAGTTGCGGGTGAATGTTTTGTGCGCCATATCTCTCCTAGTGATGAACGGCAGACTGAGATTATCTAGTTCGAAGAGGAGTTATTGCAAATTGAATTTGGTGCAAATACTTGAAGACCTTTAAAGGTTTTTTTTCATTTAAACTGAAAAATAGTTCTTCGATTAGATTGAGGATTGATAAATAGGCTAGGACTTGCTTGGGAAATTGCAATCAAAATGAGCAGTTTTTTGGTTCTGTGCTCTAATAAAAATGGCGATTGTCACTAGTTCTGTGTCAAACTATTAGCGACCGTCTCTTACTTCAAGAATGAAGACTTACGAATTACTGAATACTTCATAAGTTCATAGTTCTTTGTAATTAAAGAGCTGTGGAAAGGGGCCTTGAGAATTATTTGTAGAAACAAGAAAGGAAGATTTCATTGCCCTAAAAAAGTTTGGAAACAGATGATAAATAAATAAGTAAAAGCTTTCAGTCAAGGCAAATGCCCTACTAAGTGTGCAAACAGTGTGGAGCAGAGAGTGGCAAGAGCAAAAAGCAATGAGGAAAGTGGATAGCTCAAATCACAAAATTCGACGCTGCTTTGTGTGCTACTGTCTCACTAGATGTGTTTGATTTCAATGCTTTGCTCTTTACTTTTCGCTCTTGGTCACTCTCCGCTCCACTCTGTTTGTACACTTACTTCAGGTGGCGTTTACAATTTGGTTGGACACCCTAAGTCACAAGGCCACATTGGTCGTTTGGAAATTTTTGTTTTAGAGTACTCTAGTGTCACTGTCCTGCCCGTACGATTCGCTGCTGTATCTTTTTCTCCAATCCTCGTCTATGGGTCTGTACAATTTTTCTATCAAAATAGCTTAAAGCATTCTCATCCACCTTTGAAACAGTTCTTGGCCCTGTACCATATATCAGCACCGTGAGGATTACCATCTTATAAAGTGCAACTTTAGTTGCTCGAAAAAGGGTTTTGCTACTCAATTAGTTTATTAGACCAAAGAACCAACTATTGGAATAAGTTATTGTTCGTTTGATCTCTTCTCTATCGTTGTTCGAACTTTTGGCGGAGCCTTCCTAATTTCTTCAAAGTTATGGCTAAATAAGGTAACGTTCTGGTTTAGATTTTGGTTTTGGATGATCTTTCTTGATTACAAGCTTGATTGTTCTTGCCCTCATTGATCGTTAAACGCATCTTCTTCCCATGCCTAACTACCTCAAGGTTATGGGTTCACAAGGTAAGATTCTTACTTGATTGTGCTTGCCCTCATTTACCGTGTTACCCATCTTCTTCGCTTCCGTCTCATTACTTAAATAGCCCCACTGACATCATCCTTTTTTTCTTCAAATTTCTGTCAATAACATCGGGGTATATTAGTTATTTAACGACTTTTGGAAAAATTGTGCCTCTAGTCCTAATTTCACTCATGCGTCCTTTTTGACATTAAAGATATTCAAGAGGTCTTTGCGGACATTGATGGAATAGCGTGCAGTTTCCATCTTCAACCTGCACAAATACACGACTTTGAAAAGGATGCCCAAACTAGAAATTGCTCTTGTATAGCTCGTCTCTTTATAGAAGCTATCATCGATGTCTAAAACCAGTGATCATCCTATGACTTTCAAGTCCCTTAAGGTTGTTGATGAGATTGAGCAAGGTATAGCCTGAAATGTCAGAGGTTACTTCTAAGTTATTGAAGAAATGTCTTTCGTTACAATATAGTCATCTGGTTGAGGAAAGGTAGACGCTTTTTAAGGGTGTGTTCCTTTCCTTTGATCCCACTTTACAAATCATCCCTCCGCCAGATCCACAGGAGCATGTGACTCCTTCCAACATCTGGTAGATGAGATTGATAGGTCAGTGGTTGGTGTATTTGTCCATTTGTTTTGTCAGCATTCATTTCTACACAGATGGATCTAAAACCGATGATTTAGTCGGTGGAGGCGTATACTCCGAAAGATTAAATCTTTGTCTATCTTTTCGTCTTCCCAATCACTGTAGCGTGTTCCAGGCAGAGCTTCTAGCAATAAAACAAGTCCTCTCTTGGCTCAAAGAAAACGTTATATCGACTACTGATATACGTATTTTCTCAGACAGTCAAGCTGCCATAAAATCACTGGACTCTGTCTCCATTAACTCACTAACAGCCCAAAACTGTCGATCATCTCTGGTGGAGATGTCAAAACAGTTTAACATTCACCTTATATGGGTGCCTGGTCATAGAGATATTCCAGGAAATTGTAAAGCTGATGAACTTGCAAAAAACGGAGCAATATTACCTATGTTGGATAGCAAATCTAACATCGGTATACCCCTAGCTACTTGTAAACTTATGCTAAAGCATGATACCATAAAGAAAGCTAACCAAAAATGGACCAGCACCTCAAATTCCCGTTCTACTAAACTAATTTGGCCATTGTTTGATGCTAAACGCTGAAAACAACTAATTTCTATTGGTAGATTGCATATTAGCTCCGTTATAGGTGTCCATACTGGACACTGCCTAATAGGAAGACATGCTTTCTGTCTTGGAGTTCCTGCAAATGATTTTTGCAGAAGCTGCATGAATGAAGAAAAAGAGGAGTTAGTTCCTGACCTTCTATGTTCTTGTCCTGCCCTAGCACAAAGACGTAGACTCCACTTGGGAGACTACTACTATAACGATCCTAGTGATCTAAATAATTCCGACATTCACTGTCTCAAACGCTTCATTGTTAGCTCAAAATGGTTTAACGAGTAAGGGTGATTTTTTTTTAAATCCTGTGGTATCACAACGGACCAAAAATTGGTCTAAGTGTGTTGGCCTTTTCCGGTCAGCAGCCACCTTAACCTAACCTAACCTAACCTTGGTCAGGATTGCTGATTAGGTCGAAAGAGCATTCAAGACCAATGCTCATCGGTACCTCCTTTCTCTCCATTCCTAATTTCCCATCGCTCGTGCTGTGTTTAATATTATAAGGGTTCTTAATAAACCCTTGAGCGCGTGTGAATTATATGAAATATATAAAAAAAAATTTGAATTATAGGGCGAGGTGGCCCCATCAATTCATTGACGCTCGTGTTGACCGTAAGAGTGTTAATTGCTGGTGTGTAGGCGAGGTGCCCATTATCTGATTGTTGCTGCTCCTACAAGAAACAAGAGCGTCGTTCTGTCGATTTCGTTCATTCTATCATTGTCATCCTGGACCTTTTTTGTCTTTTGGCTGTTCATAGAGGCTATTTCCAATCTCGTAGCCGGAAGGCTAATAGAGCTTAGGAATTTTCAAGCCATTTGGTAGCATTAATGTATTTAAACAGATTCTTGGAATGTCAAAGAGTTCCTCCAAGTCGTTGAAGAAGTGACTCTCGAGGAGGCTGTTTCGCAGATGATATAGCGCAAGATAGTGACACAAGTAGTAAGAGCATCATCTGCATTAGTCGTCCATACTGAATTTGATCTTTTTCCTGTAGAAACCCAGTTGGATGTGCCCGGTGGTGATGCTCTCGAGTCTTTTAACTCAGTTGGGTGATAATTGCGGTCTTTTTGTTTGTTGAAGCTAGTCCATAGTGTTCTAGTTATAACAGGTATCGAGCGAGCTCCATCTGTTGTTTGTGGGTTGATGTTGGACTTTTCTGACTTAAACCCATAGTGATATGAACCTTAAATGTCGTTAACGAACGATTTAAGGAGTACGGGCTGTACAGAGGAACCGACTTAGCCAAACGAATTAAAGTCCAACGACTTAGATGGCTGAGTCATGTTGAGCGAAGGACTATTTATTATACTATTAAATTGGTTTTCTGCTAATATTTTAAATCGATTGGGGTTTGAGTCAAATAATATCTTATTTGAGAATCAAAGTCCAAACCAACTCCATCAAGTATAAAATTCCTATTGAAAATTGAGAATACCTAGAATACTACAGTATTCTGTCCTCAAATCTAGTACAAGAGCATTGACACTCCTTTTGCCAACCTCACCCTGAGCATCGTTTTTATAAGCACTTTACTTCCATCTTAAAACTAAACGCACCAAATTGGAAGGAATTTTTACATTGCGCGTCTTTCACGGCTCTCGTTGTCTCTCTATACCCATGCCATGTGTGCACATAATATCAAGTCTATTATTGTTTTTTATTAAATTGCATACGATGACGTCACTTCTAATGAAGGCCACCAAAACATCCTCCACGCATGATGATGTACATTGCTCGTTGATTGCAATTGAATTGAAAAATGCCTCCGGGAAGATCACGCAATAATAATTGCAAATGGCAAGAACGGTGGCGCTGACTGCGTGTCCAACTTGCTGCAGATGACTCTTTAATAAATTTAGAGTTGCCATTTAAATATTTTTCGAAATTTTAGAAAATATTTTTTTTTCTCAAAAATGATTTAAAAAAAATTTAATTTCGTTTAGTAAAGACAATATGGCTGAAAAATGTAATAATATTTAGGAGGTACCATTCATTGAATTTTTTTTTTTTTTCTGCCATGCGTTTTACTTAAACAAATACATTTTTTTTTATTTCAGAAATCAATGAACTGAGTGGGCTGTCTATATTAGTACCGAATTCAACACAATACATTTTTGATCCTTGCAAAGTTTTGTTGCTTCGAAATAAATTTTCTTTTTCTCACTCTCACCATCAAGATAGATTATCAAGATATTTTTACTTGCGACTTATAGGTACTATAAGGCAAGTTATGTATTCGTAAAAAAAATCGAAAAATCGAGATTTTGATCAAAGTTGACATTACGATGATAGAGAACACAAAAAAGTGTGTCTCGTAATTCTGTCTGTCTGTTACACTACATCCGAAACGACTCAGCTGATTTTTGTTTATACTTGGTAGATATCGTTTTAAATTTTTTGCCTCCACACTTTTTTTTCAAGACCAAAAATAACGGTACCTGCCATACGAATTTTTTTTCGAAGTTTTATAAATACTAGCCTACCCAGCTCTCGAAATTCGAGTGCCAATTTATTTATTATTTATTATTTATATTATTGGCAGTGTTTTCAAGCAAATTTATTAAATTAAATTTTATTTTATGTAATATGCAAAGTGTTCGACAGTGCAAAAACAAAAATGACCCACAGTGTGTAAATGCGTGTCTCAAGTATATTCTGCACATCTCCGTAACTGTGGCTTTCCAATCATATAAAATTTATCGAAATCGGTTAAATACTTTTGGAGAAAAGTGTACCACAAAAAACATGTTTGCCGTTTTATTATATGATTTTTTTTTTTTTTCAAAAACTACGAGTACCAGAGATTTTTTTTTTTAATTCTTAAAATTTCATTTAGTTAAAGCAGCTAGGTAATGGTTGAAAAAATTCCCAAAAATGGTTATTAATGGTACGAGTACCTCTCATGGGAGCATTTTTTTGTTTTTGATTTTCTCAGAAACGGAACAACCGGTTTTGATCATTTATGTATACTAAAGCTTCCCAAACATTTTGAATAGTGTTGTGTATTTTAATAAAAAAAATTTAGATTTTTAAAAAAGTTTCATTTTTTTTTTTTCAAAACTCAATATTTCAAAAACCTCATGCCCCATTTTTTAAACTTGACAAATAAAAGTTTTTTAATGCACTTCATAAGATGTGAGATTTTTTTTTATTTTGCCTTAAAAAACGGTACTCCCAAACAGATCTTAAAAAAATGGTTTTCGTAAATTGCATTTCTCTCGAAAACGGCACCTAGAATTTAATATATTTTTTTTCCTCAATTATTTTTTACGTTCTATAATTAAAAAAAAAAGACATTTTTAAAATTAAGAGAAGCTTTTAAAAAGTTTAAAAAACAGCAATTCAAAACTTTAGACGTTTAAAAATTTTTTTTTTTAATTATAATAAAAACTTGAAATTGGCTTATTGAAGCCGTTCAACACAGATTCGTTCGTTTCGCCTTCCGTAACCTGCTAGATTCAAGATTAAGAATTTTATTTTTTCAGACAAATTTTATAGATAATTGACTTAAAATTAAGCTTAGAATTAACCTTAAACCTATTTAAAATGGCGGTTCAGAAGGCGCCCGACTTATTTCTTATCTCTTCTTTAAATGGATTTTATAACCATGTATTTAAAACACATAATATGTATGTTTGTCTTCTCATTCTATTGCATGTACTTATATCTTATAAATAAAATGCCTTGTCTTTAAAAATAGTAAAAGTTCAAAAGTTAGAGTTTTTAAAGATGTCGGGGCATCAAACTGATGATTTCTTAGCCGGCAGCCACTTCAACAACTGTCGGCCCTTTAATAGAATGGTCTTCCTTTGTTCTGGAATATGATCCGGAATCTGTGATCGATGATCGCTTTAGTACTAAGATATCTTTGACTTGGACAAAATTCCTCCTGAAGTAGCTATCACACCCCTGGTTTGGGCGTACTTCTGAGTTCTTCAGAATTTTGCTACTTCGTTCCTACATACATACATATGGTGGTCAAAGGGGATTACGTCCGCTTTCTCTTAGAGCATCTTTTTTGGCCAATACTACCTTGTGAGTAGGTTTGGATGCATTCCTGTGCACATTCTCAAGATTTGTCTCTAGAAAAGTTGTATCTTCTTCATTGCTGATGATGGAGATATGGTAAACCAAACGGGACAGGCATACATGGGAAGCTTCGTTTTTTTTTGTTGAGTAGGTCTGATCTGTCTTTTCAGTTTTTCTTTATTTTAAAGCTTAATACAAGCAAGCACTTAAATCAATAGTCGGTTTTTCCGTTTTCATTCTTTTTACTTAATATCTTATCATTGATCTGAGCCCACAGGCGCAGAATTGAAGAAGTTTTCGCGTTTCAGAATTTCCATGGCATGCTTGCTGAACTTGATCTTGTTTGTGAAGCTTACGTCAATTATTTGGTGTGGTCTTTGGTGTGAACAACGCTGCCGTCTGGTATCCTGATAATAATACTTTGACTTCTAACTGCAATTCTCCTTCGAACTCTTGTTCTTTTTTGTGATACCCCGAAACAGATTGCTTCCGCTTAACTGGAGTTGATCTTCAACCGCCATTTCAATTAAATATTAGTTCCAAAGGTTGGTGACGTGGTCTTACACCCTTAGGAGCTGCAATCTCTAGTGATGAAGTCGTTGTTTGTATATGCTATGGAGGCATCGGTGTATTCTCTGGATGATCTGTAGCATAAATGCTGAAAAGAAATGGTCCTCACTTGTAGCCCTGTGGTACTCCTGCCTTGATGGTTTTCATCCCTGATTTTTCATTCGTTCAGAACCTGTCTAAAAAGACTCTTATTGCTAGAAATGTTTTTATCTATGTATTTCAAAATATCCTAGGAACCCGAGCTTGATCAGCTCGAAAATGATTACCTTCTTACCATACGCTTCCGAAAGGTCTTCTCAATGTCTTGAAGACATGCTACTGTTGTTTCTCTCTGTTCAGTACCCAAGGGACGTGGCTCTACTGAGACTGGCAATTTCAGGATATATTGTGGAATGATTCGCTGGGAATCCGTATTGGAATCAAATTCCTTTCCCGACATCAGTGACCTGCTTTCGCATAATATGTACAACAATCTGTCTATATAGACCATTTCTCATTGACATGTAGACTATAGAACGAACAGAGATCTCAATTTAAAAACTAACCCCAAAATTAGCTTTCATCGCAAGTTATGGAACTAATGAACTTATGTTCTTAAAGCCTACAAAGGGCTCGCGACTTCGGTTTTAGTAAAGAAAGCCTTAAAACTTTGCTTCACAGACGCTCCTGTCCCAGACCAGATAACCAATATCTCTTCTCCCTCTATCAAATATCTTCGGCCAACTATCATACTCGTGAGCAAATTTTTTGTGTATAAGTGATTTTGCTAACAAAAAATAATTTTTTTGCCGAGTGGAAGGGGTCCTAAATTCCCTCTCGGGGCGTGTTCGTTGCTAAATAAATTTAAGCGATGGTAACCCTATTTTATTTTAAATGACAACACTCTGCAACCGAATTGGCAATTTAAATAAATGAAAAACACACCAACAACATTTAGTCTAAACATTAACATGAGAACCACAGCGATACGCAAAGAAGTCACTTCGGTCGTCTTCGCTGAGAATAGTGGACTAGGCCATCACTACGATTTAAATTTATGTAATAGGCAATGGAATTTGGAGTGAATGAGTTAACCAACTGAATCTTCGGAGCTCTTTGGAGAACTTTTATTGCCAGCAGGCAATAGGCGTACGCTCGTTCTAGATTACAAAATGACAAGGCGTCGCGTCGTTGTCGTCGTCGGATTGTCGCATATTGACTGTTGTCGTTATTTGATGCGATAATGCCATCAGAACGCCATCATGGTTGATTAAAATCTCGAGCTTGAGTTTTGTAAAAATGCACTTGTCCCACCGATGTTACTTGAAAAGTGAATAGAAGCTTCGTCATTTCAAGAGATTATGAGCTCTCAAGGGAACAGAGCTCAAAACAGCTTCTGGTGAAAGCTTTAAATCCATTACAATCACTCTTATGCATCCCCTGATTTAATACACCTTTAGGAAACTCTTAGCCCACACATATGGCTTCTCTGTGAATCCGTAAAAGTTTGCTTAATTTTCCTTTTGTGACAGTGAGTCTTTCCTTTTGGGATAGGTGCAAAGGGGGATAATGTATTTGCATTCGAAACACATTACAAGAGTCGAAAAATTAAACTCAGCCAATTCGTTGGAATCGTGGTTTAATCCCTGCTGCAAATGAACCTCGTAATTAAACTCATTCAACGTAGGAAGAGGGCATAAGAACGGTTTTTTATTTGCCTTTGAGCTGTCACTGTCAGAAAAAGGAGAACACCACCTACCCAAGCCATACCCAACCACCCGTGCTAATCGTCCGGGCTTGGCTTACGTTTGTGTTTTGGGTTATCCCTTTTCGGTGGTGTGGTGCTTGCTATGAGATGGCACAGTCCAAACAGTTGGCGTGGTGGTGTCCCATGTTACATGATGTGACACTTTGCCACAAGAATTCCATTTCGGGTGGAACTCGCAGTTGGTCGTCGTTGTCGTTGTCGTGGACGCAATCAACCGCAGTAATTATAGAGATTTTCAAATTGAATTCTTATCGTTGCGCTCAATCGACGACCTTTCTCTTATAGCTTGTGTTTTTCTGGGAGGCTTGCATGAGCTAAGTACGTTGCTGGTGGTGTTTGCCTCCATTCATTATTGCATCTCATGGACGGACAAGAGAATTTCCAATTTTGAGTTTCTTCAACTTCAATTTGCATAAAACATAATTTTCATATTAACCTCTGAACAACTGCTGATGTGGTTGATGGCGCTGCGCTGCTTGTACGAGTGCAAGGCGGAGGCTTGAATGAGTTCTGCAGCAGTTGCACTTTGCTAAGATGCTGTTGGAAGTAGTTAAGATTGCAAAGATTGGCGCAATCCATATTGTGGGAAAATAGTTAATGGAGTTTCTCTAGGCATTGTTGAACGCGCCAGAAGGTACAAGTGAACTTTAGAAGTAGATATCTGTTATTCAATTTGTTTATTCAGGCTTTAGAGGCTATAGAGGTATAAGTGTATAAATATTATTGATGGAATATTTTTGTTCTTTGTTTGTTTACTTCGAACTGACCAAGGTTGGGTGGAGTATTGTTGAGTCATCTTTTGGAATTTTTGTTTTTTTTTCAAACAGAAAATCCATGGTTGATATTGGTTTCGAGAAAGTTTCAATTATAGTGCAAATGAAATGGATATTGTTTCTAGGTTGCCCTCACTGAACACTTGGTAGTTTGTTCGTAATCGATGAAATTTCGTAATTTATTTTCAAAGGTATACATCTCAATGTCGGTTGACAAATTAGGATCCTGATCAGTGAATAGATAGCAGTGCCTTTGTTTTAGTGTATCTCAAGGTTACCAATGACATTAAGCTGTCAAAATATTCACTACGGTTTTCATTTCACTCGGATGAACAAAGAACACGTCTTGAATTTGCCAATTGGGCGCTTGGAAAGTCGGCCGGAGATCTGGATTGTGGACAAGAACTGAACAAGCAAAATTGCTGTTATTAGAGCGAACTCAATCCACAAGTGTTCGACCAAGCATGAATGGTTCAAAAAAGATTAATTGTTTGGGGCTTGATTGCATCATCGAACACCATTGCTTTCGAAAGGGAGAAAGTGACACCGTTGCTGTGAGTGGTCTTGGATTTGGAAGTATGTTAACCGACAATTTGTGGCCAGAGCTTGACAAAAAACGATGAAGTCTAGTTCGCAGATTTTCTCGCATGATAGTTGCTCGCATCCAAGTTTTCTCGTACGATAGTTTTCCCACGCCTCGGTGGGCAGTATTTACCAACACTAATTTTTGTTACTTGCATGTTTTCATTGGTGAACTTTGGTTCTTCATAGAGTTTCAAGCACTTTGCTATAAGTATTGCCAATCCTCGTCTAGATTTGTCGGCTGGATGCGGAACTTGATGGCTTGCATAGTTTGGTACTTTATTTCAAAGTGAGTTTCGGAAACCAAACAAATGTATTCATTTAATTTGGATCTTCAATCCCTAAGTATTTCACAAGTCTCCCTAAGAATCTTTCATTCAAGTAACTAAGCATTTTAAGTATTTTACCAATTTTATAAAAATGTTGTTTTAGTTGTAAGTCTGTAAAGGGCTCTTGAGGCGTCTTCCGAGAGAGGAAAAATGTCACTTGCCCCAGTAAATAACTTCAACTTTACCATGACCCACTATCATAAAGACTGTTTAACTTTCAACGCGCACATACGAATAGATCATAGTATAACTTGAATTAAACCATTACAAAGTGGTTAGCTCTAATTTACTTCCAGTTCTAATGCAAATGCGGCTTCTCATCCGAATGCAATTATTAAGAACCATGACATTATTAATAGGAGTCCGTTTAACTAGAAAATCTAGTTCGTAAAGTCGATAAGGCAGGCCTCAACGTCATTCTGAATCTTAACTATAGAAAATCTCATCAAACCCTCGAAAGAGGTATAATTTAACTAGACGATGGCGCTTTCCTGTCAGCCAGGCGGGATCACACGTTCACCACATCAAAGGTATAAACAAGGCATAAACATAAGACATACCTACATATACGTGTGTGTGTATAGAAAATGTACATAATATGCTAAGATGAGAACAGATCATCAAGATTCAGATACAGTGTGTGTGTTGTGGAAAAAGATGCGAATACGTGATGCATAATGCATCACACCTCTCTTGTTCTTCTGTTAGCCGAGTTTGAAATAATGCCAGCACTTCTGCCCACGTTTACGCAGAAATCCTCATTTCGTATGCATTTCATTAATCAGCCATCGAACCTTATGCTATACGCGCTGGAGCCGTCACCATCGCCGCCGACATCGCTTAGGTTGTGCGCATGCGCAGCGCACTTATTTTATTCATTTCGGGAAATTACCATCGCCATCACCAACACCGATACCAACAGTCATCGTATCACCACCAGTGCTGGTTTATCCAAAGAGCAGATTAGGCGGTTCTCTAGGGGCTCAGAGTCGCTCGGGGCCATTTTTTCGACCATTTCAAATACCTTTCATTTAAGTCGAATATTCTGGTAGCTTTGATATGCTCTGGAGTAACGATTAAGAGTTGAAAAGTTTTTAAGGTTTCAGGCCTTTACATTGCTCAATGCGACCCTGAATTTCCCAACGTAATCGTAACATGGAGATGTTGTCCTTTTTGTTTCTGGCGAGGTTTGACGAGCAGGAGATGTTGCATTCGTCTTCTTCTTTATTTTTTGTGCACTTCAGCATCTGCAGTAAAATTTCTCCATCCGGTTCGCCCACATGTATTTTTTTTTGTGGTCCGCGCGCGCCGTTTCCACCATCGCCGGTTGCATATTCGACTATTAGTTTATCTTGCATCTGCATTGAACTGAGAAAATCAATCTGATTTTCACCTCTTGGCCAAAGATATCTTTGATTTTGATCATCATGACGGCTTTTCTAGCAATTTAGATTTCCCTGCTGCTGGATTGGATTGCTGCTGCTGCTGCTGTCGTTGCTGCTGCCTTGCGCTGCTCCACTGACTATTCAAGTCGAACTCTAGCTGCGATCATAGCGAATTGAAATGACATTTAACGATGTTTTCCGGGAATCGCGAGGATTAATTTATAATGTTTACGACCAATTAAAGCGTCATAATTGGATTAAGATTAGAATGAGTGCAAAGGGGTGATGCTTAGTTGCAGAGATCTCTACCTTCAGATCGTGATTTTTCTTAGACTAATGACTAAATTAAAATGAGCTTAGTGTGCGCAGTCATTAAAAATTCGTCTTGACGAGTTTAGTTGACTTGTGATTGGTTAGACTCGATAGATTAAAATTTGATAATTTCTCAATTGGCATACTTATATAAATGGCAAAGACCGCTTCGACTTTCACGTTGGCATATGATGTATGTACATTAGACTCGGTTTTGGGACTATTTATAATTTCTTTGAATTTCTGTAAGTTAACAACTTTTGGACGATATTTTCTAGATCATGGTGGGCGTTATTTATTTCCTACCGTCGTTTCTTACTACCTAACTCGACTTCTGTTCTATGATCTAAGAAAGTTGTGACTCTCAGCACGTTGCCACCAGTGACCTAGGCCAAGCTCTCTGGCATCAACTATAGTTTTGCTTTTAAACCGGAGGTCTTGTCTTCTTTTGCACCTTGAACCTGAGTGCTGGAATTCGAAGACTTGTTCATTCGCTCGATGTTTTATTTTTATAAATCCCGGGCACTAAAGGGATTATGGCTACCATTAAAAGGTTCGAGCACATCGAGCGTTTAGGAAAGTTGGAGAGTATATAATAGGAACTATCGATGCCTATTGATCTTGAATGTCTGAATACCGCAATTGGAGGGAAATATTGGGCCGGGAGAGTATTGCACATTCGTGTGGTGCGGTTGAAGAAAAAATCTCCAAATTTAATAGGACGTTCGAAGCTGGGTCCAACAGTTAACCGATGGGAATTCCCTGAAGCGCGGGTATTATATTTGAATTGTCTTAAAGAAGGACAGTAACTGGCTATTTGACTATTTCCCTAGAATACTGTGAATAAAGCTAACTGTCAATGTAGTCGACTTTGTGGACTACATGTACGGCTTGGTACAGCTCAAAATTTTCGCAGATTTTTCTCCTCCATTCGCTCTCTTAATTACTTAGATATCCGGCCTCCGATTCATGAAGGTATCTTGATAGAACACATTGGCTATTTATCCTCTGCTATCCTGAGCACGCTGCTTCCATTCATCTTTGCCAAGCGCTCTAGCATTTCCTATGGCTTCGGTCATCCTTTACGTCTCGAACCTGCGCCTACACTCAAAAAATTTCGTGTGTAAATATTACTAATTCATGCGTACATTCTACGAATTTTATTCGTGGTTTTCAGCCACGAATAGTATTCGTAGAATGGAGGTTTATTAGTACATATTACTAATATTTTATTAGTATTCGTAGAAAATCAAACGTATATTGTACGAATACTATTGGTACAATGTACGAATATTATTCTAATATTTACCAATGCCATTCGTATATTGTACGAATACCATTGGTACAATGTACGAATTTTTACCAATGCCATTCGTATATTGTACAAATATCATTGTAATATTTACTAATGCCCTTGTAATTCATTCGTAAATTATACAGCTCCATTTGTATATTGTACGAATATTATTGTAGAACTTACTACCATTAAATATGTTCTCTGAAATTTCCTTAAATACCTATTGTAAGAAATAATAACAAAAGATATTTATGTTGTAAGTTAAAAATAGTTTTTTAATTCATTTTATTGTCATATATATGAATAAAGTTAAAAATTAATTAATTCATTATAAATATAATTAAAAATCAATTAAGAATTTAAAAACTCCTCATTTTATGTACTAAGGGCCACTGTAAATAATTTTAACATTTAAAATATTTAAAACTTTGAAAAAAATTGTACTTACATTGAAATTCTTTTAGGAATAAAATTCCGACATATGTATGTATGCTCTGCTGCTTCTGGATGCTGTATATTAAATATAAAATAAGCTTTAAAGTATATGTATGAACATATATGTCTAGGTACTTACCTCATCTTTTCGAAAAAAGCAGATGTTAGTCTGATCCACCACTGCAGCACTTTATAAATAATATCACGTTTGAACGTGTTGACTAATAGAATACATTTAATTTTTTATAACTGAACACATATTATTTTTCTTACTCATGATGAGTAAATAATACTAATGCACTTCATGAAAATACGAAGTTATTAGTACATTCTACGCATAATGCGTACGGTCAACCTACGAATGAATTCTGTCTACTAATATTAGTTTTACTTAGTAAATAGTACGAATTTATTAGTAAATACTACGAATGCAAAAGATTAAAGTACGAAGTCATTCGTACGAGAAATTAACGAATGTTATTAGTTATATGTACACAATAATTCGTACAATGTACTCAAACAAATTGTTTACTTCTTGTTTACGAATGAAATTAGTGTATTAAACGAATAGATTCGTAGATAGTACGACAGTTTTAGTAAAATTTTACGAATGCATTCGTAGATATACCACTGTACAAATACTTCGTACATCTTACGAATATTCGTACAATGCACGAATATTTTCTTTACGAATATCATTCGTAGCCATTTTACTAATAAATTTTTTGAGTGTAGAGGTTCTAGGGCTCCATTAGCTGGTCTAATGTTGTTCATTCGCTCGATGTGGCCCCGATAATGTAGTCGATGTATTTGACTTTCTGGACACATCTTGATGCAGCTCATATCGTACGTGGTTGTATCTTCTCCCTATATGTCCCTATCCCACATATACCCATACATCCGTCGAAGAAGTTTTCTTTCGAAAGAATCCAGTGATCAGTATCAGGTCCCCTGTTCTACTTAACGTCCAATATTCTGTGTCGGAAAGCTGGACTCACAATTGAAGGGAATTCTAAAGCCTGCGCTTTTTATTACCCATTTGTTTCGCTAAACCGAAGAAGCAGTGGTTTCCTAGGGTAATTCTTCGTCGGATCTTCACAAAGTTGTTATTTCGAGTAGGTCAGCTCCTTAACTACTTGGAAGTTGTTGATCAATATTGTTGTTTTGATCTAGATGGCGGACAAATGATTATTGAAAGCGTCTTCTTAGTCTTATCCTCGTTTACTTGAAGACGTACAAGTTTCGTCTGATCTTCATTTGACGTGCATTACACCATTACAGAACGTCGGGATCGACCGATAATGTAGATATCGTCTGCGAAATACCGGCTCCTGAACGATATTAAAGAAGTGGGATGATATCGAATCTCCTTGGCAAAACCACCATGTGAAATAATTCGAAAAAGCTATTCTCTAGTTTCACATTGCACCGTGTATTTTCCAATGTCGCGGGAGACAGCTGCATCAGTTTTCCCAGCACCCGTTGTGAAGATTTGGTCTATCGTTAATTTGGCGGTCCGAATGTTCCACTACACATCAGATAGTATCAATTGTATGTGATGTTTATCAGGAATGTCTCGATAGTTCTTGCAGGAAATATGGCCCTTTTGCAGATGGAGCATATGGAGCTGATAGTCAAGTCATAGGACATGTTTTCTTCTAGTCGTACTTGCTTGATAATTTGATGCATGCAGCCTACCAAAACATAATCTGCATATTTTAATATATCTGCTAGTTTTCAATCAGATCTAATCTTGTTGTTCTTTAGCTGTTTTATAGCTAAGCCTTCCTCTTTTATAATGGGTGGTGGAACTGATTCTTTATCAATTGGAACTGGGTTGTCTATTTCTAATACTAAGTGCTCTTACATAATGGCCATTTAGCAGCTGCAGTGTTTCAATTACTTGGTTTACTTTCTCTGTTTCGAAGAGCTAGTAACCAATTGCTTGGCTACTTTATCTCCGAATTTTGTTTTGATCTCGATACAGTTGGTTTTAAAAATTGTCTGTGAGGGTGTTTAAGACTTCCTGGAACCGCTACTGACCGATATGGCTGCTAAAACCCGTGGAAACAAAATTGAAGATCTTTTACCGTCGTTTGCAATAGTTCGCTTTTGATATAATAGGTTTCTTCAAGGCGATTGAAAATATTAAGATTACGAAAAAAGTTTGAAATCTCTTCCATATCGCCAAGATTTCCATTGGTGCTCGTATATTTTCAGCTCTTCTAATCTATTGGATTATCGTAGAACCTTTTACAAATCGACTTGAAAACGTAAATTTTTGAGAACAAACCTTCACTTAGAACTTAGAAAACCAATATATGTAAATCATAGCCTATTTCAATAGCTTTTGACAAGTTTTAGCTTGAAAGGAACAACCCGAAATGTATTGACTTCTAACTATCATTGTCGAAATTGCTGCACTTAATTAACAGTGACAAAAGCAATATAAGTTTTCAATTCTTTCTCAGTGTTCGACTGACAAACATTACTCGAATGATTGAGAATAAAGATGTATTTTACGTCCTTAATTCATATCCCAGATATCAGACGGCATCTTGTTTAACCTGAAAAGATCCAAGTTTCTTGGATGTTGGAGTACTTGAATTCCTTAGTTTTTTAACTACAACCAGAAATTTTGTTTGAGCTTCGAATTGGAAAATAAAGAAAAAATGGACTCCCCATTAGAAATTCTCTGAAAGATATTTCGCTCTCTATTATTATTAACCCTCTGTGTTCACATTTGTTCCATCAAAACTTAAAAGTCAGAAAATATTTTGTGTAACTGGGAAAGTCCACCTTTTTACAAGAAAGAATGTTGAAATTTGAATTCGATGCTATTGGATGAAATAAAGCCAAATAAATAAAGTTAACCTTCAACAAAATCGCATTGGCTTTAAAATTCTCTGAAAATCACTACCTTAGCCAGAATCACAAGGCTTGTGCATTTATGCTGGTATGTTGCATAAATTTGATATACAAGTATTAGAAACTTAAACGTCGTGTAATAAGTCGCTATTACTATAGCAAATTTACAGTGTTAAATTTTTGGCGCCATAGCATAGTTGTGTTTATTTTTTCAAGAAAAAAAGCAAAGATCACGACTGTTGCACATTTGAACTTAACAAAATTTTCAGTAACCAGTAATTACCCGATTAATCAAATTGGCGCAGAAAGATTGAAACCAGTAGCTCAAGAATAATAGAGTGAACACAGTATTTATTTTTAAGTCGTGAGTATGTAATTTACTAATAGGTAACTGAAAGTTAAACCATCAATGTCTTTTTAAATTTACTTATACAGAGTGCTGTAAGATACCTTCCTTTTTTTCAAAACGCAATTAAACACATTTTTTTATAATCCAAATATCTTTAGTTTTGATTGATATCAGCTATCGCCTATACACTGAATAAGCCGATTTCTGGCTTTTATCATGTTCCTTAACAGTACAGCAGCTGGTATGTGGGTAAGTTCTTCAGGTTTTGTAGGGTCCTTAGACGGTTGAAATAAATGCGGGAAGTTAAGAAACATAACAAATTCAAATAACAGAGGTGAGATTGGGTAAGTGGGCTAGAGGCTAGACACTGCAGATCGCCCCTTATTGAGAGGAGTTACTGTGGGAAATGTTCCCTCAAAATAGCTATAGATGCCTAATTCATCAAATTCCTTCAACATGTCGCTTTAAATATACTATCACTTTGAATTTAGTTTCTTCATAAAATCCCAGCCGAAGAAATTGGACATCAAACTTTGGCTTAAGTTTAATCTCGGTAAGTTAACTTACCTTAACCTACGATGTTACCTAATGAGTTAAGTTTATTTCGCCCTCCAGACCTGTTACATTAGTGACTATAAAAATTATTTCTGCGTTGGTTTTCTCTTAACTATGGAGTTCAACAAAACTCGACAAAACATTCCGGATCATTGCCTGGTATATCTACAACACGAGATGGTTTCGCTAGGTTATTTCGAGTAGAATTGCTGATCTTTGACGAACTTTCATATGCCTTAATCCCCGGTCCAATCTCATGATGCGGTTCTCATTGCTTAAAAATTTTCTCAGTTGTTCTTTTGGGCCAAGTTACTCCATTCACGGTCTGAGCTTAATGACTTATGTAACAAATGGTTTCCTGTTGGGGAAAAGGCCCAAAAAGCTATATTGAAGCTATTTCGGAAGGCGAGTGTGATGGCTCTTGGATCTTGGCAAACCATAAATGGGATATTTCCAAAAAAAAAAAAAAAAAAGAATTGTATTTGATTGGTCAGTAATTGGTAAAAGAAGGTCAATTACTCTTAAAAATTGGTCAGTATTAGGAATGATCTCTCAATTGGGTAAAGGAAAAGATCACACCCTTAAAAGGCGTCTACCTCTCCTGACATATCAGGCTATAGTCTGTTGTAACTCACCAACACCCTTAACGGACTTAAATGACATTATTATTATCATAAGTTTTAATACATGTGAGTCACAATCCCTAGGTTATCACAACGGATCTATATTGATCTAAGTTTGACGGTAACAAGATCAACTGTCTGTCCATTAATCTAACCTAAGCAAATTTTTTTATAACAATGTAGCAGACTTTTGTTGGTATTTCAGTAATTTTTTAATGTTTTCCTTAAGCATCGAGGTTGTGGTTAGTTTGTGGTACTTTAAGAACCCTCAATAGACGAAACCGAGAGACGTCAAATCAGGGGATCATATGTGCCAGTCGATATTACTAAATTTTTTGACATTATTCGGCCGCGAAAAATTTCTCGTAAAATTCGCATCGTAGCCCGTGGCACCGTCTTGTTAGAACCACATGTTATGTAAGCCTTATTGATCCACTTCAGGCACAATAAAGTTTTACACAATGTCCCGAAAGCAAACACTTGTAACTGTGCAAGCATTACCTATGTCATCCTCAAAGAAATATGACCGAATGAAATGGCGTTACTCTTCGAGGGTGTAGTGGCCTTTGGTTTATCAATCCCAGGCTTTCAGTAACCCCCCCCCCCCCAAAATTATCACTATTCTGTGTATGAACAAAGCCAGCCAAGTGATTCTTTAACTCCAACAGAAACACAGAATTGTGAAACAAACTTCCCTATCATAGTAATGTCAAGCCTGATCAAAAAATCGACGAATGCATAACTTGCCATACAGTAACTATATATTACCGCAAGTAATCTTTTAGCCTTTATTTTGCCCAATTTCTTAAATTAATCGGCCTTTTGAGACCAATTACAGGCACTTTTTTCTTTTTTTTCTTTTTGCGAATATCCCATATATGGGATGTCAAGATCCGTTCATCAAAAAATTCTTCTCGGAAATAAATCTTAGAACTACCACTTTCGAATGAGGCAATTCCAGCTTGCGTTTTAAAATGATGCCGCCGCACCCTGTAGATATGTTAAATTTATGTTTAAATTTTATATTATGCATCGATTTTAAATTTAGTTTTCATTCTTAGAACAATCGTACAGTTTAATATTTAAAATTTATTCTAAGTGGATCCTAAACTCAGCAAATCTTCTTTAAATTAGAGGATTAATTATTCTTAAGTGGTTCAGTACTTCGGTTAAAACAAAAAATTCCCAGCCAGACAGATGCAAAAAATAAAGGAATAATTAATGAAATATTTACTTCCATTTTCACATAGCGGATAACCAACTCAGTCAACACATTGTATGTACGTAACGTTGTCGATCCGAAGTTCCGACTGAACGCCAACTATCTTTCAGATGCAACCATAAAACAAAAAAAAAATATTTTTTTTAATCGTGCATTTATGGAAGACAGATTCTAGAACCCGCCACCAAGCAACCATATAAGTCCGGAAGAAAAAGTTGCAATTGGTATTCAGATAGAGTAAGTTTGTGGTTTTCCATTGTTGCAATGTAGGGGGTTGAAAGAGGCACAGGTGTAGACTTTGTATTAAAGCTTGTTCTTGAAATACATGCAATTAATTTTCATTTAAACTAGGCTTCCTATAGGGAATGTGAGAATTTGACTAAAAGGGTTATTCTATTAAAAAGGCAGCCTTCATATGGGTCTTGATTTGCTTATAAAAAACTATAAACTCAATTTCCATCCGTCCATAAGACAACACTATGTCTTTGACTATATAAGGCTCATCCTAAAAAATGTTGCAGTTCGCTTGAGAGTCCTCTTCATTTTAAAAGTTGCATAATTTAAATGGATGTTTGAGCAGTCGGTTGTTGAAGATGTATCCATATCTACATCATGTACATATGTATGATTTTCCATATTTTTTTTTGTCCTTTTCAAACCAATACCACTACTTCCTTTTGTGGCTAAACTCTTGCGTTGATAAATATGTAGAAAAAATATGCACTATATGAAGGGTACGAGTGCGATGACGTTATAGAGGCTTTTACGCTCTCCATAACTATGACGTTCACGGGGCATTATGATGGTTAAAATGAGGAATTACGGTAGCTGCAGCGTGATATTTTGATGCTTGTGTGAAGTGTTGTGGGAATGAGATAACAACCTGCTCTCAGTTTTTTTTTGCAGAAATGTGTTTTTCCTGCCTTTCTTTGTGTGTGATGATAATTTCAAAATTAGAAAAAATTTAGTTTACCTAGAAGTTTTACTTCTCGGATTTGATTTGAAGAAAAATTTAAAAAAAAAAATAATTTTTATTGCCGACTAAAAACGGTATTGAAATCTAAAGAAAATAAAATTTCGGTTTTAATATAAATACACATTATGCCTACGTATAGATGAAGGTACTCCTACATATATAACTGGTATCTAAAGGTCGCACTCAAGCGCTGATTTTGTTATACCGAGCGTGACCCATTGACATTTAAAAATAAAATAAAAAACTCGTAAAAAAGTTAACAAGTGAGACTGCTAACAATCTATTGCAAACTCACTCGGTTAAAATTAAGCGATCCAATTTGATAAAGGAAAAGTTGTATCGGTTAGTGTTCTAAAACATTAAACTACTTGTCAGTTGAAATATTTTGGGTCCGACAACCCAATTCGTTAATTTGTCAAGAACAACCTGACCAAAAACCTTTACCAAAATCTAAAGCCAAGATTGGAATATGGTTACGTGATGTGAGGTCGTTTTTGCTAACAAAGTCAATTTGCAGTAGAACATCTTTGCACCCTATTTTTGGTTTAAAAAGGACTTGGTTGGAACTTGATTTTTTTTAATTCTTTGTACCATAACATTCTTATAGCAATTATTCCGACAATATTCCAACCAATAATTTAACCCTTCCAAAAAACTATGCTAAATATACATTTGTTGGATCAATAACTTCATTATTTGATGAAAATCGTTTTCCACTGAGCTATTTCTTCATATGTGGAAATGGTAAAAAATCACAGTGAGCCAAGTCTGGGCAATAGGGTGGACGAAGTGGCAGTTCATAGCGCAATTTAGCTAATTTTGCTTTTGCTCCTGCAGACGAATGTGCTGGTGCATTGTATAGTGATGAAACAGAACTTTTTTCTTATTTATAGCAGTTCCCGGTAATTGTTTTTTTTTTTAAGTCGAAGAACTCTTTTTCCTTTTTTGAATCCTTCGGGTTGTGAAATATATAATTTCCTCGTCTAAATCTCCTTGGAGAAATGCTGTAACTGCGTCCATTTGTTCGATGTC
This sequence comes from Philhelius festivus, assembly GCA_963931855.1. Lineage (NCBI taxonomy): Eukaryota > Metazoa > Arthropoda > Insecta > Diptera > Syrphidae > Philhelius > Philhelius festivus. The sequence continues at coordinate 14,060,334 of OZ007557.1, read as the reverse complement.
CAAGTCCATTCTAGCAGCCATAGGCAATAAAAAGCTCGACTCATAGCGTACTACTGGCGAAAATGTTTCTTCGTAATCAAGACCCTTGCGTTGATTAGACCCTTCGGCAACTAGTCGTGCTTTATAGCTAGCAATTTTTCATTTGCGTCTATCTTGGTCTTGAACACCCATATTTTGCTTAGTATTTTCTTTCCAGGTGGCAACTCAGCTTCCTCCCAAGTTTCATTTTGTAATAATAACCGGTATTCAGCTTGGATTGCATTTTTCCACTGCTAGGAATCTGGTCTGTCAATTGCTTCTCTATATGTCTTGGGATCGTCTTTTTCTCTCAACATATAGGATACAAAGTCGTCTTTCCTTATAGGTTTCGGTGTTCTCTCCGATCTGCGTACGGTCTGCGATATTGATGTTGATGGTATTGTAACTGGTGGAACGAAATCTTCATCAGAATAAAGTGATTCATCTTCTTCATTGTCCGACTGTGCATTTGTCTACAAGGTATTAGGCTCTCTACTATGCGTTACCCTCTATTTTTTTTAGTTTTGAAGAAGGTGGAGATCTCCTTCTACTCGGTAGCTCCATCGAAAATGAGGTCTATCTTGGTTTCTTTTTCCCTCTAAAATGGCGTCAGACTATAAGCTTGGGAGCGTCAGTATTCATTTGCTCTACACGGCCGAGCTATAATAACCGTCCATCAGAACTTGTTTCGTTTGACTTAGCAATAAGAACCATAAATCGTACCTAGTAGGTATTTATTTATCCAAAACATCAAGGAAGCTTTAATCAAATAACCACAACCAGGATGATGATCGAACAGCCCGTAAAGTTTGATGTTTCACTATTGTATAGAAGTTGTACACCTCATCTCTGCATCTGCTTAACTTCAGGCTACTGGTGAAATTTGTTTTCTCGTGAGCAAGCGCTAGTCATATTTCCTTCGGTCAACGTAGAGCTTGTGGGAAGATCTTGTTTTCGTCTAGAACCACGATGTGTATGCCTCTGTTTTGGTTTTGTTTGCTTGATCACATTCGGATTCGAACGGAAGGTTGATATTGATGGCATTGGTTTTCCGGGTTCTTATCAACAGCTGTGAAATCGGATATTCGAACTCGAAGTCTGGCATCAACTGGGTAGTGATTGTAGTCTATGTTGGCCCCTTGGAATGTAAAACATACTGTGCTACAGAAGTTTCTTCCGTAGCAATATGATCGATTTAGTTGCATACTCGACCATCTGTAGACCGCCATGTGGCTTTGTGCATATCGAGACTTGAGAACCGTATGCTGCTTAGCACCATGTTATTCCCGCTCCAAAATTGATGATTATATATCCGTCACCAAAGATGTCCTCTATCCCAATTTTGGCGTTGAAATCTCCCAAGAAAGCTTGTATGGCATTTTTGGAGTTTTACTCGTATATTTTGGCAAGGAGCTCGTTTAAACTGTCTTCAAATGGCAGTGTCTTCTTCCTCTTCTGTAGAAGCATGTGCTCTAATAAGTCTTAAATAATTGAAATTGGCCTTAATACGGATCACGCTATCGTTGATTTCAAGAAAGCTCGAAACTTTGCCTAAGTAAGTCTCCCTTCCAAATCAAAACCGCATCTAAACAATCGCGACTTCCCATCGAAGTGGCAGTTCCTGTATTAAAAATCGCAGTTTTTTTTATGCCTGGTCCATTCCATTGTATCTCTCTGTTAAATCAGCTTTGGACCTGGTGAGGATCTCGGCTTGGGGTCAACTTTGCGTGACCATTGTCTCGTTTTTCGTGCGTTAATATTATAGGTTCATCCAAGGCAGTTCTTGATTTTTCATCTCAATTAAGTTTTCGTGACATGACCGGTCTTTGAGACATGTGCATGACGTAGATAAATCTTGTTCTTCAGAGTTCTGCCGTTTCATTTGGTCCTTGTTCCTGAGAAGGTAACTCAGGTTACTTATGCCTCCCACACTCACTCTCTTTCGTCTTTGCCGCGGTCACCAATAGGATAACATTGTATTGCGGTTTCTAATTCAAATTATTTAAGACCTAAACCTTGAAGATCCGCCTATCTGAACCAAAATTATCATTTTTAAAGCTAAAAATATCGATCTAAGTGTCGTATGATTTTGACATTTCTGTGATTTCTTGACCATTTATCGATCAAAACGGCTACCACGATACAAAATGAGTACATTTCGTACTAATTAAACAAAATATCACACGATCGGACTCGATCAAAGATATGATTGTGTATTGATTTGCAGTCTTAGACCTTGACTTGAATTATAAGGGAAGGGAACAAACTATAGCTCACATATTAAACCATCATTTAGAAGTCTCAATTGACAACGGAGCCAGCTTTATCCATCTCTAAGATTGCAGAATAAAAGACCCTCTTTAGCATATTTCAATCTTTTTTTAAATATTTTTTCATACTCTTGCACAAGTTCAAACCTAGCCACACCCTGACAACAAGGTTCTTCCATTATCATAAGCTACGTGAATTTATTCCGTCATCACTTTACCTCTTTGTTGTATAAATAAATATATGCATGCATATTAGGTATAGACCTTTCGGTCAAGGCCTAACAGAGATGGGTGGTTATCTTAGCTAAGCTAAGTTGGTATTAACATGAAATATTTTACGATCCATTGTGATCACAATTTATACAATTTGCAGCCACGCTAATGTGTGCACACAAATTGTCCGACCTCCTCTACTTCTAGCTCCAGCTTCGTTATACTTACTTCGTTATATATGCTTGCATATTTTCCATAATTATCAGGTGTCTGCTCGGTGATCTTCATAACCAAGCTAATTATCCTTATGTCACGAAATTCCATCCGACCACGACAACTTGAAAACTCGAAACAACGTCTGCACGATAGGCTATGAGTGGGGTAGTTGTAGATGCCTTGATGCCAAAGGAGAGCCAGAACTATACCATTATTGTCTGGCTCTGGAAATGGGATGCATCTTTGTGCGCCCAATGAGGGACACACAAGCACATCTCTTTTGCGATATGATCTGTGTGCAATGCCTGCTTGCATCTAGAAATGTTGCATGTCCTATAATGGTATACTGATGGCTGGCTGGGGCTAGGGCTGGAGCTGGAGAGCACCATGTGCTAATTTTCAACACAACCATGTTCTTTTAGAGTTTTCACCTTCTTCGGAACGGAAAGTAAAAGGCATCCGATTGTTAGGTACGAGTATATACGAGTATAAGTGATCTTTGTGAATCCTTTTGATCCATCAGTCCAATTCGGGTTTGTATATATTTTAGCGCCGACTTTTGTGCCATGCAGCTCGGGGTACACAGAAGCAGGGCTAGAGCTAGACACTCACCATACAAAAAATGTTTACATTATCTTTCAAATCCATGGGCATTGGACATGGACAGGGTTGCCATGTGAAGTGTGTTATAATAGCTTTCTAAACGTAGTCTTTAGCCGAATTCATTGACAACCATTTCGATCTATCCTTGTTTTCAAGGATTGAGATACAAAATCAGGAGCAAAAAGGACACACGAAATTCCAAATAATCTTTGGCTAAATCGCGAGATTTCTCGGGCTAACTGCTCAAATCATGGGTTAAAAGTTCGGTGAAGAAAACACATTCGATGAAGGTTTCCAACTGGAATAAACGTTGATCAAAGATGATCTTCAGATTAAGAGTTAGTCGGTTCACAGCTTATCAATGGTTATTCATTACTAGAAATCCCTAATCAGCCGGTTATGGTTGATTCGATTTTAACAATGATTTTCTGGCGATCTGTTTGTAAATCCTTGATTTTGGCCCTGGCAATAACACAGAGTTACCTGTCTGTCAACAATTTTTTACCAATTGATACCTTTTCTCTAAAAATCTTAAATTTATTCAAAAGCAAAGCTTGGCAACTCCTATTGCAACATCTCCGATGTGAATCCTTGTAGTTGCAAAATTTCGCTTTTCTATTCCATTTTTGGGGTGTGCACGACAATAAATGACAGAATAACCTACGCGACTTGGTTCTCAGAGATTCTTTTGCGTGACTTTGCCGCGATATGGCGACTACTGTATTCGCTTTTTTTTTTTTTTTTTTTTGCGAAGAAAAGAAGAACCACAGAATACCATCATCTCCACAACTAGGCAACTATCCAAGCGCGATGCCGCGCTGCTGATTAAGGAAACTCCAGACCAACTATGAGCTGAGCAAAAACAACTCGCAGCCGAACCTAAAATGAAGCAAGGTGAAGGCTATTTATAGAAGCTGGTGCGCGCCTTAACTAGAATCGAATCAAGAACCGAGCCGCATGGATTGCTGCAATCGAGAGTGACAAAGGAGTTTAGCTGCTGCTGCTGCTGCTGCTGGTACTGCTGTAGCAACGAACGACGAAAGCGAGTGCCCAAAGAAGAGATGAGGTTCAGGTTCATTGGCGATATGAGGAAGGAAGAAGCGATGATGAAGATGGCGGCAGCGATGACGATATGCTAGCCAAAGTCGATGGCAGTTTCTACATCTTCGTCGTCGTCATCGGTGGGAGTTTGACAGTTTTAATTGTTGTTGTTTTCTTTATTGTATTTTACAAGCGATTCTCTCTTGGCGCGGCGTGACACAAGCTGCGACTATTTTGTGATCGTGTTATTCTAGAGGTGCAGCTCAGATCAGATATTATGTCGCGCCATCCAGTTCGCGAAGGCAAAAAACTTTCTATTTTTATCCCACAGGAACAGGAACATAACATAACACAAGAATGAAGAGAGGTGATGTCGCTGATGAGGCGTCACGGAAAAATTACACCGGCTATTAATTTAGCTCGTAATGACAGTTTTTGGTATTATGTGTGCCCGTGCGCAATATTTCGTGTGTGAAGGTAGGTCGGGATAGGGATAGGGACTTGGCATCGGGAGCTTGATCATCGTAAAATAAGAAACAGATCTTCTTTTTATGGAAAATAAGGATGATCATTATTAAAAAAAAAATATTTGTAATGACTGTATGGTGCGCTTTTGAAGGTGTTGGCAAGGTAATGAGACGTGAAGTTCAAGAAGGCAGAAAAGATTTAGTAGCTGCTGGGACTGTAAGAGGAATTTGGATATTCACAAAAAGAGCAATATGGTTTTCTTTAGAAATATTAAACTTAAAGAATCTCTTAACGATGAAAGTGATAGAGATTACTTTGATGAAAGTGACAGATGCAAAGTTGGAAAAAGGTTAATAAATGGCGTTTTGTTATTTTTAAAAAGTTTTTGCTCACTTGTGATTTTTAAAATGTATTTTTAATTCAATAATATTAGATATTTTTAATAATACATCGCAAACAATGGCAGTATTTGGGTTTTAGAAAAATAGTTGAACAAATGTCAGTTTCATCAAAGTGAATATTTTAACGTTTTTGAATAAGAAAGAGTGGACAAATATTCCTATATTTTGTAAAAAGCCCTACTGTAGCTTAATTTTAAGTTGTGCCCTTTATTAAGGGCACAATAGAACCAATAACTTTTGTAAATCTTCGATTAGACAATCAACACCTTGACTGTCTTCAAAATAACGTCAAAAACTGTCTCAAATATGTGAGAGTCAGATGTGTAATCGTCAACTTAGAATTCTGTCACAAGTGTGTTCAATGTTCATACTATTAGTTGACACGAATTTTAGGGTAACGCGTTGATTATTTTCGTTTTTGAGTTAGGAGACATCTGCAAACTGCTCTTGACCGCTTTGTCTGCATTCGAACTTTTGGCAAATCATTTTGTGTCGCGTCGATGTAGCCTGCGTTGAGGTTTAACTCAAAAATTTCGGATTTTCAATACATTGACGTGGATTTTGACACTATATTACTTGATTGATAGGAATTGAACTATATTTGACATACCTGTGTATAGTATTTAAGGTTAAATGTTACCGTAAAACCATGGCGTTTTCGATTGATCATCGAATTAAAGTTCTTCTGCAAAAAAAACAGTTCAAGATTTGATTTTAGAATCGGAGTTAGAACATTCAAATGTGTCGAAAATTTTTTCTAGATTACCATTTGGAAACTCCACAAAATCATTCGTTTTTCGAGCTTATATGTCCAAATTTACTGAATTTTATTTTAGCATGTCAATTAGATACTAATGCAGTTTTATCATTTCAAACGATTCAATTTATTTAATGTGAATAAAATTTGTTGTCGATAAGCTAAAAAAAATGGATCTTCGAATCTAGAGAAGCTCATCTTTATGAGCCCCTTTGCTTGGTACATATTTGATGCAAATCGGTTCGACTACTCACGCTCCAGTTTGGTGTTCAGGCACAGGCACATAGACGTACAGAAAGGCGGATAATACGGCAAAAATCAATTTATAGGAGTTCTCCAAACCGAAAACAATAGCTGTTTCTCGTTTTCGGCCAGTAATAGTATCCGGATACATGTTCGTCGTCTTAAAATACCCAGCAGGCAACCCAACAGTTTCGTCTCCTTATTTAAAATAGCCGCTGCTACCTTACTTTAGAGTTTTTGATTTTTAATAGTTCTTAGGTTCGTTAAATTTTGGTGAATTAATTTTAAATCCCGTGCAAGCAAATCGTTCCAAACACCATAAGAAATAAAAATACTGCAAAAAACGTAGTAAGCTTATAATTTTTCTATTTGAGAAATAAGAGAAATTTCTGTAAAACCTGTATTGTTTTTTAAAACGCAATTCCATATCGTTTTCTGGTGTTCACTGAAACTTGGCTTTCCCCCATAATTTCGGAGACGGAACTTTTGATATTACCTATTTGTGTACCTGTTATTGTGTTCTACTATCATGCCAGAAGTTTGTAGTTCGAATCCCAGTATTTACCATCTTATAAAAATTGTCTCTAATCTTAGCCGTTTGGATTCGACAGAAAAGTTAAATTCTCTATTTTTCTGACGACTTAAAAGTCGCAACCAGAATTGACTTAAACTTTCCAAAACCTTTCCGAACTTATTAAGGAGGTTACTCAGCAATATCAGACACTATGGGTTGTATGCGGAAGCCATTTACTCAGTCTCGTGAGAATGAGCACCAGATAGTGAGATTGAGCGTTTGCAATGAGGAAAATCTCAATTTACAAAATGCAAAAGACTTGTCTCATTTTATGATCTCAGTCTTAAAAAAAAAGAAGTGAAACTGACAGTGACAGCCTCTCCAAAAAAAAAACTGAGAAAACCAATAGCTTTCGGAATTTTTTTTAGTATACTCGATCATGCACTGATCCCGACCAAGGTATGTCCACGCTACTAAAAAGTCCTGCTCATTGCACGTTGCTTAGACATTTATGGAATAATAACCTGTAGATACTCGTATTTTGAAATTACTTTTTTAAATAACAAAAGAAGATTATTTATTCATCACTATGAACTATTAGCTTTTTAATACGCATGTGAGTACAATGTATTGCGCCAATACATGCAGGAAAGGAATATTTTTTGAACCAAATTGATTTTTCAACGTCTTTTTCTTGCATGGTATTTTTTGAAAATTTAATCAAATCCTCTTTTTATCTACACTTTTGTCTGCAACTTCTTCGATTACACTTCGTAAACCAGGATCTCTAACAAATCGTAAGGAAAACCATAATTCTTGTTTATTACTTAATTAACTTGCCCGAAACGCTGCATTAGCTTAAAAATTTTATAGTTCCTTGTGGGTTCAAAGGGATGAAAAATATTAAGGTATTATGCCATTCTTATCTCTTATCTCATTAGAATGAGATTTGGTTTTTTCCTGCATGCGGAAATCTCTAAAATGAAATAGATCTCTTAAATGCGATCAATCTCTTTTTTGATAGATTTGTCTCAAAATTATTCTGCATACGAAAGCTAGCATTTGCTCAAAAAAGAGATTTGAGACTAAGATAAAGCTTTCTGCATATCACTCTTTATCTCCAATTGTTTAGAAATAGTAAAAATCAAGCTAAGCTTCTCTTCTGTATTATTTTCGTGCTATCTACAGGTTCTGGTATAGTTCCAAAGTTTATGAAAGACGGAATTTATTCCTTCAATTTTAAAATAAAGATAACAAATCAGACATACAGTCAGGTTTTACATTTCACTTTCACTCGAAATGGAATTGAAATCGATACAAAATAAAATTTGATGTTCTACAACAATTCACTTTTACAGATATCGATTTCATTTTTTGCGAAGTGTAATTGATGTGAATTTTTGTTTTTCAGATTTCGGTTTTCTCGATTTTCAGGTGATATACATAAATTCGATCAGATCTAGTTGTGTGAATTAATTAGTTATTGCGAAATGTTCAAAAAAAAAAAAAATGAAAAAATGTCCTTTTCTATTATAAAATAGCATTGGAACTTGATTTGCGTCCTATCGATGTATTCTATGAATCCAGGAATGTTTAATTTTTCCAAAAACTTAAGTTGAGATTTTTATGTCACTTCATTGATAATTTCAGGTTGAATTCAATTTGGACTAATTTTAGTCTCTAAATCAAAATCTTTGACACAAATCTTCGACCAAGGCCGATATCAAAATCTTTTCCAACTGAGCTTTGTAGATTTACTTCGGCAAAGAAAACGTAAGATCGTGGCCAAATGCAACCATGCACGAAGAGAAGTTTGAGGCACTGATGAAAAGGCACGTTTATCAAGTCGATAGTATGATACTAATCTTTTAACCACATACACAGCGTCATCAATTCCTAAGAGGTTTGATGACCTCCCAAAATTTGTCTTCTTTTTGTTTTTGTTCAACATATTCACGCTTGGTATCTACGTTGTAATGCCACGATATTTTTTAGAGAAACTTTTTTCAAAATTTACACACTAAATTTTAATAGCAGTCAAAAAATGTACTACCAAAAAAGTTTTGTATTTGCCAACTGAGAACTGACAGCTGTTTTCAGTTTTACTTGAATTGATTTCGAAATTATGAAACCGAGTGAAATGTAGAACACTGAAGTCAAATTCACTCGATTTGGAAATTCATTTTTATTTCGATTTCACTTGATTTTTGGAACCTGGCTCATAGCTTTATATCAATCTCTAAACCATCTTGCATTGGCAAGTTTTTTTTTAAAAAGATTGACTTTTAGCTTAACTATGTATGAACATAGCTATAATCTGAACTATCCTCTTTTATTCCACTCTTCTATGGAATCATCGCATTTAAATTATTTGAGTTTCTTCCTAGGTAAAATGCTGATAGTCTTTCTCAAACTTTATCAAACAATGCCAGATCGGAAGTTCCACAAGGAAGTTCCACAAGGAAGTCCCACAAGGAAGTTCCACAAGGAAGTCACTTAGGACCCCTTCTTTTCAAATAAGATTTTATATTTTATGGAAATTTGATTTCATTATAAAGTAAGTTTAGATTTTGCCATTAAGTATGAAAAACAACATGGCCGGCTCGAGATTCATTCTCAGCATGCGATTCTTTCGAGGTAATTTTTAACCACTTTTTCGTACATTTCGGGCGTTATCTCAACCATAACTTGAGTAATGTTCGTTTTTAATGCGTCTAAAGTTCAGGGAATATTCGCGTAAACACGGTCTTTTGCCAAGGTAGAAAAAAATCAAGCGCTGTAAAAAAGCATGATCTTGGTGGACAATTGACGTCGCAAAAACGTGAAATTACGCCAGGGTCTTGTTGGAACCACTTATGGTCCAAGTCATGTTCTTATCATTCGACCATATCGCTTCGAATTGACTGTTACCGTCTTCGAAGAAATATGGACCAATGAAATTTTTCGACCATAGAGCACACCAAACAGTCACTTTGTCTGGATGCAACTCCATATCTTTCATCACTTGTGGGTTTTCTGAGCCACGTAGTCGGTCGATTATGATGACCATAACCATCGCGTAATGCGCGAAAAGTGGCTACGTTTGAATCACCGCTTTTGTAGTAAGTTTTTGTAATTTTAACACTTTGTTCAATTGAAGGGTTGTAAGTCTAAAGGGTCTAAGTGCCATTTTTATAATTTAGAGATAATCGAGAAAAACAAAATAATAAGCCATTTGGCACATAGGCTCTGCCACAACTTTATTTGTGTGTGTGTACAGTTTTAAAAGAAATAGGCACTTGAATCCATTTTGATATTATAAGGCTTGGTACTTAGATTGTATTTTGATAAAAATATTGATTTTTGATTTTTTGGCACTTAGACCCTTTAGACTTACAACCCTTCAATTGTAATGCGATCAAATGACTGCTCAGTTTGACAGGTGTCAAATGCCAGCGCTACCAACTTGAAACCACGAAATGAAAGACCCTCCTGATCTACATGATTTTATTTTTGCTTCCAGCCCTGATTTCACGGATCAATAATGCCAAGTCGTATTTTAGGGTTTGTAAAGGGTACTTATAATACCCTCGGTCTTTACAACTGCTTAGTTTGCCCCCATCTGGCATGTTCATCTGAAATATGGACCAAAATCTTTTATCGTAGGAGTTAAATAGCGCCATTAATTATAATTAATAATGATTTATGATGGCTAGGTCTGGTAGCCAGTTCTGTCTTGAGTAGGCTTAAATCCACCAGCTACTTGTTGTACAGCTGAATTTGTCAAAATCTTTCTTAGGGATCTTGCAAAATCTTATGAAAAATGTCCTTGAGGTTCTAACGCAATTACCACGATTTCAATGGAGTACTTGAGTCTTGATCACAGTTTAGACTTAGTTTAACTAAGATCTGGTTTACTGTAAAAAGTAGAGCAGATACGAACTCTCCCTGTTTAGATCCTCTACACATTCTAACTCTTTGCTTGCTATCTAACATTTCTGTGCTTAAGTCTTTTTGAAGCATGGAATCAACCCAATTTAGAATTTTGGATCGATAGATACTAATGGAGGTTAAAACTTGTCGAATTGCATTTTCTTTCAGCATAATTAAAGTCCACTTCTATGTCAATAAATTCCCCGATTGTAAATTATTTAAAATAGATTGATTTCCCAATCATGCCTTTAAAAGGCTCCAAAACAACAGATTTGCACTATCGTCATTAATCGGCGAGAGCATGCTACTTGTATCCTTTTCTTATACACAAATATGCGGAAGTTATTAGTCTATCTAAACTTCATGAGAAGAAAGGAGCATTGGCTTATTGGCTTGAGGTCTTTCGGTTCAGGGAATTTATGGCTTTCAAACTCATTTTTCTTCAATATTAAATTTTAATCCTAAACAGCCCTATTCTTAAGACTTATCAATTCCCTTCTTGATAGGTGTTGTGCTAGCCATATTGAATACGATCACTTTTTATTTTTGCACATAATTATATATTTTCCACTCAAGTCTGCATACTATTCCCGGAAGAGATTTTAACTTCAATCATAACAATGAGTTTTCGCGCACTCTCGACAAGACACTCGTCCATAATCGAAAATCACTCTCAAAAGTCACAAACAAGTTACTTAACTTGTATACAAAATACCATTTCTTTCAGCTGCGTCATCTTCATCACATTGTATTTCACACGATCACCTTCACACACAAAGCCGATCATGCACATCATTGGAACGAGAACAAGCCATTGACAAATGACCATAGCCCCATTGAAATATTTTAATTCTATGCAACGTCTAATGGGCAAAAAAGAAAGGGCCCAAGCCTAGAACCTATACAGTGAATCATCTTAAACAGCGGGCCACGAAGAAAGCAATTCATGTCCAATGTCGGAACACGACGACCATCTGTCAAGTGGTGCTAATGCGATCGTTTGTTCCACCTTTTATTTGTGGCTTTTTATCTTCCTCAGTGGAGACCGAGACGACGACGATGAGACAGAGAGTCACGCAGGAACGTGCACTAGCCTAAGGCTCTTCCGTCCATATACCTCTGCTCTGGATCGCGGCACCAAAGGAAGTCATCGCTAAATTGTGATGGAGTGGAGGCATTTGCATTGCTATTTATTAGAACAACCATGTCGCGCTGGCTGGCTGGTTGTGTCCGTGCGATCTCTTTTGGATGGCGAGCGTCGAGCGAGAGTACGTATTTATTGGTGCTGTGACTGGCGATAAGCTCCTTAGCACACAAGTGCAACTGGAAATGGATACTCTACTTTGAATGGAACAACAAATGGCCATTGGACAAAACGGTGTACAACATGCGTGAGGAGATTATGCAAATTAATTGTTGCAAGGCTGCCAATTTCTGGTTCTAGCATAGATCATGATCTGTGAGAGAGGATCACATGGGGATCACATGAGTTCGAGGATTATCGATTGCTGGCAGGCTGATAGTCCTCGCCACCATCCATCATGGGCTTGTTGTGGTTCTGTTGAATGACATCACCAGGTGGCGGTAGAGTCGGGTTTTGTGATAGAGAGATCTCCTTGCCATGGTGCCGCTTTAGGTCACATTTGGCAATAGAAAGGACTGGACATACGAGATGCAGGGGTAATGCATTGGAAACAGTTTTGAATTATGAAGTTGTTTGTGGCATCGCTCGTTGAGTGGTGGTAGATTGGCACACTTTACAGCGAAACACTTACTGTCCGTCCATCCAATGCAGTCAATGCAGTGCGGAGCGGAACGGTACTATAGCGGCGGCGACGGCTGATCGGTGTGAATATCATTTGACTGCATCTGTGCACGCTGCTGGGCCCCAGAAAAAGTGGTAATTTATGAAGTATGCAACGGATTTATGGCTCGTGGTGTTTTATTGTTTTCGCAGTTAGCTTGGTTATCGAAGTTTTTCGATCACTCCTGACCAGGTTAAGAGTGTTGTGGCCTTAGAAAAATTCGAAAGGAGGAAACCACCAACACCTTGGTCTACGATCAGCATCAGTGTTCAAAGTTGGGCCTCCGTTGTCGAAGTAAAATACCAAACCAACTCTAAAGTGGTTATGGAGAGATTTTGTTGTTGTTGTTGTTTTGCTTGCCTCTATCGACTCTGGGAATATGAGTTTCTGCGCGCAGGTGAAGGATGTCGCATAATAAATCAAATTGTGTGTCACATTAGGCTCCGGAGTGGTACATTAATGGCGTGTTAATGGGATTTCGGTAGTTGTCAGAGTTGTATGAAACATTTATTAGAAGGGGATTAGTAGCACCTTAAAAACTGGGAAAGCTTTGTAAAACACAAAGAGCCAACATTCAAATTTGTATCCGGTGAATGTCTAGTTTTTCAGTATAGGTACCTAGTTAATTTTTAATTGAAATAGAAGTGTATAACCCTGCATATAAATCAATTAACTACTTTTTCTCCATATGCCAAAAATGTCTCCAGTAAATGCAGAGTTAACTCCAAGATTAAGTTGACTAGAAAAAAATTGTTTCATTATAGTAATCGAGGTTAACCCACCCTGAAACTTGAATGATTTCGCTCTTAAAAACTGGACCTAAACGTTTCCAAAATTAAGCCTGAGTTTTTTGTGGCGAAATGATGGAAGAACTCGTGAACTCTTTTTTTTAATTTAATTCTGCAAGAATCACATGATGATCCTTCGATTAATTAATCAATGTTTTAAAAATATCTGAAAGAGAGAGACAGTTTTGTGAAAAAGAAAAAAACACAAATTGACAAATACTAAACTTTCAGAGACAGTTTTCGTAGAAAAAAAGTAAATCTTGGACCCATTTCTCATGAAGAAATGAGTTTCTGGAGACTTGTTGGACGATTTCTTCTAAAACCTCTTGCACTTTCTGCATGAGGAAGTACTACGTGAAGTGAGAAAAGGAATAATCAAAAAAATTTTTCAAATCATTGACCGGAGAGATTTTGTTCACTCCCCTTACTTTATACTCTTCTCTCCACCTCACCTTATTTGTTCTTAAGGATTTAAAAAAAAATATATAAATTCAGAAAGCTCTTTAACAAAAACCTTAGAAAACGTATTGACAATTCGTATCAATGTGAAAATGGTATCCCTGATTGAATGTGCGTACTTTTAAAGAATCGATGACGATCAAGCAATTCGGTCTGTTCTTGACATTGTGACAGATTAGCCATAGAGACTATGTCGAACTTTTTAAATAGCTAAGTGGCGGGTATACATATAAGAATGGTGTCTTTCAATTCAGTAGGGGGAATTTATACCAGGGCTGTCGAATTTTGAAAAGCTCTTCTCTACGAACGTACTAACTATATTTGTTGGATAGAGTATAGAGTGTGTTCTGCACCCCATTCTGCCAGTGCTGTCGAAAGCAATAGGCATTGAAGTAATGTTTCAATATTTCTTCAAAACAGATTGAAAACAAAATGTTCCCAAAGAAAGAACGATTAAGGTTCTTCAAATTAAAAAAAAAAAAATCACGCGAATGAAGTCTGGCGAAAATTTTTAAATATTTATTTCTTCATATTGTTTTCAACAGCCCTGAGCTCACACTCTCACGATTGCATGCATTCAAGTGTTCAATTCGCATCTACCTTTACCTAAAACTAAAAACTGACATAATGAATACAAAATTGTCTAAAAGATTTGTAGAATGATAAGCCGACCCACCCCCCTTTGCTCGGTTCGAAATTTGGTTTTAGGACGATTTTTACGTTTAGATGCAAGTTTCTTAAAACTCCTTGGGAGTAAAATGTTCCAGATTCCAAACTCAGCATGATTTGTTTCGAAGAAAATTGTTGAAATGAATACTTGCTCCAACATTTTAGCTATTTCTTAGTATCGTGCTAACTTCATATGACTCTTTGACATTTACAAACGTCAAAAAGGTCTATTTACTTTGTTTTTTGCCCGAACTTACATTGTTTAATGTGTGTTTTGAAGCAATTTATTACAAAATAGTGTTAGCACGAAACTAGTTACAAAATGATTAAAATTAAGAAAGAATTAGTAAACTACTGTAAAAAGTAGCAAATTGTTAATTAGTATCATACTAATACCTTTGGAGTATGTTGTTCAAAATGTTATGCCATTTTCTATTATAAACTACTTAGTACTTTATTGATTGCAGTAGTAGAAGTACTAGTAAGAATTGTCTTTGGGCTTTACGTGAGTACCTGCCGATTACCGGCTCTGCCCCACGGAGGGAGGGAGGAGGGCAACGGGGCCTATCAACCCTGGTATACACACACCCAGCTATAGTCGAGGTAGAAACCACAACCAAGAATGTGCACCCCTCTGGTGAGTTGTTACACACTCCTTAGCGGATTCCTACCTTAAGGACACCGTCCAGACTGTTCCTATCAAGTTAGTTCAGTTACTATAAAAGTAACCTATCCACAGGCACCGCGAGGAGGTCGATTGAAACCGGGATGACAGCATTGTGCAAGGCAGTATTACCGGCCCACCGATAAAGTCAGTGGACGAGCCCATCAGAACATCAAAACCTGGTATACCGCTTCAGCACCCATACACGTTAGTGCATGGATTGTGCATCCGCAGCAACACAGGTAGAGTTCAACAGAGCCCCGGACAAGCCATACAACTCAAGCACGCCGTCACCCCCACCTGCAGTACTAGTAAAAGTGTGATTTTATCGAACAAATAAAAATTTTTTTTAAATCATGTTTACAAAAAATTCACAATATAATAGCATTGTCTTTTGCCGTCAGCCAGAAGAGAAAGAGTATTATTTTCTAATGATTATGATTTAATTTATTTATAAATATTTAAGTAATACAAATCTATAGTAAACTAATATTAAAAGTTTAAAATTTTCTCATGTTATTGAAATGCTTTATTTAAAATTTGGTTGCGATATCTTAAGGCGGTTTTCAAATAACCATACACAGTCCATTCTTGGCCGTTTAGGGCTTCAACAGCTTCACTCGAAGTTAAGGTAGGTTTTCCCCAATATGCGTGTCTTATTTCTTTCAGAACGGGGCAGATGGCTAAGAAATGAAATGTGTTTTCTGATGATCTACGGTTGCACAGTGAACACTTTGTATTTTTGACAGGGCCATACGATTGGAAATTCAGACGCAGTAGCTCCCCTCTGGTTTTTAAGATTGTAGAGATTGTATAAATCGAATATCGGTCATTGAAATAATTTTTGGAACCAAGGTTATGCTGCAAGCTTTTATACATGGTTCTAGACTCACTTTGAAGCGCCATATCTGCAAACTGTTCAAAACATGTTTGCTCGATCTTTGCAACACCTCAAAGGTTCTACTCCAATCCTCCACCCCTCTCTCCAACAGATCGGCGTTATACTGAAGTTCTAGCCGTGACCATTCCGCAAAAAAACTGAGATTTTCGTTGCAACAGATTCCTTGCAATTATGTTTGGTAGTCGATGGTTTGGGAGGACTAATATTTTTCTTACATAATTAAAATGCATTCTGAGTGAGAAAATGTACAGCGGCGATACACCAGTCTCCAGATGCAGCATATAAGTAGGTGTATTTTTCGGTAGTCTGAATGTGTTTTTGAGAAAGTACCTTAGCAATTTTTGTCCTTCATCAAATTGTCGAAAGCCCCAGACCTGGCCAGCACATAATTGCTCGCATAACCGCTTCAAAAAGTTTGTATTTGGCGCTTGGAGCAACATTTATTTTCCCAAGGACTCCCTTCCATCCTTTTTTGAATCTATGAGTTTACCTTGTAAATGCTTTTTAAAAGAAAATTGTGGCGTTATGAAAACTCCAAGATATTTGTATTCTGTTACGATTTCGAGCGATTCATTTTCCCAGGTCCATTTTTTATCTCGTGCAATCTTCCTGTTCCATTGCGAAAAATCAGTATTTTGGATTTGTTGGTGTTAACCGTGAGGCTCCACAAGCGAAAGTAGTCTTGCAATTTGTTAATTATCATTTGCATCGTTTTCGGGGACTCAGCTAGTATGACGATATCAAGTGCTTTGACCTTAACTCCAGCAAAACTAATTCCTCCAGTCAAAGCCGATGAAAGGTCATCCAAAAAGAGCGAAAAGAGAAGTGGACTTAGCAAACAGCCTTGTTTAACTCCAGTATTCGTATGAAACCAAGCGGATCTTTCATTTCCATCCCAAACTGCCGTTGCATTATTTTCATAAAGGCCTTGTATTACTGCTAACATTTTTGTGAACGTCCCGAAGCAGCTTAACTTGTAAAAGAGGGTATTTCTATCTATTGAGTCAAATGCTGCTTTGAAATCAACAAAGAATCCATATAACTTTTTGCCCCTGTCAAGATATGATCTAGCAATACAAGTGAGTGAACAAATATTATCAACTGTGGAATAATCTTCCCTGAAGCCGGCTTGAAACTCGCTCAGTAATTCGTTTTGTTGTAACCAGATCGTGAACCTGTCTAGAATGATGCCAGTAAATATGAAAAGTGGAGCTTAAATTTAAAAAAAATTAAAATGACTGAAATTAAAGTCCAAGTTTTGTCCAAGTTTAACTGAGAAAATGAGAAGGCAGAATAATAGTTATTCACAGGCCATTGTTGAATCACCTTTACATCTAGAAAAAGACACTGTTTGGTGTGCTTTATCATTGATCAATGTGTTTTCAAAAGCAAAGACGGTCGCAATATTACGGTGAGCGCTACCGGGACATGATAACTTACTTTTTTGTTCCTGAATATAAAGGCGTTAATGTCGCAGACATGCCAAACATTGCATACTACTGAAATAAGAATTTGACCAACGATTAGTTTTACGAAATGGACCTGTTAACTGACCCACACCTCATTTGTGTGCTTTGACGCCATTTTTTTTGCGCCGACTAAAGGGATTATGACTACCCATAAAATGTTTGAGCACTGTACGAGCGGTTTAGGAAAAGATGGAGATTTATTTAAAAAGAGATGAATATTGAGTTGAATCAAGCTTTCCACATTCGTGTAGTGCTGCTAAAGAAAGAATCTCTGAATTTTACAGTGTCCGAAGTTGGGCAGGAGGGAAAACTGATAGACATTCCTTGAAACGCGAGTATTATGGTTAAATTGTTTAAGGGTAGGAATGCAACTGGCTTCTTCACTAGAACACTTTATAAAAATAACGATAAAATAATGCTCAAAAGATTCAAATGTTTCGGTTATACTTCTATCACCTATAATTTTAATGCTCTTCTTTATTTTTATCCAAGAGACTAAAGTGGATTATTAGAGCGCCTGTCCAAATATGGGAATTGTACTCGATCCTTGGATGAGAATAAGCCTTCTAGATTACAGCTAGATCAGAAGGGATAATAAATTTCTTGCAACGTCGAAGAAATGTTAACCCTTAGGATCGATCTTGGCGAATTTATGGCCATTCCACACAAGGTGGTATGTGATGCACATGCCCATGAACTGAGAACTGTTCGATTTCCTCAATGCAAGTAGTCCTCATGGAAAGCGGCATGGGGAACGGGATTTTCTTAAACGACGAAAGTCAGCATTAAGTTGTTGAAACATTAAACTCTACGCTGTTTATGATTCCCCATTTCACAATGCTATCGAGATCAGAAAAAGATGACCTTATCATACGCTGCCGTTCTAAATCCACAACCGAAGAACAAGGACAGGCATCTGGAAAAGAATATGAGAAGCCGGGATAACTGTTCTCAACAAATCAATTTAATGGATTAGAAGTTTCAGACAAAAGACAAAAAACGGAGCCTTGTAGCACACCAGCATTTATTTTATGAATATCATACTTGAAACCGTCCAACACAACTTGTATCGAGCGGTTCCAAAGGCAGTTTCTAATGTATCGAAGAAGAGATTCATCAATACCAAATGCACGCATTTTCGATAAAAGATCTTGATGCCAAATTCTATCAAATGTGATTGTGCCACTGTTCGGTGAGATATACCATCAGATCACCGGTAGATCTATTGCTACGAAGGCGGTGTAATGCTTCTTGCAAGGAAGATATTATTCCTCAGAGTAATCTCTTGTCATGGAAAGTGCTTTTCATCTGAGCCTTATAGGTACCCATTTTTGCCTACACGCACCCGGGAGTGGTTAAGAGTTCTAAGTCACTAGATTTAAGCCATCTACGACCTGTTGACCCCTAATTTATTATTTTAAATTATTTTGCCTGGGAATATGTTAAGTCGCATGTCTACGTGTCTAGACCAGAAACAATTGATCTCTTACAACCCGAAATGCAGCCTTATTTACTGCTACAATTGTGTGAAAATTGGACTTTCTATATTACGCCATATATTTACAAGCCAGCTGCCACTGCAACATGCCCGAAATCATATTCAAACATTAACGTCGTAAAACAACCTGTCAAACAAATTCCCTTGGATATGATAATCATTTTTCTGTGTTTTATTTCTATTCAAAGTTCTCCGTCTATAAAAAAAACACCCTTTAGTGTGAGTATTTTTAACCATTAGCTCAATCAGCTCCATAGTAAAGGTTGTTTGCTCCAGGAATTATCCGTTAAGTCCCTCTCCGACTGAATTTACTAGACATCTCTATCGATTGTGTGGCTTAAGAGTCTCCAACTCATGAGCTTAATGATTCTATGGTCGCTGCTTGGCCTTATAGATAAATTTAACACTGAATATAAATGAAGTCCAGAGATCCTATACAAAGCTATCATAATCTCTTGTCCTGTTGAACATTACGACCTTTTTATCAGCTTCTAAAATTGCCATCCGTACTCTCCGGGATAAAATTTTGAATTCCACCCTTTGAAATATCTTGTAGATATGTATTAACATAGCTGAATTAAATTCCGTAATTTTTTTTTATTCCTATCATACCTACCTACCTACGTCGCCGTCGTCGATAACATTTCCAATTCTTTACAACTTTAATCTAAGCCCACATGGTGGAATATGCCGCCTGCCTGCCTGCCTGCCTACATCTGTATGCAAGTGCATGTGCATTGAACCGTAAGTAACCCAAAATGCAAAAAAAAAAAAAATTAAATTTGTATAAAGTGCAACTCTGAGCAACACAACCTACCCAGCAATGAAACTCTCCATTTCCATGTCAAATCTGAAATCCGCAAGCAGATTGCATGCAGTTCTGCATGCAAAATGTACTAAGTAGTAAGTAAAATATCTGCTCTGTGTGGTTTCGCCGCTATGCGAGTATGCAATTGCTATTCCGTAGACTATGACTGGGTGAGTAGCGACTAGCGAGTGCATTAAAGTCTCCACTTTTATTATAGTGCGACTCCACATGAATTCTAAGCCCACAGACACGAGAAATGCACCCAATGTCTATTGGTATTGGTTATTCATTTCTATGACGAGAACGAGACACGACGATGATAACAAAAAAAGAAAAAAAAAAGCAAAAAAAAAAACAGTAAATAGCAAACATAAAGAATTAAAAAACAACAAACACCGGCTTTTATTGTTTGCGGATTGTTGTGTGTGGTTGTGGATGGCGACGGAGTCGGAGTGTTGCCTTTGCCTTCATGGCTTCATGCCTGGTGCCTTTGCGAGCTCTGCCTTAGTATGACTGCTGCACGCTAGGGTTCGACGACGACGACGACAACGACGAGGTTGCTTTTCTGTATGACGGTTAAGTTTGCCTTTGCTTGATTGACTCGATCGTAGGCCACAACAACAACGAGAAGTCTACAACTTTAGGCCGCTGCTTCACTGTTGGCTCCATGGCGGCAATGCGTTATTATGAATTTCATGTTGCCGCAGTCTTTAAGTTGCTTTTCAACAGATTTGTTGATGTGGTCGAGTGGCGCGCAATTCGCGAAATTAAATCTCAAAAGGAGGATTATTGTTCTTGCAAGTTTAACAACGGCGACCGAAACGACTGGCTGCGACTAGAAGTCTCTTTGTATCTGCGAAGTTTTATTTCTTTTTGTTTCGGTTTAATTTTAGTTCCTTTATTTTGTATTCTGTTGTTTTGCTGCAGATACGCGAATTGAATTTCCTTATTGGTAGTGCTGGTGCGGCAGAAAGTTCTGCATTTTTTGTGTGTGCTATTGCCTTGGTTGTCGCGGCGATCTTAGCGGGTTGTTTGCTCGTTGTATCGTCGTACTGTGTGGTGCGCGCGCGGTCTTTATGGCTAACTACGAGTAGCAGCGGAAAGATTTCGAATTCTTGGTGCTTTGCCGGTTCTGGTTTCCATTCCACAAAAAAAATATATCTTCTCCTTGAAATCAAAACTAACAAATTAAATATCTAATTGTGAAGTTCAAGGTTCTTGTTTTTGCTTTTTTGATACCTAGAGTGCATTTTTAAATAAAAATTATCTAAATATTTCTACCTGTAAAAGGTGCCACGGAAATAAGAAGTGTCTTCTCAAAAAAAAAAAGAAGAAAAAGTGATCTCCACTGCCTGTAGACAAGATCGAGATAACGTGTCTCGATCAAGTGTTACGTCATAGTCATAATCACCACTTTGGATACACTTTAATCTGAAACCAGAAGCAGCTTGGTCGCAATAGAGACAAACTGACAAAGGATTAAGTCACCATCATCACCGCATGGATATATTTATCTAATGGATACCTCTACATCGATTGTGTTCTTTGTGTAATTTTTGTTTATTTCTAAATGTCTACATGGAGTAGGTATGTGTTTGTTCCTCTTTTTCGGGTTTTATAAATATTTTTTTGTTTTGTTTTTATTGTGCAATATTTAATTTTGTTTAAAAACAGAATTAAGTAATATATGTAGGTACCTAGTGTAGTGACCCCTTGCAGATACAATCTGATTGACTTGTGATTGTCTATATTTTTGGGACAGAATCGGTTTTATTTGAATTGGTTGGCAGTTGGGGACGTAATGAGGTCTGTTATAAATTTATATAAATTTGTAATCGGTGTTAAAGAGGGCTGAAAATTTATTTTCCCAGAAGAAATGTCGAAAGGGATCAAAATTGCATTGAGATAAGTTAGAGTAGGAACTTCGGATTGAAAATTAAACTCGGTTTGAAGAGAATAAGCACTAAAACATTATTCATTGTGGAAAGCTATAAAAGATGTTAAAAAGCCGCAAATACATTCAGCACCAATCAGACAAAATAATGGTGAATGGGCTAAGTCCGATAGAGAAGAAGCCGATTTATTTGCTGAACATCTAGAGGAAACCTTTAAACCTTTTGACGGTCAGGCGTTGATAAATGAACATGGTGATACCCAATGGCCATCTGAAAACTTTCTTATTCGGAATATCACGTTATCAGAACTTCATCAAGCTATTAAAAATCTTAAAAAAAAATAAAGCTCCTGGGCACGACCTAATAAATGCTCGCGTGCTTAAAGAGCTACCCAGAAAACAGCAATTAAACTTCAGCACCTTATGAATGCGGCATTAAGGCTTTCATACGTTCCACGCCAATGGAAAGTCGCAGAAGTTTTAATGGTTCCAAAACCGGGAAAGTCTGCGAACGAAAAGAAATCTTATAGACCGATTTCCCTCTTGCCACTGATCTCGAAGGTATTTGAGAAAATCTTATTAAAGCGACTGCTTCCTATCGTCGAAGAAAAGCGGCTTATTCCTGACCATCAATTTGGTTTCCGGAAAAGCCACTCAACAATTGATCAGGTGTACAGGATAATCAATGAAATTGAGAAATCACTAGAGGGAAAAAATATATGTTCAAGCGCATTTCTAGACGTCTCTCAAGCCTTCGAGAAAGTCTGGCACGATGGCCTTAAGTTTAAACTGCGACAGGTCTTTCCGGATCAAATATATTACATCCTTGAGTCGTACCTCGAAGATAGGCTATTTCGAGTTAAACAAGGGAGGGAATATTCGGATTTTAAGGAAATCAATGCTGGTGTTCCCCAAGGAAGTGTTCTCGGTCCGATTCTGTTCGAACTATACACTAGCGATATTCCTCAAGAAGAAGACACCATAATAGGTACGTTTGCAGACGATACGGCTATACTTGCAACATCCGATTCAGTTGAATCTGCAACCGAGAAGCTCCAACGAGCTCTAGATAAAATTTCCGTATGGACTAAGAAATGGCGAATTGTTCTTAATGAGTCCAAATCAACACAATATTAATTTTACTTAAAAAAAAAAATTAAAAAAAAAAATTAAAAAAAAAAAAAAAAAAAAAACAGTTTGCATCACAAACTAACGAAAAGCCACTTGAATATCAGTTAGGTAATTCGTCGAAATTCATGAGTTAAATTCTTGATTCTAGGATTTATAATGTTTGTAAAAATTCTTCTAACTTAATTTAACACCCTTTATTTTAAATTCAAATTGATACATTTTTAATGAATTGCGAACAACGAGCAAAAACTTATTGTGAATAACTTCCGTTGAGTTTGACGTTTGAGTTTTGAAAATAATGGGTGTATTCACGATCCGGTGTAATTAGTCTTGTATTATTTTAAAAGTTTTTCCATTTTCTTACACTCCAACCAAAAAATATATTGATTGAAAGCTTACAAGTCTTTTGCGCTCTTACAAAACCTTTACCACATTGCTACCGAAAAATACAATAGTGTAAAATTTTGAATTTAGTTTGACAGCTCACCAAATGTCATTTCGTACTTCCAGCTTTTATTCGTTTCTGCTAATTTCTTAACAATTATAAAGAAATGGAAATAAAAAATGTTCAATTTTGACAGTTGCTTCAGCGTTGCCATAGATTACAAAAGTTGCGTTCACGATAAAATTTTAAACTTTTACTAGACTTAGAGCAAAGCCCAAAGTTCGCCGAAGGAATTTGAGAAAGGTATAATAAAGTGGAAAAAGGGGAATAATGCTTTTAAATTCCCCATATTGTATTGCCAGACAAATTGCACTGACTTAACTACTACATAGAAGAACCAGTTAGCCAGAGAGCTACTATGCAATTTGATTTCTGCATTGATCCACCGGTCAATGGATTTGGTACTGTATCTAACGTTTTTACCGTAGAATCTGATTATTTCATAGTTCTGCCTACAGGTTGTACTCAAGTCCAAAGTGCGAAACCTTATTAAAGGCCTGGTCAACATTTAAGAATAGAGCTGAACATACCTGTTTCTACAACATCCGCAATTCCATGGACTTATTAGTCTTTGGAATGTTTATCTCCAAATCTAAGCTTAGTCTTCTTTCTTCCACTATTTGCCTGAGCCTTTACAGGATCTGTTTTTCGAAAACTTTAACCATGATTGGTATAGGTGATAGAGGTCTGTACGATGTAACTTCTGTTGGTGGCTTATCTTGTTTTTCGGTATGAAATTGACTTCTACAATTGTCCTATGATATGAGACATGTCTTAGCTTAAGGCAGGCTTTTATTGTGAATTTGAGTTTTGTATAGGCTATTGGAGCGATTGCGTAGAGAATTCCAAATTTTTGTAGTGCGGCTAAAGAGACAATCTCTGTACTTAACAGTACGTCCGAAATTGGGCTCGAGGATGAATTGATGAGCATTCCTAATACATTTGCATTTTTTAAGGAGATGAATAGTCTTTTTTTTTTTTTCAAGGATCATTTGGTATTTATTTTTAAAGTTTAAAAGGTGCTCTTCCATTCTTTTTTTTATTAAAAATTTTAAAATGAGTTGTTGAATTTTTTTTGGGTTTTCTTGTAAATATCTCGGCTCAAAAAAAAAAAGCTAACCGAGAGCCAAACAATCCATATACTAAAATTTGGAACACTGTGCGATCACACAAAAACATATTTTGTGTTTAGTGAATGTCTTCAGAGCGCAAGGTCAGGGAAGGTTTCAATGGACAATTTAATTAAATTTTGAGAATGTCTCGGTCGGTATTATCCAAACACAGAAAAATTTATTTTAACTTAGCTGTAGAGAAATTAAAGCCCAATAAACTTTTCCAAGAATTTTTTTTTTAATTTTAATTGTTCCAATATGCACAATGAATGAACCCCGGTGAATTTGTCAGTTTTTCATTTTGAAATTTAAATAACTTTTACAATGTATTTTTTTTAAGAAGATTCCAGCCTAATTTGCTAATTGACGCATTCTATAAGTGTGATAGATCTTAAAAACTTAAAAAAAGAGCAATTGAGCGTTTGTATTTCAAAAAAAAAAAAAAAGTTTTGGAGTTCAAAGTCATCGTTTAATTTTGGGTTACTTTGGCCGTTTGGACATTCAACTCATTTTCTATTTAACCATAAACTGCAGGTCAACCTCTCCTCTGCCAAAGCAAAATTGATTGTTTGCTTTCATCTCTTTGTCCTTTTATATCTGCATCAGAAATATCAGCAGTTCTCAAGATCTTCATTATACGAGTATTCTAAAACTGAATCGCTAAGAACTACCATGTTGATGGATGTTGGATCATCTTTAATTGTTCTTGAAGATGTTTTGTCCATTTTTTTTTTCTCAATTCCTGTTTCCCGGATTTAAAATTTTCTTATGGTTTCGATGCAGAATGTCCCAGACTTAAGAAACCATTGTTGAATCGGAGATGCTTGCTTTCGCTGAGTTATGTTTTGGCAAGCTCGGGAGGTTATTATGGTCTCTATGACCTAGGTTGCCAAGATTTTAACATTTTTTTATGAAAAAAAAAATTTAAGAAATTTTCTGTAAAATTTTTACAAACGTAGAATAACAAAAGAAAAAAACTATAATAATGCATTTATCGGAGATAAAGCCATTTTGCAATAGTATATTTGCAAAATGTAGAAACCTTCCAAAATTTTATTGGATTTTAAATTTTTGTTTTATTTTAAAAAAATATATACGAGATAAGTACTCAGCCTACAAAAGAAAAACAAAATTTTGGAAAAGTGGCGATTTATTTCTCAGCATAGTCTCCTTTTAACTCGATACACTTAATCCAGCGATGTTCCAACTTCTTTAACACATCCGAAAAATAGATTTTCTCGAGGTCCGTAAAGTAGGCCTCCGTGGCCTGTTGCGACTGTTCCTTGGTCTCTGGTGTGTACCAGAGGATCCATGTTTCGTCGACACACACGAAACGACGCAGAAACTCCTTCGCATTGCGCTTAAACAGCTTCGAACACTGCTCTGAAGTGGTCTCACGGTGGCGCTCTCTCGTAATTTTGTCTGTCTGTGTTTTTTCGACTACAGCCTAAACGGCTGCCCACCCACGAGTTTTTTTTCTTATTTTTTTTTAAGACCAAAAATATCGGTACCTGCCATACGAATTTTTCGAAGTTTTATAAATATTTTTTTTTTCTCAAAAACTGTTCGACAGAATTAAAAAAAAAATCATTTAGTTAAAGCTAGGTAATCGTTCAAAAATTTTTTTTTCGAAAAATGGTACCCACTTGGAACCATTTGTTTTGTTTTTGATTTTCTAAAGAACGGTACAACCGATTTTAATAGTTTGAATATTATTGTGTATTCAAATCTTCAAAAAAAAAAATTTGATTTAAAAAAAAAATCAGATTTTAAAAAAAAAATCAGATTTAAAAAAAATCAGATTTAAAAAAAATCAGATTTAAAAAAAATCAGATTTAAAAAAAATCAGATTTAAAAAAAATCAGATTTAAAAAAAATCAGATTTAAAAAAAATCAGATTTAAAAAAAATCAGATTTAAAAAAAAAATCAATTTTTTTTCAAAACTTCATGCTAAATTTTTTTAAACTTTTATAAATAAAATTTTTTCAATATAATCTACAAGCTATGTGAAAAAAAATTTATTTTACGTACGAATAACTGTACCCACCATACAAATATTAAAAAATGATTTTCAAAAATCGCATATTTCTCGAAAACGGCGCCTAGAATTTTGATAAAATTTTATTTCTTTCGATTAATTTTTACGATCTATAATTTAATAAAAAAAAATTGAAATTAAGATAGGTATTACTGACTGTACCTACCATAGGACCATTTTTTTTTTAATTTTGAATTTCTCATTATTTACATAACGGATTTTAATTAAGTTTTTTTTATAGAGAAGCTCATAAAAATTTAGAAAAACATTACATTTCAAAACTTAAAAAAATTCTTTCTTTTGTTGGAAAATTCGATATCTCAAAAACGGCACGGCTCAATATTTTTTTTTTTTTTTTGAAATTTAATTTTTATTCGTACAATAATAAAAATTTTAAGTTCGCGTATCAAATTTTTTTCTTAATAAATCATAAGAAACCACTACAACGACTTATAATTTTTGTTCTTGCATAAATTCATATTTGCATAGCATTCTGTTTTTATTTCTTACTACTAGAAGATTTAAAAAAATGAATTTTATGCTTATGAACAGTTTTCTCTACGTTTTCAAAATTTCTAGTCTATTACATAGGAGCAAGTTCGTGCGACCCAGTCGTGCATTTTATTTTAAGAAGTGGTGCGCCTCTTGTGAGAAAGTGATAAATCCTTCAATAGTCTCCTTGTCATGAAAAGAACTTCTCATCTAAGCTGTTCGGATTCGGCAGAAACCCGGATACGCCCAATAACACACACACAAGTTGGACGCAAGTCACTAGACCTTGGTGATCGACAAAATATATTTCAAGAAATTCAAATTAATTTTAGCTGTTTGGATTCGACAGAAATCATAATCACACAAATTCTAAATCACAAGACTTTGGTTCTGTGCAAAATATATGTTTAAAAATGGAAATGAATGAATGAATGAAACTTTTGTATTCAAAACCATGTCAATGGATATATTTAAATGAATGTCATTACCTAAATATTACCGCCTTGAACGTGTAAAAACGTGCACCTCTATGCACATGAGCTTGTGATGAATATAACTTTCGCAAAGTATTTAATTTTCCGCAAACTTTAAACCAGGTTTAAACCAAAACAAAATCGAAAAACTTCAATTAACCTTATTCTTTGAAAATAATAAAATCAAAGTTAAAAGCTGAAAATTTGTAGAACTTGTCTAAATGAAGCAAGATTTAGACGAATTGAAAGCTGCAATGGGTAAAAGATTAATGACTTCGGTCAGGTAATGTACAGATAATATTAATAGGTAGTCATATAACAAGAGTTTTAAATCACCGAAAGAATATCTGTCAGATGACTTAAAACACGGCATAGACACACTTCACTTTTATTCTAATCAGAGACTGGACTAGACTTTTCGTATATATCTGAAAGCTTAATTTAAAATGCCTCCAAATGATTTACAGCGTGTATTGTCACTATGCCCGGTTTAAAATGCTTTCTGTTGATTATGACCCCATAATTCTCTTTAAATCCTCAATAAAAAAAATACCAAGACATAAATCCTCCGACTAACCGAAGTGTCGGCTCCATTCGGAATTCTCATTTTTTTACAACAGTGCAGTGTCACATCGAGTATTGCAATATTATTCTGGGCGTGTCTATTAAAAACTTTACGCCTCATTAAGATTCCATTCAACCTTGCTGTCGATGATTTTAAACCCCTTGTTGCACCGTGTCGGACGTCGCTGGCCGTCGTCTACGGCAACTGCGGCGTCACTACACAGGCACCAACATTTGAGGTTAGTTTTTTATGTCCACTGTCACCGCGCGGACAAAAGTCATTAAAACAACATTTTTTTGCGTTAAATTTATCACCTGAACTTCGTTTCGGTCGGTTCAATTAACTTACGCTAAGTAATTTGCAGGCCACGAGCTGTTGGTGGATTTCCTTAAAGCAGGTCATCTGGTCGTGTGGTTGGTCAGAATTTTTTGTTTTAATTTTTTTTAAGCGGTCTGTATTAATTGGACGGCAGAGAGAAATTGGGCCTTGATGAGAGTCAGAGATTAACAAGCGATGATTAACCTGGTTGGAAGACAGGTGGGAGTGTTGGCCCAAAATAGAAAGTTCGGCCTCTCTTTGTGAGTCAAAGTAGACAGTAGATCACTGTCCGATCTTGGCTTATTCAGTCAAGCCTAATCGATCGATGATAGGAAGTCAAAAATAGTAAAAGCAAATTTGAATTCGAAATAACTGGACGTTAAGTGATCGGCAAACATTAGCGCACTCAATGGAGTCGTCCGTTGATTCCAAGAAATCAAAGATCGCCAGAACACATAACCATAATAAATATGGCCGATTATTGTGGCTCCGTTGACGGTGAGGCTGATGTCTGATGATCGGTCATTTATGCAAATTTCTTTGTGTTTTCGGTTCGATTATTGGGTTCCGAAAAAGCAGTTTTGCTTTGGAAGATCATTAGCAAGGGGGGGAGGGAAGGGTTCCTTTTGTAAGCGACTGCCATTAAAGCATCATGTGGGCGTTTATGGCCTTGTCTGTCTCTCGTTTACTGAAACTACTCTGAACGGTTTCCTTTTTTTTTTGAATAAATTTACACGAATTGTGAGAAATTTGATATGCACCGCTGGTCTCGCTGATCGAGTTGTCATTGATCTGCACTCTTAGGGTTTTCAGCTACACAAGTGTGTTCATTGTAGGCTTAAATACTCCACACAGTTAGTTAGTTATATACATATGAAATTCCGTGATTTGTTCCACTATTTTTGTGTCTTTTTTTTGTTTCTGCCATGACAAGTGTAACGCTGTGACATAATCTGGTGACTAGAAAAAAAAGTCGTTGGCTTTGGTATTGATCGTGGATATGTTTTAGACTTGCTGTGGCACATAGCATGTTTGTTTGTTTTGTTAAACTAACTGACAATATGAAAAAATGCAAAACTTGTTTTTTAGTTCTCCCATTTATAGGTCGAATTAACAACAATCAACAAAGTTGTAAAAAGCTGTGGTGAATTGTGGTGTGAATCGGCAACAAAAATGGTAATCGAAAGTGTTTGTTGAATGCGGTTTGTTACCACAATCAGCGTGTTAAATCTAGCATATCTAATGGGAAATGTGTCATTTGGGATTGTTTATATTCAAATTTGAATTTGAGATGTTTTGTTTTTTTTTTTCAAAAGATAAAATAAACGTCATATTGTAGCGAAGATTAGATCGGGCTTATATGGAATTCAAAACTGGAATGAAAATAGAAAGTGTTTCAATATGCATACCACCCACAAATATTTTTTAACTCAGTCTTTAGGGCAAGTTTTGTTTTTTGTTTGATGTGAAAAAAAATCCGAGGTTTAAATCGGACGTTCTTTCCGCCAGAGTGTACGTCCATGCGAATGTATTGGTCAATTAGTTTCAAATTGCAATTTTATTTAATTCTGTACGAATTTTTGTTTTTGCTTTCAGAACATAATTTTAGAATTTCGTCGAAAACGGATTTTGATTAAACTTCGAACGTGTTATATTCTAAGTGATTGTAGGTCAGGTTAGGTTAATTGACTGACAGTTGATCATGTTACTGTCACACTTAGATCAATGTAGATCGGTTGTGATACCCTAGGGAATGTGACTTCCATGTTGTCTTTTTGTTGGAATATTCTAATTTTTTCAGTAGGTTAGGTAAGGTTAGGTTAAAGTGGCTGTCATTAAAGCATCTGACCCACTTAGACCAGTAGAAGGTCCATTGTGATACCACGATCTAATAGGGAACAAAAAAGTTTACTATTAGTTAAACCCATTTGGAGCTTCTGATGAAGCGAAGGAGATTTTTAATGTCTTTATTTATGAGATCGCTTGGTTCATTATAGAAATAGTCTTCAAGATGAAGTTTGCATCTGTAAGAGAGAGCAGGACATATACAAAGAAGGTGTGGGATTGTTTCCTCTTCCTCCTCGTTCAAGCAACTCCTGCAAAAGTCATTTCGAGTCGTGCGGCGTGTCTACCTATAAGACAGTGTCCATTTATGACACCTATTACGGAGCTGATCTGCGATCTACTGAGGGACAACAAACACTTTGACCGCTTCAAATCTAGTTTGGGCCAGATTTGTTTGGACGCCAAACAAGTGGTAGTATTAAGCCACCTTGTATTTGATTGTTCCAGAGCAATTCGCTTCAGCATAAGTTTACTTGTAGCTATCGGCATACCTATATTTACCCTATCGAGCAAGATAGGCATTTCCGTTCCAATTCTGGCGAGTTCGTCGGCTTTACAATTCCCCGGAATGTCCCGGCACCCAAAAAAGGTGAATATTAAGCTGTTTGCAGATCTCCATTGTGGTAGTACCCCTTGGCATAATGGTTAGTGCGTTGGACTGTCATGCGGAAGGTCTCGAGTTCGATTCTCAGCCGCTGCAAGAAAGTTTTTTTTCAGGGGTGTACTGCCTCTTGCGAGGAATTGACAAATTCCCCAAGAGTATCTCTTGTCATGGAAAGTGCTGCTCATTAGCCGTTCGGAATCGGCAGAAAATTGTAGGTCCCCTGCGTTCCTGGTAACACGCACCCAGGAATGGTTGAGAGTTGTAAGTCACTAGGTCCTGGTTCACTCCGAGCTGTTGCACTACCAAATTTTATGATCTCCATTAGTGACGAACGACAGTCTTGGGCTGTAATGGAGTTTGAAGAGACTGATGCGAGGGATTTCAAAGCAGCTTAACTATCTGAGAAGATGCGGACTAGATATCAAGTTTTCTTTAAGCCAAGACAATACTTCTTTTATCGCCAGAATTTCCGCTTGAAATACGCTACAATGGTTTGGTAGACGGAAGGAGAGACTAAGGTTTAGTCTATCTGAGTATACTCCACCACCCACTCCGTTTTCGGTTTTTGATCCATCAGTATAAAAATGTATTGATTCGTTTTCCACCAAAGCCTCTTTTTCCCAAGCTGACTTTGAGGGAATGGTGACATCAAAGTTTTTATCGAAAACGAGCACGGGAGTTATGTAGTCGGAGTGACTTGGGAGTGTTCTGAATAAGTTCAGAATGGTGTGGCCAATAGAGTTATCGGTCCATTGAGAGATGGCTTTAAGATGTACGGCTGTGCTCGCAGCCATTTGTTTGCTGTAAATATCGAGGGGTGTGAGGTTGAAAAGTATGTCTAATGCAGCGGAAGGTGTCGAGTGGAGGGCTCCGCTGATGCACATACACGCTGAAGGTTGCACTTTGCTTAGTTTATCGCGATTTGTCGCTTTATTTAAGGCCGTCCACCATACGGTCAGCCCGTAAGTGAGTATCGGTCTGATGACCGCAGTATATAGCCAGCGAGTGATTTGTGGAGACAAGTCCCATTTGTTCCCTACGGCTTTCTTACAAGAAAAGAGAGCTACTGTGGCTTTTTTTTTTTTACTCTTTCCTGTATGTTAGGTTCCCAACTTAATTTTGTATCTAAAATAAGATCCAAGTATTTAGCTTCATCTGAGAAAGTAAATGGATCGTAAGTTTGATCGAAGGAGGGTCTTGTTGTGGAATTTTGTATTTCCTTGTGAAGAGGACTAGTTCAGTTTTGTAGGGGTTAACACCTAGTCCACAACGATCTGCCCATTTGAGTAGCTTGTTGAGAGCGGTTTGTATGAGTTCTATTAGAATTTGAGGATGCTTTTCTGATACGGCAATGGCAATATCGTCAGCGTATATGCAATCACTTTGAATCCCTCTTCTTCTAGGTCTATTAGCAGGTCATTAACTACCATATTCCATAGAAGTGGAGATAGGATTCCACCTTGTGGAGTACCTCTACTGTCTGACCTTCTTGTAGTAAAGTTACCTAGTTCCGCATTCATAATTCGGCTTTTCAGCATGAAATTTATCAGGTCACCAAGTGAGCTACGTTGAGTTTCTGCAGTGCCTTCACTATTGCAGCGCTTTCGAAATTGTTGAAGGCGCCTTCTCTATCTAGGAATTCAACTAAAGTGTACACTTTGCGATTAAGGGAGTATTCGTATTTTCTTTTTATCAAAAAGGTTGTTATTTCTAATGAGGGATCAAAATTTTGTCACCTCAACCTTCTCTCTCGTGTCTCGCGGTATGGAAAGTTTTGTGCTGAGTCCAATGATTCCTGCACTATTCCCTTAGCTTATTCTCGATCAATTGATGATATCTTCCGAGCGTGTAGCTGCGAATTGCTTGCCATCATGAGTGCATATTCACCGAAGGATGTTCGGTTTCCAACTTCATTACTTGCCTGCAAGTCTCTTACAAATAAGGCTCAAAAAGGCTCTCCCGAGTGTAGTTTCTAAATGTTTGTTCTGGAGGAGTTTCACCAGCTAACTAAATAGGCTTCATGTGGGCCAGAAGCCTTTTCTTGGCAAATTGTGTGATTGTTGTCTTGGAGGAGTTTCAGATATCATTTCCATGTAATTTGTTGGACCTCTTTAGATTATATGGCAAAGAGATTCTTCAAACTTATTTACGGCTATGAAAACGATGTCATCGGCAAATACAATGCAGCTAATGCCTTGGGGCGTAAGATTTTCTAATAATTCATCCACTAAAATTCTCCACAGCAAGAGAAGCTTGGTTTGGTGATTTTTTTTTCACATTTTATCCTGCCTTTGCATTTCTAGTGCCTAAAGTTTCCTTAATCCATCTAATGGATATGCATTTCCTAACAAGAGCTTTATATACAGCCTCTTGGGGTGTGTGGGAGGCTTTAACTCCCTTTATGTCTAAGAAAGCATCTAATGCTATTTTCTTTACACCGAAGGCTCTTTCTACCTTATTTGTTAGTGTTCGAACAGGGCGTTCTCTGGTGATCTACCCGCTCTATATGCATGTTGTCGCTGAAATCTTCGGATTTTGTTAAGTGGCCAATTACTTTTCTTCTCAAAGTTTTCAGTACAAAAGATGTCAAACTTATTGCCCTGAAGAACTTTGGATGGTTTGTATCTTTTTCCCTATTTGGAGAGCTGTTCTCTATAGACTTGGTATGTATCCGAGGGCAATGTCTATCAGAAGAATATTATTGAGATAGAGCATAAGGTCTTTTTCTTTTCAATTTAGTTAGTGTGCTTTATAAGGTGATTTATAAGGTTGAAAGGTACAAATTGCCTAATCTATCAGTGCAAACTCGCTCTCAATATTCAAGCAGTTTGTCTTCACTATGAATTCATTAGAAGAAATAAATTAATATGACAAAACTTTTCAAATTAGAAAATTTAATTGAAAATTACAAATCAATTATTTCTGAGTAAACTTAATCTTGCACCGACCGACGTCAACCTTCTGCGATATCAAAAAGTCCATTATTCATTGTTTTCCATGAATATACACTCGTATACCTCTTGACTAACCTCTGATAACATTGTACCTATTGTTATCAGGGTATTTTGTTTTGTACTTTTTTGTTCGCTCAATAAACCTACCTCAATTTAAAAAAATGTTTACCTAAAGGCCTTCTGAATGCACTGATAAGGGTTTCATTCACATAGCAGATAGCATAGCATATTTGTACAATCAGCGAGCGGTTATAGAACCACCTTCTAAAATGGAAAATAAGTTTTAAGGAAAAGAAAATGAATAAGAAGATAAATGTCGGTCTTGAGTAAACATGAGGATGATAAGGAATAAGTAGAAAAATCAAAGAGGAGGATTGATTCGTAAATGCGCAACAGAACAGCACCCGCGCCATCAGCCATATGTTGTTTTTTTTTTTTTTTGTTTTATCACTATCTCAAGTTCGGTTTATGGTTGATGGTCGCAGGATGACGCATTACACACTGATGATTTTATAGAGAGTGATAAGATGGTCACTGCTTTCGTGATTGCGACTTAATGTAGAATATTTGTTGCTTCTTTTTATGGGTCCTGCAACTTCACTTTTTGCTTTTTATTTGGTTATGAACATGACTCAAGGGGACTTAATTTTCTTCATTTTTGCAATTTTAGTGAAAATTCCATTGATTCTTCCGTTTGAAAAAAAAAGTCTACAAGCGGCGCAAAATTTATCATCTAATCTTGTTTTTAAATTACTTTTTTAATTAATTAAAAAAAATGATTTTGAGTGATGAGAATCTTTATTTCTTTACAATTTTGTTTGTAATGTGTAAAAGATGCTATCCGTCAAGTGGCTGCCGCCAATGTTGATAGACATTCGTGCCCGTTGTATCACATTTTCCAGCATAAGATTTTCAGTGCTAACTGTTCGGATTCCTGTCGAACATTCTCTTTAAGGGCTGTAATTGTCTGAGGTTTGTAGCCCCAAAGAAAGGAGTCTGGGATGGTTAAATCGAGCGATCTTGCTGGCCAATCCAAATCGCCGAAATGGGAGATTACGCGATGAAGAATTGCTTCCTTCACAATATCCATCCTGGCTCGTGCTATACGGTGGCACCGTCTTGTTGAAACCACAACAAGCCCCGCTGATCCAATTCCTTTGCTAAAAACTCGTTTTTTCAAAAATATGTCTCAATCACTTCTCCCGTGTGAACGCCGCACAACACAGTGGATTTCAGTGGATGAAATACCTCTTCGTGCATTACACGCGGATTTTCAGTGCCCCAGAAAGGAAGATTTTGCTTGATGACGTAACTGCTTAAGTGGAAATGCGCTTCGTCGCTCTTGATGATTTTCGACACAAAATAGTCTTCCTCGTTGTTGAGATTGAAGATGACTTGACAGTAAGTCACCCGCGATGGTCCTCCAGCAGACGTTAACTGATGCATTGTTTCCACTTGGCACGGCGACATGTGTAAGTCTTTCATTAAAATTCGCTGTAGGGTCCGCCTGGTGATATGGAATTGCGTGGCTGGTCGTCTGGTTGATGTTTCTTCCTTCTCAGTGAGATCGGCAGCCATGGCCATGATATTATCGGCCGAACGACCAGTCCGGTGGTGGCCACGTCTCCATGCATGGTCTCCTGTTGTTCCAGACTTTTCGAGTCGAGTAGCTAAGCCAGGAATGTGTGCCCAGTTAGCGCCACACGATTAGGAAATCGACGCCAAAATTCACGTTGCGCTAACACCTGCGACCGATTATTGGTCAAAAAAATCGACACAATTATTGCATGCTCTTGCGGAGTATAGCACCCCATTGCTTGTCTGTGTGTACACTACAGCTGTCTAGTTGACAAATGTCAAATATGATTGACATACGACGCCATTTGCAAAAATCATAACACCTTCCGTTAAAAAATAAATAAAAATAAATTTGGTGGTGCAACAGCTCGGAGTGAACCAGGACCTAGTGACTTACAACTCTCAACCATTCCTGTGTGCGTGTTACCAGGAACAGAGGGGACCTACAATTTTCTGCCGATTCCGAACGGCTATTGAGCAGCACTTTCCATGACAAGAGATACTCTTGGAGAATTTGTCAATTTTTCGCAAGAGGCAGTACACCCCAGAAAAAAAACGTTCTTGCAGCGGCTGAGAATCGAACTCGAGACCTTCCGCATGACAGTCCAACGCACTAACCATTATGCCAAGGGGTACTACACCTTCCGGTAGGGTGATTAATTTTGCGCCACCTTGTATTATGTAATTTTTAAATACTAAATTCGTATTTACTGAATTACTTCATCTCCAAATCTCGAAATTACAATTACAGGCCTCGTCTTTCAATTCAATTGAAATCTATGGGAACCTTATACGATAAAATTACTTCTTCTGCTACTCATCGAACATTCCATAGTCTAGTTCTTAAATAGCTCGTCAGATATCTAGCTAATTCTAAAAATGTCAAACCTCATTCTCTTGTTTAATCTCAACTCACCTCTATTCGCAACATTGAACCACTGCTAGCTAACGCAAAAAAAAAATCAAAAAATAAAGAAAAAGATTGCCATTTCCTTTCACCAGCTAGAACTCGTATAGGTATAGTTGGACGATTCTATTCTCTGCCAAGCCAAGCCAATCTGCAGGCAAGCTATTTTTATCTTCTCATTTGAAGAATGGCAGCAAATAAATAAAAGCAACAACAACAAAGAAAAAAGAAGAATGCGAGTTCTATCCTTCGCGTTCTATAGAAATAGAAGAGCCCAAGACGCAGGAGGTTCACAAAACCAGTAGCTTTGACTGAATTGTTTTTTTTTTTTTTTTTTTTTTTCGTTTTATCAAAAAGTGAAACCCTTTTTTATTTCAGCTGTGTATTCTGCGTTATATTGTAGCTGCGATCGAGGTTCTCTTCTCCATTGTGTCTGACAAGCTGGAAAATAAATAACCCTTGATTCAAGTCTTTGCTCCAGCTCTGGAGTAGTTCAAAAGCAGCAATTGATGGTTGTTTGATTAGAGTTTGAGAGAGTCAGATGGCAAAGGGGGATAACCACCAATTGAGAACTTTGCGGCAAATTTAATTAACCAAAAATGATTAGATAATTTGAAGAGCGAGGCTGAGGGGCAACTTCAAAGCAGATCTTTTGAATGGTTTGAAATCTGACGGAGAGGAGGTAGGGAATTGAGAGAAAGTCTTCTCAACTTCGTTACTAGCTATACAAGTAGATTGCAGATGAAGTTAGATGTACAACTGGTCGCAGACTTTTGCTTATTGGAATTGGGAGAATCGGACCAGACAAAATTAAAAAAAAACTGTTTTTGAAATTATTTAAAGGGGTTTTTTCAATAACGGCGGGTAGATGTTGAAATGGATTCAAGGGGTTTGCGAGGTATTCATAAAATTCTTCTTTCGATTGAAATGTCCATGCATGCGATTTTGTATAGAATATGACATCGTTCAAAAGCCCGCCTCAGGTTATTACTGTTTCACTGATCCGAGTGGTACAATTTTTAATGACTTGTGCTTTAGATCCGGCTGAATTTGAGCTATGGACTGTGTTATGTTTACCTTAAGAGCATTGTTCGATTTTGGTTTCTTCGCATAGATCTGCGACTTCAAGAAACCCAACAAGAAAAAGTCTAGCGGAGTTAAATCGCATCATCTTGGTGAAATATTCATGTCACCTCTGCAAGAGATAACTTGACCCTCAGATCGTTAATGCAGAATGTCAACAGTGGCTTCCACTATGTGCAACGTAGCGGCGTTCTGCTGGAATCACATGTAGTGCAGGTCCATATGGTTCAATGGAAATAGATTATCACCCATCTATAGCTCTCGCCATTTAAGCTGACCGCCTCACCAAACGTCATTTTCAAAAAAGTACGGATCAATAACACCACCGGCCCAAAATCCACACCAAACAGTATCTTTTTGAAAATGCATTATCTGGAAAACCTCGTGTGGGTTTGTGTTGTCCCATATACGACAATTTCGTTTGTTAACATAGCCACTCATCCAAAAGTGTACTTTGTCGCTAATGACGTATTTTCGGTAAAAGGGGGGTCCGCTTCCAAGCGCTCCGAAGCCTAGTCGACGAGTGAACCGCGTTGTCTATGGTGATGAACTTTGAGCTCCTGGATCAGTTTGATCCTGCAGGCCTGACACAAAAATTCATCAAATGGAATTCTGCAAAAGGCCGAATTCCCAAAGTCCAAGTTTTTTTTTTTTTGTGTTATACTGAAGTATGCAGTTTTATTTTTCATACTTAAATGCTCTTTTAAGCACCAATTGAACCCTAGACAAAGTTTTTTTTTACCCCAAATATTGGAATTCGCAATTTTGTCTTTTGGGGGTTTTCCCTTCTTGAATTAAAGCTATGTCCATTTTATCAGTTTAAAAGAGATACGAGATTCATATTCACATATTGTTATTATAAATTTTAATCGTAACACTCGCTCATTCATTTTTACCCCCGAGTCCATTTTCGGACGTACTTTTATCTATGGAGATTTTTTCTTTAGTCGCACGTATAGAAAAAAGAGCTTCTTATTTGCATTTTCCTCAGGGCCCCACAGGCTCTAGCTACGGCCCTGCAAGTATCCAATAAAATTAATGCTCATAGAAACGATAACGATGACGATTCTGCATCAATCAATCAGAGTGAGAGTCTGAATTTTAATTTACATAACGATGACAGAAAAACTATGTCTGAATAGACTTAGTTTTTTGTTTAACTTTTATTTTTACTTGTAATTTAAGTACTTAAGGACAAGTTTTTGCATTCATGAAAAAAAAATCAAATTTGAGAATTTAAACAAATGCAGTACAGCAGATAATAAACGCTTAAATTTATTTAAAAAAAATATGTGTAGATCGCACTTGTCTGGGAAGACCATTCCAAAGTTTATTCCGCTAGTTAGAAACGACGATGAAACCCTAATACTTCTGTGTCTGGGTAAAGAAAGTATACTGGAAGAAGTTGTATTCCTTAAAATTACAATTTTACTGAAAAGATACTCTGGAATCGATTTTAAAATTATTTTATGGAAAGTTGGAAGAAAGCTCGAAAAAGCCTAGAAGTTACATACTCGGAAAATATTTAGTAAAACTGGAAATGTAATCCCTCCTCTTTGTGGAATAAACATACCTAACCACATTATCTAAACACTAGCCGACCCGTACTCGCGTTGCTTCGCAAATTGTAACTACGAATATTTTCTTAATATTAATATTAGCATATTAAAACATTTCTCAATGGGACTGAGCATATTTGCTACAATAATATTAATTTTAGTTTATATGTATAACATACCGTATCGAATTAGATTCTCTTTCACACTTGAAAAAAAAGAGCTTGTTCATGTTTTTGTGCATATAATAAATATAACAATATAGAAAATAATAAAAATTATTTCAAATAAACGGGTTGACTACTTTCTGAAATCATTCAACCCAAACTTTAAAATGGTTTCGCTTTTATAGAATAGTTCATGTGCACGGCACTGTAGTCAATTGAATGTCCATTTTTGTCACCCAAAATGCTATTGATTGTATTCAAGTAACTTAAAAAATAAAATGCACGACTGGATCGCACAAACTTGCTCTTATGTAAAAGTACTTTGGAATTTAAAATACATTTTATAAACATAAAACATAGATTTAATGAGATAAAAATGTTCAAATGTATGGAATTGCCGTCTGATTAATCTTTTTAATATTTAAGTAATTTTTCATATGACAAATTTCCTTAAAAATTTTCGGGAACAAAATTTGGGATGCCAAATTTTAAGTATTAGGTAGTATAAATTTTAGAAATAGTTTTTTTTTTCGAATATTTTTATATACAATATTATTTTAAACTTAAGGGGGCTCCTGCTAAAAATTTTTGGTTAAAATCGTTAGAGCTGTTGATGAGAAAGTCAAAAATTCAAAAAACCGTTCTATGACAGGTACCGTTATTAACATTTTGCCCAAAATTTTTGTTCACCAAAATGTAATCCATGTCCAATGTCCATGATATCACACCTAATTTTTTTTATCAAAATTGTTAGAACCGTTTCGAGATAAATAAGATTATGCATTACGGGTGTATGGGGGGAACCGTTAGTTTTGGAGCAAAAAAAAATTTCAAGTTCTCCTCTAGGGATTCACCGAAGACCCTTCACTACCGAGATTGAAGAACATAGGTCTAGTGGGTAAGGCTGTAGAGAGAGGTACAGACATACAGACGCACTGATAATGTTTTTTGTGTACTAAATCGTCCTTAAAATTTGTATAAACAAAAATGATATGCAAGTTATTAGTATTCAATAAAATACATTTTATAACGTAATTTAAAAATTTATTCGTGTATTCGTTTTGTAGATATTGAATTTTCAAAAAAAAATTATATTAGTTTTATAAAAATCAAAAAACTATTTTTTCGAAAAAAATTTTAGATTATCTTTTTTCGAGTGTACAGAAGCTCACGCATAAAAACCTTGGTTAAAATCGTTAGAGCTGTTGATGAGAAATTCGTAAATCAAAAAAACCGTTTTATGACAGGTACCGTTAATAACATTTCCCCCAAACATTTTTTTACCAAAATGTAGTCCGTGTCCATAATATCACACATATTTTTTTTTATCAAAATCGTTAGAGCCATTTTCGACATAAGTAAGATTATGCATTACGGGTGTATGGGATGGTACTGTTAGTTTTAGAGCTAAAAAAAAAAATTTCAATTTCTCCTCTAGAGAATCACCGAAGACCCTTAAGTACCGAGTTTAAAGAAAATAGCTCCAGTGGCTTAGGCTCTAGATCGAGGTACAGACATACAGACATACGGACATACAGGCATACAGACAAACAGACGGAATCGTCGGACCCACTTTATTCGTCTTCGCTATCATCGTAATGTCAACTTTGATCAAAATCTCGAGTTCGATTTTTTTTCCAAATGCAGAACTTGCTCTATAGTTAGTACCTATTACCTACTTATATCGCAAGTAAAAAGAGAAACAAAAAAAATGTGTGTGTGTGTCGATTAATTAGATAAACTATACAATACAGAAAAATTGTAGGGAGGTAGGTAAGAGAAATAACGTAACTATTGAATGGAACAGATATTAAGAGAGTGAGAGAGAGTATGGGAGCGGGAAGAAAAGAAAATTAAAATTGTTGGAATGATAATGAAATGAAACAAAGCAGCGACCTCACGATTGTGATGAAATCTAATTCCTGGATAAAATGAATTCAAAAAGTTTATAATTTTATATTTTGTTTTTATTTATTTCTGAGGTTGTATGTTTAACTAAGAAGTGATTTTGGGCTTAAAATTTGCGCAACAATATTGACTTTATGAAGCAATGCTAATCTTTGTTGATTATTGTGTAGGTTTTAAGATATGAGTGGTTGTATAAGTCAACTAATGAAAAAAAATGGACAAAAAATGTAAAATCAATAATATTTAAGTTTGACAAATTATTAATGAAAAAACATTATAGCCATAAACACTCTTATAACAATATAGAAAATAATAAAATTTATTTCAAATAAATCGGTTGACTACTTTCTGAGATCGTGCGTATCAAGGTTTAAAATGGTTTCGCTTTTATATAATAGTATAGATACCCTTCATCTTGAAGGTACAATAAAATAGTAACTGAACTTCATCAGCAAAAAGATGGACGAGCTAGAAAGAGGTTGCATTGTGCAAGTTAATTTTAAATATATAAAACAAAATTGGCCCTAATATGCATTCTTGAGGGACTCCTGAAACGATCCCGATAAAATAACATTTAAATGCCCCAATACAGACCTATAGAAAGCGCTGCTTTAAGTATGAAAATATCAGATTAAAGACACTATTAGAATATGGCTATGTTCATCTTGATTGTGTCGGTTAGATCTATTAGAATTGTAGTTGTACTAGGATTCCTTGGAAAGCCAGATTGGTTGGAAATAGTATGTTCTTATTAGGGAGAAAATAATTGATTTGCCATTTTATTAAAATCTCCAAAATTTTCGAAGTAGCTGGTAGCAGACTAATGGTTCAGAAATCCGAAGATTTTTGAAGGTTAGATTTTTTTAGCAACTTGCAAGGTCGGGGATATGAAGAAGTAGTGAGCACTGCCTATATTATTTATATGTAACAAATTTTTATGATAAATTCATCATTTTATAGAAATTTCATCAATTCCAATAGCATTTGTTCTTGCTCGCTGACAAAACCATTCCGTAAGCTTTTCCATCGCTCCTACTTACATTGAATCTTTTCTAGAAAATAGAATATCACATAAGTCCAGCTTCTTCCTAAAAAAGACGACCCTTATCCAACTTTGAAAGAGACTTTTAAAAATAGGTAGTTCAAACCATCAACCCTTCCTGGTGGATGAGGCAAACTTTGTTGAGGTTTCATAAATTCATCGGATTGTTAAGTTTACTGGGAACTTGTATTCTTTTCACATGCTTATCTCTTGCTGATTTGAATTGGTAGGCCACATACACGAGCAGCCTTTTAGGAGGTTATTAGTTTGGATATCGCTAGCTGTAGTTCTTCTTGGTCGGCTAGACGAAAATGTTAACCATCATCGCACGTTCAAGTTGAATAGAATGTTCATGTTCTGGCTAACAGAAGAATTTCTTAGCCGCCGTCGGACAATCTTGAAGTTTGCCTATTACCGTACTCCCTCTCCCACTCTCTTCATCTTTTAAGTTCTTGTAGGATCAATGTTAATTTACACTACACGGAGCTCAAATAAGCATAATTGGTTTGCAGTTACTGTTACCACACTGGACATCAACATCTTGACGCCATCAGTAGTACCTTCCCGGTTTATTAAACACCCAACCACCTCAGAATTCTCGCTATTTTGTTTAATGCCAAGGTCAGTATTTTTTCAACATTTATCAACTCTTTTGTTTCTGTACCTGTTTCATACTTAGGAATTTTTCCGAATTCCTTTTACTTTAAAAATTTTTTATAACCCTGATTTAGAAGTTAGAGCAGGTTATTGCGGCACAGTCTGTCCCTTTATTTCCTCTTAAATTGACGCTTGTGTTTGCAGATCACGACAATGATAGATGACTATAGGAGCGGGAGACTAAACTCAGACTGTAACGACTGCGACTGTCAATGTCATTTTGTGAAAGCGAATGTTGTCGAATTGAAGAATTTAATAGGAGCAATTATTCTGTATTATGGTGTTGCGCTGATTTTTGATGATTTGCTTCGTTGATTCATTGATTAAATTAGGTTCATTGGGAATCAATTAATGCTATAACTATAAATAGCTAAAATGTAGGATAGCAGGCATGTTGGAGTTGAACAATTTCATTGAAATCGGTTTGTGTGAGTCCTAACTGTCAAAGAAATATTGGTCTGTTTGACACTTCAATAAAAAGTAAAGAAAGAATAATAAGTTAAATTTTTTTTCGCAATTTATATACATTTTAATTGAGCTGTCCTGAGAAATTTTTCAGAATTTCTATTTATCTCCTACCAACATCAATCGAGATAGATCGGTTTTTATAAAATCCGCAAAGGGGACGTGGGAATACTTCATTTTTATTTTGTGTGTCATAGATATTGAGATTGACCAATGCCTTTTCCACATCACAATTTGTGTTCCCATTTCCTTTTTCATCTTCCAAAAAAATATACTAAATGTCCTTTTTTTTATTTTAACAGCACAACTTCACGATCATTCCGATCACTGAAGAAATTGTAGACAATTTTCAAATGGCTAAAACTCTGACATCGGACAATCTCAAATTAGTCTGAAAACTCCTTAACATCATCTTCCATTCTTGACACTTTTGGCTGTTTAAACGTGTTCAGATGAATGTTAGATTCTTGCCAATTTCATTTCAAAATGTCCGCCAGACAATGGCCTGAGGATAGCTTTTCTCAAAATAGTGACAGAAGGTTCAGACGGGTGTACGACAATTATTATGACATACATATATGACTGACTGTAGTAGTTCACAGTACCTGCATATTGAAGATAGTATTTTCCGGTTTTGCATATTTCAAAAGCAACTCGTGGTTGGCCATACAAAACTTAAACGTTCTTTTTGTAAATTCTGATTCTCGTACTGTGGTCTAGTTCGAAAGTGTTTTAGTACCTAGCTATAACTTATTTAAAAAAAAAATGCCACCTTGATTAGGATTCAGACAACAGAACTATGCCAAGACGACACGTGTGTTTTTCCATTGCTAAGGTTGACGGTTAGGTCAGTTTGACGTGGGTGTCAGCAGGAGAGTCGACATCGACACACTTATACCATGAGTTTGTACTAGCGTTGCCAGACGTCCCGGTTTACCCGGGACGTCCCGGATTTCACACATAAATTCATCTGTCCCGCGCGCCGGGCAGCTTTTTTCCCGAGTTGTGCCTCAAACTCACAAAATAATGCCTAATGTACCTAATTATCTTTCATTGATATGGAACAATCGCTGCATTGTGATTTAGGCCGGTATTCACCGAGCGCTCATAACTTAAGAAGCGCATAAACCTATTCACCAAGCAATATTAGTGATGATCTACGAGCGCTCTCTTCGAAAGTTTGTTCGCTTGTGCGTGTGCCATGCACGCATTTGACTCGAATCCATGTGAGCAATGCCAAGTAGAAGAGTATCCATTTGCTGTCAAGACCAACATTCCACAACATTTCACAGTTTGGGTATGCCTGAACAAGAGAGAGTAGCTCTCATTTTCGAACTTCGAAAAACACTTGCGAGTGGTTGGTGAATACCCCACAGAAATTTCAAGTTAAGAGCCTCGTGAAGTTAAGAGCCTCGTGAAGTTAAGAGCCGTTTAGGAGCGCTCGGTGAATACGAGCCTTAATCTTAAGAAATTGCTTTTAAAATTTCAATCAAACAAACCTAACTTAACGAAGAATGTATTTTTGCAAACTGACATCTGTCATTAAAATTGACAAAAGAAAAAGATTTGCAAGTAACAAATGACAAAAAAGTCTTTTAATTAGTAATTAATAAAAGAATTTATTTTTTTGTCTACAAGCATGTTATGATTTTTTGTTTTGTCCCGGGCAATATGTTGAATCCCGGGATTTTTCATTATTTAAGCCATTTGTCCCGCCGAGGTGTAAGAAAAATCTGGCAACCCTAGTTTGTACATTG
Source organism: Philhelius festivus (assembly GCA_963931855.1). Classification (NCBI taxonomy): domain Eukaryota; kingdom Metazoa; phylum Arthropoda; class Insecta; order Diptera; family Syrphidae; genus Philhelius; species Philhelius festivus. Next base: position 14,015,625 of record OZ007557.1, on the reverse strand, counting down.
TGAGACCACATTGAATTTAGGAGACTTTCTCTCTAATCGTTAAAACAATTCGAGCTTCATATGAAGCAAGCGACATTGCATGTATCTATATTTGCCAGATCACTAAGATTATTGTAGTTGAAATCTTCCAGATGGAGTCTACGTGTTTGGGATAAAGCAGGATATGTACAGCGAAGATGAGGGATCGATTCCTCCTCTTCGGCGTCCATACAGCTCCTACAGAAATGGTTAGAATAAATTCCAAGCCGTTGCTCGCTTGCCTATCAAACTATTACGGGGCCTATGTTTGATCTGCTTCAAGATGTTAAACCTTTGGTCTAATCTGTTTAGTCTAAGGGTGTAATACTGATACTGATAGAAACTAGGGTAAAGAGCCCGTATGATACCCTAAATAATAGGTTAGGTTAGGTTAGTGGGCTGACAGTTGATCTTGTTACCGTCACACTTAGATCAATGTAGATCCGTTGTGATACCCTAGGGTTTGTGAACCCCTTCTATTGAAACCTATGATAATCCTATGTCGATCAAGCCCGTTAAGGGTATAGATGGGTTACAGCAAGCTTTAGCCTGAAATGTCAGAGGGTATTTCTAAAGTATTGAAATTTCTATCGTTACATAATAGCCTGGCTAGGGAGAGGTATACGCCTTCTCGGGGGGTATTCCTTTCCTTTACCTCCACTTGAGCAATCATTCCCCCCACCAGGTCCGTAGGAGCATGTGGCTCCTTGCAACGCCTGGTAAGTCGAAGAGGCTGTTTCCATACCAAAGAGGATTTTACCAATCTTAGGTAGATGTGGCCCCATCGACTCACTGATGCTCGTGCTCAGCGTAGGAGTGGCAACCGCAGGTGTATAGGCGAGGTGCCCATTCTCCGTTGGTGCTGCTCTCACAAGGAACACGTGCGTCGTTGTCGTTTTCGTTCGTACTACACTGTCGTACTGTAGTTGAAGGCGGTTTTCATAGATCAGGAATTCTCAAGCCATTTCGTATCATTAACGAATTTCAACATGATTTTGCTTGGAATGTCAGAGAGCTCCTCCAAGTCGCTGAAGAAGTGTCTCCCTAGATGTATGTTTCTTAAATGATATAGCGCAGGGCAGTGACACAGGTAGTGAGAAGTGCCCTCATGTATCCCCTCGTCACCGCATCCTCTGCATAAGTCGTCCATACTGAGTTTCATCTTTTTCTTGTGGTAACCGAGTTGGTTGTGACGTGTGATGATGCTGACGAGAAGAGAAAGAGACTTTTTATTCAGTTGGATGATAACTTCGGTCTTTTGTTTACTGAAACTAGGCCATAATTTTCTGGTTATAAGACAGCAATCGAGAGAGTTCCATCTTTTGTTTGCTAAGGCTAGAATTTTACTCTTGATTACCTGTTTAAGATTACAGGGTGGGACTTGAACTGTTGTGTCTTCTTGATTAGGATCAAGTGTTGATCCTATTCTTGCCAGCTCGTCAGCGCTTTCATTTCCTGAGACACCACTGTGACCAGGAACCCAGCATACTCTAATGTTGTACTGGGTACCAAGAACCCTAAGCTCTTCGCGACAGCCAGTTACAAGCTTCGATTTGATTTCAATGGCATAAATCGTTTTTATTGCCGCTTGGCTATCAATGAAAAAGGTGATATCAGCTCGTGGTATTGCCATCATTGAGACTTGTCTAGCAGCTCTCGTCACTGCCAGGACCTCAGCTTGAAAGACACTGCTGTATAAGCTGGATAGTCCAAGGGTTTCTGAAAAGAATCCTGCACCAACACTAGTTTCCATCTTCGAACCGTCAGTATATATAGATATCATCGATTCGCTCGTTGATTTACCAGTCCTCTCTGATAGGAAAGGCGGTCTTGAATGGCTTGTAAAAGTCTAAGCGGGGTGTTATGTAGTCAGTACATACCCTTTTTCCCGTGTACTTCTGTAGAATCTGCGCATGACCTATCGCACTATGTCGCTAGTTACACGTTTGGCTAAGTCGAAGTGCACTATTGGCTGCCGATTCTTGTGGAAATAGATCTACGGGTTTTAGATTGAGTATGGCTTCCAGACCCGCTGTCGGTGTGAACCTTATCTAAATAATAGAATACACTGGGCTTACAAAGAAGGCTGTGTCACTTTTATGATTTTTTCAGACTATTAGAATAGAATAAATAAAATGCTAATGGGTAAAGGTCTTCATGTCAATGTACCCTATTTCTCAGAGTGGACTGTTTTATTCACTTGTAATTGATAATTTGCGTATACTTTTCACCTAAACACGGCTAGTACCATTATAACAAAAACACGCTTAAGCCCAAATCTCTTTAAAGCTATATAAAAAGTTTTTGTTATTTATCCCAATTTTGCATTTGTTAGTTTCATCAAAATAATGGCTGTCACTTTTGTCGGTTCCAGTTTCGTAACGTCCAAAGTGCATCACCAACTTGAGAACCAAAAATAAACTCCAACTATTGCAACATCTATGGCAGACATCGCTTATAAGATTTTATGTCATTAAAAGTCGTCATCACTTTCCATCAAATTTAAAGCTTGTCGTCCTCTCTGTCTACCACAAGGTGCAAAGCAATAAAGAAAAAAAGTTCCTCAATTTTTCAGATGACCATCAGTTGTTCTGTTCCATGGTGGAAGACACTTTCTTGTCCGCATACTTACTATGCAGTCCGCATAATTAAATAAATCCCAACAGAATTCCTTTTTTAGCCGCTCCGGTCTGTGTGAACGCCATGCAAAATTGCACCGCGCTGCGTTGCCGGTTGACGACAGAGACGTTTTGAATGTTGATTCTGGTCAGAACTGTGTTTGGGATTTGAATTGAAGAGCCGTCTCTCCGTCAATAGAACAACTCACTCCAAGTGATAAGGATAAACGTACTCCAAATAAAATCCTCTTAGCGAACTATTTTCCTTATACGTTCCTACATTTTTTCTTTTTTTCTTAATTTACTTTACCATCATAGTTATCATTACGAGAAATATTTACTTAAGCCACTGTAGATAGCGTTAGCCTCTTTTTTTAAACAATTAAGATTACACGCCGCAACAGCACCGCATGGCAGATTAATCGCAAAGAGGCCCCGAATAAGGGCAAGACGAATTAAAATTCATAAAAAAATAAACAAATCAGAAAAAAGGAAGAAGAAGGAGGGAAAATAAATACAAAAGGAGCAAATAAAGTTGCGCGATAACGTTGTCAGCCTCGTCACGTAAAACGTATCTTTTGGTCCCGGCTCAGACTCAAACCCAAACTCACGGATGGCTGTCGAAATGTAAACGTCTCCTTAGGATTGTTTGTTGTCTGTCGACAGATTCGTCGACGACGACGACGATGTCGTTGTCTTGTTGTCCTCCGGCCGTTGCTTTGTCTTCAATGGCTTTCGGGACAAATTTGGCAATCGTGGCACATATTTTCGTTTTTTGTTATATTATATTTATATTTGGGGATTTCCTTCCTTGATCGCGAACGCGTGGTCCCGTTCCGTTCGTCGAACTGAACTCACAAATCTCGGATGCACATCGCAGAGCAGCAACAAGGGAATGTTGTTATCTTTGATGTACATCGTTGGATGTTAAAGTTTGTCCGACTGTATCTTGTCGAATTTCAATTAGATACGTACAACATTCAGGAAAGAAATTCGAATGCCGAGAGTCCCTCGACCTGGGCCTGGGCCATGTTGTGGAGGAGGGATTGATGAATTTTGTTGTGATGGCAGGGAACAGATCGAGTTTCGATCTTTGGGGCTAATGTCAAGGTAGGAAGAAATTTATTGTGTCGAATGCGTTTCTGTTTTTTTTTTTTTCGTTTGATTTTGTCGAACAATAGCATGTGGTGGACATTTGAATGGAGGACCCGATCAATGTTCGATATCTGTTTTGGCGAGAAAATTTGCATAACACATTATAGAAGACTTTGAAAAACGGAAGGCAGGTTTTACTTTGTAAAATGTTTTTTTTTTACTACTTATTTAAATAATGAATTTAGGGAAATTGTTAAAATAAAGGTGAAATGGCCAATCTATTTGGTTGACTCTGAGGTGCCGTAAACATTCCTTTTTGTAAATTTAAAGACTCGGAGTTGTTGCCCAAACCTATGATCTGGGTTTCTGACTTTTGGGAATTTTTATTGAATAGCAGTGGTTAGGTTAGCTTATGTTAATAGGTTAACAGTTGATCTTTTATCAATGTAGATCCGTTGTGATACCCTAGGGCTTGTGACTTTCATGTATTAAAACCTATGATAACCAGGCCTTGGGGTAGATATCCAACCATTCTATGTCAGACACTAAGTGTAAAGTGTCGGTGTGATTTTTTCAGTCTTTATTTCGGCCTACAGTCTAAACGGCTCGTTCGATTTTGAAAAACTTGATAGTTTTCGTATTTTTTTAAACCGAAAATATTGTCTACAATACTTTTGTAAAACGTGGTAAAACACAGGTTCTTATTTACAGAATTTAAGTTATTTTAAGTAAATTAAAACTATTAAGCCTATCTAATATCAAAAATGATTTGATTTATCGATATTTCAAAAACAAATTTATGAATGAATATGGGGGTATGGCACTGCGATCTAGAGATCTATTGTGCTCCTTCATAAATCGGGATGATCTCTCTCGTCTTCCAATAATTCTTCTTCCAAGGCTATTGTTTTCAGGCATGTATTTGGGGCACCTTCAGAGAAGCTTCAATTAGCTTAGCCTGCCTTAGCTTTGGGAGTTCTTTCCAGGTTTTGGATCTTTTGGCTCACTCTTCTTGTTTGATTTAGTTTTTAGTTACGTTTTTTCCTATTCCGCAAGAGACATAGGAAGATGGCATAGGAACTCAGTGATTTAAATGCAGATGGCAATGTTCTTGTTACGATAGTTTCTTTCGAGATTACGTTCAACGCAATTTCCTATGGCGTGCGCCTTCGCTTGAAAAACTCTGCTTGACTGTGACTGCTCCAGGGGTAGTGAAAGTTTGGTGCTATGCCCAAAGATTCCTGTACCAGTACCTTCACTTCTTCTCGATTCATCATCTTCGACCCATACCACTTGATGGTAATTGTTTCGATGCTTGCTTCTCCTACCAAATCTCTTTTGTTGGTTAACTCTATTCGAAATTTGTTCTCGAAATTATATTTTCTAAAATTTCGAAAAATTGCTATTTTTGACTTTAAAAAAAAGACAAAAATCGTGTCTGTGGAATAATTCAAAAATGCCTTCTAACATCGGGCTTTTAATGACGTGGTCGATCAGACAGACAGGCTTATTTGCTATACTAATTTGTTCGTTTTCATCGTTATGTTAAGTCTGAACAAAATGCCGAGTTATTTTTTTTAACGAATGGATAGCTTGTAGGATCGTACATATATTCATATGTATGTTAACAGGGTGAATGTTTCTTGTTTATTACCTTTTTTAAATTAATATGTCCTTGATTAGGTTTAAAATTGGAAATCAATATTTAATATTGACTTGAAGCTCACGTAAGGACAGGGTGTCCCGTAAGCAAGGGACCAAATTTAAACTATTGTAAACCTAGTTAATATTCTCTCAGAATTTATTTCGTACCGTAAAATAAATGTTTTCGATATACAGTTGTTTTTTGTTCAATAAAAAAAACTTAGACCTTGAACTAGTTTTTTCAGTTATTGTCCAAAACTATTCGTTTTACTTGCGACTTATAGCCTTATAGGTTCTAACTATAAGGCAAGTTATGCATTTGTAAAAAAATCGAACTCGAGATTTTGGTCAAAGTTGACCATTGACATTAGTGATGATGTTTTTTTCTTATTTTTTTGTAAGAACAAAAATAATGGTACCTGCCATACGAATTTTTTTCGAAATTTTATAAATATTTTTTTTTTCTCAAAAACTGTCCCACAGATTTTTCGGTCCTTATTCGGAATTCCCCCCCCCACCAAAATGCATTCCGAATAAGGTCCGATTTTTCTTAAAAAAATTCATAAAATTTCATTTCGTTAAACCTATGTAGGTAACTATTGAAAAAAAAAATCCGAAACATTATTACCTATTTTGATTTAAAAAAAAAATTGGATTTAAAAAAAAAAATATTTTTTTTTTGGATTTGAAAAAAAAAAATCAATTTTTATTTTGAAAACTCAATATTTCGAAAACCCCATGCTCGATTTTTTTTAAAATTGATAATTAAAAGTTTCTTAAAATAATCTACAAGATTTGAGAAAAAAAATATTTTACCTAAAAATAATGGTACTCTCCATACAAATGTTTAAAAATGGTTTTTGAAAATCGTATTTTTCTCGAAAACGGTTCCGATAATTTTGCTTAAATTTTTTTTTTTTTTTTTTTTTTTTTTAATAAAAATATTTAACTGACGATTTAAAAAAAATTGAATTTATCATCATTGGCATAACGGATCTTAATGAAATTTTTAATAAAGAAGCTTCTAAAAGTTTAAAGAACATTGCATTTCAAAACTTTAACAAAAATATTTTTTTGAATTTAAAAAAAAAAACTATTTTTTTTTTGAAAATTCAATATCTCGAAACCGACTCAATATTTTTTTTTTGTAAATTTAATTTTTATTCGAACAATAATAAAAACTTTAAATTGGCGTACCAAAATTTTTTCTTAAAAATGTTTTAAAATTTTTGTATATAAAAGTTTATTTTTTTTTACCTCCAACTAATAAAGAAGTTGTTTTAGTCATTTAAAAAATTAATTTTATGCTTTATAAACAGTTTTTCTCCAATAACATTCATTTTTGAAATTCTTAGTCTATTAAATAGGAGCAAGTTCGTGCGACCCAGTCGTGCATTTTTTTTTTTTTTTTTAATTCTTAAATTTTGACATTGTCTTATATACATAGTTGGATACATTTTTTCAACAAAATATTTTATGGGTGTATTATTTTGACCAAACCTAATTTTAAAGAGAATCTTGAAAAACCTTTCAAAAATTACTGTCTTTTTTTTCAGTTTCTAAAAAGGCATAAAGTTAAAACTGACTTTAGATCAAAAATTAAATTAAATTAAATAAATTAAATTTGGTGGTGCAAAAGCTCAAAGAGAACCAGGACCTATAGTGACTTACAACTCTCAATCATTCCTGGTGCGTGTTACCAGAAATGGACTGGACCTACAATTTTCTGCCGATTTCGAACGGCTAATGATCAGCACTTTTTATGACAAGAGCTACTCTTGGAAGATTTGTCAGTTCCTCGCAAGAGGCAGTACACCCCTGAAATTTCTTTTGCGGCGGCTGAGAATCGAACCCAAGACCTTCTGCATAACAGTCCAAAGCACTAACCATTATGCCAAGAAGTACTACTAGATCAAAAGTAAGGAATATTTTAACCCTATCAGACATGGTTCTGAAACAAAATACAACATTTTTGTTCAAAAATAACAGCTATTTTCTTTATTTTAATTTTTTGTTTCCTGGTGACCGTTTAACCCATTTTCTTGTTTAATATTTGTTCTATATTTCAATTACATGCTGTTATATGGGTGCAAACCATCAAGAGAAACTTTAGTTGTAGGTAACTTTATCTTAACTTTTAAATATTTGAACTCGGGATGTATTCTTGTGGGACAAGCTTTACTTCAAACACACAAGGGCTTAAGTATTCTGGATGCGATTGTAGAAATTGAATAGACCTTTCCATTGATATATGTCTCGATGGGTTTGGGTATGCTTCTTCTTCCACTCCAACAATGGTAGAAGATTTTATTCTCTTTCATTCCGCACATTCGCTTCCCTCTCCTAAAAATTGAGTTTTCTACCGGCAGAACTCATCCCGTGTGCGTAGGCCGAATGGGATCAGCTTAGAACCTCATATGTACTATAGGTTTCGATTGTTCTGCAGTACAAACCCAATCAATTTATTGCGACCTTAAGATCTTTTATGCCCCCATCCAGAGCTAGATGAGAAGCCTACTCTAGAGCTCTTCTGTGGTCCGGTGTTTCGTCATGACTCATGATGAGTATTGCAGAATCTACAAATAGGACTTCTTTCAAGACCAAGAATACTTAAGTACCCGTGAGGAGACTCGTCACTATTCTTAGGTTGTTCTCACATAAGTTGATACAGTTCATGAAACAATTATGGTCCCAAATAATAATGCGCATTAGGGATCTGTCCACATTGAAAGAATTAAAGGAGTCGGTGCGCCTATTTTTCCTAGAAGTTTTGCCTCCTCATTTCCCTGGATACCAACATGTCCAAGTGTACAATCAAGTAAGACATTATTGTCCTTACAATGGTTTCTTCAGCCTTTCTATACATTCCCATGCTAACTTAATACAAACGCAAGCACTGAACACGAAACTGAAACTCGCAACTGAAACAATTTCAAAACCAAATAAGTATTTGTTACTTCAACTACTTACACAGTTTCAAGTTTTAAACTAGTCTCGATCTAATCGAGTCTTTTGCATGTGCCATTTGTTTTATTAAGAACCACTTCGAAATTCGCATGGTAAAACAGTCGTCTTCTTCTGTGCATACGTCAACATGATCTTCTTTCTAAAAAGTAAAAATTTCCTAAAACAGTTTTCGGGCTTTAAGTTTATTATAAGGCAACAGAAGTTAAATGAGTCGATGTGCATGCATATCTTGAACTTTAAATATCAATTTGTTATCAATTGAAAATCTATGATCGACAAAGAATGAATTTCCACAACTGACATGTTTTCAAACAATAGTTTCCTGTAATCCTACCTTATACAACATGACTCCCAATAAACTCAGTCCTTTAAATCCAACAACACCTTCGTAGAAAAACTACAAGCAAGCTTTATATGAATATGCATTACTCTAAAAATTTCTCTCTAAAATGTTCCTGTACTTATTCACTTGAATCTATCTCACCAGACCATTCAAGCAATTGAATTGTTGAGTGTAAAAAATATCCTTTCACCAAAACCTCATCCTTAGAAGATCCTTAAAAAATCATCTCTGTGTCTCCTTCCTATCCGACAGTGCTGTAGGATGAATGCACCAACAATAGGCATATCCTTTCGCAACCACAATACTAGGCTGATGGAAACTGAAAAATAAAACAATAACAAAATTCATTGTGATAAGGATTTCTTTCCGTGCGGTTGTGTATTAATGAAGAAGGTATATACGAACACCAGAAGGACAGGACAATAAAAGCGGAAATGCACTAAATATTATTTGTTTTGTGGAAGTATAAAAGCTACATACATATATTTGTATCTTAAGTAATGAATGAGTGATGCATTTTGTTGTCTTTATGCCTTCGGAAATAGTACGACAGTTCATTGACTTTATGGGTTCTTAGCAAGTCCTGCAATTCAAAAACCGATTTTGTCCCGATAAAATAGGCAGAGAAGATTTTGTGAATTAATTATCTATTTTAGAATATAGTCAGAAGTGAAATAATATTCGGACAATTTTATAAATAAATGTCGAAAGTGAGAAGAATATTCAAATGTATTTTATGAGTGGTAATTTTTACAATTATTGTTCAAAAAACATAAAAAGTTAAAATATAATAAAAAACACAACAACAAATGCTGAAACAATATAAACGGATTACAACAAAATGGTCAACGCTGTTATGGATGCCATTGCGGTAAGTTGATTATGCAAGTTGATTTTTAATAGTTAAGTTACAAAAAAATTACAATTATTTCCACGCAATAGCTGATGATCCATAATTTTAACCTGATATTCAAATATATTCTAAAACTTCAGATTATATCCTTTTTCGCCTCAAAATTGACCAACAACATTTTCAAAAATTCTTTATATTCAAAAAAACTACCAACAATGCCTCATACATACATAGGTTACTTTCTTTTTCATTTCGTTTAATGGCTGCCTAGGCTGGCTTCGCAGTAGCGCATTCTGCACTCCCATTGTCCAAGACCTTTTTGATGATTTCGGACGGTAGTTCACGGATTGTTTGAATAATATTGGCCTTAAGCGCTTGAATTGTTTCCGGATTGTCTGCATAACATCGGTCCTTCACGGTTCCCCACAAAAAACAAAAGTCCAAAGGGGTCAAATCGCAGCTCCAAGCTGACCAATTGACATCGCCAAGTCGGTTAATAACACGATTAGGGGATTTAGTGCGTAAAAGATCGATTGTAGCATGGGCTGTGTGGCATGGAGCGTGCATGAACAAGATGTCGTCCAAATCCATAACCTCAATTTGAGTAAAAAACAAAAACGTGTGGGTTTTCCGAGCCCCAGATGCGTCGATTTTCTTTTTGTTAACGTAGCCGCCGAGATGAAAATACGCCTTCGTCAGAAAAGATGATTTTGGCCCAAAATCGTTATCCAATTCAAGCTGATCTGAGGCCCAAACTGCGAAGCGATTACGAAGCAAATGGTCGTTCAATTGCTGAGTCAGTCGGGCCTTGTAAGCGAATAATAATCCGAGATCTTATGCAGTTTTCTCCTCAGGCTAGTAAGTAAAATGTTGCCCTGTTGAGTTCGATGGCGACTTGATGTTCGTGAATTTAGTCTCACACTCTTGGTTACAGAAGCCACATTTTCGTCTGTGCGTACGACGACGGGGACCACGAGTGTTGTCTACTAGCATACTGGCCTCACGACTTCTTTTCAAAAAAGGCACTGTTTGGGCTACAGAGCAATCACTTTGGAAATAAGTTTTCAATATTTCCCATCATTGCTGATTTTGTCAAGATTTCGAGCGGGAAACAGCAGTCAGTGTTAATATAACCTATGATTTAAAAAGAAACCATTAGATGGCCCACCTTGTATATTTATTAGTGCAAGATAAAGGGTTTTCCCAAAGGTACTTTGACAGGTGATTTCAGCCATATTGTTGAAGCTACGAGCTCGTATATCTGTTAAATTGGCTTTTTATTATTTAATAAATCTCCCAGTGGAGAGTTATAGTATTGAAAAGCATGTGCAAATGATTAAATTGTTTTATGAAAGTGGGTCTTCTTTTCGAGCAACATTTCGCGTGCTTCGCCCATTTTACGATCGCCATAATCGTCCTGCCAAGAGTACTGTGGTGGAGTGTTCAGTGAACAATCCGCCAAACCCGTATGTCAATAAAACCCAAGATCTGCCGAAAGTATGGTCAGGTGTTTAGGAAATCCGACGCAGGCGATTCTATCCCGTCCGGCCTTTCGCATAATTTTGCGAATTTTGCGTCATGGCTTGGTCCTACACTCGTACAAACTTCAACTGATCCAGAAGCTCAGAAGTAACGACCATAGACAACGATGTGTGGTCGCTAAACTGGACTCTTTAGCATTTCGGAGTTGAGTCCAATTTCCGTCGAAAAAATCATGTTCAGCGACGTAGGCTCATTGGAAAGATCCTATTCGAAACGAGACCCACCAAATTGCAATAGGTACATATAGAAAAAGTCACTGCTTGGTATGGATTTTGGGCTGGCGGCATTATCGGTCCATACTTCTTTGAAAACAACGTTGGCCAGGCATCACCGTCAACGGCAAGCGCTATCGGTCGATGATAACCAATTTCTTTTTGCCCGAATTTGATGATATCAACATTGACGACTTGTGGTTGCAACTGGACGAGCGGTGATGTGCTAAGTGCCACAATGGACATTTTGCATGGGCGATTTCTTAAAATGGCTATCTCACACCGAAGATACATATATAAATTGGCCACAGAGTTTGTGCCATTCCACACCATTAGAATTCTTGTAGGGTTTTCTTAAGTCCAATTCATATGCCAATAAACCACAAACCCAACGTTATAAAAAATTAGACGTTCCGGATATGCGCCATCCAGAGAATCCGCGACTAAAAGTTTGTTTTATCCAAATTTCAAGATAAGACTGATATCGGAAAACCCTTGTATACATATATTTGCCCTGTTAAGCATCTATAAGAACCAGCCTTAAATCTTTTAGAACCAACCCAATAAATAATATTCTTGGAAAAAGAGGTTTTTCATCAGAGTGTCTGTCAAGGTGCTGGTTTGGTTGATGATAGACAAATTGTCCAGTATGCTGCCGTTAAGACCAGAAAACCAGAGGCCATTAAAATGTACAGGGAAACCAACTCCTACAGAGCAACATCTGCAAGCGATGATCGATATTTGGTGCTTGAAAGCCTTCGAGATCGTCACCAAACAGCGATTTAACTATCTCACGTGCTTTGATCCATCCATTAGAGCGACACCTGTGAATAGTCGAACAATGAGTTAGCGATTAGTGGAGAGTGGCTTGAGAGCAAGAAGGGAACAGCTCCTTTACTGAAACTATCCCTACAGCGCAAGCGATGCATATCGGATGGAATTTGCTCGCCTTTACCAAGATTGGACCGAGGCCCTCTGAGGTGGAGATCTTGTGACTGATGAGTCAAGGTTTTGTTTGCGCTCACCAGATGGACGTAGCAGAGTGTGGAAACTTTTAGGTAGAGATACTTTTCGAAATTTTCTGGGGATATTCCGTCATGGTGGGGTGAGAATTCCCATGCATGGAGAAACCGAGCCTGTGTATCACGGAAGGGTCGGTGAACTTCAGCTGTTGTTACAACACCTACATTCTGGAGGAACATAATAGTCCATTCGCACCATTTATTGAAGAAAACTTCCTTCTGATGCAGGACAGCTATGTAGACCAAATTTAGGCACCTGGCTATTTTCAATAAGTAGAAATCGACGTGATAGCTTGGCCTGCGGTAAGTCCGGATGTGAATTCTATTGGACACGTTAAGGATCTGCTGGGAAGAATGATAAGAAAGCGAACTGCCCTTGCAAAAACACTCAGTGAATTGAGATCTACTCTGCTCGAAGAATGGTACAATTTGGACGACAACATCGTTAGAAACCTTATCCAAGGTATGTCCAGGCGGATAAAAGCTTTAATAGATGTTCTGGGAGCAAAATACCCACTACTTAAGGAACGAGGATTCTTAGAAAAAAACTACACAAATAGATAAGTTTTGTATGCTTTTTCTTCCTCTCTTAAATTTCATTAAGTAGGTACTTGCAATACACTAAATGTTGTTAAGTGGGTAACTTAAGCTTTTCTGGCAGAAATAAAAATGTTTAAAAACTTAAAACTGAAAAACGACGTGTTTACACATTTATATCCATTGTCAAGTCAGCACGCACCGAATAAATTATCGATTATCACGTCAACCCATATCCAAGGGGCTATGTTTCAGTGATTGTCTATTTTGCCCGAAGAAACGAAAAGCTAGTTTTCAAACATCAATTATTCGTATCAAATCAAAATTCGGCCATAAACTAAACTACTTCTATATATCATAAATGAGAGACAACTACAACTTGTATACAAATAATCTTGAATTGATGTTTTATTTTGGATTAACTGCATTGAGCTGAATAAATATTTTATGATAATAAATCCAAAGTAGTTGAACTACACATAAATATTCGATTGGATTCTTGTGGGAATAATTTAATTTTTTAAGTGAATGTGTGTTCAACAAATAATATGGGTGTGTTGAGAGAGAATAACACATAATCATTAATCAAGATGTAGTCCGGTGCGGTGCGGTGCTAGGGTAGCTAATAACTTAACACAAAATCCAATCGAATCGTGCATCGTGGTTGGAAATCTTGATAAAGGCCACAAGTCATTGCCGTAGTGAAATAATGTAACTGAATCTATGAAGTTTTAAATCTGTTTTGAAAGCGTGAACTCCAATCAAGCTTAATGGATAATAATATATGTTGCTTTTTATTATACTTTGATTGTTTGTGGCAAAGAAACTTAAGAACCTTGTATACTTTAAAAGTTGATTGATGAAACGGTCTAGGTGCTCTGTCTTACTATTTTCAATAAAAAAAAAATTAGTTGGAAATTAACATTTTTAACATATTGCAGTTTCATGGGAAGAAAAAAATGTTTATTAAATATTATTCTATATCTTATGGAAAATTAGAAGAAACTTTAACACTTCAACTATTTGATCTAGCTAGTGTCTTCTTGGTTTCAGACCCATTGACGGCTTAAATATCACTACCGTATTAGTCAGTTGCCCGTGCTCAAGGTTTTCAAGGTTTTTTATTGAACTTTAAATATATACAATTATTGGAAAACTTAAACTTAAGGATAATATGAATATAAAAAATTTGTTGGTACATAGGGGTCCTAACTTATGCTAACATTGTTTCTAAAATTATAACAATTATAATAAACATGACTGTTTATTTTAACTTAAAATTATCGCATGGTTTATCTGTTGGATTGTTCAGTCCCGGTTTTCCAGTTGGTGGGTTTGGTGGGGGTTTGTTTTTTTGATGTTTTCAGCCACGAACTGCTTCTTCGTTTTCGGCTGGGATCCTCTCTAACATATCCAAAGCACTAAGGTACGAGTATCTAGGCTCTGGATGTCGTTCCTGCTAGGTCATCCTTCTCATCAGCGGGTTTGCGTGGCGGTGCTATTTATAAGCTTCCTTGCTAATTGCACGAGAAACTGGTCCAGTGGCTTGATTTTGGCTTCTTCGTTGCTGTAGTGCTTCTTTCGCTGTCGATCGTAGTTAAGTCCGGTGCTTATCCTCAGAATTTTCCTTTGGAAGAGTTGGAGCTATCTTCGAGATAGTGTACCATGCAGGAAAATTATAGCTGATGATAGGTCTGATAAGCTGCTTGTAATCAGTAGTTTCACTGGGTGGCTTAGCCCGGTTCTTCTGGCTAGCAATGTGTGCAAGCGGTGAAACGCGAAGTTGGCCTTTCTTAGTACCTGCCTTGAGTGCGTGTTGAATTTGGGCAGCTCGTTGAAGTGGACTCCGAGGTATTTAACATTTCTTTTGGCTGCTATCGTCTACCCATCGGGGAGCTTTACGGTCAGGTTTCTGCAAGTGGCTGCTGAACGTCATCGGATGCCATTGCTGGTGGGTCTCCTGAAACACACAAGCTCAGATTTGGCAGTGCTTATTCGGATACCCCACTTTCTGTACTACTCGTAGAGTCTGGTGACGTGGGCTTCCACTCTTCGAGCTGCAATTTTTGGCGCTATCGATGAGGCGAAGGTCAGCAAGCCGTCAGCAAAAGGCAGGTTCTCGCAGTTGGCACAGGTTGATCAGACGTAATCAGGCTATATAGGAAGGGATCCAGCTTCGATCCTTGGGCGACTCCTACTTTGATAGATTTGATTGAAGACTTGCAGCTGTCTAGCTGAACGAAGAATTTTCTGAAAGAGAGAAAAGAAAATAATGTTTTTATTAGTGGTGAAGGTAATCCAAGTACTCGAAGCTTATGGATAAGGGCTTCTATCCATACCGCTGTCGAATGCTTTCTCGACATCCAGAAAGCATCCTACGGTGGCACGATGGCTGTTGAGTGCTGAGGAGACGTCAGACTGGAACATTAGTAATGGATGCAGTGTTGAATGCCCTTCCCGGAAGCCAAACTGCATGTCTGGGATGATGTTGTTTTCATTGCAGTACTACCTCTTAAGCCTCGTTAGTATGACTTCTTCCAGAATTTTGCTGATACTCGTATTGTTGAGGAGGGATATAGGCCTATAGTTGGAAACAGGGTTTTTAGCGCCTTTCTTCGGGATTGCCACGATTTTTAACGTTTTACATTTATGAGTGAAGTAGCAGTTGTTTACGCAGATAGCAGATAATTGTGAGTAGTATCATCACTGCATGTGGAAGCCTTTTGATGACGTAGTTGGAGAATCCATCCGGTCCTGTTGACTTTTTTTGGCTTGGAATTGACGATGATTTCCGCAATTTCCTCTGGTTGGCTTAGTTCAGTGTTGTCCGTTGAGCAACTAGCTGAAAGATGGTCGTCAAACTCCACTCCTTCGAAATTTGGCTGTAAAGTCTGCTCGAC
Organism: Philhelius festivus; assembly: GCA_963931855.1. NCBI lineage: Eukaryota > Metazoa > Arthropoda > Insecta > Diptera > Syrphidae > Philhelius > Philhelius festivus. The sequence continues at coordinate 13,999,874 of OZ007557.1, read as the reverse complement.
GGTTGTCCTGATTGCATCCAGGAACACAGGGTCCGTTGATGGGCTAGGTGTGAAGTTTTCCTCGAAGTGATTTGCGAAAACTTCCACTTTGTCAGCTGTTGTTGATGATGACGTCAGGCATTGGTTGGGTTTTTCCCTAGACAGTTGAAGTTGCCTCTGCTGTGTTTAACATTGTAAGAGTCTCTTAATAAACCCTTGAGTGCGTGTGAATTATAAAAAAAAAGTTCAAAATAGCGCTCTTCTGGAAATTTTGGAGAAAAAACTGAATCGTTTTTTTTTGACAGTTTTACTGGACATATAATTAGTATGCATATAAGTTCAAAGTTCGTTAAGCTTATTTATGGGAATCTCCGTTACTCAAAACGCATACAAAATATTTTAAATAAAAATGCAAATCTTATGTTCTATCCCACGACTTCCTTTCCAAACGACCCGTCGTCGTTCAATGCTAAGGAACTATTATCTTAAAGTTCACACACATATCTTATCTCTCTGCTATTAAATTAACACTTTCATGACAGCATGCAATTTATTTCTCACTACTACAAAACACAATTAATCGATTCATGGATGGATATCTCCAGTTCCAAGTCATCGTGATGATGGGAAAGCTGCCATTATTATATTATAATTATTATAACATGCCAACAAAATCGTCTCCTATTTCTCGTAATAATTCATCTGACACTTCAATGTCATATCAATGGCTTTTTGTTTTTAACTTTAAAAATTTCATGCTCACCAACAACTTGTGCACCATAGCAAATTAAACCAAGCACGATGGTAGCTAGCTGGTAACAAAAGTTTCTCCCTGTCGTCAGCTGGAATGTCAGAGAAGCAAGAGATAATTTTATCCCATCATTTAGACAGGGATGTTCTTTCATGTTTCATCCATCTGTCAAATATAAATAACCACAAGAAATGAATTCAGCGTGGTTTGACAGTAGCTAAAATAAATTCTTAAAAAGGGTGTTTTTATTTAAAGCGGTAGGGGAAGAATAACGAAGTCAACTGAAGGCATTATTTATTTTTTAAAAGTCGAATCCTTGAGTTAGATTTTTAGACCACTAACAGAACGGTCTTATCTATTTTTATTTTATTTCTTTGACAGATGTCTAGTTAGACAGTGTTTAAGTAGTTCTAGAAAATTAAAAGTGCACTCTATTTAAATAAATTAAATCTCACTTTAATCAAAGTTTAGACAACACATTCCAGGGTCGAGCTGTCACTGACCCAGTTTTTCAGTTTGGGTATATTCGAATCAATGAGTTAAGTCATCAAAATTTGATGCATTCTCTAACTCGAGTTTAAATGTTAAACTAGGATGATCTCGCATCGAAAAATCGTCTTTTAGCAAAAGATGAAATACGTTTAGTTATAAGCAACGGGTGTAAATCTTGGATTCGTTTAAAGGTTAGATTTTAGATGTTGAAGCAACTCTAAGTACGTTAGTCCTGCAAATTAATTAAACCCAGATTAACTGAAAAGCAATATTTCTTGGCGGATTAACTTTATTTTTCAGTTATCAAAAATCTTTTGACATCGAAGTGCAACACTTTTACTATGAAAATCGAGATAGCACTTTGTAAATTGCCCTTTTCATAGTATCCCATTCGATTTCAATAGACTCGAACAGCAGAATAACTCCGGATCTAAATTAAACGAAATGTGTACAAACATATTTTAGGAGTTAACCTGAGTTAAACCTAAAAAAAACAGGATCATTTCTTATTGGATAACTGCGGCCTTAAACCTAAATGCAAAATGATTGATTAAAAATCACACTTAATTTTTGATCGCATTGACAAAAAAAAAAACACCCTTTTTTAACTTGGAATTAATCTTTCTTTCTCGCAAAGAACAAGCTGGTGTCAATGATTCGGTTGACCGGAACTTCAGTGATATGGTCGGGTGAGTTTGACAATGAGCACATTTCAAGCACACACGAACTTCACCTCAGTTACACAAATACCGCCACTTACGTCTTTCAGATATGAAACCCTCAAGCTGGATGGATCTTTTATCTCTGAGAGTGGAAACAATTTAGTAGCCTCTTTTAGATGGTACTGCGGTCTCGGCCTTGTCAACTGAATGCGAAATTAATGTATTTTCTGTTGCAACTGCATTAACATTGCGTCTACCATATGAATGTCTTGTTTAGGTGCTATATACCTACATGCATTTCAGATGGTGTATCTTGGAGGAGGTTTTTTTTTTAACCATTTTAGATTGACATTTGACCTCTTGTGTTGTGATGGCGATTGTGTGGAATGACTGTACAAGTCAATTAAAAGCGATGTAATGAAGCTCGTTTTTTGTTTTTTTAAATGTGTATGATTGTCAGAGGAGATTGAAGGCAATGAGATTTCTTCTTATTTGTGAGTATTTTAATTGGAAGCTTGATGATTGGTATTTTGACTGCTTATTTAATTGTAATTTATTTATTATTATTATTATTAGTCTTGCACAGTAAGATACAATATCTTTTAAGGTAGTACAAGCTTAAGCGTTATAATTATTTTACATGAAATGAATGATTTTAAATTTTAAACAAGATGACTTTAAAGAACCATTAATAAAAAAAGAAAAACTACATCAACATAAGAATAAATTAATAGGTAAAGAAAATAAATAAATTAAATTAAATGCACTTAATTGTAATACCTTATAACACCTATAATACAAGATACAAAATACAAGAATTAGAAAAATATCATCACAGCGCCTGAAAATAATGTCTTAGTCTCATTTTAAACTGGGTTGTACAACTTATCATCCTAATAGATTGAGGTAGGGAATTCCACAACCGAACCGCGTGTACGAAAAATTGACGGCTCGAAACAAGGTAGGAGAAGCGTACTGGTATCAGATCGCAACTTCGAGTGGATCGTGGAAAAAGGATTTTGTTGTAGAGATATGGTGGTTGTCGTGTTTGCATGACATTGTGGAGCATTATTAAGGTCCTAAACGAAAATAAATTATCAAGAGAGAAACCGTGTATTAGTCTTGTATATGAGGAAATATGATCATATCTCCGAAGACCAAAAATATATCTTGTCACGCTATTATAAACAACATTAAGTTTCCGTCTGTCCTTGGAATCACAATTGCTGAAAAGTTCACACCCAAATAACAAAAGCGGTATAAGCAGTGCCTTAGCAAGAATCATTCTTGTTTTGATTGGAGTAATTCTTTGGGTGGTCCATAACATACGTAAACTACCGTATACTCTACCTGTGATAAGTTTAATGTGATTTGTCCAGGTGAGTGTCTTATTGAATACTACTCCAAGATTCTTGGCCGAGTCAACAAACTGAATAGGATTATTATTGAGTAGAATTGGAGAAAAGTAGGATGTGTCTGTATAGTCTTTTGAAATGACTAAGCATTTGGACTTAGTTGGATTTAAACAAAGTCCGTTTGATTGAGACCACACCAAGATCTTACTTAGATCTTCGTTTATCTCGCAAATACCATTTTCAATTAACCCCAGTGGACAACTATACCTAAGCTGTACATCATCTGCATACATGTGTATGGAAGATTTAAAGCGTAATAACGGGAGCTCATTAACATACATAGTGAAAAGTAATGGGCCCAAAATAGAACCTTGAGGAACACCTCGGGATAGTGGAAGAAAACTTGGGGTTTGTTCGTTAGCAACTACTGCTTGGTACCTGGAACTAAGATACGAGAAAATGAGCCTCACTGATGATGACGTGAATTTAAATTTATTCTTCAATTTGATGCATAAATTATTATGGTTCACAGTGTCGAAGGCTTTGGAAAAATCTAAGAGAGTGAGAAAAGTGACATAGTCCATATCTACACTGTTTCTTATTTCTTCCACTACATTTATAAGGGCAGTTGTACAGCTGTGCATGGGACGGAAACCGGATTGATTGGGACATAGCATGTCATTACGCCTTAGATATTGCCGCATTTGTGTGTTCATAATTTTTTCCAAGACTTTAGATAAATAAGGCAGTATGGCTATTGGCCGATACTCATTTCGATTTTTTGGGACAGGAACAATTTTGGCACATTTCCAGGTGGTAGGAAAAACACCAGTCATAAGAATGTTGTTGAAAAGATGCGTTATATATCTCAAGGTAAATGGTAGAGTTGCCTTTATAAACACTGGATGAATTTCATCGAATGCTATAGAATTTGATTTAATAGATAGACAGGCTTTTAGGACATCTTCATCATTAACTGCTGAGAAGCTAAATCCAGTTGAAGAAAAACTGTCGGATTCTAAAAATCCAGAAAAGTCTCTGCTATCATTACACTCTAGCGATGATAGGGATGTAAAATTTTTATTCAGCTCATCACAATCAATGTTAGTTGAAGCATAGTTCACATGTTTACCAACCCCAATTTCTTTTAAATTTTTCCAAAGTCTATGACCGGCTAGTGAAGGATTAAGTCGAGGAGCATAGAAACGTCTCTTAGATTCCCTGATCTCAAGTACTATTTTATTCCTTAAGTCAGTATAGGCCTTATGAAGTTCTTCGATTCTAAAACGTTTCCAAGCTTTGTAAGCTAAATTTCGTTTGTTTATTAATATTTTAATTTTTTTGTTAAACCAAGGATGGTCGTTGCATTTAAAAGTTTTTGTTTTGTAAGGAACGTGCATATTAAAAAGAAAGTTGATGTTTTCTTGAATAAACGAAACTTGCTCATCGACAGATTCCATTGTGAAGACTCGAGACCATTCAACCGATCTTAGGTCATCTTCTAGAAGGCTATAATTAATGTTTTTAAAATCTCTATAGCAATAACTGCTGCTTGAAACAAGAGGTTCACACTGGTAAGTTAAATGCAGTAGGTCATGATGTGAAAAACAGGATGCACAGAGTTGGTTAAAGTGAAGAACTTTGCTCAATTCACTAACAAAAAATACATCAAGTAGGCTACTTGAGTCCTTGGTAAAGTGAGTGGGAGTAGATGTATTTACAGGATGTAAGTTTAAAGCTTTCATGTCATCACAAAATGTAGATTCTAAAAGAAGGTTGCTATTGAAATCTCCACCTAAAATAATATAAGGAGAAACATGGGCCAACTCATCCAATTTGGTTAATAATGGCGTTGTATCAATGTTTTTATTTGGTCTATATGCTGAACCCAGTAGAATCTTGTTATCCTTGCATGTTATTTCAATAAATATAAAATCAATGTTACTAGTGGGAAGGGATTCACATACAAATTGTGGCTTTAACCCACTACGTGCATAAATGGCTACACCACCTCCAATGCGGCCCACTCTATCCCGTCTATATAGTTTAAAACCTTTTACTTCACAATATGAATCATTCAATTCAGGATAAAACCATGTTTCAGTCACACATATGATATCCACCTTTGAAGCCGCAAACAAGTACCTAAATTCATCAATTTTTGGAACTAAACTCTGAGCGTTTAAGCAGCAGACTTGTAGACCAGTACGCTGACCACACAAAATATCGATCATTAAACGAGAACTATAATTATCAGCGGTTGTGGAATTCCTATTGTTTACTTCATTAGGGCCAACCATTATTATCAATTACAAATAATCGGCGGCTAAAAAAGCACACCTGAACATAAGGAAGACAGAAAGCACAACCCATAGAAAAATTTGACCAGACAAAAAGCAAAGACTCAGATTCGATAGAAAGTAAATCACTTAAAAAAGTCTGCAAACTTGTATATAAGGCATTACAAAAGGTGCGTATAATATCCATTATTAAAAACATCATAATCAATAAAAAAGGAAATTATATTAATTATTTATAAATTTATGATGAAGAGAAAGAAGAAAAAACAAAAACAAAATAAATAAAAATATACCTAGATAACAAGAGATTACAAGAGATTTTTATCAATGAGTTCTCTCGATTCGATATTAACTTCAAAGAAGCATCTGAAGGTATATCACGTAAATGGTTTGGACAATAGAAGGTTTTTTTGTTTTTAAATTTAAAGTTATCGGCAATTTCATAACATAAATATAAGATTTGATGTATAGTTCTAGTATTTTTAACAGACTTGATTTTTGTACAAAGTATATGTTAAATATGTACTGACTACAAACATTTATTAGCCGTGTTATGGAGTGAGTAGTGATAAAAGAATTCATTTGACTCGTTAGGTAAATCTGTAACGAAAACATTTTTTTTTATTTCGTGAATAGGTGCATAAATATTTCAATAACGAATTCTATCGATTCATTATATAAATACGTAGCCATCGAGAATTAAATGGACTCAATGGATAAATATGTAGTGCGTACATAGACACACTGTACTCATCACAATGGTTTCTTAACAGTTCTATGTAATGGATATAGATTTGCATGCATTGGTTACATATTTGTAAGCGGTTTCTGTCTTGGTTGGTTGTATTGTAGAATTGGTTTCCTTTTTGTTCTGAATTATTTATTTTACGTGGGTATACTTGGATTTAAACAGACACTGATAAAGTACGCAACTACTGAGTTAATTGGAAACACTGAATATTGGTGCAAGAAACATACAAGGTGAAACATGTTGATGTGGCAAAAACATTTTGTTCAACAGAGCGTGTATTCAGTACATAGTTAACTAACTCAATATACGATACTTGTATTCGTTACATACCTGTATTTCTAATATTAGCTGTAATGAATACAATTTTGCAGATGGCGTATTTTAAATATTTTTTTTTATTCATTATATTATATATTTCACTGTAATTGTTCTATAGCTTAGCTATGTATTAAGATCCTATCGTTTGTATTCAGTTCAAGTTTGAACTAAGTTAAGTTTATTGAGTAAACTTATTACCGGGTGTTATTCGGTATAAATATAAACGTCAACTATAGTCGATAGGAACCTTCAATACACATCTCTGTATATAGATACTAATTAAATACTTTTTATCTCAAATCTGAAATCCTACTTTAAATTAAATGACGATTTTGATACAAATGTGTATATCTCACTTCGGTCTTTCGTTACAGATCAGCACTATACATCCCGAAAAACGTATTACTATATATATTTCTGGAAGTTCGAATTTTTTAACAATATTACATCTACGTCGAGAGCTATTATACTTTTCGAGAATTCGTAGTATCATTTTTCTTACGACACACAGTGAGGCAGAATGTCCTAAAAGTTGGCATTAATTAAACAATTAAAGCTACCAACTTCAAATTTCGCGTGTTTGAGATCAAAATTAAAAGACAGCCCACCACTACTAAATTGTCCATTTCTGGTATAAAAATTAAAAAATTGAAGAACTCGGGGCTGTCTGTTCATTTCATTGACGAGTGTCTTACTTCGTTCCAAGTCTCAATTCTTCTGTAGAGGTGTACTTCCTCGCTAGCAAAATCATTGTGTAAGCTTTTCGCTCGCTCGTAGTGTTCTGGAATCTTGCCTAAAAGATGGAAAACACTATTTGCCCAGCCTGTTCCTAAAAAAGACGGCCCTTCCTGCCCCTCCTCAAATTGTCCCTTCTTTCCATGGTCATTGAATCGCTAGTGAATCATCAGCTAAACAAATTGAAAGCTTCTGAATGACCGGCAATACGGCTTTCGTAGAATACCTCACCGAAGACTAGAACAGATCTTTAGATTGTTTTGAAGAAAGTAAGATTATTGCACTAGATTTTGGCCCCATGTTCTCTTAACGAAAATGCGTAAGTTTGATATCAATGAAATCCTTGTTCTTTGGATTAGAAATTACATTCTAGATCGTTTAATACATGTTTTATAGGACGGTTGCAAGTCTGATCTTCACAAATTAAATGATGGTGTTTTATCCAAGGCTCTGTTTTGTCTCCGTCACTCTTCCTCATTTTTATAAATGATTCTCTGTCTGAAACTTTTAATCCGCACTTCACTGATTTGTCGAAGACTCTACCCTCAGTTTCTCATACTTATCCGCTAATTGACGTCCATATCCTTCGGAAGTGGAATTGCACCGGTATCGTTTTGATAAGCTCAGTTAACTCCGATCTTAACAGCATAACACTTAATGGAGTATTCAAAATCGTATGGAGTTAAATGCTTCCAAAAATTCACTGCTGTTTAATGTCATCGAAGCCATATGTACGCCCTATGCCACTGCCCTCGAATGGCAGTACAAAGCCGAAAAGCTCTCAGCACTCGGAATTTGTTTCAACGACGATCTTGAAATGACCACATTCTCGAGACTGCCAAAAACGGTGTAAGAAATGTTTCTATCCCTCTGAACTGGTTACAATTAACAAGGCGTTTATGCGCCCAAAAATCCCTAAAAAATGCTCATCAGTTTACTCTTTAGCCTAATTTTGGACGAACCTTCAAAGTGTCTTGATACTTCAAAGTGAAAAGTTGCAAATAAGCTTTACAACCGATATCAGTCTGAGTACAGGAACTCTTAGACAACAAAGTTTGTTTATATATTATAAGCTTACAAAATATTAAAAATAGTAAACTTTTTAGCCTCAGAAATGGAACAATACAAAACCGGGAGGCTTACATACATAGATACCTCATCTGCCATTAATTAGAGTGCCTTAGAATTTCAAAAAAAAAAAAACACTTTAAATAGTTTGAAAACCGAACTCATTTTCCGATGACATTCGCAAAATACTCCTTCCATTTCATCACGAAATACGATAATTGTTTCGAACAAAAGCAAACGACTTTACAAAAAAAAAAAAAAAAAAAAATAAATTGAAAAAAATATGCAAATGACGGTAAAATTAATTAACCCAAGAATTGCATGTGCAACTCATCCAGCGGTCTACGAAGCTACCGAACCATGAAATTCGATAACTTAACTTGGGACTTGGGAGTTGCATTGCATTTGACTGCAGCAGAAGCGCCCATGACAAACAGCGACAGGGGACGATGAAAATGAAAACGGTTTTTTTTTTTTTTTATATCCCTGCCTGCCTCTGCGTTCTTCCTTCTATCGCACTGACTAGTGTGTCATTAAAAATGTTGCGGTATTAGGTATGTTATGCATAGCGGTAGGCAAATACTCGTACATGAACTTCAACGTCAAATCTAGCAGCGGCAGCAGCAAGAGCAGAACCTGGCAGCGCCAGCAGCGTTGCGTTGCGTTGTCTCGTGTCAATTTGATGAGGTTTTCAATTGCGCACAGTTGCATTGCACTGCACTGCACTGCACGATGTATGTACGACACGAGTACTCGTATGTAGATGGAAGTTGATGACCACAAACGACACAACCACTAACTTTGGTTTGAATTAAAAAAAAAAAATGTTTTTCACTGTGTATGTTGATTGATTGGAAATCAGGTTCTACCACATAAATGTTTTGACAGATGCGGGTAGGTACTTCTACCTATGTCAAAATCAGCGGGTTAACGATGCAAATTGGATTTTGTTTCTGTGGATAGGGTTCACGGTTTTGGTTTTGCGTGTGCCAAATTTGATTTTTGGGAGTGAAAATGACTGTTCACGCTGTAAGGAAAAAATACTACGTGGGGACGAAACGAATTATTATTAATTTTATTAATAATTTTTATTATTAATTATTTGAAATTGCACCATGTTTTGAATTTTTTTGGCTGCCAAAACTATTCCAGCATTGTTGAATTTGGCCTCAGAATGGAGGAACATTGAAAAGTGAAAAAGGGAAAAAACAACCAATCATCTGCTGAAGAAAAACCAACCTGCGTACCTCATCCAGGCTTTTGAGTTTGTAGACAATTAAAAAATAAAATTCCCGATTGGATTGCACGTACTTGCTTTTATGTAAAAGTTCTTTGAAATTTAAAAAAAAAATGTCAAAAACATGGATTTAATGAGATGAAAATGTTCAAATGGATTGAATTGAGGACCTTGCATCAAAAGGGAGGCAGGTCCACATTTTGGTGCAAATGAGGGGCAGATCAAAAATTTAAAAAATCGCAGTAATTACTAGTGTTGTTTATTTAACCTAAAACTTGATTAAAAAAATGTGAAAATATGCAAATTTTTTAACACCATATCATTTTTTAACATTCCATAAATAATTTATTTTTCAGAGTTTTTTTTGATTTCTCACAAAAAGTTAAATGTGGACTTGCATCCCTTTTGATGCAAGGTCCTCAATTGCTGTCTGATTTCTAGAAAATTCTGAACTTATGCAAACAAAGTTTAAGAATCGTTTTATTATTAAATTGATTTTTTATATAAGAAATTTTCTTAGAATTTTACAAGAAAAAATTTGATTTGGGATACCAATTTTAAGTATTTAGTAATATAGATTTTAGGAAATAATTTCAAAAATAATCGTTGACATGTTTTGAAGATATTGATTTAAAAAAAATTATTTATAAAAAAAAAAAAACCAAAAAATATTTTTTCTAATTTTTGGGAATATCGTAAGATCCGTTAATGAGAAAGTCGAAAATCAAAAAAAAAAAAACAGTTCAATGACAGGTATCATTAATAACATTTTTTTCCCAAATTTTGTTTCACCAAAATGTAGTCCATGTCCATAATAGCACAAATAATTATTTTTATCAAAATAGTTAGAGCCGTTTTCGAGATAAGATTTTGCATTACGGATGTATGCAGGGTACCATTACTTTTGGAGCTAAAAAGGAAATCAAGATTGTGATCAGTGTTGACATGAGGATGATAAAGAACACGAAAAAAATGGATCTCCACAATTCCGTCTGTCTGTATATCTTTAAGGGTCTTCGGTAATTCCCTGGTGGATAAATTGAATTTTTTTGTTAGCTCTAAAGCTGACGGTAGCTACCTGCAATGCAGCCATTATAAATAATCTTGTGTCGCTTTCGATCAAAATTTGTATACAGTTGTTTTCGAGTTTTTAATAATATTGAAGGTTAATATTTTCGAAAAAATATATTTTGGATTGTTTAATAAAAAATTGGTTTTGGAAGGTTCAATACCTTGAAAACGGGTGAAAGATTATTTTAAAATTATTTCCTTAAAAAAACTCCTAATGATTTTTTGAAATTTTGTTTGTATATTTATTTTTATTTTTGAACTCAAATTATTTTATTAATTGTTTTAATAATAATTTAATAATCAATGAGTCTTACACATTTGAAAATTTTTCTTTAATTAGGATTTTTTTTACTTTAATTCCAGCAATACCTAAGCTCTTTGAAAAAATTATATAATTATATCAAATTAGTCTTTTTTTTTTTTTTTTGAAAAAGAAGTTGCTTCTCCAATGCAGCATGGGTTTGTGAATGCGAGGTCTATTACTACCAACCTCGTTGTTTTTAACTATCATTATGTTAGGTCCCTTGAACGTAGCTTAGCTCTCAATGTGACGTAGTGTATACGGATTTTTCAAAGGCTTTTGATCGAGTACATACGAGTATGTATGTATATCATTCAATACTGGTATCAAAACTTAAAAAAAAACTACGTTTTTTCTCTTCGATTTTAAAATACTTTCAATGCGTTCAAATCAATAATAATTTTTCAGATTCTATGAATGTTACTTGCGGCGTTCGACAAAGTAGCCATTTAGGACCTGTATTGTTTTTTTATTTTCGTTGATGAAATTCCTGAATTGTTCAAAAATTGTAAATGTTTAATGTACTCCGAAGAAAAAAATTTTAATTTCATATCAAGACAACTCTAGATTGCATTAGTTCACAAAAAGACTTTTTGATTGGTTTGTTGTTAATGACCTTCATCTTAATGTGTCCAATTTTCAATGTATGTATTTTCATCGGAATCATTTTCCAATAATGTTTCGTTATAGAGTGGATGAAAATGATTTAGATAGAATTATAGAAAAAAAAAAAGATCTTGGGGTTATATTTGATATAAAATTAACCATCTCCAATAACATTCTAAAACTAGCTCCATGCTTGGTTTTATTAACCGCAATTCAAAATATTTTTCAAATCCTTTTACGTCAAGATTAATATATTTTAGCTTCGATCTATTTTGGAATAATAATGTATTGAATGGAACCCAATGTACAGTGTCTCTCAGCTTAAATGATGTACTCTTAATAAAAACTAAAAATGGTACTAATGTTTTGTTGGATATCCTGACTCCAGTCTGTTTGGCATTGAATTTACTAACTTTTTGGTATACTCTGATGATATTAGTCCCCATTCTTCCAAAAGAGCTTGTTTCAGATCTGTCTTTTGACCTTATGTCGTGTTTTCGAATTATGCGCTTAAGTTTGGACCACAAGTTCTCAATCGCATTTAGGTCTGGTGACTGCGCAGGTGGTTGCATGACATGGGGACAGTTCCAAATCAGTCAAGATTGGACTAATCCAGACTTGTGCCTACGATCATTGTCTTGGTACATTCGAAAACTATCTTTGATATTCAATTTTTCAGCACTTTGTATAAGATTTTACTTCAAAATATCCAAGTACATACATATTTTTATCCATATTGCATTCGATAAATACCAGGTTTCCTACTCCAGCACCAAACCATAACGTGACCTCCACCGTGTTTGACTGTACCACGCAAATTCTTTGGCTGGAGCAGGAGCTCTGTAATTGGTTTCCTCCAAACGCTTTTCCATCCGATCCGTGAATGTTGAATTTGCTCTCATCTGTAAAAAGTACAGTGTCACAAAACGATGAATCCTTATTTCTTAGTTCATGAGCAAATTTAACTCTTGCTGCTTATAAAGGGCTTTTTCCTAGCAGTCCTTGCCTTGAAATTAGCATTTAGTATTCGACGTATGGTTTCAGCACTACTTTTCTTGTCGAAATACTTTTCAGCACACAAAGAAGGATTTTCTTTCACTTTTCGTATAATCCATCGACAGCCACTTTCCGAAAATATTCTATTTGGGGCTTTTCTACCTTTACTTACAATTCGATTCTCTCGCACATAACGCTCAATAATGTGTTGAACGGGGGAAGAACTTACTTTGACCATTTCTGAGATTTGTTTTGACTTTTTCCATCCTTAAAATGGTGAATTATAAATTCGCGGGTCTCAATACTGGTATAGCGTCCCATTGTTGAAAAAAAGTTTAATAACTTTGCACAAATCAAAAGCGAATTTGTTTTCATTACACAAGAAATACAGAATGATTGTATTTACCGTTAAAAAAGAATTCAGAAGCGTTTTACTAGAATGGCTATCAAAATTCTACACTGGAATATTGATATGCCTTCTTAAAATTAGTTCAGGAGCCTATGATAATCGTGTGCGGGGATGACTGTGTGACCAAATGAATATTACAGCTCCGACGAGTTGTAAAAACGAAGCATCCAACTGATTTTCAAAATTTGTATTTCATTATAATATATTTATGTTGACCATCATGGGTCATTTGAGTACTTCAAACAATGAACCTTAAATATTCTTGAATTTCTCCTAAATGAAACTGAAATAATAAAAAGTCCTACAAATCATACGAATTATTTGAAAGCTTAAGAAAACCTCAACAGAGTTATTTTATTAACAATTATTCCAGACCAGATTAAATTCCTCCTTTCTTCATCGACATAGTCTGCGATGGAAACTTTCAACAGACCTTAGTTTCCGATAGTGGTAGTGGCTTGCATCTGCTATTAGAATTGAAGAAACTCAAACCCTAATGCGTTGCTCATTGCCTTTTCTCCCAACATAAATAACCGTATCCTTTTTCGGTGAAAGAGTCTTGCCTTGGTCCTTGTGTGTCCGGGTAGCAGTCACCCCATCGCGAACTACCTCTGGAACGCCATCATACAAGACTTGAGCTCCAACGCAGCATCTCATCCAATAAACGCGATCATAACTCACGTAATAATCTTGAATAAATGTTATTGTGGTTTCGGTTGCCGTGGAAAAGGAATTTCAAGTATCCTTTTAGTATACACTCGAAAAGCACCAGGGGATGTCAAGAAAAATCCCCCGTATATAATCCCCAAAAGTGTTTTGCTATCCTAGACCGCATCATTCCTCAGGATGAAACGTTGTTGCTTAGAAACTAACACTTCTCCCTGTGTCTTCTTAGTTTTTTTTTTGTTTTTTCCTCATTTCTTTTTACTTTTCCTTTATTTCATATTACTTGAGACATGATTCAAGTTGTAAGCAGCCAGGGCAACTACAACCCTTCTCCACAGGGAGTAAGAATATTCCATTTCTTTATTCCGTCCCTTTGAAACCAAGATGGGTACTTTAAAGTGCAGTCAGAGCTGAACATCAATTTCATGATTATTAACAACCCGAGGAAAGATACAAGCAAGAAAAAAAAAAGTTCACAATTTGGTTATTTATTTCTTCATTTGAATTCTGATTGTTTATTCTTTCTATGAGAAATGGAAAAGAAAATGATGCTGAACTAAAGAGAGATGAGGCGAACGAGAAAAGTTAAATTGAATTTAAGTTCAGAATAAAGGGGTCTAGGGAGCTTTTTAAAGTTTTTTTTTTCTTTTCTCTTTTGCCATTCCAAAATTAAATGAAAGAAGTTTGAAAAGCTATAGTCTCAGGTAAAATGAATGAAAAATAAATTTGGTGGCGAGACAGTTCTGGAGAACCACGGACTTGCCTTCTGTGTATATAATTAAAGCATGTCCGCTAAGTTAGCATTATCAAATTTTAAAGATGTAATAATAATTATAGTCGTAAATCTGTCGTAAAATACTCGTAAACAAATTTGTCGTAAAATAAACAAATTTGTCGTAAAATAAACAAATTTGTCGTAAAATAAATAAATTTGTCGTAAAATAAACAAACTTGTCGTAAAATAAACAAATTTCTCGTAAAATAAACAAATTTGTCGTAAAATAAACAAATTTCCCGTAAAATAAACAAATTTGTCGTAGAATAAACAAATTTGTCGTAAAATAAACAAATTTGTCGTAAAATAAACAAATTCGTCGCAAAATAAACAAATTTGTCGTAAAATAAACAAATTTCCCGTAAAATAAACAAATTTGTCGTAGAATAAACAAATTTGTAGTAAAATAAACAAATTTGTCGCAAAATAAACAAATTTGTCGTAAAATAAACAAATTTGTCGTAAAATAAACAAATTTGTCGTAAAATAAACAAATTTGTCGCAAAATAAACAAATTTGTCGTAATATAAACAAATTTGTCGTAAACTGAACAATTTGTCGCGATTTTTTTTTTTAACTATCCCCTGGACTTGACTGTGAAGTTAAAACTACTACCTTTCAAAATATGGTAAATTAAAGAAAAACGACCGTGTTAATAATCGTCGTAAATTTGCCGTTTTTACGACGCTTATAACACCATTAAAATTTTGAAATGGTAATGCTAATTTGACACATTTTGTAGAATGAATGAATTAGAGGCCATGACGGCTCATAGAGAGCCTAAAACTATTGAATTACAACTCTCAAACATTTCTGTGTGCGTGTTATTAAATCTTCAAAACCTGCAACCTATTTCTTGCCATCCATCCTAATAGCATACTCGTGTCTTACTTCAGGGCAAATTATCTCAAATTAATTGCTCCAGTCACATTAAGAGAACTTTAAAATCCATAAGTATACCCGCATCCACATTGCACCATGTAATTATTGCACATTTCCGTTTGCCAAATAATGCACTCCTACCCTCTTTAAAAAACACTTTTCCGGTACGAAAATACATGTTTCCTTTGGCACAATTTAAGTCAAAACTAATTACCATTATTCCTCCCAAATTGCAAGATGCAAGACATACACCTCCTCGAGACATCGTTGTTTAACCTCGTTTTACTACAAATTTGAAAGAAACAAAACACGCGTCATGTGTGTTGTTCGAAGTCTAGTTGTAAGCTACTGCACCTGGGAATGCACACAGCCTCATGTTAAAACGAAAAAAAAAAACACCTTTGTAGGTGGTTCCCTGTACCACCCACTTTCCATCACCCTAAGAAACAATCCGTACAGTGTTGTGCACAATCAAATTTTAAATAATAGAAAAGTGCTTCTCATCTTGGCCGTTCGGATTCGACAGAAAATATTGTAGGTCTCATCACCAAGTGTTACCAGACATACGGAACAGGAATGGTTGGGAGTTTTAAGTCACTAGGCCCTGGTTCTCCACAAGCCTAAGTTTATTCATTTTTGTGTACGAATTTCGACCCACAAAACCTGGCGACCGTTGTTGACGACGTTCAAACCTTCCGCACCATTGGAACTACTAGGCCGGAATTCATGTTATTAACCAAACCCGGAATAACGGAAGAGCAGACAAGTCGAGAAGTGCTTCTCGAGGAAGTCCTTGGAAGTCCACATGATTTTTTTTTAATCTACAATCTACAAATCTTGGTAAAATCTTGTTTTTGCACAGTACTGTAAACTCGATACAAAAATATCTATATTCAGCAAGTCTGGTGCTAGCCTAGGAAAAAGCCTTGTAGTTAAACATCATCAGCTGTCACAATAAGGAGGAGAACTTCCTTAATTAATATCGGAAAGCAATTAACGCTAAAACAAAAAAATTAAAAAAATAGATCTGTAGATATCCACGACATTAAAATAGGCCCTGAGGAGGTTTCTAGAAGTTTTTCACTTGTTTCTTTGTTTGTGTATATTTTATAGCTAATCCTAATGTTGATTGGAATGGCGCAATGGCCGACCTGCGGAGTTCCTAACTCGTTGTCCAACTCTGGGAAATTGTAAAATTTTATTGAGTCGTTAGTTTTTGCTTCACACAAGAGCTCTGATCTTGATTTGCTGAACGCGTTGTGCTTGCTGTTTGAAAATTATGATTACTCTCGATCTCGAACTGAGGAGTGAAAATCGTGCCTGAGCCCCAGCTGGAGACCCATCAGCAATCGTGACTTTATGTCACTGTGACATTAGATGACAGAATCTCGTTTCATTTAGAGTGTTTGGTCTATTCAATGGACTTTTAACACACAGTTCTTTGTGTACGATTGTGTGATGGCCGGACTAAAATGCACAGGGACTCCGAACGCCGCGCCGCCATGGTTGGTCATGATTCAGTGCTTCGGCAACAAAATGTGTGCGATAATGCTAATGCTAATCTTTTGTACAAGTAGTAATAATAGCAAAACGTGGTGGAACATGTAATTTGTTCCGCCACCCGTTCCTGCTCCGAAATCAATTTTGAGTGCGGTGGAATATTTTCTATAGAAAAAGTGCATTGGGTGGAAGAATTCTGCGAAACAGAGCAGACAGACAGAAACACTTGTTTAACAATGAACCCTGCCGCAGCCGTAGCCGCAATGGACATCGAATGGTGATAGTATCGTGCGACCTTATCTCCGGGACTTAGTTCAGCTGGTATTGTTGTTGGCAGCCATGTCGATTCATTATAGTCTGGCAAGTAAAAGTGTGTTTTGAGTTTAAAAGGGATAGTGAAATTAATGTGTAGTAAATAGATACAAATCTGGGACTATTTAAGTTTACTTTTATGTTCTAGGAAAATAAATTTGTGTTAAAATTTGAAAGAGCTCGATTTAAAAAAAATCAGAGGAATCACTTTTACTCGACAAAAACTCAGTTTTATTTTATTTAACGGTAAAAAATAGTTATGAACGAAAAATTCAGAACAAATTAGTCTTAAAAATTTGACCACCGATAAATAACAAATTTGACGGAGTTAAGATTAAACAAATCTTTATAATGTTTTTGTAACACAGAAATTAAAAAAGTAGGTCAACTTTTACAGCACCTTTTCAAAATGCAAATGATGTTTCTATTAAAGCGGAAGTGAGACAGAAATTTTCATTTGTGTCAAACGAAGCGAGAAAAATTCAATTTTTCAATGAATGCGTTCAGTGCAATAAGATTAGTTCGATTTTTAAAACGAATAGCTCATGAAGATTTAACAAAATTGATTTCTAATACTAGATAAAAGTGTTCGAATAAATGTGGGTGACAGATATTTAGGGTTTGAAAAAGATTAAGGGTACATTTAATTAAATTGTGGTTAAGTTGTTGGGGCAAATACTTTATTATAAATGCAAAACTTTCAAAAGTGTCCAAACTTTCTAAACTTTGATTTTGTTCGCAATTTTTGACTTTCTTCATTATTTTCTGTCTGTTCATATCGAAATTTTATCAATACAAAGTCGCTTTCTTACTTTTAGAAATCGAACCGTGACTAACTAGCTAACTTCGAAAAATTGTCGACTCTTTTATTTCGTTTCGTGTCTTACAAAAATTTCGAAACTTAAATCAAATTAAATATTGTAGTTATAGAGACTTTTGAAAAAATTAAAGGTGGTTTTCTTCATAGAGTCCGTAGGTCTCTGTGCCTGGCTAGAGCCAAAGGGGTTGAACGGATTTGCTTAAAATTTGGTAAAAAGTCTTTTTAATGTAATTGCATAGAGTAGAAATTCGAAGAAGGTGTAGCCATGATGCAAAAATTTTGTTAAATATTCTCAAAAGGGGCTCTAACGATTTTCATTAAACTCTGTTTATTTACTCGTAGTCCAAAAAAGAATTTCAGTTCATTTTTGTCTAAATTTACAGAATGTTACTCTGAATTAACTCACACAATAGTACTGCATTCATTTTTTCTATATTTTAAAAAAGCTTCTGCTCCTTGTTCTCCATAAAATGTATTCAAATGGTTGACACACGATCTACCACTGCGGAAGCCAGGCTGATACATCGTAAGTTAAAAAAAAAAAAATAACGCCAATTATTGTTATTTTTAAGGTAATCCTACTTTCGAAGATAAACAATCACTGCATTCTTCCAGTTCTTGATATAAGTTTCGTTTTGCCAAATTATTTGTTTCAACGGCTGCAGAATACAAGCATTGTGGCGGGATCCACTTTTCATTAACTCAGTTTTATTTTTTCTTATGATATTTACCGAAGATTCGATTTCTCATACTGCATTCAATGCCAATACCCGTTCAAAACCTGCGAATCTTCATTCAGGAGGGCACAGAAGTTACCCTTCCATCTGCTTAGCTGATCCTCATTTGATATCGAAAGTGTTCCAGCAAAACCTATTACAGAATGATTGGTATTCTTTTTTTGGCAATTCTTAAAATACAATTCTATGATATCTCCTCTTATTGTTGCGTTTTCCGCTAAGAGAAACTTCGGAGCCATCTTCTCCATCAAATACCTAAGACCTCAAGGAAGTGGACTACGATTTAACTTCAAAAGAACTTCATGGTAAACAGTGATCTGACAGAATTCTTTCCAGTACCAGTCAACGAAGCTGCCTAGTGTTGCAAAATGTGGATGTTTTTTGAAGTGCGAATGGTGGTACAGTTGAGTGATTGTTCTAACTTCCGCTTTTGTACAAAACTTACACCATACCATAACCAACTTTCCTTACAATTAACCCAAGAATGATGTCTGTTTTCATCAGCAAATAGCTTATTCTCTTCGTGACCTAATGCTCTGTTGAGAAAGCAGACGGAGAGCTGCTGGAATGTCGCATCCAAACATGTCACTGGCGAAGGAATCAGAACCATTTCGAAACAACAAGAAAATTGCCTTGCTGTACCAAGATCTGCTAGGGGATACATAATATATGGGTGATTCTCCACTAAAAGCTCCTTTTTGTGGCCCCGACCAAATATGGTAAAAAAACATCAATAAATTAAAAATATTTTAAAGTCAATAACAGCGTAAGAAACGTTCCTAACTGGCCCACTTCTCAATTTGAGATATTTGCAAATGTTTAATAAAAAAAAAGTAACATTAAACGGCCAAACGTCATTTCCGTAACGTGTCTCCTCTTCGTTTTAGCACAGAAAAAGTGTTTTATTTAGCTTTTAAATAAAAAAATATTATAATTTGATTGGATTCCCGCATCAAACAAATATAGATAATTTCAATTGTCCTTAAAATAAATTTTATTCATTTATAACAATTAACTTACAAACTTACAAACATGTGTCTCCAGGTATTTGCATCATTTCCGTAAAAAAAAATCAAATGCTTTTAAATTCAAATAAAAGACCGGGAGTTAACAAAATTTAAACTAAATGTAGAAAACCAATCATGTTTTCTTTGAAATATATTCAATAAAAGTGATAATACAACAGTTTCGTGTGAAATTTTGAAGTGAGTGTCTGTATTCATCTCATGTTCCACTAATTACGTCATTTCCGTAAGTGAGTATAATTTTGTTAATTTATAGTAAACAAAAAATATTTTGTAATAGTTTTGTGGCACTATGTTGCACAATTCTTCATACCAAATATCAAAAAATACATACTATTTTGCGTGACTAAAAAATTAAAAAACATCGATTTTCGTCATTTCCGTAGCGTCATTTCCGTATCCTATCGTTGAGTTACGGGAATGACGTGATGGTTACGGAAATGATTTCAATGTGTTTTTCCTTTAATATGTCATTGATAAATTCTAAATAGTTGGTTTTTTTTTACTTTCAATGAAATTGTTTTAGGAACAATGGCTGGTCGTAAAAATAAAACAAATTCAAGCGCAGCAGCTTTGAAGGAAAATTAGAGAAAATCCTGTAAAAAGGAAGCCACATCCCGTTCAAATATCAGGCAAGAAGTGAAACTACTTAAAAAAAAGGTTGTGTGTACTGACGTACGCGCGGTTTCCCTCAGTCTCCATAAGATTCTACCCTTCAAGCGTGCAAGCATTTTGTATTCTAAAAGCATGTCGCTGATAGCGTGTCCTTTTGACATGTCACTGACAGCTGCATAGAAAATTTGTTACCCTCAACGCCGGAAAAGAAGTTTTACTTCAAAAAGAATCGGCACCTACGCAAACAAATAAAGAAGAAGCAAAACCAGGTAATTGAAACATTAAAAACAAAAATAAAAGCATGTCAAAAAACCATGAAAACGCTAAAATAAAAAAAAATACCAACAACTGATCAACTGACACCCAAAACAAGGGTTCAGCAAATTTTGGACTCTAATCCTTCTTCAAAAAGTCCTGAAATAGTTAAAAGATTACTATTTGGTGAAGTTCTTAAGGACCAGTTGGTATTAAGCTATGAAGTTTCGCAAACTTTCGCATGCTTTTGGCTGGAAAAATATTGAAAAAATATAAATCTTTTTGCCGGAAAAGCATTTTAAAAAATCATTGTCTAAAAAATATTACAAGTTTGGGGCGAAAACGTTTACATAGATTACAAGCTGACAAGAAAATGAAAATTTGCGTATTTTTGGAGGAAGACGTAAATAGCCATTTATGTCCTGGCAAAAAGGATTTTGTTTCAAAAGGCAAACAAACAAAACAAAAACGTTACCTGGTGGACACATTAAAAAACTTACATTCAAAATTTATTGAACAACATCCGAACTACAAAGTAAGTTACCAATTCTTTTGCCGTTATCGTCCTTTTTGGATAAAAGAACTAAAAGCTACCGATAGAGATACTTGTCGATGTATGAAACACGCTAACATGGAGCTACTAATTAATAGCTTGCATCAGTCAAAAGTTATAACTAAAAATTCAACAAGCAAACTTTTGAGGACCTTTTGTTGTTCAGATATGACTAAGGAATGTCTTTTAAGGACATGTATTAATTGTAACACTAAAATTAGAAAAATATGCAAAAAAAGTACGAGTAACTAAACAAAATTTTTCCAAGATATAGTCACTGCCTTTGAAAAAGACATAGTGCCATTTCTGAAACATGAAGGAAGAATTTGGCATCAATATAGCGCCATCAAGAAATTGAAGTCCAATTTACGCGAGATTTCAGTGAAAATTATAATGTAAAGTATGCCAACGAAACTCAATCCTTTCACTCTGGCGGTTCTAGACAACAAATTACACTACACACAGTACTTGTGTATACAAAACCTAATGGTATTATGAGTACTGATAGTTTCTGTACACTTTCTGAAAGCCTGCAACATGGCCCTGCGGCACTATGAACACATTTAAGGCCTGTACTTGGAAAACTATCAACCGGTTCTGTTGACTTTAATAAAACTTTAATAAAAAAATATGTTATTGAATTAAAAATATGCTATTTTTTCTTAATTTTAGCAGAAAAAATCATTTCCGTAAGCTATAATAATTTCCGTATATGATATTATCATTTCCGTAACGAAGTCGTCATTTCCGTAGCAAGACAAGATTCGTAAAAACGCTTAAAAACAAGTGGCCGCACTTTTAAATTATCAATTTTTGCGTAATTTACGTCAACAATTAATTGGGCATAATTTTTCCCCCAAATTTAGGTAGGGGCCATTTTCGATGCCAAAAAGGAGCTTTTAACAGAGAATCACCCATATACATTTGTCCCCAAATCCTTCATTTCTAATCCATCCACAGAGTTATCGTCTCAAAACAGCGCACTCCAGCTCTAATTGGGTGAACAACAAAGGCTGCTCGTGACAACATTTATACGTACCTACTGCTTAACAATATCACTACATTCTTGAGTCATTACCATATACCTTCGATTCCTAGCCACGTTACAACTTTGAACCACAAGAGAACATTTTTACGATCCGGTGCAAATCATTTTCATCCCAACACTTAGACTTTAAGAAACTTAAATATATTATGTACTTTCAAGATATGTATGTGCAAAATCATTAATTATATTCGTTCCAAAACTCAACAGCATCAAACTTATTTTATTAGATATTGTGACAAAGGTACACATTTTTTCATTTACCTCCGACCAGGTTTGCGAATTTTGGAATTAAAAAAAACCATTAGTCATACTGTAGATGATTTGTGAACTAAAAAAAAATTTAATTCATAAGTTAGTTAGTGACTTATGATTTAAAAAAAAAAAAATTCATAAGCTACTAAGTGACTTATGAATTAAAAAAAATAATTCATAAGCTACTAAATGACTTATGAATTAAAAAAAAAAATTAATTCACTACCTATTAGTGACTTATGAATTTAAAAAAATGTATTCACAAGCTACTAACTAAGTAACTTATGAATTAAAAAAAAAAATAATTCACAAGCTATTATGTGACTTATGAATTAAAAAAAATTTAATTCATAAGCTAGTTGGTAAATTGGAAATGTTTAAGCTTGTTTTGACTACGTAATTATTTAATTATTAACGAAAGTAGATTTCAAGCTTTTGTGTGTCATAAAATTATCATGCTCGCTTATAAATTTTGCAATTATTCATGTTTTTAATCAGAATTTATCCATTAGCTTATGATTTAATTTTTTTTTAATTCATAAGTCACTTACTTTCTCATGACTTAAATTTTTTTAATTCATAAGTAACTTAGTAGGTTCTAAATTAATTTTTTAATTCATAAGTCACTAAGAAGCTTATGATTTAAATTTTTTTAATTCATTTTGCAATTTTAATTTACACCTGCCTTTTTTCACTAATAACCTAAGGCAATGTGAAATTTCTATGAGAATTGAATATGAAAATCCACTGATGAGAACACAAATCGGATACCAAAGAAGACTAATATCAAAGGAGTCTCAAGATACAGACTCAATCTGTCTTCTGTGCAACATGAGCAAGATCCCCGAAGAGCATATGCCCGTGGCTCTTAAATCCTTCTGTAGCGATAACCACATAGGTAGATATGCAGTTCGGTTCCCGGGAAAGAAACATTGGACGATTCATCCATTTGTTGAATTCCGGGACGATATCGCCTTTTCTACGATTCTACGTTCAAAAAGGAAGCTGCCAATTGAAATCGAAGACAACTAGAGCAGGAGTTAAACAATCTAGAATGCGTCCATTTTTTTCGAAATTTTTACTTCAGTATAACCAGAGTCAGTACACCAAATCCATGTCATCGATATTTGCTATTGGAAGGGTAGAAGAAGAAGATGTCTCTAAGAGTACTTCCAGCACTGGGGCTTTAAAAGTAACTCAGGAAAATCCGAATTAATTTTTATTAGGAGATCAATAGACTCAGGAAGTAGAGGAGAAGCAAAATACAGAGACACAAGATTACCCTACCCGATGCGATGGAACTAAAGTGTCACAAAAATATAACAAATGCCTGATAGAACAGTTCATCAAGTTATATCGGTTCAATCGTCATACAGCAGCTGTACGAAGAAAGAGCTATTTCGTTTT
Source organism: Philhelius festivus (assembly GCA_963931855.1). Classification (NCBI taxonomy): domain Eukaryota; kingdom Metazoa; phylum Arthropoda; class Insecta; order Diptera; family Syrphidae; genus Philhelius; species Philhelius festivus. The sequence goes on along the minus strand of OZ007557.1, from coordinate 13,975,996 downwards.
CGAGCGCTCCATCCACTAGTGGGAAAACGGTCTCATCCAAAATACGAAGTTTCTTCTATACAACTAGCTTATCAGACCAGTAAACATAAACTGCTTTCTTCTGATACACTACAACTAGATCCCACATGAACAAGCTGGCAATCTTAGGAATGTCTTGCGGATCGCCTGTATACCTAGGGAACAAGTCACCAATTAGAAATGAATTTAGTTTTGACATTTTTGACCAACACCGATTAAGCCTGGGGATTCTATCCGAACTTTAATGGTACTGTATATTCAGCTAGGATCGGAACTTTAAACCAACTATATTGAACTGGAAAACTGAAAAATGGAATACGATTTAACAATTAATTGGACTTTACCGATTTTTCTTGCTTTCTTAGGTCTGACTCTGCACCCTCGAAACTGCCTCAATTATTACCCAAAAAAGGTATCAAAATATTTGCAACATCAAGTCTCAGACTATTGAGATTTTTCTTGTGAAATTATTGGAAGCTATAGCTCTTCCACCTTTGCCTTTTGTGTTTGTCATTAAAGATAGTATTTTTGTTAAAATAAAAATGCATATAAATTGACGGAGCATTTGTGAAGCTTGAAAGTCCATTTGTTTGGTGATTTTGATAGACAATAATGCAGTTTTTTCTTGTTGGGCTTTGTGTGTATGACAATGTTGCTTTGGCACAAAGACTGTAAAACTTTTTCTTTTACAGCGGCGACAGCGGTGTTTCGTTTTGCATCTGTTATCTATTGTTAATCTGCTAGTAGATTTCAGCTTACAATGTTGGTCTGCCTGAGGACATAAGTTCAATGGATTAGTTGTTTATCATGGGCATCTAGCTTTTTTACATATTTTAAGTTTCCGTGGAAATAGATATTTTCCATATACAACATGCGGTCGACCACCCTTCAATTTATTAAATATTTATATAATTTTTATTAAATTTTCATCAAATATTTTTTTTTTTCGTTTCTTTACAGCTCCTCAGCTCACTGGCCACCGACTTGGATATAATGCTAAATGACCTTCGGTCATCTCCTAGTTCTCGCCTCCTGTCGCCAGCCTCACGTTCGCCAAACTCATCATCGCCAGCCACGGTAGGCGGCGGTGGTGGTAGCGGTAGCGGGAGCCTTGCCAGTTCCGAACTCAATGCCAGTTCCGCATTCCTGCGAAGCAATCAGTCTGTACAAATAATTCCATCGCAATCGGTGTCGACGGCAACAACTGTCGTAACTAGAGTAGCGTCTCCTGTCCCAGAACACCGCTATCACCATTACTACTATCAGCAGCAATATTCAACTCACAACCTACAGCAGCAGTCTCATCGTCTCAATCAGGACTTCTACTACCATCGTTTCCACAACTCAAACCATCATCGTTCAAATGGATTGCGGTCAGGTAATGCACATGCAACAGCAGCACAATCGTCATCCTCCAGCCAGAACACCAGCCGAGGAGCATTCCAATCAATAGTGACTACCATTGCCACCGCATCAACCACAGCCGGATCCAGCCTCAGCTCCCAGCAGCATCAGACATCAGCAGCAGTAACAGCGACTTCGCCAACACTACTGGGGTGAGTCTTGTGTGTGTCCTTTGTGCAATATTTATGTCTCAGATATACGGACTATGTGTTCTTTTTCCTGGATACATTCTGGCCGTGACCAGAGCTACCTTTACATGAATAGTATCTGTAGTATTGTCGACCCCTTTTGAATCTTTTATATGTGCAACCAATGTTTGTGGTCAGCAATTACTTTTAAGCGAAACCAGCAGCATAGTGGCAGCGAGCTAAGGATGAACCTGGACATCCTTAAACTTCAACTTTTATAGTATTTCTGTTGGTTTGAGGGGTGTGGCGTTTCATAGGTAGTGGGCGAATAAATGGACATGGACTGGACAATGAACGATTTAATTTCAATTCTTGTGCATTATTGATGGCGAATCGAGCATAAAAATGTTTTTTTTTTTTGTTTATTGTTATTTTATAGAATCAAGCTTTTAAGGTTTCCGAACGTGTTGAATACCAAAAATGAACCTTTTTTGTTCAAATGATGTCTCGGAGGGTTCTTCTATTCATTGAATTATTTGATGACCACGAGATTTTTTCCCATTATTTCTTATTATAATTATTGGTAGAATGCAGAAGTTGCGTCCCTAAAATGGCTCTCGCATTATAAATTTTGAAAATATCCAGACATTTTTCAAGATCATTTCTTAAACAACATTTTTTCAACTGCCTTGGCATTTTTCTAAGATTTAGTTAGCAAATATAAAACTCCCAAAAACTTGTATAATAAGTTTTCTAAATTGTCAATTTTCAACTTCGCAGAAATGTTAAAGCATGTAGATTGTAGAGTTGTTTATACATATATCCCCGGGAACATTTTTTAAAGGCAGCCAAACTCCCAAAAAGACCTAGTGAAGAGTTTTTGAAGAACTTATTATAATTTTGGCATCAAAAAAGGCTGTAAGATAAAAAGCCAATTGTGGAACCATGGGCATGTCAAATGTTATTCCAAGAAAAATTTTGAAAATGAGGCATACGTCATTTGAAGAACGAAAGCTTCTCTCTTGTCGGACATACGACAGTAAGGCTTTCTTACCAATAGGTCCACTGGTGATCTGATGGCATATCTCACCGAAGAGTGGAACAGATCTTTACATTGTTTGGGAGATACCAATATTATTGCCCTTGATATTTCTAAAGCATTTGATAGAGTTTGGAATCAGCTCTCTTATCGAAAATGCTTGCAATTGGAATTCCTGTATCTCATCTTCGTTGAATTAGAAATTTCATTTTGAATCGCTCTATATAAGTTGTATTGTATTGTTTCAAGTCTTTTATACATGAAATAAATGCTGGTGTGCCACAGGGCTCCGTTTTGTCTCCGACTCTCTTTTTCATATTTTTCAATGATCGTTTGTCTGAAACTTCTAATACAATAAATTGTTTATCTGACGACAGTTCTTTTAGCTTCTATTATATGTAGTTTTCCAGATTCACGTCCTTGTCCTTCGGATGTGGATAAAAAGAACGGCAGCGTATGATAAGCTCATTAAATTTTGATCTCGTTAGTATTGTCAAATGCCGTCTAGAATTTAATGAATCAAAACTCAATGCTGTCTTTGGTCGTTAAAGCGTAATTCAGTGTTTTTATTACATTCCTCCCCTTAACAATTCAACTGTAATACTAGCACTTCAGGGAGTGCCCATCAGTTTATCCTTAAGCCCACTTTCGGTTGTTTTGTTCAATTCAGAGATTCCTTCTTTAACTGCACTACACGAATGTGGAATTCTTCACCCGGACCAATATTTTTCTCCCATTATAATATTCACATTAAAAACCAAGGTCCATCGGAATCTCCTTTAAAATCTTCTCCAACTTTCCTAAATCGGTAGCACAGTGCTCAAACATTTTATAGTTTTCTTTTAGTTCGGGCAAGGTAGGTAGGTAGGTTGGAGTGGCTGTCTAGTTGTTGTTGACTCACTTAGACCTCAAGGATCCGTTGTGATACCACTAAAGAAGTTACTCATGGGAGAGTAATGAATTTAAACAAACCATTTCGTGCTTTTAATGAAGTTAGAGAGACATTTTGTGTCGATCGTTGCCAGTTCACTGGTATTATTGAAGAAGGGATTACCGAGATAGTTATTCCTTCTATTGGAGAGTGCTGGACATGTACATAGAAGGTGTTGGACTGTTTCCTCTTCCTCCTCGTCCATGCAGCTTCTACAGAAGTCATTTGTGTAGACTCCTAGCCTCAAAACATGTCTACCTATGAGGCAGTGTCCAGTTATAACTCCGATTGTAGAGCTTATATTTTGTCTGCTCAGGGAGATCAAGCCTATTGACCGTATTTGTTTGGTTGCCAGGCAGGTGGTACCCTGTGACCATCTAGCATTTGTTGATTCTAGAGCATGTTGTTTGAGTAGATATTTGCATGTAGCAAGTGGTGTTCCTATGTTATGTTTTTGTCTAACAGTAGGCAGAAGTGTTCCGTTTTTGGCGAGCTCATCGGCCTTGCAATTTCCCGGAATGTCTCTGTGGCCCGACACCCAAATAAGGTGAATATTAAACTGTTCTGTCATCTCATTCAGAGATGATCGACAATCGTGGACCAATTGAGAGTTAGTGGAGACAGACGCGAGAGATTTGAGGGCGGCTTGGCTGTCCGAGAAGATTCGTATATCCTTGCAAGATATAACGTTTTCTTTGAGCCAGGATAGTGCCTCTTTAATCGCCATTACTTCCACCTGGAATACACTACATTGATTGGGAAGTCTATATGAAAGACTGAGATTCAGTTGTTTCGAATAGATACCACTTCCAACGCCGTAATCGGTCTTTGAACCGTCTGTATAGAAGTGTAACGCATTGTCTTCCAGGGGTCTCTCTTCTTCCCAAGACGATCTTGAAGGGATGGAAACAAGGAAGCTGTTATCGAATACCATTTTTGAGGTGGTATAGTCTAAGCGATCTGGGATAGATCTGAAATTGTCTAAGATAGTAGTATGACCAGTATTTTTACTGATCCATTGAGAGGTGGCTCTAAGCCTCACGCATGAGTTGGCTGCCACCATTTTGGAGATGATGTCAAGAGGTGTTAGGTTTAAAAGCACTTCCAGGGCTGCGGTTGGTGTTGAGTAGATTTACCATCTTGTCCAGTGCGGTCCACCATACGACAACTCCATAAATGAGTATCGGTCTGATTACCGAGGTGTATAGCAAGTGGGTTATTTTTGGGGAGAAGCCACATTTTGATCCTATTACCTTTTTACAAGTTAAAAGCGCTACGGTAGCCTTTTTTACTCTTTCATCAATATTTGCCTTCCAATTTAGTTTTTTGTCTAAAATGAGGCCTAAATATTTGGCTTGGTCGGAAAAGCTTAATGGTATTCCTTTAATCTTGGGTAGGTTAATCTGAGGAATTTTGTACCTTCTCGTAAAGAGTACTAATTCTGTTTTATGTGGATTGACGTCCAAGCCACACTGCTTATGCCACTTTGTAAGCCTATTTAAGGCATTTTGTAGGAGTTCTGAGAGAACTTGGGGATGTTTCCCAGATACAGATATTGCAACGTCGTCAGCATAGGCAATCACCTTGAAACCCTCTGCTTCCATTGATGTTAGTAGTTCGTTTACTACCATGTTCCATAAGAGAGGCGAAAGGACCCCACCTTGGGGGGTACCTCGATTCACCGATCTGGTGGTAGTAAAACTTCTCATGCTGGAAATTATTGTCCTGCTTTTGAGCATAAGACTTATAAGGTCTATGAGTGATTTCTCTAATTTCAGCTTGTCAATTGCTGTTGTGATCGCCTGGTAGCTGACGTTGTTGAAAGCTCCTTCGATATCTAGGTTGTATTCTTTGTATTTGAGGGAATATTCAAGTTCGGGCAAACTAACGGAGGAAGTTTTGCTTTGATTCCCAGTCGCTGCCCATCAAACACAAAAATGATTCTGAGGTCCTGATGCCTCTTGCAAGGAAGTGACAACATCTCCAAGAATATCTCTTGTCGTAAAAACTGATACTCATCTTCTAACAGCTAGCACTGGCACTAAGGGGCACAACAATCCTTCCCAACAGGATGGTTTAAGCGGATTTCTTAACTTTTTAGACTCGACTTGCATATAAAATGTTTTGTAAATATTTAAGGCTAAAAGAAACAGATTGTAGGATTGCTAAACTGTACGCACACAAACACTGACTACTGTACTTCTGATGTAGGAATCAGTAAGGATTTTAAAGTTCTTCTTCCATCTAGGGCGTATAAAATTGTGATGGGAGAATTCAGCACATCCATCTTTACTGATGGCTCAAAGGTGGAGTGTGGTGTCAGTTTGGGAATTTATCTGGGTCTTAAAATGTCTCTAGTTCTTTTCGGCTACCCGATTCTGTCAGTGTCCTTCAAGCTGAGTTATTGGTAATAAGGGAAGCAGGCTTTTGATCAGCCATCCATAGCTCACTTGCAAGCAAAGCTAACATTCCTCTTTGGCTTCTGAAGGTCAAAATCTTCTCAAATTATCTCACAGAATCCGACTGTAAGTGGAGCAGTTTTACTAACTGCATTATATCTAGTAAGATAAAGCCCATTTATAAGTCCTGAACAAATTACCTAATATACAGACCCAGGCAAGACAAAGCCAGGGTAGTTGCAACATACACGGAATACTTGTCAATAGGGCAGCATGCAACGTAGCTGAGCATTCCTTGCAATACTCGCTGTCGTACTTGGGATCAGCAGAAAAGGGAAACAGTCATTCATTTCTTTTGTAACTGTCCTACACTGGCCACAATGAGAGCCTAACTATTTGGCAAGTCATTCCTCGACGAATATAACGAACTATCTGAGCTGAAGGTCAAAAACTTGATCTCTTTTCGTTTTCGTAACACTACGAAGTGGCTCTGAGACGAGCTTCATAGACTTTTGTAACGGCTGCCGTAAGCTAGCGAACTTCAAGTAGAGAGGAGCTCATGAATTCCTCATCATATTCGATTAAATCCACAGTTCAAATGAGTTTATGGTCACTGAGCAAGGCTGCTCGTGGCCCCATTTCTTCATATCTAAGAAGCCGTTTGGACTTGGACTTGTGCCTTTATTTCATTTATTCTATTATACCTCTTAAACGGTTATTGAAAAGTAGTTCATACGAAACTTGTACGAGGACGGGTCAATAAGTCCGTGACTTTTTGAATTTCTGACCTCTTTACTGAAACAGCAACACTGCTCCTGTCAACAGGCATCTGTCAGTTGACTGCTGTCAAAATTTAAACTTGCTGCGTCAGTTAGTTTGTGTTTGACAGCTATTTTTATCAGACTACTCACTAATTTGAGGAGAAAATGAATTTCGTGTGCTTATTAACCATTATTTCTTGCGAAAAAAAAACATTACCGAGACCAAGGCTAAGCTTGATAAATACTATGGGGACTCTGCACCATCGATTTCAATGGTAAAAAAGTGGTTTACTGAATTTCGTTGTGGCCGTACAAGCACTGAAGATGCCGAACGTCCTGGACGCCCAGTTGAGGTCTCTACACCCGAAACAATCAAAAAATTCACGATATGGTGTTGGCCGACCGAAGATTTAAAGTGCGAGAGATTGTGGAAGCCGTAGGGATCTCGCATGGCTCAGTGGTTTCAATTTTGAATGATCACTTGGGCATGAGAAAGCTTTCCGCAAGATGGGTGCCGCGTTTGCTCACAGTCGACCACAAACGCAATCGTGTAACAACTTCACAGGAAGGTTTGGCGTTGTTTAATCGCAATATGGAGGAGTTTTTGCGCCGTTTTGTAACCGTGGACGAAACATGGATCCCCAGAGACCAAACAACAGTCAAAACAGTGGGTTTCTAAGGGTGAATCGGCGCCAAAGAAGGCCAAGGTGGGTTTCTCAGCCAATAAAGTTATGGCGACTGTTTTTTGGGATGCACGCGGGATAATCCACATTGACTACCTTCAAAAGGGAAAAACAATCAATGGGGAATATTATGCCAACTTATTGGACCGATTCAATGACGATTTGAAAAAAAACCGACCTCATTTGGCCAAGAAAAAAGTTCTTTTCCACCAAGACAATGCAAGGTGCACACATGTGCAGTTGCCATGGCAAAAATCCATGAATTGGGCTATGAATTGCTCCCTCATCCACCCTATTCTCCAGATTTGACTCCGAGCGACTACTTCTTGTTCCCAAACCTGAAGAAATGGCTTGGTGGAAAAAGATTTGACTCCAATGATGAGTGTCATCTCGCAAACAAAGGCCTATTTTGAGGATTTCGACGAATCATTTTTTTTGGAAGGGATACAAAAATTGGAGAAGCGTTGGACAAAGTGTATAGAGCTCAAGGGAGACTACGTTGAAAAATAAAATTATTTTTTTATCAAAAAATCTGTGTTTTATTCCAAAAGTCACGGACTTATTGACCCGCCCTCGTAGGTCATATGATCCTCCACAAAATCGATTGAGAAAGTTTAGTGTTACGATTAATCGCTTAGAAGATACCGCCATTTAAAAAAAAAAAAACCTTAAATGTCGTGATTATTGTATAATTAGTAGCTTATTTTTTAAGCTTAGTACAGACCATAGACGAATCTGACAATATCTTCAGTTCTGCCAGGAGAAAATATGTCCAAATTGTCTTACAATCGTGTGGACTTACAATTTTGTCAGAATTCTGTCAGGTGGCCATTTGACAATGAAAATGTCCTATATCTTGCAATGAGCTGAACACGTCTAAGCACACATTTTTTTATCATTGTCAGGCAATTAAGACATAATCAGACTCCTTGGAAATTGTCCTATGTCGTTGCTTGTTGCATCTGACAATTGCTAATAATTTCGTCATTCCTGGTGGTGAAAAATATTTGAATTGCTACTTTCAAATTATTTAAATTTTTTTTTGGTAAGATGTAAACAAATAAAAAAAAGTGGAAGACAATGCATCATTATTACGATCGCAGCCAGATAAGCCGCTGCCATGTCAAAAAATGTTAAAATCATTCAGTGGCATTGGGAAAATAAAGTTTAAACAATTTTAAATAAACCGAGATCTGGCATCGTGTGAACTGACAATTTTCAACCTGAAAACGAACAAGAAAAGTCATTACCGGGGCACTGACCTTGACAATAAAATTGTCAGAATTTGGAACAAAATCTGGCAATCGTGTGAACAACTGTAAAGGTAGTTGCCTATTGTCAGATCATTGGGAGTTCCTTGTCAAAAATTGACAGATCTAACAATATTGTAAGATGTGACTATCGTCTGTACTCAGCTTTAGTCATTTTTGTCAAATGTACTGCAAACGCGAGTTATCAGAAATAACACAAAACCTCTGCTCTTTTTAGATTACGGCTTTTCCCTTAGCCTTACTATTCCAAAAGCTTAGTTTTAGAGAGAAATACGGATGTAGGTCAGGCACCCAAACGGAATTTGTGTATCCAGAAATGAAGACTTATGTTGGTTTTCGACTTAATTTAGTGTATATTTTAATATTGATGAAGAACTGTTTTTATGGTTTATGCCTATTAAAAGAGGTCTTATTCCGGTCCCTATCCGGTGTACCCGAGCAACTGCAGCTTTCCATCCTCTGCTATCCCGACCGCGCTGCTTCTAGTCATCTAGACCAAGTGTTCTCCCATCGGCGATGGCTTGTTCTTTAAACCGCAGTTTCGGTCTTTCTTGTGGTTGTGGAGGCTGTGATTCGAAAACTCTTTGCTAGAGCATTGGTGTCTATTCGCTTGATTTTCTTAACTTTTTGACTTTCTCATCTTGTTCAGCTCATAGAGTTCCCTGTTCACCGTTCGTTGTTCTTTCTTCTTGATTTGCCCTCCACACACTCAGGCCCAAATGTCCATCAAAGAATTTTTCTTTCGAAATAGCCCAGTTTCATCTCTCCCTTTGTGCTTATAGTCCAACACTCGGTGCCACAAAGCAGGACTGGAAGTATAAGGGTTATGTAGACCGTGCACTTTGTCTTATGAGTGAGGAGTTTCGAACCCATTTGTTTCACCAAATTTAAGTAGGAACGGTTTGCTAGGGTAATTCTTTGTTGGATCTGCAATTACTACGTTACTTTCTTCAAGTTTTTGTTATCAATTTTACCCGAAGCAGTGGATATATATTTTTTTTGTTGATAGCATTTACTTAGTTTCGTCTTCATTTCATTCAGACTAAGAAGTCCAGCCTGCTCTTCAATCGCCTTTAATGAATCTACTAAAGAACTTTGGGAACGGCAAATGGTGTCAATATTTAGACAGATTTGTTGAATAGAGAGCCTTCTGTGTTAATGCCTGCCCTTGCACACTACCTGCTCTAGAACTTGATTACAGATGTCAAAGGATACCGCTTCTCCTTGCCGAAACTCTGTGTATGTTTTTAATAGTTCAGAAGAGCTGTCCCGTAGGTGAAGATTGCACCGACTATTTTCCAATGTCATGCGTAACAATTGGATAATTTTTTCCGGAATTCCGAATTCGGCCATCACCATATACTCGTAGAGCTCCTGAGTTGAATGCTATCAAAAGCCGCATAGCTTTGAAGTCGATGATGCTTAGTCTCGTTGGTGAAATTCGTTGGTCTTTGCCAGAATTTCCTTCAATTTGAATATTTGGTCTACGGTCGATCTTTCGAGCCAGACGCCAGATTGATACTTGCCGACTTAAGTATTACAAAGCGGTTTAAGTGCATTAGATGGGATCGTATATCTGACATTGGGATATGACTCGATAGTTCTTGCAGGGCATAGGATTGTCTTCTTGTAGATAGGGGAATAGAGCTGATGGGCCAATCATCAGGCAAGGCTCTTTCCACTCATATTTAATTCAAGATTTGATGCGTCTACCCTACCAAAACATCACCTCCATTTTTGAAGAGCTCTGCCTGCTAGGAATTAGATCCTTCGGTATTGTTGTTCCTAAACTTATTTATAACTTACCTCTTCTATACTGGTGAAACTGCTTCTTTATATTATTCATTTAAACCCTGGTAAAAACTGGAGTCCAAAGTGAGGCGAATTGCGTAATTGCATGCATTTCGGTATAGGAGTTTTTTTTAATACCAACTTACCTTCTTAAAGCAATTTTTCTTATTAACTGCCCGCCTCAAAACATTTATTTAACTATCAGTTTGAATTTCAAAATATCTATTTGAATTAATGCAGATATCGTGAGTCAAAACTCTCAATCTTTTGATCAGATAAAGTGATACTCGTACACTTCCTCTAGCTCATAATCCAGCTATTAATAAAATTCAATAAAAAACATAAATACACTTAACCCATTCAGTAAGACCTCTCTGTTCCGAATTATATCTCGATCATTTCACATAATCCTTCCTCAATCCACGACACAACACGACCTGTACCTATAATAGATATCTACTCGTATTTAAAAAAAAAAAACTGTAAAACAATTTAAAATTACAACCGATCAACACCGTCGAAAACAAGCTTCTCGTAAACTCTAATTTGCATAAGTCAACAATCAAAAAGATCGGATTCCATAGGTGTAATCAAAAATGTTGCATGCGCCACTTTGAAGACCTAACTATGATGCGAGCTGTGTTCGTCGTACGAGTGTCGCGGACTTAGCATGTCGCCGTGCCGCGGCCGCCACAACTATATACTCGGAGATACCTGTTAACTTACTCCGCACTGTACCTGTGGGGAAAACAAATTTCTACCACTTTTGACACTAATTGACAGATTGGCATTCGGTATAGGAGGTAGTAGCCGACAGTAGTCGCCGTTCGTCGTCCGACGTTAGCGTCGCTGCTTCGACCAAATCGCACCTCACCGCACCTAACTGCTCCTCGGACATCATACGTCGTTGTTGTCCGCCAGTGCTGGTCGGACACTCGCTTAAACACTTTGAGCAGTACCATGTAAAGTTCTCGCAGTCGTCGTCGTAGATACAAGATACAATCAAAATATGCGCGACCTGGTCTGGAATTGGTCTAGAGGCGGCTTATGATTCGTTCCAGCTAAAGCACCGCACTTTCGCTTTTTTATTTATTTATTATTTTTTTTTTCGACAGCATCTCAAGCCTTTCGATGTGCGATTATTAAGCAGATTTGATTTAAGCTCAGTCACGGATCATATAATTGTTTTCATTTGAATTTAATTGGCATAGCCTAGTGAGGGAGGAGAGCCAGCAGAGAGGCAGACAGTAATTGACAAGTGTTTTTGACGTGTGCCCGAAATAACACTTGACTTGATAGCAACAAAAAAAAGATTGTTATGGCAATCAGTTGAAGCAGTGTGTAAGTGGTGATTTACGAATTCGTGCGCTAAAGCGGCAGAGATATTTTTTTGTTTTCAAAACAGATGTGTTTTGTCTTTTTGACCTTTTTCTAAAAAAAAAAAAATAAAAGAAAAACAAAAAGTAAACTAGAAAGCACTGGTTTTGTTGAAAAGATATAACCTGTTGATATAGCCAGGGGCTTGATGTGATCTTGTCTATGCGGCCTTTCATTGAACGTTATCTGCAAAACAAATTGCTTTTTGAAGGATCATTGCGTAAGCTAGCAAGTGGAAAAAGTTAATTTAACGGTTACTTAATTTGTTTGACATATTTTTTTTTATGGACTTAAGTTGTGATTGTGGGATAATGTGACTGCGGATGGGTGTGATGGGCATTTGAGGCGATAAAGTTGATAGCTTTTGATTTTTTTGAGATTTGAGTGTCAGGAAATGCAATTAGGTGAGATGGTAGAAGGTTTTTTTTACTAAACTTTTAAATATGGATGTTCATTTAATTGTATAAAGAGGAAGGTATGTTATTTGCAATGGAAAACGATATTAGCCAAAAGGGCGCCACGGCTACGGTTGCAGCGCCATATCCTTTTCATAAAATTTTCCATGACCAATTCATACATTTGCGGCTGTATGTCCTCTATAACTTCACGAATTCCATCACAATGGCCAATTGTGATCACCTCTTCGAGAAATAACACTATCAGGAAACTTTTCATGCAAAATTGCGACTGTTTCGTTGCTTGTGTGGCACAAAGCGCCCTCCACATCAATATCTTCCAATTCCGATCATACAAAATAAATAATCTAAGCTCAGTAGCGCAATCCATTCACCGTAACAGGTGCACCAGCCTCATTTTCGAATAAGCAAGGTCCAATCACACCCGCCTTTCCAAAAACCGCACCAAACAGTGAAAAGTTGAGGGTTGAGGGGCTTTTCAATCATTCTTGGATCTCACGAGCCCCAAATGCGACAATTCTGCCTATCAACGTAGCCTTCGAGGTTAAAATGGGTCTCATCACTAAAGATGATTTTTCGATGAAAATCCGGATATTGTTGATGTAGGTACTTCAAGGACCCAATCAGCGAAGATACGACGTTGCTGGTGATCGACCGACTTGAGTTCCTTTGTAAACTGAACTTTTAAAAGTCTTTAGACCTAAGTCTTTATGAAAATTACGTTTGTGATGTCGTTTGTTAAATGCATAATTCCAAAGATCGACGAGGAATCGACAAACCTGGGTTTTCGTCAGCACTACGGGCTACAGCAGCAATATTCTCAGTTGCGACGCACACGTTTTCGATCACTAACTTGTCCCAACAGCTTGCTTTTCAAACTGTGGCTACAAAATATTCACCATTTTGTAGTGAATTTTAACAATTTCTATGCGTTGTTAAAGGGTGTCGTAGTTTTTCACTTGTCAAATGTCAACAGCTTCAGAAGTGACAGCTTACCAATTAGCGGGCTATACAAAATGAAACTTCTTATTGGACAACCCTTTACTTTTTTTATTCCTTTATTCTGAATTTTTATTTATTAAACATTTTAATTTTCAGGATTTCAAAAAGAATCAGCAAATAGCCTGCTCATATTGACCACAAGAAGCTCTTGAAAGAACAGTAGGGGAAGAATTTTAAAGGAAAAACTTGGTTTTCTTCTTTTTATCAACGATTGTTATGATCTGGACTAAGACCACCACTCTCCCACTTAACTGATTGATCTTAAGGCTCGACCTGCTGTGGGGCTCGCTTGATGGATTTCAAAAAATATCGAAAGGCTTCCCAGTTTTGTAAGAGTGTTGTTCCATGTCCGATGAAAACTTCTTGCAGCTCTTAGATTTGTTGGATGCAACAGTTTTTAAACCTAGCTATTTTCCATAAAAGATTTAGAATGTCGTTTGCTATTGACTTTTTAAACTGGGTTCTCAGGGAATCTTTTTTTTTGTACATGGCAATGCCATCTAAGTATCTGCTGTATATTTTCAAAGATGGTATTTTAAATGTAGAGGATTCTTCGGATTTTCTTCCGTATTCGATCAAGCTTTGTCAATCATGTTGTCATGCGAAGGATCAACTACCGTCAATTTACACCCGTACGATTTATACCTTGTCTAACAAGTAAGCGCCGTGTGAACAACTCCACGTGTCGAGTCTTCTTACAGCATTTTTCGACGACAGATACAGAATATGGCAAAGTTTTCCCGTCACTTCATTCATCCTACGTTTACACGATGCTTGATGTTGCCACCACAAGATCGTTCTCTATTAATTATAGATCCGAGATACTTAAACTTTTCGCTCTTGAGAAGCTCTTTTTAAATCATATAAATGTGGAATAGAACTGTGCGGACTCGAAAGTGGGGAGTATAGGAATTTTGTCTTTTTTCGCGGTAATGCCGTACCCATTTTCCTCTAGACCATCCACTCATATACGAGTACCAAGGATCTAGGACCTTCACGTATTATTATTACCGCTCCATCGTCAGCATAGAATACTCAATTAACTTTCGGGTTCAACACTATACCTTCAAGCAAAAACCCAGAACTGTTAAATAAAGAGCAAAGGCCTCAAGGCGCTTCCCTGATGCATGCCAACTTTGATTGGAAACTCTTCGAAGACTTCTGTGCGGAATCTTACCTTTGTTTTAAATTATTCGTTCATGTCCATTTCCATCCGCACGTAGACTTACGGAAATCCTCGTAGCCTTAGGGTATCACATCAGATCTCGTGGTTTTAAAAATTAAGCAACACAATTTGCAAACACGGATATTTTTCTATTTTTACTCTCATACTCTGGATTGCATCTTTGGTTGATTAACAACCTGAACAAAAAAAAAAAAAAAAAAAAAAAAAACTGGCACTGGTCGTCAGTTAGCCGTATCATATTTACAAGTGGGCGTTGTTGACAAACGTGTTCAACTACTTGTGATGTCATTCAGATGTGTGCTTCGGCCTCGCTGTCATTGCTTCAAGCGGTCGGTCCAATTTTCGGCCATAGTGTTTTGAGTGTTCGCCCCGAGCTCGTCCAAGGTAGTTGGCTTGTAAGCTTGCTTTTGATGATTGGTGGAACAGTTGTGGATTTTTGCTTGTTGACATAACCGCTGAGCCAAAGGTGGGCCTTGTCCTAGAAGATGACTTTTTGGCGAAAAACCTAATCTACGGCCAGCATTTCCAGCGCCCAACAAGCAAACTCACGACGTTGCTTATGTTGGTCCGGAAGAAATGGTAAACCCTACTGAATATTTTGACATCATTGCTTTCTGGTCACCCTATACAAAGATAACATCTTGTATTCTTAAGGAAATAACTAAACATCTTAAATGTCCTTCTTGAATATCCCAGTAACCCAATTATTATCTAAACATACACCTAACCTTCTTAATAATTATGAAACTTGAATATTAAGCAGTAAAACCATAATCACAAGCATCCATTAATACAATCAGAAAATCGAATCAATTTTATATACCTATCTCGCTCCCCATGGGCATCCCCAACTCATTTCTAATATCTAAAATCTAATAATATCCTCTTACAACGATACGATAATTTACCAAGTTTGATGTTTCTCCCCCACCCACTCAAATGGAGAACCCCGCAAAAATATAAAACATCTTCAAGTCTCGAGGGAGGTTATCCTTAAACTTTCAAACATTTTCCTCTAGTGCAGTCCATATACACACAAACATCTCATGTCAAAGAGCAAAAACTTAAACCCCATGTCTTCTTCAAAACAAACACACACACACACCCACACATACACATGTCCTTTTGTTTGTCGATGCCAAAAACAGGACAAATAAAAGTATAAGTTTCTATAAAGTGCTTCGCAGCCATATTCGCAGTAATTCTAATGATCGAATGAGTATGTCCTTGAAGTTGAAGGCACACGGTTGCGAAAAGCGCCAAAGCAACTGCTTTTATGGGTTTTGGGTTGATGATGTCTTTTAGTTTCTTGTTTTTTTTTTCTTATGAGAAGTTTAATTTTCACTTCTTGTATCCTTTGGACCCTGAAGCGAGGACAAAAGCATGACGCACGATTGCCCAAAAAAGGGTTTTTCAACTTGTAGAAAATTTATTACATTATACTTTTAGTACGTATACAATCTACAAAGTAATATCCTGAGTTGACACAAATATAGTTGGAGTGGTAAATAGCGGCGACTGCCAGCGGCGGTGGCGTGGTGGGAGTGATGGAGGAAATGACAAAACATTGTCAACAAGGACATTTAAATGTGTGTTCTAACGCGCCATTGCTCAAGCGAACGATGGGGTTGAAAATGATTTAACCAGTAGTTATATTCAGGGACGGATTAGGGTATGTGCTTGAAGGTCCACTGTAAGCACAGAAGTTCTTGGAAATTTATTAAAGTTAACTTGGGTATTTAAATATGAAAAGTAGGGAGATGATTGTACTAGATCTAGGGGTTTTGCTTTCAAAGATTTGAATAAATAAACAAACATTTTTCGAGATTAAAATTTGACCAAAATCGATTTGAAGAGATCCGATAATTCCATAGATATCGCAAGCATAGAAACAAAAATTGTTCATTTCTTAATCTTGGGACAAATAAATACATCCCAGGGTCACTTATGTATGTCAACAAATTTATCCTGTTCCCCTACAGACCTATCTTCTAATTTTCATAACTTTTCTTCAAATTAATGAATATATTAAAAAACATGCAATCAACATAATCTTATAGAGAAATATTTACAAAATCCTATTTTTCTCTCAATTTCCTTTCCTCTATGTAAAGCTGCATCTTCTTTCCCACCGTGGTGTAATTAAAGCCTACGATCGTTGCGAAACAAGAAGCAAACATTCGGGCGATTTTCCTCGATCTTTTGATCAACCGACTATTCCTTACCGAACTTAACAACTCCCTCTACCAACGATATTTTAATCAAATCCAAAGTAATCTTATTAAAGACCCTAAATCCTTTTTCTAGATTGTCAACTTTAAACGAATATTCGATGGTTACCCTCCTTTCTTTCAACTTGTTTGCTACCTTTTTTTAAACAATCTTTTAGTGTAGGATCTTTTGTACTATGTTTTTTTTTTTTTTTTGTCTCTAATTATTTACGGCATCCCTCGACCCATTACTTCCTCATACCTCTGACCCATTTCTCAATGAAAGTAAGCTAAATTAACTTCATTCCCAGTCCGATGTCCCTCTCAAAATATCGAGACAGTTTATCCTCTTCCATGACCCCAATACAAACTTGTGTTCAATTGCTAATCTTTTACATATTCCCAACATTTTTGAAAGCATTGTGTCCTAAGTTTTAAGTTTTTTCTTGTAAGTGTCTCGACAACACGGCTTTCTCAAACGAGGTCCACAAGGACTATTCTCGTTAAATTCGGATCCCTTAGCCTCTCACAGCCTTATAGAACGGATTTTTTTCAATTTTTTTTTTTCAATTTTTCTCCCTCGACACAACTCTTCCTCACAACTCTGACCCACTTCTAATCGAAAATAAGCTAAATCTACTTATTTATGAATTTGTACCTGACTCCGGTGGTTTACCCACCATGTTTCTGAAAACATTACCACACTTATTCCCAATATTCCCAAAGTTTTTGAAAGCATTATCGTTTTAAGTCCCTTGACAACACGGCTTTCTCAAATGTAGGCTCACGATGACTTGTCAAACTCGTATTCTTTAGCCTCTCAGCGTTAAAGACCCGAAAGAAAATCAACGTTGTCTCAACCGATTTCTGTAAGGCCCTTGACAAAATTTCCCATATACTCGTACTTATTCTTTTCAAACTGTCCACCCTGAGTTTGAACCTATCTTCTTGAGATGAATTTCTCTACCTTAAAAACCGTAAATAAAACGTTCCTTTCAGATTTGTGTACCTTCTCAGTTTCCTCCGGGTCCCACAAGGCAGCCACTTAGGGCCTCTTCTTTTTATTGAAATTGTTGATATTGAAATGTTGATCAAATATTCTAATATCGCACGCTGACGATACCATGTTTTTAAAGAAAATTTCTTCTACACATGATTCTACTCTTCTACATCTTGATATTGACTGTTTCAGAAATTGCTAAATCATTCACTATTTCACGGAAACTCATCCGTCTCTACTTTTTCCATTATCAATCCATATCAACAGCTGATATTATTCGCGAGTTTGGAGTTTTATGTGATTGAGAGCTCAACTTTCTCACACTTATTGACGAGATTATTCGTAAAACAAACTCATCACTTGCCGTTGTAAAACGATGGTCCAAGAGTTCTCCGAACCCTATGTGACCCGATCTGTATAGCCCCTTCTTGAATGCGCTGGTCAAGTGAGATCCTCTTATCAATAGATTCATATCTTCAGAATCAAGAGCATTCAACGTCGTTTCCTACGATTCGTCTTTCGGGGTCTGTCTTGCTATAACCCTTTGATTCTACTTCTGTTTCGAGACCGCCTTCAGCTAATTTACTTGAATACGCAGAGCAATAAGCGACATTCTTCATTCAATGACTACGTTCAGAATCTGTTGACTTCACACTGTTTACAACGCCATCCCTTTCAACAATAATTCCGGTTATCTAAGAAATACTCGTTTCCTCTATCTCACGCGCCGTAGCTCTTTTGGTTCCAACGAACATATTACTCGAATTCTACGAAGAATTTATTGTAACACCAAGTGTTTCGTCTTTAACCTCAGTTTACCCTGCCAAAAATTCCGTCTTCTTAATCATCCTCCAAAATTCATCCCAATCTTAGTTCCTTAGTTGGAAGATGTCACAGATTTAGGTCAAATAGAGAATTAGCTTAAAAGAAGTCAAATCAAATGGGGGTGTTGTTGCCCCCCACCAAAATAAAATTAACCCTGTTTGTATGTGCACACAAACACTCAGCACCAGTCGTAAGTAATTCGCTCAACCGTGTCTATGGTTTTTTAAGTAAGAAGATGAAGAGATTGCAGCTCCCTAAACTAAACGGGGAGATAGTGATAGAGATAGTGCCCCTCCCATATTAAAACAAAATGTTTGCATTTTGTCCCTCTTCAAGAATGTCTTCTTATTCTTCAGTGTCCAAGTTCGTACTCGTGTCAAAAGCCGAGATATTCAAAATATACCTAAATATATTTCAAAATGGCCGCCATAACATCCAAGATGGCCAACGGAGGAGTTAGAGTTAGCTCGAAATTAGACTTTAAACGGCCCAGTTAGATATGTACTTGTAAAATGACATCATGGAGGCCCTTAAAGTCGGCCCGAAAACAATGTTCTTTATTCTATTCATCTAATCCGTCTATTGTTACCGTTATGGATGGAGATCATGAGACTTAGCAATATTGATGTCGTTTTCGTCCTGTTTGTTGGCCCGATAACAAGTGTTACGTGAGGCAATTAATGAAATCATCCTTCAACATTAGCATATGGCTGTGGGGTGAGCTTTATGAAGGTGATTAGATGTTGGTTGAGTGGATTAATTGAGATTTTGACAGTTCCACTCAAGGGATCATATTTATTTCAATGATTTGATGTTCATAGGCATAGGCATATACTCATAATGGATTAGATGGAAATTTGGGATTGAGAATTGTATAGGGAGTACATGGTGGGCAGAAAAGGGTTTAAGATAGTCATACCATTAGTAAATAATGAGGCTTGGAAAATATGATATTGTTGAATACAATTACTTACCATTTGCTGAGGAATTCTATTTGTGAATATTTGACAAATGGTTTCGTTTGTCTTTTTCCCATTTCCACTCATATTTCCGAAATGAAGTTTCTCGTTTGGGGATGTTCTTTCACAGTGTAAACACTGAAAAGATGCGTCGCAAAGCTTTGACTCACTCTGCCTTGTCTTCTGGTCTTATTTAAACTAATTAAATGCCTTCGTGCGAAAAAAAATACAAAAATTAAATGCCTATTAATTTAACGAGCCATAATTATGCTGTTCAATTTAATGACCGGCCATAAATTAAATAATTTTTCGCAAGCTAGTTAAGTCGATGTATTCCGGCTGTTTACATTCAGAAGGCAACATAATATCTCGGACAAGTTTAAAGAATCCGATTAATTATTCAGATTGATAATCTCTTGATTAAAATCAATGACAGTCCAATTACTAACAGTACATTGACATCCTCGCTTTGAATAAATTTGACAACAGAAAAAAAACCAACTTCATCTATGTCACATGAAGAAATGCAACAAACCCCATTAAGACACTCGTTATATCTTAACGATTTACAACCTACTTCCAATCATAACTGGGTGAACCGCCATCGCCATGATGATTAAAGACTGACATCCGGTTGACCAACAGAATTAATGTCGATTTAAAGTATAATTTTACTTTGACGTTTATGCGAACGAAAAACACTTGTAAGTGAATAATGATGGATCAAGTAACGTAGACGTTAGTTATGGAAATCACTTGCGATCCGAAGCAGACACAATCATGAGCTTATGGCGCACCGGCCGGCCGCTCCACCAGCACCGCTATATAATGGAGTGTGAATTGTTTAATGTGAATTGATGATGTTTGCTTGAATGTTTGGGTTTTTTTTTTCCTGTTTTTGCTTAAAACAAATTCTACAGGAAATTTGAAATTTGAATTGAATTAATGTTCGGCAAAGTGAGGAATGCGAAATCGAAACTGCAAGCACCGGAAAAATCAATCTTACAAGTTGATCTCGATAAGCAAAAATAACGAATGGAAGAATTTAATAGAACTTTGAAAAGGACTAATAGCTGGAAATTTCTCAGGACAAAATGGCGGGATTCGAACATCAGCAGACAGTTTCATTGCCAATATTTTGTTTTTAATCGGTCCAAACTTACGTGGGGTTCTCTTACCTATTGAGGATGACGGGGTTTTATCACTGATTGATAATATGTTTCTGCCAATGGAAAAATTAGTTTTAAAGAATTACAATTATTTTGATGGCGCTTCAGCTCTTGGAGAACTAGGACCAAGTGACTTACAACTCTCAACCGTTCATGTGTGCATGTTTTCGATAAGAATGGAGGGAACCTACAATTTTCTTCCGAGTCCGAACGGCTATATTGAGTTATACTTTTTCTTGACATGAGAAACACTTTGGAGAATGATAGAGAGACAGTCATAGGGGTTTTCGTCATAGTGTCCTTGTCGTTCTGTGCGTCTGTATGTCCAATGTTCATCGAAGCTAGAGGATTAACGTGTAAAAGATTAGCTTCAAATTGTGTACAGAACATGAGATTCCCTGAATTTTTTTGTTTTATGGCTCATCTAGAACGGGTAGGTGCAATAGAACGATTTTCGATTTCTTTCAAATGTTCTCAAAAACGGCTTTACGACCATTGAAATAAACTCCCAAAATACAAATGAAATAATATACACAATTTTTGTATGAAGTGATAATTTTTTCATATGAAATAAGCGCCTAAAATTGGGAATTTATTTTATAAGTTTTTTGGGGCCCATTGCATTGGTTTTTTGTGACTTACGAGGGCGCCTTTCGGTCCGATAAGTACTTAGCCTAAAAAAGTAAAACAAAAATTTTGGAAAAGTGGCGATTTATTTCTCATTATAGTCTCCTTTTAGCTCGATACACTTGATCCAACTTCTTTTACCCATCCGAAAACGAAGTTTTCTCGAGGTCTGCAAAGTAGGACTCCGTGGCGGCGATGACCTCCTTATTCGACTCAAATTTCTGCCCGGTGAGTGATTTTTTCAAGTTTGCCTGGTAGGGATTTCTAGCAACGACCTCGAGCTTCGCGCCTGCCCAAATTTCCGCTAACTTGCTAACAGCCAGGTCATATAGATCGCAGGATCTTTGATCTCCACAAGATATAAGCTTTACTTGGCCTCGGTGCCAGCCGTTATCTCTAATAACTAGGGATGGTGCTGAATTGGCCTTCAAGATGTTCAGGTAGCGTACCGAGAGCTCCCTTGTTACCACTGCCCAGCGATCTGCTGACATCCTGCCATCAATATCGCTTCTGTCGATGACTGTTACAATTATGTTGTTTTTTAGGGCATCGCTGAAAGAAAGATATTCCCTTCTTACAGCATCAGCTGGTCTTCTGCACTTAAGGGCACTTGGGTCCCGAAGTGGTTCCCACAATAGACCGTTGTCGCTTTGAGTCACCATTAGTCCCTTGTTTGTTATTTGATCGCGAGCACGTTTAGATTCATTGGGAGAAGAGAGAGGTTATCTAGTAGTGGTTGCAGCAGACCCTTTTTGGGTTTCTTGGATCCAGTACTACCGATGGCTCCTAGCTTACCAGTCTTGCTACAGTCTTCGGACCTTGTCTTAGCAGTTGTTCAGCAGACTGTGCCAGTCTTTTAAGTCGTTCCGCCACTTAAAGCTGTAGTTGTCGCTGGCGACTTCTGCTCAGTAGAGGCCAAGGCCGAGCCGGCAGTGGCGACTCCTGCCGATGTTTGAACGGATATCCCCGTTCGATTTTTTTTTTCATCAAGTTTTTTTTGAAAATTTTGAATTTTGTTGGTTGTTTTTGCTAGCGCAGCTGGATTGCAATAAACGGGACGTAAGCCTTCCCACCGCGTCAAAGTCAAATTCGAGGAAAGGAATAAAAAAAACTACGGAACCGATATTGCTCTTTTTCCATTTTTCTATAATCTGCGGACGAGCTTCCACACGTTATCAAAACAAAACTACAAGTCCGAATGTACAAGACGATAGTTAATCTCGCTTGCAATACTGGTACCTTTGGGCGGTGAGGCTTAGTACTTATCCTATCGCCATCATATTTCATATTCAAAATTTGGGGGTTATTTCATGATGTTTTATTTGGGTGGTTCCTTCTGTGGTACTGTCGACATAAGCACCTGCCTAACGCCTGAACATGTACCCTAAGCGGTACTCGTACCATAGAGTTGCTTGAGCGATAAAAAGTATCCAAAAACGAAGTTCAAATAATTGGGACCCGCGCACTTTTGCTTGCTGTGGGTGTTATTCGTTACAAGGAATGGTCATTTGTTTACCCTTGAGCCCAACTTCGAACGTTCTGTTTTAAATTCAGAGATTCTTTCTTAAGCCTGGCTACACGAATGTGGAATGCCTTACCCGGTCTAATATTTCCGTCTAATTGCGATGTTCAACTATTTAAAACCAAATAAACACCGTTATCTTCTTTTAACTGCCCTGTAACTTTTTCCTAAACGCTCCAACTGTGCTCAATCATTTTAAGGGTAACCAAAATCTTTTTAGTGGGCGCAAAATACATTACCAAAAAAAAAAATACATCAAAAACCATATCGGCTCCAGACACCCTATTAATTCCAACACCTTCCAGTTCTCTGATGATGTATATGATTCAAGAAGATACAAAAAATACCCACAACTGCAAAAATAACAAATCTACTTCCGTCAGAAGGACCCTTTAATTCCTGTCATCAAATACCCACATTCGGCACCAGCTAGTCCATGAGGGCCAGTCTTGTGTCCACCATGTTTACACTTGAGTCCGAAAACGCACTCGACGCCCTCTAGAGTCAACAATTTAATTTGCAGTGATTTGTTAAATTCACCTCGAATTGTAACAACAAATTCCCCAACAGTCCACATGCCTAAAAAAAAACAATAAACAAAGCAATTCCAAACATTAATAGAATAAGAAGCTCTGGATGGAAAGGAACAGACTGTATAGGAACCAAAGCAACAAAAAATCAGTTTTGATTTATGGCCAGCAATTAATTTTCAGGACAACGCTGCTACGGTGGCGGGCTGTAGAGTAGAGGTATCCTTTTGTTTTTTTTTTTTTTTTGACAGACTTGTGGGTGGTAGAACTGTATAATATGGCTTCGATGACAGTTCCGTTGTTCGTGCCCTCTGTTGGATGCAGTTTGGGTTTTGGTGCTTTTTATGATTTATAAAGGTTTCATTAAATGTTTTATCAAGAGAACTGTGCTTTTTTGGGGAAGATGTGTGGAGCAAGAGAGGGGGCGGTATTCATTCCGTAACATTGAATGCGACACATAAGGAATGTCTGATATGTGTGTGGGTCGAGTTTCTGTACTATAAGGCAATTCAAGGGTTCCTCTCCGTGGGGAGGCTTATGGCTTCTGAGCTGATATTTTAACCGAAGAGAAAGCTGATGGAGGTCCTTGTGGTGGGACATACTAAGCATTTAGAAATGCACATAAATTTATAGGTCCAGTTGACATAAAAATAATTAGCAGCGGGGGTCCGGTCCGGTAGTGTGAAAAACAATGTAGAAGTGAAGGAATTTGTCGTGAGGATACTCGAAGGATTTTAGGATAAGATTTTGTGATTAGGATGAGGAAAATAAATGGTGTTTTGACAGGAATTTGAAATCCTTATTAAAACGAAGACAGGGACAAGATTGGTGAGGGAGTTGAATTTATTGCGATCTCTCATTATTAAATGTCCACCGTTCCTGCCCAGTTGCTCTTCCTCCACCTTTTCGGAATATCATAACCTTGGACTTATCTATATTGACAGCTATACTCTGTCCAACAAAAATTGTCAGTACAGGCAAGATAGGACGTTTGTCTCTCATTCTCGTTGCATTGCCATGCATAAGTGTGCCGCCTTGTAAAGCTCACAGGGATTCCGTAGCTTACATTATAAATCGCCGCAAATGATAGTAAAAAACTCGTAGGGCTACCGTCTGCCGATTCAAAACGACTAAAAACAATATTCAATTTACCTTTTCCCACAACACCAAGCGGTAAGATAATATGCGCGCTTTTTTTTAAGTTGAAAAGCAATACGACAACACTCAACATACTCATCTTCTTCAAATCCCAAAAGCTTCTTAATAAAAACCACTGAAAAAGCTCCTTGCTTGCAATTGAGAATGATGATGGTAACTCTGTTTTGATGTAGATAAAGAGCGCACGATCGTATTGAGTGACACTTAACACTCTTGACAGTATCTCATCAGCAGTGGGATACGACGGTCGTGTTGGGGTGTACAACTTTTTGCAAAGAATTACAACAACAATTCCTTAAGAAAACTCAGTGGCTTGCTCTTTTTTTAGTGTCATTTTTCCTAACGCATTGTAGTGAGAGTGCATCAGGCGCCACTGCTTTAGAAAAAGCTTTCCCATAAGGCCTGTACTGACAATTTTTGTTGGACAGAGTATAGTTACCATGTTTTGCGGTATTCCCTGAGTTTATTATTCGTTAGTTGTAGAGATTCGGGTAACTACATATGTAATAGCACTATATCATCCCCAAAATGATCCTTGATGAGAGTTCCAACATATTCAAGTTCTTCCGGCAAACAATCGGTGATATTATTGATGAATAGTGCAAATAAACACGGGCTTAGCCCGTGAAAATTAACATAATTTTCCCCAATAAAATCCTATTTGAGTCATACTCGGTGATATTTTGAACAAAATACTGTATAAACGTCAATATTTAGCTCAAATTTGATCTGTCAAAACACAAGTTGTCAAATTCCTTTTGAAGAATGGATGCGATGGCGATGGACTAAAATCTACTACAAATTCTGAGATACACAGCGACACTAGCAATGAAATAATCTTCATAGGTAAATAATTGAATCCGCTCTGTAGCTGTCAAGTAACGAAGTGTCAAATACCATCAAAGGATTTTAACAATATCAATAGAATACTAAACCTCTGAAAAACAAATCGAATCATTATTTTCTTTGGTGTGTTCACACGGTGACACTCTCAACTCAACAATCAACTGACAGTTCCAACTGTCAAATGGCGATTTGGATCGATTGTTAAAGCTGTCTTTGATTCTCAAATTACGAGTATATTGAAAATTATTTTTTTGTTCGTTTCTAGATAAAATGTCTTTCTCAAGCGACCAATCTCTACCAAACCGAAATTAGATGACCAATCGAAAACGTCATACATATCCGTTTTACGTCAAAAGCAGATGACATACGCTGTCAAATTTTTCTCTGTAAATAATAAAAGAGTGTCCATAAATACGCCAGCAAAAGAGTTAATAAATATTGCTTTTGGTGTTGCTTACTAATTGAAATATTATTGCAACTCTCCACTGCCCAATAAAACACGTTTAATGTCACAATACCAAATGTCAAAGTAAATCTACTTTATTTTGTAATAAATTTGACATTTGAACATCGTCCATGGCCATAGTCATTTGGATCTGATAATTCCAGACACAAAATTTTGCAGTGTAGAGTTATGGAAACAACAATACTTTGCGAACAAAGTCTCAGAAATCAAAAGTTTAAATACCAAAGTAGATGTAACGCTCGCTTAAAATTCTTTAAGTAACACGGAAGAAGGAAGCTTGTTTTCAAAAATCAATCAATTTCTGATTGAATATTGTAAATTCATCCAATCTTAAACCCCACTTATTGACAGATCCCTGATAAGAAGAAGGTGAGGGTTGTGATCTCGTCATTGACACCAAACAGAGATTTCTGATAAAAGTGACGTCGAAAAACATCTTGCGCTGCATTAATCTAGCCTGTCCTTATCTCCATGAAGAAAACTAGCTTTGTAGATTGGGCATTCTCCACTCAAAAGCGAATGTGTAATAATTAATATTTGCACTAATGTATATTGCAGCAAATCGACTATGGAAATCTTAATCTTTTTTCAATGCCTAATCCCAAAGTGTCCCATATTTTCGGTACTCATTCAGCCCACACTGGAAAACTTGTACCGCCCATGTGTGTGTCGTAGTCGAATTAAGTCCAGTTTTGCAGTTTTGGTATCTCGCTCGCCCTATCGTGTGGACAAATCAGCGCTGACAAATGTCCCACGTGAATTTGGACACTTCCACGCCTAAAATTCGCAACTCACATGCTTGTTGCAGGAAACCTGCTGCACCTTGTTAGGTGTCGCTTTCATCCTAGAGAAAGTTCTAAAATTATATCGGGGCAAACGAAAAAAGCCAAGAAGCTGGATTTTTTTTAAAAATAGAATTACATAACGCTGCCACTAAAGTGCTGACCCCCATGGGTGACTTTTCGCGCTGCATCAAGCAACCTATTGCACAAGTAAGTGACTTAACTGATTGTTTCCGGTTGCCAGATGAATGAAGGCTGCTTTGCCTGGCAGCAGACTGCCGGCGGCGGTGGTAGCACACACAAGGTGCAACAACTCCACTCGAACTCGACTGCGCTCTCCTCCCAAATGGGAACCAATTTGACACGAAAGTTGGTTGTTTGCAATAATACACTCTCGGATACGAGTTTATTAAACCAGGACGGACAAATAGACAGCTATATAGACAGTCGGACTGGCTGAGCAAGTTGCCTTTGGCTTTGGAGGATTTCGGTGCGGATTCGGATCTGACTGACTGATTCGTTGGTATGGAGATCACGTTGAGATCTTGCACCGATTTGCGTGTGTGGCTTCAACGCTGCAGTGGGCTGCATAGTCTGCTGATCGTACAGCAAAGACGACCGACCGACTACGAACGACGTGGTTGGCTAATAAAAATGTCTAATTCACACGGCGAGCGGTGGTGTACACCACATGTCTAAATGATGCTGGAACAGAGGACGAACAGAACGTAATTTGAATACGGATTGTGGGTAATTGTCGGGACGCGCACTGTGTGCTGTGATTCTGACGAATGTCAAGCGGTTTTGTGATGCGACTTTGACGTCAATGAGATGGTAGGTACCGCGTGCCGGGTGGGTTTCACCGATGTGACATTTAACGCAGCTGATTAGCATCTAATGTGGGCATACCATTATGCATGTACATAAGTAGAAGAGTGATAGTGCTAAAAAGTCAATGGACGAATTATGGTGTTGAATGGAGGAATGCGGATATCGTGTGACAAATCACAGGTGACAGCAAGAGATCGTATCATGATTTATGTGGCGGAGAAGATTGAATAAAATGTTCGGTGGTTCTTGATGAAACACAAGTGCAATCTCAATTCATATCAAGCGAGTTAATGACCAAATCGTTCTCGTATACATACAAACATCTATTAAAAGGGAATATGAGTGACACAGATGAAATGGGATTGGGTTGATAATGGTTTTAGTATTCTTCTGGGATGATTTCGTGATCTGAAAAGAAGAACCACATCGCAATTCACAGCTTTATTTCGGCACTATTGAACTTGCCTTGGAACTGGACCGGACAAATATCAGTTCCCTGTTTTTGAATATTGTCTGAATTCGATCGAAATATGCTTTCTATGCGTTTGTATGAAGACCAATTTATCTGACATAGATAAAGTCTAGTTTTCGGGATCTACCTAAGATTTCTACTCTTTCTAATTTCGGCGCTTCTGCTGATGATCTTAATCTTCAAAAAAAAAAAAATTATCGGCGGAATCGTTAAAGGTTTAAAAAAAAAAAAATTCAACCACCTTAGCAGTGTTTCAACACCATCGGGAATACGGTGCAGTCTGTAGATCGCTACAGAAGAAGCTTGTGTTCAACAGGACACGAACGAGTGTCCTTACCATAAGCTTAGAAGACCGCTCAGTGAGCAGTCCTGTCTACATGCAGATTCTGCAGTTTTCATGGGAAAATACCGGACCACGTGTGTATTAGGTATATGTTTGATGTACTTCTTTCATTCTAAGGACATATTGTTTTTGGACTTCGTCGACAGATAGGGGGAGAGCGAACTACATACTTCAAATACTTTAGTTTTTCAAAGTGAAAAATTTGGAGAAGAGGCTGTACGAACTCATCCAACTCATATTGGAGCCACAATAGATCTTAAGTTCGAAGTGTACTCCAGTCACTATTAAATCAATTATTCAACAAGATCTCTACGTCTGTTCTGATTCGCCGGACAAGTCCTTAGCTGAGGCTTTCGCTCTTCCTACGCACCTTGTTCCCTGAGAATATCAATGAAATGCTATTGTCCGATTTTCCAGTCTTAGCATTCTAATAACGTTTCACACAGTTAATTAATTATTTAATATCAGTGTCCGATAAGCAACACTTTCAGCATTCATTCTTCTATTCCATTGCCCTTCGGTGTGAGGTTTAGTCCAAGGTCTTGTAGAATATCCAGAAATCGCTATCCGTCTAGGTGCGGTGTTGGATCGAGTCTCTATAAAAGCATTCTTGACTTGGCCCCACATATCATCTATAGCTTGATTAGAATTTGAAATTAATTTGTTGCCTGAATGTCGGAGCATATTTGGACAGCATCTGCTCCTAACTCGGCTCAGCCAACAACAACTGATGATCACAGCTTGTGTCTGCTTTTCCTTAATTTTGATTTTGGAACAAAGATTTCCTTACTGGATAACAAAGTGATCGACTTGATTTTTCATTTGTTACCAGGAGATTCCTAGACGATTTTTACTTAAATATAAATAAATAATAGCCCCCAATCTAATGTTGTTGTTCGTTACAGAAGTTGACAATCATATTACAATTTTCGTTTAGTTGACCCATGTTTTCCTATATGGTGTTCAGGACCCAGGTTGTCTGAACCTTACAAATTTCCATGATCATAAATTTCTCGATCAGAAATGAAGATCAAAGACTTGATCTCTTTTCTCAACTCGATGAAATGCCTCTAGAACGAACTTCGGTTGCTTCTTTTTCTTACTTCTGTAACGGGCCCTTCGTTTGACTCGTTAGATCACTGAATCGGATTGGCTACTGTTTCAACATCAGTCAACAAGCTGCCTATCTTAGCATAGTGTAGATGGTGTCGGATGAGTGTAGTGATCCGTTTGAGTGAGTGATCCAATTTCCGACAATACGAGACATCAAAACCTACCAGATCCTTTTATATTTGTGAACTTTATAGAAACTGGATGACTCCGTGAGAATGTCCACGATTTCCCATATCCATTCCATCCACAGGTTTATACGAGTTATGGTATCAAAATGACGCATTTCAGCGCTAATTGGCCACAGAGTTAGACTACCATTTCTACCTACCATCTTCTCCACTTTTTCGTGCGTTGAGAAATATCAACGAACATTCCGAGTTTTGCAGATAAAACTTGGCCGTTCAACCCAAGCTGAAATCTGTTTAATTGAAACTACATTTTTGCTGGCTTCCTTGACCATTGGGACCATTGTTTGCCAGAGTATAACTTTCTCCTCGAAACCGATATTGGTCTAGGGTATCATTTTATATTATTACACGAAATTTGCCCGCATTACTGTTTTCAAGAATGTGATAACTAGCCCCAAAACCCTGGATTCGATAGGCAAACGAGTAAGTCATTAGCCCGCAAGTCCAATGGATATTTATGAAGGCTATAGTGCACCCAGGGTGGGTTATAAGTTCACAATTGACCTGTGAACTAATGACCCACTCAAATGGGTCAAATATCCATCTCATCCATCTTGACTTTTCGCTTGTGGACTTATAACATTTTGACATGTTTTGGGTGGCTTACTGGACTAAACGGTGGATGTAGACAAAACAATTTTATATCTATCTTCTCGCTTGACCCAAGCCTTTTAACGTATCAAATTTTAGTGAAATCACTATACCGTCTTAACGTCAAGCTTTTGACTAGATAAGAGAGATTGTGAGAAATTTGTGTTAATTTGAAGACTTTCAAAAAAAAGTTTATCCCGTATACATTATACATACTTCAAGAAGAAAATAAAAACAGCTCAAAAAAAGAATGGTACCTTTCTCTCCGAAGCATCAAATGCACAAGCCAAAAGTGTTGTTCTTGCTCTCAATCGTTTTTTAAAATCGCTATCAGTCGATAGCAGAAAGATTTCTGTCACCACCACCTCCTACTGGTGGCATGCCTTGAATTGGAGATCTACAGAGTGATTGCTTCTACGGACGATGTTGCTATTGTAGTATTAGAAAAGTATCCTAAAAGTGTCTTAAAAAAAGATTTAGGTAACGCTTTAAGCAACAAACGGGGTAGAACTGAGTGACCAAGAGTAAACCGCCGCAAAACGGAACCTGTCCTATTCTCTAGGAAACATAAAATTCCGCATCTATCAAACATATTACACTAGATAGAAACTTAAGCAGAAAACCTATTCTATAAGAAAGAATCAAAAAGGCCACAGTAGCATTTACATCTCATGCAAAAAAGCTATTGGGAACAAATAGGGCCTAAAATCCCGCATTACTCGGTCATCCGACCGATCCTTATTTATGGTGAAGCAGTATGCTGGATCGCTCTAGAAAATGCTGTGAATTATCATAAGCTAAGCAAAGTCTAACGATCATCTTGCATGTGTATAAGCGGAGCACTACGAACCTCGATGTTTTCAACAAACACAGCCGCCCGTTTAGAATGGATCAACATCGAAAATGGTCATTCCATCATTCTGAACTCACTAGGATCACAAAATCTTCCAAGTCACTTTTTCTTCAAGATCTATCTGGGAAGATGATTCTATTTATTTTTACTCCGACAGATCGAAAACTGACGAAGGTGTTGGTGGGGTTGTATACTCTCTTTCCGTCTTCCTAGTCTTAGCTTTTTCCAAGCGAAATCACTGGCTATTAATGAAGTCATATCTTGGCTCAAGGAACACGTAGTATCAACTACTGATATCGGCATCTTTTCGGTTAGTCAGGCGGCTATTAATAGATTCTAGCTAGATTCGATCCTTCTAACTCTATAACAGCCCTTAACTGCCGTTCATATCTTTTGGAGTTTGAGCAGAAAGTCGAATATTCAACTCTGTTGGCTGCCAGGTCATAGGGACATTCCACAGAACTGTTAAGCCGACTTACTCGCCAAAAGTGGAACAACATAACCTTCATAACCTGTATAAGGCTTTTAGGTGTATACCTATTGCTATATATGAACTTATTTTGAGACAAGATGCTATGGAGAGCACAAACCTAAGATGGAACAATTAACCACCTATTTCATGACAAAACAGATCTTCCGAATACCTGATCTGAAAGGCTCTAAGTGTCATGACCGGTCATTGTCTTATGGGTAACGCGTAACCAGGCCTGGCGTTTATTCAAAGGATTTTAGCAGAACTTTATGGATGAGGAAGAGGTAGAATCCGTTTCTCATCAATGTACCTGTTGTATCCCATAGACGTAGGCTCTATCTCAGAGAGTTTTTCTTCAAGGAATCTATGATCTAGTTAATGTAGACAATTGCAGTCTTTCTGGCTTCATAAGGAGCTCCAAAGAGTTCAATGAGTAGATAGACAATCTCTAGATTTGTGTGATATCACAAAGAATAAACTCTGGTCTAAGTGGATCAGATACAATACTGGCAGCCACTTTAACCTTACCTACCTCCTAGTATTCCTGGTGAATAGTTGTTTAGGAACGCAGGCTGAATTTATGAACCTTTGCGAAATAGGCTCGATCCAAAACAGGCATCCATAATTTTCTTTATAAAATGTAATAAAATATAACTTCCCAATTTTTTCTTTTAAGTACTAATTATTTAAAATGTTAAATGGTCCTTTTTTAATTTTGTTGCAGAATACCTGTGTAGGCTCTAAAAATCCGAATACTCATCTGCAAATGCAGATATGAGTTTCAAAAAATCCCCATACGCAAAATCCCTGCATTAAACTTTACTTCGATATGCTTTGTAATTAAATTTAATGAGAGTATAACAGTTTCGGCAATTTTTGAAAACCCCCAATTGTGTTTCATCATTTAACAACCAAAGCTTTGTGTCATGTTGAAAAATTGTTCCTCTCACTAACGCAACTTTCTCTAAGGATCTTCATTTATAAGTTTCCAAAATTTTCATCGCTAAACATTAATTATTCGTCGTTAAATATTAAAATTGTTAATAATAATTATTAGGAAAGTGTGAACATTCTCTTACGCAACACTCACTGCACAACACATTCGAGGAAATGTTGAAAACTAAAACTAAACGCAACATACGTCAAACTGTCACCCAATGTCAAGCCAACTAAGTAATTTATTTCACCCTGGTCAGGCGGGCAACAGGCCGGGCCGAGTCCAAAAATTAAAGTGCCTCAACAACCCGTTAATATGAATTTATCTCTCTCAATCATTGTCGAACAAATTACTCACGCAGATAAATGATTTCGAGGCAAATTGATCACCTCGTCTTACGAAATATGATCACTCCATTAATATATGGAACGCGCTGCGCTGCTGGCAGAAATCTGGTTCTGGTCTCTGCTCGACCAATCTCTTCCCCAAAAATATGCCACCACCTTCCAGGCTCGCGCTCAATTACTTAATTACGATCGTTTGAGGCAGTATGTCCGCGATAAAGGATAATAAATTAGCGGTTATCATGCGACAGTCCATATAAACACTAATTTATCAATTTCCATTGGTCGACGTGTCAAGACACTAAATCAAATATCTTACAAAACAAAAATAGCAAACCAACGAGCTCCCAACATGTAACCTGTGCAAAATCACTGCTAAAGAGTCGATCGATCTTCGAATTGGCAGAGTTGACCGGACGAACGAAATCTCCCCCGAAATCGAAAAATTTGTACTTGCCACTTAATTTGATTAATCCGGATCGATTGTGTGCAGCAAGCGGTTGGACGGCTCTGCACATACTTTCCAGCTAATAGAAGTCTAATAAAACTCGCTTTAATAACATTTTGCAGCTACTCATGCTGGTATAGGCCGGTACTCGTATACGCCTAAGCGTAGCCAAGCAGCCACTTGAAGACATTTCTTGCTTAGAAGGATATGGCACGGGTCGCGGTCTGCACTAAGTGTACCGACTTACTGCTTCTTGCTTTATAGAAATTGGTGTTGATCTCTGTGGTCAGACCAGACTGTGTGGTTAAGGTGGCCAGAGTGCACAGGCACACATTGCGCAATGAATTTTGTGTACGATGCCAGGTTCAATTAAGTGTGATTGAACGCACTGGGGGCAATGTTGCAGAATGATTGTGTAAAAAGCAGCCAGCCAGTGGTTGCAAACCTCATGTCTTTGCGTTTCACGGATCAAATTTCATTAGATATCTATGGTTCAGAGACAGGGAAGCATGCATACTCGTATATAAGGTGCAATGCTAAGCGGTAGGTATTTTAAGGCATAAAACATTTACTATTAAACTTGGTATAAGAAAAACAGAATAAATGTTACTTAATTTAAATACAAATTTATTTTTCGTGACTCTTCAAGCCATTGCAAAAATAAATAAATAAATTAGAGACCAACACGGCCCGCAGAGAACCTAAACCTAATGACTTAGAAACTCTCAACTATTTCTTTGTGCATGTCATTGGCAGGAATGGAGGGAACCCAGAATTTTCTGCCGAATCCGAACAGCTACAATGGGAAGTGTTTTTCATGAGGTGAATTATTTTTGGATGAAAGTAGCCCTGACAATCATATTTTTTTTTTTGGTGCCAGTGGGTGACACGCATGACAGCTCAACGCATTAACAATCATTACAAGAGGTACTTCACATAAAAAGTTCTTTATTAAGGACAAAGACGTCTCGTTTAGCTCTGTTCAAAGACTGAAAAATTTCTAAAAAAAAAAAAACATGAAAAATTAAAGAATCTAATATTTAAACAAAAGAATTTACTTATTCCAAATCATCGAGTATGCAAAGTCATGGAAAACGGGTCTTATTCGTGATCTATCCGACTTCTACTAGGACACTTGAAAAGCTTAAAATCCTGAAGTACAATGGAATTAATACATACTCAATAATAAAGGGTAGGCTATAAAATTGTCCTAAAAAAACGGCTTGCAAAATTTTTTCAATACGGTTTTAACCTACAATATTTACGTTTTCAAAAATGGTCCAATGGTTTTGTTGACGTTTCTCATATTCGTTTCCAGATTCACGAATTGTCCTCGAATGTGCATTAAAACCGGTCGATTGCAGCAACATTCTGGGGCTCGGAAAGAATTTCTGTGCTATATGCTATATGTGTCCATTCCATACTGTGAAAAACAGGCCAGCTGTTCTGGCACTTAGTGAAACCCAGGTGGGTGAAAATTCTTATAACTCAAAATTACGCCTACTCTAGTGTAGCTTAGTGCCATTATTTTTCCTTCACCATGGTCTCACCATTTATGTACGTAATGATGTTGCTTATCAGCTTCAATCGCAATACGGTACTTCTTTAAATACAAACTTTAATTTCATGTGGATAAAATTCACAGTATATAAGAGCATAATTCATACATATTTAATTTATTGAAGTCCAAGTTTGGATAATAACTCGACTTCTAATGAACTCGATGCGCTGTCTGACTCTATCCAGAGAATAGTAAAAATGTTTGGTCATTTGTAAAAAATTTTCGAAATACTACGTCGCCTTCGGTTCCAACGCTCGTCTTCAATGACACTCAATTTGCTTGCAGCACAATTTGATGTCAATTTGGCGCTGTCAGATAGTGTTCTGATTCCTTCTGTTATAGAGAGCTTAAATGGTTTTATGGGACAAATCTTTTTTCGCACTCTTACAGTTTCTAGAGTACTGAAAGATCTCGATATACACAAATCCGCTGGCCAGATTAGTATCTTCCCCATTGGTTTGAAGAGGTGTTCTTCATCACTGGCAAAAACCATTGCGTAAGCGTTTCCATCTATCCTATTCTACTGTTTTCTTTCGGAGTGGATGGGAAACAGCATTTGTCCAGTCTTTCCCTTAAAAAGGTGAATCTTCTTTCCCCTCTAACTATCGTTCAATTGCACTTACCTTCCTTCTTTCTAAGGTCATGGAAACGCTGATAAAATATCGCCTGAAGAAATATCTTGAATAACGAAAGCTTCCAATCACCGGCAGTATGTCTTTGGTAGCAATAGGTCCACCGGTGATCTGATGATATATCTCGCCGATGAATGGCACAAATCTTTACATCGTTTTGGAGAAATTAAAGACTATTGCACTTGATATTCCAAAAGCATTTGAAAGAGTTTGGCAACAAGCTCTCTAATCGAAGATGCGTGCAATTGGTATTGCTGAACCTCTTCTACGTTGGATTAGAAACTACCTCGGCGAACAGTTCACTACAAACTGTGTTGGACGATTTTAAGTCTGAAGTCCATTAAATAAATGCTGGTGTGCCACAGGGTTCGGCTCTGTCTCCCACTCTCTTTCTGATATTCATCAATGATATTTTGTCTGAAACTTCTAATACATACATCAAATTGATTTGCTGACGACAGTACTCAGCCTCTCATATTCGGTTCCAGATGAACGTCCTTGTTTTTCGGATGTGCATTTAGAACGACAGCGTATGATAAGCTCCGATCTTGATAGCATTGTGAATTAGGGAACCATAAACCGCGTACAATTTTATACTTCATGCTCCATGCCGCTATCTGAATCATAGATCACCTTGTGTGGAATGACAACAACCCTGCTAACTGCTTACGTTTCATTCGACGTTGCAAGAAATTTGCAAGTCGTTTTGATCTGACTGTAATCATTAAAACCTTAACTATTTGAGTCTTTTAAATTGAATCCAAAAAAGAGATCAGATGACAATTTTATGTATTTGAACATTTTGTTTTAAATTAAATCCATGGTTTTATATTTATAAACAATTGTTAAATTCCAAATTTCTTTTACATAAAAGCAAGTTCGTTTGAATACTGCTTTTTCAAAAAACTACAGCCTTGCTGTAATAGTGGTAAGAGTAATAGTGGAACAACCTCTTCATCCACAGCGGTATTTGGGGTTTCCGTGTCATTGGGCCATATATTCAAAAGTGACGATGGTGCGAGCGTTTCACTTTTTTGGTCCGATATTAATGCGATGATCGTCAGTGACGTTTACTTTTGACAGGACAGCATGAAAAGTCCATGCCACACAGCTCGTGACAGAATGGCATTTTTGCTCGAAAACAATTCCTGGGATAGTGATTTCTTACAATTGAGCCTCAAATCGGCCTACCATTAGATTTTTTCTTCGAAATGTATTTCAAAGCTAAAGTATACTCCAGTGGTACACCAACATCTTATGGAATTAAGGAATATATTAGATGATGCTGCTATTCGAGAATATAAGTCACGATTATGCGAAACAGTGAAGCAAAAAGATGAGCTCAAGCTATTTACTCACTTTTCTAAGAACATGGTTTGTTAATAAAATTTTGTCCCAGATCGATCTCAAGACGAAAGATCGATTTGAGAAAGTTTTTATTTTGAAATGCAAAACGATGGGAAAATAATAGACTGCTCAAATCGATCTCATAAATTGTTAAGCGCGGTCTAGTTATCAAAATGTCCGAGTTTCAGATTAGTCTGTAAAAAAATCGAGTAAGCAGGTTTGATATTATTGACTGATGAATTTTTGGACCCGACTCTGGGATCAAGCGGTGGGGCATTGACTCATCAAGAAAAAATAAGGATCTTTCTGCGGTTTATAGGAGATCCTCGATTTTAAAGCGGAGTTGGTGAAGACACCTTTGTCAATCAATCAACCATATCCTGGGTGGTACAACAAGTTGCAACAAAAATTGTAAACCGTGCGACTGATTGGATTATATTCCCACACACTTGTGAAAAAATAGAAGTATCGGAAGGTTTTGGAAGTATGAATTTCTCTACGCCATTGGTGCTCTTGATGGTACTCATGTATGTACGTATAGAAAAAAAAACGCGATATCACCATGAGGAGGCGCAAACCGCAAAAGATACTACCATATATTATTATTATTATTATAAATTCTTTATTTTTGATCAAAACTCGAGATATATACATAATAAGAAATAAAAGAACATTAGCATGGCAAAAAATATTTGCCGTCTGCCTGAAATTTGACAATTTCGAGTGTACAAAAATAGAAAGTATTATATGTATACTGATTAAAAAAAAATATATATATATATATAATAAAATCAGATTAACCTTAAATAAAAAAAATACATATTACATAATCCATAGATAAGTATATTTATAACCATAATAAGCTATCAATTTACTCTAAAAAACTGTTGCGGTAACCCAAGGCATGATGAATAAAATTATAAAGTTTGTTCCAACCCCATTCTCCGTTTAAAATTTGCTTCGTTTCATGGTGATTCAGGAAACTTTTTGAAAAATAAAGTCTTCGATGTTCTTGTAAAATTGGGCAAACGGCCAAAAAGTGATTGATATCTTCTATTTCATTACGGTTACAGAGGTTACATCTAGAATTATCACTTCTGTGCGGTTTGTAATTTAAATCTAACATTTCAGTTCTTGCCTTAAACAACGTGCTTATTTGACTTACGGAAAACTTGCTATGAAAATAATTATTTGAAAAGAGAGTGTGGTTGAGCTCTCTGTAGATCAATCTACTTGGAGATGTTTGAGCCCTATTCAAGGATTTCAGATAAAAGGAGTCATCGATCTTCGCAATGCATCCATAAAACCTTCTATGCCAAAGCGAAAGAGGTGTATAATTAAGATTAAGATTGAACCCATGAACATTTGCTATATCATTCCATTCCTTGAACGGAGATAATTGCCTTCGGAAAGCAAAATCCATGATTTGCTTGTGAAGATTATCATTTGACCTTTGCATGACCTTAACTATATAGTCGGCATTGGATTTAAGGTTTTTTAAAAAAATTGGAGGCAGACCTGATTCGACGTGTATGGCATATGTTGGTGTTGAAATTGGAAGTTTAAAAATTCGTTTAAAAAAGAAGCGTTGCACCGTTTCAAATTCATCAAAGATCTGATAACCAAAAGCTTGGCTGGCATAACATAAGCACAAGTTTATTGTGGAATCGAAAACCCTAAACTTAGCTGAAATGTCTATGTACTTATTACAGAAGATCTTGTTCCACATAAGATTTAATGCAATTTTTGCCGACAAGCATTTTTCTTTAACATGAGGACGAAAATCTAGATTGCTAGAGAATAGAACACCTAAATACTTATATTGGGTAACCACCTCTATAGGTTCTCGATTCAGTGACCACGCTTCTAGAGGGTTTCTCCGCCGACGGGTACTTTCGAAAACCATAATTTTTGATTTTGAGGTGTTAATTTTCAGGTCCCATGTATCACAAAATCTTGTCAATCTATTAATTTGTAGCTGAAGGGTGATGGGGTTATCTGTTAGAACAGCAAGATCGTCAGCGTAAAGCAGAACCTTAATTATAAGATCACCATGCCTAACTCCACCAGGAAACTCACAGGAAACATCATCGATGAACAGAGCCAACATTAAAGGACTTAAGGGACAACCTTGGGGCACACCAGCCTCTGTTTTAAAAAAAGCGGACATAGAGCTACTATTGGAAACAGAAGCGCAGGTATTGGTGAGGAGAAGTTTATATAGCCTCAGAAATTTCGTCGATAAACCTTTAGTTGAGAGTTTATATAGCAAAGAATTCCTGTTGACAGTGTCAAAGGCCGCCTTAAAATCTATAAAAAAGGCATATAGCTTTTGTTTGTTGATGATGAACCTTTTTGCGATACTAGAGAGTGCAAATATTTGATCTACAGTCGACAGGCCAGGACGAAAACCAGCTTGAAAAATGCTTAGTAATTTGTTCTCTTCTACCCACCTCATGAGCCTACAATAAAGAATTTGGGTAAATATTTTCCTCAGACATGGTAAAATTGAGATACCTCTATAATTAGCTGATATGGTTGGATCACCTTTTTTAAAAATTGGACAGATTTGTGACTTTAGAAATGACTGAGGTATTTCTTCGCTTTCAAGAAGTTTAGAAAAGAAGAATTTTTAGAAAAGAAGGTGTATAGTTTTTATAAAATTCAGTAGGAATTCCATCCA
Organism: Philhelius festivus; assembly: GCA_963931855.1. NCBI lineage: Eukaryota > Metazoa > Arthropoda > Insecta > Diptera > Syrphidae > Philhelius > Philhelius festivus. The sequence goes on along the minus strand of OZ007557.1, from coordinate 13,936,681 downwards.
GACCTGCAGCTTTGTTGTTTTTCATGTTCAAAAGAGTAGTTTGCAATTCAATTATTGTAATAGGCGCATCGAGGTATGAAATAGAGATCAAGGGAATTGCATAATGGAAAACTCGTTGATTTGTTGGTGCACTGAAGAGTTCTTTGAAATAATTTGCTAGTGATTCCTCAGTTATTGCGATTGCTGCAGCGTTTTTGCAACCACCCAACAACCTAACTTTAGACCAAAATGACTTTGAGTCCTTACATTTTGATAAATTTGCCGCTACCCCATTCATGAAAATTTTATGTTTGCTTTTGCATACTATCTTATAGGTTTTATTTGCATCAGTGTAAAGGGATTTAAAAAAATTAGACTTGGTTTTCCTAAAGAGTTTGAGTAAATTAAAAGATTTTTTCCGAAGTTTCATACACTCCCAATCATACCACTCCGCAGAAAAAGTCTTATTGCTTCTAGTTGGTAGTATGGCTGACCGCTTGATCATTTCTATTATTTCAACAGCCAACTGATCACAGGACCAGACCACTTGACTAGAAAAAGAATTTACTTCCGATTCAAGTCTACGCTTGTATACAACAACCTGACTATCAACCCATTTATATTTTCGTACTGGGTTGCTCAACAAAGACCTAGAGTTTTGAAGTTTGAAGGATGTCACGATTGGAAGGTGAGCTGAATATGTTGCTGGTTGAACCTCAAAATCTTCTATAGTATTAAGCCAATCACCTTTTGCTAAGCAGTAGTCTATTATTGAACAACCCTGACCTGAAACAAATGTTAGTTCACCATTACAATCGCTTTTTGTTATTCCATTTAGAACCATAAAACCGAAGTCCTCAATCAATTCTATTAACCGCCTGCCACAACTGTTAAAAGTTACGTCCAAAGACCCTCTCAAACTACCAAAAACATGTGCTGTGTTTTTTACCAGAGAAGTTGGGTTTTGAAACCCACCGATTCTTGCATTTAAATCACCTAATATTAAAACATTCTGAAAATCAACTTCATTCAAAAAAATTTGAAGACTATTAAAATCGTTATTCCAATTGGTACAGTTTAAATAGGTTGGAGTAATGTAATATTCTTCATGCCTATGATTTAACATTAAAACAGTCATATTTCCTACTGATTTTATGCTTACAAGATTCTTTAAATTACACCGTACTGCTAGCAAGAAGCCTCCACTCGCTCTACCAAAAATACTACTTCGAGTGGCGGGGATAAATTTAGTATTATAATCTTTAAAAAACTTTACAAATTGTGGTTCGTCACTACTTTCAAGGAACGTTTCTAATAAAATAATTATATCAAATTTCAATATATACTTAAAAAAATCTGGAATTGCTAATTTGTTTTTAAGACCAGATACATTATAACTTAAAATTTTAAGATTAAAAATTACTTGGCAGACGGCAACACTTTCCTAACTTTTTTGATGATGTTGATTCCGCCGAACGCTTGGTCCAGGTTGAAAATGTTGACTGTTTGGTGGCGCTGTCACCTCCTTGTTATTATTGAGAATGTCAAAAAACATAAACCAGCCTCTCCAAATGTGTTTGTGACAAATGAAACTTCTTCCGAATTTTTCAAAAGCAGGCCGCGTGCAAAGTTGAAGAAAAATGTGAAGTTTAACTCCTCTTATAAAAATGTTCACACTTGGATTTATAGCGAGCAGATGTGTTTTAATGTCGTAGAGTGATTTTCTTTTTTGTCGAGTTATCAGTGATTGTTCACGATGTATCACAATACCAGATCCTCTAAGGTTTGGCGATGCATCTATAACCTTACTCGCAGTGCCTCCAGGGTGAAAGTTTAGTATCACAGTGCATTTTTGTGTGTTGTTGTTTGTAAATTCTTGTGCACTTTTTATTGGCAACTCTGCATTTCCTTGGAGATGAAGAAGACCCTTACAAGTTTGTTTGGCGAAGTCAACTTTATCTATAGATACTACCATATATGTGCAAGCTACATGCAACGTGGATGAAGCATTTCCAATAGTTGGCCAGGATCTGTCCAAGACTTTCGTTTCATGTGAATTACCAAATGTTTTATTACACTGCAACGAACTGTTATTGCTATTTGTTAAGCCATTCACGTTTGCCTACCCCTGATTGTGTAGATATCCTTTCACACTAATGCTGCAGGTTGTTTACACTCATTTTCTTGAGCTATGTTTCCACAGCTTCTGTAACACGCCAACAACTTCAGCAACAACTTATCACACACTGCTCGATCACATGGAATTAATCGCTGCACACAAACAAATAAACCTCTGATCTACGGCGCTCCGAGTGAATTTCCATCACTGCAATGCGCCACACAAAATATTTGAGTCTCTCGGAAACATGGAAATCCCGGAGGCGTGAATCGACTCAGAATCAATTCATCTTGACACTTTTATGGGTAGTTTTTGTGTAAATAAATTGTAATTAATCGATCGATAAAATTTGCATCTGGCTGCTGAAGAGTTTGCTTGGCGAGTTAAAGTATTTGTGTCCGACGAACGCATGATGATGGTGACGCGACGCACCACGTATGATAAAATGGACTTTCAGTAGGGAGAATAATTATATTGGAGCCCACCCTCTGCCTTCGCATTGGCTTCTCCGGTACCGGGTGAATGTGTTATGGCTGACAAACTAAATTGCAATTAGGAATAATTTATGAAGCCCATATATTAATTTTGGCTATTAATTTAAATGGCCATCCGGCGACAGAAGGACAACCAAGAACAGAGTGTGTGCACTTGTATGACGGTGCCTTTTCAGTAAGGTGTTATCTTTGGGAGCATTCTTCGTCAGCTACACCCACAGAACGGAACGAAATTATGGCCAAAACGGACATAAATATGTCTTTGCATGCGCGCAGGTTGTTGCTTAAAGGACATTGGGACAAACAAAAAAAAAGGACTTTTGTATGCGGGGGTGAGGATTTGTGGGTTGTTTTTTTATTTGTATATTCCCTGGAAGTCGTTGTACATTTTCATACGTAGTATGTTTGCGGTCTAAAGGAACGTTTAATGGCAGAATTCTATAGATACTCGTACAATGCTCCTTTTTTCTAGTGCAAGCTCATAACATATTGTTTTTTTTTTATATAAAGTTAATCGCTTGTTGAGAAAACGCTTTGCTTTACGGTTTTGCCAACAAGGTTATAACTTTGAAGCTTTTGTGTTAAATTTAATTTAATGTGATTCCAAGTGTCTTCGCAGAAAAATTATCCCATATAGGAGAGCTGGCTTAAATGTTTATATTTTGACTGCGATTTATTGCTCATATCTGAATTAATGTTATGACCTAGAATTTATTTTATAGGTATTTCCTTAGTCCAGGAAAGTATGGTCCACAGGGATTATCATGATTCTTTCTGGTCTCTCCGATTTAAGATTGATACCGCACTCCAAATGTATATTGCAAAGATGACATTTAACAAGTCTGAACCAGAAGCTCAAATCTACTGAGTTGTTGAAATCAGAGATTTGGTCTAATCTAGTCCAAAGTGACATAAAACTGGCGACTTGTTGGTAGATCTAAGCGCGAGAGGCATAAGAAACTGGTTTTCGTAAACGCTTCAAAAGAGAACATGGGAGTAGTGGATTAGATTTCTTGCCAGTTCCGGATAATTAAGCATACAAGCGTTAAATAATTATGTCCTAAAATGTTTATATTGAGGGTTTTTCAATTGGTGCGGGTAAAATTTGGCAGCCATGTTGCTTTGGTGACATGTGTGAAATCTCTTGTTTATTATTCACTTAATTAAAATTAAATTTGGTGGTGCAACAGCTCGGAGTGAACCAGGACCTAGTGACTTACAACTCTCAACCATTCCAGTGTGCGTGTTATCAGGAACAGAGGGGACCTACAATTTTCTGCCGATTCCGAACGGCTAGTGAGCAGCACTTTCCATGACAAGAGATACTTTTGGAGAATGCAAGATATGCCGAGAGCCTTGCCGCGTGGATTCGATACTTAGCCGTGCACAAGAACTCTCGCAGACTTCAACTTGGCGAATTCGGGACTTGAACCTTTAACCGTACAAGATCAAACTGACCCAGGAGCTCAAAGTTCATGACCATAGACAACGCCTTTTGTTCGCTGACTGGGATTTGAAGCATTTGGAAGAGGTATCCGATTTTGGCCGAAAAATCATCCTTAGCGGCGAGGCGCATTTTTGATGAGTGCCTGTGTTAACAAGCTAAATAGCCATATAAGGGACGACACCAACCCACACGAGATTCACCAGGTGAAAATACGTCATCCAAAAGTTAACGTTCGGTAGGAATTTTGGGCCAGTGGCGTCATTGGTCTGTTTTTTCGACAACAGCGTTCATGAGGCAGTCACCATCACCACCGATAACGATGGGTAGAGAACGATGATAACAAATTTCTTATGGCTCAAATTGAACCATATGGACCTATATGACATGTGATTTCAGCAGAATGGTGGTACTTTCCACACAGCAGACGACACGATTGACCTTCTGCATGAACAATTCGAGGGAAAGGTTATCTCTCACAGAAGTGACGCGAATTTGCCACCAAGATCTTGCGATTTAACCATGCCAGACGTTTTCTTGTGAGGTTTCCTGAAGTCGCAGGTCTGTGCGAATAAACCACATTCGCCCGATGCCTTTTGGGTGAATATAACATCAAAGGGTGTAAGCATCATAAGAGGCACGGAACGCGGCTTGGAGAATTTTCATACGATTTTTGTAAAATCTGTATAGACAAAGATGATTTAGAGATTAGCCGACTAACCAACTCTGTAGATTTTCTGGGCTTTCCCGCTCGACATAGGCTTCACTTTGGAATTTACTTCAACAACGATCCTATTGACCTGGCAAACACAAACAATAAAAATCTCATTAATCTTGTCAAGAGATTTAAGTGGTTTAACGAGAAAGGAGGGAGTTGCTAGACTGATATGGTGTAGTGGTATAACAACTGATTAACTTTGGTCTAAGTGTGTTTTTTTCCTAAATTACTGGCAATGGCAACCACTTCTACCAAACCTTACCTATGATACTACGAATATTAGGTCGAAATCTTTAATTTCTTCACTCAGGAATTCCCTTGTACGTTCTTACGTCAGGTATCTCAGTTTTCTGGGCCGACGAATATGTCTCCACGCTCAATGATTTGCGATAGATAATTGAGTGATTATGCATCAATGTAGTGTCAGACATGGGTGGTGTTACACTGACTTCAGTGTTTTTGAACATTTTTTTTCAAATAACAACAAAGTTTGTATTTCTAAAGGGTTTTACAATTGCGACTTGTCAACTTTGAACTTCCACTGAGAATGCACCCTTAAACCAGTGTCCAAACTGTCAATGTCAAGATATTCGCGTTATTCAGTTAAAACAACAATCTCATCATGGTGAAGTTCTCGACCGAATAACGTTAACAATTCCTTAAAATTTATTGCTAAAAATTCTGAGTCGGTGACGGCAACTTTGAGAGCCTTAACGTCAATCTTTGGTCGTCCCATTTGGCCAGCGATTCATAGTGTAATGAGCAAAGTTAGGTAAGGTGAGAAGGGTCGTAAACAGCACAGAGGCTTTTGCGTACACAGGGGCCTATTGGGCCATTGTGATCCCCTATTTGAGTTTAAATTTTAGCTCCATTATGATCCTGAGCCAATTAGACAACAAGTTGATCGAAGTTGCGAGAATATTGTCGTTCAAGCATTTGTCGACGCTTTCAAGAGTGGGGCATAGCTTAGTCCACACTATGGCGAATTTTGCAAAAGAATCATGACCTATACCCTTCTAAGATGAAGCAACGTACGTTATTGGAGTGGGCTCTAGAAATGTTGGAAAATCATGACCAATTTCAAAGTCATTATCAGCGATGAGTCACATTTATGGCTAAACGGCTTCATCAACAAAAAGAACATGCGTTTTTACTAACTTACTTAACCGGTTCCCGATCCACTAAGGTTCAACCGAAGCTTTCCATGCTCTGCAATCCCAGGCACCCTTCTTTCAGTCATCTATGCCAAGCGCTCTGGCATCCGCGATGGCTAAGTCCTTAAACTGGATGTTCGGTCTTCGTTGTCGCCACGAACCTAGGGGCTGGGTTTCGAAGACTCTTTTAGCTGAAGCATTTTTTTCCATTCGCTCAATGTGGCCGATCCAATGTAGTCGACCTGTTTTGACTTTCTAGACTACATCTTCATCTTGGTGCAGATGATAAGAGTTCGCGGTTATATCTTCTGATCCTTTGGCTCGACATCCCAGTATCATATCTCCCTTTCTCCTTCTTATAGTTCAGCCCTGCGCACTGTGAAACAGGACTGGTAGTATAAGGGTTTTGTAGAGCGTGTACTTCGTCGTACGAGTGAGGAGTTTTGAACCCTTTTTTACCTTAGATTCAGCGGAAACCTAGGACAACCCTTCGTCAGATTTCCAATACGGTAGACAAACTCCTTAACTGCATCGAAGTTTTTTGTATCAATAGTGACGTTTTGTGCAAATCGGTGGACAGATGTTTGTTTGTTTGTTGATAAAACAATCTTGGTCTTGTCCTCATTTACTTCGAGGCCAAGAAGTCTCCGCTGATCTTCAACAACCGTGAAGCACTCTATAACAAAACATTGGGAACGAACGATGGGATGTCGATATCGTCCACTTATTCCAACAGTTGGACAGATGTGTTGAATAAAGTGTCCTCCATGTTAACGCCTACCCTGCGCACTATCTGCTCTAGAACGAGATTGAAGAAATCACATGATAGCGCATCTCCTTGTCGAAACCCTATGCATGTTTGGAATAGTTCAGAAATGTTGCTCCCTAGTTGCACACTGCACCGCGTATTTTCCAATGTCACGTGACACAGTTGGATCAGTTTTCCCAGGATCCCAAATTCGGTCTGACGATGAATGCTTATCATAATCTATAAATAGATGGTGAGTCTCGGCTTGAAATTCGTTAGTCTTTCCCAGTCTCCATGGAGTAAGCTTTGATGTAGCGGCGTGGCTTACGGTGACTGCTACGATGAAACCTGGAGCTATGCGATCGTAGAATTCGTTGCTACAGAAGGGCCTCCTATGATGGAAACGTCGAAGTGGAGTAGGACATCACTATTAATTACCCTGTAACGAAATTGTGTTCTCATTAAGCCGCCTCTCCAAAAGACGGCAGCGGATGTTTTCTTTAGATAGAATCAACGTTGGTGTAGCCACTTCCAGCTAGGACGAAGAACTTGGTGTCTAGAGTAGAGTCCAGTGAGGATTTCCAGTTCTAGCCAAGTTGCTGAAAACTAGATGGTAGCGAATGAACCCGGTATGGGACAAAAGAAGGTCTCATATGGGTTATTGGTCAAGTGCAAATTCTCATGTGCTTGAAGAAACACCACATCATCCACAAAAAATAACTGCTTGGTCCGTTATTTTTTTTTTCGTTGACGAAAATGACCATCAAGTTGCAGTCAAATGAGATCGATAGCAGAAACATGATGCAATTTTATTTCCTTGGTCAATTGCATGGACTCGACATTAATGATTGTGCAGTTTCAACAACACGATGCCTCAAGTCACACAGAGGTGATAATAATCGACTTAATGAAAACTCAATTTAATAAACGTGTTTTTATCGAGAATTGGTCCTGTAGATTTGCCCCCAAGATCGTGTGGTTTAAAACCTTAAAACTCTTTTTTTATAGGACCACGTGAAATTGTTGGTCTATGCCAACATAGCGGCAGTTTCCGTAGAAATAAATGGTCGAGCATTCGAAAATTGAGTTCAACGAATCGACCGCTACACACCAGCCCGTGGTGGACATGTGATCGACGTCGAATTCCATACATAAATGTTCTGATCGTACCTCAAGCCAATAATAAAATTTTAGAAATATCTCAAATGGTTTCTGTTTTATTAAAAAAAAAAAGTTGTCAATTCCTTATTGGAAAAATGAGAAGTACAAAGTGGCGCGAAATTAATCATCCAATTTTCCATGACTTTCTGCAAGATTTCCTGTGATGACTGTTTCCATTCTCCTTAAGGCCTTCGATTATTTGAGGCTTGTTGGCATAAACTCACGACTTCAAGTAGTCCCAAAGATAGAAGTCTAGGATGGTTAATTCGGGCGATCTTGGTGACCATACCAAATCGCCAAAACGGGAGATTGCTCGACTAGGAAACGCTTCCTTAACAATATCCATTGTGGCTCGTGCTGTGTGTGCTGTTGCACCGACTTGTTGAAACCACATATTCGCCAAGCCTCGCTCATCGAATTCCGGGAGTAAAAAGTCGTTTATCATAGCCCGGTAGCGTTCGCAAGTAACAGTGACCGTATTGCCGATGGTGTCTTCAAAAAAATACGGCACAATCACTTCTCCGTGTTAAGGCCGCACCACACAGTGGCTTTGAGTGGATGAAATGGCTCTTTGTGTATCACACCCACTCGGATGTTCAGTGCCCCAGAAATAATTTTTTTTGCTTATTGACGTAACCGCTTAGGTGGAAATGCGCCTCCTCGCTTCGACACAAAATCGTCTTCTCCATTGTTAAAATTGAGGAAGGCTTGACACTATTTCACACGCCACGAATGGTCACGGTCAGCAGGCATTAACTGATGTACTGTTTCCACTTTGTACGGAAACATATGTAAGTCTTTCACTAAAATTCGTAAAATTTGCTGTAAGTCCGCCTGGTCCAGTCTGGTGGCGGCCGCACCACCTTTGGTTCCAGTCCGTTCCAGTCGAGCAGCTAAGCGCCGTAAAATTTTCCTAGATAGCACTACAATATTATGAAATCAACGTCAAAATTCACGCGGCGCTAACACCACCGACTGATAATTGGTCAAACAAATCGAAACAATTATTGCATGCTCTTGTGGAGAACAGCGCTCCAATCCTTGTCTTTGTGTTTATTGCAGCTGTCTAGTTCACAAATGTCAAATATGATTGACGACGCCATTTGCAAAAAATTATATCATCTTCCGATAGGGTGATTAATTTTGCGCCATCTTGAATACATTTTTAAAGTCTATAATTCTTTGCATCTTGAAGGCAAAAGGAAATTCATGCGACCCAACTTGTTCTAAAACAAAAACTCTGTTTATAAGTTTATTAACGACGTACTTAGGTTTTATAAAAGAAAATAAACCAAAAAAGTTTATTTAGCAAAAAACAAAATATTTCTCAGGTGCACTCTTTACCCAAGAAAAAACGCTTTTCCCTAAAAACCCATCACTTAAACTCTTCACCTCTTCCAAAATGTATATCCTCTTCACACAGGACACAGGTGTTTTGTCCTCGCTAAGATGGAAGGATCATAATAAGTACCAATTTTGAAGATAACTAAGGCCTTTTTGTTGTCATTTATTTCCACCAAGTCAACTTCTGGTTAAACACATTTCATATTCATTACCAAAAATCTTCCAGCATCTTCTTGACGAACAAAATCCCTAAGAAGCAAAATTATCAGAAGCGGAGCCTTCGTTTAATGTCTTTTTATAGAACCGGCAACTCGTAAATTTCCCTCGAGGAGCATAAACTATGAAAACAAAAAGTTATACTTTTGTTGTTGCTGTTGTTGAACTTTCCACTGCAAATGGAAAAACTTTTTCGTGCCCCCAAAAAAATGGAATGAGATTTCAATTTACTTAAAGTTAATTTTTGAACCTTTTCCATTGCACAAATACATATCATACTTTAGTACCTTTGTTGCGAGAGAGAATTCCCAAAAGGTTTGCTTTTGGGGAGCTGGTATATTTGCATGCAAAAATATGTTTCTAAACAAAATCAAAAATAAATCGGTAATTTATTTATTTTAACTTGATCTTGGATTCTTGTTGGAACGTAACATATTTGGCTTCAAAAGTTCGTTCAGTTTTCCGATGGCCTGGATTGGGTTTAAGAACTAATTTGAAATTATAATTTATTGGCAATAGAAGATGCCAGAAACGCTCTGTTTGAATTAAGAAATCCAAAGCATTTTGAAGCAGATTGCAAATGAGGAAATAATTAACTGCGCCACCTGGAAAGCATAACCATAACTTGTAAACTCATTAAATGACTAAGTCTATTTGGATTGCTTCCCACCTGCCCAACGACGACGTCTTGGTTTTTGAATCAAAGAAATGATCTCATCCAGAAGCACTTTCGATTTCGCATCAGCGAGCAAACCAGTTCGAAGTCTATTGAATCAGCCAACCACATTTACCAGACTTGGAAATTTATACATCCTTCATTGACAATAGTTTTATAATCGTGATAAAAGTTTAAATGACCAATTATCAAGTCAAATTTGAGTCTAAGAAACAACTCCATCATCAAGGCTTTGCCCACACAGTTTTGACAGAAAATCCATTGAACAAGACTAGACTTTATTGAAATCACAATTACTGTTTGGTGTATAGTGACGAACCGATGACAAACATCTCAGGAATATTACTCAGCCTGTGTACAGTACATTGAGGCGTGGAAAAGATATTCATCATTGAAGTCGAGATGTATGGCGTCGAAATATCAATAAAACTGTCGGCAGTAATACGTATACCTCATCTCATCTGTTCGTGTAAATAAGAGAAGCCAGGCGATAATGATCTTTGTTTATGAGGTTTGTTTATTGAGAGTGAAAATAGAATTTCGCAGATGCGATGTAATCTTAATTCCTATACCTCCTAAGTCAGCGAAATTCTCAGAATTTGCCAACAAACAGATCCAAACATCATTTTGAAGGGGTTCAATTTATTTTCGTAATACATTTCCAAATGTGATAAAATCTTTGAAATGCTGTTTATGGTTGTGTTGACGTTGTAAATATTTTGTATTTATGGCTAACGTAAATGATTCGAGTTCCGATTAAGTTAGAGTTTGTTTTGGAAAGTTAGTTCAAAGCTATTAAATGGTAAAGTATTGTAATTTTGGAAAGGCTATCACAACCTACCTGAACACAGATTTCTTTTGGTTTAATGAGACAGGGACCTGAGGGAATTGGAGGCAAATCGTGTTTCAATGGACTGATTTAGTTTTTGGTAGTAGATTTTTCTAACGACTCGACATTAGCAACTTGTGGGTTCCACAAGAGGAAGCATGTAGCTCGTTTTATTCCGCATCTTCTACTTTTTTCGCCTACAAAATTAATTTCCGTCACGTTCCAGTTTCCCAGTAATACGGACAATTAGATATACTGAATGGTGGGGCTATAGGAGTTGCTCCATCCGCCATTTTGAAATATGCGTTGCAACTAATGTCTCGAAAAGGGTTCATCGTACACAAAATAAGTCAACATATTTTGCATAAGTGCGTACATAATCCAATTATCCTTAGCTTTTCCATAATTTATTTTGAATAGGGTTTATAGTTCTACAGTTTCTGGTAAGAAACACCGACTCACCTCAAAAATGCATCTGAAGTTAGCTAAAGTCTGTTGAATACATCTTTATTACATAATTGCCTTCTCTCGTAAAATAAAGCTTGTAAAATCGAAAAATTTTATTTCTGGCTTTAGTTAATTAGTAGCCTCTTTTGAAAGCTGACCTTTAGGTAGAAGAGCTTGTTGAATTATGGTAGGACCATGTACCAGGATTTTATGTAATGTAGGTGTCATGGGATGCCAACTATATAATTTGACATGCAATATAAATTGACATTGCAAACTAGATTTCATCTATTTCATTACCAGAAGAAATGGCTTTTAATATTACCCTCAGCATCTCTGTAAAAACAAACATACATATCGTCGCCTGAGTTCTATCTTGTTCAAAGTCCATTTTGGAAAATGTTGGGAAAACGATTTTTTAACTTCAGAAGCAAAATTTTTACTTAAATTTGAAAGGAAATACTGTGGAGTTTTTTTCTCCATTAAACTCAATAATTTTTGTTTGCAAAATGATTTATAAATCTAGGTTTTATAAAATCCTGAAATAGTTAAAAAATAAAATCAAGTGGGATGTCATTTTGGATATTGAACAACGTTGTATGGGCTGTAAACAAGTTGATTAAATTGGTGGATATTGAACAAAAAAGCTAAATATTGAACAAAATAGAAGCACTTAATAATTAAATCATTGAAACTACGAGAATACTATGAAAATAGAACAAAAAATTCTAACTCATTCTTTGAGTTAAGCACTAGAACAACATAATGGGTGATCAGAAAAAATATTGCTGCTGCTCGGTAGGTAATGAAATTCAAAATTTGTTAAACATTTTTTTGAATTCACTTTTTACCCTTCTTTTTTCAAATAAATACATTATTTATTTTACATACAATTTTTAATTTAAATTTTGTTATTGTTTTAAACTGGCGCAAAATTTTAATTAAATTAGTACGATGCTAAAGCTGTTTTACGAGTAGTATGATACTAAAATCGTCGAATACCTATATTATTTTTTTAGTATCGTGCTATTTACAAACGCCACACAAGGACTTAGTTCTTTGCACGAACTTTCATTGTTTTAGGTGCAATTTATTAAGGAAATTGCCTTAGCACGATAATACGAGTAGTTAGAAAATTGTAAGAATTAAGAATGAGTTAGTAAACTACTTTAAAGTTAGCAAATCGTTAAGAATTATAATACTAATACCTTTATAAAAGGCTGTTTAAAATTTTGCGCCACTGAGTTTTATTGTAATTGGTGTCTAATTATTTTTTCATAAAAATCGTTGTTTAAACCTAGTTTCATACTAAAACTGATTTAAAATCGTAATAATTCAACTAAAATTTTGTGCCATTATGATTTTATTTGTAATGCATTGAAAGAAGATCAGGGGCCTGTTGCTCAGATCATACACATCATACATTTTATACAACATACAACATTTTTATACAACATACACATCATTCTGTTTCTCAGATTTCATTGGAAGTGTTGTATGACATTTGTTTTGTTGTATGATGTGTATGATTCTGACATTTCATTAATATTTGAGTGTGAGGTTAATATAAATCTCAATTTTTGGTGAAGACGTGTTGGAACTAGTTGAAATTAATATACGTGTCAGGTGACGCCTTAAAATAATAAAAGAAGCTGTTAATTTCAATCTTAAAGATCCATATTTTGTTGAAAAATTCAGATTGCCAAACATTTTTAGTGGAAAAATTGGGAAGATTAATTGTGCGTTCAACTAATTGCAACGAAGCCTTGTCACCTTTGAAACAAATATTGTTAGCCCTTCATTAGCTTGGAAATGGAATCCATTATCATGAAATCGGCATAATGCAAGCCCATAAGACAACCCCAATGAAACTACCTCTCTCTATGCCCTACAGGCTCTACCATGTTTTGTGAATGTCGAGCCAGAGAACTTCTCAAATAAATTTTGTTTCCCCAGCATTGACTGATGAAAATAATGTTGCTACATGTTACATGCAGCAGCCACTTTACAACAGAATTTTGTGCTGTATTAAATGTATGATCATTTATAGGTAAATTTGCTGTATGATGTAAATGACACATTTCTGAGAAACAGAATCATACAACATTCCAATATTTCCAGTGTAATATTCAGTCATACATTGTTGTATGACAGTGGATCATACAACAAAATTGAGAAACAGAAATCATACAGCAGAACTGTCAATATCATACAATGTATGATGTGTATGATCTGAGAAACAGGCCCCAGATTGTCGATATTGTATTTGTCTACATTGAAAGTAAACTTTTTTCTTGAAATTACTATAGCTACTTTCTTTTACTTTGGTTCCGATCTTATCACAAATTTGGAATAAAACTGTCCTTTTTCGGAATCTTTTAAGCTAGGCGCGCAAATTCAATTTTTAGTTTCGCAACTGCTTGGGTCGAGCAACTAAACAGTCTGTGTTTTGACACAAACTAAACGATTGCTTAAAATGAGTTCGCTATTTTATGTAACATATAATTATATGTTTTCTATAAGCAATCAAACAGTTGTGCAACTAAAAATTGAATGTGCGCGCCTAGCCTTAAGGTCCAAAATGAATCAAATATTTTCACACGTTCATCATAAGAAAATTTGTTGAAACAATTATGACTACAACTAAGGTTGCAAGCGGTTGTCATTTGAATATTGCTTACCACCTTCACCCATCCGTTTTTGTATATTTTGTTTCCACAAAAATGGTTTTCGATTTTTTTTACTCGATCCAGGGCTTCTCTTGGTGTAAAGCATGTATTTTTCCTAGATGAAACGGAACCTTCTGCTGGTACTACATTTTCCAATGAAGGTACTGAAATGACTTCTTCAGATAAAGGAGCTATATTAGAATTCTGAATAATAGAATTCTGAAATATCAGATCCTGGATGAGCTGGATTTATCATACTGTAAGCGACAAATATTGTATTCAAAAACTGTCTAAAGATAAAAGGGTTTCTCAAAATACCTTAAAAGCGTTTGAAGATTTCGTTTACATCACATTGTGCTTACAGCTTCCAATGTTATATCAGTATTAATTTTGTGTGGTACATTACAGTGCAGTGATATTGAACAAAAATGCGGTTTTCCGTCCGCATAACTTTTTTAATAGGATTTTGTTCAATAACATACAAAACTAAATGGATTAGACATGGATATTGAACAACAAAGAAATACATGGTAGTTTTTTTTAAAGTTAATATAAAATTGTTCAATTTCATATAAAAACAAAAAGCAGTGGTTGATTGAATAAAAAAGACACTCAAAATATTTAATAAAGTGGTTTATTGAACAAAATAGTTCTTCATAACTTAAAAACTAAAAGAAATAGAAAAAAATGGAGTACGCCATTCGAAAGAGCATGTTCGATTTATAAAAACTGCATTTCTAACTCAATTTCGCCAAAAATGGTCTTTTGAACAAGATAGAACTCAGGCGACGATATGTCGATGCCCTTAATTTCAACAGCGTTTCAGGATCGCTGAAAAACCTTCTAAATGTATTTCCCCAGTTTGAATTTCCATTCTCCTGTTGATTTTAATGTTTTTTTTGTTTTCATTGAGCCAATGCACCAAGTTCATTGAACCAATAAACTTAGTTCATTAAGCCAATGTACTAAGTTTATTGAGCCAATGTTCTAAGTTCATTGAGCCAATGTACTAAGTTCATTGAGCCAATGTACTAAGTTCATTGAGCCGAGATACTTAGTTCATTGATACAAGATACTGAATTCATTGAGTCAACGTACTTAGATCATTGAGCCAGGATACTTAGTCAATTGAGCCAAGATACTAAGTTCATTGATATTTAGTTCATTAAGCCGAGATACTTAGTTCATTAAGCCGAGATACTTAGTTGTTTGAGTCATTGAGCCAATATACTAAGTTCATTGAGCCAATGTACTTAGTTCACTGAGCCAAAATAGTAAGTTCATTGAGCCAATGTACAAAGTTCATTGAGCCAAGATGCTTAGTTCATTGAGCCAAGATGTTCATTGAGCCAAGATACTTATTTCATTAAGCCGAGATACTTAGTTCATTGTGTCATTGAGCCAATATACTAAGTTCATTGAGCCAAAATAGTGAGTTCATTGAGCCAACATACTTAGATCATAGAGCCAGGACCCTTAGATCATTGAGCCAATGTGCTAAGTTCATTGAGCCAACATACTAAGTTCATTGAATCAACGTACTTAGTTCTTTGAGCCAAGATACTTAGTATATTGGATCAAAGTACTACATAAGATCAATGGATAGAGGGGTAATCACTAGTAGTACTGAATATTCCTGCTGATATCGGCTCTAAATATGTCAGATAAGCGCGTAAGGTGAAACACCAAGTTTCTCGGCCTATTTGCAACTTGAGACACCACTGTTGATAATGATAATGTCTAGAGAATTTTTCTAATATCGTCGTTTCCAGAGCGCTCTTTTGTTGGAGGGTAATCTACTGTACTATCGACCCGTCGAACATGGGAGTCCCTCTATGAAACAAGTTCCTCGGTGTCATAGATCTAGGTTTCATCGTAGAAGTCAACGTAGGCCCTTCGCCTAAGTCATTTCTATTTCTTAGCTAAATAAATTTAATTTCCCTTCTTTATATTTGATTTGTTTTGCGTATAAATAAAATAAACAAAAATGTGTACAAAAAAAAACTGGTTTCCAAAAACTTTATTTTATCTCTGTTTGTTTGACTATTTGTTTCTCTGTCTTATTTAGCCAACAAATCTAAACAAAATATTTTTTTTTCTGTCGATTTTAGCTCCACCAACCGAACAGCATCAGCAGCCCACAACGAACGAGACGCTTTCTGGTAAGTCAGACATCCTTTAATATCCTTTACTAAATTATTCACAACACAGACAGATAAAAGCTAGAATAAGAACATCCTTTTTTTTCAATTTAACTTCACCCTTCTGGACTCTGTCTCTGTGTCGCACCGTCATTGTCGGAATCTCCCAAAAAAAATGTCCAAGTGAATTACAATTTAATTTTTCACTTCCATTCAATGGCTTTCGAAGATAACAATCAAGAATTTCTTGTCATTCATTCCATCTCACACACAATCCTGCTTGGTTGTGATAGTAACGGCAGGTCTTGGTCGTGAAGAAAGGATTCAATGAATTAGAACAGGTCGGCAAAAGGTGTCCGACACTATATACCCACCGCTGCTGGCACCCCAAGAAAACGATGAACTAAATCAATTTGTATCCACACGGCCTAAATTGATTTTACGAACAGGGGTGAGACTCACCTGGACTGGTGGTTCGTTTATCTCCTGAAAGGATACGAAAATCCACCTCGTGCCTCAGCAATTTGTTTTTTTTTTCGGTTCACGAAGTTCTTCCTTTCATTCCACCCTTCGTCTTATTTTTTTTTAAGATACTTTTTGTGGATTGTATCTCGGCGTAAATTATGGCTTTTCGATAATCCTTTTTATCCTTTTGGTTAAGGGACACAGTCTTACCTGTTGGTTATTGGTTTAGTTGTAAACATGGCTTTTATGTGACTCTTGTGGCTCAATAAAAAAAAAATCGGGCGAGCATGTTTTGGTCGTTAAATTTTATTTTCTAACCTAAAAGTTCAGAATTTGCTTCGCCTTAAACCTGCAAACAAACTCTAAAGTCCTGCAAAAGGATAACATAGACGTAATTCTTACACTGCATCAAAAAATTGTACGTACAGGTGATTCTTCAAAAGGAAAGATTAAATTATTTAAAAAAAACAGCTTTTGAACCATTCTTTTTTCATTTTTTTATATTGTTTATTATTGTAGAACTCAAAATAAAACAAACTTAATTAATGCAAACTTCATAGAAAAGAAAAAAATACAAAAAATTAGACAAAATAGTAAATCATAGGTCAAAAAATTGCACGTACAGTGATATAAAACTTAATTATATTCATATTTTTAGTAGCGAGTGTGATAACTTTTCGCTTTTATCACATCCTGAAGGCGATTCTTCATAGAGAGAACAAGTTTTGAAGTGACTTCCGGAGAAATTTTGTTCCATTCTTCCAAGATAAGGGCTTTGAGTTGGTTTTTATTGGTAATTTTTGATTCTCGGACCCTTTTCCCCAAATAATCCCAAAGACGCTCAATGGGATTAAGGTCTGGGGATTGGGGAGGATGAGGCAATGTTGATTTAACATTATAGAGTAGCCACTCTTTTACTATCCTTGACGAATGTTTGGGATCATTGTCCTGCACTAACAAAAAGTCGTCTTTTAACCCAATTTTTAAAGCGCTGGCTTTCAATTTTTCCCTTAAAATTTGTAAATATTTGTTTTTATCCATTGTTGTATCCATAAAAACCAAATTTCCCACACCATTGCACCCCATAACTCCCGAGACCATAACATTTCCGCCTCCATGTTTCACCGTTGATTGCAAATTCTTTACATCTAATGCTGTGTTTGGTTTCCTCCACACAAATCTGCGACCGTCGGACCCGAATACGTTAAACTTGCTCTCGTCGAAAAATAAAACATTCTTCCAGAAATTATCTGTTTTCAAAACCTATGCTTTTGCATAGTTCAAACGTTTTGAAACGTTTGCCTTTGAAATATAAAGGTTTTTTTTTTAACAGTGCGACCATTATATCCCTTTGAATGCAAAAAGTTCCGAACAGTTTGAGGATTAAGCGATATTCCATGATTTGCTTTAATGTCAGCAGCTATTTTTGGAGCACTTAATTTGGGATCAGCCTTTACCATTCTTTCAATTTTCCGCTCCATATGATCATCCAAAATTTTCCTTCGACCTCTTCCTGGAGCCACTTCAAAACTTTTATTTTTCAAATAATTTTTTAAAACATATTGAACTGTTGATCGTGGTCTACCAATAGTTGCTGATATCTCAGCGTAACTTTTTCCATCGTTTCTAAGTTTAAGAATAAGTTTTTTTTACCTCAAGAGGAACTTTTTTATGCGTAGCTTCCATTAAAAAAAAAAACTTCACAAAACTAAAAAAATCAATTAAATAGTTCAATACACCACAACGGACTGAGCTTAGATTTTAGATATCTCAATATCATGTTCCAATTTCATTTAGGTACTCATTTTACATTTCAAAAAGAACCGTTATTTCTATTTTGTTAGAGAAGAGAGCAGTGTACGTACATTTGTTTGATGTACGAACAATTTTTTGGCATTCCTGGAATAATTCTACTAACAGTAAAAAAAAACATATGAAGCAAAACTCTAATATTTTGTTGCAGTTTTGTTGCATATACTATTATACATAATAATTTTATCGAATAAAGTCGATAAGCTTACATATTTGGTGGTAAATTCATAATATAAAGGAAACACGTCTATTTCCAATTGCTGTACGTGCAATTTTTTGATGCAGTGTATAAGTGAGCTTCTTTACTTGTAACTTTTAAGAGAGTTGGTGAATAAATTTTCACCAAAACCCACGCCAATTTCTGGATGTCGGTCGCTGCCGACGACGACGAAAACGACGTTAACATCAACATTTCGAGTCATAAATTATATCCTTCATATTGCAAAGGACACGGACCTTGATGTGGAAAGTATGATGGAAATTCATAATAATCAGAAGCGAAAGTGCGAAAAAAAAAAGAATAAACCGGAAGAGTAAAATTGCGTGGCAAAAAGGCAAAGAAGTAAAGCTAGCAGCTTTTCTCCTTTATGTTTGCGCCAGGACTTGCTCGAGTGTCAAAATATAAATTTGTAAAAGTATAGTGTGTTTGGTTTGTGTTGGTTGTTGATGGTGACGATGATGATGTTAGACTATGAGGGGCCAGGCCAACTCTCAAGTAGTAGCTACATTATTATTATTTAACTTTGATAAAGTTTGGTAAAGCACTTGGGTTGGTAATTTATGTTGGTGTTTATATTTTTATTTTTGCGTCAAGAAAGACAAGCTTCTGAAGTGAAATTGAAAGATTTGAAGAACAGGACTAAGAACAGTCTAAGATTATTATGTGTTTGAATATGATTTATTGTAATTTTAAAGAAAAGCACGAACCCTAAGTTTACTAGATTGGTGTGTTGTATTTATTGAAAATTTGACATATTGACAGCTTTCCTTAACTCATTTAAACCGCCCTATTTTACTCTCGTGGAACCAGCTTTGCCAGATGAAATATGTCAAAGACGCCTAATAAATGTGTCCGAATAAAACGAAGATATTTTCAAATTTATTCAATTCAGCATGTTTTCGTCTGAATATCTAGCAATTACATAGTTGCAGCAGTTTATTTCCACCAACTATCAGCTTTTAAAAGAGAGGCCGTCAAAGTTGAGGAGATTAAACAAAATAGCCCCGTTCAGTGCTTTGACGACTTTTTGAAATTTTTCGGAGTAAACGTACTGAATCTACTATTTTATTCTATCATCCGAAAGATACAAAAGCAGGCATCTATGTATATGAAGCAAACCAAGATATATTAAAACAAGCTCGAAACATCAACCAAATGCTTGGATAATTCAAGAAAAGTACTCTTGCATTATTGTTAGTTCGTTGGTTTGATGGAGCTCTGAAGTCGTTTCACAGATTCTGTCACCAAACAAAAGGTTTGAATTTTCAGGGGTCCTGTCACTTGCGGCTAAGTGACAATTCTCTTGTCATGAAAATTTCTTCGCATCTTAGCTGTTTTGAATTGGCAAAACATTTTAGACCTCTTTCATTTCTGCCGAATGGTTGAGAGTTCTTGTAAGTCACTAGGTTTTAGTTCTCCACAAGTCATTGCCCTCTTATACGAGTATATTTCTCTCTGCAAAAATACTAGTGTCCCAAAAGTAGTAAACTTCTTCTCTTTCTGTTCCATCATTTGTCTCCAGTGAAACTTCTGTCACCGGGTCACTAGAGAAAGCCAATTAGTTAACAACACAGTTTGATGTTAGTTTGAAGCTACTAGAATGTGTTATGGCTTCCCCAGTACTTGAAAGTGTAAATGATTTCAGTAAACTGACCATCATGTCCTCATTCAGTGTGGTGGATCCTAAGCATTCTCTGCGTATCTATATAAGTGCTGGACAAATTCCCATAATGTGGCTAAAAGTTTAAGCTTCATTTAAATTGCAGAGTGAGCAGTTCATATTTTCAAGTCTTGCTCTTGACGTTCCATTAAGCCTTACGAGGCCCGCTCTTGCTTTAAAGATCCATCTGATCGTTGAGGTTTAAAAATTTTCAACGATATAGTTCCTGCCAACGTCGTAACTAAGCATATAGTAGATGCCATGCGATCTTGTTAGACTCGCCCTTTGGAGTGCCTCTTGATGGTCTTCCGCACTAATATTCTCTACAGTATTTCCCACAAAGTTGTTAAAAAAGGTTCCTGTTTGACACCATTTCATCTAGATTAGTCAGGCCAAATCGATTTAAACTACCCTTCCATGCTTCAGCCCAATATATTTTTGTTTCTCGTAAACCTTTGCCAACACTTCAGGTAGTCTATTGTCCTCGTAGAAATTGAGAATTTTTCCTTTGACATTTCAGCGTCAGCACATAGTTTGGAGCTACTCTTAACAAACCCTAGAACTTGTTTTAAGCAGTATCTCTGCATTTTTTTCAACTTCAGCCCCAGATTTGTGCTCCATATGATAAGATAGCCCTGATAACATTGTTAAAGAGTTCCATCTTTGTGCCGAATTTAACTTCCTTGCTTGTGATGAAGTTTCTCCATATTAAATTGAGATTTTGCTTAGCCCAGTATATGGACTTCAGCATTTATGCAGCCTGTCCATAAAGAAAATAAATCTGCTTCACACTCCTGCTGTCGTTCAATTTTCTTTTAGTCAGTCATGTCCAAAGCTGATTAGTTATCAACTTAAGAAATATCTTGAACGAAAAGTTCTAAATGCATTATTCGGTGACCTAATGATATATGTGCATAACCGAAGTTCTTGTTAAGGTTGCGCTGCAGTCCAAGGTGGACCAGGCTCTCAACCATCAGTGTTTTCCAGCCACCTCGGTCCCTAGAAAGCTGGATCCATCTTCTTGAGGTCTTTTAGCAGCTGTGTGCACCAACTTGGCCACTGTCTTCTTTTAGTGCGACGTCCTTTGCAATTCGATGCGAAGGCTTTCCGGACCGGAGCGTTTGGGTCTATTCCTTTGATATGCGACCCAGGCATCTCAATCGTCAGATTTTAATTCGTTTGACGAAGTCAGTGTTGCTGCATGGTTCTTAAATATATCTTCTCCACTGCTCTAGATGTGCAAGAGGGACCACAAATCACCCGGAGAATTTTCCTAGCGAAACATTCCAGAGCGCTCTTATCCACCTTTAATTAGGTCTACACCATGTATAAGGCCCGGGTTGATTAGAGTCTTATAAAGGGAAACTTGATGTCCCCGAGAGAGGACTTTGCTACCTTCTTAGCCCAAAGAAACATCAATTGGCAAAAGTTATTCTCCATTTCATTTCAGCGCTGTTGGCATTGTCTGAATCAATAGCGGTTTCTATGTGCACGAAGCCTTACGAGTGTCTTGTGTCTTGCCCCCATTGAACGCTAAACCCATATTCTTGGCGTCCGTCTCAATACTCACAAGTAAACCACTGACATCACGCTTTGGTCTTCCAATTACTATATTGAATATCGTCTGCGAATCTGAATCTCTTGTGTTGACTTGGGAGTTTGTACTATTCTTTCCAGTACGATGTTCAAGAGTTCTCATCGACCATTAACAAGGTCCATTGCCTTGTCTATGATTTTTTTTTGCCATCAAATAATTGTTGGAATGTTTTCCGGCCTGCACAAACGGATAAGTTTGCTAGGGATGCCCAAACTAGACATTGCTCTAAATAGTTTGGCCCTATATATCATCAGCGACTTTGAAACCGATGAAGTTCCTGTTTTTTTTTCAAGATCAGCTGTAATGTATTGGTGGACTTTTCTGGTTTAAAGCCGTAATGATTTCGACCTATCGGGTTGTTGACAAAAGGCTTCAGACGTAAGAATCTTGTATGTGACTTTCATGAGACTGATGCCTCTATAGTTGGCGCAGTTCATAGATTCTTTCTTTTGGAGGATAGGGCAAATATTGATTAGGTTCCATCGGGTATACTTTCTTCCTACCATATTTCGCAGATGACTCCCAACCAAGTTGCCGAATGTGAAACGAATATTAAAATCGTTTTGTAGCAAGTAAGATTACTGCACTTGATATTTCGAAAGACTTGTGTAGAGTTTTTCATCACGCTCTGTCATCGCCACTTCGATGCATTTGGTATTGATGAATTTCTTCTTCGTTGGATTAGAAATTAATTTTTGAACCTGCAATGCAGGATGTATTAAATAGTTACAAGTCTTATATTCATAAAATAAACGCTGGTGTTCCTCAGGGTTCCCCATTGTCTCCGTGTCTTTTTTTCATTTTCAACGGCAGTCTGAATAATGTCTCCTGTCCTTGAAGCGAAACTCTCCTTCCATGCAGGGATCACTGAGCGGCACTTGCATTGAGAAAGAGATCTTTTTTGTCCTCGGTATTTTTGCAGGTAGTACTCCTTGCCTAATGGGCAGTGCATTGGACTGTCATGTAGAAGATCTTGGCTTCGATTCTCAGACGCTGCAAAAAATTTTTCAGGGATGTACATACTTCCTCTTGCGAGAAATTGACAAATCCTCTAAAAGTATATCTTGTCATGAAAAGTACTGCTCATTAGCCGTTTGGAATCGGCAGAAAATTGTGGTAACACTCATACAGGCATTTTTTAGAGTTTTAAGTCAGGCCTAGGCGTTCTACGAGGCGTAAAAGCCATCTATTTATTTTTCTATGTATGCATCACAGATCCGTTTCTGTAGAATGACCAGATATTCGACGGTACCAAAAGTGCTGCTAACTGTTTAAGTTATCTTCGGCGATGTAAGAAATACTCCCTTTTTGATCTGATTCTCAGCTATGAAGACTGCTATCATAAAGAAGCTTGAGTGTAGCTCTCACATCTGGGCAGGTGTAGAACCGTTTTTTTTTTATAATTTTGCCCGCACTAAAGGGATTATGACTATCCTAACAATGTTTGACCACAGTGTGAGCTCTAGTGAAATAGCCAGTTCCATACAGTTCCTTAGAAAATCTCAATCTTTATATTCTAGGGAATGTTCATCATCATCAATTTCTCTTGAGAGATTCTTCTTTTGGCAGCATTTCACGAATGTGGAACGCCTTACAGTGCTCAATTCGATATAATATTAACAGGAGAACAGCTAATGGTTTATTGGTACCACTCGTGGTATAAAATATGTTTTACTTGCTCCGTAAGGCAAGTGTTGGTTTCGTGTACAGAAATAGGAGATTTTACCCAAAGTTATCACTGCGGGAATAGAGCTTTCCAACAAAGTGGTTTTTATTGAAAAGAACTTTTTTTTTTGCGTACATCCAATTGTATGTTAACTGTCCATCGGCTAGCATCTTCCGGGTAATTTTTTGTGAACGACTAGAGAAGAATCGCAACGTTTTACACCTTAAAGCTTTAATATATTATAGGGTCATGGATCGTAAGATCAAGTTCGTAAGTTCGAATTTTAAAGGTATAGTAACTCGGTTGTTCATTAAGAGTTTGAAGAAAGTATACCTACTTTGAATTTTTCCACAAAGTATCCCACACAAGGAGCTTAAAACATTTTAGCTGAATTCCCGTTACAGTCTTATTGGGTTCTGTTTTTCTTTTGTTCAGATCTTCTAAAGCAACATATTCGACAGGAGAAAAGTTAAATTCTTCCGCAAACCAGATTATCCCTTCCACCATTCATCTAGAAAGTAGTTTCAGATTCCACTTGAAGTCTACCCAGCCACTTAAGCCACCATAAAAGCTCTATAAAATTCACCCGAATGGAATTTCTGCTACAACCACGAAACCACATCCCAGTTTGAAACTTTAAAGGACGCTTTTTATGCAATCCTTGTTTCAACTGCTCTGCACATCACAAAACATCAGAGGATGTGCGTTTTCCCGAGGAATTTCTGCTGCTGCCTTACAACTATAGGTACAAGTATTTGAGAATATTTTGGTGGGAAACACGCACTAGGCGCATATATTCCTGTGGCAAGGATTAAACTTTAGCCGCGCCGAATGATTCATTTGCGGATAAAATACTCTTCCAAACCTCAAAAAAACACACAAAATATTCCCCATTTTGGTAGCTAAATGATTTAGGTAATCGTCCTTAAATTTATGCAAAAAAAAACGGGAACAAGAAAGAATTATTGCAGCTAGGAAGATATTTTTGAATAATTCATGAGAGGGGATCCCAGTGCTATGAGTAGGTATAAGGGTTGCTTTTTGGATACGACGAATTTAAAATATCCCAAAACGTGTCCGTGTGGAATGGGAAAGTTCTTCCAAGTGAAAATTGATTTTTCTTATTTCGCTCGCGTGAAACATCAAAACTTACCTGCGATTCAGATGCAGATGGCAGGAGTGAGCCGGATCCGTGTTAAATACGAGTATATGTTAAATTTATAAAAAAAATAAGAACACAAATAGAGTATGGGTTTATATTTATTGTTAAAATTGGACATGGCCGGTACGTGACGGGAAAATTCAAAATTTCATTTACTAAAAACTGCTTCTCTGAACATATATAGGGTACAGACACTTAGGATATTGGATTCAGTTGGGGAGGAAGATATTATATTGTTTCGGGTGAGAAGTGTCTTATGGAGCTTCTACGAGACAGATATATGGGAATGGGTTGTGTTTTTTTTTTTTTTTTTTGATATTTATTTGGGGTACAGTGTGTATTTCTTTCTATGGAAAAGCATATTGATTCGAAATGGGACTGAGACTGGGACATGCTGCTGGATGCTAAGAACAAGATTTCAAAAGAAACTCGCATTGAATGGAGGCTCGTATTCTTTTAAAAATTAGTGAAATTTGTTTGTGTATCAAACAAAAGAAGATTTCGTATAAGACT
The DNA here is from genome assembly GCA_963931855.1 of Philhelius festivus. NCBI lineage: Eukaryota > Metazoa > Arthropoda > Insecta > Diptera > Syrphidae > Philhelius > Philhelius festivus. The sequence goes on along the minus strand of OZ007557.1, from coordinate 13,911,447 downwards.
GAGTATAAGAAGCCTGCACCGAAAAAATGTGCCGGAGGATGGCTGTTCGTAAATGCTGCAGAAAATAAGTGTAGCGAGAGTAGAGGTTGGAGCCAGGTTATGAGAAATCCAAGAGACTCGTATTGGAAACAATACCCAGAAGTTTTATAAATAAAGACAAGCAGCTGGCTGCTGGTTTTAAGACCAATATGCTAGCTCTTCGAAACAGCAAAAGTTACCTTATTCCCCAAAGTGCAGGGAGTAGTAGACGTATTGGAGCAGTTTTTCCAGCAGCTACTAAATCGCTATCATGTAGAGCGAGACCAAGAAGAGAACCTACCTGCAGTTAATGAAGACACACTTCCACCACCCAGTATAGAAGAGATGAACTCAGCTATAAACAAAAGCTTTAATCGTAATCTTATAATTTGAACTTACTTCAGGGATGAGGGATACCCTTATAATTTTATGATGTAAGACAGTGCAAATATTGAGAGGATTGAATAGGAGATGCCGAATCATCGAATCATATCTTAATACCCTGTACATCACAATGAAGTTGAAAATTTGAATGATTCAAAACGTTCCATATTCGAGTAGTTTGGCTAAAGTAAAGATTTCCACGCCCGAAGTTATATTCATATAAAAAGGAATGTGTTGACAGAGCGCGTGCAGCAAATCATCTATTAAATATGTATGGAAGGAATCATGTCCAGTGATTGGAGCATGTGATATTCATCTGAGAAAAATACTAGTCGGACAATAAAGGGACATAACCCTGCTAAAAAAATGAAAAAAAAAACAAGAGGGCTTTTGATTAGGGCGAGTTGTAAACGGACTTCCATAGTGAGCCACAACTGATATGGAAGACAGGATAGTCCTGAGAGTTATTTGTTAAACGCATCATTCTTGAGATTGGTTCAAAGTGGCCGTAGCTTGTGTGACGATGATTAAGGCGAAAGAGAGGAGGGGAATTGAGGTAACGTGGCTTAGTATTAATGGGAATCATTTCCAAAATACAGGACAGATAGATAGCTGATGTTTTTGTAAGCCTTGCGAATAGATCAATAAATTTTAATTGATCTTCATAAGCCGGTAAGATGAGAATATAAGACCATGGAAGACCATGAACTAAAAATGGAAGAAATCTGCTTTGCACAACTTCAATTCTTTGGGAATGAGAGATCTGATATGGTTACCAACCTTGGCTAGTGTATTCAGGGAGGGCTCTAACAAATGTTATTTTAAGAGAGTTAATGACATGTGGGTTCGACTATAAACGTCGCATTTAATATCCTTTCCAACGTACTATGTCAGGGCCTTCAACTGTTTTGGAAACACTCAAATCGGAAAATATCAGTCCGAAATCGACCATGGCATAGATCGAACATTCACACTAATTCAAATTCTGAAAGAAGAAAATTTTGGGGGAATCATTTTATCATCGACTTCGAAGCCACAAATTATATTTTTCAATGTAAGGGTCACTATTATTGCGATGACCAAACGTGGGATTCCGGAAAACTGACGGAGTTGTATCGCGTGACATTAGAGAATTCAGTGTTTAAAGTGGAAGTAGCTAGAGTCTTTCATGGTGGTTGAAGAATAGACGAAACTTGTTAGTCTTTAAGTAAACGGGGACAAACCCAAGAACTTGCTATCATCAAACAGAGAGGAATCTTTTTACCGCCTAAAACAAAACGGCATTTTCGATAGTACTAACTCGAGTGAATATTAACTCGCCGAATGAGACGGCTGTGCAGATTTGGTGAATCAGTTCTTGATAAAACCGTCGGTCGCTACTTCGGTTTGGCGAAAAAATATTAGCTATTTTGATTTTGAATGATCAAATTCTGAATACTGTGATGTACTTTTTGGTTTCCAGCCGAGGCTTTACTCGCCGGTCTCGACAGGATCTTTCTAAAGAAACACAAACTTCAGATAAAAGGTCTTTTAAACCTTATAACAAAATCTTTATTGGGAAACAACTCTTATATATATAACAAATAATATTCTCTTTAATTCAAATACTTATTTCAATGATGGATCTTTTCTGGTAAGCGAGGTTTCGGTTTAGAGGTATTCTTCGTGTTTCAGTCTCGGAATCTGGTTTCTGATGAACTGCGGTTTGGAATTTTAGTCTGATGATTTACTTAACTGGTCTAATGTTCTGGTATTTGGAAAACTGGGGCCAAATTACCGCATCAGTTATCGAGTAATACGTGACTGAATTATGTGAGTTTGGCATTACCGCTTACGTTATCGAGCAATAAATTACTCCAATTTGACATTTTCATTCGATTACTGATGGGACTCACTCACTCGTCACTGAAGCGGTAATTCGGCCCCTGGCTTCGAATAATTCTGGCAACGGTGGTAAAGTACTTCGCTCCTGACGGCACTTCAGGTAGGCTAAACGCCCTGATACATCGGCAGGTACAAATCCAGTTGTGGCAAAACGGAAGGCTGAACGCTATTGTAGATGAGGAGGTACAAAGCTCCTGGTGGCTAAGAAAAGGCGAAACGCTCTGGTAGATCAGCAGGTATAAAGCCCTAATGGCATTCAATTTGGCAAGCTAAACGTTTAACACATCGGCAAGTACTACGCCCCTGATGGCTAATAATAGGCGAAAACGGGTACAAAGGTACAAAGCCCCTGGTGGCAATTAATTTATATTGACCAAGACGGAATCGTTGCCAAACGGCTGGTGGTTTTCGTCTGCCAAAACAACTATATTTGCTATTATGCTATATTTGCTATTATGCTATATTTGCTATTATTCCATATTTGCGTCAAAACTGAATGTAAACTGTAAGGCCGATGAAGTGACTTCACGTATATTGATGACATTCAAAATTTGATAGTGATCGGCTGGTGATGATAAAATGTTCTGTGGTATGAGGGTAGTAGAAGTGACGGTTATTTTTGCTGCGAAAGTAATGAAGAAAATTGTGTAGCATGGAATGCTTCATTACAATACAATCCATGTCTTTGTTTAAAAGTTGAATAGTTGAACATCCTCAGCATTCCAGGTTGTTGAAAGAACATTTTATAACATTAAATTAATAATTTATGAACAGAAAAAACAGCATAGGGCTCAGTAGATACACTTGCGGGATTCCATTTGTATTGATCGATTTTGTTCTGTTGTAACATCTTGCTGTCTTCCATTCAGATACGTTGTCGGAAATTAACTCAGTTTTTATTTTTCTTGCCAAAGTCGAATGATCGACTGTGCCAAAAAATTTTTTAAAAATCGGAGGGCGTTAGAAAACATTTTTTTACTTTAGGCAAAGCTTCTCACAGGCATTTGAGATAAGTGACAAGATAGATATTAGTCTGAATTCTGTCTTTCTTCATCATTATTTTTAAGGTACCTATTGGAATAATAGAGTGCACTTGGCTGTTCTATCTAAATTACTTTCGAGTACTTGATTTAGCGCCACAGTCCCATGTAGATTAAGAACCTTCTCCAGCCAGCTCGGTCCCTAGCTAGTTGTCTCCAGTTTCGCATGCTAAGTTGGTTAAGGCCCGCTCCCACCTGTGTTCGGATTGTATTCGAAGACTCCGGGCTGAAGCATTTGGCTCCATTCGTTCTACATGACCCAACCATCTCAATCGTTGGATCTTAGGTCGGTTTCGCTGTACAGCCCGTACAGTTCGTGGTTATATCTTTTGCTTTACTGAATTCTATGTACGAGTATGATTACATAAGGGACAAACCAAATATCTTATGACTAACAGATTATTCGCGATTTCGCATGATTTACGCCATCTTGTACAAATAAGTTTGAATTTATTAATATTTTACTTACTTCTTCATAAAATTTTATTACTCGTGTCTACATTGAATTAGAATACAAAATCATATTTAAAGCCTTTCCAACTCCCATAATATTATTCCAAATTTAACCTCAACTAAAAATATGTTTTCAAATCCATACTCGTATATGTAGACCTATTAAAACCACTTTTCTAACCGCACAAAATTCAAGGAATTCTTGGACTTGTGCCTACAGCATATGACTATTCCAAAAATAACCATACGGCATAGAACGAAACCACAGCGGTTCAAGCCGCCTTACCATCTAAAATTATCAATTCGCCGGGGCGCGACCGACGAGACATCGTGTCATGTACTTTAACCAAATCCATTGTGTGGTTAAAATATTCAGGTCCTGTTTCGACATCATAGAACACAAAATATCCCTTCTTTTCTCTTACTTCTAGTATATCACGTATAAACTCACAGGTGCAAATAACACTCCCCCTAATAAAACGGTAGCAAGCGGTTTAACCAACTAAACGGTACGAAAAAAAAAAAAAATAACAAACATCCTTCTGATCCTATAGAAAGTAAATAGGCATCACCTCACTCCCAATCGCAACAATATAAACAATGGGGCTCCGTTTTAGAGTGTGTGTCATAAATTCTACCCCACAACACAATACCCAAACCCCCGTATCATTCGTTACTTCAGTCGTAAAAAAGACGCACAATACAATCCCGACTGAGAAGCATGAGTTACTGTGAAATCCAGTCTTAGACTGGGACGGGAGTGATGAAAAAAAAAAATAGAAACAAGCACAGAAAAGTTCATCTTCAGGTTGGGGACACTAAAAAGTTTTCAACTAAGAAATACAGAGTGCGCCCAAGAATATGCAAAGTAACACAAAAAGCATTTGAGTTATTCATTGAGGAGTGAATATTTTCGTTTCCTATCCGACGACGAGCGACGGGCGCGATGACGACGACTAGACGTCACAAAATATTATTAATAAAACATCTCTTGGCAGGTGGCAAAGCTAACAAAAGGGTCGGAGTTTCTCTTCGGTTCGAGTGGGCTGACATTTTTATTTTTCGTTTTTCTTATTTTAATGGTACATTACAGGTGATTGAAGGTGTTTAAGAAGTTGATGACAATGTTGAGTGTATTTTAGAAATTCTATGAAAAAATATGAAAAGAGGTTTTCTTTTCTATAAAAGAGGTTCAACGACTCGTGCATAAAATATGAAAAGAAAATTTAGTCCTACGCAAATGTTGCTAAAACCTTTTAAAACAATGGCATGGGAGGTACATTTAGGTGTGTGTGCTTAAACCACAAATGTTGTTTATTCCGCTTTTTTACGTGATGTTACTTGAAACGAATTGTTTTCTTAGATGTGTTAATCATAAAATATTATGAATGGAATCCACATATGGATTTTAAATAAAATAAATAGTTTATGCTGGAAAACGGGCTTATTTTCAGAAACACCCTGTGTTATACACATTGTCTGAATATAGCCACAAAAACTCGACCGACGGATAGTATGACGAAAGCCACTTGGTTAACTCGACAACACATCCCCTAGACCTGGGAAATTTACTAGACGACTTAATTCACTCTCTGTTTTCTCTCAGAAAATACTTGTGGTATGTGTAGAGCGGATAAAGCAACGAAATGGCGACTTTAGCTCAAAAAGAATTGCCTTCTTTTTCCGTGAAAAATTTACTGTTTACTGTTCGTTCTTTTATTCCAAAATTTAACTTTAGTTACCTAACATTATGATGTCAAAAAGTCATTCTCAAAGCGTCAGAAAGATACGTTTTGTAACTTAACCATTAGGCTAGCCGCGCACTAGCAATTTTTAGTTGCGAAACTGTTTGGTTACTTATAGAAAACAGATAAACTGTTTGGTTGAATGTCGGTGAATTTGCAGATAATTATATGTTCAATAAAATGGCGAACTTATTTTAGGCAATCGTTTAGTTTGTGTCAAAACACAAACTTTTTAGTTGCTCGAACCAAGCAGTTTCGCAACTAAAAATTGCTAGTGCGCGGCTAGCCTTAAGCGTTTTCTATTTTTAAATTGGAATACAAAAAACTGTAATTAAAATATCTTACTTACTTACTTAAGGTGGCGCTTCAGTCCGGGGTGGACCAGGGCCTCAAGTAACAAGCATCTCCAGCTAGCTGTCTCCAGTTTCGCACGTCGAGTTGGTTGAGGTCCTCTGCCACTTGTGTGCGTCACCTGTGTCGCAGTCTTCCTCTACTGCGCCGTCTCTCGGGATTGGATTCGAAGACTTTCCGGGCCGGAGCATTCGCTCTACATGACCTAGCCATCTCAGTCGTTGGACTTTGATTCGTTTGACTAGGTCAGTTTCGCTGTACAACCTGTACAGTTCATCGTTATATCTTCTCCTCCACTCCCCATCTATGCAGACGGGACCAAAGATCACACGAAGAATTTTCCTCTCGAAACCCTAAAGCGCTCTCATCCACTTTTGACAAACTCCATGTCTCTGCACTATAGACAAGGATCAGGATGATGAGAGTTTTATAGATGGACACTTTAGTTACTTGAGAGAGGACTTTGCTACTCAATTGCCTTCTTAGTCCATTATTCTCCGTTTGATTTCAGCGCTGGTGTTATTGTCTGAATTTATTGCGGCGCCTAGGTATATAAAGGCCTTATTAACTACCTCAAAGTTATAGCTGTCTATAATGACGTTCTGTCCAAGACGTCAGTGTTGTGTGTACTCGTACTTTCTGGATGACAACATAAAACTTGATCTTGCCCATTTACCGTCAAATCCATCTTCTTCGCTTCTGGCTGAATGCTCACAAATGCGCCACTGACATGACGCTTTGTTCTTCCAATAATGTCAATATCGTCGGCGTATCGAAGTAATTGGACGGACTTTTCAAAGATTGTGCCTTTTGTGTTGATGCGTGAGTTTTAAAGAAGTCGCACTACAGAGAATCGCCTTACCCAAAAACTTTTGATAGAAATATTACTTAATTTATTTAGAAGGCTCATGTATGCCTTAATATATAGTCTATAACCTCATTCAAATGTGCGCTATAGTTTCGCTGGGTGCGCACATTCGAAACGTCCAATTTTCCGTAACTCTGGTGCATAAATCAAGCTGAATTTGACCAGAATTATTGATTATGTTGGCTTTCTGGATATGGTGGTACTGACATAGACTTGTGATTTAAAACCCACATAAAAAAAGTCTAATGCGTACGGTCAAATCGCAAGATCTTTGTGGCCAACTCACATCGCCTCTTCTATGTTCGGAAACCGCCCTTGCGAAATGTCCATTGTGGCACGAAGCTGTGTGAGAGGTAGCGTCATGGTTCATATCATCTTGGATTGGTTGCCATCGACCGATAGCGCTCGTCCTTGATGGTGATGACCTGGCCAACGTTGTTCTCAAGAACTATGGATAGAAGATGACGCCAGCCCAAAGTCCATACCAAACAGTGACTTTTTCTGGATGCATTCCAATTTGGTGGATCTCAAAAAGATTGTGATCGTCCTAAAATCGATAATTACAATTTTGCTAGTTAACCAACCCTCTCATTCAGAAATGGGTTCCTTCGCTGAATATATATATAACTTCTAACTGCCTGATAGTCTAGTTAGCGAACACACGTCCTCGTCTATGGTCGTTAACTTTGAGTTTTTGGGTTAGTTGAAGTTTGTACGCAAAATTCGTCAAGTTGTCATCTGCGAAAGGCCCAGTTCTTGTTCCCAACGCAGAATTGACTTCTTCGGATTCTCCACACTCTAACCGACAGCGCCGATATTTTCGACAAATCTTGCGTTTTTTTCACGTAAGGGTGTTGATGGATTGTTTACTGAATCGGTCGGCTCGAATATATCCACCACTTTGCGAATAGTCCTCTCGAAAGGACCGTAAAATTGGCGAAATGTTGTTCGAACTCACTTTCTTAAACCAAAATAATTATTTGCAAATGTTATTGAACGCTATTAGTCTTTATCTTGATTTGACAAGACAGACTTAATAAATGACATCCAATTTGACAGATATAACTTCAGTAGTATGGCCGCGATCACATGTCAAAGTTCGAAAATCCCTCTGGGAAACCCTTTAAATATAGTGGAGAAACTTTTATTGTTCGAAGCCAGCAAAGTACCTTGGCATATAATTTGACGATAATGCGAAGAGTGAGTGAGTGAGAAGTGCACAAAATTTCCCTTATAGTAATAGGTTTGTTTAAAGTCATATATAGCTTAACAAGATAGTTTTGTTGATCTTCATTTGGAATAGATGTCTTAAATGAAAAGTTCTTAAGTCAGGTGCTGAGGGTTGGCTCTCAAAAACATACCTTAATTCACCGTCGACCATATGGTTATATATTTTAGAAGGTGTATTAAAACGCTAAAAACCAAATCCCTCAAATATTAAAAGTATAACTTATTGTCTTTAATTAAGGTTCAGCTACAGTCCCGGTTGTTCCAAGGCCTCAACGAACAAGGTTCTCTGGCCATCTCGGTCTTCTCATCTGCCTCTCATTTCAAATCTTAAGTTGGTTCAGGTTCTCTCCCACCTGTGTGTGCCACCTGAGCCTCGTCGTTCTCTTCTCGTCCCTTGGGGATTGGATTCGAAGACTTTCCGGATTTAGTCACTTGGCATGATTCAGACTTTTGGCTTTGATTCATTCGACCAGGTCGATGTCGCTGTACAGCTTCTACAGTTAGTGGTTATATCGTTTAATCTACTCTTCATCTATACAGACGGGTCTTAAATTCACCCGAAGAATTTTACTCTCGAAACATCCTTAACCGTTTTTATCCGCCTTAAAAAAATAAGTGCCATAGAGTCCCAAATTTTGAGTGTTCTCGACATAATGACAAATCGCCTAGATATTAAAAAATTTTAATTTGCATGAAAAAATTGGGCGTTTAGTTAGAATTTGAACACATTTTTATTTGATCGCCCAAAACGAAAACGCCCAAATTCCAAAAACTTAAAAATAAAATTTAAAATCACTCAAAATTTCTTTTTGGCGATTTAACATTTTTTTGTCATAAAGTCCAATTGTCCAAAAATAAAATAAAATGTAATATGTTTTTGGAAGATTTCGTCTAACATGATATAATACTCTACGCAGTTCCTAGATCATACATTATTTTGTTTTTGGAAGAGAGAGGCGGCAGAAAGGTTCACCTGGTGGCTCTAGTTAGAAACAGTTTAATTGCAATTCGTACTCTCTGAGGATCATGAACATGGAGAAATCGTATCAGTGGATGTATTTGACTCAAAACCCGCATTCTAAAATGGTCCCGACTATTATGAACAAACCCTGAAAATTTCATCCAGATCGTTTGAGTCATTCCGAGATACCCGAATATAGGAAAACGGGCGTACAGTGAGCGTATTGTAATAACACCACATACTAAACCTTCCCCCGCTAATAAGAACAAACTCTGAACATTTTATACAAATGTAGTCTTTTTTCGCAAAACCAAGATATAAAAATGGGAGAGTTTCCGGAACACTAATTATGTGCAAGTGCTGATCGCTTAAGCTAATAAGATATTATGAGTTGATAACTAGAGATGAAAAATGAAAACTTCCCAAAGAAATATGACCGCGAAAATTAACAATTTTATTTTTCCAATAATATACCCTTTGGCATAATGGTAAGTGCGCTGGACTGGCATACAGAGAGCCATTGGGTTTGATTTTCAGGCGGTACAAAAATTGTGTTTTCAGGGGTGTACTGTCTCTTGCGAGGAAGTCACAAACCCTACAAGAGTATCTCTAGTCATAAAAAGTGCCGCTCATCCTGGACTTCCGGACTAAACGTGGTAACACCCACAAAGAAATGCTTGAGAGCAGTGCTCTTAAGTCACTAAGTTCTGGTTTTTTACGAGCTGTTGCATCACCAAATTAACACTCATTGACACATTTAACCGACCACTTCGTATTTCTGTAAATTTAAAGAAACCCTCATGTTTGAGGCTACATTGGGTGTAAGTAATGTCGAAAGCAAACTTTGAAAGAAAAAAAAAAAAAAAAACGTTTATTAAAGAATTAACACCCAAAAATAAGTTTTTGAAAAAATAAAAAAAAAAAAAAATACTGAAAAAGATGTTACTCGTATATTTTGTTGTTAAAAAAAATTGGTAAAATATTGAAAAACTAAATTTTTGATAATGGGTGCTTTCGTCGCGGCCTCTAATTACTTCGTCGAGCGGGTTTGATAATCCCTCAATGATGTCCTGTTGTGACCAATAAATGGTGCGAAAGGCATCACATTGTCTTTCAAAACATTTGTCACGTATATCTGAGTGTTCACACTGCCTCTATCAAACACGACAAGGTCCGTGCGAACTTCATAACTGGTGCTACCCTTTTAGAAACCCTCCTTGGTAACCCACTGTTTCGGGTATCATACATCTAGCAAACCTTTCGTTTTTTTGTCTGTAGACACGCTGACGTTCATCTGGAAATCGTAGACCTATTCTGCTTTCGTCTGAGAATAGGAAGTCCCTCCATTCCTCTGCAGTCCAGTTCTCGCGCAAACCGAAGTCTTGCTGTAGGGTGTTGTGTGAGCAATTCGGGGGAACGCGCTGCTGGTGGGAAATCTCTGATATTCAATTCTACCAACCTTCTTCTTATGGTGCGTTCATTCACACTAACATTCCTCGTCTCAAAAACACGTGTACGAGCTTCAGTAGCGGTGCAAAACGGATTTCTCAGTATGTTGCTGACTACAAAGCGATCATCCCGAGCTGAAGTGCATCGATGACGATCTTGACCTGGCCTCCTCGTGTATTAGCCAGTTTCCTGAAATCGTCTGATAGCATCCCCAATCTTAGTTTAAGCTACACCAAGCGACGACATTGGCTATAGCTGACATCACTGCTCTAGCTACACCAGATACATCGAGTAAAATTTTTCTAGAGAGTCACAAATAATACATTATCAGTATAAACCTTAATTTACCGATATTTATGTATTTACTTTGGTACAAATGAACAAGAAATCTAGTCAAGTTAAAGTAACTGAAACAATATTAAAAATCGCTTAAATTGCAAAAAAAAACGCTTCGATGACACAAATTCATGGGGCGAAATAATGATTTTAGTGTGAACTTAAAGAGTCAGGGTAAAAAAAAGAAATGCAGGTGGTCGGATAATTGTGCCTGTGAGGGTATTTTAAAAATAGTAGATTTAAAATCTAAGTTCTGACACTTGGTATCGTCCAAAATATTAAAAACAACTAAATTTGAGTTCCAAATCCTTCGAAATTTGAAAGTCCAATAAAAAAAATGCTTATATGGCTCTACCTAACCTAATAATTTTCTCACTCTTTAACTTCCTTCTTTAACTTTAAGCCTAAAAAACAGAACTCTCCGACAAAATAGTTCCTATCAAATTCTTCCAATATTTCTCAAAAACTTGATGAAAATTTCTTCTTCGCAAATATTTGCTTTGATTTAAATCAGCATAAAACTATTTCATATTTGTATTCCCATAAAATGATTTCTTATTTTTTTTTCTCAGCTCCATATTCTCAAAACTGCTCCACAAACACCATCATTTCATTTGCATTTCTGAGATTCAAATCACCATAATCCGAAAGGAGAATCAAAATCATATTTCTTTTGTGATAATAAATATGCTAAATGGATTCAATCTCATAAGAACCAAAAGAATGCAATGTTCCGCATAAAAAATAACAACACTGCCATTTACCGAAAACAGATCCTTTATAAATTGTCATAGAGTTTGGTAAAGGAAAAACGAACAGACACAAGCACCCATCACATTAGAATACCAACCAACAAAGCTAGCAAAAAAAAGGACGAATTTAATTCAACCAAAGCACTGTCATTATGATTTACATAATATTGCATTCACTCCCACTCATCATCTCACAACACCAACTAAACAAAAGTCTCCAAGGGCGAAAAAAGTACTTTTTTTTTTTCCTTTCAATGGCATGGCAATGGGTGGCAACCCCTAGCTCGAGCTAGAAACATTTGTTAATAAGCCCAAAAGTATGCAAAATATTGAGTGTCGAGAGCTGCAATAATTCGCACCCATGAATGATATTGCCATCTTTTAGGAGAATTTTTTTTTTTTTGAAATTATTATCCCCCCTTTTGTAAACTTGATTCGGTTGAAAAAAAGGAATGTCTGTCGATTGTCATGTCGTCCATTAATATTTTTTTTTCTCTTGAAGGTTTTTCCTTTCACAAGCTGGGAAAAAGGAAAATGGTCATTATTGCGGATTGTGAATGTTGGCCATTTCCATGGAGCGTGTGGAGAGAAAGAATAAAGTCCTGCCAAGTGCGAATCGTTTGACCTGCTTAAACGTTTCCCATCGCATTGCTGATGTGATTCCTTCATCCTTTTAATAAATATTTAAATAATATAGTTTGTCCTTCTGTTCGGTTAAAGGATGTTGTCTCCTTGGAGGTTGATTCAACTTAATTAAGTAATTGGCAGACTGGTCATCCTTCTCTATTTGGGAAAATGAATTTCTGTCCCACAACCGGGGTCGGTCAGTAGATCCAAATAGTAGTATATTAGTAGTTGGAAACGTGTGAGTCATAAATGCAAGTTTAGGTTTTATAGGTGATGTGTGTTAGGCAGGCAGACGTGGCGCTGTCAGAGAGCGAATCATGCTAATTGGAAACTTTTCCAATTTCACTTGATTCGATCCAATTAAGGACGAGGAAAAAGTTACTTTTCGATTTCTTTCCGCCTTATGGAACATAAATACTGTGATAGTATATAGGCTGAAGTTTGTTAAGTATTCCATAAGTTTTTCTTTTTATATCCCTACGGACATGGATACGAACTTACACATACAGAGATGAGGTATTGTTTTTATTGTATAAAGAGAGACCAATCGACCGTATCAATGACTGGACATTATACTTAGGTTTAAGGCTTTCGGATTCATTGAGGAAAATGAGGCATAAACGTGAAATATCTTTAGGATTTTCGTAATAAAAAAAGATTGAAACTATTAAGTTAACAGAATGAGAGGATTTATGTAATTAAAAATGTATTAAAATCTATTGAACAGGGTTGATGTGGCATTGTTGAAAACGGAGATTATATAAACTGTAGGAAGAAATGGCCACCACCGGCAGTCTAGCCCTGGAGTATGAAACAGTAGATGGAATTGATATAAGAACTTGGGGACATTCTCACGGAGTTATCCAGTTTGGATTGAGTTAAAAAAATAGGATCTAGTAGGTTCTGAGTACTCTTATTGTGTTTTTGCTTCTGCACAATCATCCGGAAATTAGATCCCTCACTCAGCCAGACCACCACATCTACACTCTCACTCATCCGACACCATCTACACTGTGTCAAGCTAGACAGATTGTTGACTGATGCTGAAACAGTAGCCAATCCGATTGAGTGATCATCCTCCACACACTTTGAACCTCCATCAATGCCCTCAGTCCGCTAGCTGGGGATCTAAGGAGTCAAACAGAGGACACGAAGAAGTAATCGAAGTTCGTCCTAGAGCCATTTCGTCGTGTTGACCTTTTGTCAATAAAGTCTTTGATTTTAATTTCCGAAAGTTCTTCAATTTCGTCAAAAAATTCCCTTCATAATGATTCTGCTCTATATTGGACCAGAACTGGGCATTTGCAGAGGGAATGTAGGACTGTTTCATTTTTTTTTTTGTTGTTGTAAGGAATGCCTTGGTTCGCTGCATGCTCTTCTATTGACCAGTGTCCGCTATAGGTAGCTACGATCCTGGGTACGTCTTGCCTGATTCTGCCTTTAAGATCAAGCTTTCGGGATGTATTATAGGTGGCCAAATCTTTCCAGATATAATTCAGTAACTTAAACTTAAACTGCTCCACCTAAGGTTTGATTCGCTTAGAAAAATTGAGATAGTTTTGCATTACATACATAATTCCGAGCTGAATGTTGAATCTTTCCGCAAGTGAGTCCGCTCGTCTGCCCGTTCATTCCCATCAATACCACAATGACCCGAAACCCAGATAAGATTGACAATGTGGATAATATTGAGGCTAGCAAGCTGATTCCGGCATTGCTGCCTCAATTTGCGAGATGATGTACTAGAATTAATGGCTTTAACACCCGCCTGACTGTCTGTGATAATAGCCGCATTCTAGTTGAGTACCTTGCATGCTTCCCTGAAAGCCAGTAATTCACTTGAAAAACACTAGCAAAGTCGGGTATCCTAAACGATTTAAATATATTCAAAGTCTCCGAAAAGATTGCTCAACCAATGGTTAGGTTAGGTTAAGGTGGCTGCTGACCGGAAAAGGCCAACACACTTAGACCAATATTTGATTCGTTGTGATACCACAGGATTTCAAAAATCACCCTTACTCGTCAAACCATTTTGAGCTAACAATGAAGCGTTTGAGACAGTGAATGTCGGAATTATTTAGATCTCAACCAATACTACACACCAACTTGGATCCATCAGTAAAGATAGTTGTGTCAAAGTCTTTCGTCAGGACGTCATCAGTGCAGTCCTTTCTTGATGGGAACATAACCTTAAAATCTTTACTGATGCCTATCTTAGGGGTGCAGTAGTTAGTGGGAGTTGAATAGATCTCAATTGGTATAAACTCCTCAATATTGCTACGCCCATAGGGTTTGGCAATCGAAGAGTTGGACTCCTTTACTCTTAATGCGCTGCAAGATACTCTATATTCAACGTGTTAATCAAGTGTTAAAAGATACAGAAAAACTCCAAAGGCATCAGTTGGGAAAGATCGTAGAGCTCCTATGGTGAACTTTTGAGTAGCGGAAACATCTTACAATTCTTACAAACATCTTGGCTAAGTGAATACTGCATTGAATGTTTCATTCGATTCGTAGTCGCTGCCAGTTTTTCAAAAAGTGTCAATTCGGGCGAATTCGACATTCGCAAGACTGTTTTGAGAATCACTTTTTTTCTGCACGAAGTTGACGTAGTTTTTGTATAAATTTTTGTTCGTAAATATCGTGACAGTGTAGAAAAGTGTTTCGAATTTTACTTTTTTCTGATTTCATACGAGTTTTAAGAATAAGAAAAAAAACCTTCAGTTCTTGCAAATTTACAAAATATATCAGTGTAGTCTCCAAAACTACAAATGTTTTGAATTGGTAAAAAAAATATTATTGCGATTGTATATTTCGAAGCTGTGTGTTTCAGAATGACAAAAACAATTATTGGGGGAATCGCACTGCGACCTAGAGATTTATTGTGTCCCCACCTAAATCTGGGTGATCTTGCTCATCTTACAATTCTTCATCAAAATGTATTGCTTTTAGAAATTAAATGTTAGTATTAGGGACACTTTCAGAGAGGATAGGTCGCTCTGTTCCAACTGTTATCGTCCCAGATAGTTTTTCCTTTGGTGCATGATTGGACAACTTTTCCTAGTATGTGGTCGGGTGTTTCCTCAAGCATGCTGCAAAATTTTCATGCGGCACTGCTTACTTCAGAAAGTAAACTTAGGTTTCTTCTAAGTTTGCTGTGTCCAGTGAGAATACCTTTTATTTTTCTTAGGTTGTTCCTTAAGCTCATATTCTTGGTGAAACGTTCATTGTTGTAATTGCCCAGGAGCTGCAATTACCTTAGCCTGCCTTAACTTTTTAAGTTTTTGGAACTTGCGTCCTCTTCTTCTTTGATTCTATTAATGTTTAAATTTTCTCCTGTTCTGTAATAGGGCTCAGGCTCTGTTAAAGAGGTTGATGCACATTTATTTTTTTTGGCTAAGGAATCTACCTCCTCGTTTCCATGAACACCAATGTGACCAGGTAGCCATAAAGTGTGACCCTGTCCTGTCTGCCAAGTTCGTTAACCTGCTTTTACACCCCCACATTAATTTAGAGCTGATAGTATAGGATCTCAGTACCCTGAGTGTTGCTTGGCTACCTGATATGATAGCAATCTTCTGGTTACTATATTTTCTGCCGAGATTACGATACATACGTTTTCGTATAGCGCGTACATCCTCTTTAAAAATGCTTCTGGACTGCTCCATCGGTATGGAAAGTTTGGTGCTAGGCCCTATAGTTCCTGCACCAGTCTATTCCTCCGTTCTCGATCCATCAGTTTACTACTTGATGGTATCTGTTTCCAGGTTGTAATTCATTGCCTACCCCATCTTTCTTGTAGTTTAAGTAGAAGTTGGCGAGTATTTAACGAATGGCTCAAAACTTTGAAGAAAAAAATCAAACTTTTTAATGTAGGTAGACGTACAGTTTAAGTACTTGTTCTGTAGTAGTTATCAAACCCCATTTTGGAAAAGAGGGACGGTCAAGATGTTTCGATAAATGCTGTTTACTATCGACTCGGAGAGACTAGTAGAATACGTTAGATGTAAAGGCATACTCAGTAGTTATTTGTAGCCTTGAAAAACACCTCTTTTGAACAATGGGAGGGATACTATCAGGGCCAGTGGATTTGTGTATATCGAGCTCTTTAAGAACTCTCATGAATTCGTTAGCGCCTTGAAGTACAGGAGGATTTATAAAACTTTCTGCCAAAAACTATAATTAACAGCAAACTATGCTGTTGGAAAATTGGTTTTGTATAAAGAGCTTTTATAGTAGATTTTCTTATGTTTTTTTTTTTTCAATGGGATTTAAATCTTTTGATTGAGACGGCCAATTCAGGAATTTAATCCCCGGAGAATGAAAAACATCCGTTGTTTTTCGAGCCAGAAAAAATTGAAAAATTTCATTTAGTTAAAACTAGGTAATAGTTGAAAAAAATTTTCCAAAAAATTGTTATTTTTGGTAGCCCCCACTGCGTCCATTTTTTTGTTATTGATTTTATCGAAAACGGTACAACCGATTTTGATCAGTCTTTTTTTTTATGCTAAAGGTCCTCCAAAGTTCGAATATTATTACATATTCAAATTTTCAACTGTTTATTTTTTGGATTTAAAAAAAAAAAATCTAAATTTTTCTTGGAAACAATATTTCAAAAATCCCATGCACGATTTTTTCAAACTTGATAAATAAAAGTTTCTTAACGAAATCTACAAGATTTGAGAAAAAAAAAATTGTTTTATATAAAACTAACGGTACCTTCCATACAAATGTTAAAAAATGGTTTTCGAAAATCGTATTTTTCTCGAAAACGGTTCCGAAAATTTTGCTAAAAATTTTTTTCTTTTGATTAATTTTTACGATCTATAATTTAATGAAAAAAAAATTGAAATCAAGATATTACTGACTGTACCTACCATAGAACGTTTTTTTCGAATTAGGTTTAAAAAACATTGCATTTCAAAACTTAAAAAAAAATATTTTTTCAATTTAAAAAAAAAACGTCATTTTTTTTTTTTGTAAATTTCGAGATAAGAACGGATTAATATTTTTCTTGGAAATTTAACTTTCATTCGTATAATAATAAAAACTTAAAGTTGGCGTACCAAATTTTTTTCTTAAAAATGTTTTAAAAATTTTGTACATAAAAGCTTATTTGTTTTAAGGAACCACTACAACGACTTATAATTTTTGTTCTTGCATAAATTCATATTTGCATAGCATTCTGTTTTAATCTCTTACTACTAAAAGAATTTGAAAAATTCATTTTATCCTTATGAACAGTTTTCTTTAATAACATTCGTTTTAAAATTCCTAGTCTATTACATACAAAGGAGCAAGTTCGTGCGACCCAGTCGTGCATTTTATTTTTGCGATTTTTCTATTAGAAAGAACGTCTTTTCTATCTTTAAGCAAGAGTTTTCTCGCTTGAATTGAAATTTTTGGCATTGCTCGTTTTTCTTCTGTACTCTTTATGTGAAAAGTGATAACTGGTTAGACATTTGTTTAGATTAATCGCTAACTTCCAAGCTTCGTTGATTAAAAATTGGAGGCGTTGATATAAAATAAAATGGCCCTATACGAACTGAAATTATTTTCATTCGTGTTTCAAGCATTTGTTACATTTTTTGGACAGAAGCCTACAAGTAAATTCATAAACTTTCTTGATGACTGTCCAAGGCTAGTTTATTGATGACTTTTAGAGCGAAAATAGTCCAAATAGCAAATTTGATCATCGCGTACTTTATTTTGTTCGGTACTCTAATTCTTAGATAAGTCGAATACCAAACAAAAAAAATAATAACTTGTGGACCACCCTTATGTTTCTAGGCACACTTTTTAAAATTCGAAGCTGCTTGAATATAAGAGCACGAACATTTAGAAAATGTAAAATAAATAAATTTGAAGTCCAATAGGAATAGCTCATGAAGTACGCGGGCTTAGTGAATACCTCTCAACAATTCATGTGTGTATGTTGCCAGCAGGAATAGATTCAATTCAATTCAAACAAAGCATTTTCATAAATTCTTTCAGATCCTTTGAGAATTCTTTCAAAGATTTAGAGTTGGATTTAAAAATATTTAATTTTTCCAAACGATAACTTAATTTTAGTATGTATTTCTATTAAAAACTTTGTTTGTATTTGTGTTAATATTTTTCCCCATTTCCATAATGTGTTCTTTCGAGCTCATTCTACCCACTCGCCTTCTTCATCATTCAAAACTTTTACTCTTCAAAATAAATTTTCATGAGCAATGAAAAGTTAAGCGAATGATTATAATTTCTCTCTCAAGTGACCTGGAAAATCATTTGCAAAGTGTGTTTGCTTCTTTATAAAAGAGAAAAAGTACTTGAAATAATTACAAGAAATTTCTGTCTGACAAAACGAGTACAAAATAAACTTAAATGAGGTGCACAGCACCAGACTATAGTGTATGTGTAGTATTTGTGAGATCTATGTATCACATACTTCGTGATAAATAACAGTAACATAATAATAGATACGATGATGGAGAAGGATTTATTTACCTTGAAATTTATGGAATTTATATTCTGTATTTTTGAATTTTGAATTGAGAGTTGAAAACTTCTTAAATAATTGTCTTGTGTATTTTAATAAACCCACAAGTTGATATTACAAACAATTGATTTAAAAATATTCTTGTATCTCAATTTAGTTGTTATACTACGTGACTTGTGTTTCTTTGGTCAGACGAAAATAATATTCAATTAAATGCAAAGTGCTTTAAAAAAAAAAAGTTATTAAACTTGTTATGTTTATGTTTTGAAAGTGAAGTGATGGGCACCTACTAAAAATAATGGCAAAAGTTTTTATTTTTAATTTTTAAAAATTCAGAACAACTGAAAACGAATAAAAACTGTCTGTCTGCGAGTTTTCAACTCATTTGCAATTCATATTTTTGTTGCCGAAAGTTTCTTTATTTATTTTTTTTTTTTTTGAAAGAAGAACAAATCAAATTCTCCTGAATGCATTCATTCCCTGTGTGTGACAGTGTACTGCTGTACGAAATTTGGAACGTATAGGTTTTTTTATTTGATGTTAAGAATTGCAAGTTAAAAAAATTTAAATAAATTCTTTATAAAATAAATGCAGACAGAAAGTTTGTTTGGTAAAAATTCCATTATTATAAATACGTTGATATAATACAAGAGTGGTCGAAATATTCTTTTTAAAAATGCAATAAAATTAACAAAATTAAATTTTGTACATGTATTATGGCTTAATTAGTAAGAGCAAACATTCTCATTAAAAACGTTGCTCAAGTGGCTGTCTCGGCTGTCTTCCCATTAGCGCATTCTGCCACAACAATTTTTCAAGACCTTGTTGATGGTTTCGGGTTATAGCTCACGGATTGTTTGGATGATATTGGCATTAAGTGCTTGAATCGTTTCCGGATTGTTGGCATAACATCAGTCCTTCATGGTTCCCCAGCAAAAAAAAAAAGTCCAAAGGGGTCAAATCACAGCTCCGAGGCGGCCAATTGACATCGCCAAGAAGGCTGATAACACGATTTGGAAAATTGATGCGTAAACAATCGATTGTGGCATGGCGCGCCATCCTGCGTGAACCAGAGGTCGTCCAAATCCATGTCTTCAATTTCTGTAAATTAAAATGCACGACTAGAAATTTAAAAAATGAATGTTATTAGAGAAAACTCTTAATATGGATTAAATAATTTTTTAAATTCTTTTGCTATGCAAATTATGCTACAACAAAAATTATAAGTCGTTATAGTAGTTTTTTTTTTTTAAATAAGCTTTTATATGCAAAAATTTTAAAACATTTTTAAGAAAAAAATTTGGTACGACAACTTTAAGTTTTTATTATTGTACGAATGAAAATTTAATTTCCCCAAAAAATATTGAGCCGTTTTTGAGATATGGAATTTCCCAAAAAAAAAAAAAAAAAAAACTTTTTTCGAAAAGTTCAAAAAATAATTTTTGTAAGTTTTGAAATGCAATGTTTTTTATACTTTTTAGAAGCATCTCTAGAAAAAATGTCATTCAAATCCGTTATGTTGATAGTGTTAAATTCAAAATTAGACAAAATAGTTCTATGGTAGGTTTAAGCTGTAATATCTTAATTTCATTTTCTGTTTATTAAACTATAGATCATAAAAATTAATTTCAAGAACAAAAATGTATCAAAATTCTAGGCGCCGTTTTCGAGAAAATACGATTTTTGAAAACCATTTTTTAAAATTTGTATGGTGGGTACCTTTATTTTTAAGTAAAATAAATTTTTTTTCTCACATCTGGTAGATTGTATTGAGAAACTTTTATTTATGAAGTTTAAAAAAAAAATCTAGCATGGGGTTTTCTAAATATTGAGTTTTGAAAAAACATTTTCTAAACTTTTCTTAAAAATCAAAAAACAAAATAATTTTGGAGAATTTTAATACACAGATCTGTTCAAATTGCTGGGGAGCTTTAGCATAAAAAAATTATCAAAATCGGTGGTATACCGTTTTTGAGAAAATCAAAAACAAAAAAAAAAAATCGTTCCGTTGGGGTACCCTCAATAATCATTTTTCCGAATTTTTTTTCAACCATTATCTAGTTTTAACTAAATGAAATTTTTTTGTATTTTTATTTTTTAAATCTGTCGAACAGTTTTAAAAAAAAAAAAAATATTTATAGAATTTAAAAAAAAAATCGTATGGCAGCTAAAAAATTCAAACAGACAGACAGACAGAATTGTGAGACCCACTTTTTCGTCTTCGCTATCATCGTAATATCAACTGAACAAAATCTCGAGTTCGATTTTTCTTTCAGAATGCACAACTTGCCTTATAGTATATATAAGTCGCAAGCAGCGCTGCCACCCTAAAGATAATCAAGCGAAGTATTTTTCAGAAAAAAGCGCAGTAGATTGCAATATACCGCAGTAGATTTTAAAATATGCAAAACAAAATTCAAATCATAGAAATACATTTTATTTATGAATAAAAGCAACAGAACTTAAAAAAATTAACTCAACAGTTAAAAAAAAATAAACAAATTTCTTAAACTAAATAAACAAAAAATCACATTTCATTTTGAGAATTCTTATGCTAGCTACACACGAGGCAACCGTTGAAGCAACGAGATGCAGCAACGTGTTTCGTTTGTTTACTACACACGAGGCAACTGTTGCCGCAACCACAGTACAATTGGAGCAACCGACCGAAAATATCAAAACATTTTGATATTTCTGGCAACGCACAGAGGAGTATTCGACCTCAAAATCCGGTCAAAAATATTTTTTTCTTTTTCTTATTGGAATTGGCCTAAAATATTATTTTATAACTTATGATGCATTAAAAAGTTACACTGAAAAAAATTTTCGGGTTAAATAAAAATAAAAATTTTTATTTAAGTATTTTTTTTTTCAATTTTATTTAATTCATTTTAATTATTTATACATGAAATTTTTTCGTTTGTTGCTTTCCTTAAAGATCATGAATAATGATCTTTTCGTCATTTGAATGTAATTTGGTTCTATATTTAAATTAAACATAATTCTTTAAACAACAAAGGGCAAATTGACTAAAAATACCTCAAGACTAAAAAACCCCATTAAAAAAAAATGTGACAAGATGGGTGACTTTTTTTTCTGTACGTGAGATGACAAAAATGTACAGTTAAATATAAAAGAAAAATTTTTGCCCGACCGTACCCGGAACTATAACAAAAACACTTTTTTTCCACCGAAAATTACATAAATTTTCATGTTTTTCTATGCATTCTTGTCATCTCAATTTTTAATACTTTATCAATAGAATATATGGAAATTTCTGTATTAAAATAAAGTACATACCTTGACCTTGAACATCCATTAGAAATTTTTCACAATTATCACAAATTACAATAAAAAAAACAGACTTCAGTGTTAATGATTAGAAAACAAAATAAGCTTATGTGGCGTGAGCTTATAAAATCGACTAGATTTAGACTAATATCTTGAGGATTAGGGGGTCAACAGTTATTATTTGAAACCGGTTTTAGTAAGAATGGGTATTGAGGAATGCGAAAAGCAAAAATTAACGGGTCGAATGCGATTTTCTTTTTTTTTTTACTTATGACCGGATTTTGGGGTCGAATACTCCTCTGTGCAACGGTTGCAGCAACTCAAAATTAATCGGCAACACAGCTACACACGAAGCAACCGTTGCTTCAACATGACGGTTTTCATGACGAAAATTTCCTTTCAGCAGCTGCGCTGCTATGCGGTAAAGAGCATAACAAAAGCATAAATTCTGCTAGCTCCACCAATGCAAATTCACCTACCGAGTTTTTAAATATTCTGGCTTTTGACCAAAACTTTGTTATGTCTGAAGGGTCATTGTATTTTTAAACAAAATCATTATTGCCTAACAAGAACCTCCATTGCATATTGAGCACTTCCGCATTTTCAGATGAATGTGGAAATTCTTCCAAAATGAATTTGAATTTTTCACTGAATGCATTCAGAGTGAGTGAACATGGTTGAGAACAAACTTTGGTTAAGTACTATTAACATTTTTGAAAGAGGAGTAGAATCGTTTTGCTGCGCAGTAGATATTCATTTGGGCCAAAACGCAGTAGATCTACTGCTAAAGGAGTAAAGTGGCAGCCCTGGTCGCAAGTACAAAATTCGGTTCGGCTCTGTAGCGCCCACCGTTGACCGAAACTTTGTTCCCAGCCTCATTTTCGAAGAAAAATGGTCCAATGATGTCACCACTCCACAATCCACTCCAATCTGGCACTCTCTGTGGATACATTGGCTTCTGGACAATAACGTGCGGGTTTTCCGGGACCCAGATGCGGCAAATTTTGTTTGTTAACGTAGCCGCCGAGATGATGGAAATGCGCCTTGTCAGAAAAGATGATTGTTCGCCCAAAATCGTTGTCCAACTCGAGCCACTCTAAGGCCCAAACTGCGAAGCGGATGGTCGTGCGCCTTAACTGCTGAGTTTTGACCTTGTGAGCGAATAATAATCCGAGATCTTTGTGCAGAATTTTCCTAGGCTTGTGGGTGAGCTGTGGAGATCAATGACGAGTTGATATTCATGAATTGAGTCCTCACCGTACGACGACGAAGACAATGAGTGTTGTCCACTAGCATACCAGTCTCACGAACTTCTTGCACATATTTGTATACAACAGGCACGGTGGGTGCTTAATTTAGGCCATAACTTCTTTTCAAAAAAAAGAAACGCACTGTTTGGACTACACAGTACTCACTTTGGAAATAAGATTTCAATAGTTCCCAACGTTGTTCAAAAGTAAATCGACTTATTTCGTTCCGCGGAGAAATGATACTGACTTTCGGCCAAGATTTCGAGCGGAAAACAGCTATCAGTGCAAAAATAACCTATAATTTAAAAAGAAAACTCTAGATGGCCCACCCTTTACTTATATTTGCTTGCTTGGTATTCTATTCCTAGCTCCAACTACTAAAGGAGTTGTTTAAGCCATTTAAGGAATGAATTTTATGGGTATGAATATTTTTCTCTAATAATTTAAATTTTTAAAATTCTTTTATATAAGAGCAAGTTTGTTTGACCCAGTCGTGCATTAAATTTTTTTAAAAATTTGGTTCTACTCTATAAAATGGCTTTGAAATTTGGCCTTCGTCTTCGATTGTACTCCGAATTTGTTTGCAGTTTTTATGTTTTGTTTCTATAATTATATCGAAGTAAGCAACAATACAAGGCATTAAGACCCCGCCACCATAGTCGAGGTACAAGCAACAGATAATGGGTCGCTTATATCTAGATATGCCTTCTTAACTACACAATATTGGCTCAGTTTTTAAAGCAATGATTGGTGTTTCTTGCAGTTTCTAAGCTTCCGAAAGTTTCTTACTCAATTGTAATAGAGGTATTTAAATATTTCATAAAGCGGCTTAAAAAGGTACTGCTAAATGCTTTAAAATATATTCGAATAGAAGACATGATTTATTATAAGATAAAAATCCACCATCTTTGAAAATTCCTTCCATAAATACGTACTTATGTTCTACATCACTATCAGGATCATTATAAATTAATAACTCTAAAGCTTTCTTTAAATTTATGACATTCCTTACACATAACCATCCCTTATTTTTTTAAGAGAATGACAAGTGTTTCAAGTTGTTAAATTATCCTGTTTGTATAAAAATACATAAACGTTCTTCTGCTCCTTAATATCCTCTACAAAAATTTTATGATTCTTATTTACAATTTGCTGTATCATCTTAGCAAAAAAAAAATACCCCCAACGAAATGGGAAAATCCTTTTGAAAGATTAAAAAATTTTCATTTTCCCCCGAGAGGGTCGACATTCGACAACGACCCCCCATAGACGAAATTCCAAAAGTATATTATGTTTCTCTCGTCTGTGAAACTGCCAACTAATCCTTGCAACACTTTCTTCCAATGAACCGCAAAAATTCGGTTGGCAAATAAAACCTTTTTTTTTTTGAGAATGAATCTAATTAAATTTAGCACTTTTCTTCGTCTGCAACGCTCGACCCTGATTTGTCATTTTTTGGTCCTTAGAAAAATAAAAGGACACTAACTGAGTAGACACTAGGTACCTTTTGCTACTTGTTAAATACGACAATACTGCAATGGAATTTAACTGTGTTTGCTTGATTTAATGCTCGGACCGGACAAGGAGCGGATATTTGTGTTCTCGTCTGGGTTGATTCTAATGGTGTGTCTTATTTGACATATGTTCAAACGAGTTACTCTCAATTTGGTTGGAGTTTTTTTTTCTTCTATTTGGTTTGATGTGGCACGTCGTCGTCAATGCATGGGTTTGATTGGATGGAAACATGTCCTTCCGGAAAAAATTAATCGCCTAACCGAATATTTGAGGGCCTGACGAGGATATTTCTTCAATATGTGACTGGAATTTAATTTCCGCAGAAAGAATATAAACACAGAAAAGTGGATGAGCAGTGCAAAGTTTAATTAGAAGCAAGTTCCCTTTTTTTTGCGCGCTGCTATTTGGCAATTATTTGCCAGCTGTGATTGCTTTCGATGACGGTGACGGTGACGTGTTGAAATGACACAAGGAGTATTGGATCGGCGTTAAACCAGTGCAGACAGGTGATGATGGGTTTAGTGTAATAATTTTTGTTAGTTCCAGGATTAAGTTTAATCATCAACCAGTCACGGTACCTTTGGTCTTTGTATAGGGCTATTGAATTCCTTTGAAAATGTTTAACACAAAGAGGAGACGTTTAAGAAGTTATTGTTTTCGATTTCTATAGCCTTGCAGGGCTTCTTTCTGAAAATAAAGTAGGTAATAATCAATTTTGATTACTCATTGTTTTTAGCAGTAAGTTCTGTTTCTGTGGTTTCAAAGGAACATCAATTTTTTAGTATTTTATCTCCAGATGGGCTAAGTGTATTTAATTTTGTTAAATTCTATCATTAGCAGTATTCCGACAACAACAATAAAGCAGGGTCTTGAAAAAACCAGTCATCAGAAGTATACTAACGTAGATAGGATATACCTAGATTTGACATTGAAGTTGTATAAATTATTAGTTGAACCACGCGGACCATGAAAGCAAGCTTTAAGTTAGGACGCGTAGGGGTACGCCATCCACACAGACGTGTCGTATATAAGCTGTTTGGCTTTTAGTCGTAGATCAGATCTTAGTTAAATTAGCGATGTTTAAAGTCGTGACGTACACTGATGATATTGTGATAATGGTATCAGGAAAGTTGTTCACCATTCTGTGAGAGCTCCTTCAAACAGCCCTTGACAAGCTCAGTAATTGCGACAGTAGCTGGGGACTTAATGTCAATCCTTTTAAAACAGAACTGGTTCTGGAAGATAAAGCTGCAATAGCCTTCTACATATGCACTAGAATTTTTGGCAATAGATGATGATGGATTAGGGAACTAATCAATAAGAGAACAGGCCATGACAAACATTCAGAGACTGGCATGTATTGGCACAACAAGTACCATGAGAACCGCGCCAACCTAGCCCTAGAAACTGTGCTCCGATGACTTGTTCTACTCGATCTATTCACTAAGGAATTGGCAGTCGAATGTGCTCTATGACTTAAAGAGTGTAAAACTTGGAAGAAATGCTAAAGTGCTCACAGAACCACTGTAAACTTCACTGACATATAGACATTAAAAGAGACTTCATTTCACCGTACACAAAATTTAACCCAGTCGCACCGACAAATATTCAAACAAAGGAGATATGGATGGAAAACCGGGTCCTGAAGCCTGAATGCAAATCAGGTATCGGTCCTTATAGACGGTTAAAAAACGGAATCTGTGGTAAGATCAGGCATCTTCTCAAACAACCCACCCGTAAATAGATCATTAAAGCCTCCAAAATTTTGCAGTGTTTTCCAAGCGGAAGTTCTGTAGCATGACGAACTGGCCAAAAACGGTTCATCATTTGACTATAAAAGTCGTAGTACTCATCTCATCTCATATTGTTTGTGGTTTTCTAAATGTTAAAATGTCATCGCAAGTTTTTTAGTCCTAAAATAGAACTTGTAGAATTATTTTAATCGCTGCAATTTTTAGGTTAGATTGTCACATTTAAAACCGTATGTCATATTTATTGCGGCTAAAAAATCGTGCGTGCGATTGGTTTCCAAAAGTGCTTGCATCTCAATTTCATGTTCGATTTTTGAGTCGTAGTATCTTAGTTACAAAGCTGAGATTCATTTCAATCTCCGACAATCTAATCGACAGAAAGATGAGACTTGCTGTATTTTAACAGCGATTTTTTTTTTAATATTATGTTTGTCGGTCGCATAGCAGTAAATTAATCAAAGCGTCAGTATGTCCTCTGTATTGTATGTCCACTGTAGTGTTTGTCCACTTTAGTACATTTAATTTTTATAAGATTCCCTAGAATAGGAATTCCAACTTTTTTTGAGCCTATCTGACAATTTTTTTAGCCTATCTGTCAATTTTTTTTAGCCTATCTGTCAATTTTTTTAGCCTATCTGTCAATTTTTTTAGCCTATCTGTCAATTTTTTTAGCCTATCTGTCAATTTTTTTAGCCTATCTGTCAATTTTTTTTAGCCTCTGTCAATTTGCTTAGCCTATCTGTCAATTTTTTCAGCATATCTGTCAATTTTTTTTAGCCTATCTGTCAATTTTTTTAGCCTATCTTCCAATTTTTTTTTATTTTTTTTTTTTATTTTTTTTTTTTATTTTTTTGAAAGTTTTTTGAAATTTTTTTAATTTTTTTTTTATTTTTAATTTTTTTTTATTTTAAATTTTTTATTTAACTTTTCATTTTTTTTTTAATTTTTTTTTTAATTTTACTGTAATTTTTATTTTTTTTTTAATTTTACTGTAATTTTTAATTTTACTGTAATTTTTAATTTTACTGTAATTTTTAATTTTACTGTAATTTTTAATTTTTATTTTTTTTTTAATTTTTAATCTATTTTTTAATTTATTTTTCTTCATTTTAAATTTATTTTTAATTTTTTAAATTTATTTTTAATTTTTAAATTTTTTTTTTATTTTTTTTTAATTTTTTTTTTATTTTTTTTTTTAATTTTTTTTTATTTTTTTTTTTAATTTTTTTTTATTTTTTTTTTAATTTTTTTTTAATTGTTTTTATTTTTTTATTTTATTCGAAATTGACTAACGATTGTGATCAAAATCTGTAGCGTGTGATTGCCTTACTCCTTGTACCAAAACTGCGTTTTTAGTTTTTGGTGAACAATGCACATATTGTTGAAGGATTTTAACGTGCTGCCCTATTTTCCTAGTGCTCGCTCTGTTATAAACTTTTTGAGGGCATCCAAAACACTTTAAAAGCGCGCTCATTGCTAACTCCTCCTTATTTGATCAACGAATTGTGGGCTTATAAAAAACAAACAGGCTGTAGAACAACGAACTTATATGACTATAGAAAATTCTAGTCCCCAGGTAATAATTGATAAGCAGTAAAACCTACGTTGAGATGGTCCTGATCATCAGTTTTCGGTAGCGCGATGCGTAGAACATAGCTTTCTGAAGTCGCTGGTTCTGTGTTAAAATACCAGTCGAAACCAAAAAGGTTTTTCACTTTAACTTGAATGTATAATGGTTAAGCACCAATAAAAGGAGTCTGGTGATGATGAATGACTATAAGTTCAGCCTATACACTTGGTTCTTTACAGTGGCGCATAAGTAACGCTCTGATTTTTTTGTCCAAAAAATTGTCTTTCTGGTATTATTTAATTTTTTGGCATTTATTAAAATTTTAAAATTTAGATTATGATTTTGCAATATATTTCCAGATAAAATTTTCGTTATTATCCGATCACCAAAAATTTCCCTCAGGAGATAGTTGGATCAGCCGTATAGCTGTGGCTCCATCTTGTTGGAACCACAACTCTGAATTGAAAGCTGCTAACGTCCACATTAACCGCAACTTGTTCGTCGTTTTCGAAAAAATATGGTCCAATGATCCTTTCTGACGTTTTTCCACACCATATTGGGCATCTAAGAGGGTGCATTTGACATTCAGCAATTATTTATTTGGAATTTCGATGTCCCATATTTCGCCGTTTTTTCATTTACGTTACCATTGAGGTGAAAATGGGTCTCTTAGCTCATTATAAGTTTGTGAACAATTTCTCTGCGAACAATTTTTGAAAACCACAAGCATATTGAATGCGTACTTTTGGATCATTTACTTTCAACTCGTGAACCAATAGACATCACCAACTATTGAGAACCCGCCTGTTGGAAGTTTCGGGATTTTTACTCAGTACTTACTTGCACCCGAGCAATGTACACATCATTTCAAACTGCGCGAGGTCTTCCAGAACACGCAATATCACAGACAGCCCTTTATTGCTGAAAACGCGGTTAATTTTTGGAGCACTTGGTGAAATCCTATTTCAATCCGAGCCATGTATACACGGAGCTAAATCCTGATTCAATTTCGATTCAATTCTCCATATAAACGTAGTATGATGAAGAATTGCCTGTCAACTTTCAAAATAAAATTGAACAACTTTGGTTGTTTGCTCTGTGCTGAGTTTTTTTTATCATAAAGTTCCCAAGTTTTTCAAAGTAAATTGTGAAAAAAAAAATAATATATATTTTACTCGTAATAACGAAATCAAAACGATACTTATGCGCCTCCCTGTAGTTCATTGAAGCTGTTGATTTGACATTCTTATCTTCAATATTCATATGAAAGGTGCAAAAGCTTTACAGACTTCTGCGCGTATGTTATCATACAAAACGCCTTCATTACAAACAAAATTGTCTTGTCCGTGTATTTCATCAATGGTTAGACCAAATAAGTTCCTTAAGTTTCAATTTAGCGCAAAGATAATCCTAAATGATACCAAAGCAATTGCATTCAAACATTTCAACAAAGGTTTAACCTAAAAACAAGCTTAAAATCTTGCATCCCTGAAGAATACTTCAAGTCCACTACATCAGTACCAAAAAGGAACCCAACGCACATACCAATTCAATTAGGAATCATTAGCTTAATTTTCACCTTGAATCTAATGAAGGAATAAGAAAACTCACGGATGCATAAATGATAATCATCATCTCTAGTGACTGTCTGACTTTAAATCGCCAACTTCCATTTTTTCCATTTACAAAGATACGTTTGAAAAACAACAAATATTCAATAAACATTAACAAACGAGGAAGAAAAAGAACGTGTCGTGTGCCTTAAAAACCCAGTTAAGCGATTTATCGGACTGCTGAGCCAGGAATTGGGTCAACATGATCAACGAGAGGAGATCACACGATGGAGAACGTTGCTCATAGAAGCTAGAAAGTAAAGCCTACTAAAGAACCGCACTGTGTTGTTGGCATTGGCACGAGGAAATTACTGATGCGAGATTTTCACATTTAGATACAATTTTCCTGCAAGTAAAATGCAGTTTAACAAGTCGTGAAGAAATGAAGCTGTCTTGGATTCATTCAGTTGATAGATACTTCTACGGATGAATGGATCAAACCGATTCGTGGGTTACGTTAGATTTTATGTTTCCGTTTTAATTCAACGTGACGCGATGGAACGATGTGATATTTGATCCAGATATGGATTGGTTATGCATTGTTATTGGAGCTGCTATAGTTATATTATTAAGAAGTGTTGTGGAACGTGTACCTATCTATGCATTTTAGTTACCGTGTTTGCTTCTATGGAATGTGCAATTTACAGCCAGAACTGATCTCGAGTTAGGTTAATTTGATCTTGGTTGGTTGGAGTGCTTGAAAGGTGACAGGTGGTGTGGTCGGATTTTGAGGTTAGAATAGTTTAAAAAAAGAAATACATCCATAGGCATAGTGTATTTACTGACACTACAGTCTTTATGTATCGGGTAACCTCTATATGATTAGTATGGGGTTTGAAATGATGTTTGAGAAATTTGCATTGTCTCTGAATCAAAGACGAATTGCTCTAATGCTATTCTACGAGTTAAAATAATTCCTTTAGGAATCATGAGTCTTCTGTTGAAGAACTTCTCTTCCTCGCTAAACTTGTAGGGTTTTTGCACTGTCCCTCGCCAGAGGCAGTATCGCCGAAAAAACATCTTGTTTTTCTTTTCTTATTTTAAAGTGCCAATGTCTGATGAACGAACCCAAACCTCCCGCATGAAAGTCCAAGGCACTTAAAAATTTTCCAAAGGGTGCTACATGATTTTAGATAAAACCCTTAATTTTCTATCTAGGCCAATGCTAAGTTTAATTCTCAATATAAATTAGAAACTCGCCTCGGGCTTAAAATGCCTTCGAACATTTATGTAAACTTGTCTAGTAGTCCTCTCTCGAAATAAACAGAGCTTGTTCAATTTAAATTTATAGACGTTCCCATTCCATGGAAGTCTGCATAGCTGGGACAATTGCTATTGCATATATCCTTCCTCTCTTCGATATTTATGGTTTTCAATATTAAAATTTTCAGTCTGTACAGAACAGTAGCAAAGGACAACACCAACAACAGTGCGCCTACCATTTTGGATTGGAATTTCTTTTTCTATTTGCTCTTATATCTGATTTTCATTCTATTGGGTTTTGTCCGTCCGGAGTCCTTTGAAAGGGACGAATTTTATCAGTACTCAGCATACAGCTAGCGGGCATTTCGATTATTGAACACAGATGTGGCCCGTTCACATCAATCTTAGATTAACTATACACCACATCCCACTCGCACCAACAAGTTCCCGATTAAAATGTATTTAAGTTGCGTTCCAGTATTTTCCGGTGGTGGGGGTGTAGAAGTCTGTACATGGCACAGCACCAATTGCACAGCATCCCTTCCGGCCAGAACTAGAAATACTCACACACACACACAAACAAATAACATAAAGACTCCCCAGATGTGATGGGGCTGAATGTCCTTTGTAAAACGCGTAACGACTTAAAACTGGGAGAATTGTTTTTCCGTAGACCAAGAAGGAAGGCAAATATGAGTGCTTAATCGTATTCAAATGCAGAGATAGGGGTTTTGTTTTAATTTTTTTTTGCAATCTCTTCCTTTTATTGCAATTACATAAAAGGGGCGAAACAATGCGGTGCATCGGTCATTTCAATAGATATTCCACCGATAGAAGTTGTCCGTGGTAGGGCTAGATGCATACATATGTATATAGAACATAGTGATATAAAAAAAAATAATAATATGAATGGGAAAAATAAATACAAGCTTATTAGAAAAACGCTTGAATTTTTACATTTATAAACTTCAATACATTTTCTAGGTAGTTAATAATTTTAATAATTAGTCGATGTATTTGCAGTTGAACATATTGGGGCCTATCGTGAATAAAATTTCCCTGGGAAATGTTCCCAACTTTCAAAATTGTCATCTTGAATAATGTCGAAAGTTTCCCTTGGAATTTATTGATATTGGGAATTAAGTTTCATAGTGACTTTGGCTCTCATTTAAAAATGCCAGTCGCCAGCTTACAATGAATAGTGCAGAAGTATTGACCTTTCCAATTTTCGAAGATGGGGAAAATTCCGAGGGAAATTTTGTTCACGATAGCCCCCATTAAGCGGTGATAATCTACATGAAGAAACCCCCGTTTAACCATGTTGTAGTTGACATACACTCAGGGTAAATTACATGGACTCATGGCATTTGTAAATATGTACATTTATGTGCCCTTATTGTATAGATGTCTGCACTCATAATTTACCTTTGTAGCTAGAAAATGACCTTTCACAATCGACATGGTGGTCGCCCTTTTCATTAGTGTCGTACTTTGATTTTAATAAATTTTTGACACTCATCTGTCAGAAACGTCTATTCAGTAGAATCTCATTTTGTTTTAAAACCGTGTTCTATGGATTGACCTGTTTATGTTGTTATAATATTATCGCTATTTACGTACTAATGTATTTAAAAAAGATTCGTTTATTTAACCAAATTATACTCTTCCATAATTAACAACATACGCACAATTTGTGTTCGACCAACAGGAACCCAAGTGAGGTACAACACGAATGTCTTTCGATATTTTCCTCTGTCTGACTACATCATAAAAGTTTTGCATCAAAAAACTTTTGCGTCAAATGCCGTGAAAGTTTAATTTAATAATTAGCATAAAAATAAAAATGTCCATTGTTGGTTTAATATTATGTATGTAATGTAGTGTAAAATCAGGTGAGATTGTCCTTTTTTTCAAATTTAAAAAATATTCAACAAAATAACCCCAATAACGATTGTAAATTCAATTCAATTTGATTCAATTCGAAATTGGAAAAATTCAATTTATATCAATTGATATTTGCAATTCTTGTGAATATTTTCAAACAATTTCTAAAATAGATAGTTCGATCACAAAACATAAATGCCGCTCGATTTCTTGAACAAATTTAGAGCAGATTTGTAATAATTAATTTTGTATTTGCAAAATTTCTTTTCTTTTTTTTAATTTTGCACATTTCTTAATAATAAATTAAAATTAAATGAGATTGTTTACAAATCATTTACTTATTTTCGTGATATTAAGTTTTCAAACAAAATGACCCCGTACATCCAATTGATTAATTTGCTTAAGTGTATTAATATGAAAAAAAAAAAAATCGGACTTAATTATGGTTATTGAATAGCGATTGCGAGTATACGTACGTTTACTTTTCAGTAATCATCATCATCATCATCGGCTCGACAACCGGGTTCTGGTCCTGGCCTCTTTCAACAAGTCTCTCCACCTATCCCGGTCTCGAGCCGACGCCATCCAGTTGCGCACCCCAAGGCTTCGGGCGTCCTGGTCTACCCCATCTCTCCAGCGCAAGCATGGTCTACCACGCTCTCGTCTACCATAGAATGTATCACAAAGAACTTTCCGAGCAGGTTCCTATTCACTCATGCGAGCTAGGTGCCCTGCCCACCGGAGTCTACCGAGCTTAATTTTTGTGACGATATCTGCTTCAAGGTAGATTGCGTACAGTTCATGATTATACCGTCTTCGGAATCGTCCTTCCTAACATATTGGGCCAACAATTCTCCTAAAGACTTTTCTGTCGAACGCAGCTAAGAGGTCGGAGTGCCTTTTGCTAAGCACCCAGTGAGTACTGGCAGAAGCGTGGTCCTGTACAGCAGCAGTTTTGAAGTTATGGTGAGATTTCTAGATTTGAAGAGCTTTGCAAGACTATAGTAGGCTCTGTTGATTTTGAGAAGCCGCTCGCGTATTTCTTCTTCTATATTGTTGTCGGCTGCTACTATTGACCCAAGGTATTTAAAGGATTGCAACACTTCAAATTCGTGCTCCGCTAGCTTGATTGTTTGGCCAACTGTTCCTCTCGCATTCGACGCAACCATGTACTTTGTTTTACCTTCACTAATGTGCAGCCCTAGATTTTGTGCCGCCTGCTTGATCTGGATGAAGGAATCGTGTACAGTTTGTTTGGTTCTTCCGATGATGTCGATGTCGTCTGCGTAAGCCAGTAACTGGCTGGACCTGTTGACGATGGTCCCTCTTGTTGCCGTGCCAGAGTCACGGATTGCTTTCTCCAACGCCAGGTTGAAGAGGAGGCAAGCCAAACCGTCCCTTTGTCGGAGTCTATTAAAGATGTTGATTGGTCTGGATGGCAATCCGGCTATTTTTACTTGGCTTGTTACGTTGGTACTGGTCAACCTACATAGTCGTGTCAATTTATTTGGGATGCCGAATTCTCTCATGGCTTTGTGAAGTTCTACCCTGGCTATGCTATCATAGGCGGCCTTAAAGTCTATAAACAGATGGTATGTTGGGATGTTAAATTCTAGTCATTTTTCCATCTCCTGCCTAAGGGTAATGATCTGATCAGTTGTTGATTTGCCTGGAATGAAACCACACTTATATTGTCCGATGATGGTTTTAGCGTATGGGGTTATCCGGTCTTGTAGGATAGAGGAGAGTATCTTATAGGCGGTATTCAACAACGTGATACCTCTATAATTGCTGCACGTTGTAAAATCTCCCTTCTTATGTATGGGGCATATTATACCTTCAGTAATACATTTAACAAAAAAGTCATCCAAACTGGTGGTCCATAATTGACATCCGGCTTTCCATCACATATGTACATACATATGTACGTGAAACTGAACTGTAATTGAAGCCTGCATATACATATTTAATGTTTGCTATTTTTCAATATGGATCACAGCCATAGTTTGGACTTTATTTGTATTGAGTTGTAAAAAAAGTTTCGTTTAAAATCCGTAACAAATATACTTACATATGTTCGAAATGTTGTATCAAACTGATAATTTAGAAAAGTTGTACCACTTAAAGACGTACTTCATTGAAATTCGTAATCAAACAGAGCTCAAACGTTTCATCTCACTTGTAACAGTGTGGCATTTAAAAATTGTTTCATTCTGTTTTTAAATTAATTTTCAGTATTGTTGTTCTTAGAGATGCATTTCAAGGTGTAGGGAATTGATTCTCAAAAAAATCTCTTCCATATTTGAGCAAGAAAATAAATTGCAACGGAAGTGACAAACTTTTTCACTTTTCAGTAACAAAGATTTCACTTTCTAAGTGAAGGTATTTTGTACTTTAAGAAATGACTATTCTCAGCATTAATTTACAATCGTGTTTATGATATTCTGTTCCATTAATACTTATTTGGAGCACCTGTTCCTATTTCAAACCAAAACCTGGTAATGAAGAAAAGATTTTAGGATATTATTTGAAGAAAGAAATAAACAGAGTTTTCCTCTTCTTTTCATTTGCAAATCACATCTGCAATGTACTTTTCGATTGGCTATTTAGAGGAATTTTCCGATCCGGGATATCAACAAACAAACATACATATATGTACCCAATTTGATTCTGAAGTTTTCGTATAGTTGTGTTGTTTTTTTTTTGCGAAACTTCACATCCAGCATTCATCATATTCTTGTTGACATCTGTTAATATGTCGCAGGCAAATATGCCCGCATTTGAAAGTCACTCGCAGACATTTTCTTTGTGCTCATTTTGACAGTTTTTAAACTAATTTGTTTCAACTTTCAGCTTTTTTTCAATATATTTTTTTTTAACCATTTCACATGTGTATTTGCAAAATTATCTCAAAAATAAACACTTGAAACTGTGTTCCTACAATGACGTTTCACAATTTTGACAGCTTTGTCTGCGAGTGTTTGAAGAACTGTCGATTCTGACATTAAATTCAGAATCATTCTTTATCTAACTATCATTCTGACTGCCAATAGAACACTTTCAAAAGAGTTAAGACGCATTCAAAATGCTTCTGGATTGTCAATCAAAAAGGCCGTAAAGTGGATTATTTTTTTGTATTATTCACCCATATTCTGAAACTCGTATTTATGACTCGTAATCGACTACAGTCGTATGTTGTTATTCCAGGAGTCGAACATCCGACTTCACTTGTACTAATATTGGGAAACGAAAAACATCGTATACGACTGTTCCTATGACTGTAGTCAAATACGAGTCATAAATACGAGTTTCAGAATATGGGTGATTATTTAACGACAAGATCTCATAAATTTGAAATCTTGTTTGAACTATTTGGAAAATGATGAATTTGGAAAGTAATTTCGTAAAAGAACCCACCTGATTTTGATTTGAAATTTTCTTTTTCTTTCGGTTGTATTAGACCAATGCCGTTCCAAAAGTTTGCTTCGTGCAAAACATACATACTCGTAGTTCAATTTTGTCATCCACACTGCTGTCAGAAAAATTGACAGCAAGGGGAGGCGAATGTTTTGACGTCATTACATGCTGAATACAAGCTTAACTGTATGGATATTTTATGTGAAAAATGTAGAATATTTAAGAAATTGCAATCAATAACTCTCGTTAAGGTTCTTGCCGTTCAAATCTATTTACAAATAAACGAAATAAGTAACAGAACAACAAGGTAAGGAAATAGATTTTAGGAGAAAAGATAACGATTAACAAAAAACATTAACACAAACCAAAAATGAAAAATCTAATAACGACAGGAAATTTGAAAGTAAGCAATTTGGACAGATTAAGATTATTGCATTTGATATTTCAAAAGCCTTTGATAGAATTTGGTATATCTTATGGAAAATGCTTGCATTTGGTATTGATCAATCTATTCTTCGTTGGATTAGAAACTTCCTTTCGAATCGCTCAATACAAGTTGTGTTGGAAGGTTTTTAGTCTTGTATTCGTAAAATAAATTCTGGTGTGCCACAGGGCTCCGTTTTGTGTCCGACTTTCTTTCTCACATTCATCAATGATCTTTTGTCTTTAGCCATTAAATTGTTTTGACGGACTGTCAGCTTCTCATATTCGTTTCCAGATGCATGTCGTTTTCTACTGATGAAGATTTCGAACGGAAGCGTATGAAAAGCTTATTAAATTCTGATCCCGATATAATTCTGTGACAACAAGGAAAAACGACTTATGTAAGTCAGTTTTTGCTACTTTTCAGGAAAGCAATTTGAACGTTTAGTTTGCAATACAAATCAGGTACAAGAATTGTTTTTCTTTTGTCTGTAATTCCTTAACTGTTTGAAAAAAAAAAAATATGACAGACGGAATGCAAATATCGGATGGTATCAAAAACTCATTTTCGACATGAGTCGACTTTAGCTGTTTTTCCTTGTTGCCACAGAATTTTCAAATGGGGGACTATAAAATAAAATCAATGCTTATTTCTGTCGTTGAGGAAATCAAACAGTTCTCATTTCACTGTATGTGCACCACAGACCATCTGTGCGGAATGACCATATATTCGCTAAGATCGATGCTAAGGACTTACAGTTCCTTCGACATTTTAAGACATTTTTTTTTCTTTATCCCTTCTGACTTGCCTGTAATCTATAAGACCTTTATAGGTCCAAAGCTCGAGTACAATTTCCATATTTCGGCAGGATCTCCAATATTTTGGATATAATCCAGAAAAGAGTTTTAAAAATGACAGTTAAAAATAACAGAATCATTTAATATCCTCTCCAACTTTTCTAAAGCCTCGCACTGTTTAAATATTATAAGGATATTCATAGTCGCTTTAGTGCTTGCAAAATTACACATACATGATTACTTTTGATTCAAAATAGCATTTTTTTGCCTTTAGTCCACAAAAATTGCCGTTTCACCCCGGCTATCTTAGATGGACTCATCAGTTAGGGCCTTTTCAATATGCAATTTTTTATTTTTAAAAAAATTGCACTACATAAAATCAATTTTTCACTGCCAGTTCAATCACAATCGTCCAGTTAGCGCTATTTGACAGTTCAATAATTTACACGATGCAAAGGTTCACTCGTCTAAAGGACATGTCGTCCAGATGATCCATCTTAATAAGTGTTATACGAAAATCATCTCACGCGATTTAAATTTAGGGAACTGTGGGTGCGAATTGCGCCATCTCACCCGCTGTCACCCTACCTTCATGAACACTATTTTATTGTGTCACTTCTCTTCTTTATGACATGAGAACAGCCTTAGAAAATAAACATTTCCATTTCTCCCAAAACGAGCTCAAGTGGAAATTATGTACCTACAAGTAATTGCTTCAAATTAAAGGCCATCATCCCTCCACACCTCTGTGCCTCCTCAAAGCCAAACTTCTTCACTAAACCTCGATCCTCCCCCTTTGTTTCTTTTCCGAACCAAAGTCAAGCTTCTTGAGTTTTGTCAGAGAAATGGCGCGTTGTGTTTGTGTCGTGTCGCGCATTCTGTTCCATATTCCATTCACCCGAAATTTCTCCATCCGCCTGTTACCCTGCATGTCGCCGCTAGTTGAGCTTATCATCCAATTTTTCGGTGGTGTCGCTGCCGAGGCCGACTGACATTGGCAATTTGGGGACTCCGTCTTGGTTTGGTGGTATCCATCCACAGAGATTCACCACACCGTACCGGCACGATCGTTTTATTTTTTTTTTTTGTTGCATTCCATCGTTTCCAAAGGCAAGTCGTGCTCTCTTGTGCTCGAGCGAAACATATGCTAAATCCGTCAGTCGTTCTTTAACATTCACTGTGAACGCGTCTCGGAATGTGTAACGGGTGTGCAGTGTGAATCATTGTCGAAAAATTATCTTCGCTCATTTTTATTTTTGCACAACTCGAGATATCAAACTATAATTTGTTGTTGCTCTTCGTGGTCGACATTGATAAGCGGGTCGAGAGTGCCTTATTTATCTAATCTGCTTGCTCCCCTCTCCGTCCGACCCGACTAAGTTGAAGCAGCTGTTTCTCCAGTTACGCCGAGTTTTATCTCCAAATTTGTTGCTCCGTTCGAGTGATTTGCGCACTGATAGAATTTGTTTTTGCAAAATTTAGTCACGCACGGTGTTTGTGCATATTTGGTGCAAATATCGATTAAAGATGCGTCGCGTGTAATTCGGTTCGTGGAGTGATTCAGTGTGCATTTCTAATAAAAAAGCCGGCGGCCGGCATTTGATGGAAGAATATGGCTCAGCCAGAAAAATACCTATATCCGGAATAAGTCTCGGTCCATACCTCATCGAAGGGTTCGGTTCCTTTAGTTATTTTTAGCGAACGCAAGTGTGTGATTTTTTCACCATTTTGTCCAAGTTTGGAAGTTTTTTTTTTATTCTATCAGCGCGCGCTAAGTGCTTTATTGCTGCCGTATTTGGAAACTTTATGGATTTTCTTCTGCGATTGCCGCCATCTGGTGTGGAAAAACGATGACCACCACTACCACCACGTCCAACATTGGACGGAGTCTCTTTGAAAAGTTTTTGAATTTGGCAAACTTGAGGTGAGTGTTGGTGGAGGAATGAAAGTAATAAAACAACAGTTTCTTTGTTTCGCATAAGTATAAACGGTTATGTGGAATTTGTGTGCGATGAATCATCAAGTTCACTGGACGATGAAGTCAATGGTGTATTTTTCTCGGGAAATTTAAGAAAAATTGTCATCGAATAAGATTGGAATAGGTAAAGTTGGTGTAACGTGGGTGTTCGAATAGGAAATTCCCTGTTTACGTTTTAACCTTGGTTTGCGATGCGATGCATATACAGACATACTAGGTATAACTGAACTAATTTATTGCTTCGAGTGTTTACTTTTAATTTAATGCGAGTATTTGGCAGTGGGAACTTAAGTTTTATTCACACTTTGATGGATCTTGTTTATAGGAATTTTGGGCTTTGCCATTACAACCATTTCACTGTAAACACTTTGAAATTTAGTGAAGAAAATTAGCTGTATTTTTTTTTGTTTACTCTTCACCTTGTTGTATTGAAGGCGCATTTTCGCTTACTATAAACATATCTTAACACATAATGTGTACATAATTTTTAATTATTATTTTAAATAAGAAAGGTGATTCACTTGGGACTAAATGAATTGCAATTTTATTTGTCAAAAACTTAATCTACGATAAACTGGGCTAAAACAAAAAATTGCCTATTGACAAGGTCAATGATGACGAAATTTCATATTTTGTGAATTAAACTCTAACACAATGCACTAACGTCCCTTCTTTCCAAGATCATGGAAAAAGTGATCAACAATCAGGCTAAGAAATATCTCGAAGAACGAAAGTTCTTAAATGACCGTCAGTATGGTTTTCGTAGCTAAAGGTCCACTGGTGTTCTGATGGCATACCTCACCCAAAAGTGGGACCAATCTTCGCATAATTATGAAGAAAAAAAAGTTATTGCACTTAATATTTTTAAAGCATTTGATAGAGTTTTACACGAAGCCGTTTTATCGAAAATGCGTGCATTTGGTATCAAAGAGTCTCTTCTTCGTTGGATTAGAAATTACCTTTCAGATCGCACAATACAAGTCTAATTGGACGCTTTCAAGTCTTATATTCATCAAATAAATGTTGGTGTGCCCCAAGGCTCCGTTTTGTCTTCGATACTCGTTATCTTCATTATTGATCTTTTGTCTGAAACTTCTAATACACTTCTTTCGCTGTCGACAGTATCCTCAGTTTTTCAAATTCTTATTCCAGACTCACAATCATTTTCTTTGGCTGTGAAATTGCAACCTCCATTAGATACCGATCTTGATAGATTTATAGAATGGGGTACTAAAAACCGCTTGGAATTTAATTCTTTAAAAGCACAAAGCTGTCTTCTGTCGACCAAGCGAAATAAACCACCCTTGCCATTATCCATGAATGGCACTGGCGTCAAAGAAAGCGAAAAGCTTCTGTTTCTGATAATGATCTTTTAAAGCATGATCTTTTATTCGATGTAGCTAAAAACGTAGCGAAATGCATAGGTTTTCTTCAAAGATGTAAGAAATTCTTCTTCCCTTCTGATCTTGCTATGATCTATAAGGCATACATCTACCAATTACTCATTTGAACCTGTTGGATAGAATTCAGAATAGAGCCCTTAAACTTATAAGAGACACATCCATTATCGAGAGTTTTGTTTTTCATGAACACCGTCGTAACGTCTCCTCCTGTCTTTGGTTGCATTATCACTTTTTCTATCAGAAATTTTTAATTGAAAGATCCAGTTGCATTCTTCCCTTCAAACAATACTGCAATACTCTTCTAGCAGGGAATGCTTATCAGTTTACCCTTGAGCTTAACTTGGGATTAGTTGTCAAATATAGAGGTTTTTTATTTATTTATTCATCAACGGATTTACAATCTGTTGATTACAAAAGTTTTCTTAAACTTAACAATATATGATCTAGCTGAACTTAGAGGTGAAATAGATTTTGAACTATTTTTTTTAAAACATTTCTACTCATAGAAAGATCGACTTCACATGAAATAGAGGCATACAACGTAAGAGTTACGAGTTACTGGGTTTTTAAGACCAAAATTTGTTCGGTGATTGGGAACATAGAGTATGTCATTTTTGTTTCTTAGTGTTCTTTCCGGAACGGAAAAAGAAACAAACGCCAGAAGTTCTTCCGATTTAATATTATAACATAAAATATCTT
Organism: Philhelius festivus; assembly: GCA_963931855.1. Taxonomy (NCBI): domain Eukaryota; kingdom Metazoa; phylum Arthropoda; class Insecta; order Diptera; family Syrphidae; genus Philhelius; species Philhelius festivus. The sequence goes on along the minus strand of OZ007557.1, from coordinate 13,870,073 downwards.
TGATAAAGAGAACGCATTGAGCTTATCTGGGGCTCTCCAGAGTTTTCAAATCTAACAACGCACATCTTGAAAAATAATCACGTAAATCAGCGTGAATCTTCTTTGTATTTTTTCTATTCTATCAATAGCATTTTCATAAAATGGTGACCAGACGACACAACAATACTCTATGATGGGTAGTACTAATGACATGAAAATTGCTTTTAATGTATACGCATCCTTAAATACAGTCGAAGTTCGTTTAAAGAACCCCAACATAGAATTTGCCTTTGATACAATAAAATCAATGTGAGCTGAAAAAGAAAGTTTGGAGTCGAATATAACTCCAAGATCTTTAACTTCGTTGACTCTTGTGAGTGATTTATTTTCAAATTTATAAGTAAAGATTATCGGGCATAAGGTTCTATGGACACTAAAAATTTTACATTTTGCAAAATTTAGCTCCAGGTGGTTGTATTTGCACCAATTTAAAAACATATCAATATCGTTTTGGAAGTTTAAACAGTCACAATCCGAAGATATTACACTGTATAATTTAACATCGTCCGCAAACATGAAACTGTCCGAAAAATTAAGAACTTGCGGAATATGATTTATGAACAAATTCAACAAAATTGGTCCAAGGTGACTACCATGGGGAAGACCTGAATAAAGTTTGACGTTAAACCTTCAATCTGAACGACCTGTTTCCGGTTCGACAAGTAGGAACTCAACCAATTCAAAAAATTAGGATTCAAACCCAGCTTTCGAAGTTTTTGGAGCAATACTCAGTGATGAACTCTGTCAAAAGCCTTGACGAAGTCTGTGTACAAGGCATCCACTTGCTTTCTATTTTTAATGGATTTTAAACAGAATTGAGAAAATAGGCACAAATAGTCGTAGTTGAACGACCACTAACAAACCCATGTTGTTTTGGCGTTATAGATTCCTTGACTGTAAAAAATATCATCTGGGTAACCAACTTCTCAAATAATTTTGGCACCGCAGAAAGTTTTGATATTGGTCTATAATTTTTAACCAGGTGTTAAAGGCCACTTTTAAAAATTGGATTTACATAAGATATTTTCCAATCTTCAATAAAAACATCAGTTGTTAAGGATTTATTAAAAATGATTTTTAACGCAGAACAAAGTGATGAGGCACAATTAGATAATAAAGATGGCTAAACAGGGGGAATATGCTGAGTGAGGGAGGAGTTCATAATCTATTCGTGTGCAATTTTGTGCGTAATCAACAGAATCGTCATTTGGTTTTACGTGAGCACCTGTCTGTTACGGCTTCATCCCACAGAGAGCCTACCCTCATCGGAGTCAGATTCAGTCCTGACCATTAACCCCGAATCAACCGAAGCCGATTCAGTAGCAAAGTTGTGACATGATGCAGTCATGAACCTCTTGCTGGCGAGGTCCATTTAACACCTCTTGAATTCAAGCACGCTTGAAAACCATTTGTTTCCGCATTTGGGGTAAACCAAGCCACCACGATACTCCCACAAGGGGCCTACCTCATAGATAGTTTGAGAAAGAGAGGTTACACTACGCAACCCATCTCTAACCCCTTAGAATCTTTTAACTTATCTAGTACCAGGGATCCGTTACTCAGATAAAGCCTCAGATAAGATATACCACTAGATTTTTTGAATACTAGTTCGGGCTAAAACTAGTATCCTTAATTGGGTCTTTGCTACCTTTCACAACTAACTAGGAAAGATACTCCTAGAGTTCTCTTTGTTGTCTAAATCCCCAGCAAGCCGGAGAAATAGACTTAAGCCTCCCCACCACGACAAGATGAAACTCATCGGGGAAGAGTGCGTAATCAACAGAACTTTTTTTCTTAGCCAAATGCGTTCGTTTTTTGCCTAGGAATCGTTCCAGAAGCTCTGCATAATATGCACCAGTGATCGTTTACCGATTTCAAGGTAATCGATATGAATAACACTACGCATATCTCAACAAATTATCTCTATGACCTTGCTTGCTGACATACCCACCTTGGCCTTCTTTGGCTTCGAAGGGTACGACTGCAGCTAACTGATAAGTCTTACATAGGCTATAACAGCTAAGGTCACTCCACTCAATCCACTCGCTTAAAAAAATTTCTTTTGAAACTAAAATGCAAACAAAAGTGAGAATTAAAAAGTGGCACGCAAAACGGTCCCAAGGCACAAAAAAGACAATACAATGTCGATAGTGAACAAACTTTAATTTTTGACAACTGACTTCAACGGATCTGCAATTCCGACATTCAACATAGCTTTTTATTGGCACCTGATGTCAGAAAGATCTGCCGGTGAGAAAAGTTAGAAGTTCGGCAAGTTTATGCGCTGAATTTGTACATGGGTCACTTGTTTTAGGAATGTTTGTATTTAATCGAGTTGTTGTGCGTCGACGCAACTTATTATGTCATAAAACGAACGAAAATTAGGTTTTCCAATTGTGAAATGTCAGTTTCACTAAAGTTAAAACGTGACAATGGCAATAATGGGCGCATTGTAAGGTTTCCTTTCCTGGTTTTTATGACTATTTAAATGCATTCCCGGGAACTAATACTTTCTACCTTTAGCTTTTTTAATAGATGTGACTTTTTTTTTTTTCATAAGTCGGTAGACTATTACGCATTCACATAAAATCCAAGTACATTTGGTTAATTTATAAACTTTTTCGTCATGAGGCTTAGTTGACTTTCTTTTAATGATTTACGAAATACTCCGATCTGAAGAAGAAAATGTAAATCAGTAAACAGATGGGTGAAAATTATAATGAAACTGCTTATGATATGCAAAAAAATGTAATAAATGTTTTGATTATGGTATTTACTTTAGGCCTTACTAAAGGGTCTTACAATAACGGCGGCTAAATGTCGAAATGGAATAAAACATTTGAAAGACCCATTGTATGCCATTTTATATATGAAATATTACATCGTTCAAGCCTTTTGAATCACCCCTTAGTTCAAGACTTAATGTGCAATCGTGATGTGTAGTAACTTTCACAAAACCATACCAGACCTATACCAGAAGAATATAAGCGATAATTTCCACAAGCTTTATCGTATTCCTTTGCCGTATGAGTAAGTGGCAACCATATGATATTATCAAGCCTCGCAAATTCCCCCTAAGCATTATCGAAACCATATCTGAAATATTGTTTCGGTTTCTTTGCGAAAAAAAAATCCATTGTTTCTTTCCTCTGTCGCATTTTTGCTTTAATCAATTTACATAACTTTTCTTGACCACGATCTTAATTCTTTTTGTGTCAAGACCGATGTTTATTGCTACATATAAAATTCAAGTCATTCTTTCTCCACAATAGATTAAACTTATGAATATTTGTGTTCTTGTGAGCATTCCAATTGGCTCTCAGTCCCATTTCTCTAAAACCTAATGCTTTGCTTTGATTCTCGAATCATCATCATCATCAACAGCGCTTGGCATGTGCTCCTCTCGGCTGCATATAATAGTTACAAGATGCAACTAATAGCTCCTTTGTCAACAAAACGGCAGCCAGCCCCAAGATCATTTGTATTCCGTATCTCTTTGTGTTTGAATTAATTTTTTTTTTGTTCCTGCGTAGATACAATATACAAATGTATCTATATGTAAGAACGAATAAAAAAAATGCACACCACTCCAACAAATGACCGCCATTGTGAAAATTTTGAATGCAATCCGCGACTTAAAACTATAATTACGGTTTTTGTTGTATTTTAAGTTTTCCTCTCTCTATCGAAGCACTCACGTTGCATTTGCATACTTACATAGTTACAATGTGCCCCGAGAGTGCATTGTACATATGTTGGTTCGACAATCGTGGAAAATAGGTTGTTGCTTTTGTCTTTTGGTTTGAATGAATTGACATAATTACAGAAACACGAAAGTAATTATGGTTGCATTTGATGGGCTCTTTTTTTATCACTAGGGAAATCCATTCACTACCATTCAAACGATTTGTCTGCGACTCGACAATCTCGCCATCGATCACCATTATAGTGGATCAAACAGGCCTGTCGAAATGTCTTGGAAAACAAATAGACGAAGTCTAAGTCAACTTAAAATGCAACACTTTTGGACTTCCTTGAAATGAAAGAAACACATCCCACTGCAAAGAAGCGTTGACATACATTGGGGTTGGTGGCCGAAAAAGTTAGACCAAATTAAAATTTAATGGCGCAAAAGTATGATACTACTTAACAATTTGCTAACTTTAAAGTACTTTACTAATTTTTTAATTTTAAAATTTCGTAACTAGTATGGTACTTTAGCAAACTTCTTATCGTATAAACCTTAACAAATGACAGTTCATGCAAAAAACTAAGTAATCTGACTTTTTTTGACGTTTTTAAATGTCAAACAGACATATGAAGTTAGCACGATACTAACAAATTAAAATAGGTAGTCGATGATTTTTAACTTTCGTAGAGAAAGTAGGATGCCATATTCGATTAAAAATTGCAAAATCGCCGTTTTAACCTAGTTTCATACTAAAACAGCTTTAAAATCGTACTAATTCAACTAAAATTTTGCCAAATTGAAATCTTCTAATATTTTAGAGTAAACTGAAAGACTTCTTAATCACAACACACAGATATTTGAAGATTTGACAACATTTATTTCTAATTTGTGTGTTAAATATCGAGATTTGAAGAAGATTAAAGGTAGATTTCAGTTAATCTCGCTTTAGTGGAATCATTTATTTTCGAATGAATTAATGAACTTGAATGAACTTTTCGAAACTTTCAATGATATTTTTTCATTCGTTTTTAAGATAACTAGTCAATAAGAAACTAGAAACTTGTCTTTCCTTATTCCCCAGACGTATATACGTTAGACAGGATTTAGACAACCAATTTCGATTTCCTAGTCAGAAAATCATTGGATTTTTGGTGTTGGACAGGTGTCTAAAGTAAGACATATTTTACAATGAAGTAAAATTCGTTAATTAACTAAATAAATTTATCTGACTCAATAATAAATTTGCTAATTAATGAAGATTTTGATTAACGTATGAACGACTATTTATCGAAGTTCATCATGGGATGAATTATACATTCTAAGGAATTGGTTCGGCGACGATTTTACTTGAAACGATTTCAGTAATTTTGATTAAATGTTTGACTGAAGGGCTTCGAATCTTATCTAGGCATCAATGTCAAGTTTCTTGTTTTTTTTTTCGCGGAGAGCGCTGGAAATTCTATTACATGTGTTGTGTAATGTATGGATTTTTTTTAGTGTGTTGGTAGGTCTATAATGACTTACATTTTAAAGTGGTGTTGAAACTATTTAATTTTCAGTCTTTGTTTTTAAATTTTTAAGCGAGTATAAGAGACTTAATGCTTCATTAGGGTCTGTATTGGCAAGCGAAAGAATTCAAATACCTTTGTGGTTAAAATGTAAGTGTTCCATAGGAATTTATAGAAAGAGTTTAGACTTATAACCTACCTAGAGCCTTTGACAGTGAATTTTCTTATTCAATTCTCTAAATATCAACTTTTACTTATTATGATCATACAATTTTAAATATTTTTCGGAAAATAAAATATGTAGTATTTTTCAAACTTTCATAGTTACATATGGTTTCAAAAATATTTGGCTGAGCGTACTTATTAGAAACTTTGGCAAATATCAAACAAAAAGTAACAAACAAAAAAATCAGTTAGATTTTTTGATGTATCCTTGCTTACTGCTGCACATCGTCTTTGAATTAACTCAATTAAGTCTCGGTATCTTTTAACTGGAATCGAATACCAGGCTATTTTCACTCTTTCGAAGAAAGTATCTAAATTTGGAATGTTTTGCGTGCTTGGGGTATATTTGACTTCATCCCATAGATGATCGATATGATTTAATTCTTCTATCCTTATCTCAGGGAACATTTCCCAAGATATGGAAAACATCTTTCATAACACCAATTCACAAGAAAGGCCCGAAATGTGGAGTGAAATACTATCGATCAATTCCTAAACTTTCACATATCCCAAAAATGTTTGAAAGCATTTTATATGAACTCAGTTTCCGTTGCAGGTCCTTAATTACCCCCACACAGCATGGTTTCTTAAAAAGCAGATATACCTCCACAAACCTTTAAAAATTCGTTTCATTCACTGTAAATAAGACCCTTAGGAAACGGGAATGAAGTTGATATGGTCTCCGCTGACTTCAACAAAGCTTTCGCCAAATTTTCTCAAAATCTCATAGGCTTTAAACTATCCACTTTAGGTTTTGAACCCCTTTTCCTACAATGGATTACTTCTTACCTAAAGAATCGTGAATATTGTGTCCTATTCTAGCCTCTTCTGGTGTCCCACAAGGTAGTCATTTAGGTTCTCTTATCTTTGTCCTTTCAATTAACAAAATTGACATGGTCATTAAATATAGTCAAATATCCCTCTACGCTGACGATATGAAATTTTTCAAAATCATCGCAGCACCTGAAGACATATCTCTCCTCCAAACAGATCTCGAGAGTTTCTCAACCTGGTGTACCAACAATTGAAGGGTTGTAAGTCTAAAGGGTCTAAGTGCCAAAAAATCAAAAATCAATATTTTTATCAAAATACAATCTAAGGGCCAAGCCTTATAATATCAAAATGGATTCAAGTGCCTATTTCTTTTAAAACTGTACACACACACAAATAAAGTTGTGGTATAGCCTAAGTGCCAAAGGGCTTTTGCTTATGTTTTTCTCGTTTATCTCTAAATTATAAAAATGGCACTTAGACCCTTTAGACTTACAACCCTTCAATTGCTTAGACCTTAACATTAGCAAATGCCAGACAATGACCTTTTCACATAACTGACTGCCTCCAACATTTAAACCTCAACTCATTACAGGAAAGTAGAGAAATTGCTAACATACTTTTCATACGTCGGCTTCCCTCTGGTTCAGTTGACTGCTCCTCTCTACAACTCGATCTCTTTCAAAACGAACACCCGTAGCATCACACATCACACCTCTTAATGAACCTCTGAACCGTATGCCCTGGTTGATGAATTTCAATATCAGCACCTACAACCTCAAATTCCTTTAGTTAAAAGTTTATATTTCAGTTAGTTTTTAAGTTGTACTTATAGCTTGAATTGAGCTGAATAAATGGGCGTTAAGCCCCAATGTCATTGTCTTATTGAAAACACAAAATAACCGGCATATTTTTTAGCCCATGGTAGCTTTATCTCTAGTTTTTCAACGTATGCATTTCTCTTTGTCAAGAATTCCATCAATACGATGAATGAGTCCCACGCGGTTCCAAGAAAAACATCCCTAAACGCAAATTGATCCAACGCCATGTTTGACTACCGATGAAATGTACTTTGGGTCAAGTTCCTTACATTTTGAACTTCTGACGTACTTAATTTTTGCCATCGGGACCGATGTGATTTGTGTCCGTCTCATCGTTCCAAAACCTAAATTTCCATAGACCCACTATCGGCATGTCTTTTGGCAAACTGGATGCGCCGATGTCCTTGCTATTTGTGACCATTGCTAACGTGAAATTCGTCCATGAAGCCCAGCTTCAACCAAATGATGTACAACAATTTTTTTTTTTTTGATATGCGGACTGCAAGTTGATCCATTATTTCGCGCTTAATAACTGCAGCACTTTTTCTGGGATCTGCTTTTGACAGCCGAACAATTTCTATCCGTATAAACTGTGGTTTTCTGTAGTTTTATATCGACATTGGCACCGAACCCCATTTACCCATTCCAAACCATTCTTCCTTTAAAGTTTTATCAAAAATGTAGAAAATATATTGAGCACTTAAGCCATCCTTAAAAAGAGCATTTAATAAAATTAATATTAGCTTACTTTCCTTTTGACGTTTTTTTCCTAGTTCACCCTACAAATAGGTCACTTTTTAAAAGTATTTAGCCATTCTCTAAGTATAATTTTTCAAACCTAAAGAGCAGGGTACATTTTCATGGTAAAAACTGCTAACTTACAGTAATACAGGTGATGTTTGAAATTTAAGCAATCTTTCTGGGCTTTAAAAATTCCAACTTTAAATCGTGCATTTTATTTCTTTAATTTTTTGCCCGCTTTTTCTATCAAATATCCCCATGTGGTCCCCGACGACGACGACGACCTGACTGTTGCTAATAATGCACTACAAGAATTCCAAACGTTCTCTATTAATAAGTTAACTTAAACCTAAGCTCACCCAAGATCTGCACGATGATGGAAGGAAGCCAGAAATTCAGTAAAACAAAATGCGTGGATCTTAAAGGAAATTCCAAACGTAGGCTGTTGGCAGAATTTCATTTTTCTTCATCTCTGCTATGACATAATGGGTTAGTAGCTGGCTAGCATCAGCATCAGCCACCATGTACTTGTTCAGCTCCAAAGTGGATATGTCTGGTTCGTGGGGTGTATGCGATGATCTTTTTCGACGTTAAGTGCGTTGACCAGAATATTAGATTGGCACATTTGAATAAGAGACTAGTCCATCCGTATCCAGTAGAGACGTAGGAGCCAGCGCAACTAAACACACAAGTTGAGAATACCCACCATCACCCCAGTTAGTCTGGTAAGTAAGATCGATGGATACTTATCGATCTTTATCTGAATTTTTGCCGACACACGACAGGTTTCACTTGGGAATGACTCAAGTTTCGAGGGAAGATAAGTTTGTAGGAAATGTTGGATTTATTTTTATATGTTTTTGAAATATTTGCTGAAATTGTTTTTGGCAGGCGAGGGACAGCAGTGGTGACAGTTTTCTTGAACTGAGTAATTGGTGAGTTTGTTTGTTTGAAACAAAAAAAAAAGAAGTGGTCAACTATTAAGGAAATGATGTCTTAATGAAATTGAAAAGAAAAAAATTACCTTCTGAAATAAATTTCGTAAAGAAGTAGTAAGTTAGTCTAGGTGGAACAGTTTTCTACTTTTTAAAAACGTTCGCTAGGTAGAATGTCAATGGTAGTGTCCTTTGGTAAGTGCGTTGGGAACCACCTTTAGTAGCAGAAATCCATCTTCAATAAAGCTCCTCAATATCAACAAAGCAGTTGGACTTGATAGATTACCAGCTGAATTCCTGAAGCAACGGCTAGTGTGCAGGGACTCCAAATACTCGATTCCTCAAAGGAACAAATTTGGAGGAAGAACTGTAATGATGAGCCAACCTAATCCAGTTCTAGATGGGGGACGCAATAGATCTTTAGGTCGCAGTGTTTTTATACCCCAATTTATTCATTCATTCATTCATCCCAGGGACTGGAAAGCTGGAGTGATTGTTGAACTGCCAAAGAAAAGGCTAAAAGGCTATACTCGGGTCTTAACTCAAGAGGCATCAAGCTGGCTTTCGCAGAGGTCGACAACATCTACACCCAGAGTATTGTTCTCAAGCAGTCTGTGGGAATTTCGATCATCGCTTTACCTAATATTAATGGATTTTGATAAGGCCTTTGACTGAGTTAACCCAGAATCTATTTGGAGATCACTTCTGGGTAAAGGAATCTCCCCAAAAATGTTGGTCATTATTTTAAAGTCTACAATTGTCAGCTATCCGACTCTTTTGAAGTGCAACATGGTGTGGGACAAGGCGATGCTTCCTCTGGAGGAGACAACAGTTGAAGAAGTCGAACGGTTTATTTACCTTGGAATTATTATATCAGCAAATGGTTGTACGTATCTGGACTTTAGAAGTAGGAAGATCGCGGTGCCTTTGGTACGTACTCTGTCTCAAATTTAGAATTTCAGTCAAATCACTTTATGAACGAGGTTGAATGTTAAATTCATGCTTTGGCGCAGGACAAGTCAAGATCGGCTTGAAGTTGACATAAGAATGCGAAAATGGCAATGGATTGGTCACACACTGATGAATCCAAACGATGATATTTCAAAGTAGTTCTTTGAATGTAATCCTGAGGGTGCAAGGCGGGTTGGAAGACCAAGAAAAATATGGAAATCAATAATCTTAGCTGATGCGGATTCCCAGGGAAGACGTGGCCAAACTTAAAATATAAACCAGAGACGATTTTTTGGCGAAGTTTCGAAAGACGTGCCACTAGCATATCTGCCGTTCTTCGAATTTAGCTGGTTGGTATTTACGGTGTCCAGTATCGCGTTGAGATGAGCAAATTTCCAATTGGAGTTTCGGCAACAAATTTATAATATCGTTACTATCAGGTTGATTTTCGAATAAGCGACATTTCAAAGATAGCGGAAGGTCAGCTAAATAGACTAGCTCTTCCATAATCTACGCACTCAAAGTATTTAAGACAAAAACCAAACATTAGCTCATTTAGGCAAAAGTCTTTGCTAAATTCAATTCAATTTTCTAATGGATGTAAAATGTAAAAATTTTAAATTCATTGAGCTTACAACAACGTGGAGTTCCAGGAAACGTAAAAATATTTTTAAATAGGTAGGAAACCTGCGAAATGCTTCGTTATTTATTTTATATCCATTTTTCTAAAAATATACAATGATCTAGAAAAATAGCCAATTGCTATGCTTACTCACCTTTAACAATACCACGGTAGATCTCATATTTCTAGGAATGCAAATCAGTTTGACCTTATGGCCAGTTTCGGACATACCATCAAGTATGGAGATTCTTTTTTTAGCCGCACTACACGAATGTGAAATTCATTACATGGATCTATGTCCCTCCCATCCTTTCATATTCTGAGCTTTAAAACCAATGTCAATCGGTATCTCCCTTTCAATCCTTTCGTACTGCCCTAACAGTCGCACTGTGTTTAATCATTTCAAGGGCAGTTAAAATCCATTCATTGGGGCCTTATTAAAACAAAAATTTTAACGCCATTCAAAAACTAGCGCCTTTCGCTTCTTACGGTGGCACGAATCCGAGTGGTCCAATTTTCAATGACTCCTCAGCATAGATCCTGCTGAATTTGAACGATAGCGATGTGCAATGTTCACCTTAAGGTTATGGTTGATTGTGGTTTATTCGCATAGCACTTCAGGAAACCCCACCAGAAATAGTCTAGCAAGGTTAAATCGCAAGAACTTGGTGGCTAATTTACGTTACCTCTGTGAGAGATAATCTTACCTTCAAATCGTTCCTGCCGAATATCAATCGTGGCTTCCGTTATGTGGCACGTACCGCCCTCCTGCGGGAACCACATGTCCTGTAGTTCCATATGGTTCAATTTGGGCCATAATAAATTGGTTATCATCGCCATTGACGCTGACTGAATCATCAACGTTGTTTTTGAAATAATACTGACCACTGACCGCTGGCTCAGAATCCAAATCCTGGCTCAGAATGCAAATCCAGGCTCAGAATCCAAATCCAGGCTCAGAATCCAAAAAAATTTTTTTTTGAGGATGCATTGTCAGTTGGTGAATGTCGTGTAGGCTGGTGTCGTCCCATATAAGGCTATTTCCCTTTCAATGCATTGCACTGCGTCCTAGAGATTTACTGTGCCCTCCGCTCCGAAGCCCCTCAGTCAGCTAACAAATATTACTGCGTTGTCTTTGATCATGAACTTTGAGCTCCTGGGTCAGTTGGATCTTGTACGGGTTAAGGCCCAAGTCCGCGAAAGGCCGGTTCTTGTTCACGACGAGGTATCGACTGCCTCGGTTTCTACTGTACACTTTCACGGATCGAGGTGATGTTCTCACTCGATCTTGCGTTTTTACTATCTATTATTCCATGCTTTTATTTAATCGGTCATAAGAGCGGGATTGTCCTTTATTTAGAATTCAATTACGGGATGATTTCAATGACCAATATATTGCCCTAAATGTCTAGATACAGCCTTGTAAGTAAATTTTCAATTTAATAAACCACTTTGAAGCTGAAGGGACTTCATTCCAAAAAGTCAGGTTACACAAATAAATTTCTAAAAAGTTCTTGTATAGTTTTTGCTCTATGACCTCCCAGCCACTTAATCCAATGAAATGCTTAGCCAAAAATCATCATAACCATCAGTAGACCCATCAGCTTTATGTCAGGGGGTTGAAAACTTTTATCTCTTTACAGGCCAAAGGTATATAAACAAAACTTTTTAATCTACTTTCTCTCCTCCAACGAACTCCAACTCCGATACCCAAAAAACTCAACCTCCAAGCCTTGCAGTGAAAAACACAAACAAGCAGCAAACAATAATAAATTCTATTTATGAGTTTTGAGTAATTTGCAAGAATCACATAAAACTAAGCACCGCCAAGGGTTTGGGCTTCTTTTTTTTTCTTCCTTGTGCTCAAGGATCTTTTCAGCCTTGGAATATCCTTTACAGAGTAGCGGATAATTAGTAGCGAATACTTTCCTATTCGAGCGCAAAAAACCACAGGCGAAACAAAAAGTTCACCTCCATGCTCCACGCTCCAGACTCCCATGATATTTCTCAGCTCGTTAGACCGTTTTGCATGAACAAAAGGTCGACCTAACATGACATGCACGACTCTATAGCTGTAAATGAAAGCCAGCGTAATATCCCTGATGTTTTTGGCTTAATGAAATAAATCTCTAGGCGGAGGATAGTGGTGCTGTTTGCGTGGAGGTGGTAGCGGATGTCGGTAGGAAGGGGAAGCCCTTGAGCTTGTTTTTTGGAGAACAATCCGAAATAATAAACATTACACAGACGGATAACTGCTTTGTAAGGTCCCATCAGGATGCTGTGTGCCATCTCTATTCTGAGGAGTGCTTCCGGTTTTGTGTAATTAAATATTTTTTGAAGACAATCGAGTTGAATTAGAGTAACGAGTTTAGTGTTGTTGTTGGCTTATAGCTTTATAGCTCCCCGAGGTGAAATTACTAAATTTATTTGAATTTTCTTTCATTGCTTTTTTGTGTGTCGTTTTAAATCAAAATGTGAAGGAAAGGACAATGAATTTCCATGGAGTTTTTTGTTGAATACACGAACTTTTGAGTGCTGAAGATCCAGACACTTCAAATTAATTTTAGTTTTATAGGCTCTTTGCTCTTTCTTCTTGTACAAAAACAGTCATAAGCATCATAAAAGCTGCAGAAGCCATTTAGAGACCCAAAAATGGTTGTCATATTTAATTTAATTTATTGCAAAAGTTTTGTTTAAATAGAATTGATGTTGATGGAGGTTCATAAATATGGTTTTGTGCAAAATATCATAATCATGTTCTGCAAAATTTGTACCATATGAAATATGAATTCATAGAAACAAAACTTAAAAATAAGATAGGGAGAAATTTTATTAATAATTAAAAAAAATTCTTTTTAATTTTTAGTATTTCAAAAAATACAAGAAATTCATAAATATTCAAAACACCCTGTTTTCGAGATATTGAATTTTCAAAAAACACTTTTTTTTTTTTTTTGAAAATCCATATTTTTTTCGAACGAATAAATATTAGGCAAACATTTAAGGTAAAGGGATACAAAAAACATTACTTTAAATTTTGTATTAATATTTATTTTCATTCCGGGATGGTTCCGAGGTTGTATTGGACGGTTTCAAGTCTGATATTCACAAAATAAATTCTGGTGTTCCTCAGGGCTCCGTTTTGTCTACGACTCTTTTTCTCATTTTTATATATGATGTCTTGTCTTAAACTTCTAATCCTCATCATTGTTTTGCCGACGATTCTCCCTCAGCTTTTCATACTCGTTTTTAAATTCACGTCCATCTCTTCCGGAAGTGGAATTACAACGGTACCGTATGATAGTCCTATTAAACTGGTATCTTTTCAGCATTTTATAAGAAATCGTGTGGAGTTCAATGCTTCGAAAACTCATTACTGTCTATTGTCGTTGCAGCATAAGGTAACCCCTATGTCATTGTTCCTGAATCGTACCTTCATCGAAGGAGCCAAAAAGCTGTCAAGACTCGGTGTGTATATACGTATGTATATGTGTCAACGACGATCTTCGTTGGAATGACCACATTTACGAAACTGCCAAAAAACTCTGCTAAATGCTTATTATTTATATGTCGGTGTAAGCCATTTTTCACCCCCTCTGATCTGGCTACAATTTATGAGGCGTTTATAAGTCCAAAACTCGAGTATAACTCACATCTTTGGGCAGGTGCAGTCCAAACTTTTCTTCATTTATTTGATAGAATCCAGGGGGATCATTCCGTAACTCGATTATCGTCAGACGATATCGTTCAACGATGGCGTTGCCTTTTTTTGATTCACGTACATAAGTCGATAATCCTCAAAACGCTATCGTCAAAACGATAGCGTTTGGACGATAGCTAAATAGGTATTGTCTTGCACTAATTTTGAATTTTGTAGGTGACTGTAGTTGAGTGATTGAGTTTCCACTGTAAATTGACATTTTGTATTGTTTTCTATTGAATTGACTACAGTTTGAGAGTTTCTGAAATGAATACAAATCTCTAAAACTGTGATCGATAGACAAGACGATAGTAGTCGAGTTACGTGAAGCAAATCATGGAAGATATCATCGATGATTATCGTTTTGACGATTATCGTTTAGAAAATTACGGAATGACCCCCCAGAATAGAGCTTTAAAAATCATAGGAAACGTAGCTATTTTGGAATCATTCCTATCCTTTGAACACAGCCGGAATGTTTCATGTCTTTCCTTGTTTGATCGCTTATTTCACAAGAAATTATCACTCGAAGTAGCCTTTTGCATTTCTATCCTTAATCAGTTCACCCGTGATACCCGTTTCGTTAGGAATGTTCATCAGTTCGGGCCTAGTTTTCGATGTACCGTCAAATACGGAGATTCGTTTCCATGATTACGGAATAATCTACCAGGCACGAATTATCTCTTGCCATTTCAATTTATAAGCATTCAAGACCAAAGTTCATAAGCACCTCCATTGCCCCCTCCCCCCCAAAAAAAAAATTGCCCCATTGCTCGAGCTATGTTTAACATGAAAAGGGTATCACAACAAACCTTGGAGTGCCTGTGAATTATAAAAAAATCTATGTCCTCTGCAAAAAAGTACTCTTTCCACCATTTGAGTATGTCTCTTTTACCAGGTGTTGCTTAGAGCTGGGGTCACCTGCGAGCTCTTTGATAATTCTGCTGGCGGTCTTGCTGTCGCATCAACTTGTGGTCCCTTCTGTTTCTGTAGTCAATGCATTGATATAGTTACATTTATCACGTCGCGTATGGTACGGTGGATTTCTCTAATCTTCATGCGGTACGTAGATTTAAGCTCGTTTCTTCCTTTTGTTGAATTAGCTGCGATGTGATCTTAAGGTGTTTTCTTTCTTCGATACTAGTTTCCCGGAAAACCATGCAACATTTCTTCCTTCCTTCTATGTTCACCACCGGATATGAACACATTTTTCAGAGCACACCAATGGTTTTCGATGGAAGAGGATTCCATACTGCTGGTTGCTCCCAATTTTTGTGAAAGTTATTGGCCAGGTTGTTGCTGGACTGCCAGGTCGGGTTCTTTAGCCTACCTTTATTAAACTTGGACATTCAGATGTTTTTTTTTTTGGATCTTCGAACTGCAGCTGTACGAAGTCTTAGGGTATCAACCCGGGTCCATTCCCATGTAAACACGTCTTCTGATACGGATGTCCTGGATACTGTTTCTAAAACACCGCCGACTTGCCTGACTTTGTGGCATGTCTTGTGCTCTCATAGTTTTACCTTTTACAAGGCGTTTGGTGTTGTCATACTCATTTCAGGTTGGTGATGTGCTTTTTGCGTTCCAGCCAAGGTCTGCCTGAAGAAAATACGTAACTTCAGAAGAAAAGGTCTTCAAACCTAATTACAAAATATTTATTGAAAATAACTCTTACAGAACACGCAATATTCTGTTAATAGTATTTCAAATAATTCTGGTAATCGAATGATTCTTCTGGATTCTTGTTTTGCTGTCTCGTATCGGTTACACTGGTTGCTGACGATTCGGATTTCGGTCTTATATTCTGGTACTGGGTTTCGGGTAATCTGGCTTCTGGTAATTCGTCTTCTTTAAACACTGGTCCTATTATTTTGTTGTGGGGCTTATGACGGGATCAGACGGTACAACGCCCCTGGTAGCTCTCAAAACCACAGGCTAAAACGCTCTGGTACATCAGCAGGAAGCGGTGATTTCGGTCATTCAAGGAGGTCCTCATGATACTTTTTCAGTAAAGCTGAATGTGAACTGTAGAAATGATGAACAGAAAATAAAAATGTCGTAAATTTTTCTGTGACGTCACATGGTTAGTGTGAATTGAATGTGGTGAAGCTTAATTCTTACTAGTTATACCAAAGTAACAGTTTCAACACCATGTTTTACCATAACATGCCTTAGCCTATGGTTGTTACTGCTAAACTTGGCATTCAAGTGTGCCATTACCATTATGATGTCTCTGCATAGTTAACCTATTTTTGCATGAAATGGCGTTCTTTGCCTCGTCGGAAAATCTATTGGGGCGTAACAATGCATATTCTAGTCCCAGAATAGACTTTCAGGTCGTATCACCTAAAGTCCCCCATGCAATCAAGCTTTTGGGAGCTGTTTTGGAAGAAGAAATATAACGCTAGATAACTGAGAGCCTTCAGATAACTTTCCGGAATATGGTTATAGTAAAGTATTTCGAGTTGACGACTTATATTTGACCGGGACCAAGCATCGAACTTCACATACCCCTAAATCCTTCTCTAACTGGAGGAATTTGGCATTAAGAGGACCTACTTGATATCAATCCTTATCCGAGACGGAGTGTCGTGTTCGTTAACGAGGAGATTTCAGTTACGCAGAATGCTTGCCTCCTTAACCTGTCCTAGAAAGCTCGGTTTTTCGCACTATTAATTTAGGCTATTTACATTTATGTGACTTATTGTTGCGCTACTGGCCCAGGCCAAGTTCAGAGCAATTATAATTTCCCAATCAATCACCATAAAACGTTTTTGATTTCAACTCACAAATTATTTTACTTTTTTGTTTCGTTTCGTGTTTTTGTGTAAATGGATAGAAGGAACACCAGTGCAAACGAAACAAGGATAACAACAATTTTTTGTTTCTGAAAAACAGCTATCGACTGCTTTGACTTATGCGATGCGTGTTTAATACACAAAGGTAGAAACAAAATTGTTGCATTGGGTGTGTATTGTGGCCGTATATAAAATCATATACATATTTTCGGAAACTCATGAAACACATCGACACAAAAAAATGTGTTTCGTTTCGATTGATTTGGTGTATCTTGACTCATAAAAATCAATGTGTGTATATTGATGTTTCAGAAGACAAAAAAAACCTTTCAGTGATCCGCTTTTTTTGGAGATCGCTGAAAAAAGTTTTTAGACACTTTTATGAACAAATTTTGCTGAGAGTATGAACTGTGCGAGAATGAAATCACGAATAAATCATTTTTGTAAATTTGATATGAATCTATTTATTATTTACATACATCTGACCGTCTGATCATATGACGTATCCGACATTTATTTATCCTCATGAAAATAGAAGTTGAATAGTTGATATTAAATCTCAAAGGAAATCTATTTAAGTAGATCAAAAGCATATGAAATGAAAGTTATTATCAGAATCGCATTAAAATCACTCAAAATCATCAAAGAGTGTGAAGTGGTGTTCTTCGCACCAAATCGGAGCCAAATTGAAACTTGAATTAATAATAATCATAATCTTTCTCTAATGCAGTTTCCAGTAGATATTGCCTTTCCATCAATCACTCGATGTTTTGTTTTTTTGTTTTTAAATTAACGCTTGCTATGTTCGATAAACCATTACTGCCATTAATCTTAATTATTATTTATTTTAGTTTCACGCATTACCTAAATCCATTTAAATTACTTGAACCAATTAAGATTCTAGATGGGGAAAAACGCATAAGATCAATCTTCGGGAGAAAAAAACAAGAGATAGCTAGTTAATTAAAAAATTTCACGCAAACCGCGTTTAGACACCTTTGTGCCTGTCTATCAGCGATATGTTGTATAGCTTTGACTTGAGCTTAAGTCCGATAGATCTGACCGAGAGTTTTTCACTTAATTAAATTCACAAAATATAACAAACTGTATACCGCCGCAGCTATCATCACATGCAGACATACATACATATGTAAATAACTAGAAGCTTGAGTGAGTGATTGACATTAAACTGATTGAATAACGTCAGAATGTGTTGGGACGGTGTTCGAGCGCGTTTTCCAACTAAATTGAAACAAATTTCAATCAAATTTGATTGGAAAATTAAACTAGACAATTAAATTGTTGCGAATTGCGACAACACACCATAATTTGTAGCTGCTATAAATACGAGTATTGGAAGACAATTTTCAAGATCAAAACTTTTAGTGTCTATAATAAATTGATTGTGTATTTTTGACCTTTTTGATTGAATAATAATAATTGCTCAAGGTAGTTTTCGAAAGAGTCTTTCGAAATAGATTGGTTGCAAAAGCTGTTACCTAATAGAAATTTTTTTTCAATAGTCAAGCATATCGAGAATGTTCTAAACTTTCTCTGCACCTAACGTGTTCTGAGAGCTCTGAATTACTTTTTAAAGACACTAGCACTAAACTGTCATTTATAAATTAACCTTTCGCACCAAAAGGTAATACATCATCCACCATATTGAATTGTTTAGAATTTTTTTACTATATTTTTCGCCATTGGAATGTGAAGTTTGTTGTTCTCGAAATTTGTCTTCGTCTACTTTACTATTTTCTTCTGAGCTCCTCGAGAGCGCTTTGGAGATGTTCAGAACGAAAAATGTAACAAGTTCGAAGCTCCGGACGCTCTGAGCTAAAAAAGAAACATATTTTTGTTTTTTGACAAATCGGGGACTACCCTGAATTTTGACTTCTCATATTTTCCAAGTTGCCTATACACAAGACCGTAAATTCCCGGTGTACTTAGTCTATATTACTTGTTTCGTGTAGAAAAAATATATCGTGGTTTAAATCAGTCCTAATATTAAACTAATCGAGAAGTTCAACAAAGTGGTTTTCCTCATACCGCCCATAATCCTTCTTGTCTTGAGACCTTTGTATCTGTACTTTTAGTTCGAGTCTAAATGATAATCCCGATTTAGATTAAATATATTTCTCTAGATGAGAAATTCGAAATTTAATGTAAGCTACGAGGGCGGGTCAATAAATCCGTGACTTTTTGAATTTCTGACCTCTTTACTGAAAAAGCAACACTGTTCCTGTCAACAGGCATCTGTCAGTTGACTCCTGTCAAAATTTAAACTTGCTGCTTAACCTGAAGAAATGGCTTGGTGGAAAAAGATTTGACTCCAATGATGAAGTCATCTCGCAAACAAAGGCCTATTTTGAGGACCTCGACAAATCATTTTTTTTGGAAGGGATAAAAAAATTTGAGAAGCGTTGGACGAAGTGTATAGAGCTCAAGGGAGACTACGTTGAAAAATAAAATTATTTTTTTATCAAAAAATCTGTGTTTTATTCCAAAAGTCACGGACTTATTGAACCGCCCTCGTACTTTGCTAGCTACAATACAACAATTCTGTTTTTTATATTTTTTTTTTAATTTTCTCATAAACACTACGATGTTAGTCAAACTTGGAACTTATAATTTCCTTAGTAATTGTAATAAAACCGCGTTTTTGGTTCTAAAAATACGATTGTGACGTTTTTTGCAAAACGTTTCTTATTAATTTTATCTATTTTTTATCTTTTTAATTACTCATGTATGTATATTTCGTTTACGGCTCGACCAAGTTAGTCCTAATTTTCCACATAGGTACTTTTTTATGATACTCGTACAAACAATATTGCATTTGAAAAAACCCTCTAAAAAGAATCGTTTTTATATAAAAACTTCAAACAGACCACACATTATTTTTTCAGGAGCTAATTATTATTTTTCAACACTGCCCCACCCATGCGACCTTGCATTCATATGAACCCTCAAGACCTGACTATAAGAACTACCCATTCAGTTTTCTAAGACAACTCGGCTTCTCTTAGCTCCTTGATTCCTCTGTGGGGTATCGGGCGTCAGCTAAAGCTACACACCATTTTTTTTCTGTTTCTGAAAATGTTTTCGAATTGAGGAGAGAATTTTTTTTTACAGATTCTGAGAACACTTTTCGATTGTTCTATCTCAAAATTTACTATGCCCCCATTGCATGTTTCGAGATAGATTCTTTACCACATCGCGATGTGGTATGATGCATCCATCCACCGTCACTTCCTTTTACTAATAGTGTTGTCGATAGAATTTGGACCATTTCTCCGATGAAGTTCTTGGTTGGAGATAGTATTCGGCCAACCGACCGAAGACATCAATTCACAAAAGGTTCTTTTTTGTAATAGACACGGACACTTTCCATGTACTACGTCCATATAGTAGTACCGACTCCATAAATATTTGAGCTGAACAGTCGCAGCTTGGTGTTCATACTTTAGACGTTGCTCTTCAATTTATACAACTTTTAAAAATTAAAAAAAAAAAATCAGAAGTCGGCCCACAAAATCAGATTTTAGTTAATTTGATTGACAAATATTGCGATTTCTAACTACTCGTAAATCCTACCTAAGCTACCTCTAGTATCCCTAAAAGCAGGCACTTAGATCCACTTCTCTTAATTTTTGTTATGAGGTTCAACAAATAATTCTATATCTCACTGAAAGCTGAAGATGACGATTTTACCGACTTATCTCCCATATTCAACAGGATCTCGCCAGTATTTAAGTCCCGTCCATCAAAATTAGCTTCGAGATTACGAGTAACATTACAAAGTGCCAATCATTCAGTTTTTTTTTTTTTAAATGCATCAGCTATCCCTCCCGTCCCTTAATTCTCCATAATCAAGCCGTATCCCAAAGCTGGTGAGCTTGGAATATTATGTTATTATATGCCCAATAGCTAAACTTCCTCTCAAGCAAATTCAGCACTGGGCTTCAACAAAGGAGGGACCATGGATTCCTCCAACTTCTATGTAACCAGATTACTATCCAAAACCTTTGTTCGGCCCCGTTCTTGAAAACTCTTGTTAATTGTTGTCCTCTTACAACTTTTTCAGAATCAAGAGCATCCAACCTTGTTTTCCATTTCGAGGTGATCTTGGAACAATCTTCTGATCATGCCTCTATGTCAATGTAATGCTTTGAATTTAATGCGAATATTTTCCTGAAGGGCCTGAATTGTCCGAGGATTTTTATTGTAAACCTTTGATTTGAGGTATCCCCATAGAAAGAAATCGCAAGATGTGAGGTCTGGCGACCGAGGCGGCCATGGAATGTCTTCGTACTTGCTGATCAGCTTATTCAGAAAAACTGTCCTTAGCCTTTCCATCGACACTCTAGCTGTGTGCGGAGTGGCACTGTCCTGTTGAAATTGTGTTCTGTTGTTGTGCCCTGAATACAACTGCAATAGCGGTAACAGAATCTCATCAATCATACGGGCAATACACCGGAGCAGTGACTGTCTCACCTTGGTTACAAAAATAAGGGCCAATTACTCCGCTCGCTGAAATGGCACACCAAACTGTTGTTTTTAAACAATGTAAATGTTTGTTATGGACCCTAGAGAAGGGTTGTTGGGGCACCCATCACTTAGTCGTCGAATATTAAAATGAGTACAAAAAGCGCGACGTGCACGTACCAATGATTCACTGCACTTCAAATATTGCTCCATCGCAAACGTGCGGTGCGCTCCCGACCAGTGACTCATGGCGACTAACAATTCCGCAAATCCTGCGCTTTGAATGATAACCCCCTGCTTACCTCAACCCGCTAGTATTTTGATAATCGCAATTTAAAGTTGAAAAATTCCCGCTGGACACCCTTAAGTTGCTGATTTAATGAAGCAAACCTGGGCCATTTTCCGCAAAACTCACTGTTGTAGCCGTGGGGACCAGCAGAATGCCCTGTTCTGACGAACTTTTGGAAATGAGGATCAAAAACTCGATCCCTTTTCTCAACGCGACGAAGTGCCTTCAGGACGAATTCTCTTACTTAATGTGCCTTGTCCTTCATTGTATTTCTAAGTTCGCGAGCTAGCGCACTGGGAGTTCTGACGGGTGTTTGTGGTACACAGTGGCTGATCACTAGATCGGATTAGTTGCTGCTTCAGCACCAGCCACCTAGCTGCTTAGTTTGGGATAGAGTAGATGATCTTGGATGTAGGTGATGGTCCAATGGAGTGAGTGATGCAATCCCTGATGATTGTACTAAAGAAAACTCTTAAATTGTCAGTGCGCTCCCCATTTCTACCTTTCTTACTCTAATGTAAATTGGTTAATCCAGCAAATAATTTAAACCCATGTTAACTCTGGAGTAGTTTTTCAATTCTCACAAATCAAAGGACAATAGTATGGAAATTGAAATCAAGATGGCGCCTTTATAAAAAATTCCTCTTTCCATAAAAATTTCTTTAAAAAGATTCCACATATCCACATGTTACACTTTGATATATTTTTGAAACTCTTCTGACCGAAATATCTGTGGGGCTGATACTAAAATTCATTGACATAACTTGGGTTCTAAATTGACCAAAAACTTGTTTGAAGAACTAACTCTAATTTAACCCCGAAACTAAGATCATCTTTTACTAAAAATCTTGCCTTCAAAATCTCTTCTATCTTCATCGAAATGAGAAATTATGCACCTTTTTCTTTTACAAGTCTTATTCATATACAAAAATAGCTCATCACTTAGACAGGGAAAGACAATATTTTACTCAACTTCAGCAGTTATGCATAATTATCCTGTAGCTTCGTGTGTATTCATATTGCCTACGAATACATACCATTCAATTAAACTAAAACTTTCCCAAGCATTCATTTAAAATTCCGTCGCAATATTAATATAACTTTGCATTCAGCCATAGGCACAGACCCAGACCCGTCCGTATAGCAACTCATGTTATGTAAAATTCAGTGTGTGCCAGTGCCTTTGCCTTTTTCGAATATTGCACTCCTCAACTCAGATACAAAAAGAGCCCTATTATATGTTGCTGGTTAAGCACGACACATGCTGCTAATAAATGAAAAATGAAATTCCTGATACTTTCCCGCCAAATAACAATAAAAAATCCAAGGTATCACCTGCCAATAATTCTCCAACAACACGAGTAGGTATATGTGTAATATTGCAATTCCCATAAATGCCCCACGGACTATCTTCTGTGAACTGAATTCAAGAAGACGGGCGACGGACGCGATACGAAGGTTTTCAGTTTTCAGCGACAAGCAGCGCATTGTGCATGCAAAGCTGATGCAACACAGACAACACCATCTGTTGTCAGCAAATTATAAATGTTTGCGAAAAATAGATTCCAGTAATAGCCCGAGCAAATTGTGGGTGGGGGTTTTCAGGCCTGGCCAGACCCATTCAACGCCCCCAAAATATTGTGTTTCCCTCGGCCTGGTGTCCGCATATGATAATTTATCGTCAACCATTAAAGTTCCAATGCAGTTTGCATTCTCAAATAATGTGTCTCTGTGTTTATGTTAACTTTCCGTATAGGGAGGTGTTGAGAAATTCCTTCACTGGAGCATGACAAGATGGATCCTTCCACATTGACTTGCCTGTTTAATAGGAGCATTATGGTAATGACCGATATTTATGCGATTTTAATCATGGATTACGAGGGGGAAGATTATTTAACTTATCTTTCTCTGTGAAGCTTGTAAACGCGAGGTGTTTACAATCACAGGTTTTCAAATACCAGATAACTTTTGGACCTGTTTAGGGAAGGGTCCAAAGGGCCCATAAACGGTTCATCCGGTATCATATCTTTTTCACTAAGCTGGTTAGTTCTGAAAATCCTTTCTGACCTCAACTTGTAATTTGCCAGTACAGCTCACTTAAGGGGGAGCTGCAAGAAGTACAGCAAAATTGGTATTAGGTAACTCGTTCTTGGGCAGCCTTGGATATTAAATCTGATCTACAAGTTTCTGAGAAGACAGTGACAATTTGAGTTCTGGAATATAATGAGAACATCACAACCCTTCAACGTTTTTTTTTTTATTTTTAAGATTAAATTCTTGGACTCTTGGTATATGCTGTTTGATTTCAGTAATCATTGGAACTATTCAAAAACCGCTGTGCAAATAGAGTTTTAATATTTCTCAGACTGAATTACAATTCAATCGCTTAGGCTCCTATTTGAGCAATACATCTTCAAACTGGCTGGCTTATCTAATGCACATAAACAAGTAGTATCTAAGATAGTGAATTGATTTCAAAACTAATAATGATAAGTTGTATATTCGTTCTTCTCTAAATTTAATCAAACTAACCTTATGCCACATGTTTCCGTTAAGAATGAATCTTAAGTCAACATTCTAACAAGCTACTTCTAGACAGTGACTTTGTCTGCGATACACATACATTATGAAGATAAATGTTGGTATGTACTTTAAAGGCAAGTTATGCAGTCGTGAAAAAAAATACATCTTCATTATTAAACTAAACTTTTTATTTTAAAGAATTGAAGATATCTGAGGTATAAATGCCGAAATAATTGATTCCTAACAAATTGGAATGCTTTAAATCCTTAGTACTAAAGTGGAATCAATGTACTAAGTTCATTGAGCTAATATACTTAGCTCATTGGGTGAATGTACTTAGTTCGTTGAGCAAATGTAATAAGTTCATTGGGCGAATGTACTTAGTTCATTGAGCTAAAGTACTAAGTTCATTGAGCCAGTGTACTAGTTCATTGAGCCAATGTTCTAAGTTCATTGAGCGAATGTACTTAGCTCATTGGGCGAATGTACTTAGTTCGTTGAGCAAATGTAATAAGTTCATTGAGCCGATATACTTAGTTCATTGAGCCAATGTACTAAGTTTATTGAGCTAATGTACTCGTTCATTAAGCCAATGTACTAAGTTCATTGAGCCAAGAAACTTAGTTCATTGATGATTCATAAGGTCCCAATTCAAAAGTTCGTAAGAGAACAAGGTTATCTCGCCTACATATTTTTAAACCTAATTCTTTAACTAAATACAATTTTTCTTGTTATAAACAATAAACAATATTTTTGCGGCATGATCTTTTTTAAAATGCTGCATTATTTCTAATTTATGATTCAAAGATAAATAGTCATCTCGACAGGGCCCAAAACGTGTAGGATTTCAAAAAAAAAAAGAGCAGATCCATGCGACTCCGTTCTGTATTAATTTTTTTTTTCAAACTTCCTAACCAAGTGACACAGTAAAAAAAGAATCAAATAAAAAATTGCTCAAAGTGATAAATGGTTGTGTTCAGAAGAATTTGTTGAAAAAGCTAAAAAAAAAACAAATACCTACATTTAAACTTAAAACACCGGAAGTGATTCAGTTTAACGACCGATGAAGGCTTCTCTGACCCTTCTCGATGGTATTCTTATGAGATAGCTTACTTATTTGCGTGTCCACTGTATGTGTGTGTGTGATTAACCCAACAACCCCACCGCCATCGCCGCGGTAGGTAGACTCACTTAAACTCCCTTACCAACTTACAACTGAGGTACTTATCTGATAAGGATCAAACAGTTAATTTACAGCTTGGTGTGTCCTAAATGAAAGGCGAGGGCGACACAAAACGATAAAATTGTTTCGTTTTTATTTTTTTTATTGACTGCGTGTTTGCGTTTACGTGCGGGAAAGTCATTTTAACAACTTTGGGCATGCTGCTTGCTCGTCGGTTGATTATTATTACTCGATAAGTGTTTTTTCTAGCAACAACAAGTCGTGATAATAATTTGTCTGTTTAATTCTTGTTTTGATTATTATTGATTATAAAATTGATTAAATACTTATGCATTTTTTTTGTATCTTCTTCTTTCAGGTGAGTGAAATAATGTGTGCTTTTGAGAGCTTATACACACTTACTTTAAGAACTCGCAAGAGGTGAGTTTGTTTTATCTATAGTACCTAAGTTATGTTTGAGTAGATACTGCTTGTTTGACAAGTATGTTTGCAATTAAGGTGATGCATATCTGCATAAAATGTCCGTTGATAATTACAATTCTTCAAATTCAAAAAAGTATCTTCATAATACCATATCACCGAAAATAATAGATTAGATTTTTAGATTAGATTAGATTAGATTTATTACTTCATCAATAAAAATTTACAAAAACAATTTGATATTTAAAATTAAATCTTTTTGAGGCATGGCCAGAAGGGCCGTCAGCCAGATGATAGCCTGAGTAATACATTTTCAAATTTTGTAAATTGATTGAGTTTAATTTAAAAAATTAAGTCTAAAAATCTTCTCTTGTTATTTTTCTTCTATATGCAAGTGCTATTTTAATATATTGCGATAGTTTTTGCCAGTGATTTCCGTTTAATATT
Organism: Philhelius festivus; assembly: GCA_963931855.1. Taxonomy (NCBI): domain Eukaryota; kingdom Metazoa; phylum Arthropoda; class Insecta; order Diptera; family Syrphidae; genus Philhelius; species Philhelius festivus. The sequence goes on along the minus strand of OZ007557.1, from coordinate 13,843,924 downwards.
GCTAAAAGTTCCGTTTGTTCCAGGTAGTTTTTTTGCCATATTTGTCGCCGTACCTCTACCAGAATAGGACATCTCGCGATGAAATGCACTACATCTTCCCTTTCTTTTGTATTACATAAGCTACATTTTAGTGCTAAATCATTTCGGTGGGGTATGAAATTGAGCGGTAACAGCTCGCCTCTTGCTCGAAATATAGAAGATATTATTTCAGTGCTAAAGATGTCCTTAAAATAGTTGCGTTCCCTTAGATCGTGCTGGAGTATAGGATAGGTTTCCCTATGAAGTGAACTTCTAGCTTTGCTAATACTGTCTTCTCTTGCTTTTGAATGGAGCATTTCGAGTAAATTATAAAGGAAAGGTTTCCACTCTGCTAGATTATTAAGAGTTAAATTAAATGAGAGTCCACACAAGTCTGCCAAGTTCTTCCATTCTTCAAACCATGAGCTTTGTGATCTTACAATCGAAACTGCAATCTTTCTTGCAACTTTATCAGTGTGGCTGTACATAAGTTTGAGGATGTAGTTAAAATGGAGTTTTAGAGATGAAAGATATAGTGGTGATAGCCCGGTTTCGATGAATAGCATGTAATTTGGTGTTGTATCTGGTAGTCGAAATTGTCTTTTTAAGAAGAATCTCAATAGCTTTTCGGTGGTATCAGACTGTTTCCAGCCCCATGATTCTGCAGCATAAAGCATTATCGATTTAGAAGTTGCGGAAAAAACTTTGTATTTTGTACTAAATGACAAGTCCTTGTTTCCATATATATTTTTCCACACCGTCCCTATTGCATTTTTTGAGATAATCAGCTTTTTAACCAGGTGTTTTTCTAAGTTAGAGTTACTTGTTATAGTGAACCCTAAGTATTGGTATTCTTTTACCGTCTCGATTAAGTCTGCTCCATAGTACCATTTCTCATTTGCAGCCAAACGTCCTGTTCCTCTGCGAAAGACCATTGTTTTTGATTTGTTTAGATTGACAATAAGGTTCCACTTAAGACAGTATTCAAGTAATTTGTTTATCATCAACTGAAGGGACTCGGGTGATTCAGCTAGAAGGACTAGATCATCTGCGTATAGGAGTACTTTGATTAGGAACCCATCGATTGTAATACCACATGGCAAATCTTGTATTAAATCTTGAATATATAGGCAAAAAGCTGAGGGACTGAGATTACATCCCTGTTTTAGGCCCACCAATGTTAAAAACCAGTCTGACAAGTTTTGACCGTCCCATACTGCATACATTGTTTTGCTATAGATGTCCTCTATCATATTTCCAAATTTAAGAGACATCCCATCTCTAAACAATTTGAAGATTAACGCTTTTCTGTCGATTGAATCAAAAGCAGCTTTGAAATCCACGAAAAAAACGTACAATTTTTTTTGTCTGCGAAGATATATATCTGCGATGTTCGTCAGACTAAATATATGGTCTACAGTTGAATATCCCTTTCTGAATCCTATTTGAAATTCGCTGAGAAGGTGTTTACTTTCAATCCATGTTGTAAGGCGCCGTCGTAAGATTTCCATAAAAATTTTAAGCGTTGTGTTGAGGAAAGAAATACCTCGGTAATTTGATGGATCCATCTTATCTTCTTTTTTAAAAATGGGGAATATAATTGATTTTCGGAAATCCTCCGGTGCTTCTCCTGTTCGGAAAATATCATTATATATCTTTGTAAGATGTTTTAGGAATTCCTCTGTTGCGAATTTAAAAAATTCATTTGGGATCCGATCGATCCTGGGGCTTAATTTTCTTTTAAATTCAATACAACTGATTCAACTTCTGAAAGTATTATATCGCTATCTAAAATTTGATTTTCATTATTCGGTCTGGCGTATTGGATTGGTTGAGCAAAAATTTCCGGATTTAATTGCCTTTCAAAGTGATCTTTTAATGTTGACGCAGGTAAAGGTGGTTTTGTTGCAAACGTGTTTCCTTTTATGTTTTGTATAGCTTTCCAAAAATCTGAGGAATTTTTACAGAAAGTTAAGCTCTCCGCCTGTTTTTTAGAGAAGTTTGCTTTTTTTGATCTACATAAGGCCCTGTAGGCTCGGTTTGCTTCAAGGTAATCCTCTTTTAAAGAATGAGCATTGAATTGTTGATATAAATGTAATAGAGCAAAAGATCTTTTTCTAGCGGACTCGCACTCCATATCATACCAGGCCGATCTAATTTTGCAAGCCACAGGTTTTGCATGATGTGAAACCGCTGCAGTTTTTATAGCTTTCTGCAAAGTTTCTATAGTTGGTTCGTTTTCGTTGAGAATTTGTGCTGTCATATTGCGGTCTAACTTCTTTTGGTATGCTTCCACTCGATTTTTCTGCCATATTAGTTTTGGGAGAAGGCAATGTTCGCTCTGGATCTGTATAACGTTATTTGATTTTGAAGTGGTTAGAGTAGTGATCAATGGCATATGGTCGGAATATATCTGACTATCGACTTCAAAATCAAATAAAATATCAACTATATCAGTGGACATGAAGAGATAATCGATAACGGACTGGCCAGGATTACGTATAAAAGTGAGATTACCATCTTCATCGCTTTTTCGTGTGCCGTTCATTATCATTAAATCGAATGAGCTTGCCATTTCCAATATCATTTTTCCTCTTGCGTTGATTTCGGTATCTTTAGATTTTCTTGGAAATGAGCTGCTTGCATTAGATGGGATTTGTTCAACTCCTGTTCGCGCATTAAAATCACCAATAAGTATGCAATTTTTTTCTCCCAGAATTTGCATAGAATCAATTAGAGCAGCAAAGTCCGATTGCCAATGCGAACAGTTTAAATAAACTGGTACTAAATTTATAATTTTATTATCTCTTAAGATCTCCAGATATTTAAATTCTTCTATTTCCTTTAAACTACACTGTATTACAGATAGAGATTTTTTAAAGCCATATAGTGCTCCATCAGATGCTCTTCCTCTCGTAGCTCTACTCCTTTTTACGGCTCCTACCCAATGCAATTCATAATCGGTGAAAAAGTCCTCGAAGTATTTTTGGTTTTGTTGTATAGTGTGGGTTTCATAAAGCAAAAATATTTCAAAGGTATTAACATAGTGAAAGAAATCCAAATACATTTTTTTGTTAGCTAATCCGTTAATATTATAACTTAAAATTTTTATATTCTTAAAACTAATTACATTTTTGATATTCTGGCTGACTGCAATAACCTATTGTGAACTACCCCCAACATGCCCATCATTACCGACATGATCTCCGGATCTGTATACTAGTTGAGATGTAGGTGGCGGTAGATAATTATTCGCTGATGACGTTTGCGTGACATTAGTCAATGACATTTGTTGGTTATTGTTTTGGTTTGTTAAATTTTCTCGCTGCAAATTAATTTTATATTTTGACGAAAGTACACTAAAACCATCCATTCTCCCACACATTAACCCAGTTCCATCGTTCCAGAAGAAATTACTGTCCTGAATGCGCAACTTGTCGTCCATCAGGTTAACCTTGATATCTGGATTTTGCAACTTTACCTCCCGCTTCAGCTTCAACAAAACAGTTCTTTTTCGGCGCATACCCACTGGATAGTCTTTATGCATGGATATGCCTGTATTTGCAAGCTTTCTGCCTTGGCTCAAAATTTCCCTTGCCAGTTGTCCATTTGGGAGCTTGACGCGGTAGGTTCGCCGGTTTGAGGCCCTGGTGGTAAGCTGCTGGAAATCTTCAAACACTACAGGGTTTGAGCCACTTGTCATGCTGGTACAAGTGTTTTGCAGGCGCTCCTTTGGGTTATCATTATTCGTGATGGGAAGATGAAAAATGATGTTTTGTTCTCTCCTTTGCAGGTCCGAAACTTCAAACCGCCGCTCAAGCTGCTCGCATCTGCTTTCCAAATTCTTTACCTGCACTTTTAGATTTTCGTTGTTCACTCGCAGTTGCATTAATTCGGCGAGAACGGGTTCGACGTCTTGTTTTGTTGTTAAGTTTTTAAAACGATTGTCTAAATTTCTATTAAAATCTTCTAACGACAAGTTTCCCAAGGCGCTCATGGTGGTTTTATTTTTTTTTGTAGTTTTAAGGTTCCTCGTATTCGGGGGATGTTAAACACAGATTTCGCTTTTTTGTTGTTGGTGTTTCGGGGTTAGAATTCATGTGGTTGTGATGATCTATTATAACTTTTTACTTATGACTAGCACTTACGTAGTTCTGATCTTATGAATTTTAATGTGGTTTTCTCGGTCTTTTGCGGTGGTTTTCAGAATTATTGTTTGTATATTTACTAATAAAAACTTAATTATTTCTCACAGCACTCAAAGAAATCGACTTGTTTGACAGATCGTCGGCCATCAATAGTAAATAATAGATTCTGTAATTAACTGAGGCTTACTTTGGAATTTTATTAAATTTAAGTATATTTTACTTTAATACTTTTTTTTATTAAAAATTAAAGTAAACAGGTCAGGATGGCGGTCTTGGAAAGTAACGAAAATAATAGTTAACTACGACTCAATCCGTGAAAATTATTATATTATATAGACTAACTGATATTTTATAAAAAAAAAATTCTACTAATTTTTAAGAATTAAATGGATTTTCAAATTGATGTTTTTAGGCTTTTAATTTCAGAAAAAAATCTTTTTCAAATTCAATAAATTAGTTGGTAATTTCAAATCTATCCAAGTCATATAGAAAAACAGCGGTCAAAAAATTGTATCGCATTCAAAGTCCAAATTTAAATATTACAGAAGGGAAAGTTAATAGACAATTTCTACCATAGGTGATAGTCGAGTGTTTGCACCTTAAATTAATATTTAGTTGAATGTCTCTTGTTAGAAATAACAGCAGCACAACGACAGCGACGTTGCATCGAATTAATAAGATTTTCACATCTTTCTACAGGAAGACTGCTGTATAGTTTCCCAAAGGGCTGTGTTGGTATAGTTGGCTTACAACTAGAAACATACTTCTTGAGATTTTCTATAGGGTTGAAGTCTGAGGACTACGCAGGCCACTCCACTCCATGACATTAACATTCTTTTCTTGGAACCACAGCTTCGCAAGTTTACTTCTATGCTTTGGGTCGTTGTATTGTTGATATACCCATTTTATCTTCAGCATATGGTAACATATCATCCTCCATGATCTTCACATAAGGATGCTGATCCATAATGCGTTCAATCTGGTATATGGTATACCAACCCAACACCAAAAGGAAAAACATGCCCAAACCATTATGCTGGATCGTCCATGTTTTATTGTCTTGGCTGTGAAGCGTGGATTATATTCTGTGCTTGGAGGCTTTCTGACATATTGCCGAAATCCCTTTCCACCATATAACACAATGTTGGGCTCATCTGACCACAGAATATTCCTCCATAAAAACATGAAAATTCAGGGACTTACCAATGATTTCATTTACACTGCCATTATTTTTACTATTTGTAGTTGGAAGGTTTTTTTCAAATGACATAAATATTAAAAAGGTTCAAAGCAATTTTAACTATATGTTTTGTTTAAAAAAAATTGTATGAACACTTTCCGTTCTTAGTTCTCATGAAAATTTCGTTTCAGAAAATAGTTTTAATTGCAAATTGCGGTTTAGTAAAAAAAATGGAGTTAGGTAATATAAAAATTTAGACTTTATTCATCCAAAATTTTATTTCCATATGGAAAATATAACATAGGAAGTTACCTACTTGGAAGTTTATATCTACTCATATAACGAAAACGACAAGTTTCGCAAATTATTGCATTACATATTTTTGTTAAAAAAAAAATAAAACCAATAACTAAACTGCTTGATTGCAGAAATATAAAATTTTGCTTCATATTGATATTTTTTATTCCACCCACAAGAAACATGGACTGACAAAAATAAATTCAATAAGGAGACTGAGAATGATAATAAAATAATACACATTTTAAAATTAATTTTGACATATCAAAATTTATCAAAATGTCTTCCATTCATTCCCCTAGATCTGTTCTTATCAAAACAAAAAACATTTTGTACACAAGTGTATACAATTCATCAAGCGATAGTAGTTTTTTGCTCCTTAATTTCTCTTTGCTTGGCATTTCTCCATCAGCGTTGAGCAAAGTTTGAGCTTAGGTAGTACATATGTAGTTGTAAAAGTTGTTTCTCCTCGATCTTTGACTCCTTCCAGCCAAGTCATATTTCTTCAAAAGAGAATAGAAATATCAGTCTATTCTTTTCTGTTCATATGGAGAAATGATATGCGAAAAAATACTGAGAATATACCTATTTTGGCAGCATGGTCGCCTAGTAGGCCGATGGGAATTTCTACTGAAATTTAAAGGAGAAGGAGAAATATGGATTGAGTAAGTATTTAAATGGAAATGTTTTTAAGAGCGAGGCTTAGTTCGAAGAGTGTCGCAATTAAGCTGAGTTTGAGTGTAGTAAGAGTTTGCTAAATTAATCAAAAAAAAACAAACACAAAAACTTGCTCTCTTCCCCATGAAGAAAGTAAAGAAATGAAAGAATTACAATTGGAAAAACAATATTTGCAGTTATTTTAAGGCGGCGCTTCACAATGGGTTTTTGCAAAACCAAAAATATGCGAAGATTTGATCTCTACTGCTTCCGCATGCTCGCCTGGTGTTGTACTTTTTGATATCGTAATTGTGCCTATAAGTCGGTTAAATTTTTGTTGTTGTCTGTCAACATTTTGAGTATTTGTTTTGGTTACACTGAATCCTAAGTACCAGGCGAGCATGCGAAGCTAGAAAGTTCCTATGTGTTCGCTTTATTTTTTTTTTAAATTTCGGCAACTCCTTAATTCAAACCCAGCCCAATGTGGCTTAACTTTTACGCATGTGTGGAGAAATACTTAGCCGGATTAAAAAAAAAAAACAAAGTATGGAAACGAAAGAACAAAACACATATACCACTTCTCTATGATCTATTGAAAGATAAAGAAAGCATATTTCTGCAGTTGAAGGTGGGGCTTATCAACGAAAAATTTGCAATATGCAAAAATATAACCCCTACTGCTCTCGCATGCTCGCCTGGTGATAGACTTCTTAATATTATTTTTACCAGGCGAGCATGCCAAAGTAGAAAGTTCAGTTCTTCTTTGTTCGCTTTAATTTCGCAAACTAATACATTCAAAGTCTGCTCAATATGTGTGCTTTAGTCTCTACTAAAAACGCACATCTACTACCAAGAAATTTTACCATATCACCAGGCGAGCATGCGAAGGTAGAAGGCTGCTTAATAGTTATTTTAATTTCGCAAACTCATACATTCAAACCCAGCCCAATGCGGTTGTATTCTTAAGCATGTGTGCAAAATATGTGAAGGAAAGATCATAAGCCACTAACATATCTAAGGATTTCCCCTTATTCTATTATTCTAAGGTGGAGCTTCACTACGAAAGTTTCGCAATTTGCGAACAATCCCTACTGCTTTTGCATGCTCGCCTGGTGATTAAAAAAATGAATCCTAATTACTAGGCGAGCATGCTAAGGTAGAGAGATTTTATTTGTTCGCTTTAATCTCGCAAGCTTCTGCATTGAAAGTCGGCTAAATCCGTCCTTTTCTCACACACATTTTCTACCAAGAAATTTTACCATATCACCAGGCGAGCATGCGAAGCTAGAAAGCTGTTTAAATATTTTACTTTCGCAAACTACTACATTCAAGACCAGACAATGCGGCTTAAGCTTGTGTGCGAAAACACTTACCTTATAAAAGCAATGCAAAATCTGAAAACGATAGAACAAGACAAAACACTAGCATTTCTCCATGATCTATTGACAAATAAAGTCTGCTTTTGCAGTTATATAGGTGGAGCTTAGAAACGAGAGTTTCGCAAACATCTAATTCCTACTGCTTCCTCATGCTCGCCTGGTGATCTACTTTTTGATATACACATGTTTCCTTCTTTCCACATGTTGGTTTCAGTTGTCTCCTACCAAAAAATTAAACCTAATTATTAGGCGAGCATGCGGAGGTAGAGAGATCTTATTTGTTCGCTTTTACTTCGCAAACTTCTACATTCAAAGTTTGCTCAATGCATCCTCTATTCCTACACTGAACACTCACATCTACTACGAAGAAATTTAACCATATCACCAGGCGAGCATGCGAAGGTAGAAAGCTGCTTAATATTTTACTTTCGCAAACTACTACATTCAAACCTAGTCCAATGGTACTGCATTCTTAAGTGTGCGGTAAAAGCAATGCAAAATATGTAAAGGAAGATCGAAAACCACTAACACATCTAAAGATCTCCATGATAAGATTTCCCCATGATTTATTATTCTAATAATTACTAGGCGAACATGTTAAGGTAGAGAGATGTTATTTGTTCGCTTTAGTCTCGCAAACTTCTGCATTGAAAGTTTGCTCAATCCGTCCTTTTCTCACACACATTTTCTACCAAGAAATTTAACCATATCACCAGGCGAGCATGCGAAGGTAGAAAGCTGTTTAATATTTTACTTTCGCAAACTACTACATTCAAGACCAGACAATGCGGCTTAAGCTTGTGTGCGAAAACACTTACCTTATAAAAGCAATGCAAAATCTGAAAACGATAGAACAAGACAAAACACTAGCATTTCTCCATGATCTATTGAAAAATAAAGTCTGCTTTTGCAGTTATATAGGTGGAGCTTAAAAACGAAAGTTTCGCAAACATATAATTCCTACTGCTTCTGCATGCTCGCCTGGTGATTTAAAAAATGAATCCTAATTACTAGGCGAGCATGCTAAGGTAGAGAGATGTCATTGGTTCCCTTTAATCTCGCAAACTTCTGCATTGAAAGTCTGCTCAATCCGTCCTTTTCTCACACACATTTTCTACTAAGAAATTTAACCATATCACCAGGCGAACATGCGAAGGTAGGAAGCTGCCTAATATTTTACTTTCGCAAACTACTACATTCAAACCCAGTTAATGCGATTTTATTCTTAAGCATGTGTGGTTAAAGCAATGCAAAATATATGTAAAGGAAGATCAGAAACCACTAACATATCTAAAGATCTCCATGATAAGATTTCCCCATGATCTATTCAATAATACAACCTCCTTATACAGTTAACATAGGGTGGACCTTAACTACGAAAGTTTCGCAACTTGTAAACATCTAATCCCTATTGCTTCTGCATGCTTGCCTGGTGATCCACTTTCTGATATCGTCATTTTTCGTGTAAGTTGGTTAAATTTTTTGTTGTTGTATGTGTCAATGTACAATATTTCGTTAATTTGTATTGGTAAAAATGAAATCTAATCACCAGGCGAGCATGCGAAGGTAGAAAGGTCTTTAAATTTTAATTTCGCAACTTCGCACATTAAAACTCAGCCATATGTGTGTTTATTCTCACACTAAACAAAGCTAAGCTCAACCCTCTAGCGACATTATTTTGTAAGCATGAGTGAGAAAATACTTAGCAATACAGAAAAGTGAAACAAAAGGACAAAACCACTAACATTTCTGAGGATGTATATGATCTAATGGAAGGACGGACCTACATTATACGACTTTGACGATTTTTGAGAAAAAATAACCATTTTTGAATACTTTCAATACAATTCAATTCAATTTGTTTTATAAGATGGCTTATAAGATACTATATATGTATGAAAATTTACATTTGTAGTTTCATAGGGGCCTAACTTTATACAGTGACTTAAGTTTAATTATTTTAATATAAAATTTACATGACGAACAAAAATTTCAAAAGTCGGTTGACTTTATCAGGGTGTTCATTCCCGGTTGACAGTGGTTACTTACTTAAAGCCCCCCTAGCAATGCCTCATTTCTTTTAACAAAAAACAGGAAAACTGACGTTTAAAAAGCCTAGAATTATTATTTTTAGCAAAAAAATGTAATTAAAAAAGTTTCCATAGAAAATAGCGTAAAAACAGATTTGGCTTTGCAAAAATTGGGCGGTTAGTGAAACCACACAAAAAGTAATAATCCTCCTATTGTTAAGGGCTTCGATAAAATGAATATCTATACTTCTGCAGCCACCACCACAAAATGCCACATTTTAAATCCGGACAAACAAAAATACATTATGTCAACATTAGGCTTAAGTATGCATCGCATAACTTGAATAGAACACCCCCATTCACCCACAATAAATAACCTTAAATGGTAGCCCGATGGTCAACGCTGCCATTTGTAAATCGATCTTTCTACCATTTTAACATCCTCGCAACACCAACCGCAAATTTAATTAAATTTTTGCACTAAATATTCTGTTTATATGTGTGGAGTCTCTAATTCCATTTAGAATGACAAACTGTCTACTCAATTACCTAAAACTATACTACAAATAAATTATTGTCACACATGATATCCCTGTTTCTTTTTGTTGTTGGCCAGGACCTCTGGGGGCGTAGTATTTATACCATAATCATTGTCATTAATTTATTTGATTGGATTGTGATGGGAATGTGAACGGCGAATTAAATGGATTGTGAGCATCGAGCAATAATAATTATAATCAATAAATAATTCCTTATTTTAATCAGAATGTCCTTGTAAGGATTCTCTTGCCGATATGAAATTTTTGTTAGCTTCCTAGGCACCATTCACATTATTCACTTCAATGGAAGAATGACCTTTAGGCAACTTTACGATAACTCTGGGAAATTATTTTATATCGGTGCATGGCATGTCCGGTGAGCATAACCCAGAACATGAGAGAACACCCTTTGGCATACAATTGTGTCCGGCGGCTGGCAGTTGGAGGTAATAAACATTTGCTTAAAATTAACTGCGGACTCACTTGAGATTGTTGAACGCGCTAAAATAAAGACAACAATAGAATTTAGTTATTGGGCGTTTGCACTGCAAGCTGTGAGTGCCTGTTTGTTTTAGGGGCTATCTTTCGGTCTGGGAAAAGAAGAATGCCCCACAGACACGGAATCAATTAACTTTATGTCGTGTGATTGTACATTTCCGCTGTCTTTAGTTCGCAAAGTCGTTGTCAGTTGTTGGTGTTGCTGTTGCTGTTGGGAAACAAAGGAGTGAGACGGAAATGTGCAAATGACACGAAATAAAAATGAGGAGTGAGGGCAAGAAAGGGAGGACAACTTTGAGTTGTGCAGCTTCTTAGAGCCGAGTTGACCCAATTATAATTTTCTGAACAGATCCACTGAATACAAAAAGTCCAATGAAATGGAATTTTAAAATTTAAAGCACTTTTGAGAGCCAAGAAAATAAGTAGACACTCTTAACTTTTGACGTACTTAGCCTATATTAAGAAGAATGTAAAAACAGAATAAAAGTTTTCATTAAATTCAAGCTTGTCAGTTTCATTCTCAATGGTCAAAAACTGTAGCCAGTTATCTGGCAATAAATTAAATTTCAATTTTTATGAACTATCAATTGATTGACTATAGCTTGTAGGGGTCACAGTAATTTACATACATATTCATAAAATTCTTCTCCACTTACTATGTCACTGTCGCCACTAGTTTCTAAGAGAAATTTCAAAACGATAAGAAATGGTTTTCTTAGACCTGTTTTTAGAAAATGTGAATAAATATTACGTTTCTACTCGTTTTTCTGATTCTTTTCATTCTAACAGGTGGTTTTCTTAGAGACGGAGATTTTTCAATTTGGCAACACTGTTTCTGTGACGGTGGATTTGAAACATCTCGTTTGTTTTGAAGTGAGATTGGTTTGGCAATTCATCATGAATAGGCTCGCACTGGTGCAAGATTTGCAAATTAATCAAATCAAATTAATTTTGAAAAACAGGGTTCAATTCATGAAACACATCGGGCGTTACGTGTGTTGCATGGTGTTCATAATCATCCATCAAAGCAATGAATTCGAGAAACTGGAACGTTTTCGCAATACTTGCACGTTCGTGCGATTTGATGTCATTAGATTAGATTAAAGTCGCATGTCTACGGCGATAAGTCAGAATTCGATGCATTATTGCCGAAATACATTATTGTGAAAATTTTTTTAAAATAATAGAAATGATAAAAAACGTATTTCTGAGTATTTTTTTTGTATACCTGAGAAGGAGCACGGCACGAGTACGATAACTGGGCCGCCAAGATTTGATGACGGATTTTTGTAGAGGGGTCAAAAACAAGCACTTTTTACTATGGGAGGGGGGTCTATCTCCCCCCGTTTAGGAGGTAGGGGCACTTTTGGAAAAAATGGTTTAAATTGAAAAAAAAAAATATTAAAAAACAACGGCAACACCTACAATAAAGTGCTATACTGCGTTTGAAAGCCAGAAGATTGTTCTACTCGTATAATCCTGCATTTAAATTAAATTACTCATGTCAATGGTTTTTGAGAAATTTGCATTTAAGGTCATAATTTTGATAAAAACAAAACGTGAAAAAAAAGTTTAGACCGATTGTTTTCAAAATTGTGAAATGAAATTGTAAATTAGCTTATACGTGTTTCATATGTATCTATCAGTTCTTAATCGAACACAAAAAACCGCATGGTTCTATGTCTTCTGGTTTTTGAAACTTGAAAGCCTAAAAATATTTTATATAATTTTTTTTTGTATCCCACGGCGCGGCGATTTTAAAACATCGCATATTTCAAGGATCTCGAAAAATCAAATTTTTTTGATTTTCATTCTATTTTTGAGCGAGCCAAAGATATTAATTAAAATGAAAATTGTAAACGCAGGATTTAATTTTGATAAACAATGCAACTTTTAAAAGCTATTACATTTGAAAATACCATAGCTGAGCACTTTGACACACCCTAGTATCTATGCACATTAGGTTTGAAGTTACGAATATTGAAAGTGGAAAGAAAAGCAGAGTCCAGCAATGCATTTCCCATTTGTTTAGTGCGGCTAAAGACTTAAATCTCTAAGAGGCTAAAAAATTAATCTCTGTATGCCCGAAGTTAGACTTAAAGGTACATTGATGACCAGTGCTTAAAGTGCAAGTATTACTGTCGAAATTTTGTAGAAAAAGAAATGCAACCGACTGTTCCATTAGAACACTGTTTGTAAAACATCACTATTTTCTTCATTTCAACGATTTAAGCAATACAAGTTTTTTTATCTCGTGCGTAAGCAAACAAAATTGATTTTTTTCCGACACATGAATAAGTGACATACACCTGACGATGCGAAAAGTATGGATTTTTCATTTTAATGACACAAACATTCAATAGTTTCAAAGATTACCTTGTGATTTGAATGTGCCTAAATCCAAGCAATTCCAGCGAGTTTCAAAATTCTGTTGCATAGTTGACGACTCCGTCTATCAGCTGGTATTCGAACCCACCGATTTCTAAGTCATCAATTAAATATCCACCAATTTCACTTTTAATCTTGAAAAACGTTTTGTCGAAATCAAAATTTGCAGCCAAAATATGTTGGTAGTTGCTTCGCTTAACTAATCATGATTTTTGTAATGCTGAGGAAAGTTTGGAAACACATTCGAAATTTCAATGTGCAGCAACTATTTTTAAAATACTTCACTAGATTAATTGTTCTGAAACTCGATACACATGGAGTGCCTTAGTGTGATTTAACAAAATGGATGACTTCAAACATGCATTATGTTCATCGGCAGGCCTTGACCGTAGAATCATTGCCAATGTTTGGCGAAAATCACCTGCCAACAGAATCATCGCACCACCAAGCCGATTCTGATTGCTTCGTACAATGTGATTAATGTGGAGGGCAACTACCGATTCCGAAGGGCTAAAGATCAGAATCAGTTCTCATGACAGGAGGATCTGTCATTTCCTCGAAAGAGGTAGTACACTCCTGTGATACATTTTGGAAGCGGCTCTGAACTGAACCCAGATCTTGTTGATGATAGTTCAACGGCCTAACTATTATGTCAAGGGCTAGTACTAAAAATAAGTGTTTTATGAAACATATTCTTATAAAAATGCTAAAAATTTTAAGTATTTCCTAGAAAGAAACTTTCTTCAAATATACTTACAAATACCCGTTTTTGCGGTAGGAATTGAATTATGAGCACACAAGAAAAAATTGAAAATAAAACCTTCACTACGTCAGATTTTCGAGATTTTTAATCTAAAACGCACAAAAACTTTTTTTAGTTGCGGTATTTAGGTACTCGAGATTTTGATCAAACATGACATAACGATGATGGGAAAGATGAAGAAAGTGGGTCTCGCAATATTGTCCGACTTTTGGACTGCAGCTTAAACGGCTTTTGTCGATATTTTTTAAACTTAGTAGATAGGATTATTCGTTCACAGGGTTTTTTTTTTTTTAAACCAAAAATATGTATATTATATAAAATAAATTTTAAAACTGTTCCACATTTTTTTTTTTTTAAATGAGGAAATTTCATTTAGTAAAAATAAACTAGTTGAAAAAATTTAACCAGGGTAGCATTTTTTTTTTTTTTTTTTTTTTTCAATTTTCTCAAAAACGATATGACTGATTTCAATCAATTTGCTTACGCTAAAACTCATTAATTTGAATAAATTTGTGTATTAATATTTTCCAAACATTATATAAGGTTTAATTCTTCATATTCGGTGAATTTCTGAATTCCATTTGAACACGTGCGTATTAAGGAATCGAAAAACGTTTTAATTAAAATTATTTATCAATAATATCATTATTTATGTTTTAAAATCATTAAAATGAATCATTATTATATAAAAAAAAACTATTTTTCAACTTGATCCAGTAACTTGCACAATCCTATAGCTTGAACACTCTTGGTTTCGTCCGTGTTCAAGTTAACGTGCGTCCACTGTAAATCAATTCAACATTGTTTTTTAAACTCCATATTTCGAAAACCATAATGCTCGATACTCATCAGTCTTGACAATTGACAGTTTTTTAATATTTCTTAAAAGTGAAGGAAAAAATATTGTAGGTATTTTATATAAAAATATCGGGTACCCATGGTTTTCGAAAATCCTATTTTCTTGCAAACGGTACCCAAAAGCTTGATAAAAGTTTTTCATTTCTCTTCATTTTTACGATCTATAGTTTGAACAAAAAAAAAATTGAAATTAAGACGTTACTTCTTCTTCCTTTGTTTCGGCGCTGTTATGATCTCGATGTCGAGGGGATCATAACTCTCCCACGTATCTGCTTCACACTAGTGATCCGCCTGTGGGGTTCGCCGGGTTGACCTCAGAAATCGGCGGCAAGCCTCCCGGTTTTGTATTGTTCCATTTCTGAGGCCAACTGAATGCTGGTGTTTTTGCATTTGTTTGTACCAGGAGTGTTTAGGCCTACCTTTCTTTTTATTCCGAATTGGAACGTTGTATGATATTGCCTTTTTGACGGGGTTCTCAGGATCTCTCCTTTGAACATGGCAATACCAACTGAGTCGGTCGTGTTCAATTTTTTGGGAAATGGTATTCTTAACATGAAGGCTTCCTCGGATCTTCGTACTTCTAATTCGATCAAGCTTTGTAACTCCTGCTGTCATACGAAGCATCTTCATCTCAGCTGCCGTTAGCTTACTCTCATACTTTTGGTACATTGTCCAACATTGTGAACCGTATGTGAGTGCTGGACGCACAACTGAAGTGTAGAGCTTTCCTTTCAGCTTAGGGGGCATTTTTCGGTCACAGAAGATAGCAGAATTTTCCCGCCACTTCATCCACCCTACGCTAACGCGATGATTGATATCGTCATCACAAGTAGCTTCCTTATTTATCATAGACCCCAGATATTTAAACTTTTCACACTTGGGAAGCACTACTCCATTCAAATAAATGTCTGGAATAGGCCTGTGTGGATCAGAAAATGGGCAGCATAGGTATTCTGTCTTTTTCGCGCTTATGCGGTACCCACTTCCTTCTAGAACATCCACCCATACGTCAAGTGCTCGTTGTAGGGATATCGGGTCTTCACTTATGATGGCTCCATCGTCAGCAAAGAATAACTGATGCACTTTTGGATCCGTCACTTTGCCTTCAAGCAGGTAAATTAAGACGTTACTAACTCTAAAAATATCATATTTTCGAATTTTGACTTTCTTATTATTGGCAAAACGAATTTAATGAAATTTTATATAAAAATTCTTCTAAAAATTTTGAAAAACATTGCATAAGAAAACTTAGCGAAAATATTTTTTAATTAAAAAAAAAAAAAACAAAAAAAAAAAGTTTTGAAAATTGGATATCTCAGAAACAGGTCAATATTGTTTTTTTTTAATTTTATTTTTATTTTTAATGTAGAAGTGTTGTACTAAATTTTTTTCTTTAAAATGTTTTGAAAATTATTTAAAAAGGGTGGGTCAAATAAAAATGTCTTTTTAAAAATGCAATAAAATGAACAAAATTAAATTTTGTCCATGTACATATTATGGCACAACGTTGTTCAAGTGGCTGCCTCCGCTTCTTACGGTAGCAAAGATCCGAGTGATCCAAATTTCTATATCTATTTGAGTGATGCCTTTTGTTATGTTCACCCTAAGGGCATCAGTTGATTGCTATTTATTTGCTTCGACCTTCGACTTCAGGAAACCTCAAAATAGGATCAAATAGGTACATATGGTTAAATTTTGGACCATAAGAAATTGGTTATCATCGTTCTGTAGCAGCCCAAATTCCATGCCAACCAACAAATTTTTGATGCTTTGTAACTTTGTGAGCCTCTTGTGGCTTGTTATCACAGCCATACATATAGCCATATAGCTACAAATGATTTTTCGGCCCAAATTAGGGTCTTCTTCGAAACACACTGAACCCCAGTAAGTGTGGTCTATGAAGAAACTGTCAATTTTGATGCCTAATGTTATTAAATTGTGTGTGTTTCTTTTAAAAATGAAGTGTAATGTTTAAGTGACTATAAGTAACAGTTTTTTAAGTCATTACAATGCAAAACAGACAAATACTGCTGATCACTATATGGCTTTCAAAATCTAGTCAAGTTATCGTAATGTTGATAAGTCAAATAACACCTTCAGAATAGACAAGGAAAAGAGTACATACACATAATTTCTTGGAATAATCCAAAGCCTAAAGTCCAAGAACTCATACCTACCTTTTCTTCAACCAACTAAGATCTCACAGTTATATTCATATTTTACGATTTGGTTTCCAATTTTGTTTGAAATTTTTCACTTATTGAAATCTTTGCACCTGTCTATCTATCTACAGTTGTGTTCATAAAAATAGCAGTGCTCCCCAAATAAAGCAAAAAGGCTTTCATTATCAACGTTATAATATATTTCACTTAACTTCTAATAACAATTTAAGGTATTTCATTTATATTAACAGAAAAAATTAAGATTGATTTTTTACCGTTACTTTTATCACAGTGGGAAGCGTTTTTAAAATTTATGACTGTTCACAAAAATAGCAGTGCATCTGAATGTTCTGAATCTATAACGCAAAAAGATAGAAAAACTGTAAAAAAGTTATATGGAACTATATTGATATTTTAGCTTACTATTAATACTTCGTAGCATAACCATTGTTTTTTATAACGGAAATGCATCTGCGTGGCATGGAGTCCACTAAAGTTTGACACCTCTCGACTGCTATTGCGTTCCACGAAACTCGCACTACATCCCACAATTCTTTCGAATTCTTTGGTTTCGCTTCATAAACCGCATTCTTAACATCCCCCCACAAATTTTCAATGGGGTTAAGGTCAAGGGATTGAGCGGGCCACTCCATAACGTATAACTTGTTCTCCTGGAACCACGATTTCACCCTTTTTGAAGTGTGCTTTGGGTCATTGTCTTGTTGGTATACCCAAACCAACGGCATTTCCTCTTCAGCATAGGGTAACGTAACCTCCTCGAGAATTTTAACATTATTTAGCTGCATCCATTATACCCTTAATGGGATAGATAGGCCCAACTTCATAGTAAAAAAAGCAAGCCCATATCATAATTTTCGCTCCGTCATGCTTCATTGTTTTCACAGTGTATCGTGGATCTTTTGCTGCATTTTGGGGTCTTCTCACATACTATCGACGACCCTTGGATCCAAAAAGAACGACTTTGCTTTCATCGCTCCACAGAATATTCCTCCATTTCTCTCGTGGCCAATCTCAATGCGCTTTGGCAAACTGGATTCTCTTTGCCACGTGCCTTTTTGTCAACAATTGTACCTTGCGTGGACTTCGGGCTGGTAATTTGGCATCCAAAAGACGTCTTCGTACGGTTACAGCGCTTACAGACAGTTCAAGCTTATCTTTAATTTCTCTGGAGCTTATGGAAGGGTTCTGTTTAGCTAACTGAACAATTTTTCTGTCAGTTCTAACACTCGTCATCCTTTTTCGGCCGCGTGTTTCCGGTTTATTCTGCCATTTTATAACGTTACTTATCTTTTTTGCTGAATATCCTAAGATTCCCTGAATATCTTGGTAAGTTTTCCCCCTCCAAACGTAGTTTTCTTATTAAACTTCGAGTTTCTTCGTTGCAATGTTTTGACCGACCCATTGTTTATTTTTGAGCTAATATTTTATAATTTTTTTTTATAATATTATCTTGAGAATACTAAAAACTACAAAAAGTAAAATTTTTACTTACCGAAAAATAAAAAAAAAAGAGAATGTTTAACACTTTTTAACTTTAAATGCAAGACACTGCTATTTTTATGAACACGCTATATTCAGAGAGCTTGAACAAATGCGTCTACAACGGAAAAAGTTAGGTTCAATTACAAACCCAAAGCCTCAAATATAAGAATGAAAGACCTTTAGATGCAAATAACAGGTTAATTTTTTTTGTGAGAATCTGCGTCTTTAAAATTATAGTCTAACTAATAAAGTGTGACAAGCACTGCTATTTTTATGAACACAGCTGTATGTATTTCATTACTACATTTACTCGAGTGACAAAATGCCATTATTTCTTCCATTTGTTGCCATAATCGTATTAAATGAAAAAATAGCTACAGAAAGACACAAATAATGGCATTTTGTCACTCGTGTT
This sequence comes from Philhelius festivus, assembly GCA_963931855.1. Taxonomy (NCBI): domain Eukaryota; kingdom Metazoa; phylum Arthropoda; class Insecta; order Diptera; family Syrphidae; genus Philhelius; species Philhelius festivus. The sequence continues at coordinate 13,825,089 of OZ007557.1, read as the reverse complement.
AATGAAGCACAAGTCGCGTTTCAAAATGTCATCTGTGGATTCCAACACAATTACCGCACTCAAACTTCAAATACAAAAAAAAAAAAAAAACTCAAGCAACACGTAAATTTAAAAAAGAGCTTTCGAGTGAAATTCAAAAGCTTTTGTGTGGAATCTATCTTTGTTTTTATTTTTTGTCATTTTCTCGTCTTAATTTTATTTCTGCTCTCTTTTGTGAATTAATGTGTAACAACTCTCAAAAATATATACTAAACCGGCAAAATAAAAAGCAAATAAAAATACAAAAAAAAAAAAAACAAACAGAACTGAATTTAAATTTGAATTGCTTGCTTGGCTGGCTTCTGGCTAAATTGAATACCGCGAATAACAGGCTGCTGATATTTGTTTTTAGTTTGATTGGAATTTTATATTAGGGAACAACCGGAAGTTCTTCTGTTTCGCGAATACCTACCTCAACTTCCATTAGGGTTTTTTGTGAATGTATAATTCATAACTCTCTCAGATACAGTATCTTCTCAGTGCCATTTACCTTGGGTATCCTGCAGCTGCACAATGACCATGGCCATCTTCTCTTGTTAATTAACAATTTCGTGAAGATGATTGAGTATCATCGACACACCCACAATCCACAGCAAATTAACAAAGATGAATAAAGATTCTCCGAAAAAAAAAAACATTTTATGTCCTAATTTGATTGTATCTAAAACCAAATTGAGCAATATGCTTTTGTTTGATGTCCAATCATCTAAGGCTTTACTCATTCTCTTGCGAGTTATATTGAATTTAGTTTTAGTGACTAATGTCGGTTCTGACTACTTCAGCGGACCTACACGTCAATCAAACGAATAATATCATTTATTCATAGTTTTTCGTCACACGTGTTAAGAAAAAAAAAAACGAAGTAGGTTTGGCCGAACTTTAAACTCAACCAGTCTATTAATAGAAACTTTTCGAAGTGCATAAAGTTGTTTATAATTTTTTTTTTCTGTAATAAATACATATCACATGCTCTACAATTCACGTTCAGTCGTTCACGCTGTAGAAGTGTAGTATAGAGTGTCTCAGTTCTGTCTCTCTGGTTCTTGCTCTTTTCTAGACTCTCCATATACAGATACAGATACAGTTTTTATCTTAATCAAAAAAAAAAAAAGAAGATGTGGATGCAGTGAATGTAGATGACGAATGTATATCATTAAGTTGCTACTTAACTGAACACAACCCGGACCCGCTACCGGCTTGTTTTTGTTGTTATTTATAGTGGAAAATGAATCGACAACAAACAGAAATGAATTTACTTTACATAAATGAATTGTAGAAAAAGCTCAAGTGGTGGTTGAGTGGATGAACTATCTTACGATGCTGATATTTTAAAATCTCATGATAGATTTTTTTTGTTGACTGTAACTTTAGTTAGGTTAATTTATAATTTTTTTTTAATTTTAAATGTCCAGCAAGTGACCTGACCAGCAGGTCCATAGGGAGCTTTACAGGGAGAAAGTAATGTGAACTCCTGCTTCAACTATATCGTCCAGTGATGATCCAATAGTTTGTTTATTTTAGGATGTGTCTCGGGATTTTAAGGATAATTAACTTGCTCGTACCTTAATATTTGAAAACAAATTAATAAATGTTTATCAACTAGACATTTTGACATCTTTTCAAGGCGAGGCCTATGAAATAAATTTATGAAGAATTTTATTTAGATAAGGTTTAAGTGTTCAGTCTAATGATTTTGCCTTTTGATGTCATTGGCGCGAAATTTTTTACTGCCTCATTAAGAATAGAATTTCATTTTTCTAGTTTAAAAACCTTTTTATGTAGGTTGTATCCTACAAAAGCTATGTATTTTAATAAAATAAATTAGAGCAAAACGGGCCAGGTTTTAACTCACCGATCTTGGCAGAATGACTAAGGCTGAACAAAGTTCAATTATTGTGATTGGTTATTGCCTACTCGTATTTAATTCTTGAAGTAAAATTTGTTACTTTGATACATTTTTTCTTACACTATACTTTGTTCAATCCGTGGTTCTTAATATTTATAAATTAAACTGTCTATAATATCTACATACATATATGAACGATGTAAAACCTCTGTGAGTGATAGAGGGCTGAAAAGAAGTTCTTTGAAATGTGAATTGAATCCCCCACCATACTTTGTTTACAATAAATTAAACTCAGAATTATCGAAAAAATCACTGACCGTTTTTGGGATGTCTAATTTGAAAAAAAGGTATTTTTTTAAAAAATTGAAAAAAAAATTGTTAAGTTTTGATAATATGCTAAAATAAAATGTAAAATAAATGAATAAATAAATTTATAAATAATAATAAATATGCAGTTAATGAGAAACTCTTAAATAAAAAATAGTTCTTGTTAAATACTTTCAGTAATGTCTTAATTTCAAAAATGTTCAGTTAAAAATAAGAAAATAAGATTTTCGATATCCATTTTTTACATGCGACTTAAAGGTACTATAAGACAAGTTATGCATTCTTCAAAAAAAATAGACTTCGAGATTTTGATCAAGTTTGACATTACGATGATAGCGAAGACGAAAAAAATGTGTCTTGAAATTCTTTTTGTCTGTTCGATTACAGGGCTCGACTGATTTTCGTTAAACTTGATAGATATCGTTTTTCAATTTTCCCCCTAAAGGTTTTTTCCTTTTTTTACGAGTTTTTTTTTATCAGAATTAAAAACAAAATTTTTTCCCAAAAACTAATTTTTTTTAAATTCCAAAAATTTCATTTAGTTGCTATGTAGTGGTTGAAAATTTTTTTTCCAAAAAATGGTTATTTTATTAATGTTCCCCCCCTTGAAACAATTTCTTTGGTTTTTGATTTGCTCAAAAAGGTACAACCAATGTTCATCATTTTTTTTTCATGCTAAAGCTCCACAAAAGTTTGATTATGCAAATTGAAAATATTTAAAAAAAATATTAAAAAAAAAAAAAACATCAAATTTATTTTTTCAAAACTCGATTTTTTTTTAAACTTGATAAATAATATAGTTTTTTAATATAATCTACATAATGTGAGAAAAAAATTATGTTTTCTAAATGTAACGGTCCCACCATAAAAATTAAAAAAAATCTTATTTTCCTCGAAAACGGCACCGAGAATTTTGATACAATTTTTTTTTCTTTCGATTCATTTTTACGGTCTATCATTTAGTATGAAAAAACTGACGTTAAGATATTACTGACTGTACCCAAAATAGGACTATTTTTTCAAATTTTGAATTTCTCACTATCGGCATAACGGATTTCAATGAAATTTTGTATAGAAAACCTTCTTAAAAGTTTGAAAAATATTGCATTTCAAAACTTAAAAAAAATTAAGTTTTGAATTTTTGAAAAAAAAAAAAAAAAAAAATATATATATTTATTTTATTTGGAAAATTCGATATCACAAGAACGGCTCAATATTTTTTTCGAAAATTTATTTTTAGTCGTACAATAATAAAAACTTAAAGTTGGCTTACCAATTTTTTTTCTTAAAAATGTTTTAAAAGTTTAGTATATATAGAAACTTATTTTTTTAAGGAACCACTACAGCGACTTTAATTTTTGTTCTTGTATAAGCAAATATTTGCTTGAATCACATGGCAATATGGCATCCTATTTTTAGCTCCAAATAACTACCAAGGAGTTGGTTTAGTCATTGAAAAAATGAATTTTATGCTCATGATCAGTTTTTCTTTAATAACATTAATTTTTGAAATTCTTAGTCTATTACATAAGAGCAAGTTCGTGCAACCCAGTCGTGCAGTTTAGTAACTTAGTAACGTTTGTATGATAGGTGCCATTATTTTTGGATTAAACAACACTTTTGATATTACATCTTGTAGATAGTGTTGAAAATTGTTGTTGTTTTAGAAATTCAATTTAAGCCCACATCACTTTGGCCAATGTACTAGGTACATTAATCCAATGCTAATTAGAACTTAGTTCATGGAGCCAATGTACTTGGTTCATTGAGCGAAGTGGTTAGTTCGTTGTGCTTGGATCAATGAGCTAATGTAGTTAGTTCATTTTTTTTTATTATTTCAAATATTTTTTTTTTGTTAATTCGAATAATCTTGAAAAAGTTTTAAACTTATCGTTGCTGTTTTTTGTATTTTTTTTATTTTATTCGTTGATTTGTTATAAAAATCATTTATTTATTAAAAAGACAAAAAAAATAAACACAAAAATCTGGTTTCACAAATTTCAACAGCAGGTGTTGATTCTACTTTGGCTTTCGCTGCCGATTCTGTTTCGCTGGCTACTTTCTTCTTTCAACCCTTTGCCTTCTTGGCACTTTTTGAGGGATTGATAGGAGTGCTTATGAGTTCCTTCAATTCAGGGTGAGCTATACTGTGCTCACTAGCAAAGTTCTCCTCATCGAATGGGATGTTGGTAATCAAATTGACACCATTTGGCATAAGCAAGACAGTGTGTTTAAATTGAGTTGGTTTCTCATACAGCACTTGGAATGGTTCAATCATCTTGTGGAAAACACATTCAACAACACCCATTCGCCCTTTAGTCGCCTCGTCCAAGTGTCGCCGTTTGAAAGGCAGATTTCCATATTTTGTTTTAACCACAGCTAGGAGAGCCCTTGATGCCTTGAGCTTAAGATGATTGTAGATTGAAACTTTTGTGTGCTTCTCACGACCAAGTCCTTTGCCTAAACTGGCAATAGCATCGATTGCGTATACTTCGTGGATTTCAAAGGAACATTTTTTGCGTTCCTTGCGTTGAGCTTCGCTTGGATTTTGAATAAAAGTCTTCTCCACATCGATTTTGAATTGCTTCAATTGATGACTGAGCTTCCCTTCGATTGGTTTACATTTATACGATTCGGCAACTTGTTGTACGGCCTCAGTGATTGCATAGAGTTATTAGCTCCATCTTTAATCAGCCTTAGATCAGCAAGAGTAACATCAGCCTTTTTGCCTACGGATCTATTTGCTCCTAGATGCTCCAACAACAGTAATATATACTGCTATTGCAATGAATCCACCAATATGGGCATCCAAGTCGATTTTCACAACATCTCCTTGCAGTCGATGAAAAGATGGTAAGTTTCGACTTAAAATTCGTTGACAATTAAGCCAATATTATATTCAGTTCAACGATCTAATGTACTTGGATTCATTCAGTGTCAGGGGAAAAATTAAAAAAAATGCAATGAGGCTGTAGTCGAACAGACAGGCAGAACTGCGAGACCCCCAATCATCGTTCTAGTGAGTCTGATAGAGTGGAGGTTATGCTGGGAAGCGACCTGTCGTGCCCTTGCAGTAAGCCCCGGGTTATGACATTTTTCAAAGTTTTGACAATTGTGGCGATATGATTTTCGGCAATCAGTTAAATTTTTTGGTAATCTGAAATTTCTTAATTTTTTGCCAACTTTTCCGACCGAAACGTTGAAGAAAAATGGTCCAATGATGCCACTACTCCACAATCCGCATCAAACTGTCACTGTCTGTAGATGCATTGGCTTCTAGACAATAACGTGCGGGGTTTCCGAGCCGCAGATGCTGCAATTTTGTTTGTTAGCGTTTCCGCCGAGATGAAAATGCGCCTTGTCACAAAAGATGATTTTTCGCCAAACATCCTTGTCCAATTCTAAGCTGCTCTAAGGCCCAAACTGCGAAGCAATAACGAAGCTGATTGTCGTGCGCTTTCGATTGCTGAGCCAATTGGACCTTCTAAGCAAATAATCCGAGATCTTTGTGCAGAATTGTCCTCAGGCTAGAGCGTGAAATGTTGAGATCGATGACAAGTTGATGTTCGTGAATTGAGTCTCACTCTCGGCTACAGCAGCCACATTCTCGTCTGTGCGCACCGTACGACGACGGGGACCATGAGTGTTGTCCACTAGCATACCAGTCTCACAAGCTTTTTGAACAAACTTGTGTAGATGAGTCAACGGCCTTGGCTTTGATGAAAGCATCGCTTCCCATCGATCAGCGAAATCAAGCATCATTGCGCGCGGTTAGTACTTGGATGGGGGACCGTTCAAATACCAACCGTGTGCTGTTGACATGTGTTTCTTCTGTTGTTCTTTCTTTCTGTGTGTCTCCCTCTGTTGTATTGTCTAAAGCCGATGGCCTCAGTTGCCAGTGCTTTTCAGTGTCTCTACTGTGTAGATTTATCTACAGAGTAGTGTAAAATGTAATGTAATGTAATGTAACTTGTGTAGATACAGCAGGCGCGTTGCGTGCTTATTTCAACCAAAACTTCTTTTCAAAAACAAACCGTTTGGGCTACACATCACTCACTTTGGAAATAAGTTAGCAATATAACGGGAAACAACAACTTTCAGTGTCAAAATATGATTTAAAAAGAAACAACTAGATGGCCCACCTTTATGATTCAAATATGATTTAACATGAAACTTAAAACTAATGTGCTTGATTGTGTGATATTTTTCAGGGAAATCTCCACTCGGGCTTTCTCATCAACGCTTGAACCGATTTCGATCAAATGTTGTTCAGGGTGCCATTTCGATGTTTTTTTAACTTTTAAATGAAATACAATTTTATAACTTACTTATTGGTTGATTCTATCGTCTTTAACATTATGATGTTGTTAAAATGAAACATTTTATAACTATTCCTTTCAATGTCCTTCGGACTCGCCTCTCATGTGAATAGTCCCTTTCCCAAGCCTCCATCCCAAGGACTATACGAGTAGCTATGTAGGTCATTTGCATTCCTTAATGGAAATGAAAACATCTAATTAGTTATACAATTAATGTTCTCAACGTCAACACCTGCTACTTCAAAGCTTACCGCACTGTGTTATCTATCTACACTTCTCGTCATTTCCAAGAGGAAACTTCTTCAAATGTGTGCTTTATCTATCATGCAACTTTTCTATCTAGATACATTTCAAACGTTCATTCAGTTCATTCATTCGTCTTTCACTAGATTCCTTCCTTGCCGGCGCACAGCGCACCATCCATGTTCACTTCGTTCTTCATTCTTCAGTTGAACTTTAGATTCCACAGAGTTTGGTCGTGATTTTTCCGAGAGGTGTACGGTTACATGAAGTTGCGTTAAATTATTTTTCCTCCCCATATGTGAGTGAGAAGGGATTTCCCAATCAAAACGATTTTTTCCTCGTGAATTGGAACTCCCTCTGTCTGTCACGATTATTGTGTGTGGTGTGTCTTGCATACATGTGACAGATGGTGCGTATTTTTCCTATCGTGTCGCGTTGAATGCAATAAATTTTTGTTCCGGTTAGTTGCATTCAAAGTAAATTATTGTAAATTTTTATACCTACTTAGTTTTTTTTTATAAAAAATATCAATCTCGTGCTTGTGTGCGTTTATGTGTGTGTGTGTGTCTGGTGAAGGTGGATGGACCACTTTCGATTGTAATTTTTCATTCAAATTGATGCTGCGGTTTTCATTTTCTTTCATCACAATTTACTTGTTTTTCTTGTTTTGTTTAACAAAAAAAAAATAAATAAATTAAATATCGAAACAAAATAACTCAGAGACACCCTGGCGGGAGTAAATTTAACTCACAGTGCCAAATGCTTTCGCGAACAAAAAAAAAATAATAAAATTTGTACAAACATAACAAAATAAACATAAACAGTTTTTGTGAAAAAAATATATACTTTTTTATTCATTTTGTCGGGCGTCGTTTCGGTCCAAGTGGTTCTGGCTCTGGCTACTCTCAACAGAGATACAAGATACAATTACTGTTTATGCATTAATAAATAGTGTGCTTTTCCTTGGATGTGCAGCAGTAAAAGATACGTTGGTATTATAGACGAAGCGAACACTGACCTCACAGCACAACGTTTCATCCATCTGACTTTGCCAATTGTATCTCCGTATCTATGTATCTTTTCTATCTTGTTGTCAGTGGATAGACTGGACAGAGCGTATTTTTTCCATTTCTTTATTAATTCAATGCATGTTAAAGTTTTAATGAAACAAAAATCAAACTGTGTTCATGCATAAGCGAAAATATCATTTAATTGGATACACCACCACACGAGACGCGACCGCCTTATAAAAAATTAATAATAAAAAAAGTCATATAAAATAATAATTACGGCCTGTATGAAAAGATAAAAAAATACTAATTAACTTTCAGATACATGTACAAACCTTCTTCGATTTGTGTGGTTTTTTCTCCATGGGAATATAGGTATTTATGGATAATTTAATGTGTGTGGTTGTCAGATAAAGTTTTTCATAACTATTTGAGATGATATATTAAATACTCTTAAATCAAATAACTTGAAAAATAACTATAGTATAAAAAGTGTGTTTTTTTTTTCAAATTTGTTTTGGTCAAAATTTAGAACTGAAATGGATAATGATTCTGTTTAGTCATAAGTAATGTTTTGTTTATAATTTTAAGATACATTTATAATGATGTTTAGGTTCTGATAAGTTTCTAATATTGAAAGGACTTTTTTTCTAATTTGTCGTTAAAAACATTTTTTCAATTCTTTCTTTAAACCATGTATTTTCTGTCTCCCGGTTGAAAATTCATATCTAATAAGTTTACTTTTTGACATAAAATTTTTAAACGGAATACTAGAATTTTTAACAAGCTTACACTCTCTCACAGACAAAAGAGTTAGATACACCTTTATTGCATCTAAACAAAAATGAACATCATTCCAATAACTTTTCTGCTGCATCCTCATTTCCTTCTTCCTCGAAAATTCACATTTCCAAATTTAAGTACAATACTTTGAGAAACGATTCTTGGATATATTCTTAAAAAACAATCATTAAATAGAGTAACGGTGTATTATACATTATTTAATGATGATTTAAGGTACTAGTACGGTCTAGAACGCCAAAAAACGCAAGATTTTTGGGAATTTTTTTCTCAGAAACCTTATTAGGTAATAACATAATTTTTTTTTTAAATAATGAATACATGCGTCAATAGTACAAAAAAAATATTTTTTTTTTAAATTTGAGAATTTTGGCCGAATTATAGAAGGCCCAACGTCGACTCATCAAAAAAATACATTGTCCCATGGCGGACAGTTAGTTAATCTTAGGATTGGCTGGACTGAAACAAAAAAACCAAAGTGGGTTATTTAAAGGAAGGTTTCTTACGAGACAATTTACCACAATTTGTTTAAAAAGTCAAAACAAAAAAAAAATCTCGAGCTTTGAAAACCAAATTTTTTTTGCAATTTTTTGGCCATTTTTGGGTCGCCATTTTTTGTATTCATAACTTTTTACTCAAATTGTGGTAAATTGTCTTAGAAAACATAAAAACAATCTAGTTGGAACACATTTTTTGAAAATCGGTTCAGTAGATCCGGAGATTAACTGTCCGCCATGGGAAAATGTGTTTTTTGATGAGTCGACGTTGACGACCTCTATAATTTGGCCAAAATTCGACAAACAAATTTTTTTTGTACTCTTGACACATGTATTTATTAGTTAAAAAAATTATGTTATTATCTTATAAAGTTTCCGAGAAAAAAATTCCCAAAAATCATGCGTTTTTTGCGATTTCTAGACCGTACTAGTACCTTAAGAAAAGGCTTACCTTGGTGTACACTGACCAATTTAAACCCAAATAGCTTTGTTAATTTCAGTAACAGAAAAAAACTAAGGAATCGATTTTTAGATGTATTTCAATTAAGCCCCTGCGTTTGAATAAGTTTGATATCTACTTTGAGTCTTCAGATATGTGACTTCTAAGTCTGTTTCAATTTTCTTGCACATGCTAATTTTTGACTTTCACGACAGTTTTCTTAAAAAAATAAGTAAAACGCATATTTTGTTCTTATGAACTTAACAGTAATAGATACAAAAAAATAATAAAAATATTGCAAAAAATGTTTGATCATTTTGTCCCAATATCTCCAAAACACGAGTTTTTAATTTCAAAACGTATGTTTTAATCGAATTTCCTCCAAACTGTATTTTGGTTTTGTTTAATTAGTTTTATATTTTAACCGACCAAATTTTTCTCAGTTACGAAGTTCCACCCAGGTAACGCATATCTCCTCGTTTATCTTACGGTCACCTTCACATTGGATACTTTCAACTAAATTAGAGTTAGTTAACCATACAAAAAAAAATAATCTCCAGATTTCTTCACTAAAAACTTTAACTATTCGTTGTCAGAAATCTATTGAAATTTAAGTTCTACATGAAAATCGCCCTTCTACTATCACAATCGCGATGCTCCCACAATGGAAATCGTCCTTTCACACTTCAAATTTAAGAGATTTTCGACGTGAATCTGTCGGAAATAGCTTTGTTAGTCAGTTAATCCAAAAAAAATTGTCGAAACAACTCGAACTTACTCGTAACTCGGGACGAATTAAGAATAATCTTGCACTGAAAAACTGTTTCATGAAGTTGGATAATTACCAAGCTTCTTGGCTCTTTTTAAGACATGGAACATAAGTTAACTCGCAGCTTCTGTTCAATATTATTTTCAAGCCAAACATAATTTGTTCCTTGTACAATTATTGTAAAACATATGCAAGTTCTATAAGCTTCATGCTAAACCAATAAACCTTTCCCTGCACTGGAATTCACATTACTAAGCATCTCATAGAATATTGAGCTCCAGAGTCAGTAGAGTTCAATTTGCTGCTGATTCAGAGATATTCCACATGCACCACCAAGATTCAACTATTAACAATACCAACTAGTCTTCTTTTCAAATACTTTCTTTGGAAGTCTTTCATTTATTCCATTTGGAGCTTGGCAACCTTTTTAAAAAGAAATGTCAGCTACTCTGTGGCTCTAAAAGCAGTTTTTATTTTTATGTTCATGTTAGCAACAAAGCAAATCACTCCTATTGTTGTGATTGAAAATTGATGAGATTCCGCGCTTGAATTTTAACTCAACCGGCATATAAAGGTAAAAACCAGTAAGTGAAATGGCAGTAGACGTCAAATTATTTCTTCAATTATAGCCACAGAGATGATAAGAAAAGTACCCTGTAATCGATTTTCTGAAAGAAATTATTGCATGGGGTTCCGTTTCGAACATGACTGCATAGTTTTTTCTGCTAAGTGGAAGATAGAAAATTCTGCATTCTATTACACTGTCTCGTCAGCTCTGGGTAGCTTTATTTTTGGTAGCACTTCTTGTTTCATCTTACGAGTATCTATATGCGCTAAGTATATAAGATAAAATATTGTCTGTGATATCTCTGATAAGTAAGTCGAATTCTGAAGTTCTCTAACCGTTCCCTGAAGCCCACCCACATATTTTCGTGTATTACTGATGGGCTTCGAGAGAAAAATTTTTAATTATGACATAATAAAGTTTTATTGAGAGCATTTAGGCTCTGTTCACAAACCATCTAAGAAGATTTTGGTCTTTTCCTTTTTTTGTTTGACATTTGGTGTTGGCTACAAATAATATTTTTGAAGGTGTTTTCGTTTAAAACAAGTCTGCAACTCTCCTTTAATTAAATTTTGTTTGTCCGTGTAGAAAGATATTTAAAATCATTCTTAAAACAAACAATATTTACTAAATATTTCCCCGACAGACAAGTCGGAATGTTTCTGCATTCGAATTGGAAAAGTTAATTAGGGTTTGGAAAGAGATCTTTTCGACTAACATCGACTTCTCCACCCATATATTGGGCATCAGACAATTATTTTAAAGTTATGTTCCCATTCAAAAAAAACTGAAATGATGAAGTAGTGACTGAAGGCTTCGATACAACTTTCTTTACTGATGGGTCAAAGATGGAGTGTGGTTTTAGTTCAGGTATCTTTTCTGAGATTCAGAAAATATCTAGGTCTTTTCGGCTACACAAATTTGCTAATGTTTTTCAAGCTGAATAACTCGCTATCAAGGAAGCATGCAAGGTACTCAAATAAGACCCAACCCAGAACCGGAATATGGATATTATCACAGAAAGTCAGACGACTGTTAAAGCCATCAATTCTTCTAGTTCTTCATTTTCCAAATTGGTCCAGCAATGCCAGAATGAACTTGTCCTTCTTGCCTTCTGCGTTTCGGGTCATAATGGTATTGATGAAAATGAACCGGCAGACGAGCTGTTCATTTAAGAATCAGCCATCATGACCCATTTGCGAAAACAGTCAATATTGCGCCCGGAGTTATAAAGGGTAGTCTTCTCTCAATTGTTCTTAACGAATCAAACTGCAGTTGGAGTATTTGAACTAACTCCATTATATCGAGCAAGATGTGGCTCACCTATAAAAAAAAAACCAGAACACTTGATCTGATATGAAGAATCAGTCAAGACACAACCAGGATGTCTGCTATATTTGTAGCGGACACTGGTCAATAGAAGAGCATACAGCGAAGTCAAGCATACCTCACAATACTCACTGTCCTAGCTGTGGTAATCAGCGGGAAAAGGAAGAGAAATTTATTTCGTCTGCAAATGTCCTGCTCTGCCTAAATTTATTGCACAATTATTAGGAAGGGAATTTTTGTACGATATTGGCGAACTATCAGAAACAAAGATCAAAGGCTTGATCTCTTTTTTCAACGCGAAGAATTGGCTCTTGGTGTACTTCGGTAACTTCTGTGTCGTGTCCTCTGTTTGATTACCTAAACTGCGAGCTAGCAGACTGGGGTCTTCGGCTAAAGTTTATGGCTCAAGGAGGCCATAATTAGTTACCATTAGTTACTGCTTCATTTTCATTAAACAAGCTGCCTGGTGTGACACAGTGTTGATGGCTTCGGATGCGTGTGGTAATCCGGTGGAATGCGTGATCCGAATTCCGGATGATTGTGCTGAAGCAAACACACAATAATACATCCTTTCTTTTTGAACGCAATACAAACTGAATGACTCCGTGAGAATGACCACAATTCTCTATATAAATTCCATTCACAGGTTCAAACGAGTTATAGTATCAAAATAGTGCATTTCAGCACTATAGGCCTTGCTGCCAGTGATGGTTGCCACTTCTACTTTCCTTCCTACCTGGTTGGCGTTTGTTTAATGTCAAAACCAAAGTTGAAAATGAGCGTTATTATAGTCGGTAGAATAATTTGCCTAAGACTTTCCCCTCTAAATATTTAAAGAAAAAAATCTTTTTTAATGTTGTCCGTTGTCCATTTTAGGTGTTCTTTTTACACATTTCCATTGGGCTAAAGTGATTCTGTCTTACTGTCCTATGGTTTAAAGTACGTCCAACAAAAATTAATATACAAAGGATCATTTTATTTAAACTTGTTAATGTGAATTCCGACTAGTTTGCCAGTCGGAAAACAATACTCCATGTCTCCAATGAAAAGTACCTACTGCGTTAAGCTTTGAGAGTTTTTTTTTTCTTTAGCCGCACTACACGAATGTGGAATTCTTTACCTGCTCCATATTTACCTTCCATTGCGGTATTGAGATTAAAAACCCATGTGAGTCGGTATCTACTTTTAAATTCTTCAACTTTCCTAATCTTTCACGCTATGCTCAAATATTTTGAGGGTAGTCACAATCCCTTAAGTGTGCGCTAAATTAAAAAAAAAACCTAGAAGTAATCTATTGGCTTACGATATATTTCTGCGAAAAATGTTCATCTTGGTTAGTTATGGTTCAAGGTGAATTGCAGTTCATCAGCTCACGAGGTATTTTCTTGCATAATTTACATTGCAAAGAAAAAAATCAGGCCCCTGGGTTCCGAGATTTTGCTATTTAAAGTGTATTGATATTGTCCAAAAGTGCAAAAAAACTTTATAAATTGGACATTTTTTGAGCGCAACTATCACTGTGGTATTCTGCTTTGCAAGAGTTTGAATTTCTTTCACTTTTGCAACTATGTAAAAAGCTTAAAGATCGCAGGCAATTGACGTTATTCTTGCCTGCTTTCCAAAGGTTTAAACTTTTCAAGAGTCTTCAACTTCATTGCACTGTATGGTTTGGTTAGTTGTCTAGACAGGTACTGTCTGATGAACGCAAATGATATCCTTACATATAAAATTTCATGTAATATCCCCAAGCATCATACCCTGTGATTTCGTTCCTCTTGTTTAAAAATAAGATACAAAAAAATTATAAATTGTGCATTATTTCATTATTGATGCACTGATCAATATCATATTCTGTTTACTGACGCGACGCGTTTTCAAGGACAATACAACCACAAGTCAATAGCATAAAATAATTTTCATTAAATCCCCAGTGAATGCCAACTCTATAAAAGTAAACGTGTACCTACCGTCTTTATTTATTTTTTTTTACCTTACCAACTAGTTCCGAACCTCAATCAAGTCAAGTATATTTTTGATATCTATAAATTGCGATGGCAAGACAACGCCTTTGCAATCTTTAATGCTCTCGTTTAAATAAAAACCCGTCTAACAAATTGACCACGACCAGCACGATCATCATCTCTCCAACCAGCCTACTCAATGTAATGAATTTCCATAGATTTTCCTATATCCCTTTATTATAACTTGCAAGATAGGTAGGCTTATCCAATAGCTGCTATAAGGACAAGTTATGGGTTCTCTAAAAAAAAAAACACGTTAAGACTTTTATAGTAATAAAAATGAAGCAAATTGTAACAATAGTCGTTCAGACCTTCAAACCAATGCGCAGTTTTAAATCCCATTCATTTTTTCTAAACGCTCGCACTGTGTCCAAACATTTTAAGGGTAGTCAGATCCCTTTAGTGAGCGCATAATTTAGAAAAAAAAAAATAATACGTTGATAAAGCTGATCATTAAACTAGAAATGGTTAAATCAACTGCATGCAATGTTATCACAAATAGTGGCATGTTAATTTAAAGTAGATGGTGTATTAGTATACCGTTGAATTCTCATAAATACAAACAAATTGACAAAGTTTTAACATGACCGAAGTGTTAATTTTAATCAAGTTTGTGCTATTTTGACATGGCGTGATATTAATTTCAATATTACCGCATTACCTGTGGACCTTCAATAGTTTTCATGGTAAACTTTACCTGATCCTGAATTAACTTAACACTGTGTCTGTTCATTTAAACAAAACATCTTGCATATGTTCTAAAATTATTTAACCGAAACTAAAATTCGTGTTCAAGTAAAAAGAACTGCGTTCTACATTTTTCCTGACTGAAACTGTCACATCTGTATGTAAGTGCTTAGGTTAGGTAAGTGGGCTGACAGTTGATCGTGTTACTGTCACACTTAGATCAATGTAGATCCATTGTGATACCCTAGGGGTGTAAGTGCTTACTTTAAACGTAAAATTTGCAAAATTAGCAAACAGGTCTTAATGTATGAAATTTCAACTTCATATACCCCGAAACTAGTTTTGATTCCAAAGCTTTTCATTTAAATGTCATTCCAACAGAAGTAAGAATTCAAATCTTGTATCTTTTTTAAATATTTAACATGATCAACCGTGTTGAAATTTAACAACCTGAATAATGTCCAGTTAAATTAACATGTATGATGTTTTCGTGAGTAAAGGAAAAACAAGTTAAGTTTTGTTTTTCTTTTTTTTTTAAGCAGTTCTTTTTTTATTTTTTTTAAATATAGATTGCTTAGAATCTTGGAAATAGTTTATAGGTAGAGAAATACAAAAATATTGGCCCCTAACTATATTTGTTAAAAATTTTAAAACTTTGACTAAAGTTAAATTATTTTTTCGGCTTAATTCTAATCTTACTTTACGAATTTTAATTAAATAATATAACACTTCAGATCTTGAATTTACGTTTCTAACCTTCTCATACAGAGATTTTTTTTTCAAATTTCAAGCCCTTTTCTGTAGGATCAAGTTCGTCCAACCAAAATGCAAACTTTATTATTGTAAATGCATTCTGCGTTATGCAGTATTTTGATGTGGAGGCGCTTTAAACCCGTAAACCCGTTTTTGTTTCCATACATTCACTCACGTTTAAATCTACCTAAATTGTATTATTTTTCTATTTTTAATTTTAGATTGCTATACTGCATGCCAACCTACGTTTTTCAAAACACGATCATTTTGCTGTTACTTAATAAACATAGTACACCTACTGCATTTCCATAACTGAAATTGAATAACTCGTTATCAATCAAATCGTTATGTTTTTGTTGGAAGTTCTTGGAGTAAAAAATAATCGAATATAAAATATCAATGTAATCACTTGTGTTTTGAAAGTGTGTGATTTGAAGGTATTCCTTTTCCTTTCGTTTTTTTCTTAATATGTACGTACCAACTGATAAAAATTGAAATGATAAAAGTGCATAATAATCATTAGTACTTATAATCAGGTATTGGGGTTGACATTCCTGAGGTCCCCTCAAGTTATTAATCGACAAAAGAAGAATTTATTATTATTGGTGTCGGGTTTAACAAACTGAAGACTGTCTCCTCCCTGTGGAGGATCAATTCTTCTGTTTCACTACATTGTCGTTTCAACTCCTCGGTATCATATAAAACCCCACAATATTTTTTGATTGTGAAAATGATATATTCTAAATGTTTCCGATTTTCTTTGATGAGTCTTGAGCAAGAGCTCATGATTGGTTGTCGATCGTATGCTGAAAAGATCGGTAAGAGGTTACACTGATATCCATTTGCAAAAGCCTGAAAGTGTTTTGGCAGGGAATTATCACGTCTCATACCAAAGATTTAACCTAAAGAATAAACAAATACTGCTTGAAGAACAATTCGAAAACATAAATCAAAATATACGTATCAAAATGGTTTTTTATGTATGTATTTATGTAAATGGTTTTCCATTAATTGTTTCCTATCTTTCAATTGAAATACGAGTATAACCAGCTATGAGCTAGATGTCACTGAAGTTTTTTTTAAATTTATTTATAAAGACCCATGAATGTCATTATTTATGGAATATAACATCATTCAAATGTCATCACGGTTTCCCTGCGTTGCCCGCATCGCATCCGAAACTTCCAATTTTCCATAACTCTGGCTAATAAATCAGACTAAAATTTGAGTAATGGCATTGAGTATGTTGACTTTCAGGGCAGTGGTGTGTTGTGGTTTATTGGCGTAGACCCCTGACTAACGAAAACCCCACAAGAAGAAGACTAATGGGGTCAAATCGAACGATCTCTGTGGGCAATTTACTCGTACATCGTCTCTGCGTGATAGAAATGTTCGGGAATTGCTCTGCCAATTGTCCATTGTGGCTCGGGCTGTGTGGCATGTAGCACCGTGGGTCGTGTTGAAACCACATGTCCCCGTTGTTCATTTCATCCAATTCAAGTTAAAAGATATTGGTGATTATCGACTGATAGCGCTGTTCGTTGACAGTGACGGCCTAGCCAACGTCATCCTGGAATGAAGTATGGCCCGATTATACCGCTCAAAATCCACACCAAACATTGACGTTCTCTAGATGCATTCCAATTTTGTGCTCGTCCCAAGTTCTACAATTTCACTTATTGACGAACCCATTCATTCAGTAATGGGCCTCGTCGCTGAATATCATTTTCCAATCGGAACTGGGATTAACTTTCAACTACTCGCCTTCCAATTAATTAATAAGCGAACACATGTCGTTGTCTATATAGTCTTTAAATCTGAGCTTCTGGGTCAATTGAAGTTGGCACTAATGAAGGCTAAAGTTATAACGCAAAATTCGGTAAGCGGTGGTCTGTAAAAGGCCGAGTTCCTGTGCGCGGCGCAGGATTAATTGCCTCGGAGCTTCCTGCTCAGTCTCACGGCCAGTGGTGACAATTTCGGCAAATCTTGCATTTCGATGATGAACGGGTGTATGCCCAAGTCATGACGCAAAATTCGCCAAATTGTGGCCTGCGAAACAGAATTGAAAACCCCGGGTTCTCATGCACAGCGACGATATCGGCTAATCACTAACGTTTTGTTGAAGTATGGGTGCTGGCGGATTGTTCACTGAGCCGATCGACTCACATGTATCCACTACGTACGGATTATGGCGACCATGTTGATTTAGACAGACTTAATAAATGGCAGCTAATTTGATAGATGTAGCTTCACAAATATATCCGCAATCACCTGTTCGGAAATCCAAATCAATGATTTCCGATGTTTTCAGTATTGGTTTCATGTAAAAAATAGGGTGTTTACACAACCCCAACTTCCAGAAAATTTATTCCTTCAGCGTAGGTCTGTACATCAGTGAGTCCACTTTTCATGGAGCTTAGGCCTAAATTGGTGAATTGATTTGATGCAAATTGGATACAGATCATTTTTATGTGAATCCCTTGGCAGAAATTCGAATCTTTGTGTTTCATTGCATCTAAAACTGGTAGCTGCCATACATCAATTTAGTTATTTAAAGTTCTCAAAAATGACTAACGATTTCGATGAAACTTCGTACCTGTGATGATCTAAGTAGGAAAAATTACTATGTGATTTTTGGCAACTGTACAATAAATTGAAGTTTTTCGCGAAAATGTTCTAATTTTTGGATGATTCGACCAATTTAGTTCCGATTTTTCACAAAGGAACTTCTAACTGATCAAAATTTTATTCAGATTTTTACAGCAAAAACATTAGGTTAGTATCTCGAAGAACTAAAGCCTGTTAATGAGCGGCAGAGGTAAACTCGGGATTTGATGGTATTCCATGACAGTATCTACTTCCAGCTTTTTATATTGGTTTCTATATTCACACCCCGTTTCTTTGAATGTGGAACTCCAACTGCAGATTATAGTTGACTCATATTCAGAGTATAGAGATTCTTTTCTTAGCCGCACTACATGAATGTGAAATGCTTTACATGGATGGTTTAATTTTCCTAACACTCGCACTGCTGTCATTTTAGGGGTAGTCAAACTCCTTTAGTATTATTGACTTTGATCACGCCTTCAATGTTTGGACACATGTTCACACTACAACCTTGAAAAGCCCCAAGAGCAAGTTCGTACAACTCAGTTGTATAGATTTTTTAACATATGTTTGGTTTATTATCGATATTGTTCATTCGGGATTCAAGATTTTGTCCAAAAATAGGTTACACCATTTTTGTCTCTCTCCAACTCTAGTTTTGTAACAAAAATCAGAAATTAACACAACTTGGTTAGGCACACTCAATTCAACAACAACAAGAGAGGACTTGAAATGAGACAGGAGTATCTTTTAGAAGTTGATTGAAGCAGAGTAAGAGGAATAAACGGTTTCAAAAAGACTATAAACGTTTATTTTACTTACTTCAACAAATGTTCAACAGTTTACCTTTGAGCCCAATTTCGGACTTACTGTCAAGTGCAGAGATTCTTTTTTTTGCCGCACTATACGAATGTGGAATGCTTTAACCAACTCAATATTTCGCACTCATTGCAATGTGCAGATATTCAAAACCAATGTGCATCGGTAACTCCTTTCTAAAACAAGGATAGTTTCCTAATTGCTCGCACTGGAAGCTACTGGAAGCAGTCTTGTTCAGTTACCCAATTAGCGTCCTTTTGATACCATAAACTCGTTCGACCTGCGAATTTAATGGGATATGATGTGGGATTCATGAGCTCCCCTTTACCTGAAGTTTGCTGTAGCTCGCTGTCGAGGAAAACTCGTAGCAGAAGTCGGTTCGTCTCAGAGCAACTTCGTCGCGTTGAAGAAATGAAGATCGTTTGTTAAGATCATCGAGGAATAACTCTCTGAATAGTTGAGATCTCATTTTGTCCAGATCGTGACATTTCCAGATGAATTGACTGACTATTTCCTTTTCACACTGATCCTCACAAATACGATACAATACTCATTATAAGGTATGATCAGCTTCGCTGCAAGTTCCTCTATTATCCAGTGACCAGTGGATGTAGCAACTGGCTGTGTCTTTTAGGGATCTTCATATTCGGTCATTTTTTCGTGACTTTTAATAGATCGGGAAAATATTTCTATATATTATGCAGTTGTATAAGCGGCTGCACTAACGGTTGAATTTTTTGAGACAAATTGTAAAGATTTTGCGATACTGGCTTGTGCCTGGTACTGTCAATTGGCAACATTTGCCACAAGCACAAAAAATTAGGCGATCTGCCTATTGCAAGGAAGTGACTTATACTCATATCAAGAAATGTGCTTCTCATATTTGCCGTTTGGATTCGGTGTAAAATTGAACAACACCTCAACACCTACCCACAAAACGCACACTGAAACTGTTGAGAGTTGTTAGTCTCTAGGAACTGGTTTTCTTCGAGCTATTGCGCTTTAAATTTACATATTTATTTTTTACATTGGAAATGAGCCACATGAAATAATTCGTATTTCCTTGAGACCTACGATTAGATTCTAATAGACATTGCCTTTTCCAAAAATATTCAATCGGAATTCTTCTATAAACCAGCTGTGAAGGTCTGCCCTTGTCTTGCTATAAACAAAGATCTTTGGCCATCTCAAGAAATAAATACGTGATTTCCTTTACTTTGTGTCTGTCAATCATCGATTAAACACTTCAAAAATTAACATCTATTCACTTAGAAGATTTTCTGGATTCCAAAGATATTTTGGGGCGATTAATTTTTATTTTCCCTTTGATGATGCTTAAAGAATACCACACCACCCTAAATGTGAACTAAGTAATTAAGATCGACTAATTCAATGATAAAGCGTCTTTAAAGATCTGTCTGGGCTCTTAACGTATATTCTCTGTGATTAGTAATCATTTCAAATCCACTTACCATATGGTCTAGTCTGTGGGCAATATAGACCAATGACAGATGAAGTTCTCGGTTTTCAACTAGTCAAACCCACTCTTGTTCGAAATACACATAGAATCTAGATCAAGGTACAAACTACGAGAAATCCCCTACACGTATTTTTTGTTTTCAATAAAATTCCACAAAGGTCAGTCTCAGAAAATACAAAAAAAAAACAAAATAACAAAACCTGTAGGTATACAAGATTCTGTCGCAGCATCTTTAAGATATTTTTTTTTCTTTCTCGTTTTCTTTGAAAAGAATGAATAACCTTTTAACATGACGAGTTATTTTTGTTCTGTAAGGGCGTGCGTATTATTCGGCTCGTCTTGTCTCGACTCTCGAGCGAACCTATACACAAAAGTTCCTTTTGACACATTTGTTGTCAATCGAGAATAGAGCTTCTACAAGTTTCCGTGTGGCGGCATCTAATAATAGATGAGCGTTTTTCTCCCCCTACACATTTTTATTTTTTGTATAAAAGTGAAATTAATGAAATAAAAAGAAAATAAACATCACGTCTATCAATTGGTATGGCTGCTGTAGCTGCTGGGGCTCAAGACCATCATCGGTTGTATCCAATTTTTTTGACTCAAAAAAGCATAAACATTAAAGATTTGAAAAAAAAAGGGCGGCAGTGTGGCTGAATTAATGGATATGAATTGCAGTCAACCCCAATTCAAATTAATGGATGCATTGAGCTTTTTTCTTTGGTTTCTTGTTGTTTCATGGATAGATAAACAGAATTACTATTAATTTGTATCCAAGTGTGAATTGGGTCAATTTATAGACAAATAATACACATTTTTGTTTAGAAATATGTACTCTCGGTTGTGTATACAGTTTTCTTTTAGATTTACGTAGTTGGTTTAAGGTTGGTGGTTCAATGGTGATCAAGCAATTAGACTTCTTTAGAAAAAAATAATGTTGAAAGAGAAGAGGTGCGAAAATTAAGTATTTACAAAAAGTTGGATGATATTGTGAAAACACTTTTAAAGCACTTAAAGTAAAAATATATCGTGGCTTCTGATGGTATTTACATTTCTGTTTAAGGTCATCATCTCATTAAGTTCTTTTTTTATAATGCACGTGTACTAAAGGGGTTTTGACTACCCTTAAAATGTTAAACAACTTGTATGCGTTGGGAAGAAAAGGAAAGAATTTAAGACGGGGTACCGATGCGCAACCGTTTTTTAAGCTCTGGGTATTGAAATGGGAGGGAAAACCGAACTGGGCAAAAGTTTCCACATTCGTGTTGTGCGGAGATCTGATGGTTCATCTATCTCACCGAAGGTGACAGTACTCTCTAGTTTCATGTTCGTTTCTAGATTCACAAACCTATTCTTCGAACGTGAAACTCCAACTCCAACGGCACCGTATTATTAGCTCATACGACATTCGTGTTGCGCGGCTAAAAGTGGTATCTCTGTTCTTAATTGGACGTCCAGAATTGTGCTCAAGGGCATTCTTTACAGCTCGAGTATTACGGATGAATTGTTTTAGTGCGAAAATGGAACTCACTAGAACACTGCTTATAAAAACAAAAAACGGTAAAATAATGAAATATAGGGTTGGTCAAAAGTGACTTCGTAATTTAAAGTGATAAAACTTTTATAGATTTATTTTTTTATTAATAATTTATTTTAGAATTACAAAGTATGATTTATGGAGATTTGTTTGGACTTAGTATGGAATGTGCCTCACATGAGCACCAGCTTCATGCTCACAAGTCTGGTGCAGTAAAATGCGTAGACCGTGACCGATTAAATCCTGAACTTTTGGAAATTATTCGGTAACCGAAAATTTCCCTTAGTAGCGCCATTGTGGCGCGAGCAATGTGCACAGTAGCTCCATCCTACTGAAACCACATCTCAGAACTATTAGCAAATGCTGGCCTCAAAAAATTTGCGATCATAGCACGATACCTTTCACCATTTTTGGTGGTTACAGTATTGGCGGCATCGTCTTCAAAGAAGAATGGCCCAATAATTTTTTCTGAAGTTGCACCACATTAGACCGTGCACTTAAGTGAATACAATTCCCGCGGGTGGATCAACCTTGGGTTCTCAGTACCCCATATACGGAATTTTGTTTATTAATGAATCCATTTTACGGAATTTTGATTATTAATGAATCCATTTAAGTCAAAATGAGCGTCTACTCATTATGAGATTATGAATAAAATCACTGCCACTTCTTGGAAACGAACTGCGTAAGCAACACCTTCTTGAGGATCTCCTGGCTTTAATTCTTGCCCAAATTGGATTTTGTATATGGAAACAGCTGCAATTCGGTTCTTAGAACTCTTTGCAATGAACTGCGGGGCACACCGAGTTGACCAGAGCGCCTTCGTGTCGATGTTTGTGGACTCTCCACGACTCTTGCAAGAATGCGTTCCACATTCGCTTCAGTTCGGACCGTGTGAGGTCTTCCAGCTCGAGGAAGATCAACTACAGCTCCTTGTTGACGAAATCGTGCTACCAGTGTGCAGAGGGTGGATTTGGCACATTAAAACCGATAAACTTTTTGGGTTAATCGAGTGATTATTTAAAAAAATAAAATTCAATTAGTTTGGTTCTCTCTAAAAGTCCCAAGTTTGTTTTATAAGTACCTTAAAAAAGAAAAGAAAAAATATTAAAAACAGAAGAGTTGTGATTTTTTTTCAAATTTTGAAGAAAATTTTGACCCACCCTGTACGTGGAGAAATTTTGCTGTGTTGCTCGAGGAAAGCAAATGTTTCGGTTATAGTTGAATCTTTCAACTATTATAGTTCTTTTTTGAATTCTATTCAAGAGACTAATGTGGGTTATTTGAGCTTCAGGTCAAGTACCATGATTTTACTTTCGACGAATTAAGGCTTTATAAATTACAGCCAGATCAGAAGGGGTGAACATTTCTTGCATTGTCGAAGCACCTCGCAACGTTTTTGACGATATCGAATACGTGATCATTCCATATCGTGATGCACATATCGATTTCGATTTCCTGAACTTACGAGTATGTCCCGCTCGTAGATAGCAGCCCAAGGCATACTTTACTCTTCACCAACAGGAGATTGCATTGAGTTTTTGAAGCATAAAATTTACACGGAGTTTGGTTCCCCATTAGGTCAGAATTAAAGGTGCTTAACATACGCTGCTGTTCTGAATCCAGGACGTGAATCTGGATACGAATACGAAAAGCTGAGAGTACTGTGGTCAGCAAAACAATTTCAAGAATTAGAAGTTTCAAACAAAAGATGAATATGAAAAAGAGAATCGTAAACAAAACGGAGCCCTGTGGTACACCAGCATTTATTTTATTAATACGTTGGACTCAGTATAGCCAAATGGGTTTCAAAACTTTTGATGTTTGTTTTAGATTTTGCTTCCTTCTCCTACTCATTTCTATTATTCAAAAAATTAGTAGTAATATTAATTTAATTAAATTTGATGGTGAAACAGCTGGAAAAAAACGAGGACCTAGAGACTTACAACTCTAAACCCATTCTATGTAACAGGAATGGAGGGAACAATTTTCTGCCGATTCCGAACGCCTAACGAGCAGCACTTTTCATGAAAAGAGATACTCTTGGAGGATTTGTCAATTCCTAACAAGAGGCAGTACCCCCTCCTTTGGAAAACATGTTTGCAGCAGCTGTGAATCGAACCCGAGACCTTGTGCATGACAGTCCAACGTACTAACCATTATGCCAACGGGTAGGTACTACTGGGAGTAATATACTCGTACAAATAAATATAGACACAACTGTCTCCCAAAGCAGGTTATTGGTCTTATGTTGAAGTGGGATTTTTCTTTTGACGTGCCTAAAATAAAATAAAAATTAGAGGCTTAGTTACACCCCGTTGGTTACATACTTTAAAAGCTAAAATTTATTTGTTTGAATTAAAAATTGATTTATTTTTCACAAAAAAGATGTTTTTTCGCTTCCATCTTTTTCTCTTTACAACTCATTACCCCACGCGCGCTGTCTCCCTCCACAAAGCCTCACATTCTAATGTGATTTTAAGTACAACGTTGAAATATTGCAATAAAATCATTCTCACAGAGTAACTCAACGACCGCATCCCTTAATTCTTGAAAATGTCTTCATGCTTCTATGCCCTGTACCTATGCTACTTCCATGCCAGTTTCCTTCCTCTGCACAGTTAAGGTAGGAATTTTGTTACACCCTATTACATTTTATTAACTAATTTTGAGGTTTAACTCGCAAGACTGTTAAAGTATTTCGTTATTAGAAATCTATGAACACTGAAGTTCATGGGAATAGACTGCTGTAACTGATGTATCTTTGATACCCACAGCAAAAGGAGTGTTGAAAGGAGGGATTTTTGTT
The DNA here is from genome assembly GCA_963931855.1 of Philhelius festivus. Taxonomy (NCBI): domain Eukaryota; kingdom Metazoa; phylum Arthropoda; class Insecta; order Diptera; family Syrphidae; genus Philhelius; species Philhelius festivus. The sequence continues at coordinate 13,800,192 of OZ007557.1, read as the reverse complement.
TAAAGAAGTCAACTTTTTTTTATCTTTCATTGCCAATAAAGTCAATCGGATAGAGGATAACACGTGCCACGTGACTAAAAATTAGTGCCACGACAACCGAGAAAAAAAGTGTGCGTTGTGAAAAAGATAAAATATCTTTAGTTGACAAAGAAATAAATTTTCCAATTTTTAAAGGTTCAACAGGATTTCAGAATATTGTTCGATAGCAAATTGTGAGAAAATCATTTAAACTGAGTGTTTATGGTTGATAAAGGGCGTTATTGACAGATTAGGGTGAGTGTAGTTCTTTTAAACATACAGTATAGAAATCCTTTCCAAATAAGTTCTTAATATAAAAGCTTGGAAAGAAGAAGTTTTCTCTTATAAATAGTTTTCAAACTTCTGCCGTAGTTTTTTATCGGAATAGTTTTGTCCTTTAATTTGTAAATGTGACAAATCTCTTGTGTCCGGAAGGAAGCGTGCTTCGCATGGATTGCTCAAAACAATGCACGCCGCCGTTAGAGTTGAAATGGAGTAATAGAAAAGTTTTGGCAACAATTTTAAACTGTCCAGCATTTGTTGTAAATTAAAAATTTTTGACTGATTATTGACAAACATTGCTTCCAACTTTTTCTCGAGAACACGAGATGAAATGCGAAATTCAAAGAAATAGGTTCAGGGAGATTGAGGAACGTACCTATTTATTTATGTTCTTACAGAAGATAATTTCAAGCATCGATATACCTAATTCGGAGAGGGTTTATATATCCCTAAAAAATCTCGAGAACCCCTAATTGAAAGATCCTTAAGTTTTTTCTCTTAACACTATTTATATGATTATGATTGTTGCCATAATTTAACTTTTTTTAACTTCCCTCTGTTGCCTATCCATGTTAAACTGCTCATGACACTGCAAACAAAAATCCATCTTAACCCCGTCAATAACCCTGAACGACATGACCTATTCCTATTACCTTAAACGAAAGTGACATTTTCGAGACATGTTTGCTGTAAGCTTGCATGCATAACTCTACCAACAACCATACCATTTTATAATGTCTTACCACTCCACCGACCGACCGACGGACACGGACGTCTTTCCATTTGACGTTTAATGCAAATTTTACTCTCAAATGTCAGAACAGCAGCGCCATTTCGACAGCTCGACATGTCCCCGTATATTGCAATTTCATTGTGGACATGTATAAGTATGCTAAAATGCTGCCAAACGAACTATTACCATCGCAACCATGTTGTTTGGCTTTATGGATTTGTTTGCATTATTTTAATTCCTTGAAGATATTTTTTTTGTAGCTCTTTGCGTTAAATTTAAGCTCGTCAGTTGTGTGCTAGAAAAATACTAAACGAATGATAGGTGTTTTGTTCGAATAGGGTGTTTCATTTTGTGGAAAAATTGTTCTGTAGATGTTCATAGAAAGATATGATACGTGAAGTGATTAAGAATTAATACGTTCTATCATATTTTTCACGCCATATTTTCATCTGTCCAGAATGTGTTCCGATATATATGAAGCTTCGACAGAATGGACTAATTTGACATTTAACAATAATGTTATAAAAACCAACGAGTTTGTATGGATTTTCGTGTTTCTTTCCACCTGCGTGGTGTATAGAGTTTTTAAAAGTTATTTTCTTTTTCTAAATATGCACGGCAATTATTTTTTTTTTTGATTTTACGACACATTTACGACACTTAACAAGATTCTTTTAGTGCGAGCTCGATCCGTAGCTAGTTTTCTCTAGTTTTGTCCACCAAGTCCGGGTTGTCAAGCCTCTTCTAAACGAAATGTCCATCAAGTCAGCATTATCACTTTAAAATCTTACAGGTGTAATTATTGGATTGTTTGTTGTAAATTTGTCTTGTAACAAAAAAAGTTATAGAACTTCTATTTTTTTTTTTTAATTAATAACCCTTGGTCATGCTAACTTGACTGTCAGTAAGTATTTCTATGGATTTTTTGAATAAATAAACAAGCACGAACATTTTTTTGATTTTACGACATATTTACGACAAATTTACGATGGATCGTAATTCCACTCTATGAAGTAAAAAAACTCAAAAAAGTTGGAGAAGTTTGACATCAACTGTCAATTGACTTGTTTTGTTTCTGAAAAAATAAACTTTTGAATACAAATATGCAAAGTTATTATTAGCCCCAATAACGAAACACCCTTTAAAAAAAAGATTGTTTTTTCTTATTCAATTCACAAAACAATGTGACACCCTGTGAATGCAACCATTAGGTCTATAATATACCCACATACATTTTCAGTTGCATAAATTCTCGATTTTCTTGTGGGTCTATTCAATACCCATGGGGTGCTGTATTCAATTATGTAAATACAAAAATTTAAAGAAAAACGAAAACACTCGTTAGACCAGCACTTTAAGGTGGTATTAAAATTAATCGAATAAAAATACAAATTAAGTGGTCTTGAAAAGTGTTATAAAGGAAAAGGTATGCTTAGAAATCCAAAGACTGGCTTATGGGAAAAAGGCAAAGATAAATTATTTTGACCCAAAGATAGGCTGATGGCTGTTCTGGAATGCAACCAACTGCATTGCCTTTTTTAAGAAGAGAATGGCTTTATCTGTGTTTTTGTTTTTTTTTTTTGGGTTGAAACTTGACCTCGATTTCACTGAGTATTAATGAATATTTTTGTGTTCGTTTAACTGAAATCTTTTAAGTTAGTTGGGATGTCAAATTAGTTAAATCCTATTATTAACGAGTATACTGTTGTTGAGGAAATTTAGAAGCTCTGCATATGTTGGGTGGGATAACGGAACCTAAAAAATATTCTCGAAATATTTACTTATTCAAAGTATGACAGTAAAGTCTGGAGTAGACCAGATCCTCAACCAACAAGCTTTTTCCGGTTAATTTGATTCCTAGCTAGTTGTCTATAGTTTCGCTCGACAAGTCCCAAGTTGTCACAGGTCTAAGCTAAGTCTTACCACTTGTCACTTCATATTTTTAAGGATGTAATATCTAGAACTTATGTTAATTTATCGTAACTATGTCGTAAAACGAAATGTATCGAACTTCTAAAAATATAACCCCGTTTTTTTCTAAATATGCACGACAATGATTTTTTTGATTTTACGACACATTTACAACAATCTTAACCAACAAGTTTCTTTTAATGGGAGCTCGCCACCAAGTCCGAAGTTTTCAATGGTCTTGACCAAATGTCCGTTAAGTCTTCCTAACCGCTTACCACTTCTGAATTTTCGGGATGTAGTATTTGTATTAAGTGTAGTTAATCTGTCGTAAAACGAAAATTATCGAACTTCTCTCTAAAAAATAACCCCGTTCAACTAGGTGTTATTTTTTTTCTTTATATGCACAACAATATTTTTTTTTGATTTTACGACACATTTACGACACTCTTAACCAACTCGATCCATAGCTAATTTTCTCCAATTTTCTCCCGTTCAACAAGGTGTTATTTTCTTTATCTTAATATGCACGACAATATTTTTTTTGATTTTACGACACTTAACCAATTTTGATGTTGATTTTACGACACATTTACGACAAATTTACGATGCATTAAACCAACAACATTCTTCCAGTCAGCTGGTTCCATGCCTATCTGTTTTGTCTCTGGTTTTAAGTTGGCTGAGATCCTCTTCCACTTGGGTGTGCTATTTGAGTCTCACGGTGGTTTTAAATTTTTTCCGGTCCCGAGCATTCGTGCCGATTTCCTTTAAACGACTCAACAATCTTACCTAATCACCAGGATGACAAGTTTCTCGAGAGAGGGCTTTGCTTCCCTTAGTTGTCTTCTTAGTCCAAAGAAAAGGCGATTGGCAATAGGTATGCCTTGTATTGCAACGCTGGTAATAATGTTTGAGTTCGAAACGGAACCTAACAGCCCTTAACTGCTTTTTATTAGGGGGATTTTTCTGTCCACAGTTTCCAGCTTCCAAGAAATGACTAAAAGTATTCATGTCTACTCGTTTATCCCCTTTTAAAAATTCACTCCTCGCTTATAGTCGTATAAACAAAATTGGGCCATCAATCATAAATAATAAGAGGAGTTGGTAAGCCAAATATCTGTCACAATTCACTTCCTCGAAAATCGAACGAAAATCTATTAAATCAAATGCATCACTTGAATCTTCTCAATATACTCGATGCATGTAGGTAATGGAAAAGTGCATGAATAATTGCTCCCTCTCTGCCTAAAATATAGAACTGCCACCGGACGTTTGTTTGTTTTGAATTTATTTTTTTCGTTCCGCTTACTGTGCTGGCTGAAGCCGTGTGCCGCCTTCACCACATTATTCTTATACAGCCCGCAGCACCCTCAAAACATAAACACGACCAACAGCCTTTATGGTGCAACTACATTGCCTTCACGTTCGACCGAAGAGACGCGACCGACTACGTCGCCACCTTTATCGTTCTAGACTGCATACGAGTATATACCTACCTTTCAAAAACTTGCTACAGCCCATGTATACCTATTGAAGCAATCGAATTCAAGATGAGAAAAAATGGGATGCCAACTTATAAAAAAAAGGTGAATGCAATATAAATGGAGCTATTGTAGTTGCACAGCAAATGCATGCTGATGGATATACACATTTTGTAACCGTACACTGCTCTTTGGCATAAAATGCAATAACAACACTCCACAATATGGCCAAACAATACATACAATAAAAAAAATGTTATATATATATTTATGTACGAGTATATGTTAAAATAAAAGCAAAGAGCTACGACGACGATGGAGATGGAAGGATATGAAAATCATTTAGCCATTTCCATTCCAGATAATATCATCTGGTGGCTTTAGCCACGTACTTTGTATACCCAAGAAGCAGAGCAAATCTTTATACTTTCTACACTTGAAAAAAAAAAGTCTAACAAAAGCTATACCTAAACTTAAAAAAAAAAAACAATACTGAAAAATTGTGAACACTAGTATGATGCTACTTAAAAATTTGTTAACTTTTAGAAGTAAAATGTTCTTATTTTTAAACGTTTTTTAGTCTGAACACACCTACAAAAATTTTAGTTCGTGCAAAACAAACATACCTTATTTTGATGTTTGTAAATGTCAAAGAGTCATACAAAGTTAGCACGATACTAAAAAAATTCGAATTCCTCTTTGGTGAATTTAACTTTAATGAAATACTCGAGAAAATATGATACTAAACTCAATTAAAATTTGCAAAATCGCCAATTTAACCAAGTATCATGCTAACAGTTTTAACATCATACTAAATCGACCAAAGTTTTGAGCCAATGGCTCAAAACATATAACAATTGATGATAAAGCTAATTTTTTGATAAGTTTACTCTGAACACACCTTAAACAATGACAGTTCGTGCAAAAAAACCGAGCAAACAGAACTTTTTTTTACGTTTGGAAGTGTCAAAGCGTAAGATATGAAGTTAGCAGTACAGTGTAAAATGATAAAATAGGTACTCGATGATTTTATCTTTAATAAAATGTCAGAAAAAATATGATGCTATCTAAACTAGTATTTAAAAATAATTCGACTACAATTTTTCGTAAATATTTGTTTTCAAATTTGGTTACACAAATCGATAAGGCCGTTTTAGAGAATGTCTAAATAAAAACACAAGGGATAAGGATTCCAGATAGTTTTCCAACGTAATCATGTTAGTGCGTTGGACTGTCATGCAGAAGGTCCTCAATTCCCTTCTCAGCCGCCGCAAAAACGTTTTTCAGGGGTGTACTGCCTCTTTCGAGGAATTGACAAATCAACTTAGAATGTCTCTTTGTGATGAAAAGTGCTGCAGAAAACTGTAGGTTCTCTCCATTCCTGGTAATACGCACACAGCAATGGTTGAGAGTTTTAAGTCACTAGGCTTATGCTCTCTACGAAACGTTATGTGCCCCCCTGTGAAGATAATCAATATCTTGAATACTATTGGTCATATACATATAAAGCTTTTAAGGAAACATTTTTTTTTCAAAAACAATTCTAAATTTATATTCATAAAATTTTGTACCGTGTACCTACCTTTGGAGATTCGAGAATTCTTATGTTAAAATATAATTAATAATAAAAACCAAATTTTCATATTCGGAATTTTCTATATAACGACCCAACCAATTTTTTTTACATACTTTTATTTTATACGAAAACCTTTGTTGTGTAGCTTCTTTTTTTAGATATATTTCGAAAAAGAGATATTCCATTTATTTTTTAAATTAAATTTCAATGAATATGTACTTAGAAATGGCAAACCACTTTTATTTATTCTATATGGTAGGTAAAGACACAAAATTTCGAGCTTTAATATTAAAGCTCAGCATTGTTATTTTTATCCGTTGATCCAATGTGTAGGACGGATTGAATGTCCGCTATACGAGGGCAGTTTGAAAAGTTCTCGGCCTGCCCAATAAAACGCAATAAATTTTAAAACTTTTTTTTTACTCTTTTTCTACATATTCTCCTCTTATATCAATGCACTATCTGTGTTCCAGTGCTTCTATACCCTTTTTATCGGCCGATTCCTCCAACTCTTCGAAAAACCGCTCCGTCTCAGCAATCACCTCCTCGTTGGTGAAGAATTTGCGTCCAGCCAAATTTTTTTTTAAGTTAGGAAAGAGGTAATAGTCTGATGGTGCCAAATCAGGTGAATAAGGGGGGTGGTTCAGTACACAAAATCGAAGTTCATGGAGTTTAGCCATGACAACAACCGACTTGTGTGCTGGAGCATTATCCTGATGAAAAAGGATCTTCTTTTTGGCTAATCCTGGTCTTTTTTCGGAAAACTTTTTTAGCCCTTGTAATCCCAAAAGACTGACGTCATCACTTTCCCAGCTGACGCATACGACTTGGCTTTCTTCGGTGGAGGGGAACCGCTATGCTTCCATTGTTTTGATTGTTCTTTTGTCTCAGGAATATAGTGATGAATCCATGTTTCGTCGCGTCGGTGGTAATGAATCTTCTCAAGAAATCGCTGGTATTCCTCCGAAATAACGCTAGATTATCTCTAGAGATTTAAACTCGATTGAATTTTTGTTCTTCGCTCAGCAAACGCGGCAACCACCTTGCGGACAATTTTTTCCACCCCAATTATTAGGTCAAAATGTGGTAAACCCGCTCAGAAGAGATCCCCATGGTGTTGCTGATTTTTCGCACTTTTAACCTTCGGTCGTCTAAAACCATTTTATGAACTTTATTGACGTTTTCTGAAGAGGTGGATGTTGTTGGCCTTCCGCTTCTGCGATCATCTTCGACGCTCTGTCTGCCATGTTTAAATACTCGTAAGGCTGCCCACTTTTTGAACGTGGAATACGAAGGTGCAAATTCTCCCAATGTCTCATCGAAGTCATCTTTAATTTGATTTGGTGTCATATTCTTTTTGACCAAATATTTAATGACGGCTGTAATTTCATTTTTTTTCCATTTTCGTTGTTAGCAAAAGGTTCGTTCAAACAAAAAACTGCACTGATATAAGTACGCGACCAATTTTAATGAAACTTCACATACAATTATATAAGGCTGTTTGAGGAATTAAAAGTTATTTATTAAAACAACGCCTTCTATGTTAGGCCGAGAACTTTTCAAACAGCCCTTGTATTTATTTAGCGGTGTATTATTAGATCGTAAACTTGATTTCAAACAACACATTAAAGCCATAGCTAGTGAGGCCAATTCAATTCTACGTTAGATAAAAAGGAAGTCAAGACAGGTTTCCGAACTTTTCGGTATCACACAGCTTTTTATATCATTTGTTCGACCTATTCTGGAATAAGCTTATCTGGTCACCCCATTATGACTGTCATAAATCCAGATTAGAACTAATGCAAAAAAGATTTTTGAGATATGAGCTCAGAGGTTTAGGTTGGGAGAATCCCTATGAACTCTCCCTCCTTACAACAGTAGACTTGAGCTTATTATGCCCAGTCTTGAAAGCAGAAGATCGTATTTGAAAATTACACCTAGAATGTTGGTTAAATTTTTTCTTTCTGTTTCGCTTAATTTTTAAGATCTATAATTTAACAAAAAAAAATATCGAAATTAAGATTACTAAAAGTACCTACAAAACATATTTTTCGCGATTTTTGTTTTTTTCATCATCTTCAACATGGATTTAAACTTATTTTTTTTTAATTTTTTTGACAGTTTTAAAAAATTGCATATTAAATTTAAAAAAAATATAATGTTTTGAATTTAAATAAAAAAAAAATCAAATTGTTTTAAATTCGATCTTAATAACGGGTCATTATTTTTTTTAACTATTTTCTCAATAGTAACAACTTAAACTAGCATACCAAAATTTGTTCTTAAAAATTTTATCTATATTTAAAAGCTTATATTTACGATTTAAAATTTATATTTTTATCAAATTTAATTGGAAAAAAATTAATATTCAAGAAACTAGATTGTTGAATTTATAGACAATTATAAATCACCTATCGGAATAGTGGTGATTGTTTAGTGCTTATGACTTGAGTACTAATAACCATGTATTCTGCACTTTCAATTCATATAAAGTTTTGACCTACAAGAGCAATTTCTTACGATCCATTCTTGTATGTTGTGCTTCTAATGTTTGAAAAAATATATGCTTGAAGATCTCGCAAAGTTACTTTACATAAATATACATATACTGTATCCCTGAAGAATAGACTTGATGGCGTACTGTCTTTGACAGAGATTGTTTCCTTACCCGCACAACACGAATGTGGTATGTTTAAACAGTTTTGCACCCCATTTTGATATTCAGACCTTCAAAACCAATGTGTATAACGCTCGCACTGTGTATGACTATCTTCCTAAGGAGGTTTTCACTATCCTAAGTCAAAACTCCTTTAATTGTGTCAAGTCTTTTATATTAAAAACCACTTTGACTATAAAACAAGTTCGTGAAACGCAGTCGTTTATTGTTTTTGCTTATAATGCAATTTATGACCCCTCAAGTTTCATATTTCTCTCAGTGTAAATATAAAAAGCACTTAAAGTTGATTAACCATTAGTACAGGCCTACTTTAGATTATAGCCCCATATAAGAAAAGAGAGACAAGCTATGTCAAAATGATGTAGAATAAGCAAGAATTCGCTTTGGTGCACGAAAAAGATCCACAAAGAATAACTTAGTATAATATACAATTTCACACAACTTATGTACAACCAAAATGCAGCAACCTGTTTGTTTTATTGCGTTGTATTCTGTTTGGCTGTGGACCACAACACAGAGCACCTGTTCGAATTTTTCTTCTTGTTGTTGTTTCCATCTTTGAATAAAGATACTATATCAAGTCCAATTTGGTTTTACGTTAGATACATCAAAATGTGTAGGTATACATATTTGTGCTTAATTCATGTGATGGAAATTAATTTTTTCAACGACAACTTTCACCAAACGATATTTGTTGTTGTAGTTGTATTCTCCTTAAGATGCTATATTCATATTGTTCATTGATCTTTACAGTAATACGATCAATTTCTTGAGATTCGTATTTAATTAGAGTATCGTCGCTGTTTTTTTTTTTTTTACAGAGCGGGACTTGAAAACATAATTTTTAATCACGGTAGAGATACACAACACGTTTGGATAGTAATTTGTTTTGACAGAAATGTCATTGAAGTTAGTTGATGTTGTGTGTGAGTTAAGAGCTTCGTTTAACCGAGTTCAATAGTCTGAAATCATTCACACAGGTTTGGTGTTGCCTTGAGGTGTAATGAAAATAAATATTTCAGTTGGTAAACTTTCATCATCAGATAGATAGAAGTGAATTAACAAATTCTCTGAAATTATTGCATATACTTAAGTTTCTCAAGGAACAAGTCTGGAGGAAGAGCTGTAGCATGAGCCATTTTACCGAGTTCTAGACGGGGCACAAAAGATATAAAGGAGTTAGTGCACCTATACCTCAAAAATTATTCATTAAGTCATTTATAACTTTGATTCCACCGGAATATCCCAAGACGTGTATTATGTCAAATACATGGTTGATCTGGTCCTATGACACTTCCTTGTGGTAAACCGATTTCAATTTTCTGAATTTCCGAGTAATGTTGGTCGTACCGTACTTTAAAATCTGGGTTTGTTGATCCAAAGCATTCATACACTCCTTAATGCTTCCTGCTTGCCTAGCAAAGGATAATAATCAAAGAAGTATAGAACCCGGTGTACCAATATCCACAAATGTTGATGGAAAGGTACGAGTATCTTTATTTACTAGGAGACTTCCAATGACAGCTCAATTCAAGTCATTGTGTTAAAGAAGTTATTCACTTAAAAAAGGTTTTTTTTCGAATTTTGTTTCTTTTTCGTAATAAAAAAAAAATAGAAAATAAAAACACAACGTCACGTGATACCGAAAAACTTTCGATCCTACAAAAATAATATGAAATGCCGTAATAACTCTTTTACAACAAAAATTACATTTCCAACTAAAGACTGTATGTATTGTCGTGTAGACCATTTTGTCATATTCTCCTTTGAAATAAGTAATGTTTCTGAAAAGTTCCGTAAATAAACCAGCATCATGTAAATATCTACTCTTCTATTACTATAACAATGAAGCTCAACGAGGGAAAACATTAATTTTAACGATCACGTGCATTGAATCTTATTCGCAATGCCTTACATTGTTATGAAACAGAATTTACATAATATTCACAATTATTATTGTTTTTATTAAAATAAAAAAAATTGCATCTAAACTCGGTTGCGGCTCATTTCGCAACTTTAATAATAACAATAGAAACTCCTCTCTAATTTATTAATAAAATATGTATATAGGTAATGTAGATACATTATCTATCTTATTTTTTTTATTTTTGCTCACATCATAGATGCCGGTGTTAATAGCTATTGAAAAAACATTGTTTCATCAAAACAAAAGCGAATTGCAAAACATCAATCCACATAATGTGTAAAATAAGTGAAGCACTTTAACAATATCTCTACTGTATCTATAGATACAGATACACGTACTCGTATACAGGTAGAGTCAATTTATTTAAATTTTTTAATTGAAGGCAAAAATCTACATTTTAATATTGCGTAGATAATTTCGTCATTAATAACGGAACAAATTAATGAATAATTTACTGAACTTTCAAACTATTTAGTATTTAAAAAAAAAGAAGATAAAAAAAAAAAAACATTCTTTAGTTGCGGACATTTTGAAACCTAGCCAAGAATTTCTATAGCGTTGTTTTTTTTCTTTATGACTTGTTCACAGTGTTATTATTTATTTTGAAAGAAAAAGAATAAACATTTATTCGTTGGGCACTTTAATTGCGATTGTGACTTGTGAGTCACCCACACGTCTCACATCGGAAAGCGGATTGAGAAATAAATAAACACGATGCCGAATAGACTGGCGAAACTTTTTTTGTTTATTTAAATTGTAACTGACTATTGTTAACTGATTAATCAAATTAACTGTCAGTTTTTTTTTTAAGATTAAGTATATATACACAAATCAATTTGACAGTACTTGGTAAATGTCAACCTTCATTAAACTGTAATACCTTCTATTGTGACCTTTTCGTGTTGGCAAATTCCACTCAAGATAACTACATGGGTATGCATATCTTATAATGGTCACTAGTTCAGTTGTGTGTCATTGCCTGCTTATTACGGAGCCCGGCTTAAACATTATAGTTCTTCCTGTGTTTCTGGACTGGTTCATCCGGGGGTGGGTTTAATGTGAATGAGGGCCCAGAAACACGGGCACTTTTTTTTTTTTTGAAATTATTAAACTTCTTAACTAAAATATCTAGTACTTCCGTCCACATGCTCTTTTTGTTGTTGTTTATATAGAAATCGACCGTAAACTTTTTATTATAAAAATGTTTAATAAATTTTCCATAAATACATTACAATAGGTTTCATAAAAATACTACATAGTTATTTTCAAATTGAGGCAAAATTCCTAAGTGCGTTGAACTGTCATGCAGAGGTTTCGATTATCTGCTGCCGCAAAAATGTTTTGAGGGGTGTATTACCTCTTGCGAGGGACTGAAAAATCATCGAAGAGTATCTCTTATCGAAAAAGTTCTTCATATCTATGTCGTCCAAACTAGGCAGAAAATTGTAAATACCCTCCATTCCAGGTTACACAGCTCACAGGAATAGTTAACCGTTCTAAGTCACTAGGTCCTGTTATCAACGAGCTGTTTTACAACTTTTGAAACACTTCTAATATTTAACAATTAAAAATGTTTCCTTGATTTCTTTTAGTTCTTTCGTTTGTATAATTGAGGTCATGAGAAAGTAGTTTTACTATGATAAAAATATACCACTTTTGAAACAGTTACTTAAATCAATCTACACCAGTCATTTGATTTTTTTTGACAGAAACCCAAATGACAGTTCAAGAGATTGATTTTCATCCTACGTATTGCAGTCCATTCGATTGTTTAAAATATAAAATTTTATTTTGTTAAACTTGCTTGGAAATTCTTTCTACTAATTATTATTGAGTTTTTGAATTTGAGAACCAATAAGGATCCCTAAAAACAACTACGAAAATTCTACGATGGAAGTCTAGGACAGAAATAGACTGTTTATTGGAAATCTTTCATTACCGAAACTTTTGTTTCTCTTTAAAACCGCAACGTAACGTTGGTCCTGTATTTCATTATTCTATTAATTTTTCTATCAACACTAATTAATTGAGATATCCAGTTGCATTCATTCCCTCAGACAATTCTCCCGTAGAAATTAATTCAATTCAAGAGTCTGAATACTTTAGATCAGTGAGTGCTTGAAAGAATGCATGATTGGACGCAGCGAAAAAAAAAATTAAAAAAAATGTTGCAGTACGCATTTAGGGCTTAGAGAGGCGATTCACACCAAGGGAGCCCAATGAGTCCATTGCTTTTTATCAAATTTGAAGAAGTAAAATTACATTTTAAAATTGAAAAAAGGTTCGGGCATTATTTAAAGAGTCTTCACATTTTCATAACAAAAGTCGAACAGATAGAATAGCATAAACAATATTTTCCTGCAAGATTATCTTTTGTCATGAAAAGTGACGGATTCAGCAGAAAGCGTATCACACTTGTTGTTAGTATCTACCTCATTTCATTTCAGGTAGATGTCACTCAAGGGTATTGATTAGTTTTTCTATTAGAAATTTGAGTACAAACTACACTTCGTCAACGTTTTAATATTTTTCGTGTCTTCATATTTTATTCATCAACTGCTGGAAGCAGTTATGTTATGTTATTATGGCTTAAAGGAAAACCGGTATAATTGCGGTGTTTTCTCTTTTTGATGTTCATTCCTTTTTGTTGTTTTTTTTTATTATTATTTTTGTATTATTTCTTATGTATATGAGCATTGTTTAGCTTGCGCTTGCCCGGTTTTCATTTTTGTTTTAATTCACTACTGTCACATCATGGGCCAAGGTGACAAGGGAAGGAACAAGAACAATGCATAATTCACATGGCGCTGAAGCATTTATTTTTTCGGTATAAAAATAAACACAGTTCATAAAAGTGTCACTGTGTACACCCGCCATGTGTTGTCGTTTATTTATTTTTAGTGGGGCGAAGGTGTTACTGACCTGATAAACTGACTTTTCGATTGGTAATCATAATCTGTGTTTGTTTGCTGAACACGAATACAAAAATGTGCCTTCCATCGATTTCAATCGATTTTAAGGTACACAATTTGAGGTAAATATTTATTTAATCTGATAACGAAACCCCCCAGGTGATTAAGGAATGTTTGAAATTGTAGTCTAGGTGTTTTTTTTTTTCAACGAATGGTGGAAATTGCAGCTGATGAAATAAAATCCGTGACATGAAAAAAGATCTTCAAAAAGTCAAGAAGTTTGTTCATTAAATTGCATGAAAAGCATAAAACTCGTTTTTTAAATAATTTCTCATGAAACTCCTGAAATAGTTTTTAGTTAAAAAATGACGCCATGCTAATCGAATTTCAAAGATTCTTAAAACTGTTTTTTTTTTGTTTATAAATTTTGATGAATATGCAATAATTTTAATATTTAGGAAGCTTATAGATACCTAATTTATGTACAAAATTTGATTCATATCGTGTCAAGACGCAAATGTTAAAGAAAAAAGTTTAGTGATTAGTTCAGAAATTATGTTAAAAAAGTACAAAATTAGCACTTCGGTCATGGCTATCCTGCTAGTTTTGCATTTACAAAGAATAGACTTTGAAATAATTCGGCAAATTCTTAAATCAACTTCAGCAATCAATGATGATTGGGTTATGTGATGTGCTTTCCAGGGTTCCAGAGGTTCTGCTCACCGGTCTCGCCAGGGTCGTCCTGAAGAAAACACGAAACTTATTACAACTCGTTTCAACTCGGCATCAACTCGTCCGGGTTCTGGTCTTGCTGCTGTCAGTTGTACTGATTGCTGATGATTCGGATCTGGCACTGGGTAACGGGCATTCTGGTTTCTGATAATTCGGCTTCAAGATAGCCCTACTATTCGCCTGTCGGGCTTATGACTGGATCTGAAGGTACAACGCCCCTGGTGGCACTAATCGGCAGATACAAAACGCCCCTGGTAGCACTAATCAGCAGGTACTATACGCCCCTGGTGGCACTAGAACAGCAGGCTTAAAAGCTCTGGTTGATCAGAAGGTACAAAGCGCCCCTGGTGGCACTAATCAGCAGGTACTATACGCCCCTGGTTGCACTAGAGCAGCAGGCTTAAACGCTCTGGTTGATCAGCAGGTACAAAACACCCCTGGTGGCACTAATCAGCAGGTACTATACGCCCCTGGTTGCACTAGAGCAGTAGGCTTAAACGCTCGGGTTGATCAGCAGGTACAAAGCGCCCCTGGTGGCACTAGAACAACAAGCTTAAACACTCTGGTTGATCAGCAGGTACCGAAGCCCCTGGTGGCAACTAATGACCAATAGTATACGCCCCTGGTGGCACCAGAACAGCAGGCTTAAATGCTCTGGTTGATCAACAGGTACCGAAGCCCCTGGTGGCAATTAATGACCAATTCGTCTGCCCTCGTCTACGTCTGGATTCAAATGATTGATCAAATCAATTTACTAGGCCGCCTGACTGTGTGTATGACCAAAAGGGTGCTTTTCGTTCACCCAAGTAGGTCCTCATGATGACTTTTCAGTAAAAACTGCATGTGAATTATGTAGGTGGTGAACAAAAAATATTAATGCTGTTGATTTTCCCGTGACGTCATGTGTTCATGGTGCTTGTGAATTGAATTTGGGCGAAGTACAATTCTCGGTACATATTAATACAGAAGTAGTATAGAGTGGGGTAGCATGGAACGCTTCGTTACAGTTAGTACCCGTAAAATAGCTATAAGTCTAGCCTATACACTTGTTGGTAGTTCATTCAATTTGTCGTTGTTACATAAAAACCACCAATATTCATATGATGATGCAAAAGATTGAAGCCTACTATACGTGTATGTCATTATACAAACCCTTCTTGGCTCTGAGAAAAAGTTCCATGTTAAGTTAAGGATGAACATGTTGTAATCTGAGTGTTCCCAAGTTTTCTACAACTTTATAATGGGAAAATGCAATGTAAATTTAACAAGCCATATTTTTAGCTTTCTACCTAATGTTTTTTCTGAGTTTTTCGTCTATCAGGACCTGAAGCTCACGTCAAATCCCGACTTCTGTAATCTTCTTTCAATTCCTCTGACAATGTTCATCTAACGAATTCACACATATAAAGTCGTTGACTTTTTCCATCACCCATTTGCAAACACTTCAATCCTTGGTTAAGCCTTTTTAAGCTCCAAACACATCTCTCTCTGTCAAAAACTCTAATCCCTTGAAACATAATGCTTGTCAATACATGGCTGGCTCGTTGCCTCTGATGGCGAAAAAGTGACACGAAATTTGTCTTGCTTCCATTAATATATTCTGGTCCTACTATTATCTACTATTTCACTGCATCCTGCCAAACAAGTAGATATTTAATAATCCGATAACAATTTTTTTTGTCTGTCCATATAAGTCCTTACTCCATCCTATTTCACTTGCTTCATCATTATCATATCGAATGTGAAAACATGATTCGAAGGCGAAGTGCGTTATTTAAAAAAGGGAAAACAGTCCCTCCACACCATCATCATCATCATCCCTCGATTTATGTTCTTTCACTTTTTGTCTGAGTTGATGGATTTAAATTCCAAGAACACATCCTGGTGGGTAAATCCGGTTCGACGAGGGCTGGTAAAAAATTGCCACACGCCAAATGGGAAATGCCTCTCGATAACAAAGGGACTTTAACCCCCAAACTCGGAATGATGAACACGCGTGTGAGGTCAGTGACTTGAGACGCAGAGTGGTATATCCTTCCGGCTTTTCAACTTGTGTCGAGCCCAACAAAAAAAGGGACAAGAAACAGCCGACCTTGATTTTTCGATATTCTTTTGGGATAATGAGAGAAAATTTGGGATCATTGAATGTAACATGTGTGAAATATATGGAGAGTGATTTTTTCCTTTTCTATTACCAATTTGCGGGACCTATTTGCAATCTTGAAGTGGAAAATCAATTACCCAGTGTTTCTTTATTTCACAGGGACATTCAAAAAATCCCATTTGTGTGGCAATAATGAATGCAAAGCGATTTATATTCTATTGATTTTTTTCTCTGAGGAAGAGGGTTGGTAGTAGCGGCTTTGTGTAATGTGTGCCCTTCATAACTCAATTTACCTTATTTCTGTCGTTTCATAACCATGCCAACGAGGAAACCAAAAATAGAGTAATAATGTAAAATTGTAGAGATGGAAGAAATGATATGGTTATTGATTTTCTACCAACCCTCTCTCTCAAAGTTACATTTATAGGACTGAACAGGGACCCGTTTGTATTCCTTCCAAACGATGCCGACCCACATTCAACCATCTATAACTAACACAACTTCACTTTGCATGTCTCATGCGACTTCACATCCATCGTGCTACTTAAGCGCACTTTCACTTTCATCTTTTTACGATTTGATTTTTTTTTCTCCACTTGAGGGTTGCAATCCAACCTTACAGACCTACCGTGTAGCCCGTTTCTATCATTTTTTTTTATTTTCAAGTTGGAAATTATGATTTCTTCCTTAGAGGAGACGAGACGATCAATGGCGTACAATTGCATCTGGGATGTAATTGAGTTCGCAAGGATGATGATGGGTTTCCCACGTCGAATGCACTTGGCATCATATCGTTCCAAGGGTTTTTTTTCTTGATAACTTGTAAGGGTTCTGCGATGGTTTGAAAGAGGGTTGCATTTGCATTTTGATGAAAGATGGGAAATATATATTTTTGTTTCATTAGCAGAATTTATGTAAGAACTCATGAGGGAAGTAGTTCTATTTTGGTTTCAAGCCAGATAAGTGTGCTTAAATCGATGATTCGATGTGCAACAAGGGTGGTTTTACGATATTAAAAGTATACAAAAACAGAAGAATATTATCGGTGGAAGAAAAAACGACTTAACAGTTGACATTAGAAACACCATTTGACGATGAACTAAATAAGCGAATTTTTTAGCTTATTCGACGTTTAGTTGTAGGTATTGGATTAAAAATTATCAGTTTTTCTCGCAAAAGTTTCCAATTTTTACGTTGACATCCCCAAAAAGTTTTTTTTTTGTCCTTGACAGCAGTCGAATATGTTTTCTTCGAGGAAATTACCAAGAGATCAGTTGAATTCATATTTTGAAGATTTTGTTTGTCATTTCTCATATTCATTTATTTTGGAATCCTTTATATTTAAAAAAAAACTGAGTATTTTCATGACAATCACGAGGGTTTCAACAAATGATGAGGTTTTCTAAATCACCCAAAAATAATTCCTTTCTTCGTGATCTTTTAGAAATGTATGAATGATAATCCTCTTGCGGGCTGAAGGTCAATAATAAGTGCCTTTATTTTATTTTTTGTCATGTTTTTCATATAACGTTTAGGGTGTTATTAAACTGTTCAGACACAGAAACAAAAAAAAGTGTTTAATAGCTTGAAAACGATTTTTAAACAAAAAACTTATAACTTATAGAAATAAAGAAGCTTATTGTTAACTTTCATCCCACAAGATGATCATCCTATAAAACACCCAAAAATATTGAAAAGTCGTTACTAATTTAAGGTGTCGCTACAGTCCGGACTGCTCTGAACCAACAAATTTCTTCCACTCAAATTGAACTCTAGCTAGCTGTCTATAGTTTCAATGTCTCCTTCAACTTGTGTGCGATGCTTTATAGATAAAATTCGAATACCAATTCCAAAACCATGCCTTAGCTTTTCCATCTGTCCTACTCCCACTGGTCTCTTTTCAAGCATTTGTCTAATCTGACCCTAAAAAACGCAAATCTTTGTTCTCTAACTATCATCCAATTGCACTTACGTCTTCTCAAGATCATGGAAATGCTGATGAATTATGTGCTCAAGAAATATCTTGAATAACGAATGCTTTTCAATGACCGGCAGTATGGCGGCTTTAGTAGCGAGGCGAGTCGTCTGCATAAAGTTTCGTCTTTGACCTGGTATGAAGGCCAGGTTGAACAGCAGCGGTTTTAATCCTTGAGGACCTCCAGCGTTGATTCCCTTGGTTAATGATAAGTATTTTACTCATTATCATCATCGGCTCGACAACCGGGTTCCGGTCCTGGCCTCTTTCAACAAGTCTCTCCACCTATCCCGGTCTCTAGCCGACTCTATCCTCCTTTTTCTTTGCGTGGGTTGTCGTCGTGAGATCAGTCCGTTTCCGAGGCTTGTTGTCGTTCTCGAAATTCTTTAAGTTTTACGACACAGGGAATTAACCTGTCGCCAACCTGAGGAACCAGCCTGATCATATTAGCCAAACCTTTTTTAAAAGGCTTGCTTCTAGCGGCCGCCGCGGAGAGGCTATGATCACATTTCCACCAGTCCCGAAAGTATTTTACTACCTGTACATAAAAAAGTCTCTGGGCTAGGGAATTTTTGATAATTCTTACCAAGTGATTAGGAAGTCCAAGTTCCGAGAGATGGAATAGTAATGCGTCTATCCATCCAGCCAACGATGTCCAGCAATCACGATACAGTCGTTTCTTTTTTCTTGAGCACAATTGTAACATCAGTATAGATTCCCAGTACTGAGGATGTAGAAGAAAGTCGTACTGAAACTCCGGTATGACATTCTTTCTCTACAGAAAACGTTGAGTTTCTTCAATATTAAACGCCTCCAGTACCTTGCTCATACAACTTAGCAACGAGATTGACCGATATCCTTCCACATATGTGTGGTTGTTCTTCTTCGAGACGGGGACGATTTTTGCCGTTTTCCAGTTTGCAGGGAATATTTGTAGGATGTTGTTCAGATAGTTGTTGAAGATTATAGTCAACACGAGAACAGCACGATTTTGTAACTTTTTAAGTACCTACACAATTAGAAAACTTGTCGCTTCCTGCTGAGTTTTTGTACTTTCCAGTGATAATGTCAGCCACTTCTTCAGGAATAGTAAAAACGTCTCTCAGTATCGGCTCCGATGATGGGTTTTCTTCGTTGAAAAAGGTCGCGGTTTTGGTGATTTCTGATATCTCCTGAAAGCGAGTTTCTACTTCTACAATAAAGTCAGGAGCATCAAGCACTTTTATTGAAAATGCGTGCATTTGGTGTTGATCAATCTTTTCTTCGTTAGATTATAAACTTCCTTTCGAACCTGTCAGTAAAAGTTGTATTGGATGGTTTTGTTAAGATTTGTTCATCATTTATAAAAAAAAAAAAAACACTAAATTATCTTTGACTCATTGTACTCTCCACTCGTTACAAAAAGTACATAGAACAACATAATTGTAACTATATTCATGTACATACGTTTCTTTATCTTCTTTAATAAATACATACTTCACTTGTGTTCTGAATTCAACCGAGGTAACGTGTTTCTTTTAACAGGTTATGGGCCCAGACCCAAGTTCACTGTAAAACTGTTTGTCTGATCCCACTAGTTTGCTGTAAATTTGATTTGATAATTCGAATAGAAGTAAATTATTATTAAGCGCGAAAATTAAATTAATTTTTTGTTTTTTTTTTTTTGCATGCGGATAAAAGATTGGTTTCTTTTGCATCATAAGGGTAATTTTCAGTAGCGCAATAAAAAAAATTAGTGTTTTTACTTTTATTCTGCTCATCAAAAATGGAGGGAAACAACGATTCTCTTAGAATAGAGAAGCTCATGAGTGGGGACCAGTGGAGTATTTGGAAGTTCCAAATCAAAGTCATCCTTAATGCGAGCAATTTATTTGGTGTGGTAAGTGGTGAGATCAGAAAACCACTTGATGCGGCGAAGATAGTGGAATGGGAAACGCTGGACAAGAGGGCACAAAAGGTTATTGTCATGAGTGTAGGGCCAAAGGCACTTTTGCATATTTTAAACTATGGCACATCGCATCAGATGTGGACAAAGCTCGAATCGGTCTACGAGCAAAAGGCACAGACAAATATCAATTTGCTCCAACAAAAATTTTACAATTTTCAAAAGGATCCGAGTGAAGATATTGCTACGAGTATATCAAGACTTGAGACTTTAGTGCAACAGCTTAAAGATTTCGGTGAAATCATTTCTTCGTCTATGCTCATGACGAAAATTTTAATGACGTTACCTGCAGACTATAATCATTTTTATGCGGCATGGGATTCAACCCAGGCTGAACAAAAAACTTTAGAGAATCTAACGGCGCGACTCATAATGGAAGAATCGCGGTTATCTTCTCAGATATCGGGTCATGAAGATAACAGTGCAATGGTGGTAAAAAGAACTGTTAAATGGCAAAACTCGAACAACAAAAACAAGCAAAAGAAAGCGGGTAGATGTTTTCTATGTAAAAAACCTGGTCACTGGAAAAACGAGTGTCCATCTAAAAGGGCAAGTATCGCTCAGAAGAGGGAGCAAGGGGATGCATTTGTGTGCACGATGGTAGCTGATGGCTCAGTTAACTTTGCTCTAAATTTGGAGGACTGGTTTCTTGATTCGGGGGCAAGTGACCACATGTCATATCGGAGAGACTGGATGGTAAATTACAAAAAATTTGATAATCCACAGTTAGTTAGAATCGGAGATGGTAAAACAATTTGTGCACTTGGCTGTGGAGATATTAATATTCTAGCGTTTGATAAAAAGCAGTGGATTCCAAAATATTTATCAAGCGTGTTATATGTGCCAGATTTGACACTTAATCTGTTTTCTTCGAATGCGGCTCTTGACAAAAACTTGGAGTTGGTTTCTAACAAAGACCAATGTGAATTGCTGTTCAATGGATCTACCGTAGCAGTAGGAGTGCGAAATTCGTCCTTGTTTAAAATGCTTTTTAAAATTGAAGTACCTTCTACTGCAAATGTGGGTACGGTCATTCAATCACTTTCATACTGGCATAATGTGCTCGGCCACCAAAATTTAGCCTACATTCGCGCGTTTCTCAAAGATCGAAATATACAGTTTAATGATTGTGAAAATTTTGTTTGCGATGCATGTGCTCTAGGCAAGTCACATAGATTGCCGTTTCCAAACAGCGAACGCAGAGCAAAGTTTGTAGGGGAGCTTGTGCACTCCGATTTATGCGGCCCGATGCAGGAAACTTCGTTTGGTGGGTCAAGATACTTTCTTCTTTTTAAAGACGATTTTACACGATATCGTGTGGTGTATTTTTTGAAATCAAAAACTGAAGTCTTAGGCTGTGTAAGAGATTTTTTAAAAAGAATTAAAATGGAAACTGGAAATGAAGTAAAATGTATTCGGACGGACAACGGACTTGAATTCATCAACTCTGAGGTGAAATCTGTTCTGAAAAACGAATGTGTCTTACACCAGACTTCTGTTCCTTATTCTCCGCAACAAAATGGCAGGGCGGAGAGAGAATTGCGGACGATTGTGGAGGCTGCTAGAACGATGATATATGCAAAAAAGTTGTCATTAAAATTGTGGGCAGAGGCTGTAAATCATGCGGTTTTCATTCTTAATAGGACAGGTCCTACTAGAGTACCTAAAAAGAGTGCATGTGAGTTATGGTTTGGAAAGGATCATGATTTCAATCCAACAGGTATGCATATTTTTGGTTCAGAATGCTTCGCGCATATTCCTCAACAAAAACGTCGCAAATGGGACGCCAAGTCGCAGTTAGGTATTTTTGTTGGGTATGGTGAGAATGTGAAAGGGTGTCGCATATATTTTCCTGGAACTACTAAAATACAATTGAATCGTGATGTATTATTTAAAAATTGTTCCACAGAAGTTGTCATCAGCGAAAACCAGGACTTTTCTAACAATGCTTCAATAGAAAAGCCGCCAGATGTAGTACAAAGCTTGAAAGTAGAAAATTTAATTGAAGAAAGTGTTATTATCGATGACTCAAATGGCAATGATGATAATGGCGAAGGCGATTTAGTCGATGATAAGCTGGTTGATGAGGATGCTGGAAGAGTCGAGAGTGGGCAAACTGATGAAGATGATTATGCTGATGCGGAAGGCCAAGATGATGAGGTTGGTAAAGAATTGCAGGTGCTTGAGGAACAAAGCATTCCTTACAGGGAACGGCTTCGAAGTGCTCGCAGGCGTTCAAAGTCAACAACAGATGTACGGGATATGCATGTTTTTATTGCTGAGAAGCAAGAGCCTTTAACGTATGAGGAGGCTCTCAAGTCGAAAGATGTGAAAAGATGGCAAGATGCCATGAAGGATGAAATTATAGCTCTAGCTAAAAATGGCACGTGGGATCTAGTAACTTTGCCATCCAACAAAAAGGCTATAGACAATCGATGGGTTTTTAAGATCAAAGATGCTGCAAGTAATGAACCCGAACGTTTTCGAGCAAGGTTAGTTGTCAAAGGGTTTTCCCAGCAATACGATGTGGACTACAAAGAGACGTTTAGTCCCGTTGCTAAATTTGCATCTATAAGGATGATTCTTGCAATTGCAGCAAATAAAAATATGCATCTAAAGCAGTTTGATATAAAAACTGCATTTCTGTATGGCGACTTAGAGGAAGAAATTTATATGCGTCAACCAAAGGGATTCGAAGATGGCAGTGAACGCGTATGCAGATTGAGAAGGAGCATCTATGGTCTGAAGCAGGCTTCTAGGTGCTGGAATAAAAAGTTCATGGATTTTCTTTGTTCTTTTCATCTGAAACCATCAGAAGCGGATTCCTGTGTTTTAGTGGGAGATAATTTAATTGTAGCAATCTACATTGATGACGGTTTAATTGCTGGGGCAAAGTGTGAGGATATCGAGAAACTCATCGACCATTTGCGAGATGTCTTCGAAGTCAAGGTGTATGAGGCAAGATGTTTTCTAGGCCTGGAGATAAGTAGGTCTAAGCATAGGACGATTTTGCTTGGGCAAAAGAGTTATGCTGAAAAGATTGTGGAAAAGTTTAAAATGGGCGATGCGAATCCAGTGATGACACCAGCTGATCCGTCTGTATTGAAGGGTACCGTTGAAGAACATTCACAAGAACATCGTTTTCCGTATCGGGAAGCAGTTGGAAGCCTAATGTACCTTGCCATTGGTACTAGGCCAGATATATCATACGCTCTTGGTATGGCTAGCAGATATTTGGAAAAACCAAACATACTTCATATCAAGGCAGTAAAACGTATTATCCGATACGTTAAGGGGACAATTAATTATGGTATAATTTTTAAAACAAATCCCATTTTAACCATGAATTGTTACAGTGATGCAGATTTCGCTGGTGATCCTGGCACAAGGCGCTCAACAAGTGGCTGTGTTATTTTACTTGGACAATCACCTATATCGTGGGCATCGCAGAGGCAGTCGTGTGTTGCCCTTTCCACCATGGAAGCTGAATACATGGCTGGTGCTGGTGCAGTAAAAGAAATGGTGTGGCTGAGGCGTCTTATGCATGATCTACTTCCTGATGAAAATGGTCGACCTAATCTGTACATTGATAACCAAAGCGCAATAAAGTTGGTGCGAAATCCCGAATATCATAAAAGAAGTAAGCACATTGAGGTGAAGTTTCACTTCATTCGTGAAAAATTTGCAGAAAACTTTTTTCAGTTAAATTACATTGCTACTGATAATCAATTAGCAGATTTGTTTACAAAGCCTTTAGCAAGGCAAAAATTTGAATTTTTTCGTAAAGAAATTGGAATAATAATTCTAAAATAATAATTTCATTAATCCATCCTATGAACAAAAATACTGTTTAAATTTGTTTGCTTTTTTTTTTACTTGTTAATAACATTTGTATAAAGATGAAGTGGGAGTGTTAAGATTTGTTCATCATTTATAAAAAAAAAAAAACACTAAATTATCTTTGACTCATTGTACTCTCCACTCGTTACAAAAAGTACATAGAACAACATAATTGTAACTATATTCATGTACATACGTTTCTTTATCTTCTTTAATAAATACATACTTCACTTGTGTTCTGAATTCAACCGAGGTAACGTGTTTCTTTTAACAGGTTTTAAGTTTGAAATTCATAAAATAGTCAGTTGCATTCCTTCCCTTAAACAATTTAACCGGAATACTCGCGCTTTTAGGAATGCTCATTAGTTTACACTTGAGTCCAAATTCGGACGTAGTATGAAATACAGAGATTAATTTTTCATCCGGACTACACGAATGTGGAATGCTTTACCCAGCTCTATTTTTCCTTCCCATTGTAATATTTAGAAATTTATAACTAATGTGCATCGGTATCTCCTTTTAAACCCTTCCCTGTTTTCCTAACGCTGGAATTGTGATAATCATTTTAAGGGTATTTATAACCCCTTGAGTGCATGCAAATTATAAAAAAAAAATGCTATTGTGCCACACAGGGTTCGGTTTTGTCTCCCACTTTTTTGCTTATATTTATCAATGATCTTTAGTCTGAAACTTCTAATCCATAAATTGTTTTTCTGACGACAGTTGTCTCAGCTTTTCATCCAGATTCACATCGTTTCAGCTTCGTTTCCAGATTCACATCCTTGTCCTTCTGTTTTGGATTTAGTACGGCAGCGTATGAAAAGCCCATTAAATTCTGATCATAATAGCATTGTCAAGTGGCGAACCATAAACCATGTTGAATGCTTCAAAAATTCAATGCTGTAAAATTCTGTTCCACAAAATTACAAAATTTAAAAAAATTCCTTTATTATATACATATTTAAAAAACAGTAATATATTTCTTCAAAACAAATTTATTATATGTTTATTATTATATTATATTTATTTATTATTATTTTCATTCTTATTCACAAAAATCGAATTTAAACTCTTTATTATTTCATTTAATTGTATTACAATTTTATTTAAATTTATTTGTATATTATAAAAAACATCTTTGTTTCTTATTTATATATTTGTATTTAATTTTTGTCTTGTTAAATAATTTAACAAATTTTAAAACTATATACATATTAACAAATAAATAAATTCAGTAAAATTGTTTATAAATACTTATACGTACAAAAAAATACACACTTATGACAATAAATTTATACTTATTTTCGTGCTTAGGAAGACATTAAAGCCTGTATTCTGCTTTCAGTAGCTTGAATCAAAATATAAATGCAAATAAAATAAAATTTCACCAAAAGGATGGTCTTGTATTTTTTAAAATTGAACTACGGTCTGTAACGTTTTGACCTTGACATATATACATAATTAAAAAATGAGCAAATTTATACAGCCGCATTGATTTGTAACGACTAAAAATGTGAATATCTTTATTGTAATATCACATCTGTTACAATACTTAAAACATATTTTTGAAAATCAAAAAACAATTTAGAGAACTACAATTTTAGTAAGTTCTGCGTTCAGGAATGTTTTGAGAGCTACATACATAAGTACATATGTACATCTATTGCAGCTTACGGTCTCAGTTTTAAAAGTTTTACTTACACCGAAATTATCGCTAATTAGCCCAAATTGCAATGAAATATAAATATTTAAAATCAAATGGAAAACAGAAAAAAATATGTCAAAATTTGTCATAGCATTAAAGTGAATTAAATTGTGTTTAATTTGATTTTCGTGTAGAAAATATACCATACCTATGTACTTAGAAGCTTATGGCTCTACTTCGTATGATGAAAATGACAAGTTTCACAAACAATTGCATTAAATATTCTTGTAAAAAAATTAAAACCAATAACTAAACTACTAAGCTTCGTACTGATATTTTTTATTCCATTCACAAGAAACATGGAACGACAAAAACAATTCAATAAGGAGAGCGAGAATGTTAATAAAATAATACAAATTTTAACATTAATCTTGACATATTATCAAAATGTCTTCCATTCATTCCCCTAGATCTGTTCTTATCAAAACAAAAAACATTTTGTGCACAAGTGTATACAAATAATCAAGCGATAGTAGTTTTTTGCTCCTTAATTTCTCTTTGCTTGGCTTGTCTCCATCAGCGCTGAGCAAAGTTCTAGCTTAGGTAGTAGTAGTTGTTTCTCCTCGATCTTTGACTCTTTCAAGCAAAGTCATATTTCTGACAGAAGAGAAAAGTAATATCTGGCTATTCTTTTCTGTTCACATGGAGAAATTTTATGCAAAATAATACTAAGGATATACCTATTTTGGTAGCATGGTCGCCCAGTAGACCGATGGAAATTTCTAATGAAATTTAAAGGAGAAGGAGAGATATGAAGTAAGTATTTAAATGGAAATGTTTTTAAGAGTGAGGCTTAGTTCGTTGAATGCTGCAATTGAGCTGAGTTTGAGTGTATTAAGAGTTTGCTTAAAAACTTACTCTCTTCCCCATCAAAAAGGAGAAGTTAAAATTGGAGCAGAGAAGAAAGTAAGGAAATGAAAGAATTACAATTGGAAAAAACAATTTTTTGCAGTTATTTAAAGGCGGTGCTTCACAATGATTTTTTGCAAAACCAAAAATATGCGAAGTTTTGATCTCTACTGCTTCCGCATGTTCGCCTGGTATTGCACTTTTTGACATCGTCATTTTGCCTATAAGTTGGTTCAATTTTTGTTGTTGTCTGTCAACATGTAGGTACATTATTTTGAGAATTTGGTTTGGTTAAACTGAATCCTAAGTACTAGGCGAGCATCCGAAGCTAGAAAGTTCCTATGTGTTCGCTTTATTTTTTTTTAAATTTCGGCAACTCCTTAATTCAAACCCAGCCCAATGTGGCTTAACTTTTACGCATGTGTGGAGAAATACTTAGCCGGATTAAAAAAAATCAAAGTATGGAAACGAAAGAACAAACCACATATGAGACTTCTCCATGATCTATTGAAAGATAAAGAAAGCATATTTCTGCAGTTGAAGGTGGGGCTTATCAACGAAAAATTTGCAATATGCAAAAATATTACCCCTACTGCTATCGCATGCTCGCCTGGTGATAGACTTCTTAATATTATTTTTACCAGGCGAGCATGCCACAGTAGAAAGTTCAGTTCTTCTTTGTTCGCTTTAATTTCGCAAACCTATACATTCAAAGTCTGCTCAATATGTGTGCTTTAGTCTCTACTAAAAACACACATCTACTACCAAGAAATTTTACCATATCACCAGGCGAGCATGCGAAGGTAGAAGGCTGCTTAGTAATTATTTTAATTTCGCAAACTCATACATTCAAGCCCAGCCCAATGCGGTTGTATTCTTAAGCATGTGTGCAAAATATGTGAACGAAAGATCAAACGCCACTAACATATGTAAGGATCTCCATGACAAGATTTCCCCATGATCTAATATTCTAAGGTGGAGCTTCACTACGAAAGTTTCGCAATTTGCGAACAATCCCTACTGCTTCTGCATGCTCGCCTGGTGATTGAAAAAATGAATCCTAATTACTAGGCGAGCATGCTAAGGTAGAGAGATGTTATTTGTTCGCTTTAATCTCGCAAACTTCTGCATTGAAAGTCTGCTCAATCCGTCCTTTTCTCACACACATTTTCTACCAAGAAATTTAACCATATCACCAGGCGAGCATGCGAAGGTAGAAAGCTGCTTAATATTTTACTCTCGCAAACTACTACATTGAAACCCAGTCCAATGCGATTGTATTTTTAAGCATGTGTGGTAAAAGCAATGCAAAATATGTAAAGGAAGATCAGAACCACTAACACATCTAAAGAACTCCATGATAAGATTTCTCCATGATCTATGGAAAAATACAACCTCCAGTTAATATAGGGTGGATCTTAACTACGAAAGTTTCGCAATTTGTAAACATCTAATCCCTATTGCTTCCGCATGCTTGCCTGGTGATCCACTTTCTGATATCGTCATTTTTCCTGTAAGTTGGTTCAATTTTTGTTGTTGTATGTGTTAATGTACAATTTTTCGTAAATTTGTATTGGTAAAAATGAAATCTAATCACCAGGCGAGCATGCGAAGGTAGAAGGTACTTTAATATTGTAATTTCGCAAACTCGCACACATTCAAACTCAGCCAAATGCGTCTTAATTCTCACTCTGAACAAAGCAAGTCTCCGCCCTCTAGAAACGTTATTTTTTGAGCATGTGTGAGAAAATACTTAAGCTGATAAAGCAATCCAGAAAGCGAAAAAAAAAAAAAACATTTCCGAGCATCTCCATCTGATAAAAAATGGGACCTATACATAGAAAATACGGTTTTGACGTTTTTTTTGAGGAAAAATAACTATTTTTGGACAATTTCAATACATTTTATTAATGACTAGATCAATTTAAAAACAATTACAATTTTAAAACAATTTATTAAGAAAAAGTTTGAGAATAAATTAATTAATATTTCAGTACTTTTGTTGTTATCGCCACATTATACGAGTAGACAAGACCAAGAGGTAATTCATGCGATCCATCAGTCGAGTAGCTATATTTATATTTATAAAAACATTTTTCAAAGGAATGGTAAATACTAGGTGTTTCACAAACTTTTTGACCCGGTACTCTCCTATGTCAAGGAAAGTACATGGTGCATCAATAACGTAGACTAGGTATTCCTTTTTTAAAATAAAGTTTGATGACAAACCCACACTCCACTCTGTTCCTACGAATTATGTTGACTGACCTACTGGAAAACAAAGTTTTAGAGAACCACGTCTCTTTTGAAATGATATCACTTCCCTCTCGCTAGAACCTGATTAACTTCCTTTGAAAAAATTAAGTCATGTTTCCTTAACCTACTTTTTAGCCGTTCTAGCAAACTACCACCTTCTTTCACATTTAAAATTTTAATTCACAACAAATAATAATTAAGTCGGATATGTTCTGTATATGCTAAGTTTGTGCTATAAATCCAAAAACATATTTTATCAATAAAAAAATAAAAAAATTCTTTCACAGTGAATTACGCAATATCATAAAAATTTTAAATTCATTATTCCCTTATCGCAATTCATGACTTTTTCCCAGCACGAATACTGTTCTTACAATTTTAGCGATAAAAAACTTAAATAAATCTAGAAAAAAAAGTAAATCTTCTATTTGAAATATTTACAAATAAAACCCACGAAATGTGCAAGCAATCTACATTTCTCATCGGTTTTATTCTACTTTTTTTCGAATCGGAAATTTCGTTAGAGAGAATTTTTATTGAATTTTCAATAAAAACGCATCGCATGCCATTCACGACGAAAACAAGACAGAGTTCCGCTCCAATGCACTTAAAATTAGAAAATAGTTTTCAACGGATCCATCTGATATAGTTGCCTATGCTTTCCCCCCGTGCGTCGTCGTCGGTCGTCGCTTTGGCAGCTTTGGGGATTTGGAGATGTTGTTCTGGGCTAAAAATAGACCAAATAGTGGGTATTTGATTTGGTATTTTTTTTAGGGTTGGGCCATGGCTGAACAAACTATTGTCAATTCAGGTTTGCCTTCAGAGAGTATCAATGAATTCAATTGTTTTTTTTTTTCGTCGATATTTGTTGTGTCGATGAATGCGATTCGGGCATGTGGAACATGTTTCACTGTTTGTCGTTGATTTGCATGATATTGTTAGCCTAAATGATGTATTTGAGTCAAATGTTATTCAACACTCAAAAAAAAAGTTCAACCAATTCTACAATTTTTTTAAAATTTGGTTTTTTAAAGCGTTTTTACAACTTTCTCTTGAACAAAACCTGCATGGAACTATTCAACCGTGAAAAGTAATGAGTTTCAAATTATAAGCAAGTTCTAGTTTATGAATTTTTAATATGGTTAGATTTTGAAATGTAATAAAATAAGCTATGTTTAAAGTATTAACAAAATTCTTCAAGTTCTTTTGAAAAGCCCATGTATGTCATTATGTATTGAATTTAACATCGTTCAAATGCATGCCTTGGCTTCTTATCATGACACGGATCCGAGGGGTCCAATTTTCAGTGACTTCCGTCTAGGTCCGGCTGAATTTGGGCTTTGTATTATGTATTATGTTCACCTTAAGGTTATCGGTCGATTGCTACTTCAGGAATTCCCAAAAGATAAAGTCTTTCGGAGCTAAATCGTATGACCTTGGTGACCAATTCACGTCATCTCTTTTAGAGGTAATAAAAATCTGAAACAAATTAGTTCTATTATGGAAGTTAAGTATATTATTGAAAACTTCAGAAAAAAACACAAACATAGCTTCAACAATAACTGTTGATTGATGAAAACTCTCATTTACTCAAATTTGCACGTTTCAGAATTTTTGTTTGCACTGCTTTTTAAGTATTTGGTCCACAGCCCTTTCGTTATGACCTTCTCACTCTCCTTGACATACTTTCGATTAAATTTTGGATATGAGCATGTGAAATATGTTGCCACTGCTCCTGTACTCGCTCCCATAAGTTATTCCAGTTTCTTGGGGGATTATCGTAAGATGCCAAGCGTCTTTTGGCAATTGCCCACAAGTCCTCTATCGTGTTTAAATCTGGACTTTGTGCTGGTTTGAAATAACTGCTCCCCAAGCCAGCTTTGAACAATTCGTGGGATAACCGTCTTGTTGGAAAATGATCTCCTCAGTGGGATAAGCGCATTCGTCTACAGATTCTGTTAAGTTAATATACAGAATAGAATGATATTGTTCCTTCTTCATTATTCCTTCGATTTTAATCAGCAGACCGACCGAACGTTCCACCAGGTACAACATTCTCATACCATCAAGCTGTCGCCTCCATGATTCATGGTTTTTTTTTTGACCTGATGCTTTTGAAGAGTTTCATTCTGCCGATGCCAAAAATACTCTTTACCATCTGACTGAAATTGATTTATTTTAGTGTCGTCCGACCAAAGCACCCGTTTCCAATCTTCAACACTCCAGTTTTTGTGTTCTTTTCAGAATTTAAAACGTGCTTTAACATTTTCGGTAGACAGTGCTGGATTTTTCTGTTTAACAGCTGCTACTAAACCAATCTTTTGTACGGCTCTTCCAGATGTCCTTTCACTCACGTTCTTAGCAATTAATTTAGCCGCTGATTTAGGCGTCTTGCAGTCTGACCATTAACCCTGAAATAGCCGAAGCCAAATCAGTAGCAAAGCTGTGACATGTTGCAGCATGTGCACACCTCTTGCTTGGAGGCGAGGTCTATCTAACACCTCTTGATTTCAAGCAAGCTTCAAAACCATGTGTCTCCGCATTCGGAATAAACCACGTCACCACGATACTCCCACAAGGGGGCCTACCTCGTAGATAGTTCGAAGAAAGAGGGGCAGGCATGGGCCAAGCAAGCGCAACAGCCCTCAACCTCACTATCACGAAGAAAGATAGAGGAGAGGGGTAGGCACGAGCCAAGGCAGCCAAGACGCAACAGCCCTCAATCTTCTGGGCACTATCTCCCATGGTAACAGAATATAGCTTCCGGTGGAGCTTCGCAACCGTGAGGTCACTTCCAGATGAGTTACTGCTAAACTCAGCGCCTGTCAACCCTAGGATACACACTACAAGCAATCGATCGAAGTAGAAACCAACAACCGGAGTGTGCACCCTTTTGTGTTTGTTCGCCTTACCACGAACTAGGAACGATAGTCCTATCTTATCTAGTTAGTTCATTTACTTACGTAACCTATCCACAGGCACCACGAGGAGGTCGATAGGAACCCGGAGCGTAATAGAATTGCGCATCAGTAGCAATCCGTCCCACTGCTAACCGAACAGTGAAGATTGCTCCAAAGAGACTTACCCGGACCAACCACATCAGCAATCATCCACACACTCCCACCAAAAGGACAGTGCGTTGGCAGATTTTCATCCTCTCAGCTATTTTTCTTGAAGATAGTCCTTCTTCGAGTAGAGAAACTATGCTTTTTTGAAATTTTATTTTTCTAAACACTAATTAAATGACATAAAACTTTGAGACAGTATCTTTTGCTGCCACGATTTGGTGATGTCAAGGCAACGGAAAATAAACATCAATTTAACTATAAATAAGAGATAACGGCGAAACGTGCAAATTTGAGTTTTTTTTTCCCTAAGTTGTCAATTATTATATACTTAACTTTCATAATAAAAGTAATTTGTTTCAGTTTTTTATAAAAAAAAAACATAAAATTCTTTCCTCTTGTTTCATTTTCTTAAAACATGTACTCATTTATTTGCTCGCACCTGTACACCACATGTGAAGTCAAAATACCATCCCAACTTTAACATTAAAAACCTTTATTCTAATTTGGTATCAAGTATTACCTAATATATCTTCCTGCACATTTCTTTCTTTTTTCTTTGTTGTGGATGTGTAAACATGTGATCGAGCTGTATACACTTTTAATCAAATAATCGCCTACTATGAAATATTTGCATATTAACTTTGTAAAATTATTCAAAGGTTTCTTAGGTAGGTTAGACTTGTTTATTTAATTTTTTTCACGTGCATTTACATCTTTAAAGAAACTTCTCAATAAAGTTAAATTCAAAGTCCGAACTCTGTGTTCTTCTACTTCACCTTATTTCTTTTTTTTATGAACATACTCGTATATCAATTTCTTTTCCAATTTCCATTTCCGCTCTATCTCGTCTCGTAATGTGTTACGGGACAATAATTTCTTATTTTACTCTGACCCTCTTAACACTTCGTTATGCATCGTTACAATATGCTTTTCACTATATGACATCTTGTTTGAATGCTGCCAAATTAACATATAAATTGAACACATTATTTTTGTTTCAGTCCATTCTGTTTATTGCAATGAAAAACATCTTTCGAAGGAAATGTTAGATTAAAGATAGTTCAAACTTAATCCACAATATTAGCACTGTTTTTTTTTTCTTACCAAAAATTAAGCTTTTTTGAAATACATATAATAATAGCCATCAGTTGAAGAAAGATCTAATTTATTTCGCTTGTTCTTCTTTGTTATACTAAAATGTTGGTCTAAATGCGAGAAATAGAGATCTCTAAATTCAACCGAGTGTAAAGCACAGATCCCAAACAATAGTTTTTTCATAATGATGATTACACTCGTTTTTCAATCAAATTAAGAACGAAGCTATGTGTAATAGATTGGACTTTGAATTTAATTGTTCCTTAAAGTCCATAAACCATAGGCATATGTGTAACGTGTAATACAACAGTTCAATTTAAATTCCAGTCTGTTACCTTTTTCGTGCAAAATTATGGGTTTTGTAGTTACTGTCTCATTAAAGAGGTGCCAAGTCTTCTTTTTAGTTTGATTTATTTCAGTTGTATATATAAGCCGTGTTTTTTGAAAGACTGAATAGCCAAGTTAGCAAAATTTTACATGCAAAACAATAAAAACATCAAGAGTGAATATAATTTGGTCAGCAATCAGAGTGAATATAGAATGAATAAAAATTATTGATATATATGGAGATGTAGATGGCGCTTAAATCGAGTGCAGAAAAACATTTGCTCGGAAACGTTGGTACTGGGATGTGTTCTGGAATGCATCTTTTTTTCTCAGAGATTTTTTCTCAGATTGAAAAACTTCGATTTTAGGGCTTTTGGAAAGCATCTAGAAAGAAATACTCTAAGTAGGTCAAGATATAGTATATTACCCATCAACCAAGCCATAGACTGTCAAATTCCATTATAGGATGGCTGAGATCTCAATGGATTAAAAAACATCTACAAAATCTGATTTTTTTTTAATCGATTTGTTTGCACATTAAAATTGTAATTTAAGGTCTGGCAATACGGAAAGAAATATTCTAAATACGTCAAATATACTTGAAGTTACTCTAAAATTCGTGTCAAACTTTGAGATTAAAAGAGAGTTAATATAAAAGTGACTATAATGGTTTTTTTTTTTTCAATTTTCTTTACTGAGTGGTTATCAATTTTCCATAGAACACGGCTAGTATTGGATGTCAACAAGTATGATAACATTAATTTTGTTTAAAAACCATTTTTTATCTAAACACGTATGATTTAATCTCTAGACTTGAACGAAATTGTATAATGCCATTTTCAAAATCAGCCTTCTGATAAACTTAATGCTTACTCTGATGTTCCACAAGGCAACTTTGTAGGGCCTTTATTATTCATTTTATATTGAAATGACTTAACTTTATGGTGACCATTAATCCTTAAATGACACACTGTACCATTTTAACTTGATGCTAATTTCAATTGAACTTTTCAAAGTTTTTCCTGCTACAAATATGACTAGTCATGCCATCTACCATCAATTAAGAATTCCAACTAAATCAAGTCGAAAACGTCAATCTTTGGTCCTAGTTTTTTAATTCAGCGGATTTAAGTGGAAATTGGAGGTGTTCACGTTCGTTTCTTGAGTGGATTTTTAAATTAAGGTTTGTTGACAAGATATGTATATGTAGACTGTGATGCATTAGGGGCTTACTGCCTCTTGCCAGAAATTAACAAACTCTCTAAGATTATCTCTTGTCAAAAAAAGTCTCCATAAATAATAATTAATCTCAGAGAACCTGGCATGAATTGGGAATTTCTAATGGAGACTACAAATTTCTTAAAATAAATTAGTTCATGAAAGCAATTTCGGCGTTTCTTTCTTACCATCTCTAAGGCAATAAATGAAGAAATAAATTTGACATCTGATGTCAGTTTGATTAAAATATTGACTGCGTTTTACCTTTACAATCACTTTGGGGTTAAGTTGGATTTCTAGGCTATGAATTTTATCTGCGTCTAATTTTCAGTCAAACTCGTTGCTATTCCAACTGTTCAAACAATAAGTTTTGTTTGCTCGGCTGTCTGATTGCAAATCAAAACTCATGCTTCTTATTGCTGAAATAAAAATTGCTTGTGATAGAGACTCAGATTAGAGTACGAGTTCTTTAGTCAAAGTTTATAGTAGCGTTGGATATTTTCTTGAATATTAGTTGAGTTTTCAACTACATATTTCGACATCCAACAAAAATTAAGCCTATTATCACTCCTCAAATTTAATCCCTGAACTTTGAAGATCTAAACATTAGAACTCAAGTTATTGGATTCGAAACACATCGATATAGTGATCAGATATGTATGTCCCTTGAAATTCATCGTTCGAAAACGATAAAGTAAACATTCTTTTTAGATTTTGACTTACTTTCTTAACTCGGCCAATCATTATTGGTGTTGTCGATTTCGTCACAACAGAAGACTTTGCAGTTCCTCACTGGTTGGAGGAAAGAGTAAAATTCTTTCAGTGTACTTCCTAATCTGAATGTCTGATTGTGTGACTGACTGTGACTGACCAGAAACCAAAAGGAGTGGAGCACAGCAGCATTGAAGCTTAATGAGCGAACATTTTGTGTACCTCCATTATGCCTATGTACGAAAGGCTTTTTGAATATAATTAGAACTTCATGTTGCTGGTTTGTTGCTTTTACAAAGAATAAATTCGAGTCGAAAATAAAATATCGATCATTAGGCGGGTCACAGCTAATCGACGAAAAAGTATGTTGGTACATACGAGTATCTTTGACTGACGAGAATTTAATTGTTTCAAATATGTATTTTTGTGTGTGTGAATAAATAAACAAATTATCATTTCTTGTGGAAATGTATTAACATCTTGTATAGTGATCTTGGGTTTCGGAGAGTGATCAGATATCAGACTATCCGTGCTGCTGCCGTGATCATTGAACAAGTTGTGATAGAAAATGTTCCCTTTTAAGAATCGTACTCAAATAGGCAAAATTGAATAGGCACCAGTACGTACCTACATATATAAAATGATTCTGACTGTCGGTAATGCGCAATTCCAAGTAGTTTTCTTCAGAACATTCACTCAAAAAAAAACACTGACAGGTATTTTATTTTAGATTTGATTATGCTGCTATAGTTTTCAGGGAAAGGGGTCTATGTCATTGTCTTTATAAGGCATGACATACGATAGTTTGTACATATTTCTGTCTTAGCTTAAGTACTTCGGTGAATTTCTCTCTTAGTGGGAAGCTATGGATTCGTGAAACATTCGATAATACGAGTACAAAAAAATAAAAGCTTGAAAAGTTCTGAAGGTCTGAATTCAATATAAGTCACTAGGTTTTGTGAGGAATTTGTAGATAGAGGGCTTTCTGAAAATTGAAAATTTCCCAATTTGTGTTCTATTTTCTAATAGTGTCTATAAATGACAATTTCAAATATAAAAAATTTAAAGTTTTGTATTGATAACACTTACTAATGTTAGTTATAATTCTGTGATATATACATAATGTATGTGCGTATATATCATTAACATTAGCATTTAACGGTTAAACAAGGAGACATAAGACCCTATGATAATATTTTATATTTTTAACTTCAAACTTAAAAATTAACTTAAATCTCTTAACAGCAATTACCTGCAACCCATTGATGCATTTTTAATAAATAAAAAGTAGGTTCTGTCTAGGTAGAGATAATGGTTGGTTGATAGTTGTTTCGACGACATCCAGCATACCATGTTATGCCTCATGCAGTTACAACTTATCTTGAGTCCAACTCAAAGTTATTTCGCCCACATAAATTTACATATCAACAAAGTTAAATCGTTTTTAATACCTCGGAGATCTTATAAACGAGCATATCGTGAGAATGTTTTTCTAAATAAATTAACTGGGTTTTGTTCATAAATTATGAATCTGACGTAAAAAAAAAAATATTGTTTAACAGTTAAATTCCTAACATGAGTCATAATCGATGTTTATTTTTTTTTTGTATATACCTGGAATTACATTTAGCTTGAGGTTAAAGCAACCTTCTATTAAAAATAAATTATAATAAAGTAGTAGATAAGTGTTTAATGTATTAATTTAAAGTCAAAGATTGATTATATCTCAAAGAAGTGACTAAGAAGTAGGTAGCAGCCAATGCTGGACGAGACTTGGTTTTCTTAATTGATACTTCGTGAAATAACTAATTAATGTTATGTCCGGTATGATATTTTATCCAAACTTAAAAATCACTAAGTAGCAACGAAATATTGAAGTCATTGAGAATGAACTATGTGCCTATATTCTTTTTAACCCAAAAAGTCTCATCCTGCAAGACATATTAATGCAAATAATGAAAGGGGTATGTCCATTGACTTTGACTCAACATTTACGAAACGAGGCATTTTAGGTTCAAATATCTAAATATCAAATTCTCACCGAAGAAATGAGGTTCGTTCTCTCAGCTACTGCGAATTTGTATTTTTATGAATTTGAATTAAAATGTTCACGAATTTTAGTGTAAACGAGTTCTCTCACTCAAAAAATTCGTCATTTTTTATACAACAGAGTTCCCGTGAGTTAGTAAAATACATATTTCTATTTCTATATTTTTAATATTTGATTTTATGTCCAAGAAATTTCTGTGAACAGAAATTCACAGAAATCAGAGTGGAATATTGATTGCAAAATATCGACTCGTACTTTGTACGTAGTTTATAGTAATATGTACTGAAAACTGCAAATTTCTGTCCCTTAATTGTTTCGAATTTCATCTCAACTCTTCAAGTTTTTGAGTTTCTGTGCAAAGAATATGACTTCGAAAGGCAACAAAAACTTGCATCAGGTTTCATTGAGCTTATTCACACTAAATATTAACATAAAACTCCACTTCGGTTGCCTATAATACATTCATATTTGAGACACAGTACCAGAAATATTTTTTAAGACCGACAATACGAATATACTCGTACACTATAAACCACATAAAAGCTTTGAAATAAAATATTTGAAATGTCACTTTAAAAATAGGAACCCAATATACGAGTACTCGAAGCTATAAGTGAGTTTTTTCAGACTTAAAAGATTAAATAATACCTATTTGCCTCAGAAAAAAAAAGTTCATTGAATTTTAGAAATATAATACCACGTTGCCCTGCTCCATTTTCAATGCTTTTTATGAAGTAAGCATGATTTAAATTGCTTTTTTGCGTTTTTATGACAAATTCACGGTGTATTTTTCTCAATTTTGAAATCCATATCCAATCATCGGAGGTTGTTAAATATGATATTATTTGTTTTCCACCAAAAATAAAAATTCAAATAAGTACATTTTCTTTATTGACGTTAATGACATATGTCAGTGTAATGCACCTGTCACTTTGACAACTGACTCTCATCATAATTTCTTTTTAGAATTAGTATTTTTTAAGGAAACAGATATCTTGACATCCTTAAAAAATAAATAAAAAATAAATGTAAGTGTGGGCTTTTTTGATGTGGAGTAGGAATACTTCTGCTTTTGTTATTTTTAACTTCGAAAATTGACACCAAGTTTTATGGTAAAATACCTCGAGCATTGGAAATATTCTTATTGTATGATGGGACTAAGTGACACTCATGTTTTGGGAAATATTATTTTAAACACCTTCAAACTTGTTAACTCGTTTTTCTTTTTTATTTACGTTGAATTAAAGATAAGTGCTTAAAAATCCTTCTACCTTAAAGCAATATTTGTCTGCTGAATTGTTGATGGAATGTGGACTTTCTTGACCTTTAACTAGACTTATAGAACCCGGTTTCTTTGTGATCGAAGTGATAAAAAATATTGCGAACATGATTGATGGCAGATAAGATAATCTAGGTACATGTGTAAGGCACCAGGATTATTTTATATGACGGTTGGTAGAGACTTCTGTACGCGGCTTTCTTCAACCCTCATTTTGACAATCAAGTCTTGATCAATTTATTGACGACGACTTTTTTGGTAATTAAATAATCTTCCTCTTGTTTTGTAGAATTCATGCTCCCAGATTCAAATTTCCTAAAGCTTTCTTTTTCAATTATTTCCACTTAACTAAAAATTGAGATTTAAGATATCGCTCTCAACAAAAAGTATAACGAATGAAATTAAATTAAAAATGTGGAAACTGGGTACCCCTTCCCCCTTCCTAGACAGAACCTAGTCGGTGTTGTCTATCTGGCTGAACACAATGGAGACGGAGCTGCAACTGGAGCTGCAACTGGAATAGCTGTCAAAATATTCAATACACGTAAATTCAATGTTACGAACACAACACAACGCAACTGCAGTCGGTGCTGCAGTCGGTGCTGCAAGAGTTGGCGAACTTTTAACTTTTTCGTGCAGCATTTTTGACATTTCAAATTTTATATATCTGTCTGTGATTTTAAGTGTTGTTTTGTTGTATTGTGATTTCGTGGTTAAATTTTAATTAAAATAATGGACGAAAATCTTCAATTTCAGTGTCCATTTTATAGTTTCAATTACTTAAAATATTTACAATTTGCCAAAGATTCAACACCTGACCCAACAAATGACAACAAAACAATGAAAGCTGTACAGCCTCATTGTGGGCACATAAAAAAAAGTACGTACGACACTTTTTGACAGCTCTTCCAGTTGCAGCTGCAGCTCCAGTTGCAGCATTCTATTGTGTTCAGCCAGTATGTCGTAATTTATCTCTCATTCTGAAAAATCAAAACATTTAAAAAACATGGCTGCCATGACCTGCCAAAATATCAACTTTCATATAAATCCGTTTTAATATATGTAGTAAAATGAGTTATGGGGAAAAAAATGTGTTTGCCAATTTTGAACAAAAAGAACTTTTGAACATATTACATATTTGACGCTGTCAAAATCGTTGCTAAATGCTTAGGTTTCCTCCGAAGATGCAAGAGATTTTTCACCCCCTCAGATCTGCCTGTAATCTATAAAGCCTTCATTCGTCCTCAGCTTGAGTACAACTCCCATATATGGGCAGTTGTTCCTAAAGCACACTCAAGTTTTTTGGACAGAATTCAAAATAGAGATAGGTGGTAAAACTATATCTTCTACTTCTACTTGGCTTATTTATTTCAGTAGATCTCTTGAACACCGACATAACGTTTTATGTCTATCATTATTCTATCGTTGTTTTTACAAACAGTGTTGTAGTGAAATAGCCAGCTAAATTTGCAATACTCACGCTTAAGTAAATGCTCATCAGTTAATCCTTGATACCAAGTTCGGACATTCTGTCAAGTACAGATATTCATTCTCTAGTTTTACCACACGAATGTGGTATACCTTGCCGGACTCCGTTTTTCTATCAAATATTCAGAACTTCATTAAAAATTTTGCATCGATACCTTTTATTAAATCCTTCTCTATTTCATTGAAACTCGTACTTTGTTAATAAATTAAGGGTAGAGTGAACTCCTTAAGTGCATGATCATTATAAAAAAAAATCTTTAATAACTTCGATTTTTCGTTTAGTTTTCCTTAATTTTTTCTGCTTGATAATTTTACAATTTTTTTAAACTATCAATTTCGATAGAAAACCTTATTTTCTGCAAAAAGTTTTAGGTTAAAAAATTTCAAATTTCTTCTTTATTTTTAGAGTTGGAAAAATTCGAGAGGTCCCGGTTTTATATCCCGGTTGAGCCCCCATGTGCATCGGTATCTCCTTTTAAATCCTCTCTTACTTTCCTAAAACGCTCGCATTGTGCTCAAACGTTTTAAGGATACCTAGTCATAATCCCTTTAGTGGGTGAAAATTAAAAATTGCCTAGTGTAACCCTTCTCTTAGAAATAAATGTATAGGAGAATTTAGTAGTGATTTGTGGCGTAACCACACTTAAATAAAGGTACTTACATATTTTTAAAGAACAAATACCCTTGGGTGCTATTGTTCCCCCTTCCCCTTATTTCTAGGTTATATATGTACTTTAAACAATTCTAGTAAAAGTTCACCTGAATGTTTGTATTGTCCAACCGAAATGATTTTTTTTCCCAAAATTAAATAAAAAGCGTATTCAAAAATTGTGATGAAAATGAATCATCGGTCCGTATATTTTCCAAAACCGTTTCTTGTTTGGTTCTTTCCGTGGTACTGTTGTCTTAACAGTCAACAGCTTTTGATATAAGCGCCTGCCTGGCGACTGAACATCCGCTTTTAGAACAACGGAGCTGCGTGAACGGTATTGTTCATCGTAGAGTATTGCATTTGTAGGTTGGTCACCGTTTTACGAAAATGCTATTTTAAAAGTAAAGAGGCTTCAAAAAAGATTTACACGCATTAAAAAATCTGATAGGGTCCGACGAAATACCTAATTTTAATTTTTTCAAGATGTGCGCAGTTAGATATGAGAACTTTTCAAAGTTGAAAGCCGTAGACAACAAGTTCGCTCAATGCGCTATTTTTATTAAAGATATTTTAAGTAATATTATTAAATCTAAAGAACTACCTGCACCTGCACTAGTTTCGTGGTATGCTCCGAAAAGAAATTTAAGATGCAGAAACGAATGTTTCTAAGTTTCTACTCATCGAAGAAATTATATCCTTAAAACGCCAGTAACTCGTTCTCTAAAATTGTTTAATTCTATTCGACTTTTTAATGAGTTGAGAAAATTTTAAAAATAATTGCTTAAAATCTATTTCAATCTTAGATAAACTTTAAGTAAAGATTTTTATCTAATGAACATTGTTTATATCCATTGATGAATAAATAAATAAATAAAAAGGGAGTTAAAATACTGAGAACCCGCGAATCATGCATTTCAAGTTACTGTCGCCCAAAAAAAAAAAATTTTATATAGATAGGCTTTAATTATACCCTGAGCAAAATTTTTGCATCAATTAGAAAC
This sequence comes from Philhelius festivus, assembly GCA_963931855.1. Lineage (NCBI taxonomy): Eukaryota > Metazoa > Arthropoda > Insecta > Diptera > Syrphidae > Philhelius > Philhelius festivus. The sequence continues at coordinate 13,758,380 of OZ007557.1, read as the reverse complement.
ATGAACAATGGCTGCAATATTTTATCCATTCATATACGAACAATTATTTTGGTGCTATTTTTTATTTATTTGGTGCGATATTGGCATATTTATACTAGGGCCCCATTTTTCATTGGATCCATATTAAACTTAGCCAACCGTCAACGACGAACCCTACGAAATCTAATGAATCTGTATGATATGGATACCGGCAAGACGTGACACTAACAGAATGTTTGAACGTCGCGTCGTACATACCAAATTACGCATTCCAAGGTGCACAATGCACACATTCTGTACTAATTACTTAATTTGAAGGCACGGACGGCCTTAGCACTTTAGACTTCTTCATTTGGATATCAACATAAAGAACGTCAGCCAGAATTATCCGACAGCCGTATCAACAATTGTATTTCCCCAATACGTGCCACCAAACACAAACAATGCTCTTTGACCGAGTTTAAGAGAATATTTCATACATACTTTTTGCCAACGCAACTATTTAAAATTAAAAACCGATCGTCCTTATTGAAAGAACCATTAGATTACTTTGAGAATTTCAAAATCAAATACATATTGTTTAATGAAAGATATATTCTTATTATTGCACTTGATCTTTGGAAAGCATTTGAAAGAGTTTGGCATCAAGCTCTCTCTTATTGAACATGCATGCAATCGTTTCGTTATTGATTAATCTCTTCTTCGTTAGATTAAAAACCACTCAATACAAGTCTCCTCTCAATACTGTCTCCTATCGTTAGAGCGGAATCCATATCCATCCCCTCCCCATTCAGCTATATCAATGAGCGAGACTTGTAATACTCGATGCAGAACAGCTTTCAGTTCTCGGTATGTCCTTCACAGGCCACGTTGTTTTTTTTTTCAATTCCTAAATGTGTATCGAATTTTAGTATTTACTGTCAAAAAATTGTGTACAAAACTAAATCTTAAATTGTTTCCCAAAATCCTCTGTTCTAAATTTTGACCAAAACAAACAATTATCCCGTTTTTCAGAGCACAAACAGAAAAAAAAACAATAAAATCTCTTAAAATGTCATAAATAAATAAGAAAACAAAAAACTCTTTAAATAAAAATTCATATAATTTGTGAAAGTGTTAAAAAAAATAAAGTTCATTAAAATGGAGTCTCCGATTGATAACAATCAAAACGACAACACCAAAGTCGAAGTAATTGTTCTGTCAACGAAGCCCGTAAACACTTTGAAGAACAACATTGATGCCAAAGATGAATCTACACGTAAGCGCACATCGCTCATAATCGTTCCACATCGTAACTCAGCCATGATGATGAGCACCGGTGAGGAGGAGGAGAACAGCAATTTAGATCAATTAAACGATAACGATAACGATGATGATGATACCGATGATCTTAAAAAGCAAAAGCAGCAGAAAGTTTCCGATTTAATAACTGCCGAAGAACAATCGGCAATGATATCCTCTGTCGAAGACAATCTCTCCGACGATGACCTCAAAAACAAAAACAAAGGTGGCAATAGTAATCGGAATTCGATAGCAAGTGTTGACAGTTGTGTATCATCGTCGCCATCTTCCTCGGCGACCACAACCTCAACGTCATCGACGTCAGGTGATGATGTTGCAATTATTGCAGACTATCGGGATTTGGAGGAGAATGGCAACATGATCGACGACGAAGAGGAAGACGATAGTGTTGAAGTTCGTCGAATATCAAATTGTTCGTCGGCAGTCGATGACTATTCACTACGTGAGAAATTGCAGAATTTTGTTAATGAATCGGCGTCATTAGTTGATGGATGTAGTCGTAGGGGAAACGACAACGATAATACTGGTGGAAAGCACTTTCAAGAGGCCATGGATGAAAAGCAGCAACAAAATATAATGGCGTGCGATGCTTTATTGAGTCCCCAGGAGGTACCGATGGGAAGGCGATATGCCGAAGTGGCTCAGTTCAAGAACCCGAAATGGTGAGTGAAATTTGTTTTTTTATGTTTAGAAATTTCTTTAATAATAATTGAAAGGTGATTTTATGTAAGACAGTTCCGTTTTTCTTGAAATTATTTATTATAAAAAAAATTGTGAAAAAATAGGTTAAAGATCGAAGTTCAACATCACCTCAGCACCTCAACTCCCTGGGATCATTGGCTTTTTTAAAGTTCCTGCCTTGAACATTCGTAACATTCTGGGCTCTTCATTTTATTGCGCCTTGAAACTTGAAGCATTTAAACAAAAAGGTATTTGCCTGCCCTAGCGCTTCGCCCTCATTTTGTCCTTTCATTTGCTTTTAATCGATTTTTACTCCAGATATGCATATAGGTTCATCCTTGTCAAGTCTTAAAATAAATTTCAAAGGATATAATACATGAGAGCTTTGTATTGAAAGTCGGTTGACTTTGGTCCTCGGATTGTGTTCAATCCTGGTTGTTCAGTGCTCCCGTTTTGTTGTAGGTTTTTGTGGGGTTTGCTTTTAGCAGCGGTGGAAGACTGAACCTGCGGTCAGTAGCATTATATGAAACTAGCTTTCTCGTTGAAAATTGCGACTATGTCGTCATAAAGAGTTTCCATTGCACTTAGGTACTTCCACTGGGGATATCGCGGTTGGTTTGTTTTTCGTCTAATTAGAATGTTGGGGTGGTCTTCTATGTGTCATATACTAGCTACTTTGCCGAAAGCAGTGTTTGTCCAGCGTGTGTGTATAGGATTTTCCATTAAGCATTTTCTTTAAATCTTTAAATTTGAATACAAACAACCTGTGAGTAAGATAGCTTTGAAATTTTGTATTTTTTGAGAAGGCCCATGAATGCCATTATTATATAGAATACTTATAACATCATTCAAATGTCCACCGCGTCTTCGCTAGGTGGCGCCCATTCGAAACGCTGAATCTGACCAATGGCATGGACTATGTTGGCTTTCAGGGCAGTGGTGGTTCGAGGTTATTGAGATAGATCTTTGACTTTAGAAAATCCCAAAAGAAGTCTCACATTGTCGAATCGCACAATCTCGGTTGCAAATCCACATAGCCTCCGCGTGAGATAACTAGGAAATCACTCGTGTAAACTGTCCAATGTGATACTAAGCGCAGCAACCTCGTCGGTGTTTATATTATCCAATTCGGTCCAAAAGAATTTTTTTATCATCGATCGTTATCGCTCACCCTTGACGGCGAAGGCCTGCCAACGTAAAAAAAAATATAAACCGATAGCATTATCGCCAGCCCGAAATCCATACCATGCAGTGCTTTCTCTGAAGACATAGCAATTTGATGGATTTCGTGTGATGGCTTTTGATTGTCCAAGAGTCGACAATTTTGCTTGTTGACGAAATGTTAAGAAATGAGCTTCGTCGCTAATTATGATCTTTCGACTGAAATTAGAGTCATCTTCCTGCTGCTCGAGAGCCCAGCTACCAAAACTCACGTCGTCGTTGACTATGGTCATTAACTCTGAGCTCCTGAGTCAGTTGAAGTTTGTACAGGTGTAGGCCAAAAAAATTTCGGCTATTTTTGGTTTGGGAAAGGCCAGGATCTTGTGCGCTATAAATCTCTACGTTGATTTGATAAGGCAAACTTAATAATTGAGGCAGATGTAGCTTCAAGAATGTTACCGCAATAATCTATCAAACTTGGAAAATCCTTATTCAGAAGCTATCTTCTAAAAAAACCGTAAATACGGTCTTCATTTATGTTGACATTTTTGAATGAATCGTTCTTTCCATAGAAGCTTCCTTTTTTATTTTTGCCTCATTTACGGCTGTACAGATATCTGCAAAAATTTTTACTAGGGACTCTTTGTTTTTTTTTTTGTTTGAAAATTAAAATTTTCAAAAACGATTGAACGATTTTTTTTGGGAAACTTGTCCTTAAATGTAGTACCCCTTGGCATATTGCGTTGGACTGTCATGCAGAAGGTCTTGACTACGATGACTTCAGCGACGAATTCACATATCCCTTAAGAATATCTCTTGTTATGATAAGCGCTGCTCATTAGCTTTTCGGAATCGGAATCACCTTCAAATTGTATGCATGTCTTTAGTGTAAACCTCTGCAGTTAGGGCCTAAAAATGTCGATAGAAAATTTTGATGCTAGCAAAATAAAAATAGAATATTTTCGGGAACTCTTGAGGCACTACCTTTGTCGGATTGAAGATTTGTTTCAAATTACACTCTTTTTGATTCAAAATAGCACTTTTCCTCCTCCGACCAATTAAAATTGTAATAAATCGATTTGAACAATAAAAAGGGAAAAATAATAGGGAATTACTGGGGCAATAAAAACGTCATTTTTTATGCGTTAGACTTCAAAGCACAATATAAAGTCAAATTTATTTATTTATTTTAAAGTAATGAACACAACAAGATTATGCTTAAGTTAAAGAAAGTCGACATTCATATAATCGGCCCTAGCGAGGTATCCGTTCGGAGCGGAAAATTCTCCGTTTTTGTACGATTCAGAGGATTTTTGCTTCGAGGTATTCTTCCGAACAGCTGTTCGGAATTTTTCTCCGACATTATTTTAACGCATTCGGCGAACTGCGTTGAAGTGCGATTGAGTGCTTTATTTGTGAAATTTCTGACAGCTTTATGCAATTATTTTTCCGATTTTGTCCGACACAAATTCTTCGCGGAACAAATTGTGCCAACGCGTTTGTGTATTATTATTCTTTTCGATAGGATACCTCGAACACAATTTAAACCTCCGACAAAGTATACTTCGCTAGAGCCGAATAATTACATATTGCAGAATCACATTTTTTCGTGGGAAAACAACTCACTGACCTTACACATTTACCCACGAAAACACCCTTATTTGCAACATTTAATTAAGTTTTAGTTTTTTCAAAGCCTTTAATTTGAAATTCACACCCATTTACAAAAAAAGTTCTTGTAGGCGCCATCATGATACTTGACATCATCATTAAGCAACTTTACAAAAATTGCTACAAAAATGTCCCAATCATCAAATAGTTCAATCAACACATATTCATTGGATATTTTTTATTTAAACAAAAAAAAAAAATTTTGCTAATAATATTTAGCCCACTTCGAGTGATGATGCTTCGTTTGTCACTTGCTATTGCGCCCGTCTTTACAAAGGGACACATAAAAGAAAAACTTTTTTTTTATTGCTCCACCCAGAATAAGATCTGGGCTTCTTCTTACAAAATATCACAAGCAACTTGTCTCGAGTCTGTCATTATAGTAAACCATAGAGTCGCAATATTGATATAGCAATGAATCCACACACACACACCCATAAAAACATATACGCACTCTTGTCTCCAGAATCCAATGCACAATAAACAATTTACATTAATTAACAACTTCTGTTTGACTTTTGGATTGGATACAAGCTGGGTTGGCCATTGAGGCACCCTCTCCGCGCGCCGCCGTCTCTGACGGGAAATGTTCCCTTCTTTCGAATGTGTCATCCGACGTCAATTTCAAAACAACCAACGGAATGTTTTGCAATAAATTAGCTGCCTCCTCTGAAGAGATATCTTATACATAAAGAATATTATAGTTTTCGTTTTCTACGCAGATACATATTTATATTTTCATGATGATGATGATGATGGTGATCCCACAACAGCCAATTTATATTAGCTGTCCAGGGCGGTTTACTTAAGGAGGCGGCAAGTTATTTCAGAATTCTTCAATATGGAGACAGAATTCAAATTCAAAGAAATGCTCATCTCAAAGAAATTGACGTAATTTTTTCAAAATGTTGAAACATATTTTTTTAAGTTAATATATTAATAAATATGAAATTAAATTAAAGTAAAATCCTTTAAAGAATGACAAATTACAAAATACCAAAAACCTCATTTGTTAAAAAAAAAACTAGAACCTGAAAGATGAAAGCGGTAGTTTTTTAATGAAATTTTATTTCTAACAGGAATGAGAATCAACAAGAACGAATAATTACAAGTTCTCTTAGAAAATGTTTTAACCATTTCTACTACACATCTATTACTTAATCATAACACAAACATTTTTACGAAACTGGTAGTCATCTACTCCCCTCTCCCTATTTTCTCTTTTAAAAAAATCTGTTTGTTTTAGTTCTTTCATTTGGAATAAGAAGGTTAAGGAAAAATTGTCAACTTCAAAATCAGTGGTGTCCTATAACGATATCGTGTCCGCCATTGTATACTCTTTAGAAAAATATAGACAGCCATCTTCGAAACAATATCATTAAATAGGTTTTGTTTTACATGAACATTTCGAATGATAGATTAAACCGTGTGTCCGAGAAGAAAACAAAGTTCCTTAAAATGATTTTTTCTCTCGAAATATGCATGCAAATTATCTTGATGGTTTTTGCTGTCTCCGTCTTAAGGGTAAATGCTCTTGACAGTTTGAACGTTTAAAACAACTATTCAGATTTTAAAGCCTAATATGAGTCGAAATATATCGATTTAAATGGTCAAAATGGTTGGTGAGATACGCCATTTTGCTATGTTGAAAACACTAACGACATTAAGTGCAAAATTGTTTCCATAATAGAAGAAAAAATGTCTCATGTTAAAATATCTTACAATCTATTTTAATTAAAACGATCATCTTGTTAAAAACATGAATAACGATATTTGTCATATCAAAATGGTAACGAGCATTCCCGTTGAATAACAATGAAGATAACTTTAAAACAGCATGAAAATTTATATTTAATTTAAATGACAGTCTTGTCAAAATAACATGATGGTTTCTGTTAAAACAATTCATGGAAGCTCATAAGAAGAAAATTATTTGTATCGAATCCAAATCGTTACTTTTACTTTAAATAGTATGAAGGATCCTATAGAATTACAATGTTCCTCATGTTAAATTAACATGCTATTTCCCGACATCTTGATGAACATTTTTACACACATATACTTAGGGTAGTTACAAGGAGATTTTGCCCTTTTTGAAAACTCAAAATTGAATTGAAGCTTTTTTTAGTTTTGGGCCATGTTTTTAACATTCCATGCAAAATATTAGAATCAAGCATCTCAATTTTTACTTTTTTCTGCTCAGGTTCAGGTACAACTTAAAATAGTTCATTTTTTTTTTTCAAAAATCCAATTTTTTTCAAAAATCAAATTTTTTTCAAAAATCCAATTTTTTTTTTCAAAAATCCAAATTTTTTCAAAAATCCAATTTTTTTCCAAAAATCCATTTTTTTTTAAATCCATTTTTTTTAAATCCATTTTTTTTTTTTTTTTTTCAAAAATTCAATTTTTTCAAAAATCCGTTTTTTTTTTTTCAAAAAATCCATTTTTTTTTTTTTCAAAAAATCCATTTTTTTTTTTAAAAATCCAATTTTTTTTCAAAAATCCAATTTTTTTTTCAAAAATCCAATTTTTTTTAAAGTTGATAAATAAATAACCACTAGTCATTCGTCAAAAAGAAAAAATCATATCTTTCATAAAAATACACATTAGGTGCGTTTTATTATTCACAAATCTATCTGGATCATCCCTTGAAAATAAAACGATACGGATCTTAGTGACAGCAGTTTTATAAGCCCGTCTCTTTTTATCCTTAGGTTTTTAATTTTAAATTATTTCTTGTCTTTTTTCTTTACACAATAGCTTACACTACCTTATCATAAAAGCCATCTACTCGCCAGTGTAATAACTAATTTTTGGATCTTTGAAATAGATCCCGATAGAAAACAGGGCCCGTATTCCGAATTACGATTATCGTTTAAAATCCCTCGTTATCGTTAAGTTGCGATTACGTTTTACGATACTCGTTTTTTTAAAACGATAATCGTTGTCTCTTACGACTGCTTTTGGCACTCGTATTTCATTGTTTTGACATATGTACTATTTTTGACAGAAATATTGAAAGAATGAAGTTGGATGCGCTTAAAAAAATTGATTTTTTTTTTATTTTATCAGGCAATATTTTGATGCATCCATTATCGTAAACCATAATCGGTCCATGTGTTGACTATCGTTTTCTAGGGTATCGTTTTTTTGCCTTTCGTTTCGTAATCTGTAATACGGGCCCAGGATCCCAAATTGTTTTTGCAATACTTGTTAAAACTTAATCCAGATCCGGATCCAGACAGATTTGGGAATAATAAAACGCACCTATTGTATCCCAATTGGGTAAATCGAAATATCGATTAATGTAAGTATTTGAAAATTCATGTTTTTGCACATACTTATAATGTCCATACGTATTTGAAAAACTGTCTTTCGAAAAAGTGGTTTTTATTGCAGCTTTTAGCGGCCTAGAATTAATCTAGAAAATATCTTATCTTTAATACTAAAAAACTGTCAAAACATTGTATTCTTAAAAGTCTGCCTTTTCGAAATATATTCACTGTACTCTGGTGCGTCTCGAATACAAAACACACTTTTCAAACTTATGCACGGTTCAGCCGCACGTACTTGTTTTTGAGGTTCAAAGGCACGGTGTACCCAAGGATCAAAAATATAAGGTAATACATTTATTGGCATAGTACAATGTTGTAGTGTAATTCTCGAGCTTCAGGGAATGTCATTTAGCTTGCACTTGAGCCTTTGTAGTACCCTACCCCTTGGCATAATTGTTAGTGCATTGCACTGTTATGCAGATAGTCTTAGGTTCGATTCTCAGCCGCTGCAAAAAAGTTTTACGGGGTTGTACTACTTCTTGCGAGGAATTGACAAATCCTCCAAGAGTACCTCGTGCCATGAAAACTGCTGCTCATAAGCCGTTCGAAATCGGAAAAAAATTGTAGGTCCCTTCCATTTCCAAGCACAGAAATCGCTGAGAGTTGAAAGACACTAGGCTTAGGCTCTCTCCGAGCCGTCATGGCCTCTAATTTAATAATAATTGTCTTACCCCTGAGCCCAACTTCGGACGTACAGTTGAGTTCAGAGATATTTTCTTTAGCCGCACTACACGAATGCGGAATGCTCAACCCGGCTCAATATTTTTCTGTCATTGCGATGTTCATAAATTCAAAACCAATTTGCATCATGACCTCCTTTTAAATCCGCTTCAACTTTCCTAAAATCTCGCACCGTGCTCAATCATTTTAAGGGTATTCATAATCCCTTTAGTATTGCAAAGTACTATCGCATTGTTATGTGAATGAAAGTGTTGAAAATAGTACAAAAGTACTAAAGACTGAATTCCTTCTCGAATTTTTGCTTTATAGAGTAGATTCTATGTCATAAGATCTTGGAATGCAGTATTATCTGAAAAGTTGCACTTTTTTTAAAATTTTATGAGCCATTGAGAAAGTATTCAAGAATAAAACGATTTTTCTTAAAACTGTCAGAGTCTAAGATAAAAAAAAAGATATGTACAAAGTTAAATCAAAATCGTTAAAATCGTTTTCAAGAAATTAACAAACAAAAAATTGTTGAATTAGAACAAGAATTTCGCATCAAAAGAGTAACTTAAAAATCGTCTGTTCCAAACTGTAAGTAAATCAATTCCCTAGTTTAGGCCCTAATTCAATGAACTGTGAACGTACAAAAAAATAGGGCGGCAGGTTCACAAATGCGCTCCTTATGATGAAGATGATTTTGATGATGACATGAGAACAAAAAACAACTACTTCAGTTTTAAATAAATTTATAAGCAAACGAAGAAACATATGCAGCCATCGCCAACGTTTTCAAATGCTCCACTGAATTTTGTAATAAAGCGAATTATAATGATGTGGGTGGCATGTGGCAAGCCAGAGACACAATTATTTGTTGCATGTTGTCATTTCAGGGAATAGTTGACCCTTTTAACAAAGACATTTCTGTGTCCATAACCTAATGGCAAAAAATGTGGTTTTCAAACTTCCCAGGGATTGAAAAGAAGGGAAAGGAACTTCTTGAACTATCGACAGGTAGTTGAGTTGGCCTGATCATAATGAATACAAAAGAAAAAAAACTTCGTCTCGTCGTCGTCGTCGTCATCGTCATCTTAGGTGCAGTCTTTTATGTACTTTCAAGTGACTTTTCAAAAGCAATTAGTTTCTGAGCTAAGAAAACGACTTTAGTTGCACTTTGCTTGGTAGAACGAACTCTACTCAGTTTTTCACAAAACTTAAGAAAACTGTTGAAAACCTCGGAAAAGTACTATACAAAGAATGAAAAAAAAACACCATCTCCCTTATAAAATATTTCTGCTACACATCGCTCCTCGAAACTATGTTCCGCTTCGTTGATCTCGAAATAATGCAGAAATATATTTCCAAGACTGTGAATACAAATATGTTGTCGTGTATGGGATTGGGGGGTATTTAACCCACCTGCTATCTTGCTTTGTTGAGATTGAAATTTCAAAAAAAAAACAAATTTCTTTGTCTGTTTTTTTCGAAAATTCGAGAAGACAAAAGGGAATATTTACCTTTTTTTATTATTTTTTTTTTCTCTTTTCCGTTCTCGGCTCTTGAGTGAAGGGCTATACAAAACACCTTTTGACAGGGAATATCCTTTAAAATATTAATTTATGAATTTGAAGCAGTTTGTAGATAAAGTTTCTCTTTGGAAGGGAATCGAATTTTATTCAATTATGATTTTAAATCGATTTTACAAGAAAACTGAAGCCCTTATCTTATGGCCAAGGGGAAGTCGGATAGAAGGGAAACTATGACAACAACAAAGTGAATTGTCTGGTTGGAGGAAGACAATCTCTCTTTCTCCGATAAGTTTTGGCAGGCTAATTGGATTCTAAGTCAATGAAAACAAGCGGATATTAGCTAGAAGGAAGGGGATGTTTTGTTATAATTTATAAAGTTAAGCTTTCTCACAAAGAAGACAAATTTTGTGTTTATTATGAAGGATATGAACTTCGGAATATTCGGGATTTATTTTGATTGATTTGAAAACTTCGGACTTTGTTTATGAATTTTGATTTTCGACAAAAAGAAGCTTAAGTTGGAAATTAAAAATTAGTTTAGTACAGGGTCATCCAATCCGAGTGTGATTTGAAATTTCGCGTCATTCTTTAACTGTCATTGCGATGACGTTTGCATGAGTCTAGAAAGCTATTAATTATACATATATGGATAAAAAACCCGCATAACTTGTCGATTGTATCCTGGCAATGAATGAACAAGATCATGAGTATTAACACAAATTATCTGGTTATGGAACCAAATATGACTTTCGCATGTGGGGATCCGAATACCCAAGAGTAAAAGTACAGGGTTGGCCATCTAGTGGTATTTGCTTTCAGCGATTAACAAGCTATCAAATCTTGAAATCCATCATCATTCCTTTAAATTCTTCGATTTTATTATTTAAAAAATAAAACATTTCCTAAACTAATCGACTCTGATCCAAATCTAATATGTACATTACATTCTTCAGCAAATTGTGCGGTAAACTTCGATCAACAAAAAAAAAGAAAGAAACATTCCATACAAACCTGTCAAAACTTTTCACTCTTTTCCTACATTCGCCCCCTCCCTCACCATAAAGTATAAACGTCCCTTTGAACCGTTCATTCAACCCTATAAAACTTCACATGCGCCACCTGAAATCTTAAATCAGCCTTGAGTAAAGTTTATACCTAGACCTTACCACTCTGCACACACGTTCGCCTACATCAATCCATCATGTTTGTACTTTATAAGTTTTTAGTTCCGCTCTTTATCCTATCTAGAATATAATTTATATTTTGAGAAGAAAACTCTTTTTTAGACAAAAAAAACCCATTTAATATGACCTGTCAAAACTTTATAACACACGTATCGTATCTGAAAAAATGTCAGGGCAAAGCTTTTTCAACTTTCTTTTGACATTTTGGCAGGGTAAAGAAAAATGAACTTTCAACTACAGATGTTGTTGTTGTTGTATATTTTTTAATGATAAAAAGAGGGTCCATCCCAAATATGGACAACTTGTTGCCCTAAATAAAAGTCTATTGATATCGATAGCTGAAATTTGTTACAACCTTCAACCCAATTATTCTTACAACTTCCATATTCTGATGCGGACTGAGGGTAAGGCTAATGTAGGCCCATGGAAAATAATTATTGGATGTTGAACTAGCCTGGTCTTTCAGACTTTTTTTTTAAACTCTGTGTCTACTCGTATATAAGTTTGAGTTTTATTGAAATTTACTATCGAGTATTGACTAACAACTACTGGAGTAGGAGTTCGATTTTGATTCATATCATTTTGTTAGAAGTTCTAATAATTAAGGTGATTAACAAATTCTTGGTATACAATTTTTGTGTTGTTCTTAATCGTTATATTTTCTCAAAAATACCACTGACTTTCTTAAAGGGCTTCCGACCTGTAAACGGTCCTAAAATCACGGCAGTTGTCCATCCTCATCGATCCCGAGAACTCTGCTTCTAATCATCTGAGATTGTAAGGTGTTTGGGCATCCTTGTGTCTTCGAACCTGAGAGCTGAGTTCCGAAGACCCACGCTTAGCTTGAGCATAGCTATTTGTGGACTCCCTTGAATCCTTCAACATTTTGGTTTTGCTCATTGAATTCGCAGTTGTATCTTCTGTATTAGCCTTCGTCGCACATGGGACTAAATCCGTCGAAGATTTTTCTTTCAAAAGAACTCATTATCAACAATCTGCTTAATGGCCAGCACAGGGCGGGCGTCATAAAGCAGGAGTATGAGGATTCACCTTTGCCTTTAACATGAAGAGTTAATTTATTTCGCCAATCTTACTTACTTACTTTAGATGGCGCTCAAAGTCGAAGGTGGACTACGGCCTCAACCAACAAGCCCCTCCAGCTAGCTCGGTCCCTAGCTAGCTGCCTCCACTTACGCACTCCAAGTTGGTTGAGGTCGCTCTCCACTTGTGCGCGTTACCTGAGGTGGGGTCTTCCTCTGCTGCGCAGACCATCAGAGGTGGATTCGAAGATTCGACGGGCTGGTGCGTCAGTGTCCATACGCTTCACGTGTCCAAGCCATCGCAGCCGTTGTATTTTCAGCTTCTTGACTAAGTCAACGTCGCTGTAAAGCCCGTACAGCTCGTTGTTGAACCTTCTCTTCCATACTCCATCGATACAGATTGGACCAAAGATCAAACGAAGAACTTTTCTTTCAAAGCACCCAAGCAGATTTTCATTGGTTTTAGACAGTGTCCATGCTTCTGCCCTATACAGCAGGACCGGGATGATGAGGGTCTTATACAAGGTTCTTTGAGATAGGGGTTTATTACTCAAATGCCTTCTTAGCCCGAAGAAATAGCGGTTGGCAAGGGTAATTCTTCGCTTGATCTCTGCACTGATTTCGTTTTGCGATGTTATAGTGGAGCCCAGGTAGACAAAGTCTTTGACGACTTCGAAGTTATACCTATCCATCGTGAAGTTTTGCCCGAGTGGACGATGTTGAGATTCCTTTCTCGATGATAGCATATACTTCGTCATGTCCTCATTAACAGCCAAACCCATTTTCGCCGCCTCCAGTTCAATACTTGCAAACGCGCGGGTAACAGCTCGCTTCGTCCTTCCAATGATATCAATATCATCCGCATAAGCAAGCAGTTGAACTGACTTTTGAAAAATTGTACCTCTATTGTTGACGTTTGAGTTTCGTACAATTACTTTAAGAGCGTCGCAACCTGCATGCACCTTTCTCGACATCAAAGGAATCGGTGGTGTTCTTACCGACCCTGATGGAGCAGCGAGATTTCTTCATCGTCATCCGGACGAGCTTGGCCGGTATTCCGAGATGAGACATCGCTCTATATAGTTGTTCTCTGTCCACGCTATCATACGCGACTTTGAAATCGATAAAAAGGTGGTGTGTATCGATTTGGAACTCCTGGGTTTTTTCCAAAATCTGTCGAAGTATGAACATCTGATCCAGGGTAGATTTGCCGGGCCTAAAACCACACTGATAGGGGCCGATCAGCTGGTTGACAAACGGTTTTAGGCGCTCACACAGTATAGATGACAGGATTTTGTATGCGACGTTGAGGAGACTTATACCTCTGTATTTGGCACACGTCAGAGCATCTCCTTTCTTGTGGATGGGGCACACTATTCCGAGGTTCCATTCATTGAGCATACTTTTATCCGACCAAATTTTTGAGATGAGTTGGTGCATGCTTCCTACCAATTCATTCCCACCTGCTTTGAATAGCCAATCTCGCCAATCCCAATGATTTAATCCTTCGTCGGATCTCTACTACACGCAGGAAAATGAAATCTTACCAAAAGCATTTTTCTGTGGGTTAAAAAATTTTAGTTTCGGGTAAAAAGTTCGTAGTGTATGTTGCTAAAAGTAACGTAATTGACTCGGTTAAATCCAATTGTTTAAAATATACAACTAAGAATGTTAGTTTAGTCTAAAAACTAAGTTGTATTAATCATACAGTCTAATCTATAAGTAACAAATTTCAAGATTTTTTAATTTAACCGAGTAATGTGTTGAAAAGAAATAACTACACTTAATTAATTTAACACATTTCTTTTTTAACATTAAGCAATCTTCTTGGTTTAATTTAATAAATGGTTGTGTTGTTTAAAATAAATGAGTATCTATAGGGTAAAACAATTAACCAGATTTATTTACTCTTACTAAGTAAATGGGTTAAAATTTTAAAATTAACCAATCTTCTCGTTTGATTTAACCGAATTGTGATTGTAAAATATCACCCAAATCCTTATTTAAACTGACTAAATACTCGTATTGTAATTGCACTCCAATCTGCAAAAGAATCATTCAGATTTATTTAATAAATTAACCGAACTCACTCATGTAATTTTAACCGGGTAAGTCGGTAACCGGTAAGAGTCGCAATTGTAAACCGATAATTTTTCTGCATATAAGATGTTGTTCATGGAGTTTACGTTTACCAGAACATAGATGAAATCCTTAATTACCTTGAAGCTGCTTCTATAAATAGTGACGGTTTGTCGAAGACAGCGGCCAGATGCTAGTTTGAGCATTGCGCGGTGTTTTTTCCAATATCAAACGACGCAACTGGGTTAATTTTCTCAGGAATCTTAGTTCAACCATCGGCGTGTAGAGCTCCTGTCAATGGAAATGCTATCATATGGCTTTCAAGTCGCTGAAAGGACGGTGAGAAGATTTTGGTCGATCCGCGCCCGATGGGAAGGCACTCTGGTACTTGCCGAATTAAATATTGCAGGTCCTCTTAAAACGCACTTAGCACACACAGTATGTAGGGTTAGATCTTCTATGCAACGTTTAGTAGAAACATGACTCGATAGTTCTTGCAAGCCATAGGATCTCCTTTTGATGTACATAGATGGGGCATATGGCGAGCTGATAGTCCTGTCATCGGGAATGCTTCCTTCCACCAATACTTTCTTGATGATTTGATGCATCCATATAGAAAAGTCATTTCAGATTTTGTCCTCTCTTTGATGTCGAAATTTCAACTTGATAGTGTTCAGCTTCTTAATAATAGTCAAAAGCTTTCAGTACTTGTTGCTTATTGTCTTAAATAAACAAAATATAAATTTTGGCCTAAATTGAGACCTTAAATAAATGGCCCAAAACCCTTACTTATTATGCTCTTCTGTTTGTTCAGTACTGCTTACTCTCTCCTTAAGAAAAGAAAACAGTAATTTCAAGGCGGAATGTAAGAAGAAAACCATTAATTAGGGCATTCAAAGTGTGGTCCGTGTCTCCGCCATTGTTATGGCCCTTTGCATTGAAATTGGAACAAATTTATTTACTAAATAATTAATTGAGTAGACTGTACAATGACTTTGAACTGAAATAATGTTTCTTTTTTTTTTCTTCTTTAAGGGTGAGTTCGTGCTGTTGGTTTTCTTTTGTTATTTTTTAGGGTGTTTTGTAGTGGTTGGAGAACTAAGGAAGTTACAAGTATTTCGGAGGAAGTTGGCATGTGAGCTCGTATTTAGTACAATGCCAGGTGGAATCGATTTGTTTTCTTTCTTGACATTTCTTAAAGTTGGCTAAACAATTTAAGGTAAACACCGACAAAAGAAATAAAAATGTTTAAATTCAATTTGCCCGCATAAGAACCCAAGGGGATGGATGTGTTCTTCTTTCTTTTTGTCAGCTTGTATTGAGAAGTAAAAACATTGTCGGTGTTGTTTTTCACTTTCGTTCATCATATTATTATTTTGGAGAATGATGATGGGAAGTTTTTTTTTGATGTGATATTTTAAATAAACTTTTTTTTTTGTTCCTCTCTAAAAGCATGTATAGCATAGCATGTATGGGGAGGAATATTTTACGATGGAATTTAATTATTCAAATATGCGACTATGTTGGTTGTAAAGCATTAATAATAAAATTTTATGACAAGAATTTGATACACATAAAAAAAAAACTAAAGAATACTTCAATATTAACATTTTTAGTGAATTTAATTATAAAATACTTTAAACTCTACTTTGCTTCCGGTATTAGCACCGGTAGGTCTGGAAGACCATGAAGTTGTGAATTTGTGACTCTTTTACTCGACCGAGTAGAGTTTTGGAAATCAATGTTGATTTTGTCCAGATTAGAATTAATTTTTCAGGCATTTTAAAGTGGAGCATGGTGTATCTACGCCCTATACGTTCTTGAGGTCAAAGTTTTTGAATTCAAGACTCACTCACTGCCAGTTTAATGTCGGGTCCTTTAATATTCCAACATTGTTTTCACAAAAGAATCAATCGCCCAAGGAACTCCTCTCTCGAATACTTGAAGAAATTGATAAAAAGTTTTTGATAAGGTACATGCTGTCAAGTCATAGAACAGGCTCGTAAATTAACCCATATCCCATATAGGTCTTAGTATTGTCTTCGGGTTAAAGAAAAACTGGAAGGCTTGAATGAAAATCTAACAATATTGAAACTATGTATGTCCAAAGAAATTGAAACGAACGCAACTTCTGTCACATTTGTCTGTCTGTACATCAAAGTGTACATATTGCTATAACCCGAATTGGTGGACGGTTTTACTTGAAGTTTGATACCGACGACGGGTAGCTGTCATCAATAACAGCTCTAAAGATTTTGATTAAATTTCGAACATCAAATCTTCTTCGAATATTTATGAAGCGACAGATGTTGGGTTTTGGGTTAAGTCGGAAATTGCAAATAAAGTTGGTAGGCACCTTAGGTATTTATTAAATGTCATCCCTAGTTTTATTCCAATTTGGTACTTAAGTACCTCTAGAATTTAACAACAAAAAATCATTTTTATTGAGACAAATTAATGTTTCAGTATTTACACTTTGTTCTCACTTTTTGTTTATAATTTGCTAACCCAAAGGGTTTGAGCCATTGAAAAGCTACATTCGAGTAGTACGGCTGAGGAAAGAATATCTATTTTTGATGACAGGTCTGAAGTTATGACTAAGGATAAACTGATAATTGTAAATAGCTAGACGAGTATTAAGGACACAGTATATCAATGCTAAAATACTATACCTTCATGGCTAGCCAAATTATGACCTTTATAGCCAAACCACAATCTCGCGTTTGGTCGGTCGGGCTTTGACATTTTGAATAAAAACAATAGACTCTTATGAGGCAATCTGAAATGTTACCTCCGGCGTTGCGACCGCTTTATATCGTAATATCGTAAACGTCAGACCAACACCAGGCCAAAGCAAAAGTAGATCTATTTTCTATTCGGTCGGGCGTTTGACAGTTTGACAGTATAGAAATCTTCCGCAATCTGCTTCCAATTTTCCTCTGATGGTGGAGGCAGATAAAGAGGACTAAGGAATTTCCACAAAACATCAGCCGTTTCATAAATTATCTCTCCCACAGTTGAATAGCCCATTCTGAATATCCAAGCCAAGACTTGTCTGGGAACTCCTTGCGAAAAATATCTTTAAAAAAATCAATTTTTATTGCAAACAAAAATAATTTCAGTGGCAGATAGTACTTACATAAGGGTGAGAAATAATCTACACCTAGGAGAAATTGGTTTTCTCCAAGAATGCTTTTCTAGTTCTGGCTCGATAAAAGTTCTCAACAAATCGAATGTCGCCGGTTTCATTCGGGTTATTTTAAAAAAATGTTCTGGATCATGCTTTTACATTGCATCATAATTAAGAGCAAAGAATCCATCAGTGTCTCTGCTTAAATTGAGCTCCCGAACCCATCGCTGCCTTTCTACTCTTTTTTCGTCGTTTTTAAATGCCTCATACCCAGCATAGCTCACAACACCGAACAAGGAAAAGTCAAGGAGGTCATCAAGATCATCCATATCGGCCATATTTTTTTTTTTTTTTTTTATAATCTACACGCGCTCAAGGGATTATGATTACCCTTTAAATGTTTGAACACAGCGCGTTTAAGAAAATAGCTTTACAAATGGACTATTTTAAATGCCCAAAATTTAAAATACGCAATTAATAAACAGTAACAAAATTCATTGGAATATAACAATTAAGTAGGTCAAAGATGTCATGGAAATGTCAGTCAACGCTCGAGGTTTGAAGCTAAATTTCGTTTTACAAATGCTACGGTCGCGCTTTTTGAAACACAAAATCGTATATACGATCAAACACCCATTTAACGCCGGACCGACGAACGCGAGATTGTGATTTGGCCATTAACCGCAAAAGCAAGTTCATATAATTCAGCCACGCGTACGAGGTCGGTCCGATAAATACTTTGTTTACAGAATAAAAACAAAATTTTTGGAAAAGTTGCGATCTATTTCTCAACAAAGGATCCTTTTAGCTCATACACTTGATCCAGCGATGCTCCAACTTCTTTAACCCATTCGAAAAATAGGTTTTCTCGAGGTCTGCAAAGTATACCTCCTTGGCGGCGATGACCTCCTCGACTCAAATTTCTGCCCGGCGAATGATTTTTTCAAGTTTGCAAACAGAAAAAAAGTCTTGAGAATACAGTGGAAGGAACAGCAGTTCGTAGTGCAATTCCACCAATTTTGACACTGCTCTGAAGTGGTCTCACGGTTGCGCTTGTTGTCCGGAGTGAGCAAGCGCCGCACCCATCGCGCCGACAGCTTTCTTATGTCCAAAATTTCATGGACGATATGACGCACGCGGTCTTTTAAGATGCGTAATGCACCTTCAATCGGGCGCGCGTTCTGCCAATACGAGATCGTGGATTTTCGACACATTATCCTCCGTGGTAGCCTGGGCGGGGCTTATCAAAAAACGATGTACGACCACGTTGAAACTTGTGATATCAATTTTTGACGATCGCCATCGAAGGACAAGAGTGACAGTAAACAGCTTCCAAGCGCTCTTTGATTTCGCTGCGCGATTTCCCTTCCAAAAACAAGAATCGAATCACCGACTGATATTGCTATTTTTCCATTTTTCTTAAATCCGCGGACAAACTGGCTTCCACAGGTGGTCAAAACAAAACTACGAGTCCGATTCGGCAAAAACTTGACAGTAGCCGCCTAAGAGAATGTACTAAACGATAGTAAATCTCTCTTGCGATACTGACACCATCGGGCGGTGAGACTAAGTACTTATCGTACTGCCCTCGTACATATTATTTCGGGTTGGGTGCGATATCCCGCTTTTTATAATCCCGTTTTTTATAATCCTGTTTCTTATAATGCCGCTTTTTTAAAATCCCGTTTTTATAATCCCGCTTTTTAAAACCCCGTCTCTTATAATCCCGTTTTTTTTTAATTCCCTTTCTTATTACGACGTGTAAGCAGTGATTTTGAACAAGCGGGATTTTAGAAGACGGGATTTTAAAAAAGCAGTATTTTGGCAGACGGGATTTTAAAACTTTTTTTTTCGGCATTTTTGAAAAGCAAGATTTGAAAAAGCGGGATTACGATACGTTCCTTATTATTTCTCCTACTTTTATCTTAGTCAAGGACGAGCGTGACTGGATTATAGTGGGACCATGACCATTAACCTTGTTCAGTAGATTGATGACTCTGGCGAATTTGAAGAACTTTTAGCTGTTTTGTTTGCGTCCTCTTGGTAACGTCGTATGGAAAGAAATATTGATCCGAGTAAAGCATTCCACATTCTTGTAGTTTGGCTAATGAATGAATCTTCGAACTTGACAGCACGTCCAAAGTAAGACTCAAGGGAAAATTTTAGGTATTTCCTGAAGCATGCATATTAAGGTTGAATTGTTTAGGGGGATGAATGCAACTGGCTTTTTCACTGTGCTTCCACTTCAGCGACAGTCAATTGCATGTTTTTGGTGATAAATAAGATCTTCCTTTAGTGCTGTCACCGTGATTAGGGCTGTCATATCAAATATTGTTCGATATTTTATCATCGAGACTTTCCGCTGTTTGGAAGTGAGTTCCTGGCGCCAGACAAATGTCTTTAATTAAGCAACACGCGGTGTTCAATTCTATTTCTTTTTAACGACTGCTATCATAAACAAACGAAATGTGTCTCTTAACAAATTCAACTATTAACCATGGTACCGCATTGCATCTTTTCTTCAATTACAAATTCAAAACTTATTCCACTTTGCGCGACTCGCAAATCAAATGTTTTCTACTCAATTACTTACCAAAAAAAGAATTTGCTTACCCACGGAATGGAAAAACTTTACCAATTAAACTTACAAAATCCCATCATCACACCCCCTTAATTACCTTGCTGCATGCATAGTCTAAAGCCTTAAACTTACTTTATTTAGGAAGTCAACAACGACAACTCCCTCAACATTTTCACATTTATTTATTCGGTTCTTGTGAGTGCGTTTAGCAGCAAGGCCAAGTAGCTAGTCCTGTCAATTTACTTTTACACAAGAGAAAATCTAATTACTTCCAAGCCGTGGATCCATAATAATAAGGTAAATAATGCAGTATATTTTAACCCCCCGTCCGACAGACAACTTAATGGAATGCGGTACCGGGTACACAATAAAGCTTTTTTTTTTTTTCTTCAAATGACTGGTGTGTGTAATGTACCTATACGTAGGGTATTTCTACTAGGACGTTCTAATGTAATCTCCATCTCGGTTTGTGTGGCAAGAGTTAATCGCTGTTTTCCTGGATGAAGTCATAATCTTTCATAGTGACTCAGCAGCATCTAGAGCCTTCTGTGGTTCCTTTTATATTTTTTTTCCGTGATTGTGATTAAAATCTCCGCAAAGTCAACATAAACAGATTCCCCACTAGGCAGGCACTTCCATCGCTTAAAGGAAAAAGAAAAACGGCTTCAAAATGAAACAAAATCAAACAAGAAAAACGTCTAGAGATACCGGTGATGAGACAGAAGTGCCTTATGGCATTAATTCCAGACCATGAGCTCGTTCGAGTGTGCATGTGCAATAGAATGTTTTTTAGATGTGCTGAATCCTCGTGGAAGATATCTTTATCCCGCATATGATGTGGCTCCAAAGAAGTGGCAATGCAGATGCTTGTATAGAAGAAGTGTAGAGGTCAGTGATTCAGAGGGTATTCCCAATGAAACTATATTTATTCATCAGGACCCTGTAAAATATAGTGGAGATGGTGCTTCAAGTTGATATTGATATGGTCAATTTAAAAATAAATCTTAATTTCTTGAATTCTGCCGTTTTCCCCCATTTCACCCTAAAAACAGGAACTTTAGACCACACCATCCTCTATGAATATGAAAGAAATTTTTGTCATACCCCATTTCACTCTATAAATTTCTCAATTTGAGAACAAATTACATCGTAAACCATCCTTTTAGTATAGACTTCCAACCTCAAAAAGAGTACTAAAAATCAAACCTGTAATTTGTAGGATTATCCCTTACAAAAAAAAAAAATAAAACCTGACCACCATTTAAGCCTTGAACCGCATGACCAAATTGGAGCTATCCAGTCTTGCATACCTGTTTTAATGAATTTCAATCTTAAAGAGACTAGTCCTGGCAGACGATTCTTCCACTTGAAAACACCTCCGTTTGCATCTCGATGTACTTTTAAAAACTCAACTTAA
The DNA here is from genome assembly GCA_963931855.1 of Philhelius festivus. NCBI lineage: Eukaryota > Metazoa > Arthropoda > Insecta > Diptera > Syrphidae > Philhelius > Philhelius festivus. The sequence goes on along the minus strand of OZ007557.1, from coordinate 13,736,628 downwards.
CAAATTGATATAGTTAGAAGTAATTTCAAAGCAACAGCATGGTGGTCGTTGTGCGCAAAAGCATCATCCAATTATATCCGTCTGTCTCTATAGAAATGAAGTTCCATTAGTTTCTGCCACATCCACTACTCCTGTTGCAATTTGCATTGCAGACTTTCTTCTTTTGCCTTCATATTTTTATTTGTGTATATTCCGTCCTTTAAGCTTTAATTTGTTTTTTTTTTTTCTTTTTTTTTTTTTAAGAAATAAAATGAAAATTTAATGCAAAAATAATCCCACCATGAATGTTTTTTTCTTCCATCGGGATTCCATCTGGCCTTGAATCTTCTCCCTTTTTCCCAAAGAGATAATAAAAGGTTCGCTAAAACGAAATAAATTGGGACTCAAGAGGCAAATATGATGTGTATGTGTGGGTTGTTCATAGAATTTCATATCCATGAAGTATAGGCTTTGTAGTTTATTCCGTGGAGAGATACGATTATGAGCTAATCACATTTACTTGAACTTCAAGGTGAAAGTTTAAACAAAAAACAACAAACGAGATTATGAGTCAAGGGAGTGTGGGCTTTTAAATAAAATATCTGTGGTCATCAAAGGGCCCCAAAGAGATATGAGTAGAAAAGTTTGTTTTGCCTTCTTAATTTGAATTTTTTTTTTTGTAACGAGTTTTGAAAATTTCGAAAGAGGAAGGTGTGGGACTAAAAGTTATTTTATTTTATTCTAAAAAAAAAAATATGTGGGAAGATAGATATATGTACATATATTTTAATGTTTTGAATAATATCTGGTAATATTTTGATATCTATACTCTTCATTAAATCAACCCAAGTCGTCTTAACTTCAAATACAAGTCGACTAGAGATCTTGAAATCAGTCGCATGTCTAGGAAACAAAATTTGTGAGGTTAAAGATGTTAAAACAAAATATTTCAAATGCTCGCACGTGGAATAATAATGATAATTTGGTTTAAACTAGCTTTTTTATATGTCCAAGTCTTGGATCTTTCAAATTCAACTAGGAATGAACGTGACCAGATTTCTTTTTATTTAATTAAAAACATAGTAAATTCCTTTAAATAAAATTTGACAAAATATTGGTTGTTGTAGAATAGAGTAAACGTTCAGCCACATCTCCTTTCTCTCCCCCTCCCTAATTTTATCCATCGCTTGTCTCAATAAACCCTTGAGCGCGAGTTAATTGTAAAAAAATCAACCTACCATTTTGTCGCCTCTTAGGCAAATCACACATTAAAATTTATGTTCTACTTTTAAAGCACTTTTAATGGTCAAAAACACCTAAGGGCAATCAACGTACACGAAGATAAAATCAAACGGGCCTAATGACACGAAGCAAACATTTCTAAAGAAATCAAGCTCAAAGGTCTTTTTTTTTCCTTAATAAATTGGTTCTCAGAGATAGATTTTATGGTTTCAAGCTTTGTTAATCTATAGATATAATAACTTTTAAGGTTTTCGCCTTGAAAAAATGAAACCTGAAAAATGTATATATTTATTGGCATAACTGTCACAAAATGTAATAAGTTGGTATAGTACGGTTTTTGTATGTTCAGTACATCGATAATGGTGAATAAAAAAAGCTGAAGCTTAAATTAAACATGGATTTTTAAGTAAAAGCAAGATTTTAAGTGAGTAAAAATAAGCTTAATCTAGCTAGTTAAAGAAGATCTCTAGTATAGCTATTTTAAAATAGCCGACGCTAAATTCGTTTAGTTTTAGCTTGGTTGCCCAGCCTAAGCTTCAATTTATGTGAATAAAAATAGCTTAAACTAGAATATTATAGTTAAAGCTACAAAAATTTCAAGATTTTTTCGACCTGTCTAGAGAGCTTTGGATAGGTCTTATTTTCAGTATTCTCTTTAGTTATAGTGCTAACATGGCCGAGTTTATAGGCGTAAAAAAGCCAAAATTTTATATGATACGGTTGGAAGTTAGTAGTGAGGATTTTTCATATTTTTTTTTGATTTTCAAAAGAAAATATGAAGTGATTACTTTTTAGAAGACTCAACGGAGCGTAGAGGAGGTGGAATGATTTTCTGAGCAAAGAATGCAGAGTTTTTTGAGATATCTAAGTAAACCTAAATTTTAGTACGGTGTAGGACAAGATTTTAGAGTTGAACGCTCTACTGTATGTAAGACTGTTAAGCACTTGGCCAACGAACGTACAGACGCAGAGACTGACGGACGATATGATAAAAACATTTTTTACCCGAAACCAATACTTGCCCTATAGAACAGATTACAGATTTTGGCAAAAAAAAATCCAAAACAACCTTCCTTTCGGTCATACATGACTAGTTCTAGCTGAAGCTACCTAGTCGAAACATGTGACTAAAAAACGAACAGCTTAAATTACAAATCTTAATCTAGAATTTTCTGGCACAAGCTATTTAGCGTTATCATTTTCTTATTCACATAAAACAAGGCTTAAGCTAGAACTGTCTAGCTTTAGCTTTCACCAAAAAAAAAAGACGACAAAACCAATAGAGGTGTCCTTTACACTGTGTTTTATCATCCTAAAAGTGGTTAAAACCACTTTAGTGCGCACTCGTTAAAAAACAATTATTTTCGGGTTGCTTATCCCATTTGCAATAAGCACCATCTCGAATACAAGGGTAAATGTTTTTTTTTATAACTTGACGTATTTTCAACTTTAGACTTAAAATGCATATAAAATGAGAAATATTGACAAAATGTCGATAAATCAGCTGTTTAAGATAAACAATGCATTTCATGAGTTTCTCGGTTTCAACAAGGATGGCGACGAAGAAAACTTCTTAATATTGCTAAATAAATATTTTTTGTGCAACGCAGTTTTTTTTTTTGGTAAAATCATTTTTGTAGCGTTTAATTCTTTTTTTTTCATTTTCAATTCCATGTATTATCTTGATTCTGGATTTTCAATAAAATTCTGTTTTTCTTTCATTTGTGCTCTTTTTTCTCTACATTTTCTACACTTCTAAGCAAGTTAAGACTTCCTGGTTTTCATCATGTAAAAGAGCGTCTCAAAAACTATCCTAACCAAAAAAAAGTGAAACAAAATTTTTTTGCGTCATAAGCCACCTTTTCATAGGCCGGGTCACATATATGTATGTAAGTAGTTATCTCAGTTATTTTTAAGTTTAACTCACTCTAAAACTACTGAAAAGATTTAGCTAAAATATTCATAGTTTGTTCTTAAAATTAGCACTAAGAGCTCCAAAAATTGATTTGCCCACGTCTTCCGACAGATCCTTGTTTTTCAGTGATCGACGTGTTTCATCCGCTGGCGTAATCAAAGAAGTTAACTTCGGTTATCGCTTCTTCCTGTAGAGCCCCAAGACGACCTTTACAGTTCGATACTGGCTATTGTGGTGATCATGATGGGACGTGCGACGAAGGAAATGAATTTGAAATCGAAGATTTTTATTAAAATAGATGTCTTCTCTGATCAAATATGATTCAGGTTATATCATCAATGGTGTTAGGACTTTGCAAATATCTGCTTGCCCTTTTTTAACTCTTGGTTGAGCTAATCCGGGAGCTCGAGTAAGGTGTTAGTCACGCAGTTTTCTTATTAATTTTTTGATGATGTTAACTCCTTCCTCGCTTGTTCCGAACTGAAACTAATTCTCCGGGAATTAGATTGGGCTTCTGATGTGTTTGGTTGAAGATCCTTCTAACATCCTCCTTCTTATTTGAGCATTTTAATTCCACTGGTTTTCAATCTTAGCGTTCTGAAATCAAATGTCGAGTTGAAGAGTGGTGATTGGGTGTGATATGACGAAATTAGTAGTCCCTTACAAAATTGGAAAACATTCCAATCTTTCAATCTCCCGAATCTCTAATCTTGGAAAGTCCGTTAAGCTTTCGAAAATTGATTTGCAATGATGAAAGACCACACCAAGTCAAACTTTCGAGTAAAGCTAACTTGAAAAACCCAGAAAAGAAATTCGAAAAAATCAAGTAACAGGCCCTTGGTAGTTCTAGAATATTCCTGAAAATCCGATATGGTATTAGTTTTTCTCGAGCCCCTTTGGTGTTTTTCATTCAAGTACCCCATCTGCTGAGCATCTCAGGAATATCTGTTGAAATGATGAGCGAGCTATAGTTCAGCTTTTTGTGATTCCATGAGGGTTGTCAGTATGAAGCCTTCCAGGGATATCTTGTCTCATGGAGGCAGGACCAACTGTTATTTTTTGGCCATTTTTTTTATTTAATAGAAAGTGATTTCGTGTTTTTGAGTTGAATCGCGTTGTTTTTCGGTCTAAATTTACTCCAACATTGATTCGGGCGCTGAATTGTGCTCCCGGTTGAAAGGTTTCGAAAGGTAGTGTATGATAATGTCTTCTGCATTATTGCTAATATTCACATGAAAGCGCATTTGGTGCAATCAGATCTTTATCTATAATTTAAAAAATTTTAAAATCTTAGCGAATCATCTTAAACTCTGGAGTCGTAGTGTCAAATTATTCAGATTTTTTATTTGTGATTCGCACGCGCTCCAGGGTTTACTTTAAGAGCCTTATAACAATCAAAATAAACATAGCACGAGCAATGAAGAAATTGGTGGTAGAAAGGATGTGTCGATGAACATTGGTCTGGAATATTTGCAAATTGAAAGGAAAACCGTGTCGGGTTATTCCACAATCGTGCTGTGCGTTCAAAATCAGGCACAAGGGTTCTATTATCGGCCTCTAGATAAAACCTCATTCCCATTCATGCAAGTGATACCTAACATTCTTTCTTGATTTGAATGCAACGTTTCTCGCAGTCGGTCATCGTCTCCTAGAAGCATAAAAGGCTGGCATTAACTTTTCATTTCGATGAATCACAGCACTGATACCATACCTATGCTCGACTTCCAGTAGTTTCACAGTTCTTTGTTTATATCATAAATTGCTAGGACGGACATCAGGCTCCTTGGTGAAAAATGTCTTGACTTCATCGAATGCATTCTTCTGCGTTTTACCGCATTGCCAGTTCTTTCTGTCTATCCAATAGTCTTGGCGTGATTTCGTCTAGATAAATGAACATACCAATCCGAAGTGAATCTCGTGAACATTAGTATGTTCTTCGATGTTAACAGTGGTCGAGATCTCATATTCAGGAGGAATTCGTTGTGTAGAAATCAAACTGTCTTTTAGAAAAAGATTTCCGAAGACGTTGCGAAATTAGATGTAATCATTGGATATCATCATTCCTAAGCTGGCCAATTTTTGCAATTTTTAAATCCTTAAACATAAGGTCTAGTACTTGCCTAGAAGTTGTTGAATTTATTTATAAATAAATACAACTTTTGAATGTCTTTTACTTTACGACTTAATTTCTTTGATTTTAACTTTATTTAAAGACCAACACTGACACGTTCCATTTAACCATTCTCCAATAATAGAACACCATAACTATTGTATAAGGAGACTATCCATTGTAGAATTTCGAGACCCAGGTCATTTTATGGCTTGCGGATTAAACTTTCCTTATCAAATCATGAAAAAATACCCCAAACCTGTGTCTTAAGGACGCTTCTTCTGCCATATGTTAGACATAAAATTGAGAATTTTAAGTGTAGTTCCCCGTTAAACATTGATCTAAAAATCTAAGAATTGGACTGTTACCCCTAATAAAGTCTCTCGATTATAAAAGTGAAAGCAGACAGTAGCTTTAAATAAAAATGGGATTTTTATTACCATCAGCTTTAAATTATAAATTTCCTAATTTCAACTAATTCAAATCGTTTTTTTTTATGATTTTTAACATCAAAAACCTCCATAACCGCGTCTTCTTTCGGCAATTATTTTGCCATCAAACATCACTTTTTATGGTTGTCTACATTGTGCGTTAATACCTTTACGAAATAAAATGAGTGGCCCAAATTTGGTTAGTAAGCCAATTCGAATCGAGCTTATTCTTCTCCCACGAACACAAACTTTTGATGCCGCAATAAATGTTGATTTTTTTATTAAAAATTATATTCGACTATAAAATTCAACATTCAACTTGAAATTGAAAGATGTCTGCATCATAAATTTCCGACAGAAAAATGAGAGTTTCGAAATATGTGTATATTGTAATAGACGGGTATAATAAAACAAACAACATAAAAAAAGGACCAGGAACTGCTGGCTGTGACTCTTCATCTAGATTAACTGAAGTGACATTATGTTGTGCTAATGTTCTACTGCATTGAATTTATGGATGTTTGGGGTTTTTTTTTTGTTTGTTCTTCTGTTCGTATGACACAAGACGTTTTGATTTATTCTTTGATTCTTTCTCATCTCGAAGAAATAAACTACAGATATTTTAAGGTGACCATATTCTTTCAAAACAAGATAGAAGACAGATGTTGTTATTTCAACATAAAGTGGGAAGATTTCGAACAACAATATAAATCAGAAAAAACATTCAAAATTTTTGAATTTTTGCAATCTTAGCAAAATCACATTTAGTTTCACAATTTATTGGCAATTGAAATAAAGCTGATATCGTAGGTCTCATAAGACATGGGTTCATTAGTCAAAGAGGTACATTTATGATACTTTTTCATTGGTGCTTCAAAGACTAGAATTTAGAAGAAGCAATTTTTTTTTAATTAAAAATTTTAAGAATAACATATTTTAACTTTTTTTTTTATTGACAGCTGTCATTTTCGTTTTAACAGAGCTATGTACCATATATGTTATATGTCAGAGAGTATGCACATGTATTCCGAAAGCAGCACTGAATTCATCGATGTGCTGGAAGCCTGTTTAAACTATTATTACAGCCTAAATAGTAGAGAACACCTTTGATCAAATCTACCATTTATTAGACTTCATAGAAAAATAATCGGGTTCTCACAAATGTCAAGCGTGATAGGGTGTTTTGAATGTGGATTTGTTGTTGAAATTATCTGATATGCATGGGGGCAAATTGGACATTTAAGTGGCACTTACTTAGACTAGAATAGAATAGAATAGAACAAGTATACCTTCGGTTTGAAAAGTCGCATCATGGTTATTAGGTGTCAAGCATAATCTGTTCAGCAAAAAATGTCAGTAGATAAAAGATGGGGCGGTAAGCTTTCTATTCCTCTTCAGTGCACCTAAAGGTTTTCAGATCAACACTTTACGCATGAAATTCATTAACCTGGTCTGAAACGAAGCGACAAAGTTTTTTGACAAAAACAATTGAAAAATCCATATCGATTTCCTGTCAATAGAAAAAGTTACTGTGTATATTACCATTTTAAAAACACGAAAACACAGCGAAGGTAGATTGCAGGGAGAACAAGATCATTCTGCCCTCGGCTGTGCGGCAGACTGTGTCATGGTAAAGTGCAGATACAAAGTGTGTTTAATGTTACAGGTCGAAGTTTTCAATAACTCTCAAACATAATCTAATTTTTTGACTTATATTTTATTGATTGATTATATAGTCTTTAACATTAGGTATGGAATATGATATTGGTCACGTGGTCGGTTCTGGCCTATGCGCAAAGGCGTGCACTTTTAAGCACATTTTGCAGGACAACTTTGCAGACTTCTTTTGTAATTTCAATTTTGTTTCAATTGTTGATTTAAAGCATCGAGCTTGTGATTGATTTGCTGATGTATGCCTTTTCCTTCAAGTACCCTCATAAGAAGAAATCGGGAGTTCTCAAATCAGGGAATCATAGGGGCCAGTCGATATCACTACTTTTTGACATTATTCAGCTATGAAAAATGTCTCGTTAAATTGCATTTTTTTTTTTTCAACATTTATTGCTTCAACTCTACCTTAAGCATATTCCACTAAAAACTGTCATAATTCGAAACAAGAACTGCCCTTGGTTTACTTCTGAAGTCCTCGATTCAATAAAAATCCGTCGTAAGCTGTATTCCAAGTGGTAGCGCAACACCCATAAATTGGAAGATTTTTTGTCAAGCTCGTAACCACTCGTCCTTTTTAACTCGCAGAGCTAAAAAAGATATTTCTTTTCAAAACTAAGCCCTGATCGAACCTCACGTAAGTTTTGGAGTAGCCTGCGTTCATTTGGTATTGGTAGAAAGAAAGTGGTTGAAAACTTTCCGGATCCAAATGATCTTAATAAATGCTTTGTGGATAACAACTTACAGGCATCTAGCTTAACAATTAACAGCCCAGTCCAGCCATTTATGAACCTCCTTCTGAATTTCAATTTTGTATCATGACCTCTTCTTTTCCAAAATGTTGGAAGCGTGCAAAGGTAATTCCTGTGCCCTGCATCAGATTTTCGGCCTATAAGTATACTGCCTTGCTTGTCTAAAATCTTAGAAAAAGTTTTGTCAAACCAAATTTCAAGCCACATGCGGATTCGTAACTTATTTTCTCCGGTGTAGTCAGGATTTCGAGCAGCTCACAGCTGCTCTACGGCTATGGTTAAGGGTCTTGAAGATATTCGAATTCAGTATGACCAAGGCATGTTAACGCTGTTTGCTGGATTTTACAAAAGCATTTGACCACAGTATTCTGTGCAAGAAACTAAAACTTTACTTTGGCTTTAGTGACAGTTCGGTTCGTCTCATTCAAGACTATTTAAGTCATCGAACTCAAAAGGTTAAAGTTGGCAATAATTCTTCTGATTCAATCAGCTTACTTGCTGGCGTCCCACAGGATTCCATTTTGGGTCCTATTTTGTTCTGCATGTTTATAAATGACTTACCACATGTTTGCAAAAATGTCATGTTACATCTCTACGCAGATGATGTTCAAATTTATCTTTCGGGACCTTTTAACTTACTGGAAGATCTAACTTGCAGAATAAATGAAGATCTGGATGAGATTCACAATTGGTCGCTCTGTAATGGCCTTACGCTAAATCCAGCGAAATCCCAAATAATTGCTATCTCTAGACGGAAATTTGATACGAGCAATCTACCACCTGTTTTTCTAGCACAGTTTCAAATTGAGTTTTCGAGTACTGTTTTAAGTCAAGGCTTTAAAATAAATCGTTCACTTTCCGCCGTCGACCATATTAACCTCTCTGTTGGACGTATCTATGGATGTCTTCGGAAATTGAATATGTTCTCTAATCTAACACCGGTTGAGACTAAACTGAGAATTAGTAAATCGTTGCTTGTACTTGTACAACTTAACAAAATTTTCCCCAAATAAGCCTTTTTTGTAATTCTTTGAAAAATTCGTTAAAAAATTCACAAACTTACTTCTAGTTGGACCTACATAATGTTCGACTTTCAGTGACGGCAAAATCTTTTCGATTTGAAGGAGTCTGCTGATGGTCTTGACATTCATGAAATATATATAACTGCAGACTAAAACAATTTGGTGGTGACTCTAAAATGTTTGTAGTTTCAAAGTTAAAATGTGCCTATGTAAGGCTGCTAATCAAAAATTTGAGAATTTTGACATTTTTAAAACTATTTTCCCTGAATCAGCCGAAATATAAAATCACCTTTTTTAGGCGTTTGTCATAATTGTAAATTACCCACAAATATGTATTGACGATTTGACATTTTTTTTTATTTTTTTTCCATTTCTGCCAATTTGGCATTTTGTCTGCAAAACTTTAATAATCGATAAAAAACAAGTTTTCCATCGCTCAGCAATAACTAAAACTTGTTGACTTTTTAGACATTAAACGACCATTTTCGGAGCTTAAAGATGGTATTTTTGGTATTTATTTATAATGTCAACAAAAGAGGTGGTTAGATCTCGAAGCTGTAAAACTTAGCCTACAAATTAATGAATTAATGTTGCGTATGCCTAGATTGCAACAAGAAAATTTTATAAGTTCTAGAAATACAAAGTCACCTTTTACTAATTTCTTCTCAATCGTTTCGTAAATTTTTAACGATCAATTTTAAATGTTAGAACAAAAAGTCTGTATGGTAACCCCAGTTGAGCTATTGTTTCTATGCAATGTCTGGGTGAAAAGCTTATTTGCATTAACGATGCTTAATCATTCCTCCAAAATATTGAAGTGACTTGGTTTTTGATTTATCGACAAATTCAAAACATTTTCATTTTTAAGCTAAAGACGAATGATTTACGAGTACAATCGACAGAAGATTAATTAGGTTTTAAAGACTTGGGGCCAAGGGCCAACCTCCTTGACTTGCAGCAGATGGTTTTACTTATTCTTTCTGTAACTGTGCAATCTAAACCAAATGGCGGCACATCCTTTCATCTACACAAACTCGACAAAAAAAACACATGCTTTTACACTGATTACGCAAAATTGCAAGTCGACGTTTAACGAGGCTCGTTTGGCCTAAATTTCCATTTCATTTTCTTAACATGTGGTCGGATAAATCCTCCCTCCGTATGTACATTTTCTTCCCGTGTGGCGGCGGTACTTTAAATTTATACGTTTTTAATATTCTGCCGAAAGATTTTACAGTCCTCTGCCGTTAAATTGCATGGGAACTGGCGCTAAAGGAGTTCGTGTAATTTCGTACCAGTACTTTTGATGATTTCCAGTGCTCTTAAAAAAAAAGTAGAATGTAGTCGTTGTCGTCATCGTAGCCGAGATGTTAGCCCTGGCAATAATACTCATTAAAAATTGTGGGTGTTTTATATCTCTGCTCTCTAAAAACATTTCGAGACTTTTCAAAACTGCTTGATGGGAAAGGCGGAAAAAGTAGTCCCCTGGGTTTTCGTATACCTATATATAGCTATTTTAAGAACGCAATATAATCACTTGTGCACACATGTGTGCTTAAGTTCAAATGAAAGAGTTCTTGTAAGGCATTTCATATAATGCTTAAGATAATCTTCTTAACCTCATTTGAATTATGCTGGCAGTTAAAATACGTTAATCCTGACCTAAATTTCACTTTGAAGATGATGTCACGAGGATGGTGATGATTAAACGATGACGCTTGAAAAGTAAAACAAACATTTTCATTTACTTTCATCTTGAAAATTATATTTGACTTAAGACTAAAATTAAGCCCCCGTTATTGGAATAAAATAGCTATTAATTTGTAAAAATGAACTTGAAAAAGAATTAAAAAGTAATTCACATTCCCATTTTTAATTGAAATGTAGACTTATTGGTGGTGTACTGATGAACTCAGTGTAAATATATCTGACATTCCATATATTGTAGTTGAAGTGGATTTTCAAAAGCCTCATATGTATGTAAAATATTTTTAACCACATTCAACACAAATCAAATGAGCAAACTTTTCAAGCTTATTTGTTTACCTAATTAATGCAAAGGTTTTTGTTGGATTGAAGAGAAAAAAAATATATATTCAATTGCTTTCAATATTAAATTTTCATTCAATTCATTGTTAAAAAAATACAAACGAATTGAAATTACCTATTTAACTGCATATACAAAACTTTCAACAAAAGTCCTTAACCAGGATTTCTGCTTTCATTCTTTTCACACAAAAGCGTTGAAAAGTTTAAAATGAATACTCTACATAACCAGTGATGGATTAGCAATGAAGTAAAATGGGCGACTTTTTATGGATCTCGAGTATTAAGGGCCCTGTTTTTTTTTTTCTACTAACAAAAAAGTGCATTGAAATAGAATGGACCTCTAAGCAGTTCTAATATTATCGTGCTTTTGGGAACTTATAACGAAGGCAGCAATTAAAAGTGGTTAAAACTCTTACACTCACTTTTATATTCACTTTTTTTTTTTTTCTTATTTCAAGGTTGGTGATCATGATAAATTCAATGACATTCGATGTCAAAATCTGTGCCTTATTTATTTATTACTTATTTCACATTTTCCTACAATCGAATTAAGCGCCATCTAAACTCTGAACGTGTCGACAATTTGAATTCACCCTATTTTCACTCTGATTGGTGAACTTAATCATATTCACTTTTAATTTCGTTGTTGTTTATGTATTAAAATTAGCTGTCCTGAACATTAGTCACTTTACAAAAAAACACTGCTTGTAAGAGGTGATTTTGGAGGGTGACAATGGTGCTGTGAGCGTAGTCTGTCTGCTAATTTAGAGGCTTAGGTTTGAACTGTAGGCGACATTCTTTACCACAAAGAATTTGTCTACACAAAAAAACTTCTATTTTTAAAATGCTTTAAGGTTATTTTAATTAAGTTTTTATTCAGAACCTAGGTTTAAAAATACTTGAACTTAAATGACTTCTACGATGAGTGAAGCTTCTTTTCGAAAGTTACTCATCATCACTGCTTGGCAAAGTGAAGTAGCAATTTCTTCAATTTTTGTTCGAATTGATTTCTTTCCAATTTGTTGGTTTTGATTTATAAACCTCCTGTTTGTAATACTTACTTTCTTATCCGGCTCCCGATCCCTGGAGGGTCCCTGCCTGAGATATTCCGGTCTTCCATCGGTTGCGATCCCTCACGAGCTCAATCCAGCGCTCTTGCTTCTGTAACCGCCTGGTCCCTGTAGTCGAAGTTCGGTTCTTCTCGTCGTCTCGAACCTGGGGCCGCGATTTGAAGAATTTCTTGACTGGAGCGTTGTTAAGTCCATTCGCTCGATGTGACCGAGCCTTGACTGGAGCGTTGTTAAGTCCATTCGCTCGATGTGACCGAGCCAGTGTGGTCGATGTGTTTCGGCTCTTTGGACCACATCCACATCTTGGTACACCGAAGAATTTTTCCCTCGAAAGTGCCCAGTATCAGTTCCCCCTTTTTACTTATCGTGCAGCACGCGTCTAAGAGTAGAACTGGTAAAATTAGTTTTTTGTTTAGCGTGCACTTTGTCTTTCGAGAAAAGAGTTTTGAACGTATTTGTTTGGTCAAACCGAAGTAGCAGCGATTCGCTAGGGTAATTCTTCGTCGGATTTCCACTAAGGGTGTCGTTCGTGGAATTGATGTTTGTTCCTTGACTACATCGAAATTACTGCTACCAACAGTGACGTTTCGTCCTAGGCGATGGACGGACAGCTGAGGCTTTGTTTGTTGATAGCATATACTTTGTTTGGTCCTCATTCACTTCAAGACCAACGCGTTTCGCCTGTTCATCAATAGCTGTGAATGCTTCTAGTACAGCTCGCTTGGAGCGGCCGATGATGTTGATGTCGTCAGCAGAGCCAAGCAGTTGGGAAGATCTGTTAAATTTCCTTCAGGACTAGGTTGAAGAAATCACATGATAGTGCATCTCCACGTCTGGAATTGATCGGATGAGCTGTTACCCATTTGCTCGTTGCACTGCGTATCTTGTAACGGCAGGCGGCATAGCTGGATCAGTTTTTTCGGGGTCCCGAGTTCCGACATCGCTAATAGAAGCCCTTTGTGATTTATGATATCATATGCTGCTTTGAAGTCGATGAAAACATGGTGGTTCTCGACTTGAAATTTTTGCCTCAATGTGAAGATTTGGTCTACAGTTGATCTGCCTGGCCCGAAGCCACACTACTGGTACCTGCCGATCATAATGATGCAGAAAGGTTTTAGACGCTCACATAGTACGGTGGATGGCGGTCAGCCATCAGACGAATAGGGGGAATAACATGTAGCATACGAAAACATGCACGTGCCGTAACTATTCGGGACTGGTGGAAGTCTGATCATAGCCTCTCCGTGGCGGCCGCTAGAAACAAGCCTTTAAAAAGGTTTGGCTAATATGATCAGGCTGGTTCCTCAGGTTGGCGACAGGTTAATTCCCTGTCCCGTAAAACTTTATGAATTACGAGACCGACAACAAGCCTCGGAAACGGACTGATCTCACGACGACAACCCACGCAAAGAAAAAGGAAAAACGATTTACGAATTTTCTTATGGAACGTACGATCGCTCTATAGAGCTCGAGCTGCTCAGCAGCTAGCCGATGCCCTGTCAAAGTATAAAGCTGACATAACAGCTCTTCAAGAAATCAGATGGACAGGGAATGGTGTTCTACAGAAGAAAGAATATGACATATACTACAGCTGTCATACAAAACACCATGTGCTCGGGGTAGGCTTCCTAGTCAGCGAAAAAATGAAGTCTACCATCATCGGCTTTAACGCTATAAGCGAAAGGCTATGCACCCTTCGCGTGCGAGGCAAATTTACGAACATCAGCCTCATTAACATTCACGGACCTACGGAGGAGTCCTCAAACGAAGAAAAAGAGACTTACTACGAACAAGTCGAGAGGGCCCTCAATGCCTGCCCAAGGTATGATGTTAAAATCATCCTTGGGGATTTGAACGCAAAAATAGGTCGGGAGCCGGTATTCAGGCATTACGCAGGCACCCATAGCTTACATGAGAACACTAATGACAATGGACTTCGAGTCTTAGAATTGGCAGCATCGAAAAACATGGTCGTTGCGAGTACCTGGTTCCCGCGTAAAGATATCTACAAAGCCACCTGGGTATCACCTGATGGAGTCACACGTAACCAAATAGACCACGTGTTGATAGACCGTCGCCACTACCCGAACTTGATGACGGTACGAACGTACCGAGGTGCCAATATCGACTCGGATCACTATCTTGTTGGTATGGTTTTCCGAGGGCGGATTGCCTTGCGAAGACGCATTGCATCCGCCGATCAGGTTCGAATCAACACGGCTGCCCTGCGCAATGAAAACACCAGTAACACCTTTGGTAATGCGTTAGGACTCGCCCTAGAATCACTTGATTTAGGGAGAGTAAGTCCTGGAGCCAGTATGCTGGGCGTAAATGAGAACTGGACACGCCTTAAGAATATTGTCATTAGTACTGCCAACTCCATCTTAGGCAGCAGTCGTAAAAATCGGAACGACTGGTTTGATGATGAATGTAAGCTAGCGACTGAACGTAAGAATGTTGCGTACCGAGCAATGCAACAATCTCATAGAACGCGGGCACGCGAAGAGGAATATAAAGAGCTCAGAAGAATAGAAAAACGGCTACACAGACAAAAAAAATCAGCCTGGGAGAAGAACCTAATCTGTGAAATAGAAAATAGCCGAGAGCGAGGTCCGCACCAGGCGCGGAAGTTCTACCAATCCGTCCGAAACATGACGCAGTACACACCACGCTGCACATACTGCAAGGACGGAGAGGGAAATCTGATCACCGATCCTGAAAGCATACTGGAGCGATGGGAAGTGTACTTTAATGAATTGCTAAATGGTCAGCTCACTACAGAAGAAGAGGCTCCACTACTTCAAGAAGAATACCCTATGTTGCCGCCACCAAGCATAGAAGAGGTTGAGAAGGCTATAGGCCGACTTAAACAGAACAAATCCCCGGGAGCCGATGGCATACCAGCCGAATTATTTCATCACGGCGGGCCAGCCTTACGTCAAGCAATTCTTGATATTATAGTGCACGTATGGGACAGGAAGAAATGCCAGAAGACTGGCGAAAAGGCATAATATGCCCCATACATAAGAAGGGAGATGTCACAACGTGCAGCAATTATAGAGGTATCACGTTGTTGAGTACCGCCTATAAGATATTCTCCTCTATCCTACAAGACCGGATAACCCCATACGCTAAAACCGTCATCGGACAATATCAGTGTGGTTTCATTCCAGGCAAATCAACAACTGATCAGATCTTTACCCTTAGGCAGGCGATGGAAAAATGTCTAGAATTTAACATCCCAACATACCATCTGTTTATAGACTTTAAGGCCGCCTATGATAGCATAGCCAGGGTAGAACTTTACAAAGCCATGAGAGAGTTCGGCATCCCAAATAAATTGACACGACTATGTAGGTTGACCATGACCAACGTAACAAGCCAAGTAAAAATAGCCGGATTGCTATCCAGACCAATCAACATCTTTAATGGACTCCGACAAGGGGACGGTTTGGCCTGCCTCCTCTTCAACCTGGCGTTGGAGAAAGCAATCCGTGACTCTGGCACGGCAACAAGAGGGACCATCGTCAACAGGTCCAGCCAGTTACTGGCTTACGCAGACGACATTGACATCATCGGAAGAACCGAACAAGCTGTACACGATTCCTTCATCCAGATCGAGCAGGCGGCACAAAATCTGGGGCTGCACATTAGTGAAGGTAAAACAAAGTACATGGTGGCGTCGAATCCGAGAGGAACAGTTGGTCAAACAATCAAGGTAGCGGAGCACGAATTTGAAGTGGTGCAATCCTTTAAATACCTTGGGTCAATAGTAGCAGCCGATAACAATATAGAAGAAGAAATACGCGGGCGGCTTCTCAAATCCAACAGAGCCTACTACAGTCTGTCAAAGCTCTTCAAATCCAGAAATCTCACCATAACTTCAAAACTGCTGCTGTACAGGACCATGGTCCTGCCAGTACTCACATATGGATCCGAGACTTGGGTGCTTAGCAAAAGGCACTCCGACCTCTTAGCTGCGTTCGAGAGAAAAGTCTTAAGGAGAATTGTTGGCCCCATATGTGAGGAAGGACGATTCCGGAGACGGTACAATCATGAACTGTACGCAATCTACCTAGAAGCAGATATCGTGACAAAAATTAAGCTCGGTAGACTCCGGTGGGCAGGGCACCTAGCTCGCATGAGCGAAGAGGAACCTGCTCGGAAAGTTCTTTGTGGTACATTCTATGGTAGACGACAGCGTGGTAGACCATGCTTGCGCTGGAGAGATGGCGTAGACCAGGACGCCCGAAGCCTTGGGGTGCGCAACTGGATGGCGTCGGCTAGAGACCGGGATAGGTGGAGAGACTTGTTGAAAGAGGCCAGGACCGGAACCCGGTTGTCGAGCCGATGATGATGTGATAGTACGGTGGATAGGATCCTGCAAGCAACATTAAGCATGGATATGCCTCTGTAGTTTTTGCAGGACATAGGATCGTCTTTTTTGTAGATTGGGCTTATGGAGGTATTTGACCAGTCGTCTGGCATACTATTCTGCTCACAAACTTGGTTGATGAGCTGATGCATGCACTCTATCAGGACATCTACTCCATACTTGAACAGTTCCTCTGGTAGGCCATCCGAGTTGGCGGATATGTGTTTTCTTAAGCTTGCGGATGGCTTTCTTAACATCTTCAGTAGTGGGGGCTGGGACTGGATCTTCATTGACCTGTTCGCAAGAACCCTACACAAAAATGTCTGATCTGGAGAAAAAAGTGAGAGTGCCTTGCAATGATCTTATTGAGGAATTTTTCTTATTTTCGTGACCCCTTTTTTATTAGTAGTTAAATGTTTGTTAACAAAACCAATGTATTATTTCCTGATAACATTAAGTGGCTTTTATCGTTGAGTCCTAATTTCACCGTGTGATCTAAGGCCCACTCAAGGACATATAATTTATTATTGAGGAATTTTCGAACGCTTGAATTAGCCAACTTGTTGAAACCACACATACTTAAAATTAATTCTCTTTTGGTGTAGCCTTGCGCAGAAAAATTCCTTAAGTAACAAGGTCTGAATTGACCGTTTTATTGTGACCGTATCGAATACGTTCTGCCGACAATCCTGCTTGATGAAACTGCATACTGCACTGTCACACAAGTTGGATGCAGTTCTGCCCGACCAAAATGAAATAAAATCAAAATCAGCCATCATCAGGCCTAGATGACCTGGTCAGGAGCGACATCCACTAACTGCAATATAGTCGGAAGAAGTATGACCTACGATTGGAACCTCACTAGAAACTTTATGTCCTATCCACAAAGCGATCGCCTCCTCTGTATCAACTACGAGTACGATGGCATTTGCCTTCTTAACATCGTATATAAGATTCTATCCAGCATTTTATGTGAACGGTTCAAGCCCTTTGTTAATGATCTCTGATAGGTCATTACCAATTTTGGCTTCAGACCTGGGAAATCTACCTTCAAAAAATCTCAGCATTGTCTAGATCTTTGAGAAGACCGAAGAATTCAATATAGATACCCACCTGTTCATAGATTTTCAGACCGCTTTTGTCGTTGTGAATAGAGGAGAACTATATCGTGACATGTCCAGCTCTAAAATAGACTAATCATAATAAAGTTGGAGAAAACTTGCAGCTCCGTAAAAATTTTAAAGGATTTTCCTGAAAGTTTCGAAACCATCAGAAGGTTAGGACAAGAAAACGCCGGGCCTGTCATGCAGTTGCTTGAACATTGTGCTCAAAAAGGAAGTACGAAAAGTCCAAGTCAAGTCAATGCATCTGCTATCTTCCAAAGATCTACCCAACTTCTTGGGTTTGCTGACGACATCGACGTGATAAGGAGGACAAAGCGAGCAGTTTTCGGAGTTTTTTCTAGCATGGAGTCAGCAGCTAACAGCATAGGGCTTGTCCTCAATAAGGACCAGACATATATGCTTTTATCGACTATAAAGTGGGTGTGTCAGAAGGCGGTTTATACTAAAACCAAACTTCAGAAAAATCAGACCAGTCGCCAGTGACCCTCTTACAAACTTACCCACAGAAAGAATAAATAGACAACATAACAAGGCCTTCAAATGTATATTGGTCCCAGGTCTGTGCACATCTTACTCCGGCCCTGTTCATATAAGAACAGCATACACAAAAGTTTAATTGAATGGGAAAAAAGTTGTGCAAAAAGTTTAATTTCGCAAAAAAAAATCATAACGTATAATGAATACGAAATCTTCAACTTCTGAGTGGATAAAAACTTGTATTAAGCAGCTTTTCAAGAGGTTGCCTAGGTTTGCAATGAAACTTACTTCAAAAGAGCTTAAATACAATCCACAAAGTAAAG
Organism: Philhelius festivus; assembly: GCA_963931855.1. Lineage (NCBI taxonomy): Eukaryota > Metazoa > Arthropoda > Insecta > Diptera > Syrphidae > Philhelius > Philhelius festivus. The sequence continues at coordinate 13,718,088 of OZ007557.1, read as the reverse complement.
GCCTGATTGAAACGAAAATATAAAAATTTTATTTTTAATATTACAAAAAAGAAAAAAGAGGCGAAGGAGTGCTGCCGCATTGAATTCATAGATCTCCATGCTACTCTTTCACTTCAGCCTCTCATCTCGGTTCATTGGGTCTTCCATATGCATTCATCTACACACAAAAGTTAAATTATGTTAAGTTGAAGGCGCATACCTTACCTCGGCTTTTCAAGTAGAAATACCTCAATCTCATGCCATGACGTGTGTAACTAATAATAATAATAAAAGAAGCACCAGCAGCACACTACTATAGACCCTGGCAGAGTCTGCTCTTACAAGGAAGCTAGACTTGGATTTAATGTTCGTTGGACCGTGAGTATGTGGAGCACACCGGAAAGATTTCGTATTTTATTTGCTTTACTTTTTTTGTATTTATTTTTGGCTAAGAGGCTTTGAATTGAAGACTCTCTGGCTGGCATGCAATTTTGCGATAAAGTATATAATTTTCGTTTTTATGGGAAATTTTAATCCGATTTTGCAGATGATGGAGCGCACTGCAAAAGGGTGTTGGTTTCTTTGTTCGAATGAAGGGCGCTTTTTGGGTCACAACAGTTTCTGTATAGTTTGTCTGCAAAGAATATTTTTTTTTTGTAAAAATAAATGTGACAGACTTTGAATTTTGGAAGTTTGGAGAAAGAAAATAAGGAAATTTTAATGTGTGATGATGCTTATGAAAATTGAATTCTAAAATTTAATACATTTCAAAGTCTGATAAATTCAAAGGAAGATTTAAAATGTCTGACAGCTTTGAAAGGTGCGCTTAAACAAATAATATGTTGCTTTTCTTGGCCACATGCTCGTCTTGTTTTTTTGCTTTTTCTATAGTACAAATTTCGGTAACGATGATGGAGAAGTCCAAAACTCAGAGTTTTTGCTGCCATACAGGAATTTTGTATTTTTTTTTCTTAATTTCCTCGAAAACAGTTCCAACGATTTTTATTATATTTCTAGCTGTAATGTGGTGTAAATACTCATATAAAGAAAGTAGGGCAATTCCGATTTTTCATTAATTTACCATATTTTAGGGTTTTTCACGTATATTTGGTTAATGACAAATTTTGTTCCAATTTTACACCAAACAATATATAATTCTCAAATTTCATAAAAAAGTGTTTTTGAACAAAAAAAAAAAAGAAAACAAAAAGGAATTCATAGAGCAAATACATAAAAATTAAATAAATTTGTTTCTTGTAAAATGAACATTATTCATTGTAATAAAATGGAGGTTACTTCTCGATGGATGACAATGGAAATTACCGACAGATGTGATAGTTACTCGTATCTTGAGAGTAGACAGACTAGAACCCTTTGCATGATCACATCTATGTATGTATGTCAGTAGTTGAATATCCTGTGACGAGAGTACCTCCTAAATCAAACCTTGTGTCCCAAAAAAAAACTAATTAAAAATTTGCTTAGTTTGACACATTTTTGCGATGATAATTTTTCAAAGATTTCACAAGTTACTCGTATGATGCTGCAGAAGCTAGAAGATATGTCAACGAAGGTAATAGACCGAGAGCCCACAGCAATTTTTGGGTGTGATTGATAACAAAAAATAATTAGCATAATTAGTTAGGCCTTTAGTAGTTATTTACAAATGTGAACGTCTTGCATACTCTAGTGGGCGCAATAGTGCATTATAGTGCATTAAGTATGCAGTTCTTTCCTTAGTCTAAAAAATTGGGAAAAAAAATTTGGCATAACTTCAAAATGAACAGCTAAGTGCCCTGATTGCAAATATCGAGGTCCATGATGTTTTGAAGGTGGCCTTCTTAGTGCAAGAAGTTGCCTATTCTTATCGCGTCTGGCAGGCAGAAGGCTGTCTGTAGAATGTCTTGGACCTCGATATTTTCAATCAGGGGGCTTAACTCTACATTTTGGCAAAGTTGTTATCACAATTATTTGGATTTGGAAGGAACTGCATACTTAATGCACTATAATGCACTATTGCGCCCACTAGAGTATGCAAGGCTTTCACATTTGTAAATAACTATAAAAGGCCTATCTAATTATGCTAATTATTTTTTGTTATCAATCACACCCAAAAATTGCTGTTGGCTCTTAGTCTATAAGCGATTTTCATAAAGATGAGAAAAGTTAACTATAGCACCCGACATGTATGACAAGTGACAATCATAATGCTTTTTTCGTTCAAAGCAAAGTTTGTTCAGAGCTGTCTGATTCAGCATTTCAATCCTTTTGTTCACTTATTTACTTTGAAGTTCATAGAGCGCACTCTCGACATTAAGGTCTGAAACCTCTAAGTTGAAAAAAAAAGTACCGAACCTTATTTTTGACACCTCAGGTTCAACTGTGAACTAAACAAGCAAAATGCTTATAATATTATTTTAACTTGAACTCACAGGTTCTTAGCAGTTCTAAACAACTCTCGGTATAGAAATAGGTCAAGGAGCATCGGAAACTTTTACAGGAAGTTCTTTAGAGAGGATAAATGCCACATTTTTAATGATAGATCGAAATATAAATATTAAAGTTGTCGATGAGTTCAAAATCTAATACAAAAAAAGGTTCACCACTCTCGACAATTCACTCTTAATAATGGAAGAACTCATTGGACACTGCAATCACATGAAGGCTACTCAAACAATGAAAGCCGATGTTCACTGTTTTACAGGATCCAAATATCTCCATAAAATAGCAGCAGGACTGGAGAGAGATTCTTGCTGAAATCGTTTGAATATCAATGCAACAAACAAACAAGATATCAGCAGTCGAAATGGGAAGGCAAAGCAAAACGTGATTTCAAAATAGTTTCTAGAATGAGGAAAAAAAAAAAAACTCAGAACATGAACCAAGAAACCAAGCTCCAATTGCTCAAATATTGAGGCCGTTCCACTTAATGGATTCAATATTTAAAAAATCACACCGATTGTCAGTAAGCTACTATAATCGTTCATTAATAGGTATCTGCCAAACATCTTAACTACTTTCAATCTCAACCTTGTCTCTTATAATGAACTTTTCGCCTAAGCGGGTGGGTAATCTATAGGCACGTTCTTAGGAAGACGTTATTGGCTATGGACTGGTTAAACCCTTAAGAAAAGCAATTATTCCTGAAATGAAACCCATTCACTAAAGCAGCAATACACATCATGGCTTAGGAAAATCGAAAAGGTATGAGTGCATTTACCTCAACCCCAAATACCTAGTAAGGGTAAATTGTGTCCGCTCAAAAGCATAACTTGCACCTTCCCTTCATATCTTATTGAAGAAAATTGAAAATATAGAATTTAAAATAAAAAAAAACAGTGTAAACCAAGAAGTCAAATTCGTGTTTTCTCTTTATTTATGAGGATCTTCATATTGGACTTACTCAAGTTATTTTTTCGACTTGATTTCGGGAACTCTAAAGTAATGTGAACTCACTTTGCCGTTCAGGAGTCGCTTAGGCAATACAGTAGTTTGTATACTCGTGAAGAATTATTTACGATCTGTTTGATTAAAAAAATAAAAATTTAGTCTAATAAATGAGTTTTTCAATTCAACAATACGTTATTCGATGTAATATTCAAAACCAAATTTAAAAAATTTCACAAAAGCTTGCGTCAAAAAAATTCAAACATTTTTGAAAATTCCTTCCTTATTCGACCGTCTTTTTCTTGCTCTTATATATGTGGGAACGAAATAAGATGCTGAGAAGTAAAACTAATTCGGCGAAGTGAGTACAATAGGAAGGAACTTCGTCTAAAAACTAAAAAAAACAAAATCTTAAAAAATTGCCTTAACTATGATTTAGTCAGTTCACATTTTTGGAGATTAATTTTTTGCGAAATTTGTTTAAAATTAAATTTTTTTAATCTTTTAAGCTCAAGGCAGAATAAATATAACACAAGTTGTTCTTCTAAATTAAATCCAAGATGGCGACGCAAACTCCAAGATTTTAAAAATTTATTTTTCGCCGTAAGCATCGCAAACATGCGATTTTTTTTGTTTAACTTTGACATTAAATACCACAAATTTAGAACAATCACAATTTGGACCAACTTGATTTTATTAGAAAGTCGAAAATTTCAGAAAAGGATCTATCCTGAAAAAAGATAATAGGTAATAGAAGTATTTTTATTATTAGAAAAATAGAAAATATATTAGTGCCGGTAAAGTTTTGGAACGTCTGGACTAGAATGACGCTCAAATTGTTTGCAAAAAAATGTTTTTTTTGCGTGAGATTGGTAGGTTTTGATTATTTGGGAATGTGTTCGGTGATATTTGTTCATTTTATGGTAATGTTTTCACTAGAGTCAAAATTATGTGGTTTGAAATATGTATCTATTAATCTACGATTAGACGGTAAACGTTAATATTCATTGGTCACAATGTTGTCTTGTCTCTAAATGTGTTTGCGGGTAGTATGTGTCAAAGTGTTAACGTATCTGGCTTCGAATCTGAAGCCAAATGAAGATGCATGTTTCCCCTGTCAGGTAAGAGTATGAAATTCATCGAAGTATGGCTGCATGCCAATAGTTAAAAAAGCATGTACAAAATTCAAAAAAATTACATTATATTTTTCGTCTTGGAGAAAACAATCTGAGTACTTTGCGGTAACATTTTCAACGATTTTGATGTCTTATTTCCAATAACTGAAAAGATAAAAAGATTTTCATAGAATTAGCCGAAATATCATTCCTATACCTGCCGAAAACTCTAATGTCGGATTTGGACAACTTACAAGTTTTTTTTTTTTTTCAATTTATTTAAGACTTCTGACTCTATCGTGTAAATACTTTTGGGTCTGCCATTATTTTCGTCATAAGAAACTGGCATCGTTTTAATATAAATTGACTTAAATTTTCACCAATTTCAGTTAAACTGATTTTTACTTACGGGGTTTGAGAGCAAATTAGGGAAATTTGTGAGAAATTTGGGTTTACCAAAGACACGTAATATTGTATGAACATCACCATATTGCAAATCATGACATAATGTAAGGAAGCATGATCTTGCTGACTTTTTCTGACACCGCTCCATTATTTGATTTTGTATATATACATGCAATTGAGATTTGATTTTATTAATAATTTGTCCATTTGTGTGACAGAAATTTTGTGAGTGGTCTTAATTCAGCAAAAATCATAGTTTAGAGTGAATTAATATTACATACATATAACCATCAATTTCAACTCTATTTCAACTTGATATACAAAAACTTTTACTTTTCCAATGCATCCTTAACCTTAGAAAGGTAATCTTCGTCGATTAGACGAACATCATTTTTTCTTTTTAAAATTTCTCATAGATTCTTCATAGATCTTTAAGGAGAATAAAAAGTCACAAATCTAAAAAAATAAAATGAAAAGTGTGTTTTTATTAAAAGAAAGGTTTGATAAAAATAAATTATTAACATCTACAAGAATTTGTTAATAACTTTTCGAAAAAATTGCATTTAAATTTTACTTCGTCGATTCGACGAATGATTACCTTTAACGTACTAAAAAATATGATTACCTTTCTAGGGTTAAGGTGATTAAAAAAAGGATTGTTTACTTAGTTTTTTTTTCATTATTTGGTACTTTATTAAATCATTTATAAAATTTACAATTGCAATTGTTTAAATTTTATAAATTTAAACATGGCTTAGCCGTCTGCTTGTTCACTTATGAGTATGAAATATCTATGTACTAAATACGAGTAAAAATGATTTGTCAAAAGAAATTCATAAATTATTTTTAATCCTTATCTGTTTAGCTTTTTTTCTTTATTAGTATATTTGTATATTTTTTTCTAAGAAATTACATATTTATTTTACTTCTTTTCCCAGTCAGCTGATTTTGACTTCGGTATAGATGCTCAGCATACCAGCTTTAAAATTTAAATTAAAAGTGTGTATGAAGTCAATAAAGCATTTTATTAGGACTTGCATTGTTGCGCTGGGTATAGATTACCATAAAATACGCCTACTGTTTAAAATAATTTTGTCTACTTCAAAAATTTGTTTCATTTAACATAATGTAACCAGATATACATTTATATACACTCTAACAATTTTGCATTATTAATTTGCAGGTCCTCCGAAACAAATCAAACATCCCATCATCAGAATCAAATAAAGTCAAGCCATCGACGTATTCCATTTTGTGGATTAGATTCCGTTAAAGGAAATGACAATAATGGTTTACTAAATGGCAGTGGTAACAACCTGATAATCAACAACAACAACAACAATAACATCAACAACATCCACAACAATAATAATGGTGGCGGTGCTGGTGCTGGAAATAATATCAATACAAATGGTGGCAGTGGCAATACGAACAGTAGTAGTAGCTTTGGCAATGGTGGCAGCATTACCAATCCACCGCTATCCTCCAACTACAATATGAGCTCTACCGAACAATTTCATTCGCTCGAAGGTAATGATAGCAGTTGCTGTGGTGATGGCCAATTCGAGGATGACTTACAGGCGCTACTGCCGAATTGCCGGCAGCTTTCAAGGGATGAAATCAGTCAGGTGAGTCATTTTAATTTAATATGAATATACACTTTATTGAATAGAAATGAAAATCCTTTTTTCCATCAGAGATGGAGAATTTGCTTTGATCCTTTTGAAAAGGACATTTTCACACTCCCATTATAAAGTCTTCTTATTTAAACTACTTTAAAATGTCAACAAAATATGTATTTGTTAGAAACCTGGATAAAGTTATTTAAGATAATATTCTTATTTATAATATGTAAATATTTACACACAAGGACTTCTGCTCTGAATCAGTGCTGTGTGTGTCCCAAATTAATTAAACGGAAGCCACAGAATCTGTCCGCAATGATCTATACATACCGGAACATCTTCAATTTAACTAAACAAACATCAAACGCAAAGAACCCCCATCATTAGAATTATATTTGTGGATTGTATCCTCCTAAGCTTACAAGGGTGACTTTTCAGCGAAAAGGATTCATTTCTTTCTCTTTCTCTCTGTATTTATTTAAACAAGGAAAATAGAAGAATAAATAAACAAAAATGAAAACTTCCTTTAAACTTTTGAAAATGTACAATTTCGGGAGGTGAATTCGATTTGCTTTTGTTTCAATTTGTAACCGTGTCTTCTTTACCTTAGTTAAAACGCGTATAGTGGGGTGCAGAAAAATGTGTATAATAAATATAAAAAATAAAATAGCTATAAAATAGTAGACAGGATAGGATAGGACCTAGTCCCAAACTTGAAGCGCAAAAGCTTATGTGGTCCAATTAAGGTGTTTAAATGTTCATACCTTCTCCTCTAACTGGTCAAAACTTGAAATAATTTCTCATCGTTTTCGAAAAAGTACGGACCAATGATTCCGTCGGCCCAAAATCCACACCAAACGGTAACTTTGAGGATGTATTTTCATTTAGTCAACCTTCTTCGCGTGGGTGTCGTTCCATCGTGAGGTTCATTAGTGGAACTTGTCATGGTGATTTGATAACTGACTAATAAACAAGAGATTTGACCGATGTCACCAAAACAACATGGAAGCCACATGCCGCCAAATTCTTCCGCGCCAATTGAAAAACCCTTTACTTATATTTCGCAATTAAAAACCCTTTCCACCAAACGATGCTTGTTTTATAAAAATTCTGTAGAAAACAATAATTAATTTGTGTGAACTTAGCACCTCATGCGAAATTGTGATGCCATGATCGCAAGAAATACAAAAAAAAAAAAAACAAATAACTCGGTAATTTGCAAATTTTGCGAACTCATATTTTTTGTTTACTTCTGATAAACTTGGTGTACTGTGCCACAACTTGTGTTTTTATAAAATTTAAAACAAAAAATTCATCCCTTCGCAGTTATTAAAAATTTGCAAAATTTTTGATTAATCCATAAAATGTAATAAATTCCGAAATGACAGCGCAAACTTAACACTTTGCAAAAATTCTTTTCGCCCATAAACCTTGCAAATATGCGAAGTTTTTTTCTTTGGCACCACAATTTTGATTACAGTCTAACGCAATTTTTGATTTTTAATGAAAATAGTTTGTTCGCAAAAATTTTGCAAATTTGCGATTTTTCAAAGATTTTTGGTTTTTTATTAAAAAATTCACTCTTTTTCGATGACACAAAACAAGTTTGATTTTATTAACATCACTCAGGAAACCTTTGATCAAAATCTTCACCCACAGCACTGTTAATATTATAGATTGTCTCAAACAAGGGTGCGCGCCAATACAGACATTCTATATGCAAATCCCTTTAAGGGATGCATTTTGTCGAAAATTACCTTGTCGAAAGCACACACTCTCTCTGACATACCTACTGCCGAATCTGTTTCAACAAAAAAAATAAATTACATAAAGTAGCTTCTCTTTTATAGCGGGCGTCCTTAAGGAATATATTGTCTTTCACCGGGGATGTATATCACATTTATAGGGCGACACGACGAACATAGCTTCAGGGTTCTGCTCTTGACAAAGCAACAAATAAAAATAATGGGATGGAAAATGCAAATATGTACAACGAAACAGAGATTTTTAGAAAGGATGTTCTACGGATTCGAGTATGCAGGACCAAAAGTAGTAAATCTCTTCCGAGTTCCGACCTTTTTTTTTTTTGCTGTGTTTCCTGATAGACTAAGCTATTCCCCAAAATGTATTGAGGCAAACAACAACTGACAGACAGTTGAGACTTTGTTGAGTCTATGTATCTATTGTGTGTCTCTGTTGGCGATGTGCAATTTTTTTTTTTCGCTCTTAAACTTAAAATGCTAAATAGATGATGCATTTTTTTGATAGTGTGAGAAAGGCAATAAAATAGACGGGTGTTGAAACGCCTAGAGACATTTAAATGTGCAATAAAAATTTGGCTGCCGCCACAATGTGCTTCATTGGGATCCTTTTGTCACCAAAGATACAGAGAAGATTTGGTTTGTAGTATTGGGAAGTCAGGATACACTTGATTGATTGGTTTCGTTTTGAAATGGAATGGGCTTTTATTGATGAATTTGAGCTTATTCACGAAATAGTATTTCAATGTTTTATACCCAACTCTATTTTGTATCTGACAATTCGAAAATTATTCCAAGATCGTCTTTTATGAGAGATTTATATAGTTTTTTGGTAAATTAAGTCGGCCAGCAGCTCGTGAATACCAGAATTTAGTGACTTCGATATACTGTCAACCATTTTTATGTAAGATCCAACCGACAACACTTCACATCCTCAAATTCATAAATTTTGTCTCAAAAGCTTCAAAATGTCATAAAACCAGACAGTAAGAACACAGAATAAGCTACAACGATTTACTTTTACTCGGTGCACTGTTACCGCGTGATTTTCTTATGCAAAAAGTAAGGTTTGATTATTGGCATACGATCATTCTGCCCTCGGTTGTGTGGTAACCAGTTGATAATTACAAAATCAATTCTTTAGTAAGCCAGTGGCTTTGTTTGAAAAATGTTGTAATTTCGTTTCGTTTCACAAAACCTTCCTTATAGCCATAAACATATTGCCAGCCAATCTTCGTTAGACAGTTTAAAGAAAGTTTTTGACAGTTATATTGTTTCGATTTCAGAATCCTTTTGAAAGTTATGGAGTTTTCTGAGGCCAGGCGCGCATATTCAATTTTTAATTGCACAACTGTTTGGTTGCTTATAGAAAACAGATGAGCTATTTGGATGAATGTCCGCGCAGGTGCATATAATTATATGTTACACAAAATAGCGAACTCATTTTAGGTAATCGTTTGTTTTGTGTCAAAACACAAACGAACCAAGCAGTTGCGCAACTAAAAATTGAATGTGCTCGCCTAGCCTTACAAGAAATTCTTATTATTAAGATTTCATGGATTCAAAATATCTTTTTTTGGCCTTAAGTCTACAAAAATTGGCGTTTTGTCTCAGCGATCTCACATGGACTCTGTGAATTCATTTAATTTGAACCAATAATTCGATTTTTTTTTTACAAAACTTGGGAAGGCTTTGCTGATTAACTGATCACTATAGGAGCCAAATCTTTATATTAGACTCATTGAGGAAGATTTTAGGATTGCCGTAAATGACTGCCTATTATTTCCGAGAAGGCAAATCAATACGTTTATTATTTTTAAAAAATAAAGAAATTAGAGTCTTAACAGTGACTTACAACTCTCGGCAGAAACTGAAGGGGCCTATAATTTTCTGCTGAGTCCGAACGGCTTTGATGAGAACCACTTTTCATGACAAGAGATATTCTTGGAAGATATGTCACTTCTACACAAGAGGTGGTAACACTGAAGTACCATTTTTTGTATATTTTTGGTGGCAGCAGTCAGGAATCAAACCCACTATCCATTACGCGAAGGGTTACTATTTATTTTAGGGGCTCATAACTACCTTCCAACTCATTTATGACGAATTTCCGAACTGATCACTATTTCAGTGAATAAGTTCTAGGGTATGAAGCGCATTGGTGAGATTATCTTGTCAAATTTGAATGCTCATAAAGTATCGGGTATGCATGTCGAAATTTCTTCAAGTCATTAGCTAAGTTTTGATAGTAAAGTTGGATTGTAGAGTTCCAGAAATGTTTCAATCCAATGCTATTTATTACCTTTGTTTTTTTGAAAATATGAATTCGCCTAATTTTTGACGTTGAGGCGAGTCATTTGGCGAATGTTCGCTTATTGTAATACTTAATTGATCAGCTCGTAATCTTTTCAGTTCTCTTCGCCAACAGTCCTAGGTTTTTAACATTTTCGAATTTATAATTTCCCAACAATTTGCCTAGTTATTAGTATAAGGTTATCAGGTAAGAACAATAGGAAAAGAAGAAGAAAATATAAGATGGATTCTAGCACATCAGTCAGACGGCCGCCTGGGTTTCGCCGGCCATGCTTCCATCGATCAATCGGTCCAGTTTTGATGACTCACGCAGTTATTCCGGCATTAGCGTTTCGCTCTCAATTGCTGAACTCGTGCTCGTCCAAAGCGATTGGCTTTTTAGCGTTGACAAAGGACTCTACGTAGCCCTAGAGAAAGATATCTCAAGTCGCAAGACTGCGGCTGCTAATTATTGATGAACGCTTGCGGCGTGAGATGACCCTATCACCAAATTTTTCTTCACAACTTTGAGCGTTGCATCACTTGTATGGCATAAAGCACTGTCTAATTGGAACATGACAAGAAATAAAGGCAACATATCCTGCAAATTCCCAAAGGCAGTAGAAATTTCTGGTCATTTTATAAAGAACGTAAAAATTCAACTTCTTCTTAATCTGCAAAATGACAACTCGATAACTAGCTCTTTAGATAAAGCAAATGCAGCTCATTTTTCTGCTAGCTCTAACTTTTTGCCTGATAGCAACGTTGCCCCTCCTGTGCCTAAGAACGTAAATCATTCAATGGGACATGTATATTTCCGCACTCGTCCAGTTGCAAGAGCCCTTCGAGATTTTGATATAAACGAATCCGCTGGTTATACCATAGCCTCCATTCTTCTGAAGAGGTTTTCTTCATCGGTGACGATGACATAAGCTTTTCCATCACTCCTTCTGTTCTGGATTGTTCCGTAGAAGATGAAATCAACCAATTGCACTTTGGTCTCTTCTGTTCTGGAATCTTCCCTAGAAGATGGAAAACACCATTTGTCCAGCCTGTAGTAAAAAAGTGACCCTTCCTGTCGAAAGGAGGAGTATCGACCAATTGCACTTACGTCCCTTCTTTCCAAGGTCTTGGAATCGCCCATAAATCATCAGCTGAAGAAATATCTCGAAGATCGAAAGCTTCTTAATGTCCGGCAATACGGCTTTGATCTGATGGCATATCTCATTGAAGAGTAAAATAGATCTTTACATTTGTAGAAAGTGAGATTATTGGACTTGATATTTCTAAGGCATTTGATAGAGTTTGGCACCAGGCTGCTCTCTTATCGACAATGATTGTATTTGCTATCAACGAAACCCTTATTCTTTGGATTAGAAAAATTACCATCTAGATCGTTCAATAAATGTTGAATTGGACGGTTTCAAGTCTGGTTTTCACAAAATAAATGCTGGGGTTCCACAGGGCTCCGTTTTGTCTCCGACTCTCTTCCTCATTTTTATAAATGATCTCCTGTGTGAAGCTTCTAATCCACTTCATTGTTTAGTCGACGACTCTGGTCTCAGCTTCTCATACTCGTTCTCGAATTCACGTCCATCTCCTTCTCGATCTTTACAGCATTAATAAAAGAGGTACACAAAATCATGTGCAGTTAAATGTTTCAGAAGCCGTCTATTGTCGTTGAAGCAAAATGTACCTCTTATGCAATTGCCTTGAATGGCACATACATTGAAGAAAACGATAAACTCTCAGTACTCTGTATGTGTGTCAACGACGATCTTCGTTGAAGTGACCACATTCTTGAGACTGCCAAAAATGCTGCTAAATGCTTAGGATTTCTATATCGAGGTAAGATATTTTTCACCCCCTCTGATCCGGCTACCATTTATAAGGCCTTTATATGTCCAAAACTCGAGTATAACTCACATCTTTCGGCAGGTGAAGCACACTCCACTTATTGGATAGAATTCCGAACAGAGCGTTAAAATTGATAGGAAACAGACATATTATGGATTAATTCCCATCTCTTAGACAACGTCGCTCGCACCATAATTATCCCATCGCCCATTCTGTGTTAAACATTATAAGGGTCTTTCAATAAACCCTGGGGCGCGTATGAATTAAAAACGAAACAAAAAAACAGGTCACATACATCAATGTTGTCGACTCTTTTAGTCTGAAATCTGCCCAACATTGCTCTATACCTGAGCCTATTCATTTAAATAAATAAGAAATAAGTCGGAAATAAGTTCCGACGATGCTATAAACCCCAAATAGTCAATCTTTGTTAATGCATTGATTCTTGCTTGTGGATTGTGTTCGATCTAATGACTACCAAACGCCGACGCCATCTAGTTGCGCACCCCAAGGCTTCGGGCGTCCTGGTCTACGCCATCTCTCCAGCGCAAGCATGGTCTACGACGCTGTCGTCTACAATAGAATGTACCACAAAGAACTTTCCGAGTAGGTTCCTCTTCGCTCATGCGAGCTAGGTGCCCTGCCCACCGGAGTTTACGGAGCTTAATTTTTGTCACGATATCTGCTTCAAGGTAGATTGCGTACAGTTCATGATTGTACCGTCTGTCTCCGGAATCGTCCTTCCTCACATATGGGGCCAACAATTCTCCTTAAGACTTTTCTCTCGAACGCGGCTAAGAGGTCGGAGTGCCATTTGCTAAGCACTCAAGTCTCGGATCCATATGTGAGTACTGGCAGGACCATGGTCCTGTACAGCAGCAGTTTTGAAGTTATTGTGAGATTTCTGGATTTGAAGAGCTTTGACAGACTATAGTAGGCTCTGTTGGATTTGAGAAGCCGCCCGCGTATTTCTTCTTCTATATTGTTATCGGCTGCTACTACTGACCCAAGGTATTTAAAGGATTGCACCACTTCAAATTCGTGCTCCGCTACCTTGATTGTTCGAGCAACTGTTCCTCTCGTATTCGACGCCACCATGTACTTTGTTTTACCTTCACTAATGTGCAGCCCCAGATTTTGTGCCGCCTGCTCGATCTGGATGAAGGAATCGTGTACAGCTTGTTCGGTTCTTCCGATGATGTCGATGTCGTCTGCGTAAGTCAGTAACTGGCTGGACCTGTTGACTATGGTCCCTGCTGAATTATAACAGCTCAAAAATAAAAAATATCATTGTTATCTGGTTACCCTCTGAAGATTATCGATATAACGTTTATAATTGTTCGATCTTAAAGATTAAGGTCTCACAAATCTAAAGGGTACATTTTGGTATAAAGATCGTTGTGGAAAGACAAAAAACTGTATAAGTAGAAGGTCATTAGAAAAATTCAGTATTTTAAAAATTATAATTCTACAAAGTTTTTGGTCAAGTCCTACTCTCCGAAATTGCATGTGTTCCAATAAAAGGTTAGAATTTCTTACCTAACGATATTTTTGCTGAACAATTTCAAACAAAATCGAGACGACATTGTGGATACTTTTAGTCGAAAGTGTTCATGGTCATCAGGGGTGCTGCAAGGTAGAGGGCGGAAAACATTTTTGTTTTGTTTTCCCAACATTTTGAAATTAGAAAATCGTTTCTATCGATTATCATAGCTGATTTTTTCGACAAGAATTTTTAAAATTATCAATCATATTTGTTGCACCTTGCAGCCAGTCCCCACTTCACAGAAGATGGAAGATGTATAAATTGAATTTAAGTACTAAAATACATCGTTAACTACGACTTTGTTGGTTGTTCTTTTTCTGCTTAAAATGTTCCCTGAATTACAAGTAACTCTGATTTAATGTATAGTTGTCATTTTATTGCTGAGTTCGAATGAAAAAAAAACGACATTTTCTAGTGATTTAACTATTCCTTCCAAAATTGTATTCAACTTCTGTTACACTAATTTCTGGTCTTACAAGTCTGCTGCTCACCATCCCTCTAAACCTCATCTTCCTGAATTTAAATGAAATAAATATAATGAGGTTTGAAATCCAACACTAACCACCACTAGTGTCTAAAGTTTTTCAAACTTTCTGCAACTTCAAACCCTCAGCAACTTATATTATACCCCTTCATTACAGAAAGTATTAGATCTCATTTTAAATCGGTTTCCTTATATTGCTAACAATGTAAAAACCAAACTATTTTAATTAAGCTAACGTCCATTGTTATCGGAGTCCTTGAAACTCGCTGTATACGAGTATAACCGATAAGCTCTCGCATTGGAAGTTTCAAATTTCCTTCTAATTAACTCGAATCCGTTTTAATCGTTAACAAACAGCAGCAGCAATTTATTCGACAAACCCCTTTTTTAATCGATAAATCTACCCCTATCTTCTAAAAATACCTTCATAGTTAAATGGGGATCTGTGTGTAGATATATTGAAAACATACATCTCTCAGCAATTAATCACTGGTAACGTGAAATACACATCCCAAGGATCCAATGCACCCGCTCGCAATTGACAAATCAATTTACCATAATTAGATATTCAAACAAAATGTTGAATTGCAGCATTTGCATTGTAAAACCAGGCATTAACTCGTTTTTGAGGCTCTCCTTCTCATGGATAATGGCAGTGGTATCATCGCCTGTCTGACGATGATGGTGGCGTCAGTTGTTGGCTCCGCATCTAGTTTCTCCTATGTAGAAGAAAATTTGAATAAGTAATTTCTGTACTGCCGGAAGGGTTGAAGTCGTGCAGTGATATGGCAATGGTTTCCATGACTACGTTCAGCCCAGCACCAAAACGGCAAAGCATTCTTCGAGGTTAGCCTGAAATTAAGAAATTATTGGACTCTTGCTACGTATACATTTTCTTCTGTAGATTAAGAAGAACTTATTTAGAAGACATGAGAAGATGAAGAGTTCACAGAAAGTTCATCAGGGTACTCGTAGTTAATTAAAAAACTGTTTAGGTATTCATTGCGGCATGGCGAGTAAACTTACAATCTTCCACACGTTTTGTTGTTCTCTTTTTTCGGTTTGCTCCGTCCATCGTTGTTTGAAATATGAAACTTGGAAAAAATTGAATTTCATTTAAGGAAGAGGGATCGATTTTGACGTTTTGTTTCTGACATTTAAATTTGGTGGGTAACCAAACACCATGGCTCCCAAATGAATATCAATAACACCCTCTCTTTTAATCAGCAACCCTGCTTCCAATTACTGTGTAGAGAAACCGATGGGAGCATCTGGCTTGGTACGTGGGTATTGATTTTCTTTCTTTTTGTCCTCATCCACTGGATCAATGTTTTGCATAGACAATGAGGGATTCCTTCGCCAACATACGAGTACTCGAGGACTCTTAATTTACATTGTTTTGGGTACATGAACCTATATCTACTCCACTCCACTTCAGCTCACCCTTAAGCTATCAGGCCTTGCATGTCTACATGGTTCACTCTTGTCAGAAGTCATCATTTCTCACCCTCTGTGTGTGCCACAATATTTATGCCATTTCGGTTTTGATACGATGCGATGCGATGCTCCATCGATACAAACCCACCCATATCTGAAACCCCTTGATATTTTGCAAGGCTGCTCTTTAGCACTTAGTGAAGGCATTCTTATCGCCTATGTCTGCTAAGAGATTGTCTCGATTTTGTTCTCTATCACACTTGTGTGCAAGTGTTGCGGCCGGATGGCGGCGGAAAAGGGTGTGACACTCGGTACAAAAAGTGTCCTGTTGCCATGTCTGGACGTTTGAATTGGTTGTATTGAAGATATCCTGTGTTGATTCTGTAGGAAGGATTGTATGTGATGGCATCTGTTTGTAGAAAGTGTATAGCTGTTCTTTTCAAAGTCGAAAAAGAGGAATTAGAACTTAATAGAGCGTTGCCAGAATTAATAGATTTGGAAAGTCAATAAGGCAATCAAAAATTAACTGCTCTTTGGTTTGTTCGCTATCGAAGTTATGCACAACTTTTTTCTAACTCTATGGGTTAAGTATTGGGGTATTGGGAAAATGTCAAAGTTTGAACCACACTTATGGAGAACACCAAGAAAGTGGTTTTCATCATACCGTTTCATCTGTCGGCATGTATCTACGTATGTGAATCTGTATTTCTAATATACATGGAGCTAAAGCCTGAAAGGCAAAATATTGAATTCCTTGACTTCACTTTGAGACTGCGACTTCAACTTTGCAATCGCCACTCATTTGACACCAAAAAGATTGCAATCACTTTTTTTTCTCTTTATTTACACAGCAATCAATTAATCGCAATCTTCTGAGAATTTATACATTCTTTGCATTCATTTGCAGTCGTCTCCCTTTCACAAGGCTAAGACCCCAGAATATATTTTTTCCACTGACATGACAGCATTTCACCTGTGTTTGAAGTCATATGATTTCTTTGCTTTGCTGGCTTCAGAGAGCCTCAGAATGCATTCACTGTTTCCCCGTTCGATTTCACTACATAAAGATTCCGAAAAAAGCATAAATTCTGAAAATCATCAATTGATCAATTCAAATGATTGCACTCTTCTGAGAATTCACTTATTCTTTGCATTCATTTGCAGTCATTTGCCTTTTACAAACACCGTTATACATTTTCTCAAGTTGCATGACTGAATTTCAACTAGTATTCGAAGCCATATGTATGTATGATTACTTTTCAATTTTCATGAGAACATAACTAACGCAAGCTCTGCTTAATTCAGTGAGCGCGCAAGAAGCATTCACTATTTCTAAGTCAAAAGAATTCAAAGAATGCATTCGCAGAAGATTGCAATCAATTGATTGCTGTGTAATAAATGGGGAACAAAGTGATAGTATTCTTTTTAGTAGCAAATGAATGGTGACTGCAAACTCGAAGTCGAACTCAATGAATGCATCTTTCAATTGAATTAAATGAATGTTTTTTGAAGATTGCATTCGCAAAAGATTGCATTCGCAAGAGATTGCATTCTTTTACAACCTAATTGAACGGGTTGCATGATTTGTATTTATTAAAATGTTCACGATTTTGATTGAAGCTCGTAGCTGTAGTAGCATAAGTGATTGTAATAGAACTGAAAAATGTCAAACTTACACCGCTGACAAACTGTCATAATCTCCGTCAAATGTCAAAACTGACAAGTGAATGAATAAAATTAATTCATTGATGACATAAATGAAGTCAATAATAAATCTTCATTCTTTCATGTGCTCATGGCCAAACGGCTGGAACGGCCGGAGTAGAATTCGATTATTTCGCAAAATAGGTTATAGTATATTTTATATAAAACAAGCGTAATAAGCAAGGCGGTCTTTTGACAGTTAGTTTTTGTATTATAACTCACAAATACTCTCACTACAATATTACCATAAAGCCATTCTAATGGCAGCATTAAACATCATTCCATTTGTCAGTTTCTTACGAGAGTCAGAATGAAGATAGTTCGCAGCTCGAAGTCAACAATCACTGGTGTAGAAATTTTGTCAGTAGGTCTGATTTCTCGTACGAAGTCATTTTTTTTAAATCCCATGAAATATAGTTACGATTAAACTGTTATAATTTGTGTCGTAAAAAAAATTAAAAAATTTATATCTTAATTTATAGACTTTACCAAAAATTAGACTTTTACGATTCGGCTCCTAACTGAAGTTATAGTCACGTTGAAGTTTTGGAGATGAAGATGGCGCTGTTTTAGCTGTTGAAAGATATTTATCACTTCAACACTTAAACTGTCAAATCCCATCGAGAGATGGTAACAATGTCGACGGATTAAACACATTCTATTCACACTCAAAATATAATGTTTAATTACATTTGTTAGGTTTTGTAAACGTCAACTGTCAAAATGTTTTAATCTCGCTCTCGCAGAATCGCTTATACTCTTGGGTACACGATTTTCTGTTTACACCGAGAATTCAAGTGACATTTGGAACGAGATATCTCTACTCCAAATACGTCGAAATATAGTTTTTCACACTTGGCAAAAAAAAACTGTCCATCGGAATGGGTGGTGCGATGTTGATGAATTAAAAAAACCTTTAACAAATACGAACAAAGCTGGATTATACGATTACTTTTCGCTACGAAAAACATTTATTTTAGTTCATTCGCAACTAAATAAAATTTCAATTGATATCCTTTCGTTGATCTGGCAACTCCACAGAATCAGAAATGAAACAAAAAGATTTTTTTGAACAACAGTAGCGATTCTGGCCGAAATATGTTCATGACTCACGAGAGAATCGTCGAGTTCCGCAGCACTCCTTCCGCCATATATTTCAACCATACCTTACGTGTACTGAATAATGTACTACTGGGGTATCAATTTACCTCCGTGTCGCTTGTTGTTTTAGAGTTTTGCTATATTTATCGCACACACAAGAGGGTATGGTATGGGTGACTGGTTTTGTTTCCGCGTACCGCAAAACACATTGCAGTATGTTCGCTTGCATTGTTCGTGGTGTCTCGATGTCTCCTGTTCTCCACCGATAATGGTCCACTAAATAATCCAGGCACGACAAGTTTTTCTTCTGTCGGACAAGTTTATAGTTTGTTTTTGTTGTTTCATCATCTACACTCACCTCTCGCCTTTGAACTTGACACTAGCTGCTAGCAGTCCAAAAAAGCTTCTAGCCCGAGAGGAACAAACAACGAATTTCAAAGTCTAGCCACGACCCTGAACTATCGAACAAAGTTTGTTTGGAAGAAGGTGATGGTCTCCATTTCCCTGGAGAGTATGTACCTACTGATGTTTTCCTGCGGTACAAATATTTGCTCCGCAGCCGCAGCCAAAAATTGTCCCACACCGGAGATGAGTTTATTTTTTGTTTTATCATCACACATGCTCCCCCCATCCAGGATCCTCACTGTATGTATGTCCTGGAAAGGATAAAAATGTTGCGCGTTAATATTTAATGTTGCATGGTATCCGTTTGCCGACATGGTGGTTAGTAAATCATGTCCGTTGTGGAGGAATGTAGAACCGTTTTAAATATTTGATGGCCGTCGTCATTGAACAGGATCGGCAAATAGGTATAGTTTGTGTTTGTGGTCCAGGGATGTGCTGTGCATGGAGTAAAGTGTTTTGCGACACTTTTTTTCGTCAAGGATATGTTTTTTTTTAGTAATAAATTGTCTGTCTTCGTTTTTTTGGTTTGTATGGGTTTTTTGTGTCTCCGGAAGAATGCAAGTGAAATTTTGATTGATGGCATGGTGCTGAGTTTATTCGGGTTTTTTCTTTCTGTTTCACCGAAACATGATTTTACTTTTAGTATGGAAACCGAAACTATCCAGGAATAAGGGAGGAATTTATGTGGATAGGTATTGTTTGGGCTTATTTTGATATTGCTATTGTTTGAAGGGACATTGTTTGTGGCGACTGATGAATATACAAAATGAATGATACGTATGACATTTTTTTTTGTAAGTAAAAAATGGAGATAATCCATCGGGTTCATCAAATAAATTGCATGGTTTCCAAAATTAAATAAGCCGAAACCAGAAAGCTACGTGCTTGAATTGGGCAGAGTATCGCAATGTAAAAGGATAACGAAAAATTCAAAAATAAATAGACATTTTATGGGTGATAGACAACGTTGAGAATTTGACATCATAGTAGAATCCTTTTTCAGGAAGTTTAAACTTTTTGTTAATGTAGATATACGGAGGCTGTTTGAAAAGTTCTCGGCCTAACATAGAAGACGTTGTTTTAATAAATAAATTTTAATTCCACAAATAGCCTTATATATATAATAATTGTATGTGAAGTTTCATTAAAATTGGTCGCGTACTTATATCAGTGCAATTTTTTGTTTGAACGAACCTTTTGCTAACAACGAAAATGGAAAAAAAATGAAATTAGAGTCGTCATTAAATATTTGGTCAAAAAGAATATGACACCAAATAAAATGAAAGATGACTTTGATGAGACATTGGGAGACTCTGCACCTTCGTATTCCATGGTCAAAAAGTGGGTAGTCTTATTTAAATATGGCAGACAGAGCGTCGAAGGTGATCGCAGAAGCGGAAGGCCAACAACATCCACTTCTTCAGAAAACGTCGATAAAGTTCATAAAATGGTTTTAGACGACCGAAGGTTAAAAGTGCGAGAAGTAAGCAACACCATGGGGATCTCTTCTAAGCGGAATTACCACATTTTGACCGTAGAATTGGGGTTGAAAAAATTGTCCGCAAGGTGGTTGCCGCGTTTGCTGAGCGAAGAACAAAAATTCAATCGAGTTGAAATCTCTAGAGAGAATCTAGCATTATTTCGGAGGAATACCAGCGATTTCTTGAGAAGATTCATTACCACCGAAGAAACATGGATTCATCACTATATTCCTGAGACAAAAGAACAATCAAAACAATGGAAGCATAGCGGTTCTCCTCCACCGAAGAAAGCCAAGTCGTGTGCTTCAGCTGGGAAAGTGATGGCGTCAGTCTTTTGGGATTACAAGGGAATTATTTTTATTGATTACCTTCCCAAGGTCCAAACTATCACTGGTCAATACTTTGCAAACCTGTTGATTAGCCAAAAAGAAGATCCTTTTTCTTCAGGATAAAGCTCCAGCACACAAGTCGGTTGTTGTCATGGCTAAACTCCATGAACTTCGATTTGGTGTATTGAACCACCCCCCTTATTCACCTGATTTGGCACCATCAGACTATTACCTCTTTCCTAACTTAAAAAAAATTTGGCTGGACGCAAATTCTTCACCAACGAGGAGGTGATTGCTGAGACAGAGCGGTTTTTCGAAGAGTTGGAGGAATCGGCCTATAAAATGGGTATAGAAGCACTGGAACACAGATGAAATAAGTGCATTGATATAAGAGGAGAATATTTAGAAAAAGATTAAAAAAAAGTTTTAAAATTTATTGCGTTTTATTGGTCAGGCCGAGAACTTTTCAAACTGCCCTCGTAATAGCAGTTTCTATTCTTGAATATAGAAAAAAAAATTAAAAAAAAAAAATCTTTTGAGAATGATCGTATGCCAAGTTTGAAGAATGTCAAGATTTAGTCGCCTGTGTCCTAAAAAAAAATAAACAAATAAATATACTCGATAAAACAAGAACAAACAAGAACGTCTTTTTAGTAGGATGAAATATAGGACGAATAAATTTGTATGTTCTCAATAGTTCATGCATTTGTTTATTGTAGTCAAACATGTCGAAGATGCAATCAAATTCCACACCACGATGATCGAGAATTTCAACAATGTAGTCATACCGTCCGTCGCTCTGCGCGTCTGTGCTTCTATTGGTCGACTGTGCATTGAGTAAGATCCTTATCGTATCACCTTATCGCAAATTAATGGTTGATTGCAAACTTGAAGTCGCAATTTTAAAGTGAACTCAACTCAATGAATGCAATCTTTTAATTGAATTCAATGAATGATTTTTAAAGATTGCATTCGCATGGTCCACTCTCTTTAAATTTGTAGATCTTTTTTTTTTGCATTCCCTGGACTAGAAACCCAATTTTTAGTTTTAGTTAATCTACTGAACTTCCATGCAATAATTTTTGCATTATTGAAATTTCCTCGAGAACGGCTATTCAAATTTTGATTAAACTTCCTAATAGTTGTGTTGTTTTAAAATATACATATATATATATGTATATATATTTTTTCATATTCATTTTTATTAACATTAATCTTATAACTATCTTAAAGCTAGACAAAAATTCATAAAAAAAACTAGCCTACTTATCAATGTCTTACAACTAACTTTCTATAAACCAAAACTTCTTAAAACTCGAACAGCCACAGCAGCGGGTTTTGACTTTTTATTTATTTTTTTTTTGACTGTTTTTTTATATTTTTGTTTGGTGTCACCCTGACTGTCCCTACCCAACATTAATCTTAACCTACATATATGTAAGTCGGTAAATCATCAGCTGGTCAGAATAGAGTCGTCAATGAAAGACCAGCGCCATCTGGGAGTCAAATCGCAGCAACAGGGTATAGTAAAGGCACAAACCATTTGCAAATATCCAAAGGTAGTGCTCACACTGCCGCACAAACAGCATAGAATTTTTCCGTCTGCCCAAATAAAATTGTTTTAAGCAAAAATACATTTAAAAATATTAACTTTAGAATTTTAAGTTATAATATAAGCGGTTTATACAATAAACTTTTATTTGCCGATTTCTTCAAATATATAAATAATTTTGATTTATTCTGTTTATTTGAAACTCATCTTTTAGAAGGAAAAGAAAAAAATTATGTAAAATATTTTGAAAATTATGAACTTTGTTGGACATACGGCGTCAGAAACAGCAGCAGAGGTCGAGCAAGCGGTGGCTGTCTCTATGGATATAAAAAAAACCTAAACAATATAAAAATAGAATTTCAGGAATCCATGGGCTATAGCATAATTAATATTAACTATCCCCTTGCCCCTAACACTAAATATTATGTTATCCCTGTTTATTTAAATGGATCACAAGGACCACAATGGGCGCTCGATTTGCAAAGACTAAATGATGCCATCAATAATCTAGAACAGCAAACTAATATTTTACTTACAGGGGATTTTAACGCAAGAACTGGTACCCAGCAAGTTTTTCAACCGGGAAATGAATCCCAATCACTACAACTGCGTAACTCGAAAGATTTGATTTTAGATAGAAAAGGTTCTCAACTGTTAGACTTTTGTGGTGGATATGGCCTTCAAATCCAAAATGGATGTTCAGAAGGAGACGCTCAAGGCGAATTTACATTTGTTGGAGCCCAAGGAAGCTCAGTCATAGATCTGACCCTAAGTGGAGGTGAATGGAACCATATAATTAAAAATTTTGAAGTACAATCTCAGAACTTCTCAGATCATTTGCCAATTGTCACAACCATCGAATTTAATAACAACGAAACAAGTAGCACAGAGACAGCAATCAATCTTTTACCTAAACACAAATGGAATCACAAACAAAAAGAAATGTATCGTTCAATTATGAGCAGACAGATCGAAATAATGAACTCTGATAAAAACATTGATGATATAAATGAAATAATTAAGAATGTCATAGCACTTTTACCACAAAAACAAAATACACAAAATCGGAAACAACCATGGTTCGATACCGAATGTGAAAAGCTAAGAAGAAGATCGTTTTCACTATTAAACCTTTACAGAAAATATGATGAAATCATCTACAAACTAATGTACATCCATGCGAAAAAAGAATTCAAAAACATATGCTTCATTAAAAGAAATGAGTTTCAGATAACTATAGCAACCGAAATATCACAATGCAAGGACTCGTCGACATTATGGAAACTGCTTAGTAGAAAAAATGGAAGGAGGTTCAAAATTGGAGTAAACATTAATGCAGCACAGCTAAAAGAACATTTCAACAATATACTGAACCCACCGAACTCTACGCTCCAACCTAGTTATCAGTACGCAATTCCAGATGTACAAAATGAGCTCTTGGATAGACCCATTTCACAAACAGAAGTAAGATGCTGGTTAGATAAAAGTAAAGACCGCAAAGCACCCGGAGCCGATGGGATTCCAGTAGAATTTTACAAATATGCTAATGATGACCTTTTAGAAATTCTCACCAGTGAATTCAACCGCATATTCGAAACAGGAAACATCCCTACGTGCTTTCAGCAGAGCGTCATTTTCCCAATCCTTAAAAAAGGTGACCCTAACCAAGCGGAAAATTATAGAGGCATTTCGTTTCTAAACTCTACACTAAAAATTATGATGGGTGTATTGGCTAAACGTTTTCAAGACTGGACTTCGCAAAATAAACTTTTGAGTGAATTTCAAGCAGGCTTCCGTGAGAGCTATTCGACAATTGACCAAATTTTCATTATCAATACCATAGCGCAGAACTTTATCAGAGAAAAAAAGAAATTGTATGCATTTTTTGTCGATTTCAAAGCTGCATTCGATACGGTGGACAGAAGTGCACTTTTCTATAAATTATATAATATAGGTATCTCAAGAAAGTTTGGAAGATTGATTGAAAGGATATATGAAAAGACGACTTCAGCGGTTTGGGACGGAAATCAGCTATCCAATTTTTTCGAAACGGTCACTGGCGTCAAACAAGGATGTAACCTAAGCCCACAAGCATTTGTTTTGTTTATCGACGACGTTTCAGATTATCTGGTTGGTGGGGTAAGGATTAGTGGGATTCTAATAAAAGTCCTGTTGTACGCAGATGATCTGGTTTTGTTTGCGGATACACCACAGCGCTTACAAGGTATGATCAATCAGCTCAAAAAATATTGCGATGAGTGGAGACTGAAAATTAATATAAATAAATCAAAAACGATGGTTTTTAGAAGAGGCGGAGGACGGTACGCAGGAAATGAAAAGTGGTTTCTTGATGGTCAAGAAATAGAAACAGTGAAGACATATAAATATCTGGGTATGAATATTAGCAGCAATATGAACATGGAGCATCATTTCCAAGAAAAACTTTCTGCAGCTAAATCAGCTATAAGTGCGGCCTGGAAAAACTGCCTGGAAGACAGACATATATGTCCAAAAATAAAATATCGGATTTTTCAGGCAGTCTCCAAATCAATAATGCTGTATGGAGCACAAGTGTGGGGCTGTAAACGATATGATTCAGTAGAAAAACTCCTTCGATTTTTCCTTAAACGCGTTTTCAAGCTACCGCAGTCTTCCCCAAACAATATGCTGCTCGTTGAAACCGGAATTTCACCTATATTTATAGAAACATTAAAACTACATTTAGACTTCATTACAAAAACTATGTCTTTCAACGGAGAAAGGTTGACCAAACGCATAGCACGTTATGCAATAGAGAAGAAAATACTGTTTTTCGAGGAATGGGAGTCATTATCAGAATTCTCTGGATGCACCCTACGAATAACCATCGATAATATACCTAAATGGAAAGAAGAGTTTGGTAATTTGATTACAGCAGTCGATGAAAAAATGCGAGCAGAGAGCATTGAAAAAGTACGAAGTTCAAACCACCGGGAAATATACGCAAACCTTAACCACAATTTGTGCGAAAGCAACTATTTCAACGAAAAGTATTCAAGAGATGTAATATCTACTGTTTTTAGAATCAGAGGAGAAATGTTAGACTTAAACTTCATCCCACACAGAGAAGATTTGCCTATCTTTTGTACGCTTTGCAATCTTAGAGAAAGGGAGAACGTTTATCACTTCCTGGGAAGGTGTCCTGTCTTACGAGAGTTCAGGTTGCAGTTTTTTGAGAAACTTGTATTGGAGGAATCCGACATGAAAATGATTTTGAACGGCGCTGACTGGAATAACCTACACAACTATTGTCAAAAAGCACTAAAATATAGAAGAGCTATTATTACAGAATCTTTTTAAATATTAACATAGATACCTATTTTTAAAACTTTGTCAAACTTGGGCAGACGGCTTTCAATAGTCATGTCTTAAAACAAATTGTAAAACTATTTTGTAAATGAATTTAAAATTGAAAATAAAATATTATCTTATCTATCTAAAAAAATCTATCTACTGAACTTCCATGCAATAATTTTTGCATTATTGAAATTTCCTCGAGAACGGCTATTCAAATTTTGATTAAACTTCCTAATAGTTGTGTTGTTTTAAAATATACGTATATATATATGTATATATATTTTTTCATATTCATTTTTATTAACATTAATCTTATAACTATCTTAAAGCTAGACAAAAATTCATAAAAAAAACTAGCCTACTTATCAATGTCTTACAACTAACTTTCTATAAACCAAAACTTCTTAAAACTCGAACAGCCACAGCAGCGGGTTTTGACTTTTTATTTATTTTTTTTTTGACTGTTTTTTTATATTTTTGTTTGGTGTCACCCTGACTGTCCCTACCCAACATTAATCTTAACCTACATATATGTAAGTCGGTAAAGACATACATACGCAAGCCCTAGTCAATTTTAGCTATCATCAGACAACCACCAGAACTGGTTCTCTTGTCTCACTCTGTCCCTCCGGAGAAATGCGTTGGACGAGATAGAGCCGCTTAAACGCACACTCTCATGAAAATCGTCATTTGGGTAGCCCTAAAAATTAGGCTGTTGGCCAAAGACATCGCTCTTGCAATGTGACCCCGAATCAGCTTAATCAAAAAATTGTCAATTTTGTTTATGTTTGCTCCGTTTTATAGAACCTGGTTGGGTTGGAATAATCATGTTTATACTCCGACTCTGGTGTTCTGTGTAATCCAAGGCAACGCCTAAGATACTCACATTAAAATACCCGAATATTCTGCATTTGAGATGTTGAACCATACCGAGCATCCATAGGCAATGATTCGCCGGATTAGGGCAACTTAGCAAATCACCTTCTCACCCTTCGCCCTGGTGTCAAACTAGCTGCTGTAAGGCAACCGTTTTGTCAGGGCAAGGCGGCCCTCGTCCTTCTAGCCTTCTCCAAATCAACCAGACAGGCACCAGTACACTGCCTTTAAGTGTTGCTCTATTGGATCTCAGAGACTAGCTTAGACGTGGCATAAATTGTATCATTCTCTTATTTGCGTTACCTACTATGTAAGTACTTTATGGCAAGTAATGTAAGTGGGTCCGTCGCGCCATTCGGTCTGTCTGTTTAACTACAGCAGAAAAAGTTCGGCCTATATTCTTTTTTTAAACAGCATTCCTTAATATCCCCCCCACCATACACACACACTTTTTTTTCTTCTTGTTTTGTAGATAGAATAAACGTACCTGTATATATATTTTTTTTTCGAAATCTTAGAAAGTATTTCTAACTCAAAAACTTTAAACAAAATTAATTTATTTTGTGGTTTAAAAAAAATTCTATAGGGTTCTTAAAAATTCGATGTTTAAAAAAACGGGTCAATGATTTTTTTTTTTTTTTTTTTGAAACTTAATTTATATTTACGCAAAACCTATAATTTAAATTATATTCTTTAAAGAAATGTGAAAACTTCTTCAACGATTTAAAACCTTTCTTCTTGGATAAATTGATTTTTGCTTAAAAAATCAAATGGCTCTATGTTTTTCTGCTCTTGCTTCTAAGGATTTTTTTTAACCATTTTATGCTTTTGAAACATTTTCTCAAGTAATTTCCAGGTCTCTTAATAAACAAAGCAAGTTCATACGACCCAGTCGTGTAATTTATTTTTTCTGTAATTTTTTTTGAGCTAGTGTCGTTTCACTTTTTATGCATTTTTCTAATTCCCTAATCAAGAAGGTTCCGTAAATAATACAAATTTATTATGAAGCATAAATTTCCAACATTATGATGTATGCAGCTTCAACTTAAAAATTGTTCCCAAGCGACGGGAAATAGGATGAATATAACTCATGATTCTTTCAAGTCCTACACCCTTATGATTTCAAAATTCGTTTTACTTAAAAATTGTAATTGTATAAAATAGTAAAATCATTAAGAGTTACGAATAAGTTATATATTTTTAGATCAATTAGTTTTAAAATTTAAATTTTTATCTTAGACTTAATCTCACGAATTTAACTTCACCTCAGATTTACATAAATATAACAGGATCTTTGTCTTAATTTTTCTTAGTTTTGTGATTGTTGCTGGCCCGTTGTACATTGTAAGATTGTAACCATGGTTTCGATTTTCCATCGACGACCCTCAGACAACGTTGGGAGACACATTTTCTTTGTCTCCCAGAATGTCACAACAGACTTATACTTCAATTTCGACTTATAAAGGAATGAACTACGAGTATAAATGTATATTATGTACCCACTTACATATGTACTTCTTCGACATCTCAAGTAAAACCTAAGCATTGAGAAAAAAATCTCAGAAAATGCGAATGAAGCTGAGACTGACAGATAGAGAGCAACATCATAATCAACAGCAGATTGAAGCCCAATCCATGTCAAAATTCTATATATATTTTTTTCTCACAAAAAATTCACTCCCATATGTTGACAAAAAACTAAAAGACATTTTTGAAATTTGTACGAAAATAGACAACAGATGACGTTAGAAAGTAACATTTACGAGTGTGAGTGCAGAACTTTTTTAGCTTCTATACGCTCTTATGCTTTTACTTTAATCTAATTTCATCTGATGGAGCAAGCAACTTTCCCGGAACTCAGGTCTGGCACGAAGACGTCCATTCGTCGTCCATTGAAATGAAAACACTTTGTACCAACTGGTGGTGTGTATAAAAAGGATAGAAATGGATGACAAATTATCATCGCTGTCGCAAGTGTCCGAAAAAGTCAGACACAGTTGGTAGAGATGAATTTCAGACTTTTATACTTTTTTTCGTTGAGAGATGAAAACAAAAAATTGTCTGATAAACGTAATTTGTGTAATGGAGTCAAAATGCTTTCTGAGTGTGTTTAGTTTGGTTTTTGAAAAGAGACTTTTACAGATAAAGTGAAGTTGGTCATTTAATTGTATGAACAGCTCGGAACTTAATTGCAATTTTAAAGGAATTTATTTCATTGAATGTCAGAGAAACTCTGTGTATAAGCAGGAACTTTTTGCCTCCAAAAAACAGACATACTCGAAATATGAAACATCCCTCAACTAACTAAGGCACAGCTTAATATTATTGATAATATCTTAGTTTGGTTATTGATCGTAAACTAAACTGGAACATAGTCTCAAAGATGTAGACGACCACGGTAGACTACCAGCAGCCCCAGATAAGGAACCAGGGCTACGAGTATGATGCTGAATGCCGGTGAAAGAAGATGCCAATGCAAAAATGCTGTCATGTAAAACAAGAGCAGCGAGAAGAATATCGAATCAGGAAAATGGAACAAAATAAGATCCTGCATTTATCCAGCGTTTGGTCTGGATGACTTGAAACAGCGTTCATGGAATAAAAGAAAATGGAAAGAGCTGCCGTGTTTTACTCTGATACCCTTCACTCGTCTGCAGCCCTTTACATAATTAAGTAAGTAAAAGGGATCTCTTTTTAGAACGGGACGAAATAGGTTTAGGATGGACTTTGGTACCGTGCCCTTCATTGGATTCCTAAGACAAGACTATGAGCTATTTACGAGGGCGGGTCAATAAGTCCGTGACTTTTGGAATAAAACAGATTTTTTGATAAAAAATTAATTTTATTTTTCAACATAGGCTCCCTTGAGCTCTATACACTTTGTCCAACGCTTCTCCAATTTTTTTATCCCTTCCAAAAAAAATGATTTGTCGAGGTCCTCAAAATAGGCCTTTGTTTGCGAGATGACTTCATCATTGGAGTCAAATCTTTTTCCACCAAGCCATTTCTTCAGGTTTGGGAACAAGAAGTAGTCGCTCGGAGCCATTCCCATGCCCATATTCCCCATTGATTGTTCTTCCCTTTTGAAGGTAGTCAAATGTGGATTATCCCGCGTGCATTCCAAAAAACACTCGCCATAACTTTATTGGCTGACAAACCCACCTTGGCCTTCTTTGGCGCCGATTCACCCTTAGAAACCCGCTGTTTTGACTGTTGTTTGGTCTCTGGTGTGTTGTGATGGATCCATGTTTCGTCCACGACTACAAAACGGCGCAAAAACTCCTCCATATTGCGATTAAACAACGCCAAACCTTCCTGTGAAGTTGTTACACGATTGCGTTTGTGGTCGACTGTGAGCAAACGCGGCATCCATCTTGCGGAAAGCTTTCTCATGCCCAAGTGATCATTCAAAATTGAAACCACTTAGCCATGCGAGATCCCTACGGCTTCCACAATCTCTCGCACTTTCAATCTTCGGTCGGCCAACACCATATCGTGAATTTTTCGATTGTTTCGGGTGTAGAGACCTCAACTGGGCGTCCAGGACGTTCGGCATCTTCAGTGCTTGTACGGCCACAACGAAATTCAGTAAACCACTTTTTTACCATTGAAATCGATGGTGCAGAGTCCCCATAGTATTTATCAAGCTTAGCCTTGGTCTCGGTAATGGTTTTTTTTCGCAAGAAATAATGCTTAATAAGCACACGAAATTCACTTTTTTCCATTTTCTCAAATTAGTGAGTGGTCTGATAAAAATAGCTGTCAAACACAAACTAACTGACGCAGCAAGTTTAAATTTTGACAGGAGTCAACTGACAGATGCCTGTTGACAGGAGCAGTGTTGCTGTTTCAGTAAAGAGGTCAGAAATTCAAAAAGTCACGGACTTATTGACCCGCCCTCGTAGCACTAGAAAATTTGTCGGATTAGTTGCCTATTCTACACCAGTAGACAAACTGCTTAGCTTCGCACAGTGAAGATGTGTTTCGGATGCAAGTGGTGGTCCTATTGATGAGTGATCCGATACCTGATGTTTGTGCTACAGCAAACACATGTCATATGACGACATAAAGACATCAAAACCTACCACATCCTTTTTTGAACTCAATCCAAACTGCACGAATCCGTGAGAATATGTCTACAATTCCAGCTTCACAGCAAAAACGTCCACACTGAAATAAAGGGTCTCCAGATAGCAATGATGGTTTTTCCAGTTATGTTTCAGCAGCTGTCAAAGTTACCAATGACATTTAGCTGTCAAAATATTAAGTAGCGTTTTCCATTTCAGCGGGATGACCATATACAACCTTAAGTTCGCTTATTTGACTTTTGATATGTTGGCGGGAGATACGGAATTTGGAAAAAATCGTTTTCTTGAACGAGGCTCATTTTTGACTCAGGGGAGGCTATGTCAACAAAGAAATTGTCGTTATTAGAACGAACACTTGCTTACTTACTTTCTTAAGGTGGTGCTACAGCCAAGTTGGTTGAGGTCCTCTCCCACTTGTGTGCGCCACCTGAGTCGCGGTCTTCCTCTACTTCGCCGTCCCTCGGGGTTTGATTCAAAGACTTTCCGGGCCGGAGCATTCGGTTCCATTCGCTCTACGTTTGAGTAGGTCAGTTTCTCTGTACAGCCCGTACAGTTCTCCTCCACTCCCCGTCTATGCAGACAGGACCAAAGATCACACGAAGAATTTTCCTCGAAACAGTCTAAAGTGCTCTCATCCACTTTCGACAAAGTCCATGTCTCTGCACTATAAACAACGACCGGGATGATGAGGATCTTATAGAGGGACACTTTAGTTGCTCGAGAGAGGACTACTCAATTGCCTTCTTAGTCCAAAGAAGTAGCGATTCGAACGAACACAGTCTTCAGAAATCAATAAATCAATAAAGATTGATTCAGTTTGGTGTGGTTTAAAGCATGGTGGCATCATCGGACCTTAATTCTTTAGAAATGGGAAAGAGACACCGTTACCATCAATTTTCTCGTGTATAAAGCGATGTAAATCGACTTTCTTCGGTCAGAGGTCGACCAAATCGATGTATCCGAGTGTTGGTTCAAAACAAGACGTCGCGTCGTAGCATGCCATAAAAGTGGCGATGTTGTGAAGGGCAAATTTGAGGACTGGGTCATCTAGAGTAATCAAGTGGCTGCTGCCGTGATCATGCGACTAGACACCACTTGGGAGAGTTTCTGGGGGCTCCGTGAAGTCATTAGTCTACTCTGACAAGCCAAGCACTTTGGACAATCTAGGGGCTTTTATAATATTTCAGTTCCCCTTGGCGTAATGCTTAGTGCCTTGTGTTCGATTCTCAGCCGCTGCATAAATGTTTTTCATGTGAGTAAGTAACAAATCTTGCCAGGGTGTCTCTAGGCATGAAAGCTGTATTGTAGGTCCCCTCCATTCCAGCTTACATGCACACAGGAATGGTTGAGAATTGTTGTAAGTCACGAGGTGTAACAATCTCTAATTTTGTTTTTAATATTTCAAAAACTAAGATATTAGAAAGAAAATTTAAAATTTTTTTGATCTTGAAGCAACTCGGAACGATTTTTTAAATACCGTTTTTTGTTTTTGAAAATTTCAGCAAACATTTATCCAAAGGTATTTATTGTATTTTATATGTCTCAATAACCAACAGACGACAGTTTTCAAATCCGCATCAATTCGAACCGTTTACCCAATTTTTGAAAACGAATAAGCAACCAGCAGCTTTTTTTTTTTCGTTTCAATCTTTCTTCGTGTCACCTATAGCAATTTTAATCGAATAAACACTTCAACATTAAACAGAGCGACATTCTTGAAAATGGAAGAAAAAATTTAGCTATGAGCATCCGCTTGTGTCAATTAAACACGCTTTCACTCGTATTCTGTCTTCAAAAAAAAAATAAATACGCCACTCTGACTTGAGCCAAGAAGTATCCAAAGTATCCTTAGCGAATTATATTGATTTTCGCTCCGCTGCGCTCCCTAGAAAAATCTTAAGAGATCCCTTCAGAAAAGTGCAAAAATATCTTTTAAAATGTGAAAAGAAAAATCAAAAAAGTCGTCTTTTTTTGTACGAGTATAAGCTCCTTTTCAGATTGGGGGGATTTTTTATTATATGAACCCTTAGCGTATAGCATAGCAGCATACAAATACTTGGACAATTTAAAAGGGATTCAAATTTACATGCATTTCATCCAGTCGTACGCGTTGTTAAGAGTAACAGACTATTATACTCCTCTCATGATGATTAAAAATATTTTCAAAATGGGGTTGAATCCGTCGAACGAGCCATGGAGAGCTTCCTTCGATTTATCCGGGGGTCTGCTGTCTCATCATTGAGGTTTATAGAAAAGCATCCATTGCAGGACCAGTCTTGAATAAATAATGACGAGGGGTGTAAGTTATGCGGTTCGCTGTCGGAGCTGAAAGGAGAATATCAAACAAAAGTCAAAAAGCGCTAACACCACACCAACAACTCGAGAAGCCCAAACCGAACAAAAGTCTAAACATCAGGGTTTTTGTCGTGTTGATTGAAAAATTATTTAGTATGTTTGTCACATTTTGAGTATTGACAACAACAGAGAGAAAAAAAACAACAAGACTTATTCAGAAAGGTGAGCTATAGGACGATGAAAGCTAGAGCAGCAGTCGTTATCACCTTGTGTCACAGTAAATATTATGACAAGTGGAGCGTGAACCTGTACTACGCACACACAAAATTGACAGCACAGACGGTGCTTAGTTCCTGGCAACCGTTGACAGAAGCTGGAACAACATGTTTTGAAATACTTTTAGGTAATCTTTGGGAAGAACTGTAAATGCCATTGGGTTGTGGTTTGGGTGGGGGGCCATCAATAAAAAAACGAACGATACAAATAAGGACTAAAAGCCGGGCTTATTTCGGGAGTATGTATATGAAGCTTTATTTTTTTTTGGAAGGCCATTGATAGAGTGTCTGCTCGCGAATGATATGAAGCCTCCTATCACAATGATTCTCTACTTCGATTTAAATATTCGTTGTTATGATTTTGGACGAGTATTTTTTGCTGTTGATGGAAGGATATTTATATCCGTTTTTTTTTACAGAAATGGAAATATGAAATTAAAAATATTTTGCATATGACTTGTGTAACTCTGGGACTTCTCTTTAGTATAGGGTTAGTTAGTGTAGAGGTTTCTTTTCCAAGCAAATTCGTCATTATAATATGTCTGCTCGCGTGTAATGTCCATACCTGAAAATGTCTACAAAATTCAATTTTTTGCATACGAATTTTGACAGAAATTTGAACTAAAATTCATAGAAATTAAGAATGTTGACAACAGACATAATGATGCAGAAGTCCGAAAAGTGGTTTTCGTCATACCATCTGTCTGCGATGACCGTCCGTATGACCAACCGTGTTTCTGTTCTTCTAGAAACACCTAGAGCTAGAGCTTTAGATCTTCAACAATTTGGAAAACAACATTTTATGTAATTTCTTTTTGTTGTAGCTCCCATACAAACATTTAAGTCTATTCAATTTTCCGAACAACGAACAATGTCTTAAATGAGTGTAAGAAAATTGCATTACAGGTTTTTGCCAAAAAGAAAGATTTTGAAGTTTTGTTAAGGAAACTTATTTTTGGGTTATTATTCCAGTCTTTAATAATCTGGATCTTCCAAGTACCTACACCAATAAATAAAAAAAACAATTTAGAAAAGTATTTTTAAATATGTAAGTTATTTAAAAAAAATGCGTATACGCCCAAGTGTACCATTATTTTACAATCAAAATCTTTAAGAATTTGATCACGAAAATTTGAGGTTCTTCTGATGCAAGTTCTTATGCTTCTGGGCAAGTTCTGCGATTTACCCGTTACCCTTAGGTAGTCCCATTAACGCGCTAACGCTGTAGGCAGGTTAATGTTAATGTTGGAGCTAAAAAAAATCCACACAAAAAAATTGCAATCTTAGGCTTCTTATATTTCCTTTTTGTCATTAATCATTATCATTGCTTTCTTAATACAGTTAGCTTTGTTTTCTCTGAATTGTTCTATAGAGATGTGTTTTTTTTTTTTTTTTAATATTGACTGTCAATTGCTTTTAATTGCATTTAATCTACAAAAATTTACGTTTCGTCTCGGCGATCACACTTGGACTCAAAACTGAACTTCACTAGTCAAATGATGAGTCCAAATAAAATCACCAATGTGCCTGTTGGTGTCTTATGTTTTTTTTTTAAGGAGTAGATTCTTAAGCGGCGACCAATCAGCCTATCATCCTTCCTTCTCAAAACCTTGGAAAGATTGATTGAAATTCACATCAGACATAACTTAAAACCATGTCTCATTTCCACAGCTCAACATGCGTACTCTAAGGGAAAATCAGTAGAAACAGCACTTCATTCGCTGGTACGTGGTATTGAATATTCCCTCAAATACAAAGAATATAATCTAGTAGCTTTCCTAGATATCGAAGGAGCTTTCAACAACGTCAGCTACCAGGCGATCACAACAGCAATGAACAAGCTGGAATTAGAGAAACCACTCATTGATCTTATAAGTCTCATGCTCAAAAGCAGGACAATAACTTCCAGCATGAGAAGTTTTACTACCACCAGATCGGTGAATCGAGGTACCCCCCAAGGTGGGGTCCTTTCGCCTCTCTTATGGAACATGGTAGTAAACGAACTGCTAACATCAATGGAAGCAGAGGGTTTCAAGGTGATTGCCTATGCTGACGATGTTGCAATATCTGTATCTGGGAAACATCCCCAAGTTCTCTCAGAACTCCTACAAAATGCCTTAAACAGGCTAACAAAGTGGGCTAAGCAGTGTGGCTTGGACGTCAATCCACATAAAACAGAATTAGTACTCTTTACGAGAAGGTACAAAATTCCTCAGATTAACCCACCCAAGATTAAAGGAATACCATTAAGCTTTTCCGACCAAGCCAAATATTTAGGCCTCATTTTAGACAAAAAACTAAATTGGAAGGCAAATATTGATGAAAGAGTAAAAAAGGCTACCGTAGCGCTTTTCACTTGTAAAAAGGCAATAGGATCGAAATGGGGCTTCTCCCCAAAAATAACCCATTGGCTATACACCTCGGTTATTAGACCGATACTCATTTATGGAGTTGTCGTATGGTGGACCGCACTGGACAAGATGGTAAATCTAAATAAACTCATCAAAGTCCAGCGGTCAGCAGGTATGTGCATCACAGGAGCACTTCGCTCGACACCAACTGCAGCCCTGGAAGTGCTTTTAAACCTAACACCTCTTGACATCTTCTCCAAAATGGTGGCAGCCAACTCATGCGTGAGACTTAGAGCCACCTCTCAATGGATCAGTAACAACACTGGTCATACAACCATCTTAGACAACTTCAGATCTATCCCAGATCGCTTAGACTATACCACCCCAAAAATGGTATTCGATAACAACTTCCTGGTTTCCATCCCTTCAAGATCGTCTTGGGAAGAAGAGAGACCCCTGGAAGACAATGCTGTACACTTCTATACAGACGGTTCTAAGGCCGATTACGGCGTTGGAAGTGGCATCTATTCAAAACAACTTAATCTCAGTCTTTCATATAGACTTCCCAATCAATGTAGTGTATTCCAGGCAGAAGTAATGGCGATTAAAGAGGCACTATCCTGGCTTAAAGAAAACGTTATATCTTGCAAGGATATACGGATCTTCTCGGAAAGCCAGGCCGCCCTCAAATCTCTCGCGTCTGTCTCCACAAACTCTCAATTGGTCCACGATTGTCGATCATCTCTGAATGAGATGACAGAACAGTTTAATATTCACCTTATTTGGGTGCCGGGCCACAGAGACATTCCGGGAAATTGCAAGGCCGATGAGCTCGCCAAAAACGGAACACTTCTGCCTACTGTTAGACAAAAACATAACATAGGAACACCACTTGCTACATGCAAACATCTTCTCAAACAATATGCTCTAGAATCAACAAATGCTAGATGGTCACAGGGTACCACCTGCCTGGCAACTAAACAAATATGGCCAAGCATAGACCTAAAACGGTCAAAAGGTTTGATCTCCCTGAGCAGACAAAATATAAGCTCTACAATAGGAGTTATAACAGGACACTGCCTCATAGGTAGACATGCTTTGAGGCTAGGAGTCTAAACAAATGACTTCTGTAGAAGCTGCATGGACGAGGAGGAAGAGGAGACAGTCCAACACCTTCTATGTACATGTCCAGCACTCTCCAATAGAAGGAATAATTATCTCGGTAACCCCTTCTTCGATAATACCAGTGAACTGGCAACAATCGACACAAAATGTCTCTCTAACTTTATTAAAAGCACGAAATGGTTTGTTTAAATTCATTACTCTCCCATGAGTAACTTCTTTAGTGGTATCACAACGGACCCTTGAGGTCTAAGTGAGTCAACAACAACTAGACAGCCACTCCAACCTAACCTAACCTAAGCGGCTTATTCCAAAAGGAAAGAAATGGCTCGGTATTGAAAGATTTGTGTCAAATGAAGAAGTCATCGTATTATTTTCACGGCGGCATCAAAAATTATACAAACGTTGGATCAAGTTTGCCAAGCTAAAAGGAAGCCTTGTTGAAAAATAAAATGTTTTAAATTCGAAAGAGTGATCCTTATTTAATTTTTCAGGGATTTGTTGACTTACCCGCTTATAATGCTTAAAAAGTTTATATTATTTTAATTACTTGATATCCAAGAATAAGTCCCCGACATAGAGAAGTTCAAATTGTATACTTTTATCAAAACATCTAAAGCGTCTAGGTGTGGCTGCTTAGTTTAAATTAATTACTATAAATTAAATTAAACAAAAATTAAAGAGAGTTGGTGGGCCGGCGAGAGTAATACCCCACTTGCCTATTTTATGCTAAAGAATAAAATAGAAGAAATCACATCACATCACATTTTCGAATAGCAAGAACGCCTGTAAGCATATTTTTAAATGAAAAAATACATTTCCATATCGATGGCTATGTTAAAAAACAGAACATTCTGTTCTCTGTCATCCTGAGCAAGCTCATTTCAATCACCTAGATCAAGTTCTCTGGCATCCATGATCAATCGCTTGGTCCTAAAAACTGAGGTTCTATATTCCTAGGCTCCTCGAACTGGAAGGATGTTTCGTCCCAGCTATTGTAATAGTCAATATTTTTTGACTTATTGTACTACCTACATTCACATCTTTCTACAGCTCATAGAATTCGTGGTTGTAGCTTCTTCTACATCCTACTCCAAATATCCTTCGAAGTAGTTTTCTTTGTTACTTTGTTTTCTGCGTTTTCTCCAACACTAGGCTTGGTGAAGCAGAACAGATAGTATTGGAATTTTGTAGCGTGTAACCTTCGTCCTACCCGTGAGGAGTTTTGAATCTATATTTGTTTCTAGGGATAAGTTGCCCTTGTGTTTTTTTTATCTTGGGGAGACAATCACGGCGGACGAATGATTGACGAATTTTAGCTACTAAGACTGCAGTTGTTTCTTAGGCCTTACCGCCAAATACATTTCAGCAAAATGGGCCACTTCACATACAGTCACCCATATTCTGAAACTCGTATTTATGACTCGTATTCGACTATAGTCGTAGGAGCAGTCGTATGCGATGTTTTTCGTTTCCCAATATTAGTACAAGTGAAGTCGGATGTTCGACTCCTGGAAAAATAATTATAGGTACTATAAGGCAAGTTATGCATTCGGAAAAAAAATCGAACTCGAGATTTTGATTAAAGTTGACATTAAGATGGATAGCGAAGACTAGAAAAGTGGGTCTCGCAATTCTGTCTGCCTGTCTTTTGACTACAGCCTAAACGGCTCGGCCGATTCTCTTTAAACTTGGTGGATAGTATTTTTAGTTCCCCCCCCCCCCCCAAATAATTTTTTCCTATTTTTTTTAAGACCAAAAATAACGCTACCTGCCATACGATTATTTTCGAAATTTTAAAAATATTTTTTTTTTAAACTGTCCCACAGATTAAAAAAAAATTCAAAAAATTTCATTTGGTTAAAGCTAGGAAATGGTTGAAAAAAATGTTCAAAAAATTGTTATTTTTGGTACCCCCGGAACCATTTTTTTGGTTTTTGGATTTTTAAAACAAAATTTACAATTTTTTTGGTTTCAAAAGTCAATATTTCAAAAACTCCATGCTCGATTTTTTTTAAACTTGAAAAATAAAAGTTTCTTAATATAAATTATAAGATGTAAGAAAAAAAATTAATTTTACCTAAAAATAACGGTAGTACCCTCCATACAAATGTTAAAAAATGGTTTTCGAAAATCGTATTTTTCTCGAAAACGGTTCCGAGAATTTTGCTTAATTTGTTTTTCTTTTGATTAATTTTTACGATTTATAATTTAATAAAGAAAAATTTAAATCAATAACTGACTGTACCTACCTACCATAGAACCATTTTTTCAAATTTAGAATTTCACATTATCAACATAACGGATTTTAATAAAAAAAAATTATAGAACTTAAAAAAAAATATTTTTTCAATTTTTGGAAAAAAAATATATTTTTTGTGGAAAATTCGGTATCTCAGAAACGGCTCAATATTTTTTTTTGTAAATTTAATTTTTATTTAAACAATAATAAAAACTTTAAATTGGCGTACCAATTTTTTTTTTCGTAAAAGTATTTTTAGATCTTTGTATATAAAAGCTTATCTTTTTAAGAAACCAGTACAGACTTATAATTTTTGTTCTTGTTCATGGCATCCTATTTTTAGGTCCAACTACTACTGTTTTAGTCTGTTAAAAAATTTTCTTACGCTTATGAACAGTTTTTCTCTAATAACATTCATTTTTGAAATTCTTAGTCGTTTACATAAGAGCAAGTTCGTGCGACCCAGTCGTGTATTTGATTTTTGTAATTTTTGATTTTATCAAACACTGCCAGGCAAAAATCTATTTGCTTTTTAGCTTCTTACGAAAAATTTATAATAACCAGAGCTGTAAAATTTCAAGTAAAAGTATCGGTACAAGCACCGGGACTTGTACTTGTACTTCAGTACTTTGATACTGGTACTTGAAAATGCCAAATACCAGTATTTTTCAAGTACTTCGTCGCAAGTGACAAGAATCGAGAACCTAAGTTTCAAAGTCCTTATGCAGTACTTCCAAGTACTTAAAAATTCCTTCAAATTACTTGAAAAGTACTTCCAAGTACTTGAGAGAAACACTTTCTTCTGATTCATTTAATCCTTTCTTTTATAAATTGACGTTAAAACTGAAACAAACATAACTCCATGAGCTAGAAAGGACTGGTCAAGTACTTCAAGTACCTGATTCTGGGTACTTCTACGCAAATACTTGAAATATAATGGAACTCACCTTTTTCTAAGTACCAGGGTTCTGAAGTAGAAGTACCAATTCCTAGGAAAAACGAAAAATTATTTTTAAATTACTCAAAAAACAAATTCCTATTTTTTTTGTTTTATAATTCACACGCTCAAGGGTATGTAAAGAAACCCTTATAATGTTAAACTAGCACGGCAATGGGGAAATTAGCAGGGAGAGAACAGAGTAGTCGATGAACTTGGTTTTCAATGTTTGCAAATGGCAAGGGAATTTATGTTGCAGATTTTGATAGTTTTTAATATAGAAGGATTGCCAGTAAAAAGACTTCATCGAATTTGAGAGAGTTATTCAGATGTTATAACTCTAGCTCTTCATGCAGCTGGAACCACTGTTCTGCTTTTGTTAATCCAAGAACAAGTCAACCGATTTTTCTCAAATTTTTTGCAGAGTATTTTTATGTGATTTCCTTTTAGAAGAAATTATTATTATTCTTTTTGCTCATCTAGAACAACAACTGGTTTTTTTCTTTCATTTTCTTGGCAACTGATTCAACGATTTTGATTAAACTTCGTACCTGTGATATCTAATAAAACTTTGTTTTTGGCTTTTTGACAAAAAATTTACAAAACGAGGATAAAATTTTGATGTTTTTAAGAAAAATTATTTTATATTTTGGAGTATTCTCTTATATGTAGATATGTATTTCGTTGGTGGCTGGACAAATTTTGTTCTTAATTTGCTCAAAGGTACTTATAAGTTTTACAAATAATATTACATTCCAAAATTTTCGAACAAAAAATCTTTTTTATTAAGAAAAAATCAGAGAATAAATTCACATTTTAGTACATTTGACTTTTTACACTCTCCCGTAACAAAGCGATGGGACTTATAGCCTTATTCCTTCATAGTTTTGACACATTATATCTTTCAACCGTTAGGGCAAATAAGTGCGATCCAGCCGTGGATATTTGTTTTAAATTTTTTATTCATTGTCGTTAGAAACATTTCGTCTTTTAATTTAAAAATTATTTGAATGCACATTTTATTATTTTGCCACTGGCAAAATAACCTCTTTTTTGTACACCACTTTCGCAATAGAATGAACCATTTTACCAAGAATAAGAAGAACCCTTAAGTATAGGCATACTTAATCTATAAGGACATTCAAATGTCGTTTAACATTCAAACCAGTGTCACCGTCTACCTTAAGGCCGTACATCCCTGTGATGGCATCTCTCACATGGCTGACGATGATAAATGAAAGTGAAATCAAAA
This sequence comes from Philhelius festivus, assembly GCA_963931855.1. NCBI lineage: Eukaryota > Metazoa > Arthropoda > Insecta > Diptera > Syrphidae > Philhelius > Philhelius festivus. Next base: position 13,676,855 of record OZ007557.1, on the reverse strand, counting down.
AGAATTCTTGAATACAGATTCAGCCTGTCTCATTCTATATTTTTATCTAAACCTGATTCATCATTACAGTGGGCTGTCTGATTGATCTTACAGAAAAGTAAGTCGACATTTTCGAAGGTTCCTGTGACGCAAATTATATTCTTATTTATAGAACATAATATTACCTTAGGGTGGAAAGTTCATCATAATAGCATTTTCTAACTTCCTTAGCCAAATTAAATTTTCACCCCCCAATTAAAATGAAACCTATACATTTGTTGTTGGTAGATGGATTTTTTTTTTTTTTTTTTGAGGAAGGAAATTGGTGATGCGAAGGATAAAAATAAAACCTCCTTTTCGATGGCCAGTGATAATTTTCAATTTGATTATCTCAAAGGTCTCATTTTCCACTAAGATTCATAAAAAGTATTTTTTTTTTGAAAAGGATATAACAACAAGGTGCAATTCTGATGCTACCTAATTCTGGCCAGCGAAGCAAGGATAACTCAATTAGTAGCACAGCATGTGGCAGCTATACGCCGCGGTGGAGAACTTTTTGTCCTTTTTTGAGGGAATATTTTTTTTCAAGGACTTCTTGTGGGTTGTATTGTGACCTTTTTACGCGAAGTTATTTTTACATTTTATTTTTTGTTTTTGAATCCATTACTCTTTGATATTCAAAGCGACACAGAATTATTAGGACTATTGCTGCTAACAATCCTTAAACTTGAGAGGCATCCCACACAAATATTCTCCTTTACAGAATTTATTGTATACAAAGCGCAACCATTGTGAAGGTGGTAAAAAATAAAGGTACATCGGAGTACCATGAAAAGCTAAAAATCCCTTTAAAGAGAATTTTATAGCTCCCTGTTTATGGGATATATGTTTTTATGTATTCCATACAGTCAGCCTCAGCATCCAGGACGATTGATTTTGATTTGTGGGTAGAAGAAGGTATCAGATATTCAAGGATCTACATTAGGTAATCCAAAGGTAGCTTTCCAAGGGATTTGTTTAGTCTTCAATTTGATGTAGTCAAATCCCATATATGTATAGATACCCCTATGGGAAAGAATGTTTGTATTTATATGTTTGCAGAGGAAGAAATTATGCAATTTTTTTACGAGCACTTCTGGATATTAAAGGTTAGCAAGTTAGCAAGGAAAAGTGGGGTGTTCTACAAATTTGAATGGGTTTTCATAATGATTAGAAAACGCTTGATTTAAAATAAAAATTTACGAGCGACTTCCCAATTTTATTTATTCATTGAAAAACTGAATGAAAGAAGGAGCAGAGCTATCTTGGTATATAAAAGTCAAGTTATGGGTAGTTGAAGTTCTTTCTCAGTTGTGACAGTCAGTTTTGATTGATTGTGCTAGAGATAAAAACAAGGACAACTCAATGAATGTTAAAGTAGGCGGTTTCAATATTAACCTCTCTGTATTATATAATTTCACTTATATGAAAAGTCTTAATTTTAAAACTCGAATTTCGAAATTTGTTTTTCGTTGAATAGTCTCGCCTTTTTAATGGCCCACATATTTCTATTTGGACTGAATACAGATGAATTACCAGTGCATTCCAAGGAGAAGAGTATTAAGTACTGTTCTCCGTGAAGAATTGCTTAATTTTTTATTCGACGTGTGGCAAGGAGCAAAGTCCTCCTGAAAAATAGTTAACTGCTTAAAAGTTCACCTTTGGGTGGTAGAAAGAAGCACTTGGGTTATGTACTCGCCGCTTCATGGTTTCAATTGATTTTATGCTCCCAGGACCCTCAGCACAACCCCAAAACATAATATGAACGGACTGTTTAGGGGATGGGACAAAATGGCCAGGTCAGAGTTTTTCCTTGCCACTTTTCCTTACAACACTAACCTTGTATCTATGGACCTCGTAATAGCACTCGTCCCAGAAGATTACATAATCCTTTCATCTGGAGTCCAATTGGTATGCATTTACTTGCTGTTTGTGCATAGCAAACTGTTTTTGTTTTGGGCCGTTTTCACCGCATAGTTTTTTATTATTCCTTAAACTTTTGGTATTCACTTCATAATGATTTTAGGTTTTTTTGATTTTCTTATTGCTTAAGTAAATATATAATTTTAAAGATTTTTAAAATGGTCGCACCACCCATAATTTATTTTCTATTTGAATTCTCACTGTATCAATTTATGAATTTTCCTTGTTTGTTCTCGAAAATCGAACCATATTTGTGTTTTTCCAATATTTTCTTTTGCTTTTGTATTTTTTCATTTTTTTCGTCATTCTATGCCATGCATTCCCAAGCTTTATGGGTACTGTTTGTAATTTTTTACTGATTTATTATGATTTATTCAAACTATAAAAACAATAAACAAACAATTAAGGCGATAAGCAGGGATCGGAATTTGAGGCATTTAAAAATCTAAAAAGGCAAAGTTAACTACAACAAAAGGCTTTTATAATTTTCTAAACGAAATTTAATTATAAAAACAATTGTATAACTAAATACCTCCTAAAATTTTCGAGCAGCAAACGCCTGTGGTTGTCCCTTAAAAGTGTTTTAAAGAATGTTCTTTCGACATCGACATGGGTTGAAACCAGTGGAGCTCATGTGAAAGGTCCAACATTGTTGACTGCTATGCCTTCAGAGAGTTCAGTTCTCATATCGCCTATTTATTACTGCATTTTCTTTTTTCAATATTGCAAGGGCCTCGTTAGCAGAAAAAATAGCTTTAAATTTTTTTTTATAACTGCTTTTCCAACTACCCCCTAATTAACTTTTATTAATTTGGAATCAATTTTTTCCAAAATTTCAAACAAGTACTCGTAACAAAAGTGGGTGCTTTCAAAGTGTGGTGAGTTAGGAAAATCTCGGGTTTCTTGTGTGTATACTGTGAATACAGGGCGCCTTTTTCAAAATTTCAAAAAGTTGTAGAAGAATATAAAAATGTTTAAAAGGCAAAAAAATGCAAAATTAAATTTAAACATTTTACAACAATTAGGAGGACGTCATTCGTAATGTAAAATGAAATGTGTATGCAAAAGTATTCTTTTCGATAACTCAGTTCAATTTAATCATTTGCGGCGGAACTCTTCACTAAATAAAATGCACGACTGGGTCGCACGAACTTGCTCCTGTGTAATAGACTAAGAATTTCAAAAATGAATGTTATTAGAGAAAAACTGTTCATAAGCATAAAATTAATTTTTTAAATGACTACAGAAGTTGTCTTTAGTAGTTGGAGGTAAGAACAGGATGCCACGTGATTCAACCAAATATAGGTTTATGCTAGAACAAAAATTATAAGTCTGTAATGGTTTCTTAAAAAAATAAGCTTTTACGAGTAAATACAAAATTTTTAAAACATTTTTAAGAAAAATAAAAATTGAATTTACAAAAAAATATTGAGCCGTTTTTAAGATATTGAATTTTCAAACAAAATATTTGTCTTAAAGTTTTGAAATGCAATGTTTTTTTTAACTTTTTATAAGCTTCTCTCTAAAAAATTTCATTTAAATCCTTTATGCCGGTAATGAAAAATTCTAAATTTTAAAAAATCGTTCTATGGTACTCGTAGGTACAGTCAGTAATATCTTGTTTTCAAATTTTTTCTTATTAAAGTATAGATCTTAGAAAATAATCCAAAGAAAAAAAATATAAGCAAAATTCTCGGAACCGTTTTCGAGAAAAATACGAATTTCGAAAACCATTTTTTAATATTTGTATGGAAGGTACCGTTATTTTTAGGTAAAATAAAATGTTTTTCCAATATCTCGTAGATTATCTTAAGAAACTTCTTTTTATTAAGTTTTAAAAAAATCGAGCATGGGGTTTTCGAAATATTGTGTTTTCTAAAAAGAAATTTGATTTTTTTTTTAAATCTAAAATAAACTTTTTGAAAATTTGAAAACACAATAATATTGAAACTGCTGGGGTGCCTTAAAATAAAAAAATGATCAAAATCGGTCGTACCATTTTCGAGAAAATCAAAAACAAAAAATATGGTTCCAAGGGGGGTACCAAAAATAACCATTTTTTTGGAAAAATGTTTTCAACCATTACCTAGGTTAAGTTAACTAAATGATATTTTATGAATTTTTTTTTTAAATCTGTGGGACAGTTTTTGAGAAAAAAAAATATTTATAAAATTTCGAAAAAAAAAATCGTATGTCAGGTACCGTTATTTTTGGTCTTAAAACAACAAGTAAAAAAACATCCGGGGAAAAAAAATAAATCCCATATCTACCAAGTTTAAAGAAAATGGGCCGAGCCGTTTAGCTGTAGTCGAACAGACAGACATAATTGCGAGACCCACTTTTTTGGTCTTCGCCATCATCGTAATGTCAACTTTGATCAAAATCTCGAGTTCGATTTTTTTACGAATGCATAACTTGCCTTATAGTACCTATAAGTCGCAAGTAAAAAATGGAGTTGAGCGAAAATATTGAAAAGCCGTACTACGAACATTAGAATCTTTCGGCTGGAATTTCGGACTTTTAACAAAACTCTCAATTGCCTTTATTTTAGTTTTTTAAAAATAATTTTCTTTTGAAAATGGCCACTTCCGATACCATTTACTTTCCGGATTAAAATTATATAAAGGAGAAGTTCTATTAATATTTATTATCTGACTAATTGCCTTAGAAACTTGAAAAATGTCTTAAATTAAATTAATTCTCCACATCTCCAATACTAACTCTCCCGAAAATTACGTTGAAGTCGTTTATTTTAAAAACATTTTAATTCGTCTTAAATGTTTCCAAAACCTAAGGAATAGATTTGACAACTATTTACTGTGTAGATGTCTGGTGCTCCAAATCTATAATATAGACAAGCATTTCAAAAAAAATTTTTGAGAACAATCCAAAATTTCCCAAGAGTTTTTTTTTACAATTACTTCCAACCCCTTCAATTCAGAGGTTTAATCGAAAACGTGAAAACTGTTTCTGAGAAAAAAACAGTTCTAAATGAACTAAAACAAAAATTAGAATTTCTCGTCAAGGCAATCACATAAAAATGACCTGTACTAAATTTAAAGCCGTCGGTTCACTAATTTAAGCTGAGTTAAGAATTTCTACCGTTAAACAAACCACATGATTTCAAGATAGTATTTCCTTTCAGATAGTGTTTCTTTTTAGTCTTAACGTCCGGTTCTGTGGGTTGTACTTGAGTTCCGGACGTATAAACGCTTTATAATTTTTAGTCAGATCAGAGAGATTGATAAATGTGTTACACCGATACAAAAATCCTAGGCGTTTTACAGCATTTTTGGCGGTCTGGAGAACTTGAGCATTCCACCGATAATTATTGTTGATACAAACAACACCGAGAACTGAGAGCTTTTCGACTTTTTCGGAATAAGTGCCATTGGCATAGGGGGACATTTTGTTTTAGAATCATTAAAGACTTACGAATTTTTATACACCATTTAACAATGCTGTAAAGATCGAAGTTAAATGAACTTTTCAAAAGGTTCCGATGCAATTCCACTTCCCAAAGAGATGGACGTGAATTTGAAAACGAGTTTGAAAAGCTGAGGGTAGAGTCGTTGGCAAAACACTGAAGTTGATTAGAAGTTTAAAACTAGAGATAATTTCTAAAAATGTGGAAGAAAGTCAGATAGTAAATGGAGCCTTGGGGAAAAGTATAGCATGTATTGAACGCTCCAGAAGGTAATTTCTAACCCAAAGAATCAGATTTTCAATGATCCCATCATTTCCCGCATTTTCCATAAGATAGCTTGATACCAAAATCTGCGAAATACCTCCTCATAAGTGTAACTTAAGCACTGATTGTCTTCTAATCTATAGCTTTTCTGCAGGTATTAAATGGCCAATACTTGTTTTTAGGCATTTTTTTTTGCAAATATGACAATAAGTTTCATCCAGAAACAATGTTCAGGGAATGAAAAATTTACAAGCTTTTCCAATATCTTCCTTATACAATTTCTATGGATAAAACAAAATGATGTACTTTTAAATTTCCTATTCATATTTTAAAAACCAAGCAACCAACCTTCCATGATATCAAGGAATTAAGTAAATTTCTTTAGTTTGCAGCAGCTGGTAACTTGTTGAGGTAGCTTCTAAAAACAAGTCTCACAAGGATTCGTTCCCCGAATGAAGTACAACTTGTAATTCCTTCCCTTATTAAATTCAATTACATAAAAAGGTTTCTGATGTCCACAAAATTAAATAAGTTCCATCCGTAAATATTCAGTAAATAAGACTTTTATTCGTTTCCAATCAATTGGTTACGTTAAACAAAAACAAAAATCCTTTTCTGCCCGAATTGAGCCCCACATAAGACAACCCCCCTTTTATCAAAAGTCACTCAATTGCTGTTGCAAAGTAAACAATTTACACAAAATATTCCAAATGATTTCATATTACTCATCCTTAATAATATTGGAATGATGTCGTCTTCCGTAGCCATAGTCATAGCCATACGATGACAAGGAGAAAATTGAAATCAAATTCTCTTAAGGATCACTCCCATGTAGCAAATCATCATCCTTAGGTATTTCCTGAACTTTTTTCTTTTTGTAAAGTGATGGACCTCTAATGGCCTTACAATTCCCATTTCAAATTGATATTTCCAATGAATGTCGAATTGGAAAACGATTGTCATGATGGTCCTTGGAGAGAAAAACACCAACAACAAGCATGACGCATTCAGAAAAAGCAAACAAGCAAGAAAGGATATTCACTTTAAAAGTTTAGATCCTTTGGTACATGTTATACTACGTGAATGTTCTTGGAAGATACATTTTCTGATTTTTTGTTTTTTTTTTTTCTATTTTCAGTCACGTGCATCCCTTGTGTCAAGCTCCGATGGTGGTGTGTTAGCCGAAGGTGAGACATCTAGTGAAGCATCCGAAAATTCTGATGGTCCACCGTGTGATTTGGGATTAGTGGAGCGATTGTTGCGTACTCATCCTGTATGGTTCTTGCCAGGAATACAGCGTTCTGGAGCAGTGCACTTTTTGCAGGGCAAAGAGGAAGGGGTAAGTTTACATTGTTTTTTTTTTTTTTTACGAGTATACACTATAGTAATTTTTTGAAGAACACAAAACAGGAGGAGTAGAATTACAAGTAGAGAGAAAAAAAAATACCTTTTCAATCCTTTTTTCCACTTCAAAGGATTTTGATTTTGTTTGGTTTGGCTGTCGTGTGTTTGGCAGTCTGGCATGTGGTATGTTTGGAAAAATCCTTTGACAGAGAGTTATTTTTGAAATATGTCATCAACAGAAGGAGTTTTTTTTTGTTTTCGTAATATTTGCAAGTAATTATCAATCAAGAGGCGGAAATTGTTTTTGTTATCGTTCTTTGAAAGTCCTCTTTATGGAGCTTACGAGTACATACCTTTACTTACACAAAAGTGAGAGGCTCTCTGTGTTGGATTATAACTTTGAAGCATTGTGTTGTACATTCTGTTTATTTGTAGTCCTTTTTAGATACAAAACCATTAAAGTCCTTCTCTACTATTCAAATAAATTTTCATTCCAGAATCCTCTTGAGGTTTTGCGTTTACAAACAGGGTGTTTATAATTTTTTGTTCAATAATGGCTTCCTACATATCTTTAAGCATTTTCGGAATTTCCTTCTTAAACAGGATTAAAATCAAATTCACATCAAGATACCTTGGATGTAATAGTGTCTTTATACATCTTTTGGAATAATTTTAGTTCGTAATGGCGCAATCACAATTTAACTATTTCGGTTTTCAACCTAGACATTAATAAGGAAGGATTGTCTTGAATTTTTATTAAATATCAATACTTGTACACATCCTTACACTTCAAAAAATTTTCAATCGGCCAAGGCGTTCGCCCGCATTATTACTCAAAAATTCTTAGTCTTCTGATCTTAACCAGATCGTGTTTTCCAATTTTAAGTTCCCATATTTCTTTTCAACACCAACAATTTTTAAAAAAACAAAAACGACATCTAAGTGTCAAAATAAAAAATATTTATTGGGTCATAGAAATATATCCACATGGACACTCAATCTCATGGTGATTTTCAAATTGCATTTGGATCAGAAGTGGAAAATCTGAATTAAACTTGACTTAACCTAAGGCTGGAAGCGCAACTGTCTATCGCGTGGGGTTTTAAAGCATATTTCCAACTATTTTATAGTGGTTGAGGGCGCTAAATACCCTCGGGTTCAAACTGATTTCGAGTTATCTTGAAACTCCTAGCTAAAACCTGTGTAAAATATCATGTCAATTTTCATACTTTAAACTCCCTCGACAAAAAGATAACTCGAGAACACCCTGTCGATAAGGTTTGTCTGCTGGTGTTTGCTGATAAAGTTGTTCTGCCTGTTATCTCCAGCCGAAAAAAACTATTCATTTGAATAGTTTTGTTTATTTTGTGTACTTTGTGCTAGGCTATAAGGAAGGACAAATTCTGCAATGCAAATTTGTTTTAACCCAAAGGACAATGACTTCTGAGATATATTATGCATTGTGATGCTATAAAGTTTTGAAGAAGAAGAAAATGCAGATGTCCGATTTTCTGAAATGGAATAGGACAGAGAAATTTGGGTAGGAGGATGAGACTTAAACAAGTAAACATAAAAGGATAGTGTTGTGACAAAATCCAGAGATATTTCTTAAGTGGTCATTTAAAATTGTCAGAATTATCTTAGTTTATTACTCTAAAATAGAAACCCTCATTTAAAATCATAAGGAAGGGAAATTTCAATTTGACTCCAGGTGGAATGTACTACAAAAAATTGAAAATAACTAAAGTTAAAGAGTGGATTCTTGAACCCATTCGTAAGAAGGTTCATAAAGTCCAAATGGTAGTTTTAGACGTCTTTAGCCATTTGTTTTGACCGCCATTTTGAAATTTAAGCAAATTTGTTTTATACTGATTTTAACTAACTATTCAATTTCATTAAAAATTCACACATACAAGTTTTTCGAAAGCTCGAATATGGTGTACACGATTGATATTTTTCTACCAAGTCTAGTTTCCACTGTCCACGCGAAAAATATAGTGCTATGGAAAAATTCATGAATTCGTCGAAATTTCACCGAAGTTCATATGTTTCATGTACTTAGATGTCTGCTAAAATTTACAATCATTTCAGTTTACTAACATTTAATGGTTCTCGTATGAAAAACAATTGACCTACCAATGTTTTGCATGCCAAAAAGTAGTATTTTGCGTGCAAAAGTTTTTTTTTTAGATCTTCATCTTGTCAGTTTAATCTGGGTAAATCATAGTCATATTAGTTCACCGAAAAATCGAAATAAATGACTCCTCACTCCTCCACACAGAATATAGTTCGCAGTCGTTATTGACAGAAAATAAAACAATAGTATGTATCTGCCTTGGTGAATGAAAATCACCCCTTCGATCATTGATCAAATCATAGGACAGCAAGAACAAAATAAATAAATTTGTTGATGAGACATCTTGTGGATAAATAGGGTATAGTGATTTACAACTCCATCGTCAGACATTCGACGTGCGAGTCAAAAGCTTGAACTATTGCGCTATGAAGAATTCCAGTAAAGTTGGTTCAATGAGTCGAGTTCACATCAACCTCGGACGATTAAAATCGGTTTGGTTATTAGAAGAGTCAGCACTACCATTTCTTTCTTAAGATCTCTGTAACAGATTATAGGAGTCTGAGTTCGAAGATAAGTACATCATAATTGTCAGCAGGGACTCCACAAGTTTCTTAGCCTGGTTTTCGAAGGCCGTACCTGTGGATCAGAATGCCACTGCTGATCTCATCCCACCCCTGCCATTAAACTTCTTGATCTTCCAATACAATAGCCTGCTGTTCTGTTAAGTCAACTAGCACGTAGTACTTCTATTCCGAAGCCATGATTAGTATTGAAGTAGTTGATCAACCAGTGCGAAAGCCTGTTGTTTCGTAACTCAAATGGGTGTAGTGTACCTGCTGATATGATGCCATCGGAAGCTTTAACCTTTGTGATCTTCCATTGCGAGATCCTTCTTTTTTTTCATGTTGGACATGCACCCATTCTCATACAGAGTCACATTAGCAATTGGGGTCCAGGTGTCGTCTGTGCTACTTTTAGATTTGGACGTGACCAGACCACCACTTTAAGTAATGATTGTGGGGTTGTTAGAGGTGATCTGGAGCTTCCAATTAATTTAAATTGCTTATGTACCAAGCTCGAAAGTCTGCTGTTTCCAATGTTTCCGAAGCCTAAAGGGGTGTAGTTCCACCTGGTATGATACCATCTGAAGCATTGACCCCTGTGATCGTCCAGTGCGAAGGCCACCTGGTTCTTAGAGATGATCTGAAACCTCCAAGGAATTTAATTTTCTTATCTTCCATTTCGGAAGTCGGCTGTTCAGAAAGCCCAAAGGGGTGTACTGCCTGCTGATATGATTGATGCCATCTGAAGTATTCAACAATGGAATAGTCCAGTGCGAAAGCCTCCTGTTTCTAGCAGTTCGAAAGTTTTTTTTTCTGAAAGCCATCACAGCCGTAGTACCTCTAGACCAAAAAATTGAATTTGCTTCTTTACCAGTTCGAAATCCTGCTGTTCTGGGAGTCGCCAGAGCCGCAGTACCTTCTGACGAACGATATTAAAACTGAGCTTCAAGCGCGAAAGCTTCCTGTTTTGAAAGCCACCTTGGTCTTAGAAGTGATCCGAAGCATCCAAGGAATTTAGTTTGCTTATCTCAGTTCGAAAATCTGCTGTTCTCAAAGTCTAAAGGGGTTTGATACCAGCATGATATGATACCATCTGAAGCATTGACCCACACCACAGCCCAACGGCTCCTTACAGCTCCTGATCAAAAAATTGAATTTGCTTCTTTATTTTACAATTCAATTTTGTTTTATTAAACATACTATTTACATTTTGGCTGATAAGGCTCATAGGGGGCCTAACTATATACAGTGACTTAAGTTTAATTATGTTTACATAAAATTTACATGAAGAAAAAAAAAATTAAAAGGTCGGTTGACTTTATCGTCTTCAAGGTGTTCATTCCCGTTTGTCAGAGGTGATTTTTGGGAGTTGTGGGCAAGGTAGGTAGTTGTCAGACCCAATGTCAGCGTAGAACAAGACTACTTCCTCGTTGTCCATGATTACCTTGTCATCCGGAGCTTCCATCACCCTGAGGTTCTTCGGTTTGGTGATGATGTTCCTCATTAGTTTCTTCGTTGAATGAACTAGATATTTGTCTATTGGGATTAAATTCACTTCTGTGGCTCGTTCCTGTAGTGTTTCTGTCGTTGACGGTTATACTAGAGCCCAGTGCAGATCCCCAGTATCTTCCTTTCGAATAGTTGAAGCTCCCTCATAGCTGTCTTCGTGATTGAAAACCAGACTGGGAAGGAATAGCTGATCTCTGGTCGAGGGAAGGAGCTGCTTGTAGATTAATATCTTGGTCAGTTGGCTAAGACCTGATGTTCTTTTCAGCAATGTGTGCAAACGGCTGGCCTTTTTCAGCTCATTTCTTGTGTACAGGTCAAACCTTAGCAACTCGTTGAAGTGCACTCCAAGGTACTTGACGTTTTGCTTGGCCGCTATGGTGAATCCGTCAGGGAGTTTCAGGACCAGATTTCTACAAATGGTTACGTTGCGAGTGCCCCTACCAGTTGAATGTCTCCTGAAGCAGACAAGTTCCGATTTAGAAGTGTTGATCCGGATGCCCCATTTCTGGAAGAGTCTGTTGATGTAGGTTTCTACTTTTCGGACAGCGATTAGTGCTGATCTTAATGTGGCGTAGGTATCAGCATACAGAAGGTTCTCGCATCCAATAGGAAAAGGTTGGTCGGAAGTCATAAAGTTGAAGAGCAAGGGGCCTAGTTTTGGGGCTTGGGCAACTCCAGCTGTGATGGTCTTCATGTTAGACTTGCAGTTATCTAGTTGGACGAAAAATTTCCTGAAAGATAGGAAAGAAAAGAGAATTTCTAACAATTGCGGAGACACTTGCATGAGGTGAAATTTGTGGATTAGGCCGTTTATCCACACACACGCTATAGTATGCTTCATCGACATCCAGAAAGCATCCGACGGTGACACGATGACTGTTAAGAGCTGTGGTGATATCGTGTTTGAATTTTAGCAGTGGTTGCAAGGTTGAGCGTTTTTCTCGAAAGCCGAATTGCATGGCAGGGATGATGGAATTTTCACTTCAGAATTTCTCCAGTCTTCGGAGGATTACTTCTTCCAGTAATTTGCTGATGTTGTTGAGAAGTGATATCGGCCTGTAGTTGGAATTTCCTTCTTTACCACATCAAAAAAAATGCTATTCCGAAAGTCACGAGTACCTTCTGATCAACGATACTAAAACTGAGTTACCAGTGCGAAAGTCTGCTGTTCTGAAGTTACCTTTTTGTACACCTTTCAATGCGAGATCCATTGGTGTTTCGTGACTATTATGATTTCACTTCGTATTGGTAAATTTATAAACTATGGTTTTGTCAATTCGTTTCTTTCATCTTTTTTTCAAATCTCAAAAAGTATCTCATTATGTTTTCGAATCAGATTTTCATTTTTCGAGAAAGCTTGACCGTTTCTATTCCTTCAAAATTATTTTTCAAACCTCAAATCTAGATTCAAAGACCAGAAAACTTTTAATGAAATAATTTAAATCATATCTGAATATTGTCCATGTTGAAATTGTTCATATTTTTTGTTTAATGTCAGTTCGATTATATATCAATGGATAGACAAACACTAGACAGCAGACATATTGAGATAAAATAAAATCACTCTATAAGGCCTGATATATCACTAATGACCACCCAGACCACATCTGTCGCTAATTATTGTGAATAACAAGTGAAGTTGGTGGGCTCTGGTTTTCTTCTTTTTTTTTCATTTCGACCCTTCTGTTTCCGCCAGCCATCATCATCATCGTATAACTACACTGCGCCTATTGTGTTAGCCCCCACCACATGATTGATAAAGACCCATCATCAGACATATGCTGCCCTTCTGGCATTCAGTTTTGTTGGCACAACAAAAAATCAATTAAATGTTTTTTTTTTCCAGCAGTGATTGGTTTTTAATTCTGCAGTTTTAACATTTTATTCAACCCCGCATAACCAAGAAGAGAGTTCTGGCTTATTGATTAATGTTTCGAACTGACCCTCCACCAAACCGAGTAATAAAAAGTTTATTTAACACCGATCAGTGCTGAAATGTTGCAGCAAATTTCCAGGCTTTTACGTTCCGTCAACATTCATTAGGAATTTTATATCCTCTCTAAGAGGATTCTTGTTTTTTTTTTTGTGTGTGTTGTTCTCCCTTATCGGGAATTTTACTCACACCTGACCATCCATCATCGGTATCTGACAAAAACAATACAAATCCCTTACCGAGCGGGTGTGAGGATGTGATGATACAAAACGATGACGACCCTGAATCCTCCAAGTATCATTTTGTAAAGCTCTGCAAATAGCCAACGAACACAATAGGAACACACCTCAAACTCCAGAGAACCCTGATGGTAGATTATGGAAGTTTTCCCCCAGCTCCGAGTTGCAGTAGGATACACATACCACATATTGCAGAGATACACAAATTCCTCGAATAAATCTATGGGGTGGGGTGGGGTGGGTGTATCTGTATAGAGGTATTTCGTTGGTGCTTCCTAATAATATTCGATATCGCAACGATCCCATTGTTTGTTTGGTTAATTGATTGCAATTTGTATATAAATACACTTGTGAAGTTCCCTAAATATACACTCCTGTTCAATTGAATAGGTTCAAGTTTTTTTTTTTGGAATAAGTGATGGTTGGAGATTATTTTTCCCAGAACTATTTTAGTAAAGAAACAACAATTTGAATGGATTTGAAGATGAACGAAATCATTGGTAGAAACTTCGAGCTTCGCATACATCAATTTTTGGCTCAAACCTTGAGCATTTTAATTCACATGAAGCTTCTCAAACTTCACAAATAGCCACTTTGTTTTAAGGCGGAAACTCTCTCTATATTAACTCTTTCATTGAAAAATTGAATTTGCTTCTTTACCAGTTGGAAACCCTGCTGTCCCGAAAGTCACAAGAGCTGTAGTACCTTCTGACCAACTATATCAAAACTAAGCTGCCAGTGCCAAAGTCTGCTATTCTGAAGCTACTTGTTTCTTGACCCTTCGGTGCGTGTTTCATTCTGCCAACACATGAGGCTTATACAGAATTATCTGAAGATTCTCCGAAGACTATTTATAATACCCACACCCAACAACCGTTGAAACTTGAACCTATTCATACCAACAGGCCTGTATTCGCATGATAATTGCCATCGAAATGTTATCCTTCATTTTATACAAATCCTACATGCTCGTAGGTACATCTATGCGAAACAGAGAAAAAATAATTTCCTTTAATTAAGGATCGACAAAAATTCATGAGAGAATTTGAAATTTTATTTTTAATTAAGAACTGGTATTCGGTTATTTTTACAAATTTATTTTATGGTAGATTTTTTTTTTTGAATAATGATATTTTTAATTTAATCACACCATTTGGCTTGTGTAATTGGACAAATGTGGTATTTCAATTGGAGAATTGGCCAGAGCTGATTCATTAGGGTGGTACAAGCACAAATGGAAAGTTTAATGTGGTTGTGGTTCGCCACACCGCTGCCGTTTTAATGAGATTGTGAGCCACTTAACGAAATTTTCAAATATACTCGTAGATACTATAGCAATTTCGGATTATGGAAGTTCTGGTTGGAGCGGTAGTTAAAGTATTCAAAGAGATAATGGTATTAAATTATTTCGTGGGTGAAACAGTTTGAAGCTATTTGGCTATTTGTAGTGTTTGTGTTAAACACAAGTTGTGATGTTCTTTTAAAGTTATTTGCTATCACTTTATATATTGTTTAAGTTTATCTTTTCGTGGACGTTATTCATGTTAAATAGATAACGTTTTTCGGAACTGATTATAATTTCTTTAACCCGACATTTCCAACAAGTTTCATGATTCGTGGTTATTGGATGAGTCTCGTCATCACGTTAAAGAAATTAGTATTATTTCTAAAAAAAAAATAAGCGCTGTAAGTTCCGAAAAACTTTACCTATTTAAGCTGTTTCAACTTAAACTTTATAGCTTTGTTTCTAATTTGAAAAAATGCCTTTTTACATGGAACAAATATATTTTCGAACTCGTACAGTCGCTAGAGTTCGCAAAGATCTCGACTTATACAAATCAGCAAGTCCAGGGGGTCAATTCTCTATCTGTGAAACTGTGAAGTGATAAAAAAGTTATCATTTCAGTTTTCACAGCCATTTTTCATTTTTACATTTCATGAACTCACATAATGCGATTCTGGAACTCATTCTGATAAATGTTTGTCAAAACATGTACTAAACAGTACTAAAATGAGAAACGCTCTCATTTTTGATACACGATACTCATTTTTGAGAATAATTTTGTTTTTGTAATTTTCATATTTTATCAGGGCTTTTCACAAAATCGTTTGAGTGTGAAAACAAATTTAATATTTGAAAATATTTTGACATTTTATTTAATTTTTTTCATAAATTGCGAATCGAATAGTGTGTGAAGTTGTGAAAAAACTTATCACTTCACAGTTTCACAGATAGAGAATTGACCCCCAGGTGATTTATCACCAATCGTTCTGAAAGAAGAAACCATTTTTTTCACCTTTTTATATTTCGTACTCCTCAGTACACTTTCCATCTGGATGGAAAACTACATTTCCACAAACAATCCAAAAAAAAGGGGAATCTTCCTTACCTTTTAGTAACCGAACAATATCACTTGAAAAAAAAAATAAATAAATAGAAAGCCATAACGGCTCGTAGAGAGCCTAAACCTAGTGGCTTACAACTCTCAACTATTCTTGTGTTCGAGTTGCCAGGAATGGAGGGGACCTACAATTTTCTGCCGATTCGGAACGGCTAATGAAAAGCACTTCACTTATCATGACAAGAGATACTTTTAGAGGATTTGTCTATTCCTCGCAAGTGGCAGTACACCACTGAAAAACTTTTTTGCAGCGGCTGAGAATCGAACCCAAAACCATCAGTTCACCGCCCTTACCATTATGCAAAGGGTTACTACCAACATCACCTACCTCTCTTTTTCCAAATGGAAACGCTGATTAACTGACTAATCGCCAGCTTATGGAATATCTTAAACGAAACCTTCCTAACTACCGGCTTAATTAGCAATAGATTTACTGGTGATTTAATGGCATATCTCACCGAACAATATAATCAGTCTTTACATCGTTTTAGGGAAAGTAATTGTACTCGATATTGCTATGGTATCTGCCATTAAAATGTATCATCAAAAATGTATTCTTTTTTGAATTAAAGTTACCTCTCTGACCGTTTAATCCAAGTTGCTTTGGATGGTTACAAGTGTGATTTTCACAAAATTAATGATGGAGTTCCACAAGGCTCACATTTGTCTCCTACACTTTTTTCTATTCATTAATGATATCTCTTATGAAGTTATGGTGTAACAAAATGCGAGCGCTTAGACAAAAATGGAGAGGATTTAATAGGAGATGTCGATACGCATTGGTCTTAAAATCTTGTGTATCACAATGAGGGTGAAAAATCGAGAGGGGCTAAGTATTTGCACATTCTAATCAAATCAACTACTTTGCCGATGACAGCAATCTCAGCTTTTCATGCTCATTTCCGAATTCACCACCTTGTTCTTTGAAGGTTGCAATGCATTAAACATCAATAATTGTGTCAAATTTAATTCGTCCAAAAATTCAAAGCTGTCTTTAAAGCGAAACATGCCCACATAATCAGTATTCATGAATGGTGCTTGCATCGAGAAAACTGAATTCGATTCTTGGCATGTGTGTCACTAACAAATTTCTCTGAAATATTCCTATTTGAGATATTGCTTAAAATACAGTGAAATTCTTAGGTTTTCTAAGATGTTGCAAGAACTACTTTTTCTCAACTGACAACATTTTATGAGACGTACTTCCAAAGCTAGAATATAACTCCCATACAAGGTATGGTGCTTCTAAGACATCCTTGCAGCTTCAAGATAGAATTCAGAAAAGAGATTTAAAGTTGATAGGTCAATTTCTGAACTATTTCATTCATTGGAACATCGTCGAAAAGCCTAAATCACTCTTTTATTGTTTCTTTTTTTAATAGTGGCCAATTTCGGACGTATTTTCAAGTACAGAGATTCTTGTTTTAGCGACACTACACGAATGTGGAATGCTTTACCCGGCTCAAAGTTTTGCACCCATTGCAATATACAGAAATTCAAAACCAATGTGTATCGGTATCTCCTTTCTAATCCTATCGTACTTTCCGAATTGCTCGCATTGTGTTTGACATTATAAGGGTATTCATAACCCCTTGAGTGCGCGTTCCTCTCAAAAATTTTGTCTGTTATCTGGCTCTGCTAAGAATGGCGATTCCTTCTTTAGCCCTACAACTCGTATGTGTAATTCCTTCCCAAACTCTATTGTTTCTTCCCATTTCACTATCCAGACACAGACACTGTTAAAACATAATATTTATAGGGTAGCCATAACTCCTTGAGTGAGGGTCAAAAAATGCAGCTCGAAATATTATTTTGTTAGCGTCAATGCTTGGGTAAGAGTAGGGCACAATAGATCTCTGGACGCAGTGCAATACCCCCAATAAAGCATTCATTCATTGGGTCAAGGTTTAGGAATTTTAACTCGATGAGCGTATGCAAAAGTCAAAAGTACTTTACAAAAAATGTTTGTATTTTGGATGCAATTTTATCTGAACTGCCAAGAACTACCAGATTAAAGGGACATTTGCTCTTTTTTCCACATCAAAACTTTTATTTCCGTTTAGTGAAATCTTTGGCAAAAAAAAAAAAATAGAAATTCATTTTTGTACAGCTTTAGAGTAGATATTTTATCTACCTCTATGACCCGTCGTTCTATATACGTATACTCGTACATATGGTTTCCGGCTACTTGAGGAGCACTTCAACTCCATCTGGAGCATAACGCAGCAACAAAATCCCTCCATCTGTCAAGATTTGACGCCAGCGGTCTTAGCTATAGCTACGTACGAATATCCTGAGACCTTGCTTCTACAATTACAGTTGACCTCCAGGTTGTTTTTGGTCTTCCAACACGTCTTGCCACCTGAGGATTCCATTCAAAAGATTGCCTCGAGATGTTATTGTTAGGCTTCCTCAATATATAGCCAATGCACCGCCATTTCTGTTGCATAATGTCTACATCCACTTTTTTCTGCCCGGTTCTATTCCACAACTCGACGTTTGATAAGGTTTGTGGCCAATAGATTTTCGGTTAACGATAGCCTGTAACCTGCTCGAGATGTTAGCAGAGCACTTCCATGTTTTTCACAGGCGTATAAAATCACAAATCTTACGTTGGATTCAAAGACTGTCAACTTGGCGCGTACTGATATTTTACGAGTACTATACTCTGTCCAACAAAAATTGTCAGTACAGGCCTTATGGAAGAGCTTTTTCTAAAGCAGTGGCGCCTGATGCACCCTCACTACAATGCGTTAGGAAAAATGCCACTAAAAAATAAGCAAGCCACTGACTTTTCTTAAGGAATTGTTATTGTAATTCTTTGCAAAAAGTTGTACACCCCAACACGACCGTCGTATCCCACTGCTGATGAGATACTGTCAAGAATCAAGGCAAGAGTGTCATGTGTCACTCAATACGATCGTGCGCTCTTTATCTACATCAAAACAGAGTTACCATTATCATTCTCAATTGCAAGCAAAGAGCTTTTTCAGTGGTTTTTATTAAGGAGCTTTTGGGATTTGAAGCTTTTGAGAACACTTTTTAAGAAGATGAGTATGTTGAGTGTTGTCGTATTGCTTTTCAACTTAAAAAAAAAAAAAACGCGCCTATTATCTTACCGCTTGGCGTTGTGGGAAAAGGTAAATTGAATATTGTTTTCAGTCGTTTTGAATCGGCAGACGGTAGCCCTACGCGTTTTTTACTTTCATTTGCGGCGATTTATAATTTAAACTACCGAATCCCTGTGAGAGCTTTAAAAGGCGACACACTTATGCATGGCAATGCAACCAGAATGAGAGACAAACGTCCTATCTTCCCTGTACTGACAATTTTTGTTGGACAGAGTATAGTGGTCCACACTGGAGAGAGATTTCAAAATGCACGTCGGGCCTTACTTATTTTGAAGTTAACATTAGGGTTGCCTGATTTTTCTTACACCTCGGAGGGACAAATGGCTAAAATAATGAAAAGTCCCCGGATTTCAACACATTGCCCGGGACAAAATAAAAAAAAATTATATGATGCGTGTAGATCAAGATAAATACATTCTTTTATTAATTACATATAAATGACTTTTTTGTCATTTGTCATTTGCAAATACATATTTTTCTTTTGTCAATTTTAATGACAGATGTAAGTTTGCAAAAATACATTCTTCGTTAAGTTAGGTTTGTTTGATTGAAAAAGCAATTTCATAAGGTTAAATCACAATGCAGCGATTGTTCATTAGCAATAAAAGATGTTTAGGTACATTAGCGTAAATCGGGACGTCTGACAACGCTAGTTTACATCTAGGTCTGTTCCACCATCAATTGCTACACACTACCCAGATAATTAATTTGCTTGACCTATTCAATGCCTTAGAATAATTTGCTGTTGAATGTTTTGTCATTACCTTGGTTTTTGTTGACGTTTATCCTTGAGCCGTGCGTCGTTCTATACTCGTCCGCATATGAGTTCCAATAGAAAAAAATTGTACTTGGAGCTGGGGGCTACCATTTTTAACACTTAACTCAAGTTTTGCATTGCTTCTATTGACTATTACTCCCGAAAAAAAATCCAATCATCCCAATCGAAATTCTTCCCAATTAAGGGTGTCTATACATCTTTTATATCATTAAAATCACCTCTTAAGTTCATCCCTCAAATGTTTCTTCGGCAAATTGCATTTGAGTAAATCAACTTATCTGTTCAACCAAAATCTTTTTAAAACCACAAAGGGACTCTAAATACGTCAATTTAACGCAACCACTTTGATTAATGTTCTTAGGGCTTATTTTCGCCACTTGACACCCCATTTGATGTCTCAAATTTGAAATAAAATCTCGCCCATAGGGAGCGCTTCTATAATGCGCATCATGTTCTTTGATTGGTTCGAAATTACCTACTCGTTAGTTTTTATATAATCTTCGAGACTGTCACTTCTGTATGCTTTCACACACATGTATAGAGATACATTTTTAAAGATCCTTTCGGGGGGGTCCCTTTGTGTGACATAATTAACTTCTCGCATTCGACCGACTGAGACCAATTTTCGCACATAATAGCTTTCATTGAAGTCTTAAAACAGGTACACTGCCGGTTCTAAGGGCACTTTCAGTCTGTCCTTCCTGCCGGTTTATTACCCGTTTTATGTAAAGAAGCTTATAATAAAACCATAATGCAATACATATTCAATCCGCACACACAGCCATCCCCCTTTTCTCATATGGATCATAATATACACACTTAAGAGAGACATCTAGCATGGGCAGAGGTACCCTTTCTTGAGGCCATTAAGATTGAAAGCTTTCAATTATTTTTGTGTTAATATTTCATTAGCGAAACATCACTTCGCATAAAAAGGATGTGAATGGGGATACATGCTAATCCTGGATGTGGGGGGTGGAGTGAATCAATGTTTGTCGTTGTTGTGGTTATTTCCCTTTCCTCGGCAAATGATATGCATGAAAAAAGATGTGTGGAAAAAAGGACAAACAGTCATTTCCTTCCCCCCCATTAATGATGATATCCAATCGTTAGGAAAAATTGCAATAACCTCTGTCACATAAATCTCCGTAACATAGCTCTCTTGTTGCTTGCTGTCTCTTGGTTGTAATTTCGTATACGTGTAGAGTGTGGAGTCAGTCATAGTCTAGACCAGGCCGAAAGGAACTATTGTCTATTAGAGATTTTTGTCAATGGGAGAACAGGGCCGGCTTTAAGGATTTAGCTTCCTGTCAGCAAGCTGTCCTGGCCTTCCAGACAAATAATAAGCATCCCCGAACCAGGGCCCATTAGTTGTCACTCCCTGCCTGTCGCTCAATAGAAAGTAGTTATCCGTTCCCAACGAATGGCCATTCTGATATTGAATACATTGATGAGGTTTATTGATTTTTGTGGCCACTGCTGCTTTAAATGCTCCAGGAAGAATAGACGGATGAACGACGCTCGTCATCCCTCCTCGTATTTATGATTTTATTTTTTATTCCTTCTCTGCTGTGTTTAGATGATTGCTCCTGGAAACGTTTTGGTAATGAACAGCGAAGCAGAGTAAGTCAGAACCAAAAGGACAATAAGGTTGCTGTATGTCGTCGTCCTGCTGCTAGTATCTCTTTAGTCTGGACTCTGGACTGGAGGTCAGGTGATAAGCCCATTATACATTGGAAGCCAAAATTTCATGGAGGAGTGGGTGCTTCACATTGTTCATCTGGACAATATGAATGCGTTTTGATTTTTCATTTTCATTCACCCCCAACCAGTTTTATTTGACTATTTTTTTTTGTTGTACTCGCTTCGGATTACGAGGGTTGTGCTTGGAGTTTTAATTAGAATTTTTTCAACGCGGGCTTGAGATCTCTATTAGACAAGTGGGGCTTCTGATGTTGTTAATCATGATAAAAATTTCTAGTCCAAATCGGATTTCATTGGGACTTATAGACTCTCTGTGGGGCTATCATTATTTTTTTTAATCTTTCTTTTATTAATCCGTATCCAGATGGGTTTATATTTGTCTTCTTTTTTTTTTTTTTTTTTGCTGCAGTGGTTGGTAATTAAAGAGAATTTAATTCGAAAATCACAGAGTATTCAGCTCTTTAGATGAGAGTTGTATCTGTGCAAATTATAAACTTCCGCTGCTTCTGCATTAATTTAATTAAAAAAAAAACAAGAACTACGCCCATTCAAATGGGTCCGGGGAATAGTGGCAGAAACAGATTTTTATTCAACTATCGCATGCAATAATAATACTTCATCAGACATATTGACGTGGAACAAAACTAGAGAAGAGGAAAAGATGAAAAATCTCAATTTAGGTCGTGGAGTCAATGAATGGTCCTCCAGCAATGTGAAAAGAGTATAGAGATGCATTTTTTTGTATGTTTTACTTCGGTTCATTGCAAAGGCATTTTGGTTCGTTCATTGCAAAGGCATTTTGGTTCAATCTATGGGAAGTATTCTGCGGGCTAAAGCTTTCAGGGTTTGGTTTAATATTTTTCAAGTCATAAATACTAAATTGGTCTTTCAAATTCAGGTAGCTATTTTTGAAAGCTCAAAATGAGATTAACAAAAATGGTACAGTTTTCTAAAAGGAAATTAGTGCAGAAATATTTCTAAGGCCTTGTTTGCCATAGGTAGGATACCTTAAAAGAAGGTATCAACAATCAACCGCTTTGCAGGATTTCCGCAATCTTGATTTAAAGAGTGAACACGTTTATAGCAGGCAGATGTATTGAAGAGACTTTTCAATTATGTAATCGAAAGAATTTTTAAATATAAGGCACACAGAATTGAAGGATTATCAAGAAGACGGAATATTTTGACATTGATCACGATGATCAAACTTATTGTTGGGAAGGAAATAGAAAAATATTTTATTCCTGTTCAAGGATTTTTAGTTTGTGGTTTTTTTAGTTGGTTAATTTTTTTTTTTAAAGAGGTCAATTTTATGTATCGTACTTTATTGATATTTCTTAGCAAGCTTCCCATACTTTATTATTATTACTCGTATTACAATTAAAATTTCAGTAAAATTAATCAAATTATATAGCCGAAGAAAATTCTATAAAATGGCCGATCCACCAAAAAATGCATTTTTTTGTTACATCAGAAATACTAAAGTCCTTACGAAATTGTGTGCTTTTAAAAATGGTCAAGGTTAAATGTCGAAAATATCTGTTTTTTCTCAATTAGGTGAAAGTACGGATTTTTTTTACCATTATACGAGTATGTCAAACCTGTCGAAAAATAGTTTATAAAAAATTTAAAGAACATAATATTCTTTTGTTGAAGAATTGAGTTTCTCTACTAGTTTATTTCATTTACTTCCTGACGTTTCGACAGGGTTTCGTGTCTTCTTCGGGGGATCATATAAAATCAAATAAAATCAGTTATTTATTTAATTTTTTATGAAAAACATTAAAACTGTAAATTCATTTTAAAATTAGAAATTTGAAAAATGTTGCACTTCTAATACGAAGATCAGATCAGTCTTGTTGTAAATGAAATATCGAGTTTAATTGTACATTAAGTGACCAATATAGCCGAAAAGTAATTAGATTCTTCAAAAAAAAATATTTCAACTTTGTCAAATAAGAACATAATACTCTCTAGAGTTCCAAAATATTCCTAGTTTAGAAGGTCAAACGTCAAAAATTCACTTACGTTTTCCGCCTCCAGAGCTTTAACTGCAGATTTTTTTCGAATGATTAAATGTATTTTTATTTTTCAAAATTATGGAAGGAATTTGAATTTATAAGCCAACTCTTCAAGACCTAAAGTTTTCCCAAGGAATTTTTCCCTTCCCGAGAACAAGTTCCTACTATTTGGAATTCCCCACAGATTTTTTTTCTTTGGGAACAAGTTTTCGGAACATAAAAATAATAAATAATTTTTCGATAATTTGACAGTCGAAAAAAAAATTATTTTGTTTTTTTCCTAATCCTGAATTAAAAATGCAAAAAATATCCTTTTTATTATTAATAGATGAAATAAAACAAAAACAACAAGGCAAAGCTTAACCATTCAAATCCATTAGAACTACCGCAGCCATTGTAAGTAAAAATATTTTATCCAACGCCTTCTTCTGGAACTCTCTAATTATGTCAATGGGCCTGTATATTTTCTTTCTTTTCTTCTTCTTTGACTCAACCGACTCTTCAGCCTAATTGCCGAGTTCATTTTGGATTTCAATTCCTCGTTCCAAAGCGACACTACATGTTATGCCTTTTTGTGGCTTCTTTGTAAGACGAGGAGTTGAAGTTCTGTTCCCAATATTTAACTGCGAATCATTCTTTTCAACGTTTTGCTCCTCCGGTTCAGCTGAATTCATGATCATTTCAAACATAACATTCTCCTCAAGGAATTTGTCCTTTAACACTTCAACAGGACGGCTGCCTGATGATGAATTTTGACAATTTTTACTTTGGATGACTTGATTTCGATTACTGGTTGTCTTTCTCTTTTTTTACTACACGAAGGGATGCTAAAGGTAAAAGCATCTGGGCATCCTTCCACCGATTCTTCTAAAGCACAAATTTGTATTATCGGTTCCTTCAACGCGCTGAATTTATATTCCTTGTTTGGGCTTTGACCAGTTGCTTTTTTGGTCATTCAATCAATTTATCACCTACTTTTTTCCATTCAGAAATAGATTTTGTTAGTAGACCCAAACTTCTAAGTTCTTTTTCCACTTCTTTCCAAAATGTGATTTTATCTCTTTTTGCCGATTTGTTTCGAACCCATTGGCGATATCTCGGTTTTTTCCATACCTTTTCTTCGACCTTAAAAAAAAAAATTTTTTATTTACAGGGAAATATTCAAACAGAAAAAAATACAAAATTTTCCATAGCAAAATAGTTCTCGATAGGTTTTTTCCCAATTTCGAAAAGTTCCGGGTACCAATTTTTCGTATATGGGAAAAGAAAATCCTTCATAACCCCAATAGTTAAATCCAAACTTCAATTTGACATTAAGGAACATATATAGGTATTCGAATTTCAGCATGATTTTGTAGCAAAGATTTTGACTTAGTCAATCATAAATTCTCATTAAAAAAATTGGGATTTAATTCTTCAATGCTAAAGTGGATCTTTTCAATTTTATTCGGTAGAATTCAAAGAGTAAGAATTTTTCGCATGGCCTATCAATTCATTGGGTGTCCCACAGGTTAGCTACCTCATACCTTTACTATTTACTTCGCTAGTAAAGTCCGTTCTAGAATTTTCTGATATTATTCCGTCCGTCTTATGAAGTAGACTGGTCGAATTGGAAAAGCTCAAAGGGGTTTTACAAAATATATTTTTAGAAAAATGATTTCGAACTTGTTATCTTTCTTACGAAGAAAGATGTCGGCTTCTGAAATATCGAAAATACGTACACGAAACAATGTTTAATGCTGAATTTGTTGAAATATTTAAACTAACTATAAAAATAACAATATTCTCTATAGAAATAATTATGAAACTTTTTTTTTGCCTACGAGAGATCAGTTGGAAGATATTGAGACTTCAAATATTGTGAAATTTCGAAAACAAAGGTTTTTCGCTTGCAATTTTATTAAATGCTGAATTTTGTGTAACATAACATTAAATGTTACGAAAACATAAAACATGTTAGAGGTTACCTCAAAAAATTGTACAATGTAATATCAATGGATTATAAACTACCTTTCGAACCGCTCAAGTTGGATGGTTTTAATTCTGAAACTAATAAAATAAATGCTGGTGTACCGCAGGGCTCCGTTTTTTCTCCGACACTCTTCCTTATGTTCATAAATGATCTTTTGTCTGAAACTTCTAATCCACTTAATTGTTTCACTGACGACAGTACCCAGTTCGTTCCAGATGCATTTCCTTGTTCTTCAGATGTGGACCTAGAAGGGCAGCGTATGATAAATTTATTAAATTCTGATGTCGATAGAATTGTCAAATGGGGAACCATAAACCCCGTAGAATTGAATTCTTCAAAACCTCAATGCTGTCTTCTGTCGTTAAAGTGCAACCCACCTCCAATGGACCTATCCATGAGCGGCACTTGCACTGAGAAAACTGAATAGCTCTCAGTTCTAGGTATGTGCATCAAAGTCTACCTTGTTTGGAATGATTACATATTCTACGTTTCTAGATTTTCCTCGACGTTGCAAGACATTTTTTACCCCTTCTGATCTGGCTGTTATCTATAAGGCTTATATTCGTCGAAAGGTCGAATACAATTCCCAATCTGAGCAGGTGTTCCAATAAGACACTTGAGTCTTTGGATATGATCCAAAAAAGAGCTTTAAAAATGATAGGTTTTATATGTTTCTTGTCTTTCACTATTATGCGATTATTTGTATAAACTGTGCATTCCTCCCCTTAAAAGTTTTTTTTAGCAATACTTGAGCTTCAGGGAATGCTCATCAATTTACCCTTGAGCCCAAATTCGGACGTACTGTCGAATTCAGAGATTCTTTCTTTAGCCGCACTACTTGTGCTTGAAAACTTAAAAAAAACGCTTCTAGCCCTGTACCTCAAATGTATTGTGTAAATTCAATCTAACGACCAACATTCCTCATCCGTAGATTTCGTGAACTTCTAGTCCTACGTAATTCTTGTGAGGCACTTTTTAACGCAAGATATCATAATACTCTCACTGGTTTTATAGTCCATCCGATTACCCTTAAATTTTGACTTCATTCATGTAAGGATATTCTTTCTTTATCCGCACTGCACGAATGTAAAATACTTCCTTGCACTATCGAGCATACCCCAATTTTCAATGTCTTTTATAATATCATCGATATTTTTTGAACAGTGTTCTAGTGAAATAGGCTGTAGACTAACCTCTTTATAAATTCAAGAATGGAATTTGCAGGGAATGTTGAAAGATTCTTTCTTTGGGCGGACTACGCGAACGAGGAATGTGAACTGCTTTCTCTCCCATTGCGATAATCAGACATCAAAACCAATGTGTTTTGATATCTTCTCTTCAATCCGATTCAATCTGTTCGCATTGTGTTTAAAGTTTGAAGGGTTCTCACAACCCCATTGTGCGTTGAAACTAAAAATAAAATATTGATGTATTCTCATACATACGAGTATATCCTTTTTCTAAGCCCTTAAACATAACTTCTTGCAACTCCTGGATTCATTACGTGGGACCAGCTTAGATGTTTTTGTTACTAACGTTCTCAGGCTTAAAAAAGTCAACGTACGGAACCTATTAAACTCTATCTCTTAACAGCGAAAGAGTGTGTGTTCAGTTCAGCTTCGGTATAAAAAACGAAGCAAACTCTTAATCAGCAAGACGCCACAAAGTCCTTAAAATGTCTTCCCCCATTCGTACTAATTGTGCGTAACCTTCATTATGATCTCATTAAACAATACCGGAAACTTCCCTGCTGCTAAAAATTTCATTAAAAGTTATTGTGAATCACACTCTGCTCATATAGCTTTTTTTTCCTTTCATTTAATGTCAGACCATTTAACTGGTGAGTGGGTTTTGCATTTAATGATATCAAACACGACCATTAAAATCTCGACAAAATCCTAACCTATCATTAAAAATGGAATTAAGTTTCAGCTGAAATAGTCAGTGATTACGGTCGGGCGGTACAGCGCGATGACTATCTTTGCGACTTTTGCCTCGCGGCAATTTCATGTTCATCCACTTTAATGCAAAACCAGTGAGAATACACTTAGTACTTGACTTTTATGGTGACTGTTTGTCTGTAGCCAGCATCTTTCCACTATGTGATTTAAATAAACTCGCCGGGTGTTCTTCTTCTCCTTCGTCCTGAATTCATTCAGAGTGTATAGTGTATATATAAATAAGGACACATGGGGAACTATCAAGACGGTATTTACGTATGCATTACATCAACCGAATATATGCAGGACCATTACCAACTTAGAGGCATTTTGATTTGGTTCATATTTGGAATTCAAATCTTCTTTTAAATCGACTCAAGTCTATACGTACGAATACTCGTATGTATTTGCAAAAAGGATACAAATAGATGGAATTCCAAGGATTCAAGGAGGAAATGTTGAACTTAAACTTGAAACAGCTTTCGGGAAGTAAATGTTTGGGCGATGATGGAGTGGCAGACAAGAATGCCAAGTGTTTGTCCCAATACGAATTTGATTGTTATAATTTTAACAGTCATGCACATGAGATTAAACACCGTAGTAATTTTTTGAAGTGACTTGACTTACAAATTTGACTTTTTTTTATTTAAGAAATCAGTAAAATCCTCTTTAAAGTCTTCTACGATCAATTCAAGAAGTGCCAGTGAATAGTTAGTAGACGAAGATTATGTTGACGAATGACGGCACGACACGCAACGTTATTAAGAAGCGTGTAAATCGATTCGTTACAATTCATCCTCGTAAGGGCTTAGATATGAGGATAAGACCACGAGAGATAACGTAAAGCGAAACATAGAAACATATTTTGCCAAGATCACAAATAGAGGAAATTCCGGGCAGAGGAACGTTGCAAAAGTGATGACTTCGAGGGCCAATCGCTTAGGAGAAAAAGACCTAAATTGACATTTCTTTACATGGGCTTCTAAGAAATTTGTACTGCATCAAGTTCGAATAGAGTTTAAATCTCGTTGAAGCAGGGAAGTATCAAAAGAATAATATATTACTTTCATAATTTGTATTTCGTCGGTATAGATAAAAAGATTGAAGTAAGATTCTATGCAATCAACGTCAATTTAGCAAGAACAAATAATAGTGGACCAAACTGGCTGCCCTGAGGAACGCCTGTGGTAACAAAGGTAGGATAGAAATCGGAACATCTGGAACACTACGCTGTGCAAGCAGTTCTCTAAGTAGGAGCGTATCTACTTAATGAGCAATGATTACAAATTAAAGGCTTCTAGTTTAAGGCAAAAAGTTCTGCGAGATATCTTATCGAATACTCAACTGAAGACGATAGTGATATCTTTGGTATCATAGCCTTTTTCAAGATCATAGCGTCGTGGAGACAAATGAAATTACTTTTTTAAAAATCATATGAATTACGAGCAGCGTTGCCACAATCCTTCATTTAAGTGTTATAAATTTGTTGAAAAATGTAACAAAAGCAGAAAGAATGGCAACAAGTTCAACATAAAAAGTCGCGCAGTACAAATGAAGTAAAACTTCTTAAAAAAATAAAAAATATTAAAAGATTGATAACCTAGCAAGATTTTTACTCAACTACAATATCGAATCGAACCAAGCCTATTTCAACTCAATGTTGATTTGCAATACAAAAGGGTGGTAGTTCAAACTCACTTCAACCATGGACAGTTTTCTATCAGTTATGTGAAATAGAAACCAAAAACAAGAAGAGTGCTGCCAGTTGTACTCAATAAAGCTATAAGGAGAAAAAAACATTTAATGGAAGAAAGTTTAACAAAAAGGAAATGAAAAAAAAATGTTACCACTTTTTTCACACTTGTAACAATTTGGCAACGCTGATAGGAGTACATTGAAGACAAAGAGAATCTAAGACGATGCTTTCAAAGAGCTTAGAATTTAAAGGAGTTCACCTATTGAACGATAATTTGAGATTGTATTCTATTGGGAAAATTGATAACTTTTTCCATAAAGGAAGGAACACCACTTGCTAACTCGAGTAACAAAAAAGATTTCCGAGGAATTTACAAAGGATATTCTAAAAATCTGGCTGGAAAAAGTCGATTGGTGAAAATGTGTTCTCTCTCACAAGTGGTAATTCAGGGAACAAATAATACGATAATCCTAAGTTTGGAACCAAAGAAATTCTGGATAAATTGTAGTCACGAATGACAAAAAACTACCGCACAAGGGTATCAAATAGATTAATCATTGGTCGATATGCAGGAGTGGGTTGTAAAGGATGAATACAAACAGAATTTGAAAAATAGTGATTTATAGAGATTTAAACTATATTTCGGACTTACACGCATAAACCATATAATTTGCTGATCAAATCGTTTGACTCCCTAAAAACCAGTCGACAGGACAGTTAAAATTCTTCTTGAAGAATTCAGTAGAGACCCTATGTTAGAAGTAAGATGAGAACCGAGTTGAGAAGCCAGATGAGAACCGAGTTTAGAAACCAGGTGAGAAAACAATTGAAAAGCCAGTTGAGAAGCCAATTCAGAAACAAGTTGAGAAAACAACTCAGAAGCCAGTTTACAAACCAGTTCAGATGCCAGTTGAGAAACCAGTTGGGAAGCCAGTTGAGAATTAGTTGAGAAGTCAGCTAAGAACCTAATTTAGAAGCAAGTTTGGAACTCAATTGATAATCCAGTTTATAAGCCATTTGGAATGTCAGTTGAAAAGCTAATTGAAAAGCCAGTTGGGAAGCCGATTGGAGAAGCCAGTTGAGAAGCCAATTTAGAAACACGTTGAGAAAACAATTCAGAAGCCAGTTAGGGACAAACAAGTGGCAAGCCACGTACGTCGCTCCATATACACAAATGAGAATTTGACAGGCAGTGTATTAAGCCAACTAACTTCTCAGTAATTTTCCATCTGGCCTGGGGCTGTAAAAGTGCTGTTAGACTTACCGTTTCCATTCTGTTTTGGAAAAACTAAATTCTTACAGTTAGCAATTTAAATTTGTGATTATAATTTTTGAAATTCTTCTTTGGACAAGCTCATTATTGAAAGATTTTGATAATGCGAGTTTTTCAGTAAGAGGTTTTGGAATGCAATCAATTCATATCTACCGCACCAGTTAAGGTTTCAAAATACTTGCATTTTTACTTTCGACTTATTGGTACTATAAGGCAAGTTATGCATTCGGAAAAAAAATCGAACTCGAGATTTTGATCAAAGTTGACATTACGATGATAGCGAAGACTAAAAAAGTGTGTCTCGCAATTCTGTCTGACTGTCTTTCTGTCGGTTCGACTACAGCCTAAACGGATCGGCCGATTTTCTTTAAACTTGGTAGATATCATTTTTAATTTTTTCCCCCTACACCTTTTTTTTTTTAAAGACCAAAAATAACGTACCTGCCATACGATGTTTTTTCGAAGTTTTATAAATATTTTTTTTCTCAAAAACTTCAACAGATTTAAAAAATAAAAATAAAAAAAAAATTCTTTTAGTTAAAGCTATATAATAGTTGAAAAAAAATTTTCCGAAAAATGGTTATTGAGGGTACCGCCCAAAGAACCATTTTTTTGTTTTTGATTTTCTCAAAAACGGTACAACCGATTTTGATCATATTTCTTTGATAAAGCTTCCCAAGAACTTGAATAGAATTGTGTATTCAAATTTTCAAAAAAAAAATGTTTGGATTTTTAAAAAGAAATTTCATTTTAATACTCAATGTTTCAAAAACCCCATTCTAGATTTTTTTTTAAACTTGATAAATGAAATTTTCTCAATATAATCTACAAGATGTGAGAAAAAAAGTTATTTTACCTAAAACTAAAGGTACCCACCATACAAATGTTAAAAAATGGTTTTCAAAAATCGTATTTTCTCGAAAAAATTTTTTTTTTCTTTCAATTGATTCTTACGATCTAAAAAAAATTAAATTAATATACTTGTATTACAGCTTGTTCCTACCATAGAACCTTTTTTTCAAATTTTGAATTACTCATTATCGACATAACGTATTTTAATGAATTTTTTTAAAGAAATGCTTCTAAAAAGTTTAAAAAACATTGCATTTCAAAACTTTGAAAAAATATATTTTTTTTTATTTTTGAAAAAAAAAAATCTTTTTTTATCATTATGAACAATTTTCTCTAATAACATTCGATTTTAAAATTCCTAGTCTATTACATAGGAGCAAGTTCGTGCGACCCAGTCGTGCATTTTATTTGTATTATTTATCGGTCTCAAATGTATGACGTTTAATTTATTTAACTTTTTGCTTTTCTAAAATATTATTCTGCCAAAAAATTGCCAAGTACCAAATTTCGTAATTTTCAAAATCTAAGTTTTAATCATTTTTTTTTTACTAATTCGTAAAGATTTTAAATTTAAATTGTATTCTATTTATTTTCTATACACTTTACAAATTCTGTGGTCCTAGCCCAAAGAATTGGAAAAGCAAACATATCGATGAAAAGCGCTTTGTTTTCGCAAAAACATTGTTGAAAAATAAATCAAAATATCAACTCATTGTTTTTCTACAAAATTCAATTTTTTACGCAATTCAACATTTTAAAAAATTCAATTATTCTCAAACTTTTGCAAAATTATGTTATTGCTGCCAGTTGTGTCTACTTTTTATTATTTGAATGTCTTTATAAAATCGGGAGATACTGTTAATGGCAAGTGCAATGGAACGTCTTTCACTAAATTGAACACATGCCCTCAAGGCGGGAATTTTAAGGGGTTGAATTTTGGCAAAAGCCTACAACCTACTACTTACCCTGGCCTTCCTCAAACATAAGCGGGTGTGAGGTGTGACAGAGCAGTACCGAGAAGCAAATGCAATTTTGCGGTTTCGCAATGAATTTCCAATTGATTGAACAGAAAACTAAATTTGTACGATTCCGGTCCAGTGGTTTATGGCAGAGCACAATGTCCCACAAGGAGCAGGACCTTTCCTGCTTCTCGTCATTTACATGTACGAGTATGTACCTTCATTCATATATATAAATAATATGTATGTATCGTATATCTCTGTTGTATACGTCAGATCAATCAATTTCAATCATTTCAACGGCAAGCTGTGCACGCAGGAAGCTCAATTAGTGCTTGCATCACAGACATTACGCAAGTTGTAGGGACGTACTGAACTCGTGTTTAAAATTTCAAAATGAAAGTCCCTTAAAACATATATAGCCAAAGTGCTGGTTTAAAGAGTGAAAGGCATTCCCAATAGTGTTTGGGAAAAGTTGTGATAGCTTTCGGTATGTAAACAACTCGTCCTGAGGCGGCTTATCGCTGAATCCATTTGGATGAAGTCCAAGTCGCATAATTTTATCTTTATCTCTGGCCATCCATCGTATGTCTGTCGCATAATTATTAGTCTGTTAACAGCCAACTGTTGGGTGGTCCAATGCAGATTATTGCGGGTTCGGGCTTTCATTAAATTTTATGATATTTGAAGTTGAGAGAGCCGAGAGATGTATGTAGCGTTTGGGGTGTTGCCAGACATAACGAACAAAGTTTATCTTTTCGTTTTCAAAGATAACTTAATTTCATCAATTTCAAGTCCCTTCCACGATGTGCACTGCACGTCCAGTGGAAGTCAGTTTCTCTGTATGGACATCAGTCTTGTATCCATGGATTAACTAACACGTCCCGTGTCCATTATCTGCTTTTGTCAGTTTGTGACCAAAAACACACATCCGTGTGACAGCCATGTGGGCGAGGAGTTTTCCAGCTCTGCTCGGAGGATGTGACTTGCTAAATTATGATTATGTTAATTATTATTATTTGCCTTTGTTGTGTGCCGTTCTGGACGCTCATGGACAATTGAATAATTCAAAGTGTAATCTTGTTTGAGATTCTCTCCAGCATGTCGTCGTATATTGTTCATGTGTAGAGTACAATGTTAACTCTGGGTATAAGCTATTCCAGAACAATAAGCAAATGTTCCATCGTATAAAACTGGAAAGCCAGTCCTACTATGATGATGCGGATGGTGATGATGTACATTGGCAGTTTAATCGAAGCAATTGTGTCCTGAGAACGAGTTATATGCCAGAATGAATATATTTAATTTGTTGATGGAGATTTTAATTGGAATTGGATTTTTATATGTAGTTGTTGTATTATAACAAGAAATTGTTGCTGCATGGATGAATTGCAGACTAATTATGGGACAGGTGGTTATTAATTTTAATGTTTTTGACATTTATTGAATTTGTAAATTTAAATGGTTTAGGGTTGATTTCGGTTTCATTTATACTACAGATCGCCACTCAATTGATCATGAGGTAGGTCATGGTTTCGTGTCTTTCTGCTTAAGATTATTTTTCAAAAGATCCTACCTGAAATTGAAAAAGAAACTAAATCGGTAACATTTGGCAATTCGTGTTTTAAAAGATGGATATTTTGTTTTTATTTTCTATATGTGAAAGTGAAAAAAAATAATAGAAGGAAATAAAAATGACGACTGTATACCAGTGGCGCAGCGTGCCATCTCGGCGCTCGGGGCGGGAGACCCATTTTGCCGCCCATTCAATACTTAATTAAAATTAAATGTCGAGACATCATTTCACTGGCAATGAGGTATCTTTTATTCAAGGTAAAATAAGATCAGCGGTTTCACAAACGGATTCTACGGGCTTTACGAGCAGCGAAGGCAGAAATAACTTTGTCAAAATCAATATTTGCAGCCAATTCTTGTTCAATCGACAATATAGCCAAGTTCGATAGTCTAGTGGAGCTCATTGTGGATCTGAGATAATTTTTGATTAGCTTCAACTTCGAAAAATTTCTCTCACAACTAGCGATACATACGAATCAAGATGACTATATTTGGAACCGAAATCCCCAGATTCAGTTTCTGAATGAACTGGAGGAGCTCCAGTAATCCTTTGCCCCTTATATCTTCCTCTGATTCAGAACTGGCGAAAAACTTCTGGAGACGCTTCCGCTCCATCTTAAACTCATCCTTGTCGATGTCTTCTAATACATGGGAAAGATCACACTCGTATTTGCTGTCCAAAAGTTTCGTTGGCGTCAAAAATCCGAACTTGTCCGCTATTTCTTGAACTTGCTGGAATCGAGTCGTCATTTCTTGAATGATCTTTTCAAATGATGCGAACACCTTTCGACGGAGTTCATGCACGTGAGACAAAGCTGCATCTGCGGATTCTTCGCCAAGCATGCATTCTTCTCGTTTTAAGTTCGATTCCGAGTTTTTCGCTGAGAGTCCTAGCAAAGTCGATTGCGGCTTGGACGAAACGGTCTCTGCTCTCAACTAGTAGAGCTTTTAAAGCGCAGAGTTTCTGAACACACTTATCCACACTCAGTCCTCGTTGCTGCATGTAAATCTGTGCGCCATCTACTGCAGAAGAAGACTGGCTCCCGATCTTGTTTCGGAAATTTGAGATGAATCCGTCAATTCTTCCAGCACCTCAAAAACTACCTCAAACTTGTTTTTAGGCATCTTGACAGCTTCATGTCTAGCGCTCCAGCGCGTTTCAGTGACTCGTTTCACTATACTTGACCTGTGACAACAACCAAAGCGTTTCACCGAGCAGTTGATGCAGAAAAGAACGCAAATAGCTTCTCCAGAGTTCCAAAAAACGTCACGGAATTCCCTGATTGAGAAGCAGCGTGTCCTCTCGCCCCCGCCAGCGGTCTCGCACACATATGTTTCGGAACGCTCCCTTCCAGTTTCGCGAGAGTTTTGGAACGTTCCGTTTTAGTTTCGTAAGTCGCGCGACAAAAACGGAATGCACTCTTACGGCCTTACTCACCGTTTACGAATTCACGGAAATCAGCCGAAAGCGTCAACGACGAATCACAGGCAGGGTCTCAAATTTCAAATGTACGTCATTGTTGTTTGTTGACTTGTCAAACGTTCTGTCATGAAAAATAAATGATCTCTACTCTAAACACTTCACTGGCGACATTTTGCCGCCCCCGGCCTTCTGCCGCCCGGGGCGTGCCGCACCCACCGCCTCCCCTACGCTACGCAACTGCTCTATACCATATCACATTAAACTACAAAGTCATGATATCATTCGACTATGGTACGATGTTCGACCCCGTTACTTAGGCTACTTCTGAAAAGATTTAGAATATGGATACCTTCAAATGACCTACAGTCTGCAAAAGGGGATTAAACGGACCTTATATTCGGATTCAGTGACTCAAAAAACATAGATAAACTGGTTCGATACCCCAAATCCCGATTTACTGTCGATACATCAGTCGAGAGATCCAAAAGGAGTATTTGACCTTGGAAACTCTTCCAGAGGTCATTTCAACCAACAGGTCTAAATGAATTTGGATGTAAAATATTCCACTCTTTCAGAATCCGGGGTCAAAAATATCATATCTTTA
This sequence comes from Philhelius festivus, assembly GCA_963931855.1. Lineage (NCBI taxonomy): Eukaryota > Metazoa > Arthropoda > Insecta > Diptera > Syrphidae > Philhelius > Philhelius festivus. Next base: position 13,641,228 of record OZ007557.1, on the reverse strand, counting down.
GATTTTAGGGATTTGACCTTTGTTTGACCTTGATTTTGACGTGATGAGGTCAAATGGATACCAGCATCTTGATCAGCGACTCGAAAAACATAAAGATCAACAGTTTAAAGGACCAAAATTCCAATTCACAGCCAATACCTAGGCCAAAATCTAAAATACGAGTCTTATTTTGGATGACCTCTACATGATCTACAGAGGTCGGTAAAAAAAAAGACAATACATATTTAGACGTAAAATTTTCCGCTCTTTTAGAATCTGGGGTCAAAAATATCTTATCGTTAGATTTCAGAGATTTGACTTTCGTTTGACCTTGACCTTTACATGTTGGGGTCAAAAGAAGCCCGGATTCGAATTCAGCGATGCCAAAAACATATATGTATATGTATATAGGTTTTCAGATTTTTCAACGAATATTTCGCAATTTTACCTTCAAATGCCATTAAACCTGACCTGACTCCGGATTTAAAATCAGCGAGCCAAAAAACCTATAAGACACATGGTCTCATCCAAGAGTCAGAGGACTTTTTTTTTGTGGGGCTATGTATTCAATGCACATACTCGTAGTAAAACTTAACTCAGCTCATTGAGCTTAGCTCATCAGTTCAGCTGTGCGACTTGTGACACCGTCTTCTTGAAACCACATAATTATTTATGTAAAGCCCATGCAAAAACCTCCATCGTTGACTGTGACGGTAATTTTCATCAACGAAAAAACACGGCCAATGACACCACTGCTGGCTCAAAAACCACACCATACAAACTTATTTTTGTGGATGAAATGGTGTTTCTTGGAGCACATGATGAATTTCACCTGACCAAGCCAAACATGCGCTTCATCACTGAAGATGATTTTTTAATATTATCTGCTTCCAACATTTCTGGAGCCCATTTAGAGAACGTATGTTGCCTCATATGATCGAGTGTCTGTAGTTCTTGAGTTTACTTCATCTTATTAGATTGCAGCCAAAGATAGCGATGTCTAATTCTCCATTTCTTTAGAACGCCGCGGAGTCGACTGTTTTAGTCCGTTTGTGACGCTTGAGCGGCAGCAATATTCTAGGCACTTCGACCAAGCCTTTGTCTCACTGGCACGGGAACATCCAGCAGTTAAAGTTGAGACTTATACTTATTTGTTCACTGGACCGAATTTATTTTCTCCTTGGACGAAAATGATGAGTAAAAGTTGGTGTCAATTCTCTAAAAGTTGTCTTCACCAACTCGCAAATTTGGTAATTAATTTTACATTTGCATTTACATATGTATTAAGTAGATAAATCTAGGAAGTAGGGACACTGAAAGCACTGAGAACTGAGACCATCGGCTTACACATTACAACAGAGAGAGACACACAAAGAGAAAAAACAACAGAAGATCGGTGGGAAGCGATGCTTTCAATTAATTATTTGCAAACGTAATACGTTCATGAACTTCGCCATGATGAAAGTTTAGTTTTAACTGAATTTTTTGAAATTAACAGTTTGGTCCTTGATTTAAGGGTGTGTTCCCAGTGAAAGTTATCAAGATCCCAATTTCAACAGTTAAAAAAAATATAAATTATGTTCAGACAACGTAAATTAGACAGTTCTCCAATTTTCAATTAACAAATCTTCACCTGTTTAACTTTTCCATTTTTATGAATTTGTACAAAACTCTTTTGGTCGTTTCTGTTCACAAAAGATATCAATTGACAGAATATAATCGTTCATCAATTGATTAACAACCTTTAAAGGGGTAAAAGTGTAAGTGAATGGTTTAAGTGGGAGCGATTGTTGCTCGCGTGAGTAAGTGATTGATCGCTCAAGCGAAAATCCGTAAATTGAATCTAGAAACACTTTTTCCTATTCTTTGAACCTTTTCGAGCCTCTTATAAAGCGTTTAAGACTACTTGCTCGTATTTCATTAATTGCCAGATCACTCGGATTTTTCTAGTAGAATTCTCCCAAGTGAAATCTACGTCTTTGGTACTGAGCAGGACATAAACTTAAAGAGTTAGCTTCTTCAGAAATCGCTGGAGTAGACGCCAAGTGCAACCATCTAGTATTTTAGTATTTTATACGTTAGATATTTAGCAGTACCAAAATTCATAGTTCTAAATAAATAAAATGCACGTCTGGATCGCACGAACTTGCTCTTATGTAAAAGTACTTTGGAATTTAAAATATATTTTATAAATATAAAACATGGATTTAATGAAATAAAAATGTTCAAATGCATGGAATTTCCGTCTTATTTACGAAAAAGTATGAATTTACGCAAATAAAGTTTAAAAATCGTTTTATTAAAGTAATTTTTTATATAACAAATTTCTTTCAATTTTTTCTAGAACAAAATTTGGGATGCCAATTTAAAGTGTTTAGTAATATAGATTTTAGGAAATAATTTCAAAAAATAATCGTTCACACGTTTTCAAGATATTGATTTTTCAAAAAATAAATTGGAATTTTTTTTTTCAAAAAACAAAAAACGTATTTTTTCCAATATTTTCATATACAATATTATTTAAAACTTTGAAAAGTTTTGGTTGAAATCGTTAGAGCCGTTAATGAGAAAGTCGAAAATAAAAAAAAAAAAAAACCGTTCCAAGACCCAAAAATTTTTTTTACCAAAATGTAGTCCATATCCATAATATCAAACTCAATTTTTTTTTATCAAAATCGTTAGAGCCGTTTTCGAGGTAAATAAGATTTTGCAATACGGGTGTATGGGGGATACCGTTAATTTTGGAGCTAAAAAAAAAAAAAATTTCAATTTCCCCTCTAGGGAATCACCGAAGACCCTTAACTACAGGGATTGAAGAACATAGGTCTAGTGGTTTAGGCTGTAGTAAGAGGTACAGACATACAGACACACTGAAACATGTTTTTGTATATTAAATTTTCCTTAAAACTTTTATAAAAAAAATTGATATGCAAATTGTTAGTATTCAATAAAATGCATTTTAAAACGTAATTTAAAAATTTAATCACTTATTCGTTTTCAAGATATTGAATTTCAAAAAAAAAAAAATTGTATTATTTTTTTTTAAATCCAAAAACAATTTTTTCGAAAAAATTTTTATATGTATATTTTTTTCAAGTGCTTAGGAGCTCTTGCATACAAATTTTGGTTAAAATCGTTAGAGCCGTTGATGAGAAATTCGAAAATCAAAAAACCGTTCTATGACAGGTACCGTTAATAACGTTTCCGCCCAAATTTTTTTTTTTTAGTAAAATGTAGTCCATGTCAATATTATCACACCTAATTTTTTTCATCAAAATCGTTAGAGCCGTTTTCGAGATAAATAAGATTATGCATTACGGGTGTATGGGGGGTACCGTTAGTTTCAGAGCTAAAAAATATTTCAACTTCACCTCTAGGGAATCACCGAAGACCCTTAAGTACCGAGTTTGAAGAAAATAGGTCCAGTGGCTTAGGCTCTAGATCGAGGTACAGACATACAGACAGACAGACCGAATTGTCGGACCCACTTTATTCGTCTTCGCTATCATCGTAATTTCAACTTTGATCAAAATCTCGAGTTCGATTTTTTTTCAAATGCAGAACTTGTCCTATAGTACCTATGTACATACATATATCGCAAGTAAAAAGGACAGATTTAGGATTCCAAATATGTACTCAAAAACATTTTTGGCGTCATCTTCTAATATTAAGTTTTCTCTTTCGCAGAAACGCGACAACCCTCCCATACGTTTCTATTTCTTGTTTCCATTCTTTCTACACTTACATTTTGATGCATATTTCCTAAAACACCCTGCATATTAAAGACAGAATTTAATTGTATATTCGATATCGATAATATTTTTCATCTTCTTTTGCACGAATAAATCATATTCACAGTTCAGTGTATATTTCATCCTCGAATGCACTCCAAACTTTCCAATAAAAACCCTGTGCCTTCTTGCAAGACATCTTTATACGACTACGCACTCACTCACTGTCCTGTTTTTCTTTTTAAAAAACCTTCCCTTATTCGTAAATTGTGCAAAATGGCGTAAAATCGAATTTCGAAATCTCGAACCAAAGTTTGATAACATCAGAATTTGTATGCATTTAACAAAAAGAAAAACAGACTTCCCTTCTTCTGAAAATAAACAAATACAAAGATTTGGTTTCCCAGAACATAACTGAGTTTAAATTAATCCTTAAAGCTAAAATGGACACCGATTTCTCTTTTATCTTCTTTCTGTATAGATACTCGTATTCTTGCTTCGACGACTTCCGAAATGTCCTTGTTGTTAGTTGGGACTCCTTCAGCCTTTGAAGACCACAAATAAATTCTATTATATCCTTGCACACACTGTAAATCAAGTTGTGTTGAAAAATACCCAAACAAACCAAACTTCCTTAGCTGGATAAGTTTTTTTTTTGCTTTCTTTCACCACTGCCTTTATAATGCCGCTGGTCTTGATCCTGTATAGGATTTATGTTTTGCCAATAACACCCCCCAACACCCATCCATGGCTTTTATTACTTTATTTGTTCCCTCTCGATATCTTATTTTCAGTCCAGACAACCAGAAAAAAAAACAGCAACAGCAGTCGATTATTTCCTTAGATATTGGGAGTTGTATATGTATTTTTTAGGCATAACTAGTCCAGTGTATGTGGTCATAGTTGGGTCTGGACTTGTGCCCTTGAGCGAAATCCTTATATCCTGTTACAATGTCTGACTGGACTTGGACATGTTAAGTTAAACCATTTTTAAAAGAATAGAAACAAAAAAAAGTCTGTGTTAAAATTACCCGAATAAAAATCAAGGAGTTGCCTTGGGCGGGTCTCGAGCTTACTGAGTTGAAAATTCTTTTATTGAATTTTCAATTGAAAGAAAAAAGTAAGTCCTTTTCTTGGAACATTGGATACGAGGAGATTGCGATGCACTTTGTGCAAGAAATAAATTCGATAAGAAAAAGGTTTTTTATTTATCAAACAAAAAAAAAAAAACGGAAAATTCTTTACTCTGTTCTTCCTTAAAACGAAGGATATCGTTGAAGAAATTAATTGGGAAATACCAAAAGCCTTGATAACTCATTGAGATTTATTGTCGAACATTGGAAGGACTAATGTAATTAATTAATTTTCTGGCAATCATTGAGGATGAAATGAAAATTGTGATAAAAAATTAATTTTTTAAATTTGCGGTTGGAAGGAGGTTAGGTTGACTTTTTGACCCTTAACAGGTGTACTTTATGAACATATCAATCCATCCCTTTAGACAATCACCGTGAAATCCAAGTCGTATTCAAAAGACCGTGGAACTTAAAGGCATATAGCTAAAATAACACCTGTCTACAGAATTAAACTTTTTCTCTGTCACACGAGCCTTGAGGGTATAATTATACCCATGCAAAATGTTTTCTCTCCATTAGATTTGACTCGTTGAGCGTTGATGCAAAGTACTAATTTCATTTAATCGTCCGGATAAAGTTTAAGTTTTGGAAACAAGTAACCGAAAAGAATCTTTCTAAAAATAGTGTATTCCTCCTTAGCGCTTCCCTCTGTTTGCCCCTTCTATTTTTTAAATAATTTTATTTGCAGAGAAAAGAATATTCAGCTTGGAATTTTTCAAATTTTTTTTTCATGGGTCTGAATTCTGTAGTAAGTGCCTAAAAAGATACACGCTGGCAAAGTTTCCAACAGAAGTGGACCCCCTTTTTTGTTACCTGAAGGGAAAGCGAGAAGAAATGCTTGATGCACTGGAAGGAAGTCTTGCCGTCGTTGATTGTTGACCACCTCCGTGTGTCGGACTCGCTACATACCAACTAAAACTCCTCTTAAACCCTTATTGGCGTCTGACCTATCCCCCGGGACCGGTCCCGACCGATCCCTTGCGGGATCAACTGGCGGACTCAACTGTATCCCGATCTTTTTCTTCTTCTCTTTTTTTCTTCTGAGAATATACTCTGTGAAGCCATAGATGTTTGGCCAGTTTTCATAGCTATGTAACATCTTCTGGGCTATGTTCTCTGGGCTGATGGCGCCAGTACTTCTTTGCAAATCTTAACGGAGGGACTCCCATCTTTTGCACTCGAAGAAGGTATAGTTTGCATCTTGTGAATCCCGTACTGGCAAGCTGGACTGTTTGTTTTTCCGATCTTGTGAAAGAAGGCGTTGAAATAACCGTGTCCGGTGAGTAGTAATTAACCTCACCGTGTTTCTGGTCGTTCCACTCAGCCACGTTTCTGATCGCCTCGCTGTCCATCTTCCTCTGCTTTCTGAGCTCCAACACTGTTGCCACTTCTGAATTGTAAGCTGCTTGGTCCTTAAGGATGCCGCTTCCAATCCAATTTCCACAATTTTGTCGTAGACGTACTTCCTTTCCGCCGCTAAGGGATCGATGGGAATCGTCTTTAGAATCGTCTTTTGTTTAACGTGAGCACCTGCCTATTATGGCTCAACCTCCATTGGAGTCAGATTGGGTCCTGACCATTAACCTCGGCCTGAACTAGCAAGCTATCTCGGTCGCAAAGTTGTGATATGTTGCAGCATATGCACACTTCTTGCTTTGGAGGCTAGGTCTATCTAACACCTCTTGAATTCAAGAAAAGAATCTTGAAAACCATGTGTCTCCGCATTCGGAATAAACCAAACCACCATGATGCTTCCACTAGGGGGCCTACCTCATAGATAGGGTTTGAGCAGAAGGTAAACTCAACCCTCAAACTCAAATGGGCACTATCTCCCATGGTACCAGAATATAGCTTCCGGTGGAGCTTCGCAACCGAGGTCACTTCCAGATGAGTTCCTGCAAAACTCTGGGCCTGTCAACCCTTAGTATTCACACACCAAGAAGTCGGCCGGGTAGTAACCAACAACTTACGGCTCGCGTACACCTAATCCGTCATCGGCCGAAGTATACTCGGGCGTTGTCAGCCGAAATCGGCCGATCGAACCAAACGTATAGAAAGGAAAGAGAGCGCGTACACCACTGAAAGCGACATCGTCCGATGACGCCCGATAATAAGCGATCAACCGGCATATCCCAACATGTTTGGATTTTTCGGCAGTTGCCCGGTTGATTCTTGCGATGAAATTCATGCAAAAATAAAATGCACGACTGGATCGCACGAACTTGCTCTTATTTAAAATTACTTTGAAATTTAAGATACATTTTATAAATATAAAACATGGATTTATTGAGGTAAAAATCTTCAAATGCATGAAATTGCCGTCTGATTTTCAGAAAAGTATGAATTTATGCAAACAAAGTTTAAAAATCCTTTTATTATTAAAATAAACCCCAGACCGGCACCATCCGAGATCGGAAGGAGTGTATGCAGACGAACGTCCGAGACAGTCGTCCGAATAGCTCCGACACGATATCGGCCAATGATTCGGTTTTAGTGTACGCGAACTGTTAGTGTTCATTCGCCATGCAACGAACTAGGAAAGATGCTCCTAGTCTTTTGCTTACCTTACGTCAAACTAGGAAAATTACTCCTTGTCTTTGTTCTAAAGAACTAGGACGACGGTCCTACTATTATTTGCTACTGCAAATAAGATCTCCAGTTACGCAAGTAAGCGGAGACTTACCCTTTTTAAACCATTATATAACCTTAAAAGTCTCCAGCCACGCGAGTAGCCGGAGACCTTACCAGTTAACTCCCGTCATAACCCAGTAAAACCTTAAAAATCTGCAGCCACGCAAGTAGCCGGAGATTTAACCATCACACACCGTTTTAAACCTTCTACTCCCTTTTGGGTTTTCTTAGTTGTCTTAATCTCCAGCTGGTCGTGCAGCTGAAGGTTAGACGTAAGCTTCTCCACCACGACAAGGTGAAATCCGTCGGGGAGGAAGGGATCGATGGGAGTCACTCCTGCGACTTCAAAGACAACTGATTCTGACACCGTTCGGTACGAGCTTGCTACTCTTAGAGCACGTCGTCTTTGTACTGCCGCCATAAGTGCTACCGCCCAGATTTCGCTTCCGTATAGAAGAAAGGCATGCCTTGTCGACATCAGTATTCTGCTCTTACTGGCCATTGGTTCACCTACATTTGCCATTAATCTGCTCAGTGAAGCTGTCGTTTTTGACGCTCTTTCTGCTGCTGCCTGTATTTGTGTCCAGGAGCTGAGCTTCGTGTCGAGCCTCAGTCCCAAATACTTCACTGCGGTACTGCTTGTTATCACTTCGGTCCCTATTTGGAAATCGATTTGAGTGGAAATTCTCTTTTTTGTTGCCAGCCTGAGGCCATGCTCATCCATCCATGAGTTTGCTCGTCGCATGACCTGGTTCAGCTTTCTTTGCGCGTTTTCGGTGTCTTTTGCCGTTATCACCGCGGCGATGTCCGACCAGAAAGGTGCCTTCAGGCATCTCCATGCGAAGAATGTCATCATAGGAGATGTTCCAGAGGTCTGGTCCTAAGATTGATCCTTGCGCATAATGGTTTGTGCCGTTGGACTGTCATGTAGAATGTCTTGAGTTCGATTCTCAGCCACTGCAAATAAGTTTTTCAGAGGTTTAATGCCTCTTGACAAATCATCTAAGAGTATAGTATCTCTTGTCATGAGAAGTGCTGCTCATTTGCTGTTCGGAATCGGCAAAAAATTTGTAGGTCCTCCCCCTGATAAGTCGCACTTCAGGAATGGTTGAGAATTGTAAGTCACTAGGTTTAGGCTCTAAAGTTTCCAATTACCAGTTTCTTCAGATGTCGCTTCTTTGCCGCTTTCCATCTTTTTAGGCACTATTTTTAGAGAGTTGGACCTAAGACAATAAGGCCAGATTCACACTATAGGGCCGATACCTTCACAATCTCGATACTTGAAAATATTCTTACACATGATGCAATAAGGGACACACTCTCATTGTTTCTTCTACAAAAATATTGTACCGAGAGCGTATCGAGATCGCCACAACAGTGTGAATCTTACCTAAATATTCAAAATTGCAAGCCGAATATCTTTTGGCTACCAACTTTGTCTCTCCGACCAATAGGAATCGATATTCGATTTAAAAATCAAAGCTGTCGAAATAGGTAGACCTCAGGTAGCTTTGTATGCTTAAGACAAAAACTTTTGCGATGTAGGTAGCCCCAATTTTGTGTCAGTTTTCATTCTACTATCATCTCCAACCTTATTGTTCCCATTTGAGTCATAACATCTTGACCAAATTCTTAAGCCTTTTACCTCCCCAGCTAAGTCAAGAATAAATTCTTATACCACTGCAGAAATCCATTACGAGAATGACTCTTAAACGTAACGTTCCCATTTTCTCAGTGCTAAGGTACGTACTTCTTGTAAGATATTTTTTAATGATTCAATGATCACACTTTAATCACATACCTCTTACCACCACCCTACACTTAGCCAAAAGCTGTTAGCACCATTTCCCTGTCATTATCACATCGCTCTCATTACACATTCCAGTAGTGTCGTTCTCTGTCTGTCTGTCTATATACCTATGTTTGTGTGTCGGCAAAGCTACGTTTAATTCCCCGGCAATTCGCTGCTCCAAAAGCAATTCATAATTAAAAATTATTCTCCGTAATTATTTTCAGCTCTCAGCTTGAACAATGAAAAAAGCACTCTTCTGCTCCAGACACCCTGTTTGGGCTCTCACCCCCTAATAATGATAACTTTTCCGCCTCCAAAACGGTGAACAATACGCAGAAATTATCATCGCCATGCCACGCGAGGAACGTGACTTATTGCTCACGCATTCATGGATAAGACTCCATGACGACGACGATGGCGACGACACGAGTGAAAGTGATTGTCGTTGGTGCTCCTGCTCCATTCAAACAAAATTACTATACTAGCCAATTGTTATCAAGAATTGTTTTATCCCTTCGATTTTTTCCCCCATGAGGGTGTCCCCCTATTTAAGTCGATTATCTGCTGGGTGCTGTCTGCAAAGTTTTGGGTTATTGTATCCTTTAGATTTGGGGAAAAAAAATCCAAAACGAAAATGGTATTGGAAAGCATTTATCATTGTTATGCGATAAAAAGATGACTTTTAACGGACCATTTAACTCCTGCTATCTTTGTTTTTATTCACAATCAACAACACAAATTGCTATGGCTTCCTCCTTAAACAGCTTTAACTTATGGCTTTTGCATTTTGTCTTTTACAGAACTTCATCGTTCGCAGTTCCAGTCAACCAAGCACGATGGCCGTATCGGTGCGGCTTCCTCCCGACACAGGACCATACATCGAACACTACCTGATCCAATCGAATGGCGGCGTGCTTAGTTTGGAAAGCTCACGCTTCAAATTCGATTCTATTCCTGCATTGATTGCCCATTACGCCCAATGTTGCGATGAATTGCCGGTTCAACTTATCTTGCCGCGAGCTCTTCGGGAGGCTAACAATCGTCAACAGCTGTCGTCGCTGGCTCTGTTGGGCCAAGAGTTCTGGAGATATCCCATGTCGAGTTCCAATCCCAATGAAGTCAAATCACCGAACTCACTCACAGACACCTCCGGGATAGGGATGACGGTGTTCAGCTCGACATCCAATACGCATAATCAGCAACTGAGTACAGCAAAGCTCTTCAGTCCAACAAATCAACTGGCTGGACTGTTTAGTCCGTTGGGCACTCCATCTGACACCGCCTCGAGTATGAGCAGCTTTACAACAAGTGGCGGTCAGAATATGCAACTTATGAGTCCCGAATCTGTGGACAGTGTCATCCTGACGATGTCGCCAGTCGATGCTGGCAACAATCGGGCGTTGGGAGTCGGTGGAGTTGGTGGTGATACGAAGTTATCGACTTTCAAATCAACGTCTCAACAAAAATTGACAAATATGGACAATGGAATCAGACCACAGCGTCCGACGCCACCAAACACGCTCAACTTGGCACCGCGAAAGCCCCCAGCCCCGCCTGTGCGATGGTCGAAGCCGCTGACGCCCAACAGTCCGGTTCCTTCAATTGACCATTTTGCAGTCACAACACCAACCACTTACTGTGTGGACATCAAGAATCAGCAGCAGTTTGTTGAGCTCATATCACCACCCAGTCAGAACAATGCAACTTTCCAGACCTTCTCGAAACGTCTCTCACCTGAAGGCGAATGCAAGGACACACTTTCTTCTCAGGGCTCTTCGAATAACCGCTGGAACTCACAAAGCAGCAAAGACTCAAATCAGAGCCAGAAGAAAATTCTCTCGCCCAGTTCGACGACAGGCAGTAGCAGCAATGGCAAACATAGGAAGCTCAAGCAGCGCAAAGAATCCAAGCACTATCAGGAATGCGACATCCTGGAGAGTCAACAAATCTACTGTCGCAGTGCGTTGGGTGATAAAATCAGTGATTATGAAGACCTGTGGTCACAGGATCCAAGTGAAAGGGCCGGTTTGCTGTCAACCTTTCGCCCGCCGGATGGAACGCAGGGCAAAAGGCCAGATTTGCTGGCTGAAACTCGTGAGTTCGTCATAATAATCTCATTTTCAACTAATTTTAATGTCTATTTTTTTCTTTCTTCCAGCTACAATTACATCCCTGAATTGCAACATTCTCTCGCCCGCGAACTCAGTAAGCTCCTCAGCCAGCCCGCCCTCAGAATCCTTACAGACTCCCACTGCTTGCCCAACGACGACGATCACACCCGTAGCGTCGGAAATTACAGCTGATTTGCTAAGCCCTCTCGATGCCAATAAAAATTTTATCCAGGTTCAAGCCGAGACTCATTCACGAAGTAGATCTGGTCTAGTGCTTCCCTTGACCAGCGACGATGTGCTCAAAGCTTCCGAATCGGATACCACGCCAACCGCTCAAACACCTGTTAGCTCTCGCAGCAAACAAGGCAGTCCGTTCTATGCAGAGCCTGCAGATGCGTTGCGAGCGGCTGGTTTGACTGCTAGTATCCTTCGTCGTTCCCAGCGTGGTGCTCTCTTGCCTGCAAATCATCGCCACTCCGAGCCTCCGAAGGGTGGGATCGCCCGGACACCTGTTTGTCCGGTGCTGGTGCCAGCAGAGATTGAGAAAATTGCAGGCAGCCTCGATGAACTCAAGAAGAAACAGCAGCAACAGCAGCCCTCGAAACGACCACGTGGACGCAATGATCATTGGCAAATCGACAGCAGCTGGGAGTTTATGGGCAAAAATGATGAAAATGATCCTGAATACGGAGACTACGACTCTGAGGAGCAATGGAGTGGAGTCCCAGTACAGAAACACTCTAGTCAGTTAAACGGTGAAAACAAAGAGAACAAAGAGCGACCCATTACAGTCCATCAGATCATTGCTAAACGTCTGCCAGATTTGAATCTTCCCGAATTGGTTCGATGTTCGACACCACAGCAACAACAAACGAAGGAAAATAAAATTGACAATCACAATGGCGGCTTCCGACACTCGTCGTATGATAACGTAGAGAAGAATTTTCCATTTTCTTATTCCAATGGAATGGATTCGGGACAGTCAGATGATGGAACGGTATTTTCAGAGCCGTGGGATAGCACACAGTGGGACTCGTTTCTGCCACCAGATGGTAAGTAAGCTTTAGATGTTGCAAGATTGCTGATGAATTGGTTTTATTATTGTTTTTGAAGATTCAATCACCTCGGAGTCAATTCATCTTTCTAAGTGTCGACCAACGCTTATGTCTGAAGATGATGCCACAATCATTGAGGATATTAGCACCAAAGATAGTCAAGGCACCTTAAAGGCAAATAGACCGAGGTATCAGGCGACAAATCAGAAAGTTGCGACAATACTGCGGAATCCCAGTATGAGGGACAGGGAGATTTTGTGTAAGTACTAGTTCTAAGCACATAGTTTAATTTAAGTATACCCTTGAATATTGGTTATGGTTAAGAAAAAAATGTTAGGCGTTCTGAAAGTCACACGATCTGAATCAATAAGTTTGTGACTCGAGAAGAGATTTGTGAGCGCTTATATGGTTTTTTTTTTTCCATAGGTGAATGAATGAACATTGGGGGTTTTATTCCATTGAGATCTAATGATCTATTGTGCCACCATCCAGAGCTAGATGAGTTGCTAACCCTCCAGTTCATCCAAATGTATCACTTTAAGAAAATAGATTATTTGAAGTGCTTTCAGAGAGGATAAGCCAATCTTTTCTACCTGGAAACGTCCCAGTTACTTCACATCTGCCAAGTACCTATGTGGTCCGGCGTTTCATCATGTGTACTGCAGAATCTGCATGTGGGACAGTTTTCTAGGCCACGATTATTTATGTTCCCATGAGGAGACCCGTAGCTATTCTTAGGTTTTGCCTACCTAAGATGATACAGCTCGTAAAACCATCTTGGTTATCGTTCCCAAGTAATAGCTTAGCCTGCTTTAGTTTGGGGAATTCATTCCAGTTTTCAGATATTTTGAACCTGTTCTCTCTTATTTCGTAGTATTGCGCTGGACCCATTAAAGGAGTCATTGTGCCTATTTTTGGAGGAGAGTCTGCCTTCTCATTTCCCTCGACCCTAACATGTCCACGTACCCATTAAAGTAAGGCATTATTATTCTTTAGGCTGACTACACATTCCCAAACCAACTTAGACTTGATGTCGTATGAGCTTAGGGCTTAGCTATCTGATATGATTGCAATGTTTTGGTTTCGATGATTCCTTGGGAGATTTTGTCCTGCACATTCCACTATGGGATTGACTTCCGTCTGATAACCCTCTGTATACTTGGTCCTGCAATGTCTCTACTGTTCTAGTGCCCAGCATTTCACCAATCCATTCTAGTTATGGTAATGTAATGGGTACACAGTTCCTTACTAGGACTTTATTCATAGCTACATACATATGAGGTATTGTCGAAGACGGCTCTTTTTCTGTCTAGGAAAGCTGTTTCCTTTGTACCAAGAGCTTTTTTAAGGTATTAGTGAATTCAAACAGTGCGGTTTCTGTAGATCCACCCGTTCTGGGTAAATATTGTAAAAATAGTCAAAATCGTTTTTAGCATATTCAAAAAAAGAATTAATTCATTATTTTACCAATGGGTAAAATAAATTAATTCATTAATTAATTTTTTTTTAAATGTTCAAAAATAAATTCAACGGAAATAATGTGAATTCTTCACTTAGTTATTTACGTTTTTTCTTTAAATATTTTGAAAAGCCTATTTTGAAGGTCGAAATGCAATTTTTGTATGTCATTTTTTTTTTAATTTATCAAGTGTAAGACAGAAATAATTGCTTAAGAAAACACTTCTGCATTTGCATTTTCGGTTCTTTAATATGTTTTTCAGAAAAATAAAGGTACCTACCATTTAAATATTTAAATACCGGTTAGAGATTTTTTTATTCGAAAACGGCTCCAAGAATTTTGATACATTTTTTCCTATTTGTTAATACTTTCTTTCGTTGAATATGAAACAATTTTATTTATTTATTTTATTTTTTTATTTGACATTGGGAGATACCCAAAAAACATATTTTTACTTGCGACTTATAGGTACTATAAGGCAAGTTATGCATTCGGAAAAAAATCGAACTCGAGATTTTGATCAAAGTTGACATTACGATGATAGCGAAGACCAAAAAAGTGGGTCTCGCAATTCTGTCTGTCTGTCTGTCTGTCGGTTCGATTACAGCCTAAACGGCTCGGCCGATTTTCTTCAAACTTGGTAGATATGGGTTTTAATTTTTCCCCCCGGACGTTTTTTTCTGTTTTTTTTTAGACCAAAAATAACGGTACCTGCCATACGATTTTTTTTCGAAATTTTATATCTACATATTTTTTTTTCTCAAAAACTGTCCCACAGAATTTAAAAAAAAAATTGAAAAATTTCATTTGGTTAAAACTAGCTAATGGTTGAAAAAAATTTTACAAAAAATTGTTATTTTTGGAAGCCCCCCTGGGTCCATTTTTTTTGTTTTTGATTTTCTCGAAAACGGTACAGCCGATTTAAATCATTTTTTTATGCTAAAGCTTCTCCGAAGTTTAAATATTATAACATATTCAAATTTTTAATTTTTAATTTTTTGGATTTTTAGAAAAAAATCAAAATTTTTTTTGGAAACTCAATATTTCAAAAACCCCAAGATCATTTTTTTTTCAAACTTGACAAATAAAAGTTTCTTAACATAATCTACAAGATTTGAGAAAAAAATTTTGTTTTATCTAAAAATAACGCAACCTTCCATACAAATGTTAAAAAATGGTTTTCGAAAACCGTATTTTTCTCGAAAACGGTTCCGAGAATTTTGATATAATTTTTTTCTTTTAATTAATTTTTGCGATCTATAATTTAATAAAAAGAAATTTGAAATCTAGATATGTATTACTGACTGTACCTACCATAGAACCATTTTTTCGAATTTTGAATTTCTCATTATCGGCATAACGGATTTTAATGAAATTTTTTATAAAGAAGCTCCTAGAAAGTTTAAAAAACATTGCATTTCAAAACTTAAAAAAAAATATTTTTTCAATTTTTAGAAAAAAAAGTCGTTTTTTTTTTGAAAACTCGATATCTCAAGAACGGCTTAATATTTTTCTTGGAAATTTAACTCTTATTCGTATAATAATAAAAATTTAAAGTTGGCATACCAAATTTTTTCTTAAAAATGTTTTAAAAATTTTCTACATAAAAGTTTATTTTTTTAAGGAACCACTACAACGACTCATAATTTTTGTTCTTGCATAAATTCGTATTTGCATAGCATTCTGTTTTTATCTCTTACTACTAAAAGAATTTAAAAAATTCATTTTATCCTTATGAATAGTTTTCTTTAATAACTTTCGTTTTTAAAATTCCTAGTCTATTACATAGGAGCAAGTTCGTGCGACCCAGTCGTGCATTTTATTTCTGTCCTATTCTGTCAAAAGATGAATTTGGACAATTTTTAGTCTTCCATAGAAGAAACAAACTATACCTTAACTTCATTGCTCTAGAAAAAGAACAATGGCTTAAATTTTAATAAAGTGGCATCATCTTAATTATTTATTAAAATAAAAGATGCCATATTACTTATAAATTTAATAATGAATTGTTAAGTTACTTACTTATATTGAATTGAATTCAATTGAATTATAATTTTATTTAATTGTGTAACACCAAAATGTCATTTCGTACTGTCAGTTTATATTTAATGTCTAAAATTTGTTGAGCAAATAATTTAGTTCTGTAAAATACTTTTGCCGCGTTTTCTTCGTAGTTTAAGAAATTGAAATAAGAAATGTCAAATTTTTGACATTTACCACAGTTTTGCTACAGATGACAAAAATTGTGATAAAGTAATAAAAAATAAAATTAACTTAACAATTTTACTACACCTGTTGCACAAAATCGAAAAATTACCGCCGATGACAGCATCTACTACATGACAGTTTACTTTCACACATGATCTACGAACCAACCCCATTTGTCTTTTTCCATCAAAATTAAACCGACAGCTGTTCGATAGTACCAACTGCGAAATAAAATAAAAGCAGGCTACTGTGGATGGGTTTTTTGAAATTGTCCAAAAACTACTATAAACAATTTTTTGAAATTGTTGTATTAAGGTTTTTCTTTTGCATCAATTCACAGTTGCTCAAGAAATTAGATGGCATACTTTTTTAGCACAAAATGTTGAATGAGCAATTTTAGTAATTTAAAAAAAATAATTTCATATTTTTTAACATATTCCTCTAACAACATTCATGATTTCAAATGTACAATTTTAAAAAGTCTTAGCCACTTGAAAGTAGTATTCCTAGTCGTAATGGTTAGATCATTGGACTGCGTTCGATTCTAAGACGATACCACTTAAAATAAAAAAAAAATATTGCTTTGCGAGGAAGTGACAAATCTTCCAAGAGTATTTTTTATTGTAGAGTTGAGTAGCCAGGTTCTAGTTTTATATGAGCCGTTGTGCCTCCAGTTTAAGCTTTTTGAACATAAAGCGATCCGATCTTGCATTATATACTTATATTTACAAGTAGAAGTATATTTTTGTTTTTTCCTTAAAAGGGATTTTCTGTCACTTAACAGAATTAAACGTTACAAATGAGCTAGATAGGCAATTGAAAAGAAAATAGAGGTTATTTAAGGCATTTTTGAGGAATATATATGTAGTAAACTTGTCCACTCGTAGTACATTTAGTACATGTAGAAATAATAGTCGTGAAAGCCAAATAAGCCCTTACCACTGCAAGAAATGTGCAAGCAAGAAACCGAACTATCAACAGCTAGGAAAGTTTTAGAAAATGTACAAAGGAATCAAAAATTTTTCTTACTGCAGCAATTCAAGTCATCATTCACCTGATTTCAGGTCTTGTTGGGCTATGTTGCTTAGGAATCTCTAACTTCGTGATACAAATCAACAAACCCTCTTGGAACTTCCAAGTATGAAAAAGGTTGAACTTGAATAAAAAATTAAAACGCATTTAAGTAACGAAAAATATTTAATAGTCAAAGGGGCGAACTATAAATAAACTCTCAAATGATTAATCAATAATAACTGAATGGACTATTTTAAAATTTTTTGGATCTTGATCTAAGCTCTCCCTACCGATCGAACATCGAAAGAATGTAAATGCATAAATTAAATGAATAAATTTAGTTGAGTTAAGCTTACACCAAAAAACGAAACAAGTTTACCTTAAATTCAAAATTAAAAAAAAAAAAAACAAATATGTATATTCAAAAGAAGTCAATCTGGCCTTCTTGTCGGAGGTCTAGCTAATGTTTAACACTTTTCTAAAATATTAATTAATAACCATCTTTCTTCTCATAGCTTATTGTCCCTTAAGCATTCTGCATTTCGACAGAAAGAGAGCTTATGTTCTAAAATGACCTTCTGATGGAAACCGTTGAGCTTTCGACGTTTGTAAGGTGTTTTATTTGTCAAATTATGCAATTTTATGTTATAAGCTGTCTTATTGTATAGTTTCTTGCCTTCTTGCTAGGAGGCTAGCGGTGACCATAAGCCATAATTTATCGGACTTCCGAGTTGGTACTAGTGGAATCGATCTTGGGATCCCTTATTTTCGCATTGTACATCAATGTGTTCCAACTCTTACCAAGCACTGTTCGATTAATATGAAGCTGAGATGTCCAACACATCTTGAGTTGTCCTTCAGATTTCTTCGAACACGGTGCTTACTCTATGAATGAAGATTTTAGAGTAATAGCAGGACCACTGTGCATATCATTTGAAACCCCGAGAAAATAAATCGCTGCATAATTATTGGTAAAAAGCCATAAGATCTGTCTTACTTTCTTAATGGCGACAAAATTAAGTATGTTCCAACTGCTAAGTGTAAATTGTGTAACATTTAATAGGAACTTCACCTGAAACAATCATATTAATTTGCCCGTCGGAAACGGTTTTGTGGCCATTTTCGTAAGAATATTTGAAACATTCACAGTTGCTCTTTTGGTTGTAAATGTATTTACTTATATAATTTTCGAATTTCAAAACTCAATCATGAATAAATTTTTCCAACTTTCAAAATTGTCAAATTGAATAATGACGAAAGTGTTTCCCCTGGAATTTATTGAAATTGGGACTTTGGCTCTCATTTCAAAAGTCCAGCCGCCAGCTTACAATGAACAGTGCAGAAGTATTGACGTTTTCAATTTTTGATGATGGGAGAAATTCCGAGGGAAATTTTGTTCACGATAGCCTCCAATACTTCTATAAGTTCTTAATTTAGATATTTTTCTTCTACGAATTTGCTTAGCTGATAACACCTTTTTGCATAAAAAAAATAATGACACTATGTCCCTTAAAATAATAAAAGTGAGACTCTTGCCATACGAGCAGAGATTTTGTTTGTTTCGACTTTAAATTTAGTTTTAAGGAGAGAAGGGTACACAAACTAAAATAATACCCATTCTTCTTGCCTTTTTATCCTTATAAAAACTGAAAGATGAAAAAAACTAAATTTCAAAGGACTCTAAATGATTTGAAGAGATTTGTACATAATTGTTTGTTTCCGTGGTGTACATAATTGCGTATTTAAATAAAAAGATGTCAGTAGCATTTAAGTGTCTGCGTATATACAGTATAGTTGAACCAAACTGCATCTCATATGAACATTATTGACATCTCTGGTGATCCAAATACCAAAGAAGTTGCATCATTAGTTTCAAAGTTGATTAAAGTCCATTTGATATAAAAAAAAAAAAACATCAACCGCATCTCTTTTGGAATCAATCTATATATGCAATTACGTTCAGAACCGGACTTAGCCATTCATGGGCCTGTGACAAAATGTTTTTTTTTTTTTTGGGATTTCAAAAACATAATTAATGAATTCTTATTCCTCAACTATACACCATTTTTTCTTAAAAATAACAATTTATTGACATTTTCTTGCAACAAAGTTTGCATTTTTGTGTAGAACATACATATACTTTTTTCTGAAGACAGGTTGTACGAAGGTTTTTTCTCAATTCAAGATTTTAACTAATCGATTTCCTTGAATTAGCTGAGGTTCAGCCAGTGTTCAAATATGTGTTCATAACTAAACCGGGTTTAAACCGTGGTTGATCTACAGATCGAGATTTCTACAACTAGCCCGTCGAAGTCATTATTTACGAGTACACACATATTTCTGTAAAAATTTCTAAACTTACTTGATTTTAAGCTTTATGAAAAAAATCCGAAATAGAATACGCCTTGCAGTAACCAGCAGCGCCCTATGTCATTTGACTATTTTGTCTTATAAATAATCCGGTTCTGAGCACTTTTCCAAGAATCATAAGCCTACAGAATACAATACGAAAATTTAAATCAACAACAAGAGAAATCCCCTGCAACTTTAAGATGATATCTCCCACAGACTGGACGGCAAACAAAAAAATATAGAAATAGAAGTTACGCTGAAGCTGATTAGAAAAATAGTGCACTTAACTTAACGTGTTGAAATCGAATCGTATTTGAACAGAAATTCTCAACGAAATTAATATGCATTGCATACATAAATATGTATAAGCCCATAAGAAATGATTGAAAATAGATTCAAATGCGTATATAGTATTTCTCTAATCGTCAACAGTCTGGACATTGATTGATAACGGTATTGCTTAGGCACTAAGTGTCAATATTTAATTATCACATGAGAAGTGTGTTACTATTGATTAATATTGAAGACGTTGCAGCTTTGAAGTTTGATAAAGGGCTATGAATGCATTCGCAGTGAAGACTAGTATTTACAGGATTTGAGTTGGGTAGGTAATGCAGTTCAATAAATTTTGCAATTACATGAGCTATAGAGATAAGGTTTTATGTTGATTTGATACATAATGTACATATGTACAATATGGGGAAGTAATGATAATGTTTTCTATGTAAGTTTTTGTGTTGAAGTTCTTTATCAATGAATTTCGATTTTAATTAAGAAGAAATTAACATAGGCGTTTTATAAAGCACAGAATATGTGTTTTAAAACAAAATAATGTCATTTATATTGTAACATGTAACATACAAAATCTTATCAAATATAGCACATACTCGTACTTAAGAAGAGTTAAAGATCATGACATAATATTTCAAGTGGCTAAGAGTTTCAAAAAAATATATTAGATTAGATTAAAAAAATGTTAAATAGCTAAAAATTCGTTCTTTAAATTGATAAAATAATTTCTAAAACCTTCTTAACAACCGAGAGTTGTACGATATTTTACTATAGTTTGTACCTAGCCTTTTGTTTTTTTCTTTTTTTTTTAATCATCGTATACGAGTATCTAGTTTAAGAAAAAATATTTTTAAACTAATTTTTAAAAAATAGTAAACTAAAACTCTTAAAGCCATGTGTTTTTTAGAGTAAGTCTAAAATTAATAAGGACATTTTATGAATAAACCCAAATCAGTACTTAATTATATTTTAATTTTAAGTTACAAAGTATTTTTTCTGAAAAACTATTCACGGTAACGACTTGACTAAAAAGCTTAAAGTTACTGGAACAAGAAAATTACAAAATTCCCTTTAAAAAAATTTCTACTTTTTTAGTTGAGAATATTATGTATGCATTTGTATGTCTTAAGCATTTCTTAAAAAGTACCCTAAATTTGAACCAGGCTTAATGTTTATTGGGGGGGATGAAGGGGAGAGAAAATCACCTTTTTTTTTAATTTCTGGAAAAAAATGCTAAAGTAATTCTATACAAAAATTATCACAATATTTTTTTCGTAGAATCAAAAGCTCTTTAAAAAACAGGCACAAACATTAAAGTGTAGCACATTTAGTCAAAAATTGTAATAAAATTTCGTTTTCACATCTTTAAAATAAAAAAAATGATTTTTTTGAGAAATTTTCAAAAATCTGAATTTAACCCCTCAAAAAAGTCTTTTGCCCCGTTCCAAATTCAGATTTGTTGGATTTTTATTTGAAGATAGTTATATGGCTTTAAGAGAAGCTATAGAAGCACTTGAAAGAAATTAAAAAAAGGAGATACCGGTGCACTTTGGGCCGCGTCAAGCATTCCACATTCGTGTAGTGCGGCTAAATAATGAATCTCCGAATTTAACAGTGCGTCTGAAATTATTTCTTAAAATGTTTATGGTTAAGCTTTCTTTGTGTTTAAAAAAAATCGAGTCTTAGGCTAGGAACGCTCTTGCGATTTCAATCGCGCTGTATTTTAGTCGCAAAAAAGAATGAATGCAAAATCGTGATGACTTAGGCTAGGAAAGCACTTGCAATTTCAATAGCGCGGTTTTTTAGTCGCAAAAATAGAACACATAAATTTAAATGAGAATGAACGCACTTGATATCAACAAATCGTGACGATTTAAAGGTCGCAATTTGTTTCATTTTTATTGCGATGCGATTGTCGTACGTTTAAATGAAATAAATTTACTCAAATGGATATGCTTACACTTGCGATTTAAATTACTACGACTTAAAAATCGTAGTCGCAATGAGAAATGGGCATGCACGCACTTGTGATTTCCAATTGAACGATTTTTTAGCCGCATGAAATAGGACATTATGGTGTTAAATGCAAATGCACACACATGCGACTTAAAAATCGTAGCAATTATAAAAATGAAGCAAGTTCTATTTTTTCAGGCGTTTTTTTTTTGTCGCAAAGGTAAATAGATCAAATGGATTTAAATAATCCTACACGCACTTGCGACTTTTTAATAAAATTCTTTTCACTATAGATATTAAAATGGGTTTCATTAGGAAGTGCTGTATAGTGGCTCTTTCGTTACGTTTAGTCTTCTGAAAAACGTAAAAAAGTATTGGGTGCATCCGGTTATAAGTGGCTAGTTAACGGTCAGTTTCATAAGATCCACGATAGAAAAGAACAGCCACATACATTTGTGCAAAACTAAAAAATGAGTATTGAAGGCTTTAATGAACTACTCGTACTTAAACTAGTCTGACTCAGAATTGTATATAAAAATACAAAATGGAGAAATTGAATATTACCTCAGAAACGATTATCTGTGACATTGAGCTAAATAAGGAAAAACAATATTTAATCGTTGCTATTTATCTGTAGCAATTAAAAGCAGTATGTTTTATTTTTGCGATTAAATAATCGAGCGGAAAAATAATCACAAGTGAGTGCATGACAATAATTTGTGGCGACCGCGATTTTTTAAGCGCCTTGACAAAAAATCGCAATTGCGTTCCTAGCCTAAAACTCGCAAGTCTCTCTCTCAGATGGGTCGAATTTCTTTAAACTTTGTAGCTTACGTTTTGTGATTAATCCCCTAGGTTTTTTTAGAAGTGCATATAAATACAAATATTTTTCAAAATGAAAGCAAATATTTATTCTCAAAAGCTATATTTTTCGATTTCTCTAAAACTACACAATTGATTTTTATCAATTTTCTTATTTCAAATCATAAAATTTAAAAATAAAAGATTGTTTGTTTTTTGAATTTTTAAAAATATTTATTTATTTTTTTTTTAATAATATTTTTTTAAGTTTATTCGACTACGATTCGTTAAACCAGTTTCGTGTAAGATCCTCAGTCCATCTCTTCTTCAATCTCCTGATAGGTGTTGTCTCTCTGATGGCCATTTAGTTATAATTGACCTTCTACAGTTCAATTTTAGTTCTTTCATTTGATAACATTGGCGCAAAATTTTAAACAGCTTAATATTAAGGAATTAGTATGATACTACTTAACAATTTGCTAACTTTTTAGTAGATTACTAACTCTTTATTAATTTTAAACATTTTCTAACTAGTATCGTGATAAAGTTTTAAGTTAAGCTTTTAAGTTTTCTAAATAAATAGCTTCTGAACACACCTAAAAGAATGGCAGTTCATGCGAAAAACTAAGTAAACAGACCTGTTTTGATGTTTCTAAATGTCAAAAAGTCATATGAAGTTAGCACTATACTAAGAAAATAAAAAAGGTATTCGATGGTTTTAACTTTAATAAAAGGATAGACAAAGTATAATGCTATATTCGATTAAAATTTGCGAAATCGTCGTTTTGACCTAGTTTCATACTAAAACACCTTTAACATGGTACTAATTCATCTAAAATTTTGCCCCATTAGTTTTAAGAGTTCGTCTACTTATTCTTAGTACTTGCTAATTTTCCAAGATTTTTCCTTTTTTGTTTTGAATGTCCTTGACTTTTCAGAAAAACTCCAAGTTAATGTTCTTTAACAAACTGCTTTTTAACACACCTAAAACAATGACAGTTCATGCAAAAGAACTAAACAAACAGACCTTTTTGATGTCTGGAAAAGTCATATAAAACGCGTTTTTCTTTTTAAGCTCAGAGCAGAGAACTGAGCTGTCAAAAAAATATCTGTGTTTCTTTTTTAGCTCAGACATATCAGAACACTCAGGTTGTTTCTTTTTTCAATTAGAACTAGCTCGGAGAGCGCTCTATGAGCTCAGAATAATATAACAGAGCCGATGGAGAAAAAAGCTGAGCGCGGCTAACTTCACTTTTTTTCGTGCGATTTGACAGATACAGACGCGAAAAAAAAATAAACAAATAAAAATGGAAATCGACGCCTTTGACAGTCCAGGGATCCAGTGTGTTTCAGAAACAAATCGGAGAGCTCTGATCAAACTCTGCTCAGATCGTACTCGGCATGCTCAACCTCTACTCAGTGCTGTGCTCAGAGTTAAAAAAGAAAACGACTAAAGTTGACACGACACAAAAAAGATAAAATAGGGATTAATAGACTTAGACTTTATAAAATGTTAAAGATAGCATGATGATAAATCAATTCAAATTTGCAAAATCGATTTTGTAACCTAGTATCATACTTAAATACCTACATAGTTCAACAACATCGTACTAATTCTACTAAAATTTAAATTTTGCCACAATGAGACTGAAATACAACTTAAGAAAAATTATATCGAACTTCAAACTACAAAAAAAATTCTCTGTAAAATTTCTTGCTCCTTTTATTTACAAAGTCTTATTACTAGAACTAGGACTTTTGTCCCATTTCTTGTTTGTTTTGAACAGATGCATTTTTTTTGTGTCAAAACTTAAAAACATTTTATCTCCTTGAATAATCATAACTTGTCATACAGCTGAAATGTAATAAATGGAACGGTATTTACACAATAAACTTTTAATTAGTAAAGTAATCGATGAAGATGGTTAAATACTTTTCATAAACTGCAACTACTCACTTGTACATATACAGCCATATTTATAAACTCATTATAGTGAGTACATAAGGCTATGCAACCCTTATAATGCCTCTAAACGCAAAATCGTTATTTATAAAACTTATGTGACGTTGAATAGGGGCATTATAAGCTAAACGCGTTTGGAGGTTGAATAGTGCCTACATAAGGACATTTTAGTATTGAACTGTCACATTCACTTTGACATTACATTGAATTATAAAGATTATCAACAAAAAAAATGCCTTTGACTTAATATTGAAACTAAAACTTTGTGTTATTTCTATTTATTGAAACAAAAATGTGGTACTAATATATTAAAAACAAATTGAATTGAAAATTGTTTGTAATTAAATAGATAAATATACTTGTTTGTGATGTCTCTCCACGCATCCTTCTTCATCCGGTGTGTTAGTGTTGTAATTTTTTTCTTGCATTATTGAATTGTATCCTCAAGAACTTGTCTGAGGAGTATTCCAGCTATAATGAAATGAATAACAATTTGATTTCCAGTATTGTGCTAGAGATAATAACATACTTTATCTGATGAATCAAAGTTAATTGTTGGAATTATTTTAGCTTTTGGTAGTTTCCTTTTTGTTTATTAAATTCGATAGACAGACAAGATGTTTTTTTTTTTGTTTTTTTGATAAACAGCTGAGTGTTATGAAGGCGAAATGTAATAGATTCTTACTTTTTGGTACTTTATTTGACACAAGCTCATTATAACTATGCAGGGTAGGCAAATGTTTTATAAATATGAATTTGCATAGTGGATGAATAAGTCCTTATGCATTGCATAACTATTCACGCGTTTAGGGAGTTCTAATAAATACGGCTGATAATTTTTAGTACAAGTACAAAAGAAATGTAACTGGAGGGCAAATTCTAAGTACAAAGGAACTTCTGCTCCAAGTTAATATAGGTCTATTTTAATCATGCCCCTTGTTACCATTGTTTAAATTGAACGTTGAACGCATTTTATTATTAAAAAAAACAACAACAACAGTGTAATCACATCAATGGCAATATAACCATTAAATGAAGATAAATCTGCTCCTTTCACTACCTTTGTTTATAAATTATATTAAAAACGCAATTAAAAACGATGACACTCAGTCTATTGGCAATAAGTGTGTCAGCTGTTAAATAAGTACTGTCATGATTTACTCAATCTGGAAGACCTTGACTATAGACACAATAGAAAACCAACAACAAAGACGAGCAAAAACTAGGAAAATATTGTTTTTATTCATTAATATTAATTGATAACAGAATTAATTACTATGTATGAAATCAAATTGATTGCGCGATTTGCATTATCATTTGACAAAATAATATTGCTCGTGCGGGTAAAGTATACAAAACATTTTCTCAAGTTAAACGATGACTTAGAAAGACCGATTTTTTTAAAAGTTTAAGGACATCTTTTTGGTGTTTTAGTCCAATTGTTTATTTAGGTTAAATTTTCTTCGAACTTTGTACGAACGATTTTATTTTTAAAAGCAGGCTTTTTTGGTCAAAAATTTTATAGGTGCAAATAAAACTAAAATTATTTCATCTTCTCCCAACGTTTCGTCGGTGTTTCACGACTTCTTCAGGGGAATGTCTTTAATTAGAAATATTTATTTTTTATATATAAAAACTATTACATTTAATTTTCTGTTTCTTGTATATAAGTACGAGTATGTAGGAACTCATTATGGATAAGGGGAAGTTACAAATTCTTAAGAATAATTGGCTTTGTCATTTTTATTAAACCATAAACAAATTATCATAGTTTCCAATGAGCCCTTTTTGACATTTGTTCCAAAAATGAGATAATAACGATTTTATTCCTGAGAAAAATATTAATTGTTGGCGATTAATTCATTCACCAAACCCTTATAACAAAGTTCATGCCATTCGACGAACCGATCGCCCCTTATCGAACCTAGTCTGACACTACAGAAAACAAGTTTGTAAGTCTTAGCCTTGTACTTATTTTTATTATAAATAAATATTCAATAAACGTAGTGCGATACATACGAGTGCAATAATAAAAATAAACAACAGCAAAAATAATAATAACACAATGTAATAATACTTAGTTTGTATAAAAATATTTGTTAGCTAATTTCATGACTAATTTTCATTCATAATATTATTTATTATATTTTCACACGTTATTTATTTTTTAAATAATAATAATCGTGATAATGAGCTTTAACGATTAAATAAAAATGGCTGTTTTCGAAAACGTCAAATCAACGTCAATTTGATCGTTAACTAAACATCATTTTTTAACGCAAATATTGTGTCGTCAAATATGCAATCATCCTGTTTGCACTAAATATGTTTCATCTCCGTCAATCAATTTTCTTGCAAACGCATTTGACTTTTTAGAGAACACTCTCTGGCTTATCAATATTTTCGTCAACTCGATATTTTTACTGTAGAATTGCGCAGTTATCGAAAATACATATGACTCTAGCAAACTGCGTTATCGAAAATAATTCTTCTGCTTACAAATTTCGTTTTGGGATTTCGAACAGTTTACTTTTGCAGTTTGGCATTGAAGAACATCTTGCAATTGAAAATTTTTGACGCAAATGATGTTTTCGATAACGGTCAATGATTTAAAAAAAAACACAACTATAAAAGTAAAATTTAGAAAAATGTTGAAGACAAATATATTTTTGCTACTATTTTTATTAATTTTCTTTATTCAAACATGCTACAAAATAAAACTTAACAAACAGTCAATGAACCTTGAAGTTTTTAAATTAACATTATTTAAAAGAAAAGAAACGAAATAAAAACTCAACGAAGCTTGTTACTAATATTGCTATTGTAGATCGTTGATCGATAGTCGACAAAAAATGGACGACGATCAACAAATTAAAAAAAAAGAAAATCGGTATCGATATAAGGTGAACTGAATTTAACAAAAATTGCATAATGACAATGCCCTCGCGCTAGTCAGCTGGGATCGTCTGACGAAACGCCAATTTTTGTGGACTAAAACCAAATAACAGTACTTCTTGGCATAATGGTTAGTCCGTTGGATTGTCATGCAGAAGGTCTTGGGATCGATTCTCAGCTTCTTCAAAAAGTTTTTTTTCAGGGGTGTACTGCCTCAAACCTTCAAGAGTATCTCTTGTCATGAAAAGTGCTGCTCTTTATCCGTTCGGAAACGGCAAAAAATTGTAGGTGCTCTCTATTTCTGGTAACACGTTGCACACAGGAATGGTTGAGAGTTATATGTAAGTCTCTACACAGAAAGAAAGAACAACAGAAGAAACGCATGTCAACAGCACACGGTTGGTATTTGAACGGTCCGCCATCCAAGTACCAACCGCGCACAATGATGCTTGATTTCGCTGATCGATGGGAAACGATGCTTTCATCAAAGCCAAGGCCATAGACTTGCCAAGATTTTGACATAATTGGAGTGTTAATTTTTACCAAACTCGTGTTATTTAAAAATGGTTGACTGTAAATTTCAATTTTGCTTCATAGATTGTTGACTCAGTATTTCATATTATAGATATTTTAACAATTGTTTACCTTATATTAATGTAAAGGCACAACAGTGTGTCTTATTGTTTTTCAGCCTGATCCCAATGTAAGTGTTATATGACCAGGTTTCAGGTTAGCAACATATTTAAGTGAGTATTGTCAAAATAGCCACACATGGCAAAAATAAACACGACATCTGTTTTAATTAAACACTGAAACAGGTAAATTACAAATTACTATTTAAGATCAAAAGTCTAAATCTAATCAAATTTTTAAATCACACAAGTTCTTAGAAAACACCCAAGAAAGCATTCACGACCTTTTTATTAATTTTAAGATTTTAGAACCGCGTATGTCATTGTGAATATAGGTCCTCGTTCTCTTCGAGCTCGAGCCCTCACTAGTCAATTGATGAGTCAAATTGCAATCGCCGAGAAGAATCGTCAATTATCTGTAATACTCGTATTTAACTCATTTTTCTTAAAGTTTTATGAGTAGAAACTTATTTGTTCACGCTTTCCGATCATACAAATTTGGATAATATTAAGGTATTCCATTACCAATTACTCATCAGATATCATCTTTGTAATTTCTAATTAAAATAAAATGTATGTTTTTATATTCAAACTAAGTTAACAAACATTTTAGACCTGTTGTGGTCATTTATGATGATTTTGACCCTTTTTACTTTTCTTTTTGTTAGTTATTTTTTTTTATTTGCGCATACTCAAGGGTTTATGACTACCTTTATAATGTTGTCATGCAACACAGTGCGACCGTTTAGGAAAAGTTAACAAATAACGCTCTTCAAATATTTAAATTCAAAAAACAAACAATTTTAAAGTATTTGAATGGTCAAAAAACGATTTTAATATTTTGACGCAGGTCTACTTATTGTTTTAATATTTATATTTTTTAAATTTCGAAAATAGACATTTAAGTTTATCATGGTCAAACAATTATGATTTTTTTTTATTGTTTTATTTTCAGTATTTACATATGTTAAATTATATAGATATAATATAGTAGATATGTACATAGGTTTTTAAAATAAATTTTGTTCATCAAATTCTTTATTTAAAAAATAAAAAATGTCTATACTAGAAGTTGTTTGAATTTAAATAATTTACAAAAATAGTCATTTTGAGAGCGGATTTTTACTTTGATCAGTGTGAGAACTAAGCTGCATTTGGGTAAGTTTGGATGTAGACGTTTGCGAAACTCAAGTAATAAAACACATAAGCATTATCTACCTTTGCATGCTCTCCAGGTATTTACGTTTCATTTCTTGGTAAAAAACGATTGAAATCAAACTTCATTAAAGAAAACTAAAAGTTTTTAACAAAATAAATCATTTTCAAAATGGTGTAGCTAACAACATCTAGTGGTGGAACCTTCGTTATTTGAACCAAATTTAAAGCAAAATGACGTAATTTAAAAGTGGATTACCAGGCGAGCATGCAGAAGCAGTAGGTTTCAAATGCTAGTATATTTTTGGCTATTAAGCTCCACCTTTTCTGACTACATACCTACATAATATCGTTTTTTTTTTCTTTACTCGTGCTTGCGTGCGCAATACAATGATTGCGCATGCAAACTGAGTGGCATTGGTGTTGATGTTGACTGTGTACGCACAGGTTATACTTTAAAGTGATCATGGAGAAAGTGAAGAAATGTTAGTGTTTATTGTTCTTTCGTTTACTTTTCATTACTTTGTTTCTTGAGGGCAGGGCCATATTTTTTCAATGAGAGAACAGATCCGAATTGGGGAAGTTTGCGAAATTAAAGAAATATGGAAAACAAATGAAGCTTTCTACCTTCGCATGCTCGCCTGGTAAGATTTCATTTCTCATTTCATCACCAGGCGAGCATGCGGAAGCAGTAGGGTTTATATTTTTGCAAAACTTTCGTTGCTAAGCTCCTCCTTTAAATAACTACAAATGCAGGAGTTATTTTTCAATAGATCATGGAGAAATGCTATTTTTTTGTCTTCTTTCGTTTCCATATTTCTCACTGCTTTTATCAGGTTAAGTATTTTCGCACACATGCTGGAGAATTAAGCCGCATATTGGGCTGAGTTTGAATTAAGGAGTCGCCGAAATTGAAAAAATAAAACAAACAATACTTACATGCATAATGTAAGAACTCTCAACGTTCGTATGCTCCCCTGGTAATTAGGTTTTATATTTTAATAGAAGACGATGAAACAAAAAATTCTGAAAATGGTGGAACTGAAGACGTCTCAGTGGTTGACCCCACTGAACCTTCGTAATTTGTACCAAATTAAAAACAAAATAACGAAATTAAAAAGTGAATCACCAGGCGAGCATGCTAAAGTAGTAGGGATTATTTGTTTGCATATTGCAAAACTTGCAGTGTTAAGCTCCACCTTTAAATAACGGCAAAAGCATGCTTCATTTGTCAATAGATCATGGAGAAATTCTTTTGTTTTGTCTTTTTCCTTCTTTTCCATATTTTGTATTTCATCAGGTGAAGTAATTCCTCACACATGCTTAACGTTTAGCCGCATTGGGTTTGAATGTATAAGTTTGCGAAATTAAAATATTAAAGTAAAATCATAAGAAAGAACTCTTGCTGCTACGCATGCTCGCCTGGTGCTTTAGGTGGTAGAAGATGAATCACCAGGCGAGCATGCGGAAGCAGTAGGGATTATATTTTTGCTTAAACATTCCTTGTTAAGCTCCACCTTTAAATAACTGCAAATGCAGGCTTAACTTTTCAATAGATCATAGAGAAATGTTAGTGTTTTGTCTTGTTTTTTCTTTTCCATATTTTGCATTGCTTTCATCAGATGAAGTACTTCCTCACACATGCTTAAACGTTTAGCCGCATTGGGCAGTTTGAATGTATAAGTTTGCGAAATTAAAATGTTAAAGTGAAAACATAAGAAAGAAGAAGAACTCTCTTGCTATGCATGCTCGCCTAGTACTTGGGACTTATTTCTTGGTAGAAGATAACGAAAACAAGATCAAGACAAGAAAATTTAAAATCAAAAATTAATTCTCAAAATGGTGTAACTAACGACATCTACGAGTTGATCGCTGAACCTTCGTTATTTGAACCAAATTTAAAGCAAATTAACGATTTTAAAAAGTGAATCACCAGGCGAGCATGAGAAAGCAGTAGGTTTCAAATGCTAGTATATTTTTGGCTATTAAGCTCCACCTTTTCTGACTACATACATAATATCGTTTTTTTTTCTTTACTCATGCCTGCGTGCGCAATACAATGATTGCGCATGCAAACTGAGTGGCATTGGTGTTGTTGTTGATGTTGACTGTGTACGCACAGGTTATATTTTTAAGTGATCACGGAGAAAGTGAAGAAATGTTAGTGTTTATTGTTCTTTCGTTTACTTTTCATTACTTTCTTTCTTGAAGGCAGGGCCATATTTTTTCAATGAGAGAACTGGTCCGAAATCTGGAAAACACAAAGCTTTCTACCTTCGCATGCTCGCCTGGTAATATGATTTCTCATTTCATCACCAGGCGAGCATGCGAAGCAGTAGGGATTATATTTTTGCATATTGCAAAACTCGCTGATAAACTCCACCTTCAAAAAAAGATAATAGATCATGGAGAAATGCTATTTTTTTTTTTGTCTTCTTTCGCTTCCATATTTTTCATGGCTTTTATCAGGTTAAGTATTTTCGCACACATGCTTGAGAATTAAGCCGCATATTGAGTCACCGAAATTGAAAAATTAAGACAAACATATACATTTATACGTATGTAAGAACTCTCTACTTTCGCATGCTCCCCTGGTAGATAATTAGGTTTCATATTTTGGATTTTGGTAGAAGACGATGAAACAAAAATTCTCAAATGATGTAACTAAAGACATCTAATGGTTGACCCCCCTGAACCTTCGTAATTTGAACCAAATTTAAAGCAAAATAACGATTTTAAAAAGTGAATCACCAGGCGAGCATGCGAAAGCAGTAGGGACTAAAAATGTTTGCATATTGCAAAACTTTTGTTTTTAAGCCCCGCCTTCAAATGCAGAAATAGGCTTTCTTTATCTGTCAATAGATCATAGAGAAGTTTTATATGTGTTTTGTTCTCTCGCTTCCATACTTTGCTTGCGTTTATCAGGTTAGGTATTTCTCCTCAAATGCTTAAGAAATTAAACCGTATTGGGCGGAGTGTTGAGGAGTTTCCGAAATTGAAAAAAAAAAAAATAAGCCAACGTAAGAACTCTCTACCTTCGCATGATCGCCTGGTAATTAAGTTTTATTTCTTGATGAGAATTAGATCAAGACAAGAAAATTTAAAATCAAAAATTAATTCTCAATATGGTGTAACTAACGACATCTACGATTTGATCGCTGAACCTTCGTTATTTGAACCAAATTTAAAGCAAATTAACAATTTTAAAAAGTGTATCACCAGGCGAGCATGCGGAAGCAGTAGGGATTATATTTTTGCTTATTGCAAAACATTCCTTGTTAAGCTCCACCTTTAAATAACTGCAAATGCAGGCTTAACTTTTCAATTGATCATGGAGAAATGCGTGCGCAATACATGGTTGCGCATGCAAACTGAATGGTGTTGGTGTGGACTGTGTACGCACAGGTTATATTTTTAAGTGATCATGGAGAAAGTGAAGAAATGTTAGTGTTTATTGTTCTTTCGTTTACTTTTCATTACTTTGTTTCTTGAGGGCAGGGCCATATTTTTTCAATGCGTGAACAGGGCCGAATTGGGGAAGTTTGCGAAATTAAAGAAATATGGAAAACAAATGAAGCTTTCTACCTTCGCATGCTCGCCTGGTAATAAGAATTCATTTGTCATTTTATCACCAGGCGAGCATGCGAAAGCAGTAGGGATTATATTTTTGCATATTGCAAAACTCGTTGCTAAGCTCCACCTTAAAAAAAAAAAGATTATATTTTTCAATAGATCATGTCTTCTTTCCTTTCCATTGCTTTTAAGTATTTTCGCACACATGCTTAAGAATTAAGCCGCATATTGAGCTGAGTCGCCGAAATTGAAAAATTAAAGCAAACATATACATTTATATGTAAGAACTAAGAACTCTCTACTTTCCCCGGTAGATAATTAGGTTTCATAATTTAGGGTAATTTTCAATTTAAATTTTTGTCGTAAATTTTGTTGAGTTCGGTCAAAGTTATTGATAACTTATAATGTTTTAATTAATCTTAATTTTCGAAGATCGGACAAATTTCGAAGGAAATTTTATTCACGATATAGCCTCCATTTATTTTCACCAAACTCTTTTTAAAATAAAATGCACGACTGGGTCGCACGAACTTGCTCCTATGTAATAGACTAGGAATTTTAAAAACGGATGTTATTAAAGAAAACTGTTCATAAGGATAAAATGAATTTTTTAAATTCTTTTAGTAGTAAGAGATAAAAACAGAATGCAGAATATGAATTTATGCAGGAGCAAAAATTATAAGTCGTTGTAGTGGTTCCTTAAAAAAATAAGCTTTTATGTATACAAAATTTTTAAAACATTTTTAAGAAAAAATTTTGGTACGCCAACTTTAAGTTTTTATTATTGTACGAATAAAAGTCTAATTTCCAAAAATATTAAGCCGTTCTTGAGATATCGAATTTTTCAAAAAAAAAAATTACTTTTTTTTCTAAAAATTGAAAAAATATTTTTTCTTAAGTGTTTAAATGCAATGTTTTTTAAACTTTTTAGGAGCTTCTTTATAAAAAATTTCGTTAAAATCCGTTATGCCGATAATGAGAAATTCAAAATTCGAAAAAATCGTTCTATGGTAGGTACAGTCAGTAATACCTATCTAGATTTAAAATTTTTTTATCAAATTATAGATCGTAAAAATTATCTAAGAAGAAAAAATTTAGCAAAATTCTCGGAACCGTTTTCGAGAAAAATACGATTTTCGAAAACCATTTTTTAAAATTTGTGTGGAAGGTACCGTTAGTTTTAGATAAAACAAAATTTTTTTTTCTCAAATCTTGTAGATTATGTTAAAAAACTTTTATTTGTCCAGTTTGAAAAAAATCGAGCATGGGGTTTTTGAAATATTGAGTTTCCAAAAAAAAATTTTGATTTTATATTTTAAATCCAAAAAATAAAAAATTGAAAATTTGAATATGTAATAATATTCAAACTTTGGAGGAGCTTTGGCATAAGAAAAATGATTTAAATCGGCTGTACCGTTTTCAAGAAAATCAAAAACAAAAAAATGGACCCAGGGGGGCTACCAAAAATAACAATTTTTTATAAAATTTTTTTCAACCATTGTTTTAACCAAATGAAATTTTTCAAATTTTTTTAAAAAATTCTGTGGGACAGTTTTTGAGAAAAAAAAAATATTTATAAAATTTCGAAAAAAAATCGTATGGCAGGTACCGTTATTTTTGGTCTTAAAAAAAAAAAAAACAGAAAAAAACGTCCGGGGGGAAAAAATTAAAACCCATATCTACCAAGTTTGAAGAAAATCGGCCAAGCCGTTTAGGCTGTAGTCGAACCGACAGACAGACAGAATTGCGAGACCCACTTTTTTGGTCTTCGCTATCATCGTAATGTCAACTTTGATCAAAATCTCGAGTTCGATTTTTTTACGAATGCATAACTTGCCTTATAGTTACGGTGACCATCCGTCCTCTTTTTGAGAGGACAGTCCTTTCTTTTTGTATCGTGTCCTTTTTGTTTGCATTTCTTGGAGAGGACAGAAATTTGTCCTCCCTTTTTTAAATTGTCCTTTCAAAGTCCTCTTTTCCTCTTTTAAACCACGATTCTACCATTAGCAGCACTGCTTTATGTCATTGAATTCTGTCATATATTTTTTGCTATTGTGAATGATTTTCAAATTTTCATCTCCATCCGCAAGTTAGTGTCGTTCTCGTTGGGATTCTTTCTGTTTTTTGATTATTTTTGGAAAAGATAAGGGTATCTTTTGGTTGTAATTTATATACATAAAACGGTGAGTATTTATTTGGAATAATTATTGGTAATGAAAGATTTATTTATTTTTTTTATACTTTGAAATGGTACCTTAAAGGAAATGCATTTTTAATAGCCAGTGAAAGTGATGTAAGGTGTTGAAAATGCTTACCAAATTTTTCAACATCAAACACAAATGCATTCTCCATTTAGAATCACAAAACATTTCAATGACAGAAGCTTCTCTTGTTTTAAAAGATTTTAAATTAAAACGTATAGAAAGGTAGGCCGAAGTGTTTTTTTAAACATTCACTGATAAAAATTTTCTTACAAAACTAGAGTTAGGAAGTAAAGTCGATTCCTTCAATTGTCTCGACTGAAAGGGTATTTTCAATTTTCAATAACATTTAGACACCTGAGAAGTCCCAATTAAAAGTTGATACGCTAGCAGCAATGCTTAATAACAAAGTGCAATTATGACTTCGATTGCGCAAAATTTAAATGTTTTTAAGAAATCGGGACGTTATCTTAGAAAAAATACACTGCGAAGAAAAATACCAACATTAAACATATTATACTTACATAGTTCCTTTGAATGACTTTTATATCTATAGTCATATAAATATCTTATTTAGTTTTTTTTTAACTATTTGTATTTATTTGTTTTAAACACTGAACTGAAGTATGAAGTACAAAACTTTTTAATAAAAATAATTATTTGTTAAACTTTTTTACGTTAATGAAAGACTGTCCTTTTTTTTGCTCCTGAAAAAATGGTCACCGTACTTATAGTACCTATAAGTCGCAAGTAAAAATGTATGAGAACGTATAATTTGGTTTATTATTTTATTTATTGAAATATGTTTTTTCATAATTTTTGTATTGAAAAATTAAATTAAAAAAACGCAAAAAGTAGATTTTAATAAGTAGACATATGATAATTTTTTTAAACATTTTTTCTGGAAGCTCTTAAGTCCCACTATAGCTGTTTCAAGTCAATTCATTATTAACTGGATATTCTGTGTATCTTTTTTAATATCATTATATGACAATGTTCATTGTGATTCATACAAATTTGATCAAACTGGGACGTATAAGAAATAAGTGCTTTCCACAATTTAAAAACGTTCATTTTTATTTCGTTTCCCTATTATATCCATCGAACTTTATAACATTTATGATCGTATTCTATTTTCCCAATGCCCGAACTCTGTTTAACATTTAAAGGGTATTCATAACCCCTTGACTGCGCACGTTTATTATCATACATATATAAAAAATGTCCTTCTGTCACACAAACAGGGGAACAGACAATTAATTTTCTACGCACGAACTAATTTATTAATTCGAAAACGCAATAGAAAATAATTGTTAAATGACTTAACCCTCTCGCATAATTGCATCATTTCAATTCAATTAATTTATAATAAGTTTTGGACGATATCAGAGGTCGCATGCAGTAATACTCTTCGCCTCCTTTTCCTTACTTCTAATCAAACCGAGGACTGCACAGTGCAGGGAGCAAGTTGCTAATCCATTGTCTGTACTCTAACACTAATATTATAGTTAATTTATTATCAATCACAATTATTCATCATCATGACACATATTTGTCACTAAAATGGGATATTTTAGCAAACAGATGAAGTGAATAAAGAAAAAATCATGCCAAGGATGTTGATGATTCAGCGTCTCATTGATTTTCTAAAGTTCTTTCTGATAAAGCCTTTGGCCGTCTGGCTTCGTCCATTGAGAAATTGAAATTCAAAGACAAAAAATCATAATTATCGCAAATTGGCGCCATTCAAAGTTCGCACGCTTCTTAGCAAACGCGTGCGCATGCCTAGATTTTTATTATTTTTAGAATGACAATGTTTACACTCTCCGTGTATTCGATTCGAGGAGATTAACCTTCTTATCGACTAATTTGTTAAAACAAATAGAATTAGGTTCGTAATTTTGTTTTTCTGTCATAAAACTAAAAAAAAAAAAATAATAAATTTCTCATGGTTTGAACATGGGAGTTTCAGAGAATTTCGAAATTCAATTTAATAAATGGCGCATGACTAATTTATTCTTATCAATGTTTATGGGGAAATTCTTATAGTACCTACCTCGAATTTTGTTTGTTCCCGTGCAGTCATATCTCAGTAACTATTTACCAATATTATGACATATATTAAATATTAAGAATTTTCCAGAAGCAACTCAAAAATTTGAAGTAGATTGAGCTCTAACTCGTTTTTTCTCGAAGCTTGAGATAGAATTTTTTTTAATTTAAGGGCCAAAGGTTTTAGATTTCGGTTTAATGCCTTTTTCAATTGGTAGAATTGTAGTTCACCCTTATTCCGATAATCGTTTTACTAAAACGCCAGTAAAACGACAAGGCTCTAGAAATGAAAATTGGAATTTTATTGAAACGATTATCGTTATAATGCTTAGAAAAGTGAAGAACATAGAGAACACTGCCCTTTTCGTATTACTTAAACACCAAAATGTGGTCTCTGGAGCCATCTCGTTTTAAAGGCGTTTTATTAAAACGACAATCGGAATAAGAGTGATTAGGTAAGGTTAGCGAAGACTTTCTCACTCCTCATACCTACTCGTTTAACAACTTAGAGCTTAAAAAGCGTGAAATTGTCACTTCCTCCAAGGGGCAGTACACCTGAAAAACATTTTTGCAGCGGCTGAAAATCGGGCCCAAGAACCTTTGAATGACAGTCCAACGTGCTTAATATACCGCCAAGAAAATCAATAACGCACCTCAGAATCACGAAACGATTGCAAAGATCGAGAATAGCTTCTTTCAAACTGACATGACACAAGCTTAAACCGATCTCACGATTTCAGTTATACACCAAATCAAATCAAAATTTACTGAAGTTGGAGCTTTTTCAACTTTAAATAAGCTTAGGAAGTAATCTTTTTTGTCTACGATCGTGACAGTGGGACAACCTAGTTTAAACCAACTCTATTTCAACAAAAAATTAATTTAAAAAGTTGTGTCCCACTTTACCGACAGTGAACAGCATTGAGCTTTTAAGCTTTATGTATACTCTGCCGATGTAGTTTTACATTCCAACGGCAAGAATGTGAATCTGAAAACGAATATTTAAAATTGGAAGTACTGTAGTCAGAAAATCAAATTTAAAGAAACAGAGCCGGGGATAAAGCAGAGCCCTGCGGCACACAATAATTCAATTAATAAATACCAGAATCAGAAGAAATATTGAAATCATCCAATTCGACTTAAGCGGTCCTATAAAATTTTAATTATCTTTGAATAGCTTCTCTGGTTATAATTTTCACCACGCCTTTAATTGCTCCCAGTTCTAAACTGCCCATAAATGCAGATCTTACAATTTTGTATAAACAATAAATTTCGAAAAATAGCATAATGAGTTCAATGCTTCGCTTCAATAGAACGGAAGTCAAATGCCCCTATAAACTTCTGAACATACACACACACACTTTGGTCTAAAATAGATATAATTTATTATTTAAATCTTCGAGAAGGTCAATGTTAATGGTGTAACACGTGTTGTAAAAAAAATCATACTTAAAAGCTGCGAACATGTTTTTTCCCCCGAAGATGTTTCCCTTTTCTCTCTCATTTAGGAATCATTGATTCAATTAATTTCAACTCATCTTCAGAGGTAAAAAGTGTGTGTCTGTCTCTGTTGTGTTTTTATTTAAATTGCGTAGGTATAAGGGGTTTTTCTTT
Source organism: Philhelius festivus (assembly GCA_963931855.1). Taxonomy (NCBI): domain Eukaryota; kingdom Metazoa; phylum Arthropoda; class Insecta; order Diptera; family Syrphidae; genus Philhelius; species Philhelius festivus. The sequence continues at coordinate 13,602,627 of OZ007557.1, read as the reverse complement.
AAATACCTACATAGGTACAATAGTTGAATACTTCTTTGTTGAGATTGTGTTATGATCTAAGCATCTGGCTTCCATTTCATCAAAATGTTAAACAAAACCCAAGACGCAATTAAATAACTAAAACGCGGCTTGTACAACAACAAAAATGTTGAGTTGACTTGTGCACAAATTTGACATTGAACTCATCAAAATCCAAAATGTGTATCCCTAAACCATGACGCCATTGTTTTATGAGCCTCAAACAAAGGACGGGAGTTTACCTGCTGAGTTCAAGCGATGTTCCAGAGTGAAGTCTTATGAAAGTTGTAAACCTCAAATAAGTATGGCTTCGTAGGTATGAACATAGCTCTATTTAACGCGTGTTGAAAGGACTTAGAAAGGAAATGAGATATTTTAAAGGATATAGGATATAAATGTCGTGTTTGGATAGGATACGAATCAAAGTTGTAGTGGATTAACACTCGAAAGATTATCACGTGAATAGATCGTGGTGTTTGAGAAAAGGTGTAGATTACCTGAATTTGTTAATTCTTTTCTGTTGCAACAAAAGGTTGCACACTAGGTACTCAAAAAACTATCGTATTTCTGGTAATAAAACTATTTTTGTTACAATATACCTGAACGTAATATTTGTTTCGAATGTTTAGGTTGTAAAGTAAAATGTCCTATTCGAAGACTTTTTTTGGTTGAAGATCAAAGTATTGACCGTGGACGAATTTTTTAAATCTTACAAGGTTCTGCGGGTGTGCTTGTTTGGTGCTGACGCCTACTGTGATCCGAAATGCCAAAATTCGTAGACAAAAATGATTATGGGTTTTATGATCATTATTATTATTTGTATTTTATTGTAAATTAAAGAATTAAAAAAAGACATTTCGTTCTTTTCAGCTTTAATTTATGTTTACATAATAAAGAAGGTGCGTGAGGTTATACAATATATGTAAAATTAAGGGAAATTTGTTCAAAATAAATCCTTCATGTTCATACAACACTTAGGATCAAAATTGCACATAGTTCTTGTATTAGACTATTGTCACAGAATTAGCATTTATACGTAAAATCTAATTTTTTATAGACAGATTCACAACAAGATTTGACGTTAGCTCTTTCATGTAAATTTAATGTTGAAAAAAGTTGGTAATTTCAAAATTATTTGAAGTATTATGATTTGCGAAATTTGTAACTTCTTTTTGTGACATTCTGCGCAATCTTACCAGATAACAAGATAGGTTGAATAATTGACATTACGATGATAGGGAACACGAAAAAAGTGGATCCGGCAATTCCGTCTGTCTGTCTGTATGCCTGTACCTCGACCGACAACCTAAGCTACAAGGAAAAATTTAATTTTTTAGCTTCAAAGCTACCGGTACCAGCTATACAGCCCTTTTTATCTTGAAAACGGCCCTAAAAATTGGACAGTACTACTGTCATAGAACTGCTTTTTCGATTTTCCACTGTCTCTTGTACAAGAGCTCCTTTAAATACAAAATAATATTTCATATAAAAATATTAGAAAAAATAAATTTTGTTTTTTTTTTTTTTAATTCCAAATTTTATTTTTGAATAATCAATATCGTGTGAACGATTAATTCTTAAAATCTATATTACTAAATAATTAAAACTAGCATCCCAAATTATTTTCTTCAAAAATTAAAAAAAAAATTCTTATATAAAACATTAATTTATTATTAAAACGATTTTTAAAATAAATTCTTAATTTTCTAGAAATCAGACGGTAATTTTTATTTTATCTTAATAAATGTTTTATATTTAAAAAAATTTATTTTAAATTCCAAAGTACTTTTACATAAGAGCAAGTACGTGCCATCGAGTCGTGCATTTTATTTTAATAGTAACTACAGTTTGATTTGAAAAATCAACTTTTTATCTAAAATACTCAAATACTTTTTCCCACTGTTTATCCATTTTGTAAAATTTAAGACAAGCTAAGCTGATGGTAAATAATCGCTAGCTCTGCGACGTGTGAAGAAAATGGTTCGAGATTTAGATACATTCACCTGTTCTGCTTTTCACTTATTGTGAATTCGGGAAGAAAAGTGAATTTTGATGCTCTACATTCCGCATAAAATGACTTTTGTGATTTGTTCATTCCGAATGTGAAATTCCGATATTCTGAATTCCACCCGAAATGAACATTGTGAATTGAGTTTTCGGAGATGAAAATTCGTGTTCTACATTTCGAATACCTATAGCGTTTTACGGTGAATTAAATTCACTTAGATTTGTTTGGTGAAACTTTACATTTGCGCGACAGTTGACAAACATGTAAATTAAGCTTTGAAATGTTCCCTTGATTTTATTAAAATAAATTGTTTACAGGGGAAAACCCAAGAACTCACGATAAGAAAAAGTTTTGTTGCAATTTATGAACTAAGTTAAGTTTATGTGTTGAGGAAATTTAAGTCGATTTTAATTATTTAATTAATTTCCAAAATGTAAAGAAATGCTTCTTCGTTTAGCAGAAGCTTTTTTGAAACTACAAACAATTCAAATATATCCATGTTAATTCATTCCCCAATTCAGTGTAAACCTGTAAACACTGCTTCTGGAAGATCTAAAACTTTGGCTTTACCACTTATGTAAAACTTTTCTACTAACTCTCTCCTTGATTTTCATCCCTTCTACCACTTATTAATAATAATAGTGAATCTATTTTCGTTTTGCATAAGAAACAATGTTTGCAAATGATGCAAATTGTCTTTCAGCTTATTTTGACATTTCGAAAATAAATTCGGAGTGAATTTAATTCACTCGGAATGCAGAGCATGCTGTTTCATTTAAATTGAAATTGGTTTTCAATTCACTTTCACTCGGAATACAGAACATAGGTAATTGGCGCAAAATTTTAGTCAGTCGAATTAGTACGATGTTAAATATGGTTTAGTATGATACTATGGTTAAAATGACAATTTTGTAAATTTTAATTGAGTTCAGCATCATGCTTTCTTAAAGTTAAAGTCATCAAATAGCTACTTTATGTTTTTAGTATCGTGCTAACTTTATCTTGATCTGTTTACTTTGGATTTTGCACGAAGTGACATTGTTTTAGGTGTGTTCAGAAGCAATTTAGCACTATTTACAAAATGATTAAAATTAAAAAAGAGTTAGTAAACTACTCCAAAGTTTGCAAATTGTTAAATGGTATCATATCAATACTTTAACATACTATGGTGTTTAAAATTTTGCACCATTGGCTTCAATTTTCCAATTCTAAAAGTAGTTTACAATATCTTTAAGTGATTTTAATGATCAGCTTTCATCATTTGATTAAAACTAAGTTATATTCTATTAAAATGGAAAATTAAAAGAAAAAAGTTACACTTTATTGAAAAAAAACAGCTAACTTTTCTTCTAAATCACAAAATAACTTAAACTTTGATCAAAAGTTAACTCACAAATTTAAATTTTGTATTTAAAAAAATTAAGTGATAATTCACATTAAAGGCTAGTAGATACGCTGTTGATTCGAAACAAAATTATACTGTTGTATCCAAGAAGACTACGCAATGTTTACGGAAATACATCGGCCAAATATTCCTGGAGAGTTTCATCAGCTAAAAATAAAATAAGAGACACGTACAAAATCACAAAAAGCTATGATTTAATGAAAGAAATAATTAAAATAAATTAATTCTTTTTAATTCCTTAACCTAACCTAATTTTACTTTGGAGTTTAGCAATAGACTTTGACAGTTTGTAGCCGATTTTTTATTTTTTTTTTTAAGTTTCTATTATTTAAGGTACTAGTACGGTCAAGAACGCCAAAAAAACGCAGGATTTTTGGAATTTCTTCTCGGAAACCTTATTAGGTATTAACATATTTTTTTTAAAATAATGAATACATGCGCAGAGTATAAAAAAATTTTGTTTATTTATTTCCTATAAAATAACTTATTTATTTATTATTTATTTATATTTATTTATCAAAAAATACAATGTCCCATTGCCGACAGTTAATCTCAGGATTGGCTGGACTGAAACAAAAAAAACAAAGGAAGGTTTCTTACGAGACAATTTACCACAATTTGTTTAAAAAGTCAAAAACCAAAAAAAATGTGTTAAGCTTTGAAAAAAAATTCTTTTGGCAATTTTGTTGGCCATTTTTTTTTTTGTTCATAACTTTTTTGTCAAATTGTGGTAAATTGTCTTAGAAAACATAAAAACAATCAAGTGGCAACAAGGTTTTTGAAAATTGGTTCAGTAGATCCGGAGATTAACAGTCGGCAATGGGATAATGTGTTTTTTGATGAGTTGACATTTCTGCCCTCTATAATTCGGCCAAAATTCGAAAATTAAGACAACAAATTTTTTTTTTGTACTCTTGACGCATGTATTCATTATTTAAAAAATTATGTTATTACCTAATAAAGTTTCCGAGAAAAAAAATTCCAAAAATCGTGCGTTTTTTTGGCGTTCTAGACCGTACTAGTACCTCAAGCAAAATTCAGTATCTTAACATTAATTTCAATACGGTTTTTACCCATTTACAATTTTATCTATTTTTTTTGGAGAATTTAGGATAATAACTTTCTTTAAATCTCATTTGTTCTTTTATTCTTCGGTCGTTAGTCGCTCTCATGTGAATAGCCACTTGGCTTCTTGAAAATGAGAAAGGAAAATCTTGGTTTAGAGCGCCTTCTTTTACCAAATTTAGTTTTTTGATGAAACAGATAAATTAGAGGCATAACACCTCGAAGAGAATCTTAACCTTTTGACAACTAAAACCTACAATTTTCTATCGGGTCTGAACGGCTAAGATGGAAAGCACATTTCACGGCAAGACATACTCTTGGAAGATTTGTCACTTCATTGCCCAGACCTTCGGTGTAACAGTTCAACGCATTAACCATTACGCCACAGGGTACTATAACAGACGATTTAATAAGCATCATATTAATTTTTAAATACAAAACCAAAATTTTTTATACGAGTATTTTTTTGCGTTATGGCTGGCCAGCTTTTTCTTTTGAAACGGTTTAACGAGTTGACAGAAGTTTGTTGTAAACAAAAAGTAAACAACAAAGACATAGTGTATTCTAATGTGTTTCAAAATAAAATCTAATAGGTATGTAATTATTATTCGTATATCTTATAAGTCAATCCTTCGTTCCTTTTTAGGTTTTTGTAATGCTCTATGCCTTGACGAAAAAAAAACTTGAATTGAGCATAAGTTCGCCCAAGAAGACGTAAAATCATTCGATCTTAAGTTGTAAATGAACAACTACGTGATAAACTAAAAATAAACCTTTGTTGACGAAAACTCAAGTAATCATTCTTTTCGATACTTATGTCGTCGATGATAAAAAATAAACAAATAAAAAAATACTTGATGGCTCGCTTCACGCACGCTTGGCATGCTACATTTTACGTGGTGACTTTTCGCAAATTTGTCTGTTTGTTTGTCGGGGAATGGAAAGGGATCTTCCACCAGTAGTCAAACTTGATACATCAATAGGTCTTTTGTGTAGTGTGCTAAGGTTCGTTAATATGAAGCGATTCATATAGTCTATAGTTTGTATTCTTTCAGAAAGATCTCTGTTGTACTTTAAATTGGTATGTTGGTTAGAAGACGCTGTTTTTCATCTCAGCATGGTGCACATCATGATTCATGAAAAAGAACCACAATGCATCGAAACATACAAATATTAAACTTTTAGTCTTAATTTCCTGCACAAATGTATTTTATTAAATGAGAAATTACTCAGAATTATTTATGGAGTAGAATAAACAAAAAAAAATATGTAAATCCCATGATAAAACGCAAATTCCCCACAAGTTGTAATCTCAAAACAAAAAACATGACCACCGATGTTTTATGGTCAGTTCGCACAAAATATGTACAGTTCGGCGGAATTGCTAGCACGTATTCGTTGTTATAATTCAAGCTAAAGGTTAATAGAAAAGAAATTTTAAATTCATTTTGAATACATTTATGTTGTACGCACATATGTAACATACTCGTATTTATGTAAAATTAAAAATATATAAACAAACAAAACTTAGAATGTTTCTGAGCAACTGGATAAATAAGGGCAAGTTTTTTTTTTTCACTCATTTAAAATAAATTTACTTTTAGTGTTTTATAAAAGCAGCCATTAATCGTCTGACTGATGCCATTTAGAGAACATAGATACCTTTGCATGTAGATACGTATATACAAATGGGCTTGACTATAATAAAGTAAAAGACATGAATTTTTGACGGATTAAAAAAATATCACTGACTGATGTTAGGCACCACTGTAGGTTTCTGAAAATTATCGAAATAAGCTGATATTATCATTCCTAAAAAATAAAATGCAAAAAACCTGCCTTGATAAAATAATGTAATTTTGCAATGTTTTTTAATACGCGCTATTGATCTTATTAACAACAAAGGTCGGTATAGAAGTCATCCGAGCTTATAGATATGTTTATATGTACATAGAACTTGAATATGTTCAGTTCATTGGAAAAATTCAAGTTCAGTTTTCTTTGGATAAAGCCTCTTTTTTAAACAAAAAAAACTTGGAATTGGAAGACAATATTTAGCTTCATCTTTCAGAAAAATTCGACCACTAGTAAATCCCCTATTTTATACATGCTTAAGTTTAGCTTTAACAAAAATTCGATTTTAGCTCATAAAAACACATCCAGTAACTTGAAATACCTATAAAATAATGCATACTACATTGTAATACAATTTTTAAAAATAATTACTTCCACCCGGTTAAAAGTAACTTAATAAAGTTTGTTCGGTATTCAATCATACTGTTTGGCCAAATAATCCAAGGTGAGATACAATCCATGCTATTTTGATGAAATCAATGAGGTCGTCCTTGGTATTGCATTTTTTTTTCTGACTCATAAATTTTGAGCGTCATCAAACCCCCAAACATTTTCAATGAAAATCAGGTCAGTAGAATATGGGGGCCACTCGAGTAATGAAATATTTTGACCTTTAATCCACTCTTTCACTACCCACTAACCGTTATTTTTAAAAATAGCGTTCTAGTGAAATAGCCACTTGTATTCCTCCCCTAAAAACAATTCTACCGTATACTCTCAAGTCAGGGAATGCCCATCTTTGAGCCCAACTTTGGACGCAGGGGCGAACGCAGGTAGGGGTTAACCCCCCCCCCCCCCCCCCCCGAAACAACCAAAAACTAAGAGTTAATTTTGTTAAAGAAAAAAGAGACAAAGTGCTATTTTCGTGCCATATTATTATTAATGTAAGTTCAATTGATTATTATTAGAAGTTTTGTGTTTCCCTTTATCGGTTCTCTGCGTTTTTCTTACGACTTATAGGTACTATAAGGCAAGTTATGCATTCGTAAAATAAATCGAACTCAAGATTTTTATCAAAGTTGACATTACGATGATAGCGAAGAAAAAGTGGGTCTCGAAATTCTGTCTGTCTCTTCGACTACGGCCTAAGAGCATGGGCCGATTTTCGTTAAATTTTACTTTTTTTAAAACCAAAAATAACGGTACGAATCATCTTTTGGAAGCCCTCTTGGAACCATTTTATTTTGTTTGTTTTTGATTTTCTCGAAAACGGTAAAACCGATTTTAATCATTATGAAGCTCCTCCAAATTTTAAATATTGAGCGTTTTTCTTTTTTAGTTCAGAGTAGTACCTGAACTGTCAAACAAAATATTGTGTTTCTTTTTTAGCTCAGAGTGTATAACAGTTCAAAGATTGTGTTTCTTTTTTCGTTGAGAGCGTGTTCAGAGATTGTTCAGAGCACACTCTATGAGCTCGGTATAAAATAGCTGAGTAGACGGAGTTAAATGCTGAAATCATTCGGACAGACAGAAAAAAAAACTCAAAAACTCGCGTGTGTTTATAAAATAATTCAGAGCTCTTAGAACACACACGATTCGGAGAAAGTTCAGAGCATGTTTGACATGCTCAATATGCTTATGCTCTGTTCAGTGCTCTACTCTGAATGAAAAAAGAAAAACGCCAATTATTTTTTTTGGAAACTCAATTTTCCGAAAACCCCTGCTCGATTTTTTAAACTTGAATAAATAAAAGTTTTTTAATATAATCTACTACATCTGAGGGAAAAAAAACTGTTTTAACTAAAAATTAAGGTACCCACCATGCAAGTGTTAAAAAATCTTTTTCGAAAATCGTATTTTTCTCAAAAATGGCTCCGAGAATTTTGATAAATTTTAATTTCAATTTAATAAAAAAAATTAAATTAAGACATTACTGAGTAAGTATACCCACCATAAAACCAGTTTTTCGAATTTTGAATTTGTCATTATAGGCAGAACGGATTTCAATGAAATTTTGTACAGAGAAGCTTCTAGCTAAAATTGGCGTACCAAAATTTTTCTTAAATATGTACCTATTTTTTAAAAATCTTTTATAAAACTTATTATGTGTTTAGCTCTAACTACTAAACTACTATTTATAAAATAATAACTTAAGGAGTTGTTTTAGTCATTTAAAAAATGAATTTTTTTGCTTATGAACATTTTTTCTCTAGAAATATTAATTTTTGAACTTTTTACATAAAAGCAAGTTCGTGCGACCCAGTCATGCATTTTATTTTATGTGTCTTCGTATTTTAACGAAACTGTCCTATTTTGAATTGATCATTAACAAATAGACACACGAAGCCAGCAGCAATTGCGTTTTTGATGGTTGACATTATGTGTTTAAGTATATGGGCAGTAACGGAGCAAGTTTGAGTTTTTGATGGCTCCAAGGTCGGAGTGTCTTGTATTGCAGCAAAAAAAAAACTAACTCATTTCGTTTGTTCGAAAGTTACAGTTACTGATGAGTAGCAGATAGCACCTTCTTCTGTAGTTAACGTAGGTACCAGTTGAGTGTCCTTATGTTTTCGGATAACTCTTTTTCGTATGATCGCAAAAGTACAACAAGATTTGATTTCACGTATTAATAAACTCCGGAAATAATTTATTTATGAAAATCTCATATTTTTTTGAAATCCCCTCCCCGATATTTTTTTCTGCGTCCGCCCCTGATCATAGAGTTTGGCCAAATAATCCAAGGTGAGATACACTCTATGCTATTTTGATGAAATCAATGAGGTCGTCCTTGGTGTTGCATTTTTTTCCTGACTCATAAATCTTGACCGTCATCCAACCCCCAAACATTTTCTAAGAAAATCAGGTCAGTAGAATATGGGGGCCACTGAATTAATGAAATATTTTGACCTTTAATCCACTCTTTCACTACCCACTAACCTTTTAAACAATTCAACCGTAATACTCGCAATTCAGGGAATGCCCATCAGTTTACCCTTGAGCCCAACTTTGGACGTACTGTTATTCAGAGATACTGCCTTTAGCCGTATGTGGAATGGTGTACCCAGCTCAATAGTTCTCTCCCGTTATGTCATTCAGACATTCAAACAAATGTGCTTCATTCAGTTCAAACTTTCCTAAACGCTCGCACTGTGCTCAAAAATGTTAAGGGTAGCCAAACACCTTAAGTGCGTTAGTAATATGTGTTCAAACATTTAAAGGGTAATCATAATCCCTTGAACGCGTGTAGATTATAAAAAAAAAAAAAAAAATCTCTTTGCGGATTGGTGTTAGGGGTAGTTTTGTTTGCAGTTTGCATATCAGGTTTTATTGTAATGCCTAAAGCAGCTAGAAGGATTGCTCCTCTATAGGTGGCTGATGTGACCTTGATAGTTCCGTTCTTTAAAAAACTGTTAATAACGCCGTTGCTTGTTTCAAGTTTTTTGGCAATTTTACAGTTCGATAGTCGCAACTCTCTAAAAGCTAGCAATTCGTCTCTATCTTCTGAACTCAATGGGGCAACATTTTAGTTGAATTAGTACGATGGTAAAGCTGTTTAAGTATGAAACTAGGTAAAGACGACGATTTTGCAAATGTTGATCAAAAAATAGGCTTACGACAATACTAGTTAGAAAATGTTTAAAATTAAGAAAAAATGTTTAAAATGTGAAAAAGTTACAAAATTTACAAAATTTAAATTACAACAAATTTACAATAATAACAATTTCGTTTCAAAAAGCAGAGGAACTTGAATTCTCGGATTTATTTGCTGAGCTTATATTTTTAACAATAACAACTTTATGTGTGATGTTATCATATTTTGTTTAAAATAAGTTTATAATTGTTAAAATTACAAACGTGAACTCTGACTTTTGTCTGATATGTTTTAAAAATGGCTATTCAAAAACTCTTTTAAAGCTAATTGTTTTCAGTCTTAAGGAAGAACCCGTTTTCAAAAACATGCTACAAGAGTTGGAAGAAATAAGAAAACTAAAATGCCAAAGGATAACGAATATGCCTTTGAATGAGAAAACCTTCCGAATGATGCTTAGGCATATTCCAAAAAATATGAATTTCATCATTTTGGTATGACATTTTCCAAAACCACTATAGGTTTACCAAATCTGCATTTTAAGTCAGTCACAGTTAAGGTCCCAGTTTTAGTAATGTAATTGAAAAGTTATTAATTTCAATGAAGATTTACGAAATAAGAAAATTATTTCTGTTTAAGTGGAGTGATTGAAGCTCATTTGAGCTTTCAGATGAGTTATTAATTTCATTTTAAAGCTTAAAAAAATCTTACAATAATTATAAATTGCTTAAATGCAAAATTTGTCACATTTTCTCTTCTGCAATTTTACTGTAAATTCAGCCAACATAACTGAATTTTACTTTTTAAATGTATGATGCCATGCCCATGCAGAGGTACTGCTTCTTGCTCACAATTATGAAAGCAATTTTTTCATGATTGCAAATGTTTTGTAGATACTATTGTAAAACATTATAAGGTTGGCCAAAAATCCCTTGAGTATGTGCTTGATTATAAACAAAATACGAACAAAATACGAACTCAGCCATTCTTAGTGATTGTGGACGTCTTAAATATAAAAAAAAAATTAAAAATATTTGAAAATGTGTATTAAAAACTTTAAATTAAGGTTTTCTTTTATTTGTTAGACAGGACAGTGACCTCGTATCAATAACCACATTTCAAATGAATGTCCTTAGAGTTCTTTTACAAACCTTATACTCGTACTTTTTCACACCCCAACACATTTTCAGAGTCGTTCCGCATAGTGACCTTTCATAAAGCAGCTGTTATGGCTTCATTAAAATCAGTCCAGCTACTTATTAAGTATGGTTTCCAAAAAAAAATATATAGACTTTGAAATAAGACTTGGGAATATAGTTATAGGCTTCTTCTAATATTTATGTTATATTGATAAAAATATCATCCATAAGTTGTCATTTCTTTTGCTTTATCTCAAATTAAAAAAAAAAACTCAGTAAGTATTGCTCCAATTCAGAACAGATAAGAAAAACAAGAAAAGCAACTGACCTTTCGTGTTCCTATTTTTTTAACGTATTCTTTACTTGTCCATACACAAATATGTAGATCTTTTCATCAATTTAGAAAAAAAAAATAATTATTACTTTGGGAAAGGATATAACCGATTCGGTTCAACAAACAAGCATTGTTTAATTCTAATTGTGCACTATCCGCAACCACCACCGGAAGAAACTGACCAATAGAACATATGTTATAAATACCTAATTAAAATCGATCTTAATTATATTCTGCGTCATACAGCCCTTTTGCATAGTAGACACAATAGATATAGTCAGACGGTTACTGTTGTAAATTATTTTACTTCTCATAAATCCGATGGTATTTTTAATTGCTCTTAAGGGCTCGTATCAAAAATAAATGATGATGAATGAAAACCCCGAAACTGGATTTTCATAAAGTTTGTGGATCTGCACAGATGCCACCAAATGTACATCGAGCTGGAGTCTAAAACGGATGAACGCATTTGCTTCAAATTTGATACAGAACATTTTTATGTAGTTTTCTTGAGAAGAAATTCAAACTCATCTAGAATGAGTAACTACCATTAAACGCTTTTGTTTGTCATAAGTTAAACACCATTTGCTATTTAAAAGGAAGTGTCAAAGTGCTTTATGAATTTATTTAATCTGAACTAAGATAATCCCTTGGTGGAAACATAGTGTAAGACAGTTCGAATAAATTTAAATATTTAAGTGTTGCTCTGACACAGCCACACACTAATAAAAATGTTACAAATTTCAGGCCGGCGACGGCGGCAACGCCATTGGCCACTTTTTATTGTATTTTATTTAATTTTGAAATAATATAATTTAAAAATTGTTTAAAAATTAAAATATAGTTACAAAATGGAAGCCTTATTTTGTAATGTTGAATTCAACATTCACTTAACAATGATCACATCATTGCGTAGTTTCAAAATTTCGAGTTAAATTTAAATTTCTTCAAAATTTTTTACACTCATAAATTAATTTAAAAAAAGTGATTAAAAAATCACCCTTTTACAACATGTTATCCAGTGCACCTAATTGTGTAGACTTGAAATTCCTTATTTATTTTTCCATTTTAAGTAAAGTTCTAATTAATTTTCCCTTCCCACCTAAAGAGGTTGAAGTCATTTGTAACACATTGTTTTAGTCGACCTTCAACTTATAATTTTGACATCGAATTTGACACAAAAATATAAAACTGACCATAAGCTTTTTTTCACTTATAATAACTTACTATATCCAGTTTCACCAAAAACGAAACCTAACGAAAACTAATTTCCATTAAACTACCGAACACACAATGCTACCTCTCAGACTATTGTCAAGTACCTAGCTCTAGCGCTCATCGTTCATGGCATGGCATAAGACTCGAACCTACCTACATACATACGTACTCTCAAAACTCTGCCTACAAACAACCTCATGTAGATCATTGTTATCTGCAAAACTAAATATTTACACGATGCCAGTCTAAACAATTTTTCTTCGTCGCACATTCAAGTATACCCTGCCGGCCGAGCTGGTTGTCAGTTCAGAGTTAAAACTGCGTTGGACGCGAAAAGTAGAACGCCAATTCAGTCAGTGTGGTTTTTGCTGCGAGAAATTCACCACTGTCCGTTCGTTCGTTGTCGGTCGGGTCGTATATTTTTGTCTGTGCTTATGTTATTTTTTGTTATTATCCGAACTATAATTTTCGAATGTGAAAAAAATCCCCGCCAAACGTCCAACAATACTATCGCCCATAGTATTCATAGATCCTCGACTCTGTGTGCCGATGAGAAACTTTCGATTTCGTCAGTTTGTGCTATCGGGCAAAAATCGTTTCCATATAAATCATGAGCTGGTTCAAAAAGTTGTCAAAGGCAAAGCGCGCGAACCCAAATAGTCGTTGCGACGGATCTTGTGATCGCAAGCATTGTTGTACTCACATCCGATCATCGAAAAGCACTGACAGTCCGACTATGTTGGCGTCGCTGTGTAGTAGCAAACTCGAACTTGTTGATCCGGAAGACTTTTTTCACGATCCCGATCATGTTCGGAGCTACAAAGAGGAAGAGTACTTTCTCCAAATGATGTCCGAGTGGGAGATCGTTGAGCATCCCCAACGCTGTACGGACAATTTCTTCTCGGCCGATTTCGAGGAGGAACTGATAAACTCGAAAACACAACCGTTATTGTGTGTAAATGAGGAAAAGAGTGACAGAGAATCGGAGCTGGAGATGAAACAAGATAATCTGTTTGCCTTGGTTGCATTGGAAAAGCAGTGGGGACGACAGCAGCGCCGATTTAGCGGAATATTTTTTGGAGAGAGAATCGAGACTGGTATTTGCATACCAAAAACTTATAGTGATTGTAAGACTACTTCTCTGAAAAAGAAGAAGAAACGGAAAACCGATGTGCCACTCAAAGCAGGGACATCAGGTGTTCAGGAAGACTGCCAAGTTGCTCGGGCGTTGTTTAAGTCTGAAGCTCTGTCCCATTCGATAATGGGAGGCCTAGGAGATTATGCGAAAGAAATTAATCGTGATATTGAAGTGATAAATGATGACTCGTGCATAACGACACTGCGTGATCCTTACGATATAAAACAGTTTTTTCGTCTTGACGATTGTGGAAACATCGTTTTGTGCATAAAACATATAGTTGAAGTTCAAGGCTTTGAAGTGAAATATAGTAAAAAGTATTCTGCCAAATATGTTGTAGCCGAGTGTGCTGAAGAGGATTACGCGCAACAAAGGGGATGGTTGGTGATCTTGAAGAAGATCTTGCAGTTTCTGTGGAATATATTTTGTGGTAAGATTAGCAAGTGATTGCATATCGTCAAGTTGTTTTCTTTGTTTATTATAGATAAATATTTGCAATGGCAACAGAAAATTCAAATACGGATAGTATTGCGAAACTTGCACTAATTAAATATTTAAATTCAGATAGCAATATTAACTGTGATTAACCTTGTTCTATTTAGATCGTTGAAGCAATAGAAGCGAGTTGGTTTCATTATCAATGGAATATAACTGCATTTTATTTATTTAGATAAACTTTTCTTAACTAAAGTTTTGTCCTGTGATTTTTTCTTTTTTCAATTTACATGATTTTTCTGGAAATGTTTGTCCATGTTTCAAGAACCTTAACATAAAGTAAATGGCGCAAACATAAATTTTAAACATTTAAAACCGGCTTTAAATCCATTTTAAAATGGGAATCGACTCCAAATATTATCTATGTATAGAACGAGAACCGACTTTTTGTTAATTTTAAATGACATAAGCTATACTTTAATGTTACATAGCTCGTCTAACTTTATCAGTAGCTGATTTATTTAAAAAAAAAGATATACTTTTTTAAAATAAAGAAAAAGTTAGACAAAGTCTACAAACTTAACGGTTTTAGCCTTTAAGCGAGCAACGTTTAAAATTTTGCGCTTATGTCTCTTTTTTACTTGATTTATATGGGCTTCTTAATCGACAGATTAAGAACACGAACTCGTAGGTCGAAAAATTCAACAAAAGTGTTATTAATGCAAAAAAATTAGAATGAACTTTTGGTGAGAAATTTTCTTACAAATTTAATTAACTATTTGTTATTTTCTTTTTTGATAATTAATTTAAAAGTTTTTTTTTTATTTCTGAAAAATATGCAACTTTTTAACTGTTGAAATGTCATTTTATAGATCCGTAAAAAATTGAAGTGGAGATTTTGATACTTTTGAGTTGATATTACGACAATTCCGTCCATCTGACTATCCGTCTGCTCAGCTACAGTCTAGACGGATAGGTCGAATTTTTTCAAACTTGTTACTCAGTTGTTTTTACTTGCGACTTATAGGTAGATACTATAAGGCAAGTTATGCATTCGTAAAAAAAATCGAACTCGAGATTTCGATCAAAGTTTACATTACGATGATAGCGAAGACTAAAAAGTGGGTTTCGCAATTCTGTCTGTCTGTTCGACTACAGCCTAAACGGCTCGGCCGATTTTCTTTAAACTTGGTAGATTTCATTTTTAATTTTTCCTTCCACACGTTTTTTTTTCTTTTTTTTTCAAGACAAAAAATAACGATTTATAAAAATTTTCTTTTCTCAAAAACTGTTCGACAGATTAAAAAAATTCATTTAGTTAAAACTAGGTAATGGTTGAAAAATTTTTCCGAACCAAGGAACCATTTTTTTTGTTTTTTTTTTCTAGAGCTGCCCAAAAACTTGAATAGAATTGTGTATTAATTTTTTCTTTGGATTTTAATATTTCGAAAACCACATGCCACTTGATAGATAAAAGTTCCTCAATATAATCTACAAGATGTGACAAAAAAATAATTATTTTACCTAAAAATAAAGGTACCCACCATACAAATGTTAAAAAATGGTTTTCAAAAATCGTTTTTTCTTTCAATTAATTTTTACGATCATTAATTTAATAAAAAAAATTGAAATTAAGATATTACAGCTTGTGCCTCCCATAGAACCATTTTTTTAAATTTTGAATTACTTATTATCGACATAACGGATTTTAATGAAATTTTTATAGAGATGCTTCAAAAAAGTTTAAAAAACATTGCATTTCAAAACTTTAAAAAAAAATATTTTTTGAATTTTTGAAAAAAAAGAAATCATTTTTTTTTTGAAAATTCAATACTTCAAAAATGGGTCAATATTTTTTTTTGGAAATTTAGTTTTCATTCGTATAATAATTAAAACCTAAAGTTGGCGTACTAAATTTTTTTCTTAAAAATATTTTAAAAATGTTGTATATAAAACCTTATTTTATTAAGAAACCACTACAACGACTTATACTTTTTGTTCTTGCATAAATTGATATTTGCATAGCATTCTGTTTTTGTCTCTTACTTCTAAAAGAATTTAAAAAAATATGATAATTTTATCCTTATGAACAGTAAATGTTAAAAAAAGAGCCAAGTTCTGCTATACAAAAACCTTTGTGTAACAAGTCAGTCGTGAAAAGTACTGTGATCTAAAAGTACCCCAAGTTCCTACTTCATGAAGGTTTAATACCGAATACTTATTTAAAGTAGAATAATATTGAAACAGCTACAATGTAATAAAGAAATTTTATTATTTAATAATTACTGACTAAAATTTGAAGGGTTCACTGGTCAAGTTTTTAAAAAATGGGCATACAAAAAAAACTTGCCAACTTGGTTCTGGTATATAAAAATTCTTGTTAGCCTTAAAAAAGTAAAACAAATTTATATATCCATTCGAAAATAGATTTATATTTCTACTAGGTATATCAGGCTTACTACCTAGTCTCGGTTATAGCATGACAGTAGTTGTTGTTGTAATACGTAGTTCTTCCTCACATGTAATTTCGTGTTATATTTACTTCTGCTCCACAAAAAAAAACGGCAATGCAAATTTGTTGGCAAAATTCGGCTGTTGTAAATCCCGACTTATTAATATATTCGGTTGTTTACCTTGAGGATTAATAAAGTCAATATCGAAAATTTTGTTTATTTAATATGACCCAAGCACACAGAGTAAGAAAAAATAAGCTAACTGTAAAGACTCTCTCAAATCAACACGTTGGCTTTGGGAGAGTAACGTTGGTTCCAAGCAAAAGCCAGATTTGTTTGAGTTCAAAAATATTTAAAATCGTTATCGCGCTTGTATGTAGATATTTATAAAATAAAAAAAAAATTAAATGCGGTGAGAGGATGAGATGTTGTTGATTCATAATATATTGCTATTCCGTTATACAAAAAATTAAATGTGACCTCTCACTCTAAACTATGGAATTGAAATAAGCATAGTGCCTCAGTACCTTTTCAAGTTCCAAACGTTAGTTAAAGAGATATTAAAAGTGTAGTGTTCAGTTAGCTGTAATTTATTAAAACAAAAAAAAAACACGAGAAAACTTGGTCTTAGCATGGAAACAAAAGGTTGTGTTAAATTTTGTATTAAACTTAGAACTACTGTGCATACAGAGAATTTCTAATTCTGATTTGAAAAGCTCTTCTCAATGTGTATTTCATTAAGTGTTCTATTCATCAACCATTTCCATTAAATATTCCAATCCTATTTTCTTTTTGTACAAATTTTAATTTGCAATCTCAAAAGCTATAATTGCTATAAAATAATTTCGAGTTGTGTGTTAGTGCTACGAGTATAATATAAGGTTTCATCAAAATCTCAAAATATCCAATAACACTTCTTGAGAATTATTTCAACGAGCATTCGCTTTTTATATAGTTTTTGCGTTCTTTTATTTCTTCTGGAATTTCAATCATTCTATGTAGTTAGGGATGCCGATGAAATACACAGTCACTCAATCTCATTCTATAATATTACAATAGTGAATGAAAATTTTGAAATTGCTCGACTGATAAAATTTGAAAAATTCAGTCATATCATAAAATGGTTGTAATAGCCAAAATGAAAATAAAAATGCAAACTTCGAAATGCTTTCGACTACAATTCCGCATGTTCTTTTTGATCTTCATTTAAAATACAAAAAGAAAATTGTTTTAATCCTGTTCTGCTCTTCCTCTTAAACAAAGCAAAAATACTCCAATTTGCACGTAAAATCGCAGGACTTAAATTACAAGAAAATAAATTGCAGACCATAACGGGTCGAGACCATTCTTTTTTTTCTGCCGATTCCGAAGAGCTAATGAGCAGCACTTTTCATGACAAGATAATATGCTCTTAGAGGAAACCTGTGGCAAAGTGAAGTTGAACGAACGAACTTACTTTTTCTGTCATTATGTAGCCGAATATACCAATATCACTGGATATCATATCAATCACAATACTGTTTAATGACAAAATAAAATGCACGACTGGGTCGCACGAACTTGCTCCTATGTAACAGACTAGGAATTTTAAAAACCAATGTTATCAGAGAAAACTGTTCATAAGGATAAAATTAATTTTTTAAATTTTTTTTAATATGAATTTATGCAAAGAACAAAAATTATAAGTCGTTGTAGTGATGGTTTCTTAAAAAAAAAGCTTTTATATACAAACTTTTTAAAAGGTTTTGGTAAGCCAATTTAAAGTTTTTATTATCTATTGTTTGAATAAAAATTAAATTTACAAAAAAAAATATTGAGCCGTTTCGTAGATATCGAATTTTCAAAAAAAGAAAAAAATTATTTTTTTTTTCAAAAATTCAAAAAATATTCATTTTAAAGTTTTTAAATGCAGTGTGTTTTAGACTTTTAAGAAGCTTCTCTATAAAATATTTCAATAAGATCCGTTATGTGGATAATGAGAAATTCAAAATTCTAAAAAATGGTTCTATGGTAGGTACAAGCCCTAATATGTTAATTTCAATTTTTTTAAATTAAACTAAAGATAAATTCTAGGCGCCGTTTTCGAGAAAAATACGATTTTTGAAAACCATTTTTTTTAGTAGGTATACCTTTATTTTTAGGTAAAATTATTTTTTTTCCTCACATCTTGTAGATTATATTGAGAAACTTTTATTTATCAAGTCTAAAAAAAATCTAGCAAGGTGTTTTTGAAATACCTATTGAGTTTAAAAAAAAAATATTGAAGTTTTTTTAAAAATCCAAAAAAAATTTGAGTACACAATTCTATTTATGTTTTTGGGGAGCTTTAGCAAAAAAAAAATGATCAAAATCGTTTTTGAGAAAATCAAAAACAACAAAAATCGTTTCATGGGGGGTACCCTCAATATCCATTTTACGGAATTTTTTTTTAACCATTACCTAGCTTTAACTAAATGAAATTTTTTTGTGTTTTTATTTTTTGAGAAAAAAAATATTTATAAAACTTCGAAAAAAATTCGTATGGCAGGTACCGTTATTTTTGATCTTAAAAAACAAATAAAAAAACATCCGTGGGAAAAAAATAAAACCCATATCTACCAAAAGTTTAAAGAAAATCGGCCGAGCCGTTTAGCTGTAGTCGAACAGACAGACAGATAGAATTGCGAGACCCAATTTTGTAGTCTTCGCTATCATCGTAATCTCAACTTTGAACATAATCTCGAGTTCGATTTTTTTTACGAATGCATAACTTGCCTAGGTACTATGACTTATAACTTATAAGTCGCAAGTAAAAAATGGAGTTCTAAATTACGAACAGAGATGGCGATGTATAAGATAAGTGATCCAGTTTTAACAAATATAAAAAACTCGGATATTTACCTTAAAATATTTATGCTTTAGTAAACTTAAACCAACGTGGACTAAAGTATCCATACTTTTTCATTCTTTTGTATGAGTAAAAAAATAAATTCGTCCAAAAAAAGGGTTCATACTTATGCTTACTTAACCGGCTCCCGATCCATGGATTTATTTATGGAGTAAAACTCCGTGGTGCAGACCGTAGCTGACCGAAGCCAACCACAATCTGCACCACTATTCTTGATTAGTCTTTATTCGCTCTACAAGGAAACTAGGAACGATAATCCTAAGCAATCTTTCTTAATATTTTAGCACTGGGAAGGACCATCAATTATCCAGATTGCTTAAACCAAAACATCATAGCAAAAGAGAAAACACTTCTCAATTACCTTTCTTTATGTTTTGGCAGTGACTTCTCCTGATCACTCGCCCAATATTTGTATGAATAGTGCCAAGGATCCATCGTTGCTCAGATTATAGCACTAGATTTTTTCGGATACAGCTTGGGCTACAATTCGTATCCTTTGTATTATCTAGTTGGTTCAGCTACTATATAGAAGAATGTGTCAGGATTGCTCCGTCCTTCTTCCTTTGTAGCCTATCCACAGGCACCTCGAGGAGGTCGATAATACTTGAGTGCAAATAGACTAACGCATCCTGTAGTAATTCCGTGCTCATTTGAGTCCTGGTCAAACTTTCAAACTACCTTCAACGCAAGCTACTACACTCACACCTGCAGGGTATAAGTACATACATATGTATGCCTGAGACACGGCATCTTTCCACCCTCAGCGATCTTGAGCACGCTGTTTCATCTACCACGATGGCTTGGTCTTTAAATTGGAGGCTCGGTCTTCATTGTCGCCGCGAACCTTTTGGTTGGAATTCGAAGACTCTCTTAGCTGAGCCGAGCCAATGTAGTCGACGTGCTTTGGCTTTCTGGACACATCTTCACATCTTGGTACAGCCAAGTTCGTGATATCTTCTACTCCATTCGCCCATCTCGCACACGGCCAAATATCCATCCACGAATTTTTCTTTCAAAAGAGCCCAGTATCATCTATCCCTTTCTGCTTATAGTACAGCACTCGAGGTCGTAAAACAGGACTGAAATAGTATAAGGGTTTTTTAGAGCGTGTACTTCCGTCTCACGAGTGAGGTGTTTTAAACTCATTTATTTTGCTAAACCGAAGTACCAGCGGTTTCCTAGGTTAATTCTTCATCAGATCTCCACTATTATTATTATTATTATTATTATTATTATTATTAGTATAACTATCTATTAGGTTTAAGTCGTCGAAATTTGACGAAAAACAAAAACCGATTTTCGTAAAATTTTCCATTTTTGAAGAAAATCAGTCAACCTGTTTAAGCCATATAGCTGCATGTAAATAGGACGTAAAAGCGCAAATTAGTTTATGGACTTATCACAGATTTGTATGAGCCTTAGCTACCATGGCTACCAGCTCGTTCGTCGGTTAGGCCTGTTCCTGTAAACTCGGAAGGTGCTAATTTGTATATTTAGTTTAAATGTAGTTTTTAAAACATCAGTCAAAAATAAAGTATACTAATTAATAGAATTTACAAAAAATAGCTTTCATTAAAAATATCTGGAGAATAGTAAGAATGTTTTTCGGGGGTGTAGTGTCTCTTGCGAGGAAGTGACAAATCCTCCAGAAAGAATATCTCTTATCATAAAAAGCGCTTGCTCATTGTGGGCCCCCCATTCCTGCTAACACGCACACAGGATTGTTTTAAGGGTTTGTAGGTCACTAGGTTTAGGGCCTTTAACTTATTTATTTTTTAAGAATTTTATTGGGCGCTTTTTGGATTCTATTTGGTCATTTGCTCTCACGATTACTTACTTTAAGGGATTATCACAACCATTTTGTGAATTTATGTTCTATAAATCAACAAAACAACTTCAAGCTTAAGTACTTTTCTTCTGATAAAAATGAAAGCTCTTGCTAGACCAGTCTACGAGTAGACCATATGTTTGACGACTTATGTATTGCCTATCGTATACCTTTTGCTTCTTGTTCATATTTCTAATCTTTGGTGCCTTATCAAAGCATTCAAAGGGTAAACTACAAAAAAAAATTTCTACAATTTTCTTCTTGGGAAAAATAAAAATTTTAACAGTTGAATTAGTTTTTTTTTAAATTTTATTTGTATCTCACAAAACCGTTAGCTAAAAAAAAAACCTAAAATGTTATTTTTTCTTCTCTTTAAAGGTCATCCACGAAACAAAGTCAACCCCATCGGTGGACCGGGAGACTCGGTCCGTTGCTATACCCTTCAGCTAGCAAGTGATAATAAATCAACGTTTGCCCAAAACATCGAGAACTTCATTTCATGCACAAAAGAATCTCGCGAGGCAGCTCCGCAAGTTGTGATGCGAAATATGCGTCAATTTATGAACGGAATGAAGAATTACCTCGTTAAGCATGGCGAGGGTAAGTTCCATCAGGAGGTCGAAAGTGCTCGTGGACGTCTCAAGTCCGACGAGTTTCTCAATCTGGACGCCATACTCGAAACTGTGATGCATCAATTGGTTGTCTTACCATTGCGTGATCACCTTTATGGTATGTTTGTTGATTACTACACACGCACCGAGGATATTCAACTGTTGGCGGAGAATGTTAAATATGCCTGCGGTCGGAGTGCAACGGATTTTGGTATAAGACCAGCTGTGGCACCTCCCACATCATCGGCCCTTAACCAAATTTCGAATCTTCTACTTCGCCTCCAAGAGGCCGAGCTGCCACTTGAAAAGTTAGACTTATTCTTGTGTATTATTTCGTCGATTTTCGATGCAACAGGTTGTCCGCGTGGACAGCAATTGGGAGCCGATGATTTCTTGCCAATACTAGTATTTGTTGTGGCCAAATGTGGCTTTGTGGGCGCCGAAATTGAAGCGGAATTTATGTGGGGATTGCTGCAGCCAGCCTTGTTAAATGGAGAAGCTGGATATTATCTGACTGCTTTGTGCAGTGCTGTGCATGTGCTGAAGAGTTTTATGGCCTCAGATAACGAGGGAACGGGATCTTTGGACGTAAGTTACATATGTCTAAAATAAGATTTCAATATTTTCCAGTTTGAACCTCTATTCAAACATATTTCTCACTATTTCATTTGGTTTCCTTACAGTGGCGCTCATCATCTTTACCGGCTTGTTCATCAGTCCTCCGAGTGATCATCCCTGATGAATGCAATGGCTCCCTTCAGACTCGCACTCTGCCTGTTCGACCTCACACCACCACCCGAGAAGTATGTCGCATAATTGCCCACAAAGCCCGCATCACCAATCCCCAAGACTATGCACTCTTCAAGTTGGTCGACGGAGAAGAGACCCTCCTCACCGATGTTGAATGTCCGCAAGACATTCGTCTAGCTGCCAAGGGAAAGCACTGTATGTTGGCGTACAAGAGAATTGATGCTAAAATCGCATGGCCTACAGCTGCCCAACCATCGTACGCTTGAAGTTCACAACCAATCCGCAAGGACAACCACTGGCAATCCTTAGAATCTAGTACTTTTATTCATTGTGCATAGTGTTAAGTGTTTTGTTTTATTTTATTTTATTTTATTTTCTTTTTGAAAAATATTTTCCAGTCTCTATTTTCATCATCGATTTCCATGACTAACATTAAATATTGTTACTTCTTTCTCTTCATCTAATCACTATCATCATACCTAACGTTAAATATAAACAAAAGGATATAAACTTAGATTTAGAAGATATTTTTTCGTACTAATAAAGCAGTATTTAAAATGAAAAATGAAAAAGGAAAAAAAAAAAAAACAACCGAAACTAAATAATTTTTTGGGGTTCGCTCGAGTATATTATATATACAAATTACAAAATACAAATTTATATCACTCAATCATTTAAATACACGCAAACTCATAAATATTTAATCATACGTTCTTAATTAATATATATTATTATAATATTCATTCATTACGACAGACCAAGAAAAAAAAGAAGATAAGTGTAAAAAAAATTCTGTACTCAAATTTACATGTAAACAAACATAATCTTAAATTAAAACAAAAAAAAAAAAACAATCATCTAACAATATAGTTATGATATAAAATTAAAATTTGTATAATCTATAATAATATTCTCTTAATAAAATCTTATTTTAATTGTATTATGTACAAAAGCAAAGAAGGAAATGGAATTGTTTCAATTGATGTTTTTTTTTGCAGTGAAAAGTTTTTCAAAACATTTACAGATTTCAATGAAATTTAATAATTTTTTACATTTTTTTAATTATTTGACTAAACACCTTAGTTTCATTGAAATCGGTAGGTGGTTTGAAAAATAATTCTTTGTCCACGGTTGACCAGCTGACAACCAATACTCATTTTTAATGGGCATTGACAACTGTCAAATCCAAGGCCTTAAGAGAGTTGAACCCGGCCAGTCGGCTAATGTAATTTCCACAAAATAGTTACTTTTTTTTTAAATATCTTTAATAATTTCATTAAATCCTTTTCTTTCTATGTCTATTGTTTTGTATTTGTTTTCTTCTGTTGTGTAAAATGTGCATCTTGTAATTATTTTTCATTTCATTTATTA
The DNA here is from genome assembly GCA_963931855.1 of Philhelius festivus. NCBI lineage: Eukaryota > Metazoa > Arthropoda > Insecta > Diptera > Syrphidae > Philhelius > Philhelius festivus. The sequence goes on along the minus strand of OZ007557.1, from coordinate 13,578,584 downwards.
TTATATTATCGTAATATATCTATATTTTTATTAAATTCATTTTTAAGTTAAAACTGTTTTTGTATTTTATAAACTGACTAAATGCAAACAAATTTTATTACAAAGAAAAAATGAGACAATTTTTATTTTTATCTTAAATAGGTATTTATATCTATTATTTATGGATTATTGGATTCTATCTTTATATACAGTCAGAAAACTTTTTTAAAACAAATCGGCAACTTAGAGTAAGAAATGCCGCTTACTTAATTTTTTAACAAAAAATCCGAGAAAACTTTTCATTATACCTATCTATTAAAAAAAAAAATCAAAAATTGTAGAAAGTTATTCAGGTCTATTCTGGTAAAAAGCATACCGAACGTTAAATTCCTGATTCGACGTCGTTAAATTATTAAAAAAGCAAACGCAAAACTTACATTATTGGGCTATAGTTTTTTAAATCAAAAAACCATTCTTTTATTTTATTTTAAAAGCAACATCAGTTTTTATAAAGACTCAAAATTTGGAGCGAAAAGTTGAAAAATAAACTATAATAGATACATATCTACTTGTATCTACGTTGAGTTCTAAATTGGCTTTAGTAAGAAGAATACCTATAGTCGGATGTTAAAAACCAAAGGCATTTATAATATATTATGAATTAAGTCGCATTGTTTGCATGTAGAAATTTGCAAAAATAAAATATTAGTAAGTATATGTATAAGTAAACACATATTAACTCTCTATCTTCTCATGATCGTCTGGTACTTTGTTTTTATTTCTTGGTAGAAGACGGCTGAAACCAAGAAAGAAAATTAAAAATTTAAACAAAACGAAAAATTATCAAAATGGTGCAACTAAGGACATCTAGTGGTGGTGAAGATTAGTGAACCCTCGAAAATTTAACCAAATTCAAAGCAAATTAACGATTTTAAAAAGTGTATCACCAGGCGAGCATGCGAAAGCAGTAGGGATTATATTTTTGCTTATTGCGCAAAACTTTCTTTGCTGAGCTCCACCTTTACATAACTGCAAAAGTAGGCTTTATTTTTCAGAATAGATGATTGAGAAATGTTTTGTCTTCTTCTTTCGTTTCCATATTTGCATTGCTTTTATCGATTTAAGTATTTCCTCACACAAGCTTAAACGGTGAGTTTGAATGTATGAGCTTGCGAAATTATTAAAGTAAACACCTAAAAAGTCTATTGCTCTACGCATGCTCGCCTAGTACTTTAGGTGGTAGAAGATGAATTACCAGGCGAGCATGCGAAAGCAGTAGGGATTACATTTTTGCTTATTGCAAAACATTCCATGTTAAGCTCCACCTTTAAGTAACTGCAAATGCAGGCTTAACTTTTCAATAGATCATGGAGAAATGTTAGTGTTTTGTCTTGTTCTTTCTTTTCCATATTTTGCATTGCTTTCATCAGATGAAGTACTTCCTCACACATGCTTAAACGTTTAGCCGCATTGGGCAGTTTGAATGTATACGTTTGCGCAATTAAAATGTTAAAGTAAAAACATAAGAAAGAAGAAAGAACCCTCTTGCTATGCATGCTCGCCTAGTACTTGGGATTTATTTCTTGGTAGAATATGACGAAAACAAGATCAAGAGAAGAAAATTTAAAATCAAAAATTAATTCTCAAAATGGTGTAACTAACGACATCTACGAGTTGATAGCTGAACCTTCGTAATTTGAACCAAATTTAAAGCAAATTATCGATTTTAAAAAGTGGATCACCAGGCGAGCATGCAGAAGCAGTAGGTTTCAAATGTTAATATATTTTTGGCTATTAAGCTCCACCTTTTCTGACTACATACATAATATCGTTTTTTTTTTTCTTCACTCATGCCTGCGTGCGCAATACAATGGTTGCGCATGCAAACTGAGTGGCATATTGGTGTTGGTGTTGACTGTGTACGCACAGGTGATCATTGAGAAACTGAAGAAATGTTAGTATTTATTCTTTCGTTTACTTCTCATTACTTTCTTTCTTGAGGGCAGGGCCATATTTTTTCAATGTGCGAACAGGGCCGAATTAGGGAAGTTTGCTAAATGAGAGAAAAATGGAAAACACATAAAGCTTTCTACCTTCGCATGCTCGCCTGGTAATATGATTTCATTTCTCATTTCATCACCAGGCGAGCATGCGGAAGCAGTAGGGATTATATTTTTGCCAAACTTTCGTTGCTAAGCTCCTCCTTAAATAAATACATATGCAGGATTTATTTTTCAATAGATCATGGAGAAATTCTATTTTTTTGTATTCTTTCGTTTCCATATTTTTCATTGCTTTTATCAGGTTAAGTATTCTCACACATGCTTGAGAATTAAGCCGCATATTGGGCTGAGTTTCAATTAAGGAGTTGCCGAAATTGAAAAATTAAAGCAAACAATACATTCATATGTAATAACTCTACGTTCACTTGTTCCCCTGGTAATTAGGTTGCATATTTTGGTAGAATACAATGAAACAAAAAATTCCCCTGAATCGTCGTAATTTGAACCAAATTCAAAGCAAAATTAACGATATTAAAAAGTTCATCACCAGGCGAGCATGAAAGATAAGCAGGGCCTAATTGTATGCAAGTAGTAAAAACTTTCGTTGTTAAGCCCCACCTTTAAATAACTGCAAAATAGACTCTCAATGTCTCAATAGATCATGGGGAATTTTAATATTTTTTTTTTCTTTCGTTTTCATATTTTGCTTTGCTTTTATCAATGGATCCTCCTTTCTTAAGGAGAACTAAGCCATATTGTACTGAGTTTGAATGTGGGAGTGCGAAATAACAAAATTAAAGCAAACACATACATATGTATGCAAGAACTTTCTACCTTCGCATGCTCGCCTGGTAATTTGGTTGAAAAATTCATAAAATTACCAGGCGAGCATGCGCATGAAGAAGGTATAAAATTTTACAACGCTTTATTTTTCAAGTGATCATAGGGAAATTTTGTTGTTTTATTTTGTCATGTATGCATTTCTTCCGCTCATGCTTAAAATTGATGCTTGAGAGTTGATCATTATATCGCTTGAAATTTGTTAATTTGTTTTATTTTCGACATGATTTAAAAAATCGAGTTCAAGGAAAAATCAATTCGACGCAAAGGAATCTTCCGCTGGAACTTGGTTCTGGATAAGATCACTACCCTTCAGTTATTGACATTGTTATTTTTTTAAGAGCTTGCGTGAATAAATTTGTGCAATGTTAAAAACAAACTACCTAGGTAGATATACCTTCATATACTTACATGTACATACCTTCAAATTTGTCAACATTTTATTGATGAAGTTATGCTAATTAGGAAGTAGATACTCAGTTCGGATGTCATTTTTTGTTTTCAGTGCTTGCCAAACTAATTCTTTTTTCATAATTTTTCATAAGTTTTATCAAAAAAAGTTACCAATACCTGATTAATACTTGTGTTAAGACTTCTGTAGATGTAGAGATTTTTTGTATGAATAGGAAGATTGGATAAAAGGATAAGATTTGATCATTTTATTTGCTGCCTGGCAAGGTCAGGGTTTGTTTTACGGCGGGAGATATCGATGTCTTTCTTATGGCTTGACAGTTTAAGATATTCAAATGGTTTTTCATAAGTAAATCCAAACTGAATATGAAATACATACATATATGTATGTAAGTCAAGGAAAAACAGGCAGACATATCTTTTCAATATTCAGAGAAGTGGTCAATAAAATGTTTGACCCACTTTCAGGTTCACAGATAAGATAAAGATCACTTTTCATACTAATTTTTTCGTAAATGATCTGAAATCGATGCACTTGATTATATTTGATCATTGAGAGCCTGCTCATATACCGTGAACCTTGCCTGTTAAATATGTGCCAATGAAATCTTCCCATAAAGCATATTTTGTATTGTGTAGTTTGTGGCGTAAAGCTGTTAAAAAAGTCGTTCTTTTGAAAGACATTGCTTAAGATAGGGGCTCATAGCTGAACTAAGACTTTAATCAATCCCTCCAACTATTAATTTTAGTTGAACATGCTATGCAGTTGACTTATGAATTTTAAAATCTTTGCTTCTGGAAATACTTACCAACATTTTGTTTTTTTTTTTTTTAATTTCCTTGAAAATCAACTTGATAAAATACAAAGTTTAAAGATATAAGTACCAAATTTTAAAAATGATTTTAAGAGTCGACTTATATTTTTAAAATTAAATAAAGTCAGTAATAAACATTTTTTTTTTAAAAACAGGTATTAAACATTAAGTAGATATTATTTGTATTTTTGAATGCTTTTAAAATTGTTCTAGTCATTAAAGATTAACAAGACACATGCACGGGCATAACCATGATGATGAAGCAGGTGTCTTAAAAAAGAGCTCTCGGTACCCTATCGTCCATTGGGTCGGTCCGCTTGCCTACTTGTCCAAGTGTTTATCGAACAGGAGCCTTTTTCTGAAAATAAATATTGCGTTTTATTTAAAAACCAAATAATGAATTCATATATTATTAAAGTAGATTATCGTTAACTTATGTAAGTACATATAAAGTTTCGTCCTGAGATAAAAAAAGTCATAATTTTTTAAGCAAAATAAACTAGTAAAAATTCGCAAAATGGTGTTACTAACGAAAGTGGTTGACGATGACTGAAGACTGAAGAAAATTATAACAAATTTCAAGAAAAATGAACATATTACCAGGCTAGCATGCAGAAGGAGAAGGTATTGGGGGCTATCGTGAATAAAATTTCCATCGGAATTTTTCCCAACTTTCAAAATTGTTAACTTGAATAATGTCGAAAGTTTCCCTTGAAATTAATTAAATCGCGAATTAAGTTTCACGGGGACTTTGGCTCTCATTTCAAAAAGCCAGTCGCGCCAGCTTACAATGAATAGTCCAGAAGTATTTTCGTTTTCAATTTTCGAAGATGGGAAAAATTCCGAGGAAGATTTTGTTCACGATAGCCCCTAGTTTGTGTATTTTTGGTTTTTCAAATTGCGAAAAAATCTGTGCAAAACTCCGCCTTTAAATAGCTGCAAACACATGCTTTTTATAATCGTTATTGAGTGTTCGTTCATGCATTTGTTTGTCGATCCATTTTTCTTAATCATGAAATAGAAAATATCATTTCAAAGCAAAATTCAATATTTCTTCCAGTCGAGCCTTGTAGTGTTTAGTTTTAATTTTGTATAGCAAATATTTACGATACTTGTCGTTTTCGTAATGCGATTAGAGATATAAAATTCTAAGTCTGGAAATCGAATTTGAGATGAATAAAGTCTAGCAGGCGAATCTATAAACAAATCTTTAAGGTTACTTAACTTTAAAATACCTCTAAGCAGCTCTTAAGTATGAAATCGGTATCTATAATCAATTTCACATTTAAGTAACGTTACTTAAAGGCCTCTTAACTTAAACGCCATCAACCGCGTTTAAGGGTCACTTAAAGGCATTTTAAAATGTATTTTGACATATCGATTGTCATCTTTGAAATTTTGAAGTTTCAAATTGTGAGTTTGTAGGTATTGTTTGTTGTGATATTATATTAGAACTATAAAGTGCAACGATTTAAGAAACATAAAATTTGTATTGATTAAAGTATGTGTACGCGCAAAGAAATTTCGTCCGCGCTTCCCTCTTAGCCTTTGAAGTGTTTGTATCGACACTTTCTTCCTCGTTGTTGGAAGAGAATAGGCGTTTTCCTAAATGCAGTGTTGCAGCGCATCGTGGATTTTGATGCCCTTGCAACGTTTTTCTTCACTCTGAAATTTACTTTTACAATTCATTAAACAAAAACTCTAAAATTTAGAATTCGTATTTATTAACGTTATTTTATTGAAGCAAGTTAATAAAAAAAGGCATCAAAATTCATGATGCGCTGCAACACTGCATTTAGGAAACAATCTGTGCATAAAATAATTCTGTTTTGTAGTGTACGAGTATTATTGCAAATTCTAAAATAAAAAAGTTTCCTTGTAGGAGGCATCCCAATTTTCAGATCTTTTTCTTTTATTTGTGGCGGCGGGTGTGGGTGTGTGTTAGATAGCCATTTTTTTTTTTTGATTTCACAGATAAAAAAATGTGTCTTCCAATTATTTACTGAAAGAAGGTGTCACAAAACAGCTGTGTTGTATAAAATGAAGCAGCATTTGTTTTTTTTTCTGTACTAGATTTTCACATTCTTTTACGTTACGTGACACAACCATTGTTTAGTTAAGTACCAATGAAAAATCGATTATAGATACGAATTGAACGATTGCCTCGCAACAGTTGAGCTGTTTTTTATAAGTGCAAGAGGGAAAAGAGTGCGAGCGTGAGTAAAGAGTTGCCAGTGCGCGGTTCTCTTTCAACTGGTGATTAAACTATTTGATTTCGATCACAGTTGCTAGTGCGCGACTAGCCTTATGATGAATTTTTATAAGAACAACTTACATTTACGCACAATAATTTATCTTTTCGTCGCCGACAAAAAACAAATAAATATTTTAAACGCAAAGCGTCGAACAAAATAAACAAAACTCATTCACAATGAACTTTTTGATAAGTAGATATGGTTTTAAGGAGTTGTTTTTTAATAAAACACATCCCGAGTGATGAAGGATGGATGAAGAAGGATGTGTGGAGAGAGATATCCAATAAGTTAACTTATCTATTTATTTGCAAACAATTTTTGATTTCATTTTGTTTTAATATAAGATATTACGCATTCTGAGTCTTGGAAATTCGGCGTTTAAAGAATTCCAATCATTAAAAAAGGACGAACAACTAAAAGAAATACTTTGCTTTGGTAATCGCAAAATTTTAATATTTTAAAATAAAAGGGATAGTTCAATAGCAAAATATGCCTTATATTCAAAATGTTCAACTCAACCTCCAAACGCGTTTAGCTTATAATGCCTCTATTCAACTTCACATAAGTTGTATAAATAACATTTTCGCGTTAAGAGGCATAATACGGTAAACAGTCCGTATTATACTTATATACTCGTTATATTGAGTTTTTAAATAAGGTTGTAGGTAGTCTAAAGTTTCACATTGGTGGAATCTACTATTAAAAGTATTATTTTCTACACTCGAACCCTACCTACCTACTTCGACCTTCAATCATCGAGACTCTATCGAATTGACAGCTGACTTCGGTGAAAGTGTACTTTTGACGTTTTGGCCATTTGATGGTTTCTTTTTTTCTTGGTTGTTTTGGAACTTGAAAGTTTAAGCGAGTTAAGCCAACTGGGAGAAAAAAATACCACTTTCTCTCTGCGAAGTTAAGACAACTCACTCACACACTGCCACAAAATAATACAAAATCCCACCTGAACTGAACTCGCCATCGTAATACCGCTGTCACCTGCTTTACAACCTAACGAATCGCCCAGTGAATTTTGACTTGTTACTTCCTTATATCTTCGGGGAATGTGTTTTACGGAACCTCTTTTGTAATTAACACTCACTACTTACGATCTCTATTTATTTATATTTCCCTTCTCTTTTATCTACTTGTACATATTAATCCTCTTTCTTCCTCCCACCAACTAACAAAACACAAGTTTAAGCCAAAGACTAAATCCAAAACTTACTATTTCACTCTGACATACAAAAACGCACACCATGGTGATCCAGTGTTTAATCTGCTGTTCGAGAGTGAGATTGAGTCGCCTTTTGATCACGTCACCACTCTCCCTTCGATCCGGACTCACGAGTACGACAGCAAGAACTTTCAGCACCACACTTAACAAGTTATTAGGAAGTGGTCGGAATCGACTTTTCACATTAAAACGGCCAACGGCACAATCGAGAGATTTTATGGCAGTTCGACGGCGTAGAACGGATCTGCCGCAGGAGAAGAACCATTTGGTGACCCGCAGCAAGTCGGATTTAAGTCAACAAAATGCCACAAAGGAGGCCACTCCTCCCAAAGTCAAACTCAAGAAGCGCGACGTAGGTCGGCTCTTTGCACTGGCCAAATCTGAAAAGCTTGTGTTAACGGGTGAGTACCTAAAATTGGTCACGACTAAGAATAGTTAAATCAATAAAAACTATCCTTGTAGCTGCGGTTGGCTGTTTAGTTGTGTCTTCGGCGATTACAATGAGTGTGCCATTCGCTTTGGGCAAGATACTGGACATAATATTCACCCGCGATGAGGCTGGAAGTCTCGAGACCATGGACCGATTGAGACATTTTTGCTTTATTCTGAGTGGAGTATTTGTTGTCGGGGGACTAGCTAACTTCGGCAGGGTGTACTTATTCAACAGTGCTTGTAAGTTTAAGGATTTGCATTTTGAAAGTAGTCTTCTGTGATGAGTCTAATGTTTTCCTATCTACCTAAAATCTAGCTATTCGGATTGTTAAGGAGTTGCGCTCGAAACTATATCGTACAATGCTCAATCAGGAAACTGGTTGGTTTGATACCAAAGGAACAGGAGAGTTGGTTAATCGCTTGTCGACAGACACATTTCTTGTGGGTAATTCGCTCAGTCAGAATATGTCCGATGGGCTTCGGTCAACAGTGATGATTGTTGCAGGAACTTCAATGATGGTAAGGTTCTTGGTCGATTACAAGATAAGAAAATAGATTAAAGTATCATTAGTTTTCTAATTATTACGGTAGGCGTAGTGTGAATGGTTGTCAGTTATAGTTTATAAATAATAAGGTCTAAGATAACTCTGCCATAAACACCTCTTCAGGTAAATACCTTCATTTCTAATAGGTCAAGTATATTAAGAAAAAATAAAGTAATCTCACACTATTATTTGGAAAAACTGATATCTCTTTCGACAAAACTATGCATTTATAGATCGAAAACGCGTTCTCGAAATTTTTGAAAATTTCTTGAATTTGTTTTTTTTTTAACTATTTTACCTTAAACTAATCAACAGTTAAAAATTTTTCAATGTTAACGTGCTGTCAACTATTTTGAATTTGAATGTATTTATTTTTTTTCCATCTATATTCCATTAATTACGGGATCTTGGCTGAAGCCCTCAAACGTAATGGGCTTCTTAGAGGTCTATTTTTTGTTATAGATTTTAGTCCTGAAGTGGTTACCACCAGGAAAACTGTTACATCGACCTTTTGAGGCTCCTTACAGCTACAAACTCCAATATGCAGAAGTACGCAAATGCGAGAAAAGATTTTCCCTCTGCCTCGTCAGCATCTTCTCATATACATGAAGTCGATATCAAGTTTTCCTTAAACCAAAATAAGACTTCTTTTATCGCCAAAAGTTTTACTTGGAGCCGGCTATCATATTAAAAAGATGAAAGGAAAGACCTAAACCGTCCGGAAGAGATATGTCCATGTTTTTCAATGTTGCGAAAATAAAAAAAAAAAACTCAAAAATCGGAAAACTTGGTATTAAAATAACTTTCCTTCAAAGAGAAATTTTCTTCGGAAAAGAACATAAAAACACGTTCATGTAAGTTCAAAGAAGTTTTAAAAAAGGAAAAGTTTGAATTAAAAAAAATTATGTTTGCTTTTGGAGTTGTCTAGTTTTTCCACCGTTTTTTGAGCAAAATTAATGTAGGCTTGGTTTTTTGTCATCGTTTCAAAAATAAACTGTTTAGCGCGCTGATTCGACTTGCGGCAGATGTATTTTGGTCTTAAACGGTTGTCTATATCTTCAACAGATCTACACGTCGCCGAAATTGGCTCTCATAAGTACCTGCGTGGTTCCTTGTATAGCTGGAGTAGCAGTGATTTACGGAAGATATGTGCGTACAATCACCAGAAGTTATCTTGACAAACATGCTCAAATCTCAAAAGCCTCCGAAGAACGTTTAGGTAACATAAAGACTGTGAAATCTTTTTGTCGTGAGAACGCGGAAGCGCAGACATACGATAATCTTCTTACGGATGCTATGAAAATTGCTTATGATGAAGTAATGGCGAAATCCATGTTCTTCGGATTTGTAAGTTTATTTCAACATTTAACCAATTTCATCTCAAATTGTGTTTTTTTTCTGTTTATTCACTTAGAGCGGTTTTTCGGGAAATGTAATAATAATATCGGTTCTCTATTATGGTGGCAGCCTCGTCATTAGTGACCAATTAACCATTGGAGCTCTCACATCATTCATACTTTATGCGGCGTATTCGGCAATTTCTATCAATGGTCTAAGTAATTTCTACACAGAACTGAATAAGGGTGTTGGCTCAGGTCAGCGAATATGGGAGATTCTCGACAGAAAATATGAAATATCTTTGGATTCGGGAATTGTTCCAACAGTAAAACCAAAAGGCCAAGTTGCTTTTTCCAATGTTGTTTTCAGTTTTCCAGCACGACCGGAAAACCCGGTGTTGAATAATCTTACGCTGACGCTCTCTCCGGGACAAACTACAGCTATTGTAGGACGAAGTGGTTCGGGTAAGAGCACAATCGCTTCATTGCTGCTTAGATTATATGATCCACAGAACGGACAAGTCACCCTTGACGGAATGGATTTGAAAGAACTTAGTCCATATTGGCTTAGAGAGAACATAGGTGCTGTAAGTCAAGAACCTGTTCTATTTAGTGGTACAATTAGAGAGAACATCTACTACGGATTGAATCCAGGAACAAAAATCACAGAGGATGAATTCCAAACAATAGTTCAAAATGCCCATATAGATGAATTTTCAGACAGCCTACCCGATGGACTAGAAACGATGGTTGGCCAACGTGGAATGATGCTTAGTGGAGGGCAAAAACAAAGAGTTGCAATTGCCAGAGCTTTAATAAAGGTAAACTTCATTGCAATTATGTTAATCCTTAATAATTTACCTTTTTATAGAATCCCACAATTTTAATCTTTGATGAGGCTACCAGTGCTCTTGACTCAGCCTCAGAAGAGTTAGTACAAAACGCTCTCGAAAAACTCTCAAAGGGAAGAACAGTTTTGACAATTGCTCATCGCCTCAGCACAATTCGCAACGCTGATAAAATTGCCGTCCTTGACAATGGAGTGGTAGCGGAAGAGGGAAGTTATGATGAGCTTATTGCGCGTGAAACTGGAATTTTCAAGGATCTGGTCAAGAAGCAGGCATTTCTGATCGATTCTTGAATCATTGTTTTAACGGTGAAGGGATATTAATTATTATTAATTCAAGAATATGTTATAGAAAAGTATCTCCGTTCTTAATTTTTTTTTGTATTAATTCGCCTTAATCATCGAACAAACCGGTTTTCCTGTAGTTTTTAAATTTTTTTTAATAATAAATTATATACATACATACATCATTATTATAATTTTATATATATATATTTATACAAAATATTTTGTTTTGTACTTTCGTTCGTACATTTGTAAGAATTAAAATTTTATATAAGCGAAAACTTAGACCCAAATAAGTTTGAAGTGTTTTTTCTTAGAGTTTTATTAATAGCTCGCGCCACTTAATGCTCAAATGGGTTTTTGAGATTGTGTTTTATATGGATTTGATCTTGTGACAAAAAAAAACGACTTGGATTGACGAACTTCGTTAAAGAACATTTATAAAGTCCGTGGAAGATGTCATGATTTTTCAATCGCATTCCAAATTAGGTATGTTATTCCAAAATATATAAGATGAAAGTATGTTTTTTTTTAATTGAAATTTAATCGAGAATGAATGTAAATATTTGATGATCTTAAAATAGGTATTGATTAAATTATCTTGACATCAATTAAGATTCAGGATTGAAAAATTATATAAAATCATATTCCTTACTTGCAACTAAATAACATTTCATCAGGAAATCGGCAGGCTTTTCGGTAACAGCATTACCTTTTATTTCGAAAATAACTGTTATAAGCGTGCTTTCAACTTCTCGGTTTAGGTCTCATTAGATCCATCGAAACATTACAAATACCAAAATAAATTTCTTTTTGTATCTTATGCAAGACTTCTAGATAAACAGATTTCCTTTAAAATTGCTCTTGCCATTTCTTCCATCATGGAATTTTTAAAAAAAAAATTTCATTTACATTGAGAATGAAGACTTAAAAGCAACCGTAACGCAAACATTTATTTTGATTGTCCAAACATATGTTATATGACTTTAAGTAATTTTTTTAAAAGATGTTTCCTAATTCCGTGACCTTTTTTCTAATTAATTATGTGTCCTTAAGTGGGCTTTATTTAAACCTAGAGCACACTGTAACAATATTTGAAATGAATTTTTACGAATCTATAAGAAGTACATATATATGGGATTGAAGCTTGCAACAATAAAAAAACATATAGCAGGATAAACGTAAGCAATATATGAACTTAAACCTTAAGTGGGTGGGACTTATAATTTTTAATGATTTAATGAAACTGATACACGCAGAAAAGTAATAGTCCATTTTATATAGGGAAGACTATTCTTTCAAAATAAAAGTTAAAACAATAACCGATAACACTGATGATCTGCTGATGAAACTTGGCTAAAACGTTTCTGAAATTTTATTTTGGTTTAAACAAGAAATATGCCATATCATATTGTATTAATTTTTAATTATACCTAAGGATGTAAGTTGGTATGCGCTTGAAAATCATGAACATGACAAATAAATATATCAGAAGAATGGTCTAAGTAAGTGTTCCGAAGCAGTTTTCACTGGATTTACTTTTGTAACTATTTGTTAGGGGTTAAACCAAAGGTTTACTTGAATATTAGTACAGGGCAAACAGCAAGTAACTTGGTACAATCGAGTGTAGTCAATACAATAGAGAATAGGCATTATTTGGTTCTATTGAGTCGAAAACAATCCACTGATGATAAAAAGGAACTGCCTCATCTCGAATGTATCGACAAAACAACATAGTGTCCCGATTAAAAGATTCCCAAGATAATCGAATTCCTATTTTATATTTTACTATCTCATGTTGAGAAACTTCCCATTCAACAAAATTTACATCTCCTGGGCCGAACCTGGATGCAATGCATAGGAAAGAAGAAACCGTATCGGTGGGAACGTGTGGAAATATTCGTTAAAACATAAAGTATAAATTATTGGCACCAGTAATTTACAATTGAACATCTGATGTAAAAACCAGATAAGTCCATATTTTTTAATGTTTCGAAGATTATAAAAAACTACTCGTACCTACAATACACGCGCTCAAGGCGATGAGTGAACAAGAGGGTAGAGAGAAAGTAGGTGTAGATGAACATTGTCTTGAATGTTTTCAAAATGAAATTACAAGGAGAACAGAGGCGGGTAATTTATCCTATAATCGTGTTGTGTGACTAAAAAACGAATCTCTATATTAGTACGACCAAAATTAGGCTCAAGGGTGAACTGATGATTAATCCTAGTGAAATGGGTATTACGGGTGAATTGATTGAGGGGAGGAATGCAACTAGCCACTTTGAGTGAGCGTTGCTTGTGAAAGCAGCGATAAAATAAGGAAATACATGAAACATTCGAAACGGTGTTCAATAGATGGGAATGAATCCATGATAGCTCTGTTTCTTATCAGTTTTTACTCTGAATTCTATCCAATAAGTGGAGAGAAGTTTGTGCTGCACCTGCCCGAAGATGTGAGTTATACTCGAGTTTTGGACATATAAACACCAAATCAGAAGGGGTAAAAAAATTCGTACGTTGATATAGAAATCCTAAGCATTTAGCAGCATTTTTTGGTGGTCTCGAGAATGTGGTCATCCCAATTAAAATGGTCGTTGACACACATACCGAGTACTGAGAGCTTTTCGGTTTCTTCGATGCAAGTGCCATTCAAGGACAATGGCATAAGGGTACATTTTGCTTCAACGACAATAGACAGCATTGAGTTTTCGAAGCATTAATCTCTACAGGATTTTTGTGTACCCTATTTAACAATGCAGTTAGGATCGGAGTTTAATGAGTTAATCATACGATACCGTTGCAATTCTACTTCCAAAGAAAATGAACTGGAATATGAGAACGAGTATGAGAAGCTGAGAGAAGAGTCGTTGGAAAAACAATGAAGTGGATTGGAAGTTTCTGAAAAGAGATCATTTATAAAAATGAGGAATAGAGTCGGAGACAAAAAGGAGACCTGGGAAAAACCAGCATATATTTTGTGAAGATCAGACTTAAAACCTCTAGTCTTGGCCAAACTGTTTCAAATGCCTCAAAAGCAAAGCAATATATTCTATTTAATAAAACACAAACTGGATCGCAAAAAAGTTCGAGCCGAAAAATCAAAATCTAGTGCCTTAAGTACTCAAAAACAAGCAAAGTACTACAAATGGGTATGTGAATGTTCTTTCTATAGAAGTGCAAATTAACATTTAAGATTTTCATACTAGCAGCTCTAATTATTAGAATTCGCTAAACGAATGAATAGCTCTTTGCAGTGCATAAGCCTTACTCGTCCACTGTACAAATTCTAAAAAAAACATTTTCTTTCCCCTTATAATTATACATATAAAAAATCTTAATCATTTAGGCTGTCTCGAGAATGTGGTAATTCCAACGAAGATCGTGGTAGAGTTTAAAGTTGGCTATGGATTGATCATGGAAGACAATTCGAATAGTTTTTAATTTGATAAATCCTTTTCAATTTGCTCAATTGTCAATTTCGAAGCAAGACGAAATTTGTGCTTCTCAAATTTCTGTCAAAATATTTAATTGTAAATGAAGAATCAAATATAGAATTAATTTTTTAAACGTGTATTTTACAAGACTATAAAACAAGTATTAAGAGAAGAATCTTCGAGTCTGCGAGTTTCAACAAAACTACGCCACCATAAACAATTCGCATCGTTTTGGGCCATTAGGGGGTTCGTTCTCATCAGAAAAGAAAGAAAAACAAGACAACTCCAATACAAAATACGTTCTTCTGATTTATGGACCAGTTATAGTTATCAATAAATTTTGATTTCAATTTTCAAGCCTATTAAATATACTACATACTTACATATGTACATAATATTGGCTTTAAATGTCATCAAAATAAAGCTGATGAGTTATAATTTTTTTTTATTACAAAAAATAACTACTTACTTTTACTCCTGATAAAAAACTTTCTTTTACTTTAACTTTTTCTTTTCACTTTTTTAAATTAATTTCAATGAGCAGCTAGTTTTTGTTTATTAATTTTGAACACCATCGTTCCACTGAATGTTTTCGATTCTCTTTCCATTCTCATACGTCAGTTTTGCTTTCAATGATAGGGGCCTGTTAAAGCTTTCATAGAAATACTCAAACAAATCAGTGGAGGGGTTATATTTTTTTGTCAAGTTAGTTATTATAACAATCAGTGAAAAATTGTTATCAGTAAAAGATCCTGTCAGAGAATGATAACAAAGAACTCTAGGTATTTGAGGTTAGAATTGATCATTGAAAGCAAAACTGAGATAATGGGAATAGAAAGATAATCGAACACATTTAGAGGACCGATTCTTATCGAAATTAAAGGAAACGAAAATCAGCGCACTCAAGGGCTTATAATGTAGGATAGGATTTGAAAATTAAATTAAATTCAATTAGTGAAATCACAAAAATCAAAATGTATTTTTTTTGTAGTAAAAAATTCTATAACTCATAACCTTAATTTTTTTACATAGAATAAACCTTTAGTGTAACAATATCACCGCCTGCTTGGCGATAAAGCATATTTAGCCAGTGCTGCATGTGAAGCGCTCCAAAAGTTTAATATCTTTAAGCAGATCGCACATCGGCTCCATAACAGGTATTATAACAGAATGCTGTTTAATAGGCAGGACTGCAACGCGGCTTGGGGTTTATTCAAACTATTCGTGTGGAAGCTGCATGGGCAAAGGGCAGGAGTAATCGATTCATCATCTTCCTCCTTTTGGGATATTTCTACTTCAATGAGCCTAGCGATATAGACAACCTCGCTCGCTTCATAAAGAGCTAAAATTTGTTTAACAATTAGTGAGAAAATTTGGTATCACAATGGAGCAACTCATGGTCTAGGTGTGTCGCCTCTCCTTACCTTCATTTTGATACCAATTTAAGTAAATATAGTTTGTTGAATCGTCTTAAAAATTGAAAACTAGATTTTCAATGATAGCTATAACTGGTCTCTAGCTTACTTTGTATTGCACCGAACGATGTGTATTTTTAATATATCTACATTTAAAAATTTATTCTGTCCAAAAATGGAATGGGTTTTGGTTTTGGATGCTTCACTTTGTTTACCGGAACCCAAAGGCTAAAATGAGAGGCACTTCATCATAACTAGAATTTTTCATTTGAGCGGTACTCCTGAAAAAAACAAGACCTTCAGGTGGAAATGGATTTGAACTAAGATCTCCAGCGTGATACTCCAACTTACTAACCATACACGCCAAAGGGAACTAGTCAAACCACTATGTGTAAAAAAATATAAAACAAACACCAGTTGTAGTTTTTTTTCATCATTTTAAGTTTTAATGTTTGTTCTAAACTCATATACAGAATAATCATAATTACTGTTATATAATTAAATAAAATTGTTTGATTTTACTGATTTTGTTGTGTAATAGCATTATAGTAATTAAAAATAATCATATGTATGTATGTATAATTAGAATAATAATAATAATAAAAGTTTTACAGTAATAATAATAATAATTACATATTTTATTTCTCGAAATATTTTTTTTATTAGTTTCAACAGAACTAAATCTTCCATTAAAAAGGATACGATGAATAAAATTAAATGTCTCTTAAGATTACTATCTTCCAGTTTTAATATTAAGTGTTTTTTTTTTTGTTGTTTCATCATATTTTGTATATTTTATATTTTTTTTACAGGTTTTTTTTTTTTTTGTTTAAAGGCATTTCTCAATAACTACTCGAGGGTGATTATTTGTTTTGGTTTGTAATCTCCATAACTTTGCATTAATGCAACAATTAAAATTATGTATTTTTAACTTTATTTCTTAAACTTATGTTTTATTTGTTTCTTATATAAAAATATATATATGTATATATCTTCAGCATAATAGGTATATATAAATATTTCAACAAAATTTGTTATATATCTAACAGTATTTTTTTAACACTTTTTTTCGGGGGTATTAAATGAAATATTGTTTCAAATTATGAAAAATATATTATATATTTTTATTCTTTTAAATTCAACAAATCCGTCCAAATATAACAATACAATAATTTCTTTTTGTTTCAATATAACGTAATTCCTTTTTTATAATAAGAAATATGGTTTTGAAATAAGTTTTCAACTTATAATAAATATTTATCTTAGTAGTAGGTATGTTTATATATAATGTGTAATGTAAAACAGATTAAACAAAATCGTGAAAGAAAAGTAATCAATAGTGTCTTAGGATTAAACAAAATATACGTGTGTGGTGTATGAGTAAAGATTCTGAATGTGTAGTCGTAAAGCTATATATTTTATATATTTATAATTTTCTTATTAATATTTTTATGAAAAAAATTCTCATTAAGGTACAAATTTTTGAAATTAGAAAATTTGTTTGGTCAATTATTTACAATAGAAAATCATCGAAAGGATTTCATTGGAGAAAGTTCCAAAAAGGAGAAATTGAGGTTTTTCTTACTTTTAGATTTTTTTAACATCCTATTTTTCGGGGAGTAGAGAAAAAGATATAGCAAACATTTATTTTTTTTTCAAGAGATGTGTCTCTAGTTAAGGAAGTGATTTTATAATCACGTATATTACGGAATTCATCGTATGTATGCATTATTAGGAATTTCGCTTTGAATACCGAGAGAACCATCTAAGGTATCATGAGTATTTTACATTTGCCTTCAAGCTACGAATGAATACTGTGTGCGAAAGTCGTAATGCCAATCCGATTACAATCAACTCTTTCATAATGAATGCATTTTGTAATCTGATATTTTCTGTGAGTGATGCATTGCATATACTTTATGGCAAAAAGCCACGATCTCAACTTAAAGAGATCTGAATTGTATAGTCATAATGTCAAAGAACGCGATGGAGCGCCGAAAAACTACACAAATTTCAAGCGATTTCAATGGAATAATTAGATCTATATGAATATCTAAATAGACACGATGAGTCTTAATGCTTAAGAATTTTCTTAGCTAGTTAATTTATGAATGTATTCAACAGCTCAGGTTTCTATTTTGATTCATTTTACATTTGGTTTTGTTGGTCTGATGCGCTAAAAAACTATTTTTTTGTTTAAATTACAACTCTTCATTGAATAATCGAAGAATCATTTTTTCTTTTGTGATAATGGATGGCACTTTGAGAGCAGAGTATGCTAAACTTTTTAATCTTAGAAAATTAACACTGTAAACCTTGAATCTACATAACCTTCTAGGTTATTTCAATTAAATTCCAACCTATCACCATTCCAAACAATGAGGTACCTATATTATGACGATTCTGAAAACTGAGTATTGTAACCATAAATACAACATAATGATTTATTAAAGAATTTTTGAACCGAAAACAGCTCTACTGAATCGGATGGTTGCTTACATTATATGGAAATAAGCATCTGAATGATGCAAGCTATTCAAAAGCCGCAAGTTATGAAGTTGGGCGTCTGTTGATTTTACGAAAAGGTGATAGACTTAATTTTATCTCTCGCCTTTGTTCAACTTCAACGAAAATTTAAAGCGATTGAATCTGAATGATCAAGTATCATGAAGAAAACTTCTATTCTTTCACTAAATAAATTAGCAAAACAAAAAAAAAAAGAAGAAAATTTCCAATTTAGAAAATAAAAATTGAAATCAAATAAAAAAAAACAGCTTGAAGAAAATCCTTCACTTAATTCTAATAAAAAATAAGACAAGGGGGCAAACCAATTTAAAAAGTACACCTTCCCTCTCCAAAGCCATCATCAAAATTGGTAAAAATAATTATTATTCACCTGTTATCCCACACAATTCTGTTTAGTCCTTTTTTGTTTTGCTTTTCTGTGTATAGGCACTAATATTTTGTTTTTCTTTTTATATGAAATTCATTCTTTTGATTTTGTGATATTTCCACTAGACATTTGTCCAGTCGAAGGATGCGCTGGCATTAATTTATGTTGGGGTATGACCGTTAACGATTTGGGTATCTTAGACATCAGGCTATTGTCCAACAATAGCGATTGCTGTTTAATTGTTGTAAATGTTGGTTGTGGTCCCTTGGAGGGTGCTGTTGTTGATTTTCCGTTCATCAGCATCTGATTGGGGTCGGGAAAATTGTTCCATAACCAGGAGTTCGTTGGAACTCCACTCAGTGTTGCTGTGCTGGTGGGTTTCAGAAGAGGTAGAGCTTGTCCGGTTATATTTGGAAGAATAGACAAATTTGAAGTTGAAGTCGAGGAAAGTAAAGTTATTGGCTTCACATTGACAGCTGAAGGAATCACGGAGGATTGAGATTGTGTTTGCGAGGTGCATGTAGCGGTCGCTAATGAAGTGGTTGTTGCAGTTTGCAAAGGCTTAGGGGCAATGGGAGTGTAAACTGTTGATTTGTTTAACAGAAGGCGTTGTTTTTTTGCTGCGATTTCTGCCGCACTGACAGCTTGCATTGTCTTGTTGAAAGACACCAGGGCAGGATTGGGTGCTGGTTGTTTTACACCAATGCTGTTGGAAGTGCAAGTTGCCGGCGGGAATATAGCTCCCTTGAGTTTACCTTTGCTTCCTTTGAGCATTTGATCACGCATCAGTTTCTCCCTTCGTAAAATGCACATTCGGTTATAGTCGTGAATTGAAATGAGGAAGGGTCTTCCACCAGATTGCACTTGCACCAGAGCAGGCAGGCGCCTTCCATCAGCAGTCTGATAGAGCGGGCCTTGTTGGTTGTTTAAATGATGTGAAGTTGTTGTGACTGGCAGAAGTGTTGGTCGCCAACTTTTGCTTTCTAATCGCTCCTGAGCAGTCAATGTATCAGGCAAAACCACCACATTTGGAGGAATCGGTTTCATTGGCTTTGGCAGCAGTGGCCGCTTCATTGGTTGAGTGTTTAAAGTTTGTGTTGCAGGCCTCTTATTCAAACTTATCAATTCGGGTGGATTAAATGCTGTCTTTTTGTGAGTGGGAGAAGTATCAAGCTTGTTGCTCATCAATTTGTTGGCAGCTGCCAAAATCTTTTGCTGCTTTGTCAACATTGTGCCTTCATTCGGTGTTGTCGAACCTGACCGATTAGGGGACTGAGGTGAATTAGATTTGGAACTCGGTGTGGAATTCAAAGAGACAATCTCAATAGAGCTATTTCCTTTTGGTACACCTAAATTCGTCTTAAGAATACTTCGGCTATTTGGAACCGAAGAGGCGGACACTGTTGCAGGAGCGCTGTTATTTAGTTCTTTTTGTTTGGTATTTTCAGCTTCATTCGGTTGTTCTTTTGGGCGGGCAATGATAGTCACCGAATTTGAGCTCAGTTGTCGTTGGATTTTATCCACTGACAAACTTCGCGGGCGGTTTTCAATTTCCTTTGTAGATGATGGAGAGCTGGAACGGCTGTCAAACGAAGTTAGACGATTGCGCACAGTCTGGGTATAGACCGTTGCGTTGGAGCTAGCATTTGACGACAAAATCAAATCTCCATTACGATAATATTTTTCCAAAAGAATGAGATGCCGCAGAAAACTTGACTGATTGCCATACGGCTTTTGCAGATCTTCCCACAGGCGGCGAGTGGGTTCATCGTATTGCAGGAATGTGTTGACACGTGTCCAGCCTTCAGGCGTCCGTTGTGATGACCTTCCCCCAAAGGGTGCTTTAAACTGTAGACCGAGATCTTCTTCTCCGGGAAATAGTTCTCGCATTGATATGTTTGGATTAGACCGCAGAGCAGTAGAGATATCACTTCTGTCTTCCAACGATGTTCCAACGCTTTGCAGAATGGCCTTCAGTTTGGATTGTTGGTCTTTAGCTTGCTTGCTTTTCTGTGGCGAGGGAGATGTCGAATTTGAAGATCCGGTCGAGGACGTATCCGAAATTATTGGTACATCGTAGTCTACCAACACATCATTATCCAATACCATCTGATTGCTCGACGAATTTGATGCCAATCCCGTCGCAGGTTTTTTTGCCGTCGCAAACTCATCACCACTAAAAAGGCCTCCATCGCTGATCATTTCCACCGATGAACCTGTTGAATGGGTTGGGGATGCGGGCACTTCAATTGTTTCAGTTGAGTCTTCTACATTAACAGTTGTTGTGCAGGGTTTAAGTTTTTTCGAGGATTTTTCTTTGTCCGTATCTTTTTCTTCTTCTTGTGACGTATCCTTTTTATCATGAATGTTATAGAATTGAAGGAGTCTGAAAAAAAAATATATTGTTATGAAAATATTTTCAATAGAGAGAACAAATTTTTGAATTAACCTTTTTCTATAGTTTTTAACAAACTCGATCTTTTGAACCTTTCCGTGTTCTGGGGGCTTCATTAGCAAGTTTGCAAAGTATCGGCATAATTTGCACACAGCTGTACACTGACCCATTGTAACTGGTATTCCCATGTCAGCAAGGGCTTTTTCAAGTCGATCAGTGTCCTAAAAAAAAATAATGTATCTTTGTTAGCGGTGTATATAAATTTTGTTAATTCAAGTAAATCGATCAGTGTTAAAAAAAATTTGTATCTTGTCTGATTCTGAGCCTTTCGATTCAATGATAGAAGAAAATTATTATCAAGATATTGGTCCTTCAGCAAAATAGAGCAATATGTCGAGAAATTCTTATTTTGAGCTTAAACAAATAGATTCGATGTGTCGCAACAGCTCGTAAAGAACCAAGACCAAGTGAACAACTTTTATTTGGCAGAAAAAAAATCAGGAATCGATCGCTTTAGTAGTAATGGTATATAAATATAATTTGAGATTTTAATCAGAATAGACATTAGGATGATAGACGACGATCCGCGGAGGATAAATTGTTATTCCCTAAGAATATAGGCATCTTATACACAACAGTTTTCCTCAAGAACTGTTCAAAAATGAATTTGATAAAATTTAACAAGAAATCGTTAACGATAGAACGTGTTTATTGAATTTCTAGTTAGAAGTACTTCTAATTTAATTCATTAATGATAAAATCCGAAATAGAAAACCGTTTATTTGTAAGTTCCTGCAAAATCTTAACCATACCTAAAATACATACAAAGAATATTTTTGAAAAACACTTACCGTTGTAATGTGATACATATTATTCTTGCCCAATCGCCGTTTGCACAAGACACATCCACTGCTTTGGGCGACAGCTTCGTAGTGTTTATCACATATGTACAAGTACGTTCCTGTGGCAGTCGACATATCAAAGTTCAATAAAGATTTCTTTACGCTCTTCCTTATGCTTTTACGACGCAGAGAATGGGCTGCTTTCTGTTTACATTCAGGAACGGCACAGATATGAGCAGCTAAGCAGTTTGAAGGCAACTGCTGTGGTTTTTCTTGCTCTGGAGGATTTTCTGTGCTAGGTGCAGTACTTGTAGTTGCTGTAGTTGTGGTTTCGATACGTCCTGGTACCGACAGACGTTTCTTATAAGAAGGAACATTTGCCCGTCGGTCAACGTGGCGGAAACAAGCGTCGCAGAGACAATTATCCACAGTGAGCTTCTCCTCATCTAATAGAATACATTATAAATTTATTTGTTGCAGATTTGTAATGCTTTGTTACTTACTCGAAAGAATTTTTTGCTGTCGCTCTACCGATTTGATCTGTCCCACATGACAGGGAGTGTCGTAAAGACCAAATTTCCCACTGCAATAATAGCACTGATCTTGGCACAATCGCCCAGGGTGGAACTTGAATGAAGATGCCTTTTCGGGAATGAGAATTTCTTCTTTTTCATCCTTTTTGCTTGTGGCCGGCGTTTCATGGTGTTCAGTTTGTGGCGTTGGATCTAAAATAGATATAAATTAAGTGACAAAATTCACAGATAAATCTTCATCCAACCTCACCAGTTGTGTTCATTGTATTTGATCTGTTGTAAGGTTTTCTTCCTAGACTAACTGTCCCCGGTACAGAAATTGAACTTTCAGCAGTAGATGCTGCTGCTGCTGTGGTGCCTGCTCGAGCCTTAAATAATACAAAACTTATAAGATTTCTGCTTACATGTTTTGATTTTAATTAATCTCACCTCATTTTGAATTGTATAGTATGAATCGTCGCCTGATGTATTGGCCGGATTCTCTCCACTCTTCTCTGTGTTTGCTGGGCGGCCGCGTCCCTTTTGGAATGTCATCTTTAAAGATTGACGTCGACTGCCATACCCTGATGTACCAGCTTTATTGGAACCTGAATCACCATTTTTGCCCTTTTTCGGTTCACTCGCACCACCGTTGCCACCACCACCTGATTGACGGCTAATTTTTATAATTGTCTTCAGAGTACCCGTGTACTCTTGAGAAGTTTTGTTTTGACCATTACTTGCCGTTGATCCGGATTGGCCTGCGGCATTACCTGCGTTCTTCCTTGAGCTGCTGTTGTTACTCAAATTGTGAAGGAACTTACGACGTTTTTGTTTGGCCATAATTGCTTCATCGGCAGCCTTGTGGGTCAATAGACCCAGAGTCTTTAAATGCCGCTCTTTTTGACGTAGTTTTTCATCATTCTCAGGAGTTCGTGGAACAAACGCTGATTTTGATGGTTGGGGTGATTTTGATGATTGGGGTGATTTTGATGATTGGGGTGATGTAGACGGTGTTGTGGTTTCTCCAGATGACTCTACAGCTTGGGCTTTTGTAGGAGATGAATTTTTTGAAGAGTCCGAAGGCGATTCTTCTTGTTCGTCTGTGGAGCATTCTTTTTCTATTGGATTTTTTACCTGGGTGTCCTGACAGTCTTCTGGTTTGACTGCTTCGGCTTTCAACTCCATATTTTCTTTATTTTCTTCTTGATCCGCCATAATTTTAGTTTCTTCATCTCCGCACGTTTCAATTTTATGTTCATCAATTTCCATTTCTTTGATAATTGGCTTTTCTTGCTCTGGAAGTTCTTTTTTACTCTCAAAAAATGCGGTTTTAATTTCTGTAGGTTTTTCTTCTTTTATATCGTTATGACTTTCAATTTTCTTATCACATATTTCGGTCTTTTTAATATTAACTTCACCTTTGTGCACAGGTGTACTATCCACTTTAGGCTCTTGTGGAGCCCTTTGAGCTTCTTTATCATCAGATTTCATGTCTTTAGAATTTCTTTTATTAGCTTTAAATTCAACAGGTGCAACCTCTTGAGAACTTATTTCTTTCGCATTTAATGCTTCAGGTAACGTCTCTTCAGAATATGATTCCTTAGTTGTAAGTTCTGTAGGTGCTATCTCTCCGGAATTTGATTCTATCACTTTTATTTCTTGGTTTTTAATTACTTCAGGTGATACATCTTCTGTTATTGATGTCTCCTCATAATTTTCATTACCATTTAGAAAAGTTTGCTCTTCATTCTCTTCTTCCTCGTCCTCCTCTTCGACAAGCAAAGGAGAAATAAAGCCAGTGCTAACGCTATTGGCTTCATCATCTTCTTCTCCATGATCATTCTTGATGGTACCAATGCTTTCCACATCTTCATCTTCCTCTTCGAACACAAGTTCGCCTTCTTTTAAGGAATCATTGGATAAACTAGTTTGATCAGCTGTATCGTCCATTCGTTCAGCCACATTTTGAACGATTTCACCTAACTTAGGATCATTTTCAATTCCCAGATTATTTTCCAGGAATTCTGGCTTTTTGTAAAACTGTTTTACGCTTATCTCGCAGACACCTTCGCTTACCATTTCAGGACTAAGAGAAGCTGATTTTTCAGAGGGGTTTGATTGCTCTGGCGTTCCAGCAGCTGCACTTGTGCTGGGAATATCTTTTTTTAAGTCCGTGATTTCCACACTAAGGGGAATATCAATTTGTTCTCCAGAGTTTAACAGAGTTTGTAAGCTTTTTGAGTTGGTAGCACTATTTGTTGTACCAGTTAACTCTGCTTTTTGCACGAGTTCGTTTTCAATTATTTGTGCGGGATTTTCATTTGGCTTTATTGCCTCCAGTTCAGCATTATCATCTTCGACTGTTGTTTTATTAACAGTATCCTCTAACACATTGGTTAAACTTTCTGTGCCACTAGCCACCGTATCTAGTTTTGAAGAAACGTCTGTAATGCTTGAAGTCTCGTTGACGTCATCCTCTATGGTCGATGAAGCCATAGAATCTTTGCTGTCTTCATCAGGACGCAATCTACTTTGTTTCTTCTTCCTGGCATCTGTTTTTTCTTTGTTGTCTTTTCTGTATACTCTAGTAGTTGGGGAATAGCACATTATGGTTTTTCTTGCCCTAAGCGAAATTCTTCCTGACGGCTCCGCGGGAAACATGTCTGTAATGTCAGAAGCCACATCGGAAGTCATTTCTTCGCTACTTTCTAAGATCTCTTGTTTGATAGTTATGGAATCCATATCAAAATCTGTATCTTCTGTCTTAATTATCTTGGATTCCGGTTCTTCGGAGCTGGGCTTCGGAGAAATAGAACGCTTTCTCTTCGCAGCAGGTGCTGGTGGCTCAATTAGGTTTCTTTTATTTACATACTTCTTTTTTGGAGGTGTTTCTGGCCTTGATCCCATTCCAGCACTTGCCCGTCTGGCTCTAGTTAATCTGGTATTTGCTGCCCAATCTTTCATTGCCGCCTTTCTTGTCAGTCGATTTGTTGGTTGTATTGAGGTACTTGACGGTTTGTTAGCTGTTTCCAAGGTTTTTCGCCCACGAGATGTTATCGGTTTATCATTTTTATCTTTGCCTTTAACAGCTTCATCTACAACATCACTCCTTGTGCATTCTATTGATGAATCTTGTTCCTGTGAGTCACCGGCTTTTTTCTTTAGCGGCGATGTCGATTGCATCATTGGTGTTTTGCGAGTTACTCTCTTGACTTCGTCAATATCTTCTTTTTCTTGTTTGATTTCTGTTTCTTTTATTTCACATTTGATTGTTATTTCTGATTTTTCTTCATTTTCTGTTTCAAAAATGATTTTCTCTACAACTAAAGAATTGTCTATAGCCGTTTGCTCCTTTTCAGTGGATTCTGCGACAGTAGGGGAATCCATCCTAGCTATTGGTTTTCTAGCGGACATTTCTTTTGTTAAGCCACAAGTGTCCGTTACATATAAAAATTGTTTTGTTTTAAAAGATCTGTGGAAAAAGGTAGTAATATCGTAATTGTTAATAATATGTTTTAGGATTTTCTTTCATATATGTAGTACATTTTTTAAGGATGGGTGTTGAGTAAAAGTTCATATTTTATATCAATTAGGAAAGTTGAACAAATTTCAAAGTTATTTAGGACTTAATTGAGCTCTAGAAATTACGCTTTAATTCAGTTTAAGAAAATGCACTTCTTATTTTGCCAAATTTTTAATCAAATATTGCAGTGGATGAAGTTATTTACTGCTAATTTAAATGTATGAATTCGAGCCCACTAAAAAAAAAAAAAAAAAAAAAAAAAAACAAAATTGGACGTGCAAAAGCTCGAAGAGAACCAGGACCTAGTGACTTATAACTCTCAACCATTCCTGTGTGCCTGTTACCAGGAACAGTGCTGCCGTTTTAGTGACTTTGTCACTATATTTAGCGGAATTTTCAAAAGTTTAGCGACAAAAAATTATTTTTTGTCACTAGATAATTCTAGCGACTTTTCTAGTGACTTTTTGCAAGAACATGTGATGATGTTACATCCCTGGCATTCGAGTTTGGCACTTATGTTCGATTAACTCTTTTTTTACCACGACCACTGAACTGAATTTGAAACTTCACCACACAAAATAAGACCAAAAGGAGTGTGATTGCGAGTGAGCGGGTATATGTTTTAGAAACTAGACTACCTGGTCATTTCGTTTATATGATTTATTTTATGTACAATTTTAACTGTAATTGTTTTTGTTTGTTTTTGTCGAATCGGCCAAAGTGGAGATTTCGGGAGTAAACTTAACTTTTTTTGTAAGTATATTTATACTTATTTTCAAAAAATTCAAAAATTTCAATAATGCTTTAGATATTGAAGTCAATGAAATTGATGAAGATGCTATAATGGCTATAATTATTTGTGATTGATTATTTTTATAATAGGTGTTTGAAGTTATTATTAAAACTTCTTTACTTTTCATTTAAAAAATGAAAAGTAGTAATATTTTCTAGACTAAATTTGTTTTTGTTTTTTTTTAAGATTTTTATGTTAACTTAATGTTTATAAGTTTTTCTTTACTATTCAAAATAAATTTTTTGTTATAACTGAATATATTTTTTTTTGATATGTGTACTGAAATTTTTTTCTAGTGACTTTTTTCAAAATTTTAGAATATCTAGCGGATTTTTAAGGTCGATCTAGCGACTCTTTTTTTTGGCTTGCGGCAACACTGACCAGGAATGGAGGGGACCTAAAATTAATCTACCGATTCCGAACGGCTAATGAACAGCACTTTTCATGACAAGAGATACGCTTACAGGCTTTGTCAATTCCTCGTAAGAGGCAGTACACCCTGAAAAACTATTTCGCAGCGGATAAGAATCAAACCTAAGACCTCACTCGGCAACACTAAAATTGGCAATTGCATTGGACGTCAATATTCACCATCTTTTCATCACTTTAAAGAAGCATTGGTAGAATTTATCGTCAGGAGTTGTATATGGGAATGGGCGAACTTAGTATTCCGGGAAATCTGATCCTACTATGTCGCGTGACATTGAAGACTACACCTTGCAATATTCAACTAAAGAAAAGCTCCTCTGAACAAACGCACAGGGTTTCGAAAAGAAAATGCGATATTATGTGATTTCTCTCAAGCAGATGTTATACAGGGAGGCAATAACACCGGGGCACTTTATAGGTATGCGGACGCTATTAACAGCGATTGAAGATGACACGCGTCTTGTTGGTCCTGAAGCTAACGAGAATAAGTGCATGGTTTTAATAAACAAACATCTGTCCATCGACTAAAACAAAACGTCACAATTAATAGTAGCAACTTCGAAGTAGTTAAGGGATTTATCCACCTCGGAAACCATAGTGGGGATCCTACTAGTTAACCGTTGCTTCTTCAGTTTGGCGAAACAAGAGAGTTCAAAATTCCTCACGCCTAAGACGAAGTCCTGTTTGCGAGCAGGATGTACTGGAGGACAAGGAAGACTGCATATCTGGTTTAAATAAATAGCTATCGCCGATGGCAAAGAGCTTGGTCTTAATGAATAGAAATAGTTTGCGCGGGATCAAAGAGGGTAGAAAGCCACATGTCTCAAGTAGCAACCCTTCTTGGATTGGTATCAGGTTGAGGAAGGAGGCACTTATTAAGCAAAATGTGTTGGTTTAAACAGGTCAGTCAGCTTAAAGGTGTTGCTTATTTATAAAAGAACCAAAATTAATCAAAAAGAAGAATATTCTAATCAGTTAATACTAAAGATTCCAGTAATTATAAGAGGATCAAAGGCAATTGGTAAGCTGAGGTTGTCATATCAGAAAATAGTCAAATGTATAGTTACAAAAAATATCTCCTCAATATCTAACAATAGTGTAAGCTGGCAATCTGCGGATCAAAATATTTCCAATATGCTTAAATACGATTTATATTTTATTAAAAGAATATTAGTATACATCTTAATTGACTACAAGGGAAAAAAATTAAATTTGACTGAGAATATGCTACACCGGATCGACCAATTATTTTTGTAAGAAAACCTTTGTTCACCCCCCTTCTTGACAATGCGAGTCGTTTCAAGTATGGTCATGTTATTAACAAATTTATATTTCTAGAATCTTAAACATTCAACGTCATTTCAAAATTTTCAAAAGGTGATTTAGATGATATAGTCATTATTTTTCCTCACACAGCCTCATAATAAGAAAAAATAACTTTGAATTGGCAAGAATCCTGCTAAGACAGAAGGAATCGATTCTCAACCTCGAATAAAACAAAAAACATTCACCTATTCTGGGTGCCGGGTCACAGGGACATTCCGGGGAATTGCAAAGCCGACGAGCTCGCCAGAATTGGAACAGAAATACCTATCTTACCCGAAAAGGCAAATATAGGTATGCCCATAGCTACAAGTAAACTTATGTTGAAACGAATTGCTCTGGAACAATCAAACACAAGACTTAATACTACCGATTGTATGGCTACCAAACAAATCTGGCCTTAACTGGATTTGAAACGGTCAAAATGTCTATTGTACTTCAGTAGATCTCAGATCAGCTCCGTAATATGTGTCATAACTGGACACTGTCTCATAGGTAGACACGCCGCACGACTCGGTGTACTATCAAACGATTTTTTCAGGAGTTGCTTGGACGAGGAGGAAGAGAGGACAATCCCACACCTTCTTTGTACATGCCCTGCTCTCTTTTACAGACGCAAACTTCATCTAGGAGAATTTTCCTATAATGAACCAAGCGATCTCATAAACACAGACATTAACCCATTACCGCCCTCTGTACTCGCGGGAGTACACCTATTCAATTAACGTTTTATTACTGTTTGTGTATGATTTCCAGGAAAGTCGTATTTTGAATTCAAAATAAATATCGGCTGCTGGTTCTTATGAAAAAAAAGTTGACCGTTTTGATATGAAAATTGGTGTCTATTTTTGTAGTTACAAATAGGAATAAATAAAATAAAGTTAAAAAATAATTTTCAATAGCAGTCTTTGTTTGGGCGTTAATGGGTTAATAGTCTCCTTCGCGTTATCAGAAGCTTCAAATGGTTTTAAGTAGTAGGGAACCTTTTTGTTCCCTATTAGATCGTGGTAACACAATGCACCTCTAATGGTCTAAGTGTGTCAGACGCTTTAATGACAACCACTTTAACCTAACCTCGTACTAATTCGTATAATTCCAACAGCTGATTTTGAAAGAAACAAATTCTGAAAATCATGTTTCTATTTGTTCCAGACAATAATTAGGTTTGTTCCTTGAGCCCTGAAGTCACCCTGGGATCGCTCTAAATCGTTTTTTGAAAAACCTGAAGTCGGTCCTGGTGAGTAAATTCTGTTTTTTGAGCCCCGGTGTCGCCCTGAAGTAGATCTAGGTATTTTGCTGGGGTGAGTTCAGGTAACGATCAAACTGTCAAAAGTCATATGAGATTTCATATGTATTTGTTTTCGTTCATTTTTAAAACTAGTTTATAACAAATTTAAAGTCCTGGTCCTGGTGAGTAAATTCTGTTTTTTGAGCCCCGGTGTCGCCCTGAAGTAGATCTAGGTACCTATTTTGCTGGGGTGAGTTCAGGTAACGATCAAACTGTCAAAAGTCATATGAGATTTCATATGTATTTGTTTTCGTTCATTTTTAAACCTAGTTTATAACAAATTTAAAGTTTTATCAGAGCACAGAATTATTTTATCTTGCTTTTAGTTGTCAACAAAACAGTTGACAGCCCTTGGGTGTTTTTTCAAAACCGAAAACCACAGTTTTTGTTGACAACTCTGAGGGTTGTCAAGAAAACCTGGATCAACCCTGGGTAAAGTTGAACGAACGAATCTATTGAAGACCAATCAGCAGAAAATGTCTCATTGAACAGCTAAAAGTTCTACTTCTCTGTTCAAAAAACTCCGGAACAACCTTAATAGAGGAACACTACTATGTACTAATATTTAGTAGTTGGTGTACCTATACACTTACTCAGATAAATTTTGTAAGCTTTTAAGCCTAGCATTAGGATGTTATACATATTGGTATGCATGTAAAACTTACTTGACTTTATTAGAAATTAAAAGGTAATAAAGATACCTACGTATGTATGTATGTATGTATTTAATTGAGTTTCGGAATAGGGCTTTACAAACAAACCATCTTTAAATACTAAACAAGCACTCAAGAAGATTAAAATAAAATAATATCTTAAAAAAAAAAAAACAATATCCTTATCGTCCTGTATGCATGATCTAGCTCCAGATAATAAAAAAAAAGCTCGGAACTCGACATCTTTATTCCACTTGCATCTTCATATTCTGCATAATACCTACTTAAGTAAGGATACAAAAAAGAAACAACAATTCGCAAACACCAGCGCAACAGTCTGAAAAAAACGCCATTGCGAAATTCCAAACCAAAGCAAAACTCACAGTAAAAATACCTCAAAACGAAAAAGTGCATAAAATTCCTCTTTAACCAGCTGGCTGTTTCTGTTTCTCCCTCATTTCCATATTCTCATATTCTATTTTCTATAAAAAAAAAATAATTTCAACTTAAAGAAAATTGTGACCAAAAAGAAAAACACTCTTACCCAAGAATGGTTCACTCAAAATATCACCAAACAAAATAAGACAACAATGCAGATCCAAATAATGCCCCAACTGCATTTTTAAGTTTGCCGTCCGCACTCAACTTACACCCGCTTACACTCAACATGTCCTTAAATAATGGGAAGCCGAAAAGTAGACAAAACTACCAACCACCCACCACTCTTTGCTACACAAACAAACATGAAAGCAACAACAAAATTAAAATGTACTCACCATTTGTTGATTATTTTGACTCCGCAGGATTTTCACCACCTCTGCCTTTTGCCATTTAACAGATCAATCCGAACCGAACTCATTCAAGTCAGTCAGATAATTTTTTTTTATTTTATTAACGTTCCTCCTTCTTTCGTGATGAAGTACGAAAGTGTGATAAAAAGAAAAGAAAATCCCACTACAAGAACACGAAAGAGAATGCAAAATCAGTTTAGGAAAACTTTTTCTATATTCCTTTGCCTTTCTTTCTTCTTGTTCGTTTTTACTTCGTCTTCATCGTAACCTTTTTTTTATTACAACTTTTCTGTTTCTCAAAAAGAATTTACATTAAAAAAATATTGTTCCAAAAACAGAATACCTCCAAGGATATGCGGCGGTCTGCGATGTCCTTTTCGTCTTGTCTTTCAAGTCTTTTTTTTTCACTTTGGGGCAAACAAAAATTCTATTTTGTTTTGTTTGTTGCACGAAAAACTAAAGCAAATCAATTGAATGAATAATAATGGTCGTCGTAGTTTGTGAAAGAAGGCACACACCAAAAGAGGAGCAATAACAGACAAGCGAATTTAATATCAAAGCAAGAACAGCAAAATGGTTAATCAATTTGTGAAAATGTGCTACAAATCGAGCCAATAAATTAGTAATTTATAGTAAAAATATATAATTTAGCCAAAAGACACGAGATATAATCTTTGTAGTCGATCGTTAACAGGACCCGCTCCATGAGGGGTAGAAAATAAAACTAAACGCGAGTACGGAAAAATGTCACCACATACGCAACACAATCCGGTCTGTTTTTCGTCGGCGGATTGTGTTCTCTTTAAATTTGCTGTTTCCCCATTTCATGCACTCTTATTCACACCGATTTGCCTTATTTCGTGTATGTACGAAACCCAAGTCAGAGAGGGAGAGTTGTTTACAGCTGAGCTGCCGCAATAGTGTGTGTGTGTGAGCGCAGTGGGTTTTTATTTCTTAATTATTTTTTTGGAAATAAAATGGCCGCGGTTGCAGAGTACAAGTTAGAAAATGAAATAAAAAGGAACAGAAGATAAGAGATACAAACGGCAAGAAAAAGTGTTTCTCTTCTTATAATTTGGAGTAATGAAGAATAAAAATGAAATAAAACACGAAGCGAGCGGGAATGGCTTTTCATTTTTTCTTCACTTTTTTCCCTTTTTGCACCTTTTTATTATTTGCATTTTTTAGGACATTTTCTTTTTAGGGGTTTTTAGTAAAATGTCCGAGATTTTATCGGCTTTTCCGGAATAAAATGTGACATCGCAAATCACATTATCTCATAACGCATAAAAGTTGAGTTAATTTGCATGTACTTAGGTATACCTATGTAGATATACCTAGATGAAATTCGCTGAAAACAAAATGTTATGAGAATGAAGAATGGGAAATACCGAGTATTGGGTAGATGGCCGCCCTTTAATAGCTATACTTCCTAGGTAGAGAATGGGGTAGCTGGAATAGGAGTAGTTATTATAATACTTATTTAATTATTAATAATATTTATTCATTTGCTGCCTACCTATGTAACTACCTTTATACCTACTTATTACAACCCAGCTTCCAAAAAATGGGCGCTAATTTGTTGTTTGTAATTTCGATTTTGAATGCGTAATAATGGGTAGGTACCTAGCTATAGATTGGCAGATTTACGTATATCGCAGGAAGAAGTAGGTACATATATGTAATTAAGTAGTGATGTATGTACTTATATACCTATATCTAGAAATGTGTAGTAGGTATAATATAGGCATAATGTATAGGTATGTAGATATGGACGGTTAAAGTATTAAAGTACAATTTCTCGTAGGTCCAAAAATGTTGGTTATGCAAAAAAAATGGTGGACGCCTTATTTTTACAAACATTTTTAGAAATATATGTAGGTATGTATAATTAACTATTTATTAATAGCTCCAAATATGTAGGTACCTACCTAGTTATTTTGCTAATACCTACTTTCTTTTTTGATAATTAATTTTAAAAAAATTTCTTTTGTAGGTAGGTAGGTAATCTGGAAAATATGCAAAAATCACTTACGAAGTCCAAGATATACTTTAACAGTCGATGGGTATGTAGATATGCATTCATATGTACATATATACCTACCTATGAAGATGTATGGAAATCAGTGCGGCTAATTTAAATGTTAAAAGGTGCTTAAGTAGGAATTATCGATTTTTTAAAATAAATTTTTTTTTCATTAAAAAAAGCCAGTGATTAAAGCCTCAACAAGATGGCTGTAGTAGGTAATTAATAGGTACTTTTGTATGTAGGAAGGTATATTTACATATGTACATATTCCTAGGTATGCATAATAGAAGGAGATAGGTACTAGGTACTACCTATATACATAATTATCCTTAATTAAGTTTTTTTATTGAGACTTTATATTTCCTTATGCAAGTAGGTAGGTACTTACATACATACATACATATTTACTGGTGAGTTACTTTTATGTTCGTATAATGTAGGTATATATATATGTATATATCAACTAATGTATACATATTTACTTTTTGTGAAAACAGTGGATGTATGTAGGTAGGTACATATAATATATTAACTTTTTTGTAGGACATAATACAGATCCTAAAATAACCTGGTGGGTAGCTTCTTGCATTATTTGCGGATGACGTTGTTCTCCAGATAAATTTACATTTTTACCTTTTAGATACCTAGGTACGAGTATGTTATAACTTATAACCATTAGGAATACCCCGTGGGGATTTTCTTCTCAAACTGATCCTGCAATTATGTAGAGGTTATCACCTACACAAATTCGTCACTCGTCAGTGATTTGTTCAG
Source organism: Philhelius festivus (assembly GCA_963931855.1). Taxonomy (NCBI): domain Eukaryota; kingdom Metazoa; phylum Arthropoda; class Insecta; order Diptera; family Syrphidae; genus Philhelius; species Philhelius festivus. The sequence goes on along the minus strand of OZ007557.1, from coordinate 13,544,501 downwards.
GTTATCTTTCAAAAAAGCTTTTTTATATACCTACATATGTAGGTACTGCATATTACCAACTCCCTATGGGTCCAGTTTTACATAAGATTCTCGTGAGCGGCTGCATCAGTTGCGATGAAATTTTATTATGTAGAATGTGTACGAGCATATAGGTAGAAATATAGTAGGATGGCACTTTTTTTTAAAGTGTTTGAAATATATATTGTGGAGATATTAGGTACGTATACCTAGCAAATTCTGTGCAAAGTTAGTTAGTTCAAAAATTTATTAAGCATATAAGTTTTATAAATTTACAGTTGCTTAATCTTAAGATTAAAATGGTTTCGTTTGACCAAAGGCTTTCTACCAGATTGACAATTTCTAATTTCAATTATTTAATAATTTTTGTTTGATTTAAAGTCTCTTCCTATATTACGCTTTCTGTAACTCAGTGCAGTTAACGCGTTCTTACATATATAAAATTTCCCACCCTAATTTAACATTGAAAATGTCCAGGACTGCATTTATTTCCATTCAAGTTACTTAAAAAAAAAACTCACTCGCAAGTCCTTTAGGATGCAAATGAAAGGGTGTATAGGTATCTTCTCTTGCCTTGAGGCTTCGAAGGTCACATAAAATTGGTAGGTCCGGTCAATATATACGAAATGTAATTTAAGCTGAAAATTTATCCTATTTAAATATAACGTTAGCCATATTAAGTGGAAATTAGTTTGGAAGTAAGTTCAAGTGCCTAACCAAAACTCATATCCTCAGTTCACAAAAATCTGGAATGTGCTTATACCTTACTAACTAAGAATAAAAACTACCCCGTGGAATAATGGTTAGTAGTGGTATAGTATAGTAGTAGCGGGTAAATTTTGTCGGTCTGTAGCAGCCATGCTGATTTAGTGACATCTGTCAAATCTGTTTTATATTATTTAGTGACTGGTGCCAAATCACTATGGCAAGCAACACAATTAAACAGCACGTCCAAATGATAAAGCTTTATTATATAAAAATGAGTGTTCGTTAATGCAAACGTTGATCCATTTTTCGGTAGAACTGGTGGCTAGAGCTTTGTCAATCAGGATCGATTCGATTTTTTTGATCCTTTCGTCGAAAAGTATTGATGATCGAAATCAATCATTTTAATCGATCTTAATCTCAATCATTTAGATGATTCTCGATTCAATCTCTATTTCAATCTCAATCATTTCAATGAGTCGATTTTCCATATCAGTCAACCCGATTAACCATGATTTACTCGATTCCATTTGTTCTGAATCAATCAATGTGGATTATGAAAGCCAAACGGACGGTGGACTCGAATTTCTGGGTTGAACTCGGCATTGAACAACATGATTGATCGAGTTGGTTGTTGATGTTGTAGGCCGAAAAAACAATTGTTGGGTTGAACTGATGTTATTTGATGTATCAGGATCCGGTATGTTTAATGTGGATTTTTGGACGTTTCTTAATCCATCGACATCGTAGCCATCCTTTGATGGAATTTGACAGCTTATTACTTGACGAATAGAGGACGAAATCAGTTAAGACGTACAAAATGTCAGACGAAACCGTAAAATTGCTTTTTTCCGGAGCAACAAATAAAATCTCTTTTTCTTAAATTTTTTGACACTTTTTAATCCATGTATAAAGTAGCCATCATTCGATGTTATTTGGCAATTTATGGCTTATAATAATAGAGTATTTTGTGAGAACTATCAAAGCCACAAGTCAATCTTATCATCGAAATCGAAATTAAAATCGAATAGGAACAGTATTGAATCATTTCAGTGAAATGAAAATGATCGAATGATCGATCGATTGAAATGATCGGATCATTTTCGTAATCGATTGTTGAACGATTCTATCATTTGAAATGAACGATTTACACAGCTCTACTGGTGGCCCTTCACAGCCAACTGGTGGCGTACACGTGAACAAGGTCCAACCGACCCATGAGTTCAAAGTTTATGACCTAGACAACGCAGAATGTTAGCTGACTGGTCTTCGGAGCGTTTGGAAGAGCTCTCATTTTGGCTGAAAAATCATCCATAGCGGCAAGGCTCATTTTTGGATGAATAGCTGTGTTTACAAGCAAAATTGATTGTATATGTGACTACACCAACCCACGCGAAATTTACCAGGTGACAATACATCCTCAAAAAGTTAGCGCTTGTTGTGGATTTTGGGCCCGGTTTCTTCAGGAACTTTAACTGGTCACAATGATTTCTCGATAGGGACGTGGACTGCAGATATGATAAAAAATTTAACTCTTTTCGGAATGAGAAATTTTACCCGAATGGGGAGAATTTATCAACCGGAAGAGAATTTATGGTTTGATTCGATCTTCAAAGAGGTTATTAGGTTATTAGTAAGTTTCCGATATTATAAAGCCAACCATATTGTGGAAAACAAGAATAGCTTCAAACAAGCTGGAAATACATGTAATGATTATATTAGATGAACCAAATTTTTGCATGATCAAAAATTAAGGCAAAAAAAAAAAATACTACAATGGTAGAAGGTAGTAAACATTTTTGGTCATTTGAAAAAAAAAATATCTTGAAGAACGAAAGCTTCTCAATGACCGGCAGTATGGCTTTCGTAGCTCTCTGAACAGTGACACAAATCTTTACATCGTTTTGGAAAATATAAGATTATTGCACTTGATATTTCAAAAGCATTTGATAGAGCTTGGCATCAAACGCTTTTATCGAAAATGCGTGCATTTTTTTGAATTATAAACTACCGTTTAAACCGCTCAATACAATAACATATGACTACAGCAGGACGGGCATAGCTATACGTGCACAGAGCGGATGCCACAATTGACATTCTGCATGAACGGTTTGATGGTACTCGTAAGGTTGATCCTCGAAGAAGTGACGTGTGCCATGCGATTTGAGACCGCTAGACTTTTTCTTGTGGGGATTCCTGAAGTCGCAGATTTCAGCGAACAATCGACCGATGCCCTTCAGTTGAACAGGGCTCTGATCAAATTCAGCCGGGTCTATGCGGAAGAGTCATTGAAAATTGGGCCATTCAGATCTGTATCACCGTAAGAAGCCGAGGCGGAACGATATTATTTTCCATACAGAATGGCATACATAATGTAAGCCTTGAAACAAAAAGAATTTTGTTAATACCTCAAACACAGCTTATTTTATTTCATTTCAACTTCTGCTCGCCCTCATTTAAAACTCTTTATAAGCATTTAGTAAAGATTCATTTGTTTTGTAAATTTAAATTTTTAATTAATTCTAAATTAAAAAAATAATGTGCTCTTTCAACATATTTAGATAATTTCGTCACAGTCATCAATGAATAATATTATTTGTATTTTTAAAAATAAAACTATTTACAACTGAGATCCTTTTAAACAGTAGTTAGTGTCTCAAAAGATTAGGTGACCTTATTATTGGAATATTTTTAAGAATAATACTTACCCCGTGGAATAATGGTTAGTGCGTTTGACTATCAGCGGTACACCCATCTTCTTGCGAGGAAATGAGAAATCCTTCAACAATATAATCTATAAAGGAAAAATACGAAGAAATTTAATTTCTTTTATTTATTAGCTTTTCGACGCGCGATATATTGATGTTCATATAAACTAAGCTTAAACTTAATTAAAAAAAATTAAGTAAGTCCTTCAGTCATCAATAAAAAAAAAGAATGTTATTTTAAAAAATAAAAATGTTAACAACTGTATTTTTTATTTCTTTAGCATATCTGTATCTGTTTAGTATCTTAAGAGCAGGGTTGCAAAAGCTTAAGTCACTTGTTAGCTTAAGCTTGGCTTTAATTCACAAGCTAGTGAGTGACTTATGAATTAAAAAAAAAATATAAGTCAGCAGCTAGGAACTGACTTGTGAATTAAAAAAAATTTAATTCACAAGTCAGTTGGTGACTTGTGAATTAAAAAAAATTAAATCATAAGCTTCTTAGTGACTTATGAATTAAAAAAAATTAGTTTAGAACCTACTAAGTGACTTATGAATTAAAAAAATTGAAGTCATGGGCAAGTAAGTGACTTATGAATTAAAAAATTTTAATTCCCAACCTACTAAGTGACTTAGGAATTAAAAAAATTCAAGTCATGAGCAAGTAAGTGACTTATGAATTAAAAAAATTCAAATCATCAGCAAGTAAGTGACTTATGAATTAAAAAAATTTAATTCAAAACCAACTTAGTGACTTATGAATTAAAAAAAAATTAATTCATAAGTTAATGGATAAATGCTGATTAGAAAAATTATGAAATGGATAATTTATAAGCTAGCGTGATAATCTTATGATTTAAAAATTAGATTTGAAAGCTTTCGTTAATAATTAAATAATTATGTAGTCAAAACAAGCTTAAAAATTTCCAATCTACCAACTAACTTATGAATTAAATTTTTTTTTAATTCACAAGTCACCAACTGACTTGTGAATTAAATTTTTTTTAATTCATAAGTCACTTACTCCCTGATGACTTAATTTTTTTTAATTCATAAGTCACTTGGTAGGTGGTGAATACATTTTTTTTTAATTCATAAGTCACTTAGTAGCTTAGGATTTAAATTTTTTTTAATTCATAAGTCACTTTGGGGGTTATGAATTAATTTTTTTTAATTCATAAGTCACCAAATATCTTATGAATTAAATTTTTTTAATTCACAAGTCATCTATAGACTTGACTTAAGGATTTTTTAATTCAAAAATTCGCAACCCTGCTCAAGAGATCAAGTTACAATCATTAGGTATTCGATATACCTACTTGTAAAATACATTGGTATATACGTATGTATACAATATGTTCACGTATCAAAAACCGTACAAAAAAGAAAACTGAATGCTATACAGTTCCAAAGCCTCATGCATAAGTCATAATTTTAATTAAATTTAGATTGAATTGACTTTGATAACTCAATGCAGTAGCAATCTGACTAGCTGATTCCCTCGACATCAAATAAGAACATAAGATGTTATAAATGAGACAATTTCATGTTGAAATTTAAAATTAGAGAGTTCTAATTCTAGGTATTGCTTTTCTACTTGGATTTTTGTACATGCATATGTATGTGCCCCTAGGAAAACAGATTATAGGATGAGATCTGAGGATGTTTCTAGCCAGTATTATTCAGTTAAAAGGCTTATCATATTTAAAACACCGGATTTCTAGCTTTCTTGTGCGTTAAGGTCTAAAGCATAAAATGCCTTTTGGGCATATACACTCCCCAAAACTTACTCCTATTTTGCCTATTTTTAAAAAAAAAATTAGTTTATTTCAACTCCTATTGGTAAAAAAAGTGGACGGTCAAGCTGCATGGTAGATGATGAGGTTGGGAAAGCAATCTTATTTTTTTAGATCCCCATTGCAAGCTGAACATAATTTTTTCTCTAAGGAAAAATTGTAAGTCGAAAGAAACCGATCTTTTCTAAAGCTTCTTTTATTTTTTTTTTAAGTTTTTTTTTCTTCTCCAACACTAAAAAGACCTACAACCATTTTCTTTTTGGCGCTATTTTTCTAATTTCTCATACAAATTTATTACATACTCTCCTAGAAACGGACACGGTCATAAACGGATGCGGTCACTTTTTCTTGCCCATTTTAGATCGAAAACCTAACCTACGCGGACATATAATTTAATTTAAAGATTATATTTTATCAACAAATGAAACAGAAGGTCTGTTCTCAGAATAGTTTCTGTTTTATTTTTAATAACGTAAGCACATCCATAGAAAATCTCAAATAACCGGACCCGAATCTCTAATAACCGGACAGAGCGATATTAATCGTATGTTGAAAGCTTATTAGGGGATTTGCTGAGTAACTAAGTTGGTGTAATTTTGAGTGTATGGTTCTCTTTCATCATGAATTATGTCATTTTTTAATAATAAAAATTTAATATGAAGTTACATAAAAAAGTTGTTCTATTTCTTTCCCTTAACCAGACAGTTCTCATCTCATAACCGGACAAAATTGGGGTACTGAGTGTCCGGTTAATAGAGCTTTCACTGCATGTACTACATTTTTTGAAAGAAAATAGTACAGTTTTTTAATAATTTTTTTTTGAATTTTTAAATTTCAAAAAAATATTAATTGGTTACGTTATTCAAATTAATATTTTTTTGAAATTTGAAAATTTTAAAAGAAAAAAAAAGAAACCTTAGCTATAATATTTTAAGTTCTTTCGTGATTTCATAAAGTAGATGAATAGATCCACATTCAAAAATTTTTTTTCATAGAACATCCAAGAGGTATTTCCCAAAAGTAAGGCCTTAGAGTTTGGGAACATTATGTACTCGTATAATGTGAATTATAACATTTAATTATTTTTCTTATCGGCTAAATGTTTAACGTGTCAACAAAATTAGGAAAGTTATTTTAAATGGGTGAAAGTGGTTATCGGTTATATTCAGATATCAAAACAAATGTGCAAGGACAAAAGCGTATGCAGGGAGTGGGAATACTAAAAAATTGGGCGTTCTAAGAAAAACGTATTAATGGATAAAAGTTACCCTTTTAAAGATAGTTAGTATTTATTCATTCAAAAAGAAAAAATATTTTGGCAAAGACGCAGGGTGTTTTGGTAAGAGATTGCATTCTTCCCCCCCAAATTTCCCAAATTTTAAATACCCTCGCTAAAATTATCTCCCAAATTCTTTTTTAATTTCAATCAACTCAAATTTTTTAGGACTTTGAGTCTTAATAAAGAAGCAGCTATCCAGTATTGAATTTACCCTTAGGGTAAGTAGGCCCAAGCCTAAGGCATTATGACAGATGGGACACCACAATAAAAGTAAACCCTATGTAGCAACGGAAGCTTGCTTTGTTTCAATAAAATTTTTAAACATTGTCCAAAATAGAAGTAAACATCAACGTTTCGCACACTTTTCGTCACTAAGAATTTTTCTAAATTTTCAAATACAAAATGAAAGCTATTATCAAAAAAATATAAAAATTAAAAAACGTTGCGTTAAGTTTAATTAATTTAATTTGATGCTCTTGGGTGCCAGGGCAAATGGACATTCCAGGGAACTGTAAGGCTGGTGAACTCGCCAATAGTGATACAACATTACCTTAATTACCTGACAAGGCTAATAGGTATACCCATATCATGTAACTTTACATGTTATTTTATGCTGGGATGCCAGCACGTAACTTGATACAATCCAGTCTAGTCGATGTAATCGAGTATAGGGAGTTCCTTATTTGATTCAATCGAATCGAAAACAATCGGCTGATCATAAGAAAGAACTGCCTGTTCTCGATTGTATCGACCTAACTCGATCGTATCAAATTACGTGCTAGGGCCCCTGAACCAAGAAGCTATAAAGAGGACAAACTTAAGATGGAACAATTTAATCATCATCGGATGACAAAGCAGATCTGGCCAATGCTTGATCTGAAAACGTTCGAAGTGTTTCTTATCCTTAAGAAATTTGCACATCAGCTTCACCGTTGATGTCATAACCGGACACTTTCTATAAGCAAGCTCGTTACAAGGCTTGGCGTTTATTCAAACGATTTTTGGAGAAGGTATATGGACGAGGAAGAAGTAGAATCAGTTCCGTATCTTCTATGTACATGCTCTGATGCCATTGACGTAGGCTTCATCTTGGATAGATTTTTTTCGAGAAAACTAGTGATCTTGTTGATAAAGAAATGTGCAGTCTATCTTGCTTCATAAGGAGCTTCAAAAGGTCCAACTAGTAGGGAAAAAATTTCTAGATTCATGGACCAATTCTGGTTTAGGTGTTTCAGATGGGACGTTGACAGCCACTTCAATCAAACCTAACTCGAGTTTAATACTGAAACTCTCCAAGTTTTCGAACTGAAAAACTTTCCCTAAAAGAGCGCTAGTTAAATCCTTTCTTTCTAACATGTTACCTAACTCAAATAAGAAATGCTTGTATGTATTTTAGGCTGTTTCAAAAAAAGTTTCAGCATACAGGTTTTTTTAAAATCTTCTTTTTTTTTAAATAAAAGTTATTTTTTTTTGTTGGCTATAGACTACGTTTATGTAGATCAGCTATAGATACCTTATATAATTTTAAAATAGGTAATAGTGCGACGCAATTGTCGTCTTAAAACTAAAAAATCTAAGTCAGTCTACCGAGTTGGATGACATTTTCAGAGGTGATAAAGAATACAATAAATTTCCGCCCACTGACGTGACCACTTTTTAAATATGTTCATCTGATGTTTAAAACAATATTATTGTTCTTCAGAAAAGTTAAAAATATTTGCTTAAATTATCCTAGTGTTATTAGTTTGATATTGCTTAACAAGTTGCTAATTTCAAAACAGTGTAGTAACTTTTTCGCAAATTTAAATACTTTTTATAATGCTAATACTACATATTTTGTTTAGTAAATTTGTATTAACACATTTAAAAATGTCAGTTCTGCAAGCAACTAAGCAGACAGAACTTTTTAGACACTTCTAAATGGCATATGAAGTTATAACTTTCTATTCGATGATTTTGACTTTAATGTTAGAGGTAGCGTAATACCTTAATTCGGTTAAAATATCTTAAATCGTTGTAACACAGTATCTTACTAAAATAGTTTTAAGATCATTAGGTAAGTTTAGGTGTGCGTGGCTGTCAGCTTGAATGCTTGACACACTTAGGCCATTAGTTGCTCTATTGTGATACCACATGAATCAAGTACACTTTCTCCCTACTCGTTGAACTACTTAGAGTAGCTCACGAAGCGTGCATGACTACTAATTGCCATATTTGCCAATTCACTAGGATTTCTCCTAGATGGAGCCTACATCTTTGAGATAGAGTTGTACAGAGAAGATGAGGAATCGATTCTTGATGTTCCTCGTCCGTACATCTTTTGCAAAAATCGTTTGATAATTCTCCGAATCTCGTTGCATGTTTACCTATGAGACAGTGTCTGGTTATGACACCTATAACGCAGCCGATGTGTAATTTGGTTAGAGATAACAAACACTTGAAGAGCTTCAGATATAGCTGTGGCCAGATTTGTTTTTTCGCCAGACAAGTACTGATGTTGTTCCATCTAAGCTTTGTTTTATCAATAGCATCTTGTTTCAGCATAAATTTGCATATAGAAATGGGTATAAATATGTTTTCTTTTGGCGATATCATTAGCCTTACAATTTCTTGGAATATCTGTGTGGATCTGCATGCAACATAGGTGAATGTTGAACTGCTGTGCTATCTCCTTGAGAGATGTTCCGCAGTTAAGGGCTGTTCGTAGAGACAGAGTACAGAGATTTAAAGGGGCTTGGCTATCTGAGAAGATGCGGATATTAGTATTTGATATCAGGTTTTCTTTCATCCAAGACAGGACTTCTTTTTTTATTCATCTGGCATACAGTGATTAGTAAGACGAAAGGAGAGGCTTAAGCTTAGTATGTCTGAGTACACAAATGCACCTACCCCATGATCAGATTTTAAGAACGTACTAATTTGACTAATATTTTGCGTCAATAGTTTTTTCTAACAAATCATATACTGACAAATGTTTTTTTATGCATATATATTCACATTTTACTAAACATATTTTCCAAAGCATAATTTTTACGTTAAAAGTCAAAAAATAATTAAATTGACACAACGATTTTTCTCCACTCTTGAGCCTCAGTGCAATATTTTAAACGTCTTTAAGTTTTTATTTTACCTTTTGTTTTTCTTCATTTAATTCAATTAAAACGCATTCTTTTCTTTTTATTTTTTATCTGTATAGATATATATTTCGAGGACTTATTTGCCTCATCATCAGTAGCTAAAAATAAATACATGCGTTTTTTATTAACATAAATATATACGAAATTTAATTATATATAAAAATTACCAAAATTATTTTATAGAAAATTATTTGATAACAATCTGTTTTTTAATATTAGACATTTGTTTTTGAAATTAAAAAATTAAAAATTAAAAATCATTGAACAAATTTTCTTATAAAGTTACTAAGTATTTAAAGTGTATAAATTTATTTAATTTTGAACTTGATTGTTCTGTAAATTTGTATTAACTATTAGATTGTAGTATGTATTAGTGTAGTCTCTTTTATCTGTTTTGTAGTTACACGCAATGCCCTCATTCTTTATAATTTGGTTAACTTCATTAATTTGTAACTTAAATTTGTTTCTTTCTAATTTTAAAATTTTAGTACCATTAAAATCAAAAGAATGTCCATTTTTCTTAACGTGATCAGCTAAAGCAGCTATATTTTTGTTTACTGATCCTTCGTTAACTTTTTGACATTCGGTATTGTGTTGATTCATTCTTGATCCCAGTTTTTGAATAGTTTCTCCAATGTATATTTTTTCGCAATCATTGCATTTTACAGAGTAAACTAATGCACTGTTTTCTGTTTTATTAATTTTTTGCTTTGTATTTAGAAAGAATTTTGAATTTTGTTCTGTTGGCTTCATTGCTGCTTTAACATCTGGTATAAAATATTGGCAAACTTTTGCTAAGGACTCACTTAATTTTGGTACATATGTATGTCATCGCTGAATAAATTTTCTTATCTGTATCTGATGAGAGAAACAATGATGGTAATATTATCACAAATTGGTTTCATAAACCAATTGCATCAAATCGATTATTAAATTATTATTCAGCTCATCCTACTCAAATGAAATATAATATGGTTAAAAACTTTATTCGTAAAGTATCCTCATTTAGCCATAAGACCTATTTTAATAATAATATAATAAGGATACAAAATATATTAAGAAAAAACAACTATCCAATTAATATAATCAAAAAACTTATTTCATCAGTTAAAAACGAAAATCTACAAGCCAAAATTATTTCACCTCAAAGATTTGATTAAAGTAACTACAGCTTTCTATCTAACAATGATGTTCGGACAAAAAATTCATCAGATACAGATAAGAAAATTTATTCAGCGATGACATATGTACCAAAATTAAGTGAGTCCTTAGCAAAAGTGTGACAATATCTTATACCAGATGTTAAAGCAGCAATGAAGCCAACAGAACAAAATTCAAAATTCTTTCTAAATACAAAGCAAAAAATTAATAAAACAGAAAACAGTGCATTAGTTTACTCTGTAAAATGCAATGATTGCGAAAAAATATACATTGGAGAAACTATTCAAAAACTGGGATCAAGAATGAATCAACACAATACCGAATGTCAAAAAGTTAACGAAGGATCAGTAAACAAAAATATAGCTGCTTTAGCTGATCACGTTAAGAAAAATGGACATTCTTTTGATTTTAATGGTGCTAAAATTTTAAAATTAGAAAGAAACAAATTTAAGTTACAAATTAATGAAGTTAACCAAATTATAAAGAATGAGGGCATTGCGTGTAACTACAAAACAGATAAAAGAGACTACACTAATACATACTACAATCTAATAGTTAATACAAATTTACAGAACAATCAAATTCAAAATTAAATAAATTTATACACTTTAAATACTTAGTAACTTTATAAGAAAATTTGTTCAATGATTTTTAATTTTTAATTTTTTAATTTCAAAAACAAATGTCTAATATTAAAAAACAGATTGTTATCAAATAATTTTCTATAAAATAATTTTGGTAATTTTTATATATAATTAAATTTCATATATATTTATGTTAATAAAAAACGCATGTATTTATTTTCAGCTACTGATGATGAGGCAAATAAGTCCTCGAAATATATATACAGATAAAAAATAAAAAGAAAAGAATGCGTTTTTATTGAATTAAATGAAGAAAAACAAAAGGTAAAATAAAATATAAAGGTAATATAATTCAGCAAAACAAAAAATTATAATATATATGTCTTTAAGTTCCTCTTCAAACCATTAACATGTTAGTGAATTGCATAATTGAATTCGATCTCGAAATGATTATTAACCAATCAATATAAATTTTGAACTCTCTTTTAGAATTTTTAATTTAATTTAATAATCTAAAAAAAGTACCAAAATTGTCAGTAGTTATTCACTCATCAAAAAATTGGATCAAATAAAAGCTCCCACAAACGATATGACTTTTGTCGAAATAGAAAGCAGCTAGAAAGAGAAGAGTTTTTAAGAAAAATAGTCTTGAAACAAAATAAAATAAAAAGTAGTTTGGAATTTAAAAATTATTTATAAATATAGAAACATTGATTTAATTGAAGAAAAATGTTTAAAAGCCTAAAATTGCAGAGTAATTTCTGGAAAAGTATGAATTTATGCAAACAAAGTTTTAAAAATCGTTTTATTATCAAACCAAGTTTGAAGAAAATCGCTTCAGCGGTTGAGGATGTACAGTGTTGGCCAAAACAAAAGCAACTTTAATTGCCTCCATTATTAAGTAAATAAAAAACAAATTTAAGAATCTATCATGGTATATTTTTGTCTTTAAAATTTAAATAAATATTTATAGTTTCTAGTGGAAAATAAAATAAAATGGTTTTTGTAGTAGTTCATTAAATATAACAAAATTAGTACAATTAGTTCAATATTAGGCTGGTCAAAACAAAAGCAACTTTTAACAAATACATATTTTTTTTAAAACTATATGAAATATTGCTAGTATTTGGTAGCAAACCTCTTGTTTTTTATCACTTCAGCAAGTCTTCGAGACATGGAGTCAATTAAATTGTTTATTATGCTGTTTGGGATACGTTCGTTCCCAAGCCAATTTAATTTGTTGAAAGAGATCACTTTTATTTTTGCAATTAGTCCTTACAATTCGTCGATCTACAATTTCCCATAGATTTTCTATGGGATTGAGATCTGGGGACTGTGCTGGCCATTGTAACACACGTCAATCCGGTTTTCTTGAAACCACGTCTTACCCGTATTGGACGTGTGCTTTGGGTCGTTGTCCTGCTGAATTATCCATTTCAGAGGCAACTGGTCCTCAGCGTGTGGCAGCATTACACTTTGCAAAATGTCACGGTACATAAAATGATCTATTGTACCATCTATTTGGTGAATCGGTCCCAGTCCATGCCCTGAAAAACATCGCCACACCATTACGTTTCCTCCGCCGTGTTTTACAGAAGCTTTGGTGTAACGTGGATTTAGTGCCTCTTTGGCTGGTCTGCGAACACGACGGAAACCATCGGAACCCTTAAAATTGAATTTGGACTCGTCCGAAAAGAGTACGTTACTCCATTTTCTAACGGTCCAGTTGATGTGGTCATGAGCAAACTTTAATCTCGCCAGCTTGTTTTTGGTTAAAATAAAAGGCTTTTTTACAGCTTTGAAGGATTTTAGTCCACCATTAACAGCTCGTCTCCGGATTGTTCTCGCGCTTACACCCAGGTCGAGTTGGACTCTTATTTCTCGCGTCTGCCACCTCGATGAACCGTTTGGAATGACTTTGTGGATTTATAGAATTTTACTAATCGGCAAATCACTGATTTTGGAATGGAATATTTTTCCGATAAATTAATTTGACTCTTTCCACTTTTATATTCTTTTATAATTTTTTCTTTTATTTCGTTAGAGTATTTGTTTCGGGCCATTTTACAAACGTTAGCTAAGAACACTGATTAGCTTGCTCGTGAACTGAATAATACCTAATAAATAGATTCAACTGCACTTTTTGCCAACACCTTTACTATGAGCAATGAATTTTTTAGTTAACGGTCTAACTTCTATTTATTAATAAGAAAAAGAGAGGTAGTAATAAAAAGTTGCTTTTGTTTTGACCAGCAAAAAATTGGGTTCACTGTCCTACTTATATCATATTTAATGAACCGTTTTGAAAACTAATTTCTCTTGTTCTCTATTCAGAAGTACATACATAATGTATTAAATTTTAGAAAAAAAATTAACATGATTTGTTTTAGTTACTTACTTTTGAAAAACATAATGATGGAGGTAGTTTTAGTTGCTAATGTTTTGGCCAACACTGTATGTAGGTACAAACATACAGGCAGACGAAAGAATTTCGGGGCTCACTTACATATTTCCTTTTCTCCCTTATCGTAATGTCAACTTCGATCGAGTTCGATTTTTTGTCAAATGCAAAACTTGCCCTATACTACTTCTTCTTTCTACCAAGTTTGATGAAAATCAGCCGGCTTGTTTAGGCTGTTGGGCTCACAGACAAAATTGCGAGATTCACTTTTTGCGTTTTCCCTTTCATCGTAATGACAAGTTTGATCAACAATTCGAGTTCTATTTTTTTACGAATGCTTAAATTGTCATATAGGACCCATGTTCATAGGCGACTTCATAATTGTTCCTGGACGCTTACGCCTTTACGAAAGTTAGGTAGATTCGAATTTACTTCCAGTTTTGTAAAAAGTGAAAAAATGTTTGGATATTCAGTAAAAACTAGTTCTTTATTAAATCCAAAATGGTGCTTTATGATCCAACGAATAGTAAAAGTAAGATTGATAGGTAGAGTTGTAAAAGCTAGTATAGTCAACGGAAAACGGAAAAAGTGCTTGGGCACATAATTTCCCAAAGGCGCTAATAGGTAGAACAGTGGAAAAAAAACTTAGGAATAGGTAACAGGGGTAAACCTAGACTTCACATCCTCTAAGGCTAAGATTGTAATGGACACCATACAAAGGGTTGCTACTGTATACCTATATTTGCCTTGGGAAAATTAAAGAAAATTAAACAACAAATACAAACAAAACTGGGCCTTGTGTTGTTTTTGTTATAAATGTAATTTTGAATGAAGATCCAATCTGCATCAGATCTGGGGGAAAATAAAACACAGCTAATGATTATATAGCCAAAAATCGTACTTCATTACGATCCCGGTAACGGAAGCCATAACTTTCAGGTCTACAGGAATATATCTACCTCTTTCATCCTCTTTTAGATCATCGTCAACATTTGTAATGAGTTTTCTAATATTTTTCTTGGAAAACCTTCATACATTTCTTCCTGAAATTCTCCTGAATAAGCACTTGCTTTGAATTAGATCTAGTTTTGTATATTTTTCTTTTTCTTGTCGTTGATGGCTGGCTGTCCAATAATTGCAAATGGTTTAACAACTCGGTAAATCTAGTCGACATTATAAATTTTATTCAAAATTAGATTTAGATATTTCTTCATCCTTCGATAAATGACCTTTTTCGGTGGATTAGCTTAGACATTGTATCTTATTAATAACGCGGAATAATGCCTAACCCCCCGCTATTTCACGTTTATTAATTTGGCTGTCTAAGAGTAACGGTAGGTTCCTACAGACATGGCCAAAATAATAGCAACACACCTTACGTTTAAGGATAATAGCTACTGTAAACTGGATACTTGCTTACGGCTCAGAAATATTTAATTCGGATCATTTGCAACAAAAATCGTTTAACTCATAGCTGGCCTCTTTTCAGAGATTTAAACGTCTTATTGAGCAGCACATCTGAAATGACTGCAAAAGACAGAACTGGTGAGAAAAGCTAAAGCGCATCCTTTTATGTTCGCAAAAGATCTGCACCCAGAAATAGAATCGCAAGTCAGTGCCAGAATTATTCATCGTATTCTAAAGGACGCTGATCTTTACGCTAGATCGCCAAGGAAGGTGTCACTGCTTAAAAAAAAATACATAGCTAAAAACGGTTTCGTTTGCCCACAATGTATCATATGAAAGACGACCCTGTTATGGACAAAAAACAGGAATATACTTTGGAGCGACGAAATGAAAATAAATTTATTCGGAATGGATAGTAAACAGTTTGCCCGCCGCCGGCCGCCGCCAAAAGTGCGAGGCCTACAATAACGAAACCAACCGTTAAGCATGGAGGCGGCAGCATAATTATATGGGGTTGTTTATCTTGAAGCGGAGTTGGTCCAATATTTCTTATAAATGGTATAATAACAAGACTGTTACAGAATAACGACCCCTAGCACACTGCACAATTAAAATAAAATGCACGACTGAATCGCACGAACTTGCTCTTATGTAAAAGTACTTTGGACTTTAATAAATATAAAAGATTCATTTAATGAGATAAAAATGTTTAATTGTATGAAATTGCCGTCTGATTTCCAGAAAAGTATGAATTTATGCAAAAAAAGCTCAAAAATCGTTTTATTATTAAGGTGTTTTTTGAAATTTCTTTAAAATTTTTCAGCAACAAAATTTAGGATGCCAATTTTAAGTATGTCGATTTTGGGAAATAATTTCAAAAAATAGTAGTTTAGGCTTATCGAGGTAGACATTCAGACATACAAAAATACAGACATACAGACAGAGGGCCTTGTGAATAAAAAAAAAAAACTTAAGCTAACACTTGGATTTTTATGTAAAAGCTCGATTTTTAGTGAACAAAAATAAGCTTACCTAAGCTAGCGAGTTGAAGATGTTTTCTAGTAATAGCTATTTTAAAATAGCCAAAGCTAAATTCATTTAGTTTAAGCTTGCTTTTCAAGCTTAAGCTTCAATTTCTGTGAATAAAAGTAGCTTAAACTAGAATATTTTAGCTAAAGCTACACAAATTTCAAGATTTTTTTCGACCTGACTAGAAAGCTTTAACTAGGTCTTATTTTCAGTATTCTATGAAGCAGGTACTAAAAACTTGTGCGAGCTGTTAATTAAATACAAGGGAATAGCTCAAAAATACAAAAATAGGATAGGATAGGATAGGATAGGAGACTGACGGACGATATGATAAAAACATTTTTACCCGAACCCAATACTTGTTCTATAGAACAGATAACAAATTATGGCAAAACAACCTTCCTTTCGATCTTACATGTACAATTCTAGCTAAAGCTATACCTAATCGAAACATGTAAATACAAAATGAAGAGCTTAAATTACGAAGCTTAAGCTAGAATTTTCTAGCATAAGCTATTTAGCGTTATAATTTTGTTATTCACATAAAACAAAGCTTAAGCTAGAACTGTCTAGCTTTAGCTACTAGTAAAAGCTATGACTAGTTCGCTTTAGCTTCCTCCAGCTTTAACTTTTTTTTTATTCACAAGACTTAGATAGTCGGAATTGCCGGACCCACTTTTTTCGTCTTCGCTATCATCGTAATGCCAACTTTGATCAAAATCGCGAGCGCGATTTTTTTTCCAAATGCAGAACTTGCCGTATATAGTAGCTACATAAATCGCAAGTAAAAATTAAATGTAGATACGTTATGGAGTGGCATTCTCAATTACCTAAATTCTACTGAGAACCTCTGGAACGAGCTAAAGATTGGTGTTACTGAAAAGAAATCTTCCAACAGAGTGGATCTCTGGAGAATTCTCCAAACTTCTGGTATTCGATTCCCTAAGAAAATCGCCAAAAGTATGTAGACTATGTATATGCCGAATCGAATGCATGTAGTTTTAAAAAATAAAGGATTTTCAACAAAATATTTTACGTGCTAATAATTAAAGAAAAATGATAACTGTTAGTTAGATCAGGTCGTTGCTATTTGTATGTCCAGCTTGTGGAGAAGCTTACTGCAAACACACTTCGAAAGTTTGTAAGACCCCATTGTTTTCAAAAAATCTTACATAAAACAAATCAACAAAGAACTTACAACTCATGTACATATATTACAAAAATTTTTCAATATTTGCCTAATAAATAAGTAACTACAAAAAATATTATTAAAAATAAAAGAGCGTTGCTATTATTTTGGCCATGGCTTTATTATTGTTGATCTCAAAAAAGTCTGCTCAGTTAAATTCCAAAATTACTAAAGGTACTATCACTTTTATCGAAGTTTATATTAAAAAAAGGGAGTTTTGCATGCATACAGATAGACCGTTAGGTTTCAAATATTCGTTTTCTCTCTAATTTCTTAGCTTTGTAAATGGTAGAACAAAAATAGGGCTGAGATAAATTAATTAGACTACTGACTAGTGGGATACTGGTACACTTACCCTACATATTACGTAAAGGATAAAAGATCAGTGAAAATATAGGTAGCTGAATGTTGGTTTAAACTAAAACCAAACTTTCAAATGTTTATATCTAACTACATAGGTATACCTACGAGTACCTAAAAACATAGAACAAGTACGTTTTGAAATCCTTATACCTACTACGTCTCTGAAATCTTTCAAATTTAAAAACTGAAGCCAAAATGAAAGAACTTAATGGGTAGTTCCAACGGTAAATGGCCATCAGTATTTCTTTTTTTTTATTATTATATGCACACCTGCTACGAAATTATATCATTTTGCTTCTCTACAAACGAAATCCTTTTTTGCATATCCTGCAAGTTCCGCGAACCATCGTAATAAACATAAAACAGGTACTGGTACAGGTAGATAGGTAGATACACTACCTAATTATATTAACAATACCAAAATACCTACATGCATTTTCTTTGCTCGCTACATACGGATGCCCATAATATACCTTCGCATACAGACGAAATAATTCAATATTCGCTCATCTTTTACACCCCCTGACTTGAAATATTAACAGAACGATCGATTTCATAAAATATAATAAATCTGCGTCATAATTATTTATATGTATGTTGTATGTAGGTATAAACTCGGGCAAAATGTGAATGATGATGATGTGAAAGAAAACAAGCCAACGAACGTTGAAAATAATGTAAGTGCAAGAAGTAGAAGAAAATAAGGTCAAAAGAGAAAACAAGGTTGAACAATGAACAGAAATCCAAGATGTCTACCACTCCGCTTTATTTTATAATTTTTAAATATAATTTTGCTCAGGCTTGGGATTGGGACTTGGGAGTGAGACCCAAGTCGTAGCTCGTAGATATGATAGTCTTTTAGTTTTAGTCGAACATTTTATTTTATTATTCTTATGAGCAGTAGGTACGAGTATGTGGCAAAACCTCTTTCTTGGTTCGGCTTCATGTATCCATCCATAGGTTCGAATCTCAAAGCCAATACTTCTGCTTATAAAGGCGTATGAATTTATTATGAAAACTACCGAAGAAAGGGATGAAGACAACAATTTGTTCTGGCTGGGCTGGCAGTACAGATTACAGATGAAGTTAAGAAGAGGAAGACGATTAGCAGTATAATGAATTGAATTAAACAATGATGATGTTTATGATGATAATGAAGATATGAGAGAAGGCGGAAAGAGGGGGCGAATAAGTCTTATATGCGAAACGAAATGTGAACTATTGCAAAATTATGTTTCTTCTTCTATTTAACCTACAACAAGGGAATTCTGAGAGAAAACTTTAAACTGCACTCGCACATGGATTTCGTTTTCGGTGGCTCCGCTTCAGTCTACTTTGAATAGAAGAGCTTTTTTCGTTCATTTTAAATCCATTTAATTTTATTTTTGTTTATTTTAATTCGTTGTTTGTTTGACGACCAGTTGTTCTACAAACGATGTTCATCCTCGAATCAAGATTTGAATTTGAAGCTGTGTAAGCTGAAAGCAACCACGTAGACATTTTGTGAGCGTCAAAAGTGAGTAAACACCAATATGATTTCTGGAGTTACATGAAATTCGAACAAAAAAATAAATAATGGATTCTAATAATAAAAGTCAATAAAAATAAATCAAAACACAAATAAAAATTCAAAATATAACTACAATTTTTCTTAATTAAAACTAAACATACTCCATATTTAACGCCCCAGAAGCAAGAAAACATCATAAACAGAATATAAGGAGCACAGTAAAACATGATGGTGTGGGGATGAAGGGTAGCATAGTCGATCGGGAATCTTGTTTTGATTGAAAGCTTACAATGAATAATCAAGACTATCTAAACATCCTAAACAATAACCTTCAACCGACCTTACACAAATTAGGTATGCTAAGCAATTGGATCTCTTAGCAAGACAATGATCCTAAGCATACTTCGAGGTTCCTTAAAGAATGAATAGGTACTTTATAGGACTTCAAAGCACCTCCACCAGCCTCCCCAATCACCGGACCTAAGGCCCATACAACATTTATGGGATCACTTGGACCGGAAAATTTCACAAAAGGGCTATCAAGAACAAAGATGACCTAAAAAAGGCTTTAATTGAAGAACTATCAAAAATATCCTCCGATGTTAGAAATCACATTTTTCTTTCCATGTCACACCGACTAAGAGATGTTATATGAATTCTAAGGGTGGTCAAATGAAATAGCCAGTTTTTTACTTAAGGTACTACCTATAGATATTTATAAATTATTTTAAAATATAACAGACGTTTACTTACTTTTGACACGTAAAATATCGAGTATTTTTAGTTTTTATTAGGAAAAAATTTATGACTTCATTTTCGAAATTTTATTTTGGTTTTGATTTATTGCTATTAAATAAAACTTTTATTTTGTATTATTGGAATTCAATTTTTGTTTATTTTTTGGTTTCAATTCCATGTAACTCAAGAAATCATTTAGGTGTTTACTCACTTTTGACGCTTACTGTATAAAAAAGTGGTTCGACAGATAGGCCACTGTAAATCGACGACTGCTTTAGCAGTTGGAGTAAAAACTTTTGCCATACCTACTTTGGAAAACTTCTAACTATAGTAAATCATCAACATTACATTTTCATTACGGACTTCCAGATGCACCTATTTGTTGAGGAACACGATGCAAAGTTTGGAGAATGCAATTGTAAATATAAAATAAAATGCACGACTGGATCGCACGAACTTGCTCTTATGTAAAAGTACTTTGGAATTTAAGATACATTTTATAAATATAAAACATGAGATAATAATGTTCAAATGCGTCTGGTTTCCGGAAAAGTATGAATTTATGCAAATAAACTTTAAAAAATCGTTTTATTATTAAATACATTTTTTATATAAGAAATTTCTTTAAAATTTAAAAGAAAAAAATGTGGGATGCGAACTTTAAGTATTTAATAATATTGGTTTTAGGAAATAATTTCAAAAAATAATAATTCATAGGTTTTGAAGATATTGATTTAAATTTTTTTTTTTTAAACCCAATAAATATTTTTTCGAATATTTTTATATACAATATTATTTTAAACTTAAGGGGACTCCTGCTAAAAATTTTGGGTTAAAATCCTTAGAGCCATTAATGAGAAAGTCGAAAATCAAAAAAACGGGTCTATGGCATCTAATAACATTTTGCCCCAAAATGTAGTCCATGTCCATAATATCACACTTAATTTTTTTTATCAAAATCGTTAGGTAGAGCCGTTTTCGAGATAAATAAGATTTTGCATTACGGATATTGAATTTTCAAAAAAAAATATGTATTATTTTTTAAAAATCCAAAAACTATTTTTTCGAAAAAATTTTTAGTTTATATTTTTTCAAATGCAAAGCAGCTCCTGCATACAAATTTTGGTTAAAATCGTTAGAGCCGTTGGTGAGAAATTCGAAAATCAAAAAAACCGTTCTATGACAGGTACCCCTAATAAAAATTCCCCCCAAATTTTTTTTCACCAAAACATAGTCCATGTCCATAATATCACACTTAATTTTTTTTATCAAAATCGTTAGAGCCGTTTTCGAGATAAATAAGATTTTGCATAGTTTTGGAGCTAAAAAAAAAATTTCAATTTCTCCTCTAGGGAATCACCGAAGACCCTTAACTACCGAGTTTGAAGAAAATACCTCCGGTAGTTTAGGCTGTAGTTCGAGGTACAGACATACAGACAGACAGACAGACGGAATTGTCGGACCCACTTTTTTCGTCTTCGCTATCATCGTATTGTCAACTTTGATCAAAATCTCGAGTTCAATTTTTTTTCCAAATGCAGAACTTGCCCTATAGTACCTATATCGCAAGTAAAACAACAAGGCCCCTCGACTTGATGGGATTCCAGTCGAATTTCTTGATAAACTGTATTAAAAACTTTCATGAGTGCCTTTTAGTATTCTTTAATAATGTGTTTTCGAACGAAGATGTTCCAGAGTTTTTCTAAGTCTATTACGAGTATCTTGCCAATTTTTAAAAAGTGTTTAAAATTATAATGGAATATCAATTCTATGATCGTAGTTTAAGAAAAGTATTAGCTTAAATATTGTGCTAGACGCCATAGGAGGAGAAAAAAGAAACTTTTGGCAGTTTTTCTTAGATTTTAAAGCAGCTTTCGACACTGGCAATGGAAGCTCATTTTTGTTTAAGTTGAGCTTAATAGGGGTCTCTTATGATGTTGAACATAGCGATGGGGTTGTTAGTGCGATGGGGAAATTAGGGGGGAAAGATATGAGGTGTCAGTGAACATTGGTTTATAAACTGAAATAGCAAGGGAAAACTGTGCCAGGTAAATTATTCCATTCCGTGTTCTGTGACAAAAAAACCGAATCTCTATTATTTTTTGACGGTACGACCAAAGTTAGGCTCGAGGGTTAAATTATGAGCATTCCAAGCGAAACAGAGGTATCACGGGTGAACTGATAAAGGGGAGGAATGCAACTATCTACTTCGATTTAGTTATTTTGGCGACACTTCAGCTTCAAATAAGTAAGCTTAAGGAGTATTGCGAAACCTTGGATCTAAAAATAAACGAGTCGAAATCAAAAGTCATGACATTTCAGTACTCGCAAGCAGAAGACTACCAAGAGAAAGTAGGTAACTAACGGGCGAATATTTAGAGGTTGTCAATGAGTTCAAGTATCTAGGCTTTGTATTATCCTACAATTTTTCGATTTGCTACCACATGTTAAAAAAAAGTTACTAATGCAAAACTGCAATAAATCTTATGTGTCCTAGATTTTATTAGACACTGCATCTAAATTTAAGGCATTCAATGCTACTATCAACTCAACTCATGCCGCTGTGCGATAAAAATCAAGTAGGTACATTTGTATTTGGTTTCAGAAAAGTTAACAAATTTGAACGTTTGCAGTGTTTTTTTTTTCAAACATATTTTCAAACTCTACTATGTTACAATCCCCATACTTATTTCCTCAAAGCAAACCCAGATTATATAATAAAAATAATGAAGCGTTCAAACACAAATCTTTCAAAATCAATTACTTGAATATGCTTTTCGATTTAATTTGATTGGTTCGACTTAACTGTACTGTGAAACATGGTGTGAAAATTATATAAATAAATGACTAGCAAAAAAAGTTTTATTACTGCATAGCACAGATAGATCAACATTTATATAAAAGCTATTTAAACATGGTAGGCTCTTAAAGTTAATTCAGTATCAGCTTGACAAATTACGAAATTAGCACCATATTACTATAATAAGAAGAGTTGATAATAAAAATAATAATATAAGCAAAATGTCACATTATGTACATACTTCATACTTTAACTAGTTTAAAAAACTGGCCTTTAAACATTAGGATTACAGATCGAATACCTACAAATAGTGAGGTACGTACATATGTATGCACTCGTAGCTAATTTGTAAAAGGGGCATTTTTCAATAGCAGATGTGAGTTCCTCTGGTACCTTTACCCAATATTCAAGAGGAATGTAGGATTATATCTTTCTTTTTTCTTCGCAGGACTCCTGTTTCCCAGCTTTCACAAATATATTTTTCTTATGTTCCACATTATCCTTTTTAAATTCCTTCTTCTTTTCAGTCACAGAAAATTCTAACTTATAGAATTTCCACTTTGGGGGAGAATGTCACATAGGACATTGAGACAATGCGAGGAATTTACTGTGTGTCATTCAGTTTTGGTAAATGTTTACAAAAATCCAGTTTTGTAGGTAGATTTTTTTCCGCCTGGGACAAAAACAATAATTTGCACTTTCTCTAGCTGCAAGAAAATTTTGCTTGCACATAACACGACCAGAGAATTGAGAATAGTGAATGGTTGCGCCATTTTGATATTTTTCATTCTCATGAAACATTTCTTATTTGCCGATTTTTAAGAAAATATACAATATGAAACGAAAGCTTCCTGAAATTATTGTTGATTGCGAATCACGTTTGACAGTTCGGAAGGGTAGATAATGTTGTTAGTCGCATAGAAAAATTGAAATCTAAAATATTTTAATCTATAAAACTAATTTTTGTTTTTTTGCTAAGACTTTTAGGTGACAAAATTTATTCAATACGTCAAAAAGTTGAAACAAAAATTGGCCAAACAAGAAGGTCACTTAAATAAGATGGTCAGCAGAGGCAGCGCTTGATCAATTTACGGCGTGTATAGAATGAAATCCGGGGGCTCTGGAAAAATTATAGGCTTTTGAAGAAATAAGCACTACAGACAAAATTTAATTAAAATTCTTGGTGCCTTTCGCGCCTTAAGGATTTCTATTTATCAATTAAATTTCAACTTGCAAAATATGCAGATATGTACATATGTACTCGTATGTATATGTAGATCCTAAAGGGCAAGTTTTGCATTTGAAAAAAAAACCGAACTGCAGACTTTGATCTACATTATGTTTACATTACGATCCTACGAGGCCTATACCTCGACCTAAAGCGCTAATCCGAAAATTTAAAAATGTCAATACTTAAGGGTCTACGGTGATTCCCTAGAGGAGAAATTGAAATTTGTTTTTAGTTCCAAAAGTAACGGCACCTGCCACAAAGTCATTATTTATTTATTGCTAAAAAAAGTTAATGTGTATAAGATTATTATAACAGGAAAAAATTAGGATAGAACCGTTTTTTTTTTTTATTTTTTACTTTCTCATTGATGACTCTACCAAATTTGATCAAAACTTTTATACAGGAGCTCTTTTAATTTTAAAATAATATTGTATGTACAAATTTTTGGAAAAAAATATGTTTGGATTTAAAAAGAAAGTTCAAATTTTCTTTTGAAAATTCAATATCTTGAAAACGGATCAACGATTGTTTTTTTTTAAATTATTTTCTTAGATATGAAATTAAGTAATTAAAATATCTTCTAAATGTTCCAGCAAACCATATAATATAAATTTAAGGTGAAATTACAAATGAATTCGCAGTTCAATCTAATTTTAAGATTAGGAAATTATCTTTTCTGGTTGTTTCAGAATCCCTTAATCAAAAGATAAAAAACAATTCGAAGAGTTTCTGGTAAATACAATAATTCTAAACGAAATTCTAGCTTGTATAAAGTACCTACCTATAATGGAATAGTTGGTAGTGAACTTAAGATAATTTATGACTTACTCACATCGTTTTTTCAATCGAATTTCAGGGTCACATCTACCGATGTTAATTCTGAGATTTAAAAATAGGGATGAAGTGCTGTTGAAATAAGGTAATTTAGAAAGAAATTTAAGTTCGCCTATTTATAACGGGTCTTCTTATATTGAAATAAAGATTTAAATAAATCTCCAAATATATACATATTTTGTATTCTTCATCAAACAATATTAATTTTTAGAATAATATAATAACAAGTTTTAAAAAGTATACTTAGAGCTAGGTATAAAGTATATTATATTGTAAGGTAGGTATGTATATAAAGCTTAGAGTAGGTATTGTTGAGAAGTTATGAAGGACAATATGCCTTACATATTGACAAAATTCCTGCAATGTTTTTGAAAAATTGCAAATCAAATCATCTCTTTGTATTGCGGTTTTCTTTGGCTGTGGTTAGACTTCATACCAAGCTCCATTTTTTAATGGGGCTAGAAGCATTTTCTGGAAAACTAGAACCATTGCTAAACTTCAGTCAATTCAATTTTTGAATCACTGATCAGAGGTACGAGTAGCATGTATGAAGCTGTAAGAAATGTATTGAAATCTGCGAATTCGTTTGTTACCTACCTCAATTGTATACAACCAAAAGTTTTGAAAAGTGGGCTCCAGGTCAATAATAGTTAAAAAATGTTGATTTAAGAGTAAATTTCAAATTTTCAACAAGTTTTTTTTTAGACGCGCTCAGGGGGTTAAACACAGGACGAGTGATGGGAAAATAAGGTGAGGAGAGAAGGGAGGTGTAGATGAATGTCTGCAAATTGCCAATGGAAAACCGTGCCGGGTAAATTATTCGTGTTGTGCGACTAAAAAACGAAGTTCTAAATTTGAAAGTGCGACCAAAGTTAGGCTCGAAAATCTACTGCAACAAATCTAAGATTGCTTAAAAATATCTGTAACAATTGATGTTAGGATAGAAATCACGTAAATGGTGTATCTATACCTATATCGACCATTTGACCGAGTGAACCACAAAATACTCTTAAGAAAACTTGAGTTCTATGGTTCCCATTCTCAGTTGTTAAATTGGGTCAAGAGTTATCTGACATATTGTTTCGAATAAGTGAAAATTAGACTTGAAAAATCCAAGGCGTTTTGAAATGTTTCATCCATTCCCCAATTCTGACACTTAGGGACGGTTTCGTTATTGTTGTTTATTTATTAACAACTTGCCTGGTTTATTACATATCCTTTATGTCTAAACTTTGCAGAGGATTTAAAGATATTATAAAGCGATTAAATATATTAAAGATTCCTTCAAATTCATAAAGATTTTGATAAATTGCCTGAATGGTGTTTTCTAAATATCCTTTTCAAGACCCCTTTAACTTTTTTTAATGTAATTTTTTTTAATAACCAAGTTTCAAGCAACGAACTTCAGGCAGTATTTAATAATAGGGATTTAGGATTGTTATTTAATTTCTAAGTAAGACTTGAAGTCACTTACATATATGTATATTAACTTTACTTGGATTCCCAACACTATTTTAAAAGCTTGTTCGTCCTGTTTTGAATTACTGCAGCCGGGATCTGAAATGTTTTAGAGATGTACATCAAATTAGAAATTATGAGTGTTAATAAATTTAATTATTTTATCGGTAACATTAAGTATTATTATATAAATAGTATATATGCTCGCAACTATTTATTTTTAGTTTGTTGGTACTATTATTATAATTGTTAAGCTTTAGTAACTTTATAAAATCTCGCAAAAGTTAACTCAAATGTCTCCGAGGATTTATTAGATTTACTTTTCCGGTTTTTTTTTTCGAGATAATTTAAATTATTGTTTTTTTTTCCCACTTTGTATATATTATATTATAAAAGGTGGGCCAAACACAAGTTTCTTTTTAAAAATGCAATAAAATGAACGAAACTAAATTTTGTCCAGGTATTATGGCTTTATTAGTAAGAGCAAACATTCTCATTAATTATGGAACACAACGTCGTTCAAGTGGCTGCCTCGGCTGGCTTCGCAGAAGCGCATTCTGCCACTCAAATTTTCAAAGACCTTGTTGATGGTTTCGAGCTGCAGCTCAAGGATTGCTTGGGTGATATTGGCCTTAAGTACTTGAATCGTTAAAGAATTATTGGCATAACATCGGTCTTTCACGGGATGTGATGGCATGGCGCGCCATCCTGCTTGAACCGGACGTCAGTTAACATGTCTCTGTAACGCCTACTGTTGACCGAAACGTTGATCCCAGCCCCATTTTCGAAGAAATATGGTCCAATAATGCCACCACTCCGCAATCCACACCAAACTGTCACTCTCTGTAGATGTATTGGCTTCTGGACAATAACGTGTGGGCTTTCCGAGCCCCATATGCAGCAATCTTGTATGTTAACGTAGCCGCCGAGATAAAAATGCACCTCGACAGAAAAGATGATTTTTCGCCCAAAATCGTTGCCCAATTCAAGCTGCTTTAAGGCCCAAACCGCGAAGCGATAACGAAGCGGATGGTCGTGCGCCTTCAATTGCTGAGTGAATTGGGCCTTGTAAGCGAATAATCCGAGATCTGTGTGAAGAATTCTTCTCAGGCTAGTGTGTGAAATTTTGAGCTGTTGAAATCGATGGCGAGTTGATGTTCTTGAAATAAGTCTCACACTCTCGACTACAACAGCCATAATCTCATCTGTGTGTACCGTACGACGACGGGGACCATGAGTGTTGTCCACTAGCATACCAGTCTCGCGAGCTTTTTGCACAAACTTGCGTACAGCAGGCGCGATGGGTGCTTCATTTCGAAGAAAACTTCTTCTAAAAAAAAAACACTTTTTGGGCTACACAGCACTCAATTTGGAAATAAGTTTTCAATAATTCCCAACTTTGTTCAGGCGTAAAACAACTCATTTCGTTCCGGGGAGGTATGGTACTGACTTTCTGTTGAGATTTCAAGCGGGAAACAGCTGTCAGTGTCAAAATAACCTACGATTTAAAAAGAAACCACGTGATGGCCCACTCTTTACTCGTATACAATCCTCAAAATTTATTTAACTAAATATCAAATCAATTTAAACTAAACGCCAATAGAATTAACCCAAACGTCGATCGATTTAAACTATTAGAAAATCAATTTGAACTATAGGAAATTTCAATTAATTTTCTAAAATCGATTTCAATAGCTTGTACAATTTCTTGTGAGCCCACTGGACAATTTAGAGGTTAGGTCTCTTGAACTTTCCACTATACTTAAACAGAAGTAATTTTCTATTTTTTTTTTTCATCTTCATTGGAACTCTTTTTCTTTCAGACCCGTTGCAGATGCTGCCTCGATAATTTTTTTACATGTTTTGTTTACTTAAGTGCCAGTTCCTGAAAAGCCCTAGACTAATTTTGTGTTTCTTTTTTTTATCTCATTTGCTTTTGTTTCTTTGCAGCAAACTTCCTTTACAAAAAAGGCGCAAAATTGTACAAAATTGTACAACTGTAAAGGTATTAGTATGATACTGCTTAAAAATTAGCTTACTTTAAAAAAGTTTACTAAATATTTCCTAATTTTAGAAATTTTGTAATATCGTTCTTAGCTTTTTTTTTTAATAAATTGTTTCTGAACACATCTAAAACTAGGTCAGTTCGTGCAAAAAAACAAAGTAAACAGGCCTTTTTTGACGTTTGTAAATGTTAAAGAATTAGAAATTAGCACGATACTAAGGAAAATAAAGTAGGCATTCGATGATTTTAACTTTAATAAAGGGATAGGAAAAACCATACTTTCTCTAAACTCAATACAGATTTAAAAAATCGTCGTTTTAAACAAGTATCACACTAAAATAGTTCTTATTTATTCGACTTATACTTATACTTTTGTGAGACTTTATAAATGAAACACCAAAAATTCGGAAGAGATATGATGCAAATATGAAACATTATGTATGGCTTCTGGTCTCGAACTTCAACTATTCGAAAGGAAGATACTGAGGATCTGCACTGGACTCTACGAGTACTTCTACCGTCAAAGACAGAAACACTACAAGGAACGAGCATCTCTATACAGAAGCGAATTTAATCCCACTGCACAAATATCTAGTTCATTCAACGAAGAAACTAATGGGAAACATCATCGACCATCCGAATCAGCTTATGAAAAGAATGACCACAGAATAACGACATCCCGAACCGAGGTAACTCAGTGTGATGGAAACTCTGGATGACAACGTAATCATGGACAACAAGGAAGTAGTCTCGTTCTACGCTGAAATTCGGCCAGCCTACCACCGCGGTTAAAACGCCATACCTGCCCACAATCCACAAAAATCACCACTGACAACCGGGAATGAACACCCTGACGTCAATACAGTCAACCGACATTTTAAATTTTATTTTTTTTCGTCATATAAATTTTATATAAAAATAATTAAACTCAAGTCACTGTAGATAGTTATAGTTTGTTTATGAGCCAACAAATGTAAATAGTATCTTATTAGTTGTAAGACAAATTGTAAATAGTATGTTCAATAAAACAAAATTGAAAAATTGGATTGTATGGCTTCTGAGTATACTTGCATTTTTTCACTCCAAATTCTTGAAATTTAATTACATTCTAAAAATCTAACCAAGCCGTCAACTTTTCAGAAAGTTTACTTTTCCCAGATTCCACTGCACTTATAAGCAAATAAATAAATTTAATGTAATTTTATTTCGATATAAAAATTCGTAAATAAACAGTCTCTTAACCAATGAATTGTAAAATCGTTTTGATTTTCTGAATACGCAAATCGAATTATATCTTATTTAACAGTCCTATAAGTATTTTGCTGTCAAAAATAAGTTAAAAATCAGATGGTGATGCAGGACTACCCTTGTCTTCTCCGTAGACAAAAATTAAGTAAATTTCTTTAAAGTTAAGGTATTGTAAAAAAAACTATTCTTTTCTTTTTTTTTATACATAAAGGGTTTTCTAATAAGAGATTTTATTTTGAAAAGCCCGCTATTTGGGCAGCTGTTACTTTTGAAGCTGTCATTTTTTGACAATTGAAAAATAAGAACTACGCCATTACTAAAAATGGAACGATACACCTTTCAACTACGAATTGAAATTGTTAAAATTCACTTCAAAAATGGTTAAAATTTTGCAGTCACAGTTCGTAAGACTAGAGCACCTTTGGGTCATCCTGAAGCACCTTCTCGAACAGCAATAGTGAAACTAGTGGAAAAATTTGAGTGGTTTGGACAAGTAAGTGATGTGAAGAATCGAAACCATATGCGTCGCTCAAAAACAACTGAAACTAAGAATATTGCTGCTGTAGCCCGTAGTGTTGACGAAAACCCAGGTTTTTCGATTCCGTGTCGCTCTTTTTAATTAGGCACAAACGACATTACACCGTATTTTGCATAAAGACTTACATATGTAGGTCTTAAGGCTTTTAAAGCTGAGTTAACATAAGAAGTCAAGTCGATCGATCACCAGCAACGTCGTATCTTCGCTGATTGGGTTATTATTGAAATGCATCAAAATGAACCGGATTTTCTAAATCGAAAAAAAAAATCATCTTCTGGGTTGAGGCCCATTATAACATTAGAGACTGCGTTA
Organism: Philhelius festivus; assembly: GCA_963931855.1. Lineage (NCBI taxonomy): Eukaryota > Metazoa > Arthropoda > Insecta > Diptera > Syrphidae > Philhelius > Philhelius festivus. The sequence goes on along the minus strand of OZ007557.1, from coordinate 13,514,053 downwards.
GTAAGCAGAATTGTTGCATTTGAGGCTCTGAAAATCCAAGAATGATTGCTGAAAAGAATCTGCATCCTCAACGTGTCACTGTTTGATGCAGTTTTTGAGCTGGGGGTGTTATTGGACCTTTACCTATTCGAAAATGAGGCTGGTGTAACTATTACGGTAAATGGATTGCGCTGAAATTGAGCCATGATTAATGATTTTTTATGACCTAAATTGCAAGATATTGATGTGGATGACGTTTATTTTACGTGCCACACACGCAACGAAAAAATCGCTATTTTGCAAGAAAAGCCTTCTGACCGTGTTAAGAGGTGATCACAATTGACCACAGAGATCTTGTCATTTAGCAACTTTAGACTTTTTTCTTTGGAGCCACGTGAAAGATAAGGCCTATGCCAAAGCTCCATAATCGATTCAAGACCTTAAAGATGGAATTCGTATGTTTTCGAGGACATACAGCTGCAAATGTGTGAATTGGTCATGGAAAATTTTATGAAAAGGATGTGTTGTTGCAACCATAGCCGTGGCGGCCATTTGGCTAATATCGTTTTCCATTGTTAATAGCATACCATCCTCTTTACAATGAAATAAACATCCATTGATTTCTCTTAAAAAATACTCGATTTTTTAATGTCAAAATGAAACTTTTTTTTTTGAAAACCCTATATAACATGAACAAACTAAACTTGTGCAGCTATGCGTTATTCTTTTTTTAATTTTATCAAAACAGCAGAACCAAGTTTAAATGCCACGTTTTCTGGTAAAATTATCCACTGTGTGGCCCTGCCAAGTGCCCACCACCGACTCGGCTGACACGTTGACTATTTCAATAACTCGAGCTGGCTGAGGCGTAAATACGATTTCTTAGTACGTACCCATGTAAATGTACCTACATTGAAATAAACCCAAACAAATATGAATTTTAGTTTTAATTTTCGTTTCAATTTAATTTCTTATTCTGTTTTGTTGTTGATTTTCTCTCAAAATGTATGTGTGTATCTATTTCAAGTTAAAAGAAAAAACGAACGTTGATTTCCTTTCCAACTTCATTTTAATTATTATTAAACTTTCACCTCATACCTAATCGTACTAAGAAAAAAAAAAAAGACTAAAATAAAAACCAAGTAGGTATAGATTGTTGTTTATCGCATAAATAAAATCGTACTGCAATGAATTTATTGGCGAAGGAGTCATTTCATCATGGAATTTTTTTGATTTACGGAAGACTCGGGTGGGGCACACAAGATTGGAGAAAATATTGATTATAGATGGGTCAAAACCCGTGAGTGTTGATTGAATCGTCAATAGGTGTACGAAATAAACCCCCACCCACTTCAGTTTGTGATGAGAGATTTTATTGTTTGTTTCGATGACGTGGATTTTTGTTTTCTCCTTCCGAACAAAATAATAAGTTTTGAATTGTTGAATACCTCTATTATGCAAAAGGTGCTTTTACTATTTAAAATATCATATTTGTTTTTATTTTCGGTTGTTATTCTATTGTAGAAAAGGTCAAACGGAAACTTGCAAGTGTGTAAGTTCAAGTTGAAAAGCTTTAAATATTTGTTTTATTTTTCCGTGTTTTTGAAAAATACAAAATTAAATTAAAATTTGTGTAACAGAACTGATGATACGAGTACTAATATTAATTTATTAAGAGAGTAAAAAGGCTGTTTTATTCACAGCTCTTCACTTTTAAGTATTTTGTATTGCAGCTGGTAGGGAAAATGTACCTGTATCCGGCCAGTCAGTAGTATATTCGCCTAATTTGGCAAAGATGATCAAAATTATAACTTACAACACTTTTGTAATACCCAAATAAGAAATTTAATTATTTCGGACCTTTTCAACCTATTGACAAAGATTTGTGAAAAAAAAACTCAAACACTAAACTGCACCGTAAAAACTGCGGTTTAGGCTAAGCGCACTTGCGATTTTTCGTCAATGCGATTAAAAAATCATGCACTCACTTGTGACTTTTTTGCTGCGCGATTTTTTAATCGCAAATAACAAAAACATAGGTACTACTTTTTTTTATTTAGCTCAATTTCACAAAAAATCGTTCCTCATTTTCTCCATTTTGTATTTTTATACAGGGTGATTGGCATAAGGTGTGACAAAAAGCTAGGGCGTGTAGGTTGGACTTAGACAAGAAAAAAATCGTATGGGAGGGGGGGGTCTATTTCCCCCCGTTTAGGCGGGAGGGGCAATTTAAGAAAAAAATCACTTAAAACAGAAAAAAAATTATTAAAAAATAACGGTGATACCTACAGAGTAATGCTATAGCATTTTGAAAAGCCAGAAATACATTCTTTAATTTTGTTTTTAAATAAAGTTGTTCGAGTGAATAGTTTTTGAAAAATTAATTTTCAAAATCAAAATTTTGAAAAAAAAAATGAAAAAATTTTTTTTAAACAATTTTTTTTCAAAATTTTACGTAATTAAGTATTATTTTTGTATTCAATATTCAATGCTCTCATTAATTTTTGATCAAACACAAAAAACCGGATGTCAAAATGTTTTGTAGTTTTTGCGAAAATCAAAAATAACAAAAACTACTTTTGTTCTAAGAAAAGCCTTTTATTTTAGTTTTTATACGTCTTTGGATTCTTACGTGAATTTACGATTGAAAGGATTAACTTTCTTTTTACAATTTTTTTAATTATCGTTTTATAAACATACGATAATGTGACAAAGTACTGGATTAACCATATTTCACACATTTTTTCATTGAGAACACCTGCGTGAGAGCATTGGATTAATATTGACCTGCGAATGTTGTTTAAATAATGCAACGTTACACGCCCTAACTAGTGACAGAAAAGTGCAATTGCGAAATAAGAACAAGAATGTTCCTGAATCTTGAAATCAATTAAAATAAGAAATACATGCATATTTAGATAAAATACATAATTACTGTTTATTTAAATTTTTAACTATTTTTTAACTAAAGCTTATTACAAAAAATTATTTAAAAAACATTCGCAGGTTAATATTAATCCAATGCTCTCACGCAGGTGTTCTCAATGAAAAATGTGTTAATCCAGTACTTTGTCACTTTATTGTATGCTTATAAGACTGATAATAAAAAAATTTTACAAAAAAAGTTAAGCCTTTTTTTCGTAAATCCACCTTCGCCAAGCCGACCCCACCATAATAAAAAAGTGGCAGGTCAATTTTAAACCATCAATGCTCTCACGCAGGTGTTCTCAATGAAAAAATGTGTGAAATATGGTTAATCCAGTACTTGGTCACATTATTGTATGTTTATAAGACGATAATTAAAAAAATAGTAAAAAGAAAGTTAATCCTTTCAATCGTAAATTCACCTACATAAGAATCCAAAAACGTAAAAACTAAAATAAAAGGCTTTTCTTAGAACAAAAGTAGTTTTTGTTATTTTTGATTTTCGCAAAAACGACAAAACATTTTGACATCCGGTTTTTTGTGTTTGATCAAAAATTAATGAGAGCATGGAATATTGAATACAAAAATAATACTTAATTACGTAAAATTTTGAAAAAAAATTGTTTAAAAAAAATTTTTTCATTTTTTTTTTCAAAATTTTGATTTTGAAAATTAATTTTTCAAAAACTATTCACTCGAACAACTTTATTTAAAAACAAAATTAAAGAATGTATTTCTGGCTTTTCAAAATGCTATAGCATTACTCTGTAGGTATCACCGTTATTTTTTAATAATTTTTTTTCTGTTTTAAGTGATTTTTTTCTTAAATTGCCCCTCCCGCCTAAACGGGGGGAAATAGACCCCCCCCTCCCATACGATTTTTTTCTTGTCTAAGTCCAACCTACACGCCCTAGCTTTTTGTCACACCTTATGCCAATCACCCTGTATACACAATTCTGGGCCCAACTAGTTGCAGTAGCATTCGATACTCATTCTATAGTTTTGCACAAATTTCTGTGACTTTTTTTTTTAAACTATCGTGCATGTTATGAAACAGGCCGTTAAGTAACCTATCCCTCTGATTTCCAGAAAAGTATAAATGTATGCAAACAAAGCTCAAAAATCGGTTTATTATTTAAGTAATTTTTTGTATGAGAAATTTCTTTAAAATTTTTCAAGAACAAAATTTGGGATGCCAATTTTAAGTATTTAGTATTATAGGTTTTAGGAAATAATTTCAAAAAATAATCGTTCACACGTTTTGAAGATATTGATTATTCAAAAAATATTTTTTTCAAAAACCCAAAAAATATTTTTGCGAATATTTTTATATACAATATTATTTTAATTCAAATTAGCTTTTTTGGCCTTTAGTCCACAAAAATTGGCGTTTCGTCCGGGTGATCTCACATGGACTCATCAGTTGACTTGTGAGGACCTTGTCAATACGCAATTTTTGTTCATCTTATATGAATTTTTTGACAAAAATCCAATGTGAACTATATCCAACGAAGATTAGAATTGTAATCATTAATGTTGGAATTTTCTTCTTAATATTATTTTAAACTTAAGGGGGCTTCTGCATAAAAACTTTATTTAAGATCGTTATGCCTGTGTCACACATCTAGTATAGACACCATAGTGTACGAATGAACCACATGTCTGTCAGGGTAATACCAGTCGAGCAAAATGGTATGACCGTAGTATCTATACTAGGGTTTTTTGCGTCTTCTCCTTATCGAAAAGAGCTCCATTTTTCAAAAGCGGAATAAAGTTTTCCTTAAAATCATTGGCGCAAAATTTTAATTGAATTAGTACGATGCTAAAGATGTTTTAGTATGATACTATGTTAAAACAACGAATTTGCAAATTTTAATCGAATATAGTATTCATACTTTCTCTACCCTTTTATTAAAGTTCAAATCATCGAATACCTACTTTATTTTTTTAGTATCGTGCTAGATTCATGACTCTTTGACATTTGCAAACATCAAAAAAGGTTCGTGTACCTACTTTTTTACACGAAATGTCATTGTTTTAGGTGTGTTCAGGAGCAATTTATTAAGAAAATTCTTCTTAGTAAACTACTATATAGTTAGCAAATTGTTAAGTAGTATCATACTAATAACTTAATTATTGGCTGTTTAAAATTTTGCGCCATTGTCATTTTGATGTTTTTTATGACTTTTTAGTATTTTCAAATTTGCGATTTCAAAATGGCAACGAATTTAAAAAAACGTAAAGTTCTTGGCAGCCACCAAATCGCCAAGATTTTGAATATTTGGAGTGAAATTATCGACGGTTAAAGTTGGAATATATTATTATTTGATGTGAGTATGCTAAAAAAATCCATCAAAAATATCAAATATCTTTATTTGAAAGATTGAAAATTTTTGTTTTGCCAGAATATGACTGGCTGTCAAACTATACTACGTTCTGTAGTGTGTCACGAAGCATGGTATTGAGAATACTATGGTCTTCATACTATGGTGTCTATACTAGATGTGTGTCATGTGCATTAGAGCAGTTAATGAGAAAGTCGAAAATAATAAAAAAAAAAAAAAAACGATTCTATGACAGATAAAGTTAATAATATTTTGTCCTAAATTTGTTTTGACCAAAATATAGTCCATGTCCATGATAGCATTCCCAATTTTTTGTATCAAAATCGTTAGAGCCGTTTTCGAGATAAGTAAGATTTTGCATTACGGGTGTATGGGGGGTGCCGTTAGTTTTGGACCTAAAAAAAATGCATCTAAGAAAGAGTGAGTGCAATATACTTAACTCAGGCAATAACACCAGCGCTCAATTCAAACGGAGAATAACTCTTGGCAATCACTGCATTTTTAAACTAAGAAGTCAATTGCGTAGCAAAGTTCTCTCTAGAGCAACTCTACCTCTATAAAACTCTCATCATCATCTCGGTCCTTGTGTATGGTGCAGATGCAGATGCATAGACCTTGCCGAAAGTGTATGAGAACACTTTAGGCTCTTTCGAGAGGAAAATATTAAGTGTGATCTTTGGCCTCGTCTGCATAGACGGGGAGTGGAGGAGAATTTATAACCATGAACTGTACGGGTTGTATAGCGAAACCGACCTAGTCAAAGGAGTTAAAAGTCCAACGAATGAGATTGAGATGGCTAGGTCATATAGAGCAAATGGAACCAAACGCTCTGGCCCGGAAGGTCTTCGAATCCAACTCCGAGGGACGGCACAATAGAGAAAGACCGCGACTCATGTGGCGCACACAAATCTGAGAGAGGATACCTAGGGTCCCAGATAGCTGGAGCAGCTTGTTAGTTGAGGCCTTGGTCCAACTCGGATTTCAGCGCCATCTTAAGTAAGTAAGTAATAGTCCAATGTATATATAATAAATATGCTTAGTTTCAATATAAATAAATTCGGTGTTCGATAATTGGAGCAAGAGCCGATCTTAAGCGTGTTTATAATTAAGCGTGTACACCTGTTTTAATTATTTGCTTGCGCAGGTTTAGTTTCTAAATACACGGGGAGTAATTAAAGCGGCTCTTATTTTTTATAATTGCCTGGTGTGCCATGGTTGTACACGTGAAATAGGAGGTTCTTATTGGAGCACGCTGTATGTATGTATACTCGTATGTATCCGGCTATAAGGTTAAATTTTATTTTAGGAGGAACATTTTTGATATGAATCATAAGATGCAAAAGGCTTAAGAATGCTCATAACTTCAACGATAAGGTCCGATTTTTTTAAAACAATTATCAAGAATTGTCAATGATTATGTCTAATAAGATTATGTTTTTTTTTTTCCAGGGGCTGGGCACTGGTTAACATGAATATACTATTCTAACATAACTTATTTTAGATTCAAAATAGCTTATTTTTTTGGCCTTAAAGTCCACAAAAATTGGCGTTTCGTCGCGGCGATCTCACAGCTGACTGTAAGGGCCATGTCAATGTGCAATTTTTGTTAAATTCAGTTCATCTTACATCGATTTTTTGACAAAAATCCAATGTAAACTATATCCAACCAAGATTAAAATTCTATGTATAATCATTAACGCTGGAAGATTATTTTGCCCATAGCCTGGCATTGTTGTCAATCGTTGACAGACTTGTTTTGTCTGAAAATAATTCTTTCGAGGTTGACTTTTAAGAAGACAGCGCAACATACCAAGCAGCTCGTGAAAGAATAGGCGTTTTTGTTTTTGAGTTTGACTTTGCGCGAATAGAGAACGTTCTGAAAGTCCTCCACACCGAGTGTCTTGATATATATTTGAAATTATATTTTAAATATATTTGAATTTGAACGCTAAGCTGACCCAACTTTACAATTTTTAAATACTATGCTTATTTAAAAGAAAATCATATTTTTTCGCCTATTTAAATTATGACAAAGATTAGAAAACCTTCAAAAAGCTCCAATTTATAATAAACGCATGCCTTAACCTTGTTTATGTGCCAGATCGTTTCAAAATTTTAGAAGTCAACAGCAACATCTTACAAGACCTATATCGCTTATACCAATCATGGAAAAACTTTTCTAATAAATCCGTTACCAAGGCTTCAGAAAAACTGCAAAATGCAGTTGATAAAGTAAGCGATCGTGTGATATTCTTCGAGGATTTTGCACTTCTTGGCACTTACTTTGAGAAAAATTGTTTTGCTTTAGATCGCATCGGCTGAAAATCGAACCCAGAACTCTGGCGTAACAGTCCAAAGGTTGCGTTTGGGATCATGAAATTTAAGAGGATGAGGATGATTAAAATATTTTAGTTATTTGCAAGTGAAACTACAACTATAAATCAGTCCACATTTTTTGAAACTTACGAACCCTTGAAATCCAGCTTTACCTACAAGTTCTATTCGTTCCCATTTTGAAAATAAAAGTAAACTTGATGATTCCATATTATTCGCAAATGAAATTTGTTTTTTGGTTAAAATGATTTGTTCATAATTTAAATTGAATTGCTTTTGGCTTAAATGTTTTTGAGAATCGGTTTAACCTATTTGAGCTTGAGTTAAACATATTTAAAGCTAGGTTAAAGTCTTTTGGTATTTGGTTGATTAAATTTAAGAATGTCTTATACATACGAGTATGTACAAGTATGTAGGCACTACTTAAAAATAGTTGCCAGAGAAATTTCTTGTAAAGATGATTAGTGGAAATATCGGATTGAATCTATTGTTTGTCTAACTAGATTTTTTGTTATACGTGGAAATGTATTGATAGCAATGAACTTGACTTAGAGATGCCCATCTGTGTCAACAGCCTGATCGTAGTTCCAATATATTTCTTTGGTCTTGCAATAATGATCTTACTTTTATTGTTTATCTAACTGGATATGAGAAAATGTATTGATCTTCAAGCAATGCAATATTGAACGACTTATTTACTTTACTTTTTATTAGAGATGCATCTGTATCAACAATAGAATAGTTTTATTAAAAATCATTTATTAAGTAGCGCTGGATAATGATATCCATTGCTAAGATAGGCATGACTCATGGTAACTAATGATTTTGGAAAAAGTGTGTAGCTATAAAAATGTAACAAGCTAAGTAGTAAGGTCTCATCATTTTTGACAATGGAAATCTTCAAAAGACATTTGGGCATATTTGATACCAAGTAGTGTGGGAGTTTTTACAAATGAAAACCACCGGGATCAGGACCAATTGAAGGGTTTTAAGGCTAAAGGGTCTAAGTGCCATTTTTATAATTTAGAGATATACGAAAAAACATAATAAAAACAACACTTGGCACTTAGACTCTACCACAACTTTATTTGTGTGTGTACAGTTTTAAAAGAAATAGGTACTTGAATCCATTTTGATATTATAAGGCTTGGCACTTAGATTGTATTTTGATAAAAATATTGACTTTTGATTTTTTGGCACTTAGACCCTTTAGACTTACAACCCTTCAATTTATGAAAAATCGACAAATGATTTTTCTATCTAAATTTTAAATCACGTTGGGGAGAGATTGAACTTTTAATGCTTTTCCAAAGCTTGTAGACCATCAGCTTAAGAGGATTAGTTCTTTGGTTCTTCTTAGCCTTCAAACATTATCTCGTACATCTTAGACTATTTCCATTTCGGAGTTGGTATGACTTCGCAGTCGCTAAATAGATATGTGATACAATGTGTTTTTTAACAACTTATTTATTTATTAATTTATTTAGCTTAATACAAGCGTGCACTAGTAGGGTGATTGGGTCTTTTTTTGGGGGAAGTTTAAACTATTAACACTTTCCCATAGCTTTTAGACCATCAGCTCATTAGGCTTTGTTCTTCTAAGTCTCCGAACATTGTATCGTACATCTAAGAAGATTTCCATTTATTATTACACGAAGGACTTTTTTTTTGGATTTTTTGGGTGGGTTCTTGTTTTGTTTTCTCTTACTGATATTCATCAATGATCATTTGTCTATACTCTTAGCTTCTCATATTCGTTTCCAGATGCATGTCCTAGTTCTTCAGATGTGGATATAGAACAGCAACGTATGATAAGCTAATTAAATTCTTATCTCGATAGCATTGTCAAATGGGGAGTCATAAGCCGCTGTCTTCTGTCGTTAAAGCACAACCCACCTCCCTGTGTCGGTATACATGAGCGGCACTTGCATTGAGGAAACCGAACAGCTCTCAGTTCTCGGTTTGATCATCACAGACCACCTTCTTTAGAATGACAACATATTCGATGTCGCCAAAATGCTGCTAAATATGACGTTGAAATTTTGTACCTCTTCTGATCTGGATGTTAAGGCTTATATTCGTCCAAAGCTCGAGTAAAATTTCCATATTTGGAAAGGTGCTCCAATGTCACACTTGAGTCTCTTGGAAAGAACGCAAAATAAGGGGTTTAAAAATAATGTGATAGATGTACAACAGAAACATTTGATCTCTCGAGGACCGTCGTAATGTTTCTTATCTTTAATTATTTTACCGTTATTTTTATAAACAGTGTTCTGTTGAAATAGCTAGTTGCATTCGCCCCCTTAAGCAGTTTAACCGTAATACTCGCCCATCAGGGAGTGCCCATTAGTTTACCCTTGAACCCAACTTAAGACGTTTAATTCAGAGATTCTTTCTTAAGGCGCACTTCCCGAATGCGGTGCATGAGAATTATAAAAAAAATCCCCTTATGGCTGGATACCATTCGTTCATACGGGCTTCAGCACTTGCTTGTATATCATAGATAGATAGCCCAGAGTTCTGTACATTTTTCTGTACTTTGAGTTCAGTTCTTTTCTTTTCTTTTTGATGTGCTCTTTCCATTTTATCTTTACATAGAAAGGTATTTGGCAGTATTGGCATAAGGTACAACTTTAACGTTGATACAAATTGGAAAATTATTTAGCATTTTGTTTGTAAAGTTTGTACGCGTTGATTTTGTTTCCTTTAATTTGATAAGCCATCGTTACGTCAAATCTCTAACATTATCGACTGCATTTTGCAGTTTTTCTGTAGTCCTCGTAACGGATTTATCAGGCTATAATATCGCAGTATCGACAGCAAAGGTGACCATCCTAGCGTTGTTATCCACTGAAATATCCCAAGTATATAACAAATACATTATTGGTCCTGGGACACTGCATTGGGGTACACCTGCTTCAATTTAGTTCTTTATTTCCGAGTAATTTTGATCGTACCGTACAATAAAGAGTCGGTTCGTAACATTACATTTCAGTTTTGTACTGCCTGCAAATGTCCCTATGCATATGCAGTTTGTACTCGAGGCCCAAGTGCCAAAAATTGTCAATGGCTTCAGCAACATCGAATTAAAGAGCTGAACATACTTGTTTTTCTTCTTCTGCTTCTCCTACAACACCCGTAGTTCTATGCACTTGGTCTATCGTGGAATGTTTATTTCTAAATTCAAAGATTAATCTTGTTTGTTCTATTATTTTGCTACGTTGTGTCTTTTCAGAAGCAGTTTCTCGAAAACTTCCTTATATTACCATTATCTAAAGGCTTTGCATACTAAGGGTCGTCTCTTGAATTCATAGAAGGAAATGGCTTTCAAAACCGTTTCGTCATCGATATGACCAAACTTAGCTATACTCGAATATTACTTGCATTTGAAATAGAAAATTATAAAATTCTTTAATTTCTGCTCGAAATTGTCAAAGACATACCAAATGTCAAGATTATATAATTTTTCTTTATCCTTTTTTGAATCGTCCTATTATTGTGATTTTTTTAGAAATTGTTAAAACTAGCCTTTCGACATTTTAAATGATATTGTTAGAAATGAGGCATGCTCTTAGAATGCACGATTGGTCACTTGCAAGGTATTTGAAATTCCATCTGAGCACACACTCGTACATTGGCAGGGCATTTCGACCAAATCGGGGAATTCCCTTAATGCAAAAATATTTGTTTTTAAAGAAAACTGCTTAGGAAACCAGGAAATTTCTCACTGAACAATAAATTAAAATTGCTACATAATTGAATATCAAAATTATTATATAGTATACGTCATGTTTGTCTGTAATTTTACTTTCTTAAGAATAAAACGCAGTTAGCGCAAAAGCAAATTTAAATTTTTTCTCAAGATTAATTTTGAAGGTGTAGAGATAAAAATAAAATTCAAATTAATTGATGTGCGTGATTTTTTCAGAGTATCTATACTTAGGTAATAATTTTACTTTCTCTGCTGCATTTCTCATATTGAATGGGTGCTTTGGTCAAAAGACGTGATTTATATTAATATTTTGTTTGATTGATTGAGTTTAATAAGAACAAAAGAAATTAAATAAGAAATTTGATTTTTTCCTAGAATTTAGAGTGCAAAAGTATAACTGATGGTTAAAAATACTTTACAAAAATTGCACAATTTTCTCAGTATCAAAACAATATTTTTTCTTGTATCATTTACAGAATGTTCAAGTAGAAGGGAAACCTATATAAGGGCCCAGAAGTGCAATAGGTCTAGTATAAAAATGTAATGCCTAAATGCTTTAATTTTACTGATGATTTTAGAAAGGACCTTATTTGGTCAAAAACACAAGTTCAGTTAATTACTAAAACAATGGATTAAAATATTCAAGAAGGTTAGTCGATAATCTGCATCTTTTTTTAGAACATTTATTTGAAAACTATTTCCTGTTTGTTGAAATCAGTACTTTCCTTACGTTTTTAATTTAAAGTTCTTATGACTAGTAAGAAGATTTTGTTTTTGTTTATTGATTACAATTTGTTTAAGAGATGCAAAATATCTCATCTACGTTTTTATAGAATTGTAAAAAGGAAGTTTGAATTTACAGAATTTTGGATTAAATTTGGAATTTTTCAATTGACGCAGAGATTTTGACGGCCTGTGGCAGTCATGTTGTTTTGATGACATCTGTCAAATCTATTGTTTATTTTTTTGATTCAATCACTGATGCCAAGTCGCTATGGTAAGTTACAGCACGTCCAAAATGATTAAACTTTTTTATCAAAATGCACATCTAATATGTACATCTTTGAAGCTATTCCTCTTTATAAGATATCGTATCTTAATGTGTAAAGCTTATCAATGAAATAAATAAACTAAACTGTTGCGCACATTTTACAATACGATACGTTTGGTGGCCAAATTTGAGACGACCTTTTGGGTAAGCAATCAGCCAACATTCGTACATCAAAAAAACGCGGCCCGTGAAAGTGTACTGCAGAAATCGAGGAAGTCGATTCCTCGCCACGCACAAGAGCTCGGACTTTCGCAGACTTCAACTGGGCGAATTCGAGTCCGTACAGGATCCAATTAACCCAGGAGCTGAAAGTTTATGACCATAAACTACGCCGTTTTTTGAGTGACTGAGCTTAGGAGCATTTGGAACAGGACTCCAATTTTGGACGAAAAATCATCTTTAGCGATGTCGCTCATTTTTGGAAGAATGGCTGTGTTATCAAGCAAATCAAGCCGTATAAGCGACGATACCAACCCACACGAGGTTTGGTGACAATGCATTCTCAAAAGTTAACCGTTTGGTGTGAATTTTGGGCAATTTGGTGCATACTTTTTCGAAAACGAAGTTGGTGAGGCGGTCACCGTCAATGGCGAGTGCTACAGAGCGAATGATGATAACCAATTTCTTATTGCTCAAATTAAACCATATAAACCTAGACGATATGTGATTCCAGCAGGACGGCATTACGTGCCACACAGCGGATGCCATGATTGATATTCTGCATGAACGATTATCCCTCGCAGGGGTGACATGAATTGGCAACCAAGGTCATGGCGTTTTAAGCCGCTTTTTCTTGTAGGTTTTTCTGAAGTCGCAGGTCTATGCGAATAAGCCACAATCGACCGATGCCCTTAAAGTAAACATAACACAGGCCACCGCTCAAATTCAGTCAGATTTTCGCGGAAGAATCATTGAAAATTGAACCATTCGAAACGATATTATAAAAAAACTCACTTGACATCAAGGTAGCAAAATATGTTTCTCAAAAATAGAGAAGTGATATTGGATAGATATTCAAATCTTATTAATTAATTACGTCTGGGGTCCAGTAAATCAAGCTGTATTTGGACAATAACGCGGCGTATATTCGCTCCTAAGTGCTGAAATTTTTCTGGTTTTCACTCTACGCTGCATCAGCTATCAGCAATCGTGCGTTCTGTTCGCACTATACGATCTCTGATGGGATGCGTATTATCGTTTAGGGTAAACATTTTGCGAATACGATCTATAGTTTCTTCGAAGTAATGGCATAATATGAGCATCATAAAACACATGTGACAACCAATATGTGCTTCGAATTGAGCCATGTTTTTCAAAATAAATTTAAACAATTTGGAAACTTTGTTCCAGCGCACCGCGACGTCAGTCTATTCATGATGAATTGCCAAACTAAACTTACCTCAAAACAACCGAGAATTTTCAACTTCACTAAAAAATGCAACAACAGTTTAAAAGGGAAAATATTTTCAGTTCATAACAAAACACCATGAACTTACTCATTTAAATACCGAAATATTAATTGATCGTTACAAATTAAAACCAAGTTTTTTGTAGGTACCTAAATTTGATTTTTTTTAAACAATACTATCCTTACTTTTAAGGAGCTTAAGCATAAAAAAGTGATCAAAATCGGTTGTACCATTTTTATGAAATTCAAAAAAGAAATGGTTTTAAGGCAGGTACCATTTTTCGGATTTTTTTTCATTACTTACCTTTAATTTAAGAAAATTTAGCGATTTTTTTTAAATCTGAGGAACAGTTTTTTAAGAAATATATATTTTATAAAATTTCGAAAAAAAATCACCATTTTTTTGGCTAAGATTTTACTTTCAAAGTTTACAAAAATATGTGCAGTTAAGGGTCATAGCCAAAAAAGTGTCAAGGAAATAAGAAGTTGAAAACTAACCTAATACAACAAATACATGGTAGGGCCGTAATGACTGGCACTCGTGAAGTGAAAACATTAATACAACAAAATTATGACCTTGTTGATAGGGGAAAAAGGATATCTACTAGATTTAAATATTTTCTTTAATAAAAATAAATTTTAGGCGAAACAGTTCGTACAGAACCAAGGCTTAGTAACTAATATTCCAATATTCATGTTTTTGGTAGAAATGGAGTTCCAGCAGCTAAGATGAGAACACTTTTTACGACAAAAGATACACTTGGAGGATTTATCATTTCCTACCTGGAAGCCGTATCCTTGAAATAAAAAAAAATGTTTTTATTCTAAGGTGGCAGTATTCTTACGGGAAAACAGTTCAACCCATTAATTATTACGCCTAAGCTTATTTAATATAATAAAATTCTATTCGATTCAGAGTTTAAAAAAAGTACGTATACGTCCCAGTGTACCATTTATTCGCAGTGACTTCGTTGATAATTGATATTTCTTTACTAGGTGATTTAATCGGGAATATTTAAAAATTCTACTACCTACATTTCAAAATGTTCAAATTTTTGTATATATTTTCTTAGCGCTAAAGAATCATCACCCAAAGCGTCTTATACAGAACTTGGTTAAAGACAAAGCAAATAAGAAAGACGCCAATTTCCAAGGTATTTTTTTATATACACAAAAAATGTAATGAATATAAGCAGTAGAGGACTTACTAGGGAGAGGAGATTTCGGGACAATTTTCAAATATTTCAAGCTATTTCTACAATAAACTTATATTCTTGGTATTTTGAAAACTTTTGAATTATTTCATTATTAGAAAAATATCCAATTTTTTGTTTTTGTTTCTATGTGAACAATTTCCAAAACTATTATTTAAAAAGGATTATGTAAGTATTATAAATAACAATAATAATTGCAAGAGAATTCGTTTTTCTTACTATTTACAATAGGCTTATAGATACGAGTCCAATCAAAGTGTTTTCGGCAATTGTGCTCTGTAAGTATGATTTGATAATTTTGAGCACTGAAGAAATGCACTCAGTCATCAGGTATTATGTATTAACTCTGGGTAAAATAACAAGTGCGCGAAACTGTCAAATGACACAAATGATTTTAAGGAATAAACTGGCTCTTCCAAAGTAGTCACAAATCTTCTAAGATTTTCTGTTGTCACAAAAAGTTCTTCCTATCTAAGCCCTTGGATTAGGTAGAAAATGGTGGTTTTCCTCTATTGAATGTGTGAGAGTTGTAAGTCACAACGATTAGGATCTGCATGAATCGTTATCCGCTTTAATTTATTTTTACTATCAAAAGTTATTACGCCAGAGCATTCTCATATTTAAAAAAAAGTGTGAGTGCCAGGACTCACGGTTAAGATGTGTAAACATCAACGTTCGTCCGAGTGCCGAATTTTTGTTATCGAACGTACCCAATAAACATACAATGCAATCGTACTAGTTTGTGACTTTAGAATATACCCCTCACACACGCCACATCGATCAAGACGAACAATTGACAAAGTACTTCGCTTTTGTATGGGCATTTACACAACAATACGCCGACGTAGAAGTACATGCCAAAATCAGCTGTGAAATGGTAGAGTTGTAAAATTTTAAATGAAAAGTGAAAATGACCGAAAAATATTTGAATTTTAATGCTCCAGAACCACTTTTTTGCTATTGAATTCTTGCTTAAGGAGATTGAATTTTATTCTCGCTTTTTCAGGCGATTTGTAAATTTTAACAACTAAAACCGAATAACATCATAAAAAATTGTTTCGACGAACTAGTTCGGTCCTTTTTACACGCCATGTCGGCATACTACTTCGATTCCCAGAGTTCGCACTGCTATGTCGACACATATTCATTTCACACGACCCAAAAACCTTATCGACAATATGCTTCGATGAAGTAGTTCGTGGCATATGTTAGGAGTAAGTAGACTCCGCTACGTAATGTAAAGTTTGCTTGACTTATGTTTAACCAGGGATGTTGCTTGTGACAGTATTCTATTTTTACCCTTATATTCAAACAGAGATGTTATCTGATAAAAAATAAAATGTTTTTACACGAATATGATTTTGATCTCTGTTTCTCTTTTGGCTTCCTTTCGAGTGCATCTGTGCTTTTAAACACAGCGATTTTTAATATAAGTTAACTTTGTTCATGCGTCATCTCTTCGCACTCATTACTCTACTCAGTTAAGCGACTTGCACTGAGCGAACGCCAAATATAAAAAAGAAAACCACAAAGAAGAATGAACGATAACTCCGCACTTTTCTCAGCAATTGTAAGTGATTAGTAAAAAAGTCACACGTATATAGATTGGATGTAGGCTTGAAGAAAAATCAAAATCTTTTCAATCTAGCGTACTGTATAGAAATATTGTATAATGTATATGCAAGGTTGATGATTGATCATGTATTTATTGGTTCATTTGCGTATAGTACGTTGAAGAGATGAGAATACAGCACAGCATAAGCACTGATTAAAATATTAAAACAGCAAACGAAAATTGTATGATAAAATGGACAGACAAAATAAAACAAATTACTTGGATAAAATTACAAAAATCTCAAAGAAATTCGTAAAAACACAATTTTGCTGAAAAAAAACCACAAAGGGCAACGTTCCCTCGCCACTGAAATAATAGACTTGTACGTGCTTTTCATGCATTTGAACAATGTATACCTGGCTTAACACCGCCAACAAATATACTTGTCATGCAGCGAAAAAGTCGAAACTTTTTTTTTGACAAACCACTAGATGGAGCGTTCACCTTACCAAAATCAAACCAATCCCTTAACTTTTTTTTTAGGTTTTTGTACTTTATCTTACTCCCTCTGTCAGAGACTTACAGACCGATTGACATCATTCCCACCTTGTAATGGAATTATAAGTGGCAAAAACTAATTTTTTTAATACATTGAAGTCGTAGTCATCATCCAGTTCATGGCTTGACTGATGGAGAACGATCTATATTTTGATATAGTGAATGCTAATAGTATATTTTGATATAATAAAGAATATCTAATTCGATAATTAAAATAATTATATGGTATGACAGATAAGGGACAAATTAAATTTTGACGTATCGAGAATATTTCATTGCAGATGTCAACTGATTGCCCTGAAGAACATTTTTTGGATTTTTAAAGTTCAACTCTGAAAATGCATTTTTTGAGAGCATAAAATAAAATAAAATGTTATGTCCGTCAATAACGTGAAGTGTATTTTTTAAGACATTAAATGAACCCGCTATGAAATTTTACACCAGTTTATTTGTGTTTCGTCTTTTTCACGTATTTAGGACTATTCGGCGAGATCTTTTATTCTTCTATTCTGTTATTCTGCTATGAATTTCCATACAAATGTTTGAGCTGTCAACAAATCTTTTATGAATTTTAATTTTGGTATTCAGCACGCTAAAATCTGTTATAAAATCTGCTAAGAAAACTTTTATGAACTGTCAAACGTTCGAACATAGAAAAAATCTTTTACGAATAGCATTTTTGTTAAAAATCATAAAAGAATAAAAGACAAACTTCTGTGACTTTTATCACAAAAGATTTCAATAAGTACACAGGTGCATCAAGTAATAATGAATATTTATCTTTTATTTCGTCAATGAAATGTTCTTTAAAGGAGACAAATGAAAGAAAATATATCAATACACATATCATATAAACATATAAGTAGAGTATGGCCATGGTATTCCCAGAAACATATGAGGTAAAATCGTGTTCCATTATATGGATACCCATAGTGTGTAAGGCTAGGCGCGCACATTCAATTTTTAGTTGCACAACTGTTTGGTAGCTTATAGAAAACAGATGAACTACTTACATGAATGTCCGCGCAGGTGCATATAATTATATGTTACACAAAATAGCCTTAGGCTAGGCGCGCACATTCAATCAAAACACAAAACACATTCAGTCAAAACACAAACTTTTTAGTTGCTCGAACCAAGCATTTTCGAAACCCAAAATTGAATGTGCGCGCCTAGCCTAAGAGTTTACTTTTTTGTTCGTCATCCATTTAAATTATGTCAGATGAAATATTTTACATAATCACAGCTGATTATGATAACAGATTTAGTTCAGTTTCATAACAGATCTCGTTTTCGAAATAGCATAAGGCCAGGCGCGCACATTCAATTTTTAGTTTCATAACTGTTTAGTTGCTAAAATGAAACATATGTGCTTATATGGGACACCGCGCACTTAAAGCAACTCGATTCGAGCAACTAAAAAGTTTGTGTTTTGACACAAACTAAACGATTGCCTAAAATTAATTCGTAACAGTTGAGCTGTTTTCCATAAGCGCAAGAGAGAAAAGAGTGTGAGCGTGAGTAAAGAGTTACCAGTGCGCGGTTCTCTTTCAACTGGTGATTAAACTATTTGATTTCGGTCACAGTTGCCAGTGCGCGACTAGCCTAACAGACTTTTATAAAAGTTCGAACCTCTGAATACCAATCATAAAAGATCTTTTAAGGTGGAAATCTTTTATGATTCATAACAGAAAATCTATAGCAGAATAACAAATGTGGCAGAATAGGCCTAATTGGTCGAGAGGTGAAGAAATGTTGAGAGATTGAATTAAGTTCTAGCCAGCAATGGAAAGTAATAAAATCGAGATTTCAGTACTCAAAGTCTCCAATGTAAACACGATGTCGTAAGTACGTAATATTAACAATGTAAACATGGTGTTAAATGCAATCGTCGGTAAGGTAGATTGCTACACGGAACGTGTAACCGTAACGTGTAACCGGAACGTGTAACCGGAACGTGTAACCGTAACGTGTAACCGTAACGGGTTACACGGGACGTATAAGTTTTACACACGTTTTCAATTCACTCTACCGCCGGGAAAGATGTTTACACATCAAAAAAAAAATGCTTAGAGTTTTCCATGCACACTAGCTTAAAAGTTGTATAGACTCTTGCATTTTTAGAGCAGATTTATCGAAGTTATTAGGTCTTTGTGGCCTGGATAGGGCATATAAAATATAATAATAATTATAATACTCGTAACAATCATATACAATTTTTCTTAGGGACTCTAAGCTTTTAGGATGAATATATCACGGATTGAATCATATTTTTTTTCCGGAGTAATGCAGTAGAGTTTTTCTCTCAAGATGTGTAATTTATATCAGTCAGTAATAAGGTTTTCACAACAAGCTTTACCAATAGAATGCCCATCTTTTAACGGTTGCATAACTTATTTATGAAGCCAACCTGAGTTTCTTATGTATTCGTCAGGATTTGTGGAAGACCAGTTTCCAAGTAAATACAATATTAGCTTTCTCGTTTAAGTGGTTCTTGAAAATAAGAGTAGGATCAAGTTTCACACCTTGGTATTTAATCACTTTCACGGTTATCCGTCATAATTCCACCGTACTTCACTATGAGTTCTTGAGTGATGGCGATTGAAGACCTCAAGACCGCCATTCTCGATTTTTCTATATTGATTAACAGATTCTATAATTTGCAACGATTAATCATTAGCTGCATCTGTTCGGGTGATTCGGAAAATATAACAAGATCATCTGAGTCGAGCAACATATTAATCGTTAAACTCGCAATTCTTACTTCACCTGAAAGTTCATCAACTACATCGCTTAAAAAGACTAAGAACAGGAATACATTGAGGAGACATCCTTGTTTCACACCATTTCAAAGAACAATGCGCTATCCAAAACTGCAGGGTTAGTATTCGTGTACATTTTTTTAATTACTCTGATCAACTTTGAAGATATGCCAAGTTTTGGCGGTTTATAGAAAAGAGTATTTTTGTTAATTAGGTCGAAAGCAGCTTCGAAGTCACACTTTTAGATTCCAGGCTTGAAACGCTTTGACAATAGATGTTAGATGTTCTACAGCCCGCTTGGAATTAAGACATAATGTTTTTCTTGCAACCCATTTTTCAAGTCTTTCAACCATAACACCACACCGGAAAATAATTATTGCTATGAAGGATATTTCTCTTTAATTTTCAACAGCGTCTAAAGGTCCATTTTTATGAAACGGGAAAAACAGGGACTTCTTGAACGAAGCGGAAATTCTAGCCGTGGAGAAAAATTTGTTGAACAGGATTTGAATTTTGTTCAGGCGCTCCCCAGTTATTTTTATTGCAAAACTAATTTCTAAGAACTAATTAAAGACCCCAGCTAGTGCTGTTAATTTTAAGATTAATTTTGTACATTTATGTTAATATTAATAAATAATAATAATAATAATAAAATAATACGAGACAGGAGGTGATAAGAGTCTTTGTTACTGTTTAAAAGTTTTTAGAATGAAGACAAAAGACAAATACGACCGTCTGCTCTCAAGGTTCAGGCATGTCTATTGCTTACTTTTGTAAGAAGGGAGTTCAAAGCGATTTACCACACCTAAACCTCTGAACGCAGATCTCAAAAATCTTTTTTGCACTTGTTCTAAAATTCTAAGAGAGTTCCGCTTGAGATACTTCGGAAAAATTTGTATGCATAGAAGTGAAGCATTTGGTATTCTGAACGGTAGTCTTGGCTGGGAAGTATTGTATCAATATGCGACGGCAGCACTGAGGTACAGAAATCGTATTATAGAGGGCAACTTTTGAAAAGGACGATTAAATTAAAATACTAAAAGAAAATGGAAAAAATAGTATAATAAAAGCAAAACAGCAATAAAATATTTTAAGTAAAGATAATGTCAATCTGGTAGATGGCCTTAAGCCAAAACCATATCAACTTTAAGAAAATGTTAACTTTTATTTATTTAAATAAAGATTTCATAACTAACTAATCAGGTTTTGTGAAAGTCATAATAGTGTGACCAGACCTGACAAGCATATTCCATAGTGGGTCGAACTTTTTGCACTCCCTTTTAATCCATCTTAGAATTGAATTGGCCTAACTCGCTATAACGATGATATGTTTCATGAATTCAAGTCAACGATTAAATAATGTACCAAGGACATTTAAATCACTTACACGTGACAAGAGTTAACCATTAAACAATTAGTAAAAAGAACAGCTTTCTCGAAAAACCTATTGTATTACATTTATCGATGTTGCGAAATAAACAATTACGAACACAACAGTCTAAAAAATAATTGTATCCAAAAACCCTGTGGCAAAACTCCTACGGCCTATACATATATGTGATCATCCTGATCATACTGATCATCCCCACAATTTACCGTTCTACCTTTTTGTCAAAAAAAAAAGAAATTTAGTTTCATATTTCTAAATTTTATTATAACTTCTGTTTAAATCTTTTAATGCTAAAATTTTTTTGAAAAGTATTTGAATAATTAAAAATGGTATAAACTATTGAACAGAGCTTGCGAGTATTTTATATATTTTTCTGGAATATCTCATACTCAGAATAAAATAGAGACATTTTTTACCGATAGATGAACAATATTGTTGGATTTTATATTTGCCATACTTCTTATAGTTAAATACATTATTCATTTATTACAAATGTACAAGTTAGTTTTCTATTTTTTCTCGTTGGATTTAAATCCTTGAAATGCCTTGTTTCATTTTTAAGCACCCCACTGTACATCCGGTGATCGCAAACCGTCAATACTCGGCTCTCGCTCACACACTTTATAATACAATCAGTTTTTCTCAAGCACTATTTTAGTTTCGCCACGTTTTTTTTTTTTTTTCTTATTTTAATCTGAAACTGATATGACGTAATTTGTTTTCATGCAATATCATGAACCTACGATCACAAATTGATTATGTCATTGAAAATAAGATTTAAAGCAATTTGCTTAAGATTTCATAATGACGTAATATTTATACTTTAGATCCTGGGATTGGTTTGAATTTGGATTTTGATTTGTCAATAAATTAAAATATTTGTACAGAATGATATTTTACTAGCTGCATAACAAAAATTAGCTACTTCAAACTATCCAATGGAACGATGACGAATAGAATTGGATATTTCATTTAAATTAAATTAATTATATGCAACATTGCGAAATTAACTTTTAACTTCTTGATAATGTATGAATTTAATTAGATATTAAGTACTGGTGGGGCATAGTAAATTCAAAAGAAATAAACATCATTTGGTTTTCTTTTGTAATTTTATTTTCATTCCCATCTAAATAAAAAATAATGGGTATACAGACTCTAAGACTCTTATACAATTTCAATTACATACAACCATCTTTGTGTAAACATATTAAATTAAGAAGAATTAAAAAAAAAAACAGTAGAACAATAAGTACTGTTGCCTGTGAATTATATTCTATACAGGAATTTTAGGAAGGTATGACAAGTGAAACTCTAAATTTGAAAATATTGCATTCGTCGATATAAGGGACAAAACTTGGTGTAATCGCAATTTCTAGAATTCATAGGTCAAATATTTTCTCTGAAGGATCTCAATATACACATATCCCTTCCATTGTTCTGAAGATGTAATCAAGTTTGATGAAAATCTTGAGTTCGTACCTTGGGTCACTTAACAAGACTGCTCGTGGCCACAATTTCTACCTACCTACACACCTATAATGTGCAATAGAAATAGAATTGAAATTAGATCTAGTGATTTACAAATCTTAATCATTCCCGATAATATTTTGACAAGTTCGAAGAGGTAAGATGAGAACCACTTTTCTTTTCATTACAAAATATACTTTTGAGAATATGTCACTTCCTCACAAGAGGCTGAAAAGCAGTTTTGCAGCGCCTAGAAATCGAACACAGACCTTCTTCATGACAGTCTAATGCAGTAAACGTCAAAGGGGTACAAAACGTAAAAAAAATAATTAGGTAAGGTTAGAAGGGTTGAAGATGCGGCAAGCTGTACTATCTTACTATAGAATCTCAATGGATACATCGCACTCCTTAGGACGTAAGTAAGAGTTTAGGAAGACGGTTTAGGTATTATACGCCTCCCTGGACAATCCTGAATAATGTTTTTTAGTGGCTTGACAGAGATTTCATAGGATTTATCGGAAAAATATCCCCTGAGGGTTGTTTTTCTGGTTCTGACTAGGCTGGGCCATTCACAAAGGAAGTGAAATGAGTTCTCCATCGGCTCTTCATCTAGTACAGGTAGCTAATGCCCATTCTGCTAATTGTGTTGTTCCTCGTGAAGGCTCCAATTAGTGTGGATAGTGGGGACTTGCTTATCTTGAGTTAATATTCTGTTTTTTTCCTCAAAATATTCGGCGATAGATTCCTTGAAACCCGACAAGTAACGATTGTTGACTATCTGACGTTTGCAGTCCCACCAAGGAAATTCAGGTGAATTTAGCTTTTCTCTTGCGCCAGTGGCATATAAGTACCGAGATTTGGCTGGGACCAATAAAAGACCCGCTCATCTGCAAGTTAGTTCCCGTATACATTCCGATGTCCCAGCACCCATCTCAGGGTTACTGTGTTCATTGCACCGAAAAACCTCAACTTACATAAAAATAGGTGCTGTAAAAGATGTACCAATTATTTCGAAAAACTGTTCTTAAAAGGCCTAGCAAAATAAAAGAAAAAATACGATCTATCGCAGCTCATCAATTTTGATTTAATAATAAAAATTTCAAAAAAGGACCATAAACAAATCAATAAATTTAGTAGTATGGAAGCTCGTGGAGAGTCACTTCTTATAACTTTCAACCATTCCGGCAGGACTGGTGAAGAATTACCATTTTCTGCGCATTCTAAACGGCTAAAATGAGAAACACTATTCCATTAAAAAATATACTGTTGAAGAATTTGTCACTTCCAAAAGACAAAACTCCTGAAAAAAACTTATTTATTTTCAGATCCCATCGGCTGGGAATTGTTCGAAGGGCTTTCGCTGGACAGTCCATTAAGCCACGAGTTATTGCTAAGGATAATCTAAACTTATTATGGATGGTGTTGCAAAGGAAGTTAAAGAAAAATGAGTATTTTCGGCTCTTTTTGTAGATGTTGTTGAAGCCTTGGATAAGTTTGTCATTCCAATATTAACAACCGACTCTCTCGAGTATGTTACAATCAAAAGTTTTCGGAACTTAAAAATATAGAAGCAAGTGCTCTAGGAACAACTCTGTATTTGATATGTGCTACACATTTTACAGTAGACTGCAATACTATAATGGCCACATTAAATGATGATATTTGTGACTGACAAAATTTTTTGTGATCTTCTTTGACAAAATGATCTTGTATGTACATACATATATGTACATACATTATACGTACACGTCCCAGTTTTTAGATATTTAGTTAAGTTTTAATATCTTTAGTAAATGTTGAGAGCACTAAACAGAATATTCATTTTTCGATAATTCTCTAGGGGAGATATAAATATATAGGCACTCTTCAAGGATTTTATAGAACCTATTTAAAAACATATCAGCATCTTCATAACTCAATTAAATCCTTCACTGTAAAGATCATTGATATTTGACACAAAATATATCGAAAAGCATGCACATATCTTGGGGAGGGAGATGAATGAAGGTTAATAATACTAAAATAAATGTTTTGGTACTGTCTAAACATATGTTTTTTTTTATGCACGATATAAGACGATTAGAAACCGTTACAAAAGTTATGGAAAACTATTTTTATTCGAGATATAGCAACTAAAAGACAAGTTTTGCGCTTATAAAAAGCTCACCTGAGTCTCTTGGATAGAATCAAAAAAAAAAACTTTAAAAATGATAAGTGATGATAAAAGTATAACAGAAACATTTTAATCTCTCGAACACCGTCGCAATGTTTCTTGGCTTTCATTATTATACCATTATTTTTATAAACACTGTTCTAGTGAAATAGCCATGCAAATGCATTCCTCCCCTTAAACAATTTAACCATAATACTCGCGCTTCAAGGAATGCCTATCAGTTTACCCTTGAGCACAACTTCGGACGTGCAGTTAAATTCAGGGATTCTTTCTTTAGCCGCACTTTACGAATATGGAATGCTTTACCCGACTCAATATTTGCCTTTAATTATAATATTCAAACATTTAAAATTAATGTGCATCGGTACCTCCCGATCCCGGCTAGGCTTTAAATCCTCTCTTACTTTCCTTAAACGTTCGCACTGTGCTCAAACATTTTAAGGGTAGTCATAATCCCTTCAGAGCGTGAAAATTATAAAAAAAAAGTGCACCAGTTATCTTTCCCGGTCGCTACATTCTCTCAGTACAATGTCAATATCATCAAAATATGATGATAAAAAAGTTAATGTAGTACCCCTAGATGTAATGGTTACTGCGATCGATTTTCTTGTAGAAAGACTTGGGTTCTATTTTCAACCTCTGCAAACAAATTTTCTTGCGAAGAAAACACAAACACTCCAAGAGTATCTCTTGTCATGAAAAATGCTGCTCATTAGCCGTTCGGAATTGGAAGAAAAATTTATATCCCCTCCATTCCTACTAACAAGCATACAGGAACAGTTGAGAGTTTTAAGTTACTAGGTTCGGATCGAGCCGAAATGAATGACCTCTAATTTAGTTTATTTGTAATGCAAAACTTACTAAATTCTAAAAGGTCATGAACACTTGGTTTCATCAGTTTCCATTTGGATCATTAAAATTGTGAGTTAAAAAAGATATAGCTTATTCATAGTGTTGCCGTTGTTTTTAAATAATTTTGTTTTCCGTTTTCATTATTGCGAAAATTGTTCCTCCTGCTTAAAAGGAGGAAATAGACCCTCCTCCCATACGATAAAATACACAATGAATCAAATTTAAATTGGGACAGATTGCTGGCAGACTTTTTAGAATTTTTTGAAAGCAAATAGCGATGTTAAAGTTATTTTATCTTTAGTTGCCTTGATAGTAGTAGAACAAATTTAGATGAAACAAATATAGAAAGAAGAATGGGACTACTTAATTAATACCAAGTTTTTATAACATAATATAAGTTTTAAAAAAGGCCTTTGAAAATGTGTTTTGCTGTTTAAAATTTACGTCCGCTTTTAGAAGTATAATTTAATGTCTATGCACAAGGTGGCGTAAAAGTTGTCACCCGATGAACGTTGGCTGAAAATTTGCTTTTGAATGAAAAAAAGTCGATACAATTATTTCAGGATCTTTAGGCGTATAGCAGTTCATGGCTGGTTGACATGTATTTTGTATCTGTTTAAACCTAGTACGCAGATCGCACAAAATTTTATCTCCCATACAAAATTCTCTCCAAAATTTAGCCAGGCTAGAATTATGACAAGCATTTTAGCCAGGAGCTACGCTATTCCAGCTTAAAAATAAAAATTTCTCTACGAACTGTACATAACTTATCTGTCAAAATATATCTAACGAAATAATTGTCTGGCACATTTATACTCGAGCTAAATTTCAATTTGAAATGGAAGAATATTTTGAAGTTTATTTGGTGACAAAAGTCTTACAAAATTTTCCACAACAAAAGTCACTATCTTAAATTCTTAAAAAATCACACTTTAAAATAAATTTATTTTAAATCTTTTAAAAAAAATCATTTAGAGAACAGTTGTTTTCTGTGACATAAGACCCTTGCTTATGTCAAAATTTAGCTTGGATTTAAGCTGATGTTTGGAGAAAAATTTGGGAGATAAAATTTAGCGCGATCTGCGTACTCGAATTTACTTCACAAAAGTCAAAATAGAATTGACATTTGCCACCATTTGAAAAAATTAAAGCATATTCTGAAAAAGTGGTAACTCTTTTGCGTCACCTTATATAAGGCTTCAAGAAAAATATTTGAATATACATATCTTTTAAAATGAAGGGTTTTTATATTTTATGTATACAAAATATATTTTAACTTGATATTTTTTTAACTTGAGCCAATTAATCATTGCTTTTATTCTTAGCTAAAGCTTAACAATTCTAGATTAAGTTTTATTTGTATGAATAAAGACGAGATTACGCTATTTAGATTAAGTAAGTGGAAATTGTTAAGCTTCATATTTTAGGTTTTCGTTTGCATATTCACAAGTTTCATCTAAATTGGTCTTAACTTAGCTCTGATAATTTAAAGACTCGAAAGAAGAGAAATGATAATTATTAGATTTTTTTAATATTAAAACATTTTTATGCTACAATTTAGTCAATTACAATGTCTTACTCGTACTCTCGGCCACATTCACAAAATAAAGAAAATTCAAAATAGAGGTGTGCAAATCTTGACATTTTTGTAGCTTTTATACTTCAACCTAAGCTTTTTTTAACCACACAAATTGAAGGGTAAAATGGAAAAACAACCTAAAGCTGCATGTACCAATCAATAGGTAAGGTATTTCAAAACAGAAATTTCTGATTTTTTTTTCTAGTTAGTGAAGCTTAATATTATTCACACAAAAAGAGACCTTGCTCAAAAAATTTAAATTTTAGTGTTAGTTTTTTTTTATTCAAAAGATTTAATATCATAAAAATAGGATAATAGGACTTTCGCTGAATTAATTTTAAGACTTAGGCAGTCCTGCCAAAAGTGTGTTAGTAATTTTTTGACGTTAGGCTAAAAAGTCCTAAGTAAAAAATTGCATTTTCGGATTTTGATTAGGTTTAAATAAGGTCTTTTTTAACTTCCGATTGGTATTTACAACTTAAGTCTAGCACAACTGCTAACCATCGAAATTATTTAGTCTTTAATAAATAAGTCAGCTTAATAATAATTTCTTAAGTTCACTTAGGTACAATATAATGTTTTTCTCAAAGACTATAAGCTAATATATTTGAACAATTTTTTTCTTCTCAGATTAGAAAAGAGTTAGAAAC
Source organism: Philhelius festivus (assembly GCA_963931855.1). NCBI lineage: Eukaryota > Metazoa > Arthropoda > Insecta > Diptera > Syrphidae > Philhelius > Philhelius festivus. The sequence continues at coordinate 13,486,096 of OZ007557.1, read as the reverse complement.
ATAACCAAAAACCATTATAAGACAAAAAAAGTTAAAAAAAAATATACAAATAAAATGATCATATCTAAGAAATAGACACTTCATTAATATTCGTTTTTTTTTATTTTAAGTTTTTATTAAATTTGTCAATAATAACAATAATATTTAGTAGCGTATCCTTTATTATTTACCACTACAGATAAACGTCTTGGCTTATTTGTCTCAATTTTTTGTAGGTATTCTGGGCTTATTTTTCGCTATTCTTGTTGCAGGGTTGCCTTTAAATCATTTGTGGCAGAAGCAAGATTCTACCTCACACGTCAGTATAGTTCATCCAGGTACAAGTTTTCGATAGGGTTGAGGTCTAGAGATTGTGCAGAGGGGCAATATCTTTTGGACAGTCATACAGCAGCCATTCGCGAACAATATGGGCTTTATGTTTGGGATCATCGTCCTGGTAGAATTTGAAGGACAGCAAGAGTCCCAATTTTTCTCTTAAAATCGTCAAATAATACTCCTTGTTCATTCTTCCATCAATAAAGACCAAATTGCCCACGCCTTTGGCCGATATGCAACCCCACACCATCGCATGACCTCCTCCATGCTTTAGAGATGGCTAATATTTAAGCGATTTCATTGCACGTTAAACCTATTACAAGTGGTTAATTGCTAATTTTCTCTTCTCAAGTGAAGAATTCCTTTACGGCCCATCGCATTTGCTTTTACAAATTTGAAAAATTTTAAATGAAATTGAAATACTAAAATTGTCAAAGTTAGTTAGTTTCAAACTAACAGATTTTCTAAAACCCAAAACCTATGAAAATGATGCAATAAAACAAAGATTAAAACTAAAAATAAATGGTTTTTAGACAAGTTACTGCATTTTTGAAAAATATTTAAGTAAAAAACCGAATATTAATGAGAGTCACTATAAGTCTTTGTACGCGATTTCTGGCTTAAGACATTCATGTGGTCAAGTTGGAAATTTTGTTTTTATTACGTTGCAAAATTTGTGTAGAGGAAAAATCCAACTTGAAGGTTTTCAGCTATAAAATTTTATTTAAACGTTTTCAATTTGTGATGTGCGCTGAACACATTCAATTTACTTTTGTTCTGTCGGATGGTAAAACGCAGTTTTTTTTTTCTTCTAAGATTTAAATCCCCGATTTTTTAAATATTACTACGTTCTGGAGAGCAAACAATTGCAAGAAAATGCAGAAGAGAAAATGTGAGTAATTTACTATTGAATTGATTTATTTTTTTTTTTCTATTTTTAATATAAAATAATAAATTTTCATTCACAGTACTGAATTCTAGCTAAATTCGAAAGTGTGACTTTCTATAGGAAAAATCATCGGCAAAGTATAAAATTCTTGTTTTTTTTTTAAATATGCATATACATCATTCTAAAGGTTTTCGTATTCAAAAACATTTTACTTTTCTTCGGTATTTTTAATTTTCTTACTTCTTTCAACTTTTGTTCCATGTTTTCAAAAACTTTGTCTTTTTCAAGATTGAGATTTGGACAATAAATCATGAAATAAAGAACTCAGCCTTTTTTGGAAGTAAACTTTGAAAGGCCATTTTTAAAATGAAATTTGGCTTTCAGTAGGCTGTTTTGAAAGTCGTTTTATGACATTTTTGTTTGTTTTCTAAGGTTTTAATTATTTAACGAAATACACATTTAAATACCTAAAAATTCATATATATATCTTATTTTCCGATTTTTTTGTCCCACAGTTGGTTTTAGAAATATCCTCCTTGAATATGAAAATAATAGTATAAGAGCCAAGTACATACTTTTACACAAATATTTATTAAAATCGTTCTCGAATTTAACACAACTTTTAAACATAAGAAATAAAGAAAAGCAAACCTATGTATGTGCTTTGTTCAATATGAATAAAAATAATCGATACAAAAATACTACGCAATTAATAATTGTTCTCCAACTAGCCAGTGAGCCGTGAGTCATTAGTATTTCACATAGCTGCTATTTGTGACTCTATATATTGATTTATTCACCCTTAGGTATACGATTTAGATGACTTGCATGAATTTATTGAATCTCACTGTTAGCTCGTTGTAAATTATGAAAATTGTTGTTTACACAACTTTATTAAAATACAAACTTTTCGACAAGACTTTTCACTAAAAACTAAATCGATATCTCATTTATTATTTACAATTGAGTCTAAATGGTGAAATTACTGAAGAATATCAAGGAATGGAATGGGTACGGAATATTTAGGTAATCAGAATCGAATGTGAAAGCATCGATTTACTCAATACAAGTTTTACATTTGGAAAAAATATCTTACTTGAGATTTTCATCAATCTTGACATTATATATGATGATAGAGAAAACGATCACGAAAAAAGTTGACCCCGCAGTTCCATCTGTCCGACTGTATGTTTGTACCTCAATCTCCATCCTAAACTGTGGAAGGGCATTCCATCAAGCTTGACCCTTAAGGCTCTTAGGTATTTCCCCAAATAAAAAATTGAAATTGTAAAAATAATGCAACTTGCGTTACAACCATTATAAAGAGGCTTATTTATCTCAAAAACGACTCTAATGATTTTGATAAAAAAAATCATACATTGGTTTACAATTTTACATTTTGGTCAACAAAAATGTACATATATCTAAATAAGTTTAAATCTTGTTATTATGTATTTGAACCGTATTAGTTGCATCATTTCTTGATTTATAATATTTTTAGTAATGGCACAGTGATTCTACATTCATCAGCTGATGGGGTTCTATAGATTTCAGTATATCATCTCAATACACGTTTTGGACAAGAAAAGGTACTGAACTCAAATACATTAGATTAGGTTTTCCAGATATTAATAATATCTTTTCGTTAATTTTAAAATCTAAAATTTCCAAAAATGGGAAAATATTTTTAACTTTTTTTTGAGTTAATGTAACAAAGCGAGGTTATTTGCCAGGATTTCTGAAAGTACTAATCGTCGTCGTTCTATGAAAACTCCCTAAGTCCATTTTTTGTATTTTGAGATATTTGCATTTAAACTTTGAAATTAATATAAAAAAATCCAAAAATTATCAGAATAGCAAGATCTCAGGCTTCAATTGTAGAATGGGCTGGGCGTAGCCATTGTTCTATAAAATTTTTTGCAAATGGTTTATCCGAAATGAATTAAATAAGAATTGAATCACATTTTTTTTTAAATGGACTAAGGGAGATTTCAAAGTCAAGTGAAAATATGATGATGCTGTACTGAAAGCGCCCAAAAGGAAGCTTAGAAACTCTTTTGTTTTCTTCCTGCAAATAGTTAACTGATAATTATAGACCTGTGAATCAGGGGTTTTACTAGGTCTTCATATTTCAATAGCAAACATACATAAATGGGTGAACCTAAAACGACGTAATTTTTGTATTTAATTATTAATTTTCATCTACAAGTTTAGCTTAACATAAAATATTAAATCGATAGATTGAAGATATTAACCATTTTATTATTTCATTAAATTCATATAGAAAACCAAATTAATAAAGAGAATTAAACCAAATATTTGGGATGTGTAAGTCAAATTTTCGACATACTTGATTGAATGACCTTATAGATTTTAAAATTAGTTCGCTTAAACCGCAATTCTTTCTGAGCAAGGTATGGAAAAGAAATTGTCATTCCGAAAGTGGACAAATAGGAGCGTAAATAAGAACTTGAGATAGAAGATAGGGACTCTTATTCTGTTTCAAACTATATCTCTTATGAACATAGTTTCGCCTACGTATCTTCTAAATTTCAGTGAATGAACAGAGCTTTAAACTCCTACAGTGCCATCTGTTGGAAAATTGCATATCTACTTTATGGAAGAAACAAAAAGCTCTTTTCCAATGTCAAATGTATTTCCCCTTATTCCAACCATCTAGAACATTCCAAGATGAGAACCTTCGAGAACAACTAACTTGAGTATATAAGGGAGTGCTCGCGGTGAGTACGACACAGTTGATTTTGGATTATGAAAGTGTGCAAAAGTATTGCTTATTGGATTGTGTTATTAAACAAGTGTGATTTAAATTTGAATAAAAGTATTTGAGTTGTTTATAAATTGAGATTTACTGTTTTGAATTGGAAAGTGTGAATAAAGAAGAAATACTAAAAAAAGTAATAAGTTTTATTTAACGAACCTTGGAAAAATATTACAATATGTACACCCAGAAGCCGGCATCTTTCTACGTAAGAGTACGAAATCCTTAGTTTGTCTTTGCCACAATATAGTCAATTGTTATAAGCTAGTTTTTTTCCCATTATTTTGCATTTTCTGAACTCTTTCTTATGAGTTATGTCCAAAGTATTAAGTATACGAAATTTTTGACGAACCTCTATAAACCAATAAAGATACATTTGTAAAAACGAAAATATCAATTAATCACAAAGGTTTCAAAACAAAAACAACTGCGCAAAATTTTAAATGATTTAGTAAAATGCGAAAGGCATTTTAGTAAGCTACTAAGTTAAAAAGAAAGTTTAGCTAATTTTAAACGATTTTACCATGTTACTATTTCTTAACATATTACTAAAGTTAAAATCACAAAATGGCTACTCTTACTTTCATGGAAACTTTATTTGAAAGAGTAAACTTGTGTCTTTTTTTAACGATTCGTGAACTAATTGTTTTAAAAGTAAATAAAAATAATATAAAATGCTTTCGGAAGACGAAGATTTCGATATGTTTGAAGACTCATATTTTGTGCAGAAAAGTGCGATGCTTAAGGTCCCGAGCGAATTCTTTTAAAAAACTGGGCGATGGAGAATTTTACTCCAGGTAAAGGTGTGACAAGCCAATAGTTTGGTTCTTGTTGGAAAACCTAAACATCCAACACCGAATTACAAGTACTAGTTACTTTACACTTCTTTGGAAGAAATATCCATCAGGCTGATGTTCGTAACTTCCTAATGGAACACAAAGGATATATTATCTACCTATGTACAGCAATTAATCTTATCGAAGCATTAAATAGAATGGTCCAATTGTGGGGAAAATATTGAACAAAAAACATTTCTCGAAAAAAGTTGTCACAAATAAACAACTAACAAAATAAATTGTAGGTTGCCACTTCGACTTCTGAGTTTCGACATTTCAATTTATCAGGTCCGATTTCCAAATTTAATTTTGTTTGCTTTGTTTAATTTTACGAATTGTCACTGTTTAGACGTGTTCGGATGCACTCTTGTTAAAAAAAGAGAATTAGTATTTTACCAGTTAGTAAAACGAAAAAAAAAGGATTATAATTTTCGAAAAGCTAAAAGTTGACCCTGTGGAACCCCCGATAGACAATTGATATGCCTTCACAAATTCTTATTGATGGCTGCTATTTGAGTTCTACCAACTTAAAAATGAAAACATCTAAATTAACATTGAAGAATTAAATTCGAAAATTTAAAATATTTAATGAGAACTCTATAATTAACTGAGTCAAAAGCCTTGCTGAAATCAGTGTAAGTTGTAACTACTCTCAATTGCGTTTATATCACAAGATGAAAAATTTGCAAGGTTTGGTGTAGTCAGTCGATCACCCAACTACAAAACCATGCTGAAATTCAAAAATGTGTTCCTTAATGTGAAATATAAATTAAAATATTTTAGTTATAGTTCTTAGCTGTTCGGGCTCTGCTGTCCGCAATATGCACATAGAACCGTCAAACATCTTTATTTCATTTCATTTTTTTTTTTTTCATTTCATTTCTTTATTTCATCAATCAAAGAGGATCAAGTTAGCGAAAGGAAAATGAAAAGGATCTGCACCGGATTTCACTTCGACTTGCAGTTTCAGAAATACTATACTAACGACCATTTCTATTTATATAGGCAAACAAAATTCCACTGGAAAATGGGACTGAACAAACTGCGGACGCAAGTACAAAAATGCGCGTTACCAGGACATGAAGGGGGCCTACTGGACACATTGTATAATGTAGGGTCTATCAATATGGGCGAGTAGATTTTGAAATGGAATAAAACAAGCTGTTTGTGAGGTATTAACAACATTTTTATTCGAAAGGATATGACATCGTACAAATACCCGCCTCGATGTTCTCGATACCCGCGGCGATGTTCTCGATCGAACTTGCGTTCCAAATTTGGCCACCAAACGTTGAAGAGTCGACCACGTCTACCGTAAAATGAGAGCAACGTTTGATAATAAAGTTTTACAATTTGGACGTGCTGTAAATTACTATGGTAATTTGGTATCACTGAATAATACACATTAGATTTGACAGATGTCATGGTAATTAAAATGGCCCCACAGGCCGCCAAAATCTACCCGAGCCAATTGAAAACCATATATTGTAATGAAAAAAAAAATTACTTGTAAGTATTTTGAAGCAATATAAGATCCAAAAAATAGCTTCAATATATGAAAGTTTAAATGAATATTTTTAAATTGTGGGCCATTTAGTGGTTTCTTTTTAAATCATAGGTTATTTTGACACTGACAAATGTTTGGCGCTCAAAATCTTGACAGAAAGTCAGTATCATACGGCGGAACGAAATGAGTCAATTTGTGCTTGAACAACGTTGGGAAATATTGAAAATTTATTTCCAAAGTGAGTGCTGTGTAGCCCAAACAGTGCGTTTTTTGAAAAGAAGTTATAGCCGAAATGCGTCTGCTGCACGAAAGTTTGTGCAAAAAGTTCGTGACACTGGCCTGAGGAGAATTCTGCACAAAGATCTCGGATTTTTCGCTTACAAGGTCCAATTGACTCAGCTACTGAAGGTGCACGACCATCCGCTTCGTTATCGCTTCGCAGTTTGGTCCTTAGAGCTTGAATTGGACAACGATTTTGGGCGAACATTCAACTTTTCTGACGAGGCGAATTTTCATCTCGGCGGCTACGTTTATAAACAAAATTGCCGTATCTGGAGCTCGGAAAACCCGTACGTTATTGTCCAGAAGCAGAATAACAGTTTGGGGCGGATTGTGGTGTGGTGGCATCATTCGACCCGTTTCAGTCAACAGAGCCAACAGTCATGTTAACCGATTTTTTTACTGAAATCGAAGACATGGATTTGGACGATCTCTGGTTCATGCAGGATAGAGCTCCACAATCGATATTTTGTGCACCAAATTCCCAAATCGTGTTATCAGCCGTCTTGGCGATGTCAATTGGCCGCCTCGGAGCTGCGATTTGACCCCCTTGGAATTTTTTTTTGTGGGGAACTGTGAAAGACCGACGTTATGCGAACAATCTGGAAACTATTCAAGCACTTAAGGCCAATATCATCCAAGCAATCCGTGAGCTGCAGCCCTGCCAGCGAATATCCGCACTACTTCTATATTTGACTGAGCCAAAAGTTTCGATTTGTAGGTACAATATCGTCGATTCAAAGGTAAAACTCACTTAGAAAGAGAATAAACCTTTTTTTTTTAAACTAAAAAGTTAAGTTTCGCAGATTTTGAACAATACTCGTAGTTCTCGAGCATATCAATATAAAGCAATCAAAGGGCACGACAGTGCCCAGCCAAGTTCTGGGACTACACCCTTTTTACAGGAACAAACTCAGGCGATTTTTGGCCCCTTCCCTATCTTCAGTACCAATGAAGTCAGAAACTTAAAATTCCGAATATTTGCTAAGCTAGTCAGGCACAGGCGAGGCGCCTAACCAAATTTCAATTTTCTAGCATAAGCGGTTCCTGAGATATAAGGCCTCGAAAATTACAAAAACCGTAACTGACTGACTGACTGACAGATCATCAAAATTATGGAGCACTTCCCGACATCGTAGAGTCTTGTAATTTTGCTCAGCGGTAGGTCTTGTCATACAAGCAGAGGAAAAAATTTGAGGTTTTCCATTCAGGGAGCGTGGTATCCGGATCCGCCCACTTTCACTTCCGTCTGCTGTAAAACGATGAAATTTGGTAAAGCGGTAGGGCTTAAATTGCATACAAAGAAAAAAATATAAAATTGAGGTTTTCCATTCAGGGGCGTGGTATCCACCCACTTCATTGGAACTGATGTAAATTATATGGCACACTTCCGATTGCATAAGAACAATGAAATTTAGTAGAACAGTAGGGCTTGAATTGCATATAAAGGACCAAAAATAAAAATTGAGGTTTTTCATTCAGGGGGCGTGGTATCCGCCCACTTTCTGAGAAAATGTTTAATTTATATGGAGCACTTCCGATTGCTGTAGAAAGATGAAATTTGGTAGAGCGGTATAGGTTAGGTTAGGTTAGGTTAAAGTGGCTGCTGACCGGAAAAGGTCAGCACACTTAGACCAATATTTGGTCCGTTGTGATACCACAAGGATTTCAAAAATCCCCCTTACTCGTTAAACCATTTTGAGCTAATAATGAAGCGTTTGAGGCAGTGAATATCGGAATTATTTAGATCACTTTATAGTAGTAGTCTCCCAAGTGGAGTCTACGTCTTTGCGCTAGGGTAGGACAAGAGCATAGAAGGTGAGGAATTGACTCCTCTTCTTCTTCATCCATGCAGCTTCTGCAAAAATCATTTGCAGGAACTCCAAGACTGAAAGCATGTCTTCCTATTAGGCAGTATCCAGTAAGGACACCTATAACGGAGCTAATATGCATTCTACCAATAGAAATTAGTTGTTTTGAGCGTTTAGCATCAAAAAATTGCCAAATCAGTTTAGTAGACCGGCAAGTCGGGGTGCTGGTCCACCTGTGGTTAGCTTTCTTTATGGTATCATGCTTTAGCATAAGTTTACAAGTGGCTAGGGGGTATGCCGATGTTAGATTTGCTATCCAACAAAGGTAAGATTGTTCCATTTTTTGCAAGTTCGTCAGCTTTACAATTTCCTGGAATGTCTCTATGCCCCGGCACCCATGTAAGGTGAATGTTAAACTGTTTTGACATCTCCACCAGAGATGATCGACAATTTTGAGCTGTTTGTGAGTTAATAGAGACAGAGTCTAGTGACTTTAAGGCAGCTTGACTGTCTGAGAAGATACGTTTATCAGTAGTCGATATAACGTTTTCTTTTAGCCAAGAGAGGATTTCTTTTATTGCTAAAAGCTCTGCCTGGAACATAGAGCGGTATAGCTTAATGTATATTCAAAGCGAAAAATAGAAAATCTAAGATTTTCCATTCGAAGTGTCTTTTTATTGTCATTTTGAAACTATACATACATCTTGAAAATTCAGGACTTTTCTTTGAACTAGAGTGCTCGATTTGGTACTCTATTTTATGTTATGTTAGGCTACGAATTGGTGGACTACCTTCATTTAAAAAAGGAGTTAAAATTGCAACAAAAACATCATCGCATCCTCAACAATTACTGCTTTTTTATGACTTTGAGCGGATCTATGTACTAGTATTTATAATTAAGGTAGGTATGTTAGCGTTAGGTATCTTGTCAGGACAAGAAGAAACAATTGAAGCGTAAATCAAAACAACCAGTAACAAAAAAAATATACCAAAAGAAATAGGAAGCTATAAACTAAGTTGATTCTAGTAGGTAGAGTCCACCCTTCTATGGCAAAATATTAAAATCTTTGCAAAAAGGAGTGAGATCAGACCAAAAACATAAATATTAAAAAAAGAGCCAAGTTCTTCTATACAAAAACCTTTGTGTTCCAAAATTTTTTTTTTACATTTGTGTTTTTGGTCTGATAGTAACTTTTTGGATTAAACAAAAATATACTTTATTCTCATTTTCTTCAACTTTGGATCGACCGACGATGATATACTATCACAGGTTATATGAGACTTCAGATATCGTGCCTGAGTCCCTCCCAACCATGTCTAAAAATAGGCTTGGCCCTGCATGGTGAAATCGACTAAAAAAAGCTTGTGCGATTTCAAGTCCGCTTCTCTACCATTAAAAAATAACCCATGTTATTATTATAGGGTAAAGGGCTCAAGTCGATTTATAACGCTCAGCTCAAAGACTTTATCTTTTCTCAATAATGCGATAAAAACTATTATTTGCCTTCCTTTTGTATATTGTTTCCGATTCAGTCTCCGAATAGGATATCAAAGAAATAACGAAAAAAAAAATAACCTAGAGCTTATTGAAGGTTGCATTTTCATTTTTGTCAACCAGCTATGTAATTGTCGCAACCAAAATCACATCTCCATGATGTATTTGTATCTCTATTCATAATCAATTTTTATATTTACATAAATGTATATAAAGTAACAGATAAATTTCTTCATACGTTTCTTTTTTGTTATAATATTCTCTTCCAAAAGGAATTCGAATTGAAACGCAAAACGAACATCTATATTCTATAGAGGTGAATGCCTCGTTCGAAGCGAATACGACAAACAACTTTGAAAAAAGACATAAAGAAAACGTAAGTATAAAAATAAAATCAAGAACAAATTAAATGAATATAAAAACATTGGACGATAATGAGCTGATAATGATGATATCATCACAAATGAGTAATTTTAAAATTACAAACATCGACTTATGGCGCTTTCCAGTGTAATTTTTCAAGAACAAACTATGTTAAGCCAGTAGGTGATAGTTTAGGTAAATGTTTTCAAAATTTTTGAGCATTCAATCAGACCAAAGATGAAGTAGAGACCGGAGAGACAGCTTGTTTTCCAGCCAAAATAATTTGAGTAAAATGATAGATTGCCCAGTAGTGTTCCGCCATTAATTTTTCAATTTTAAAATTTCAAGTTAAAAAAGGAATAACTAACTTCCTACACCTTATCTAATTATATTTAGAATCCTTAAAGTCTGAGATCCCACCCAAGTATAACCTACTCTAAGCTAATATTTTGATGATGGATGTGGTCAAGACGTGCCATGCTTTGTCTGGGATTCTATCCTAAAGGTTTAAATGAGTAATGGGGCATCCGCCCAGATATGAGTTGTACTCAAGTTTTGGGGGGATTTATAACTTAGACATGGAAGGTAGCATCAATATCAGAAAAGGAAAGAAAACATCTTGCATTTTTTAACAAAATCTTCGCATTTTGCTAAGTTTTTGGCTACGTCAAAGATCGTTCCATAGAAAATGGTCGGTAACATACATTCCGACAGTGAAAACACTTTTTGTTTTTTTTTTTTTTTATAGAAGTGCCATTCATGGGTATATTAACACCCCAATCCCCATTGCATAACGCTGTCGATATCAGTCGTCAGTGAGGTAGAGGTAGGTTAGAAGTTTCGGACAAGAGATTATTATGAAAATAAGAAAGAGTGTTGGAGATAAAACGGAGTTTTGGTGTGCACCAGCATTTATTTTTTGAACATTAGACTTAAAATAATCCAGAACAATTCGAATTGAACGATCAAAAAAGTAATTTCTAAACAGTAAAGAAATTGATCACTCTATCATTCTGAACTCATTCGGTTCAAGCTTGAGGAACAAACGCTTCTCAATGACCGCAGTAAGGATTTCGTAGCAATGCGTCCACCGGTGATCTGATGGAATATCTCACCGAAAAGTGGCACAAATCTTTACATCGTTTCGAAGAAAGTAAGATTGTTGCACTTGATATTTTAAAAGCATTTGATAGAATTTGACATCCAGCTTTCTTATCTTATGCACATGTGCATTTGGTATTAATGAATCTCTTCTTCGCTGGATAAGAAACTACCTTTCGAGCCGCTCAAAACACATTGTGTTCTACGGTTTCAACTCTTCAATTCATAAAATAAATGCTGGTGTGCCATAGGGTTCTGTTTCGTCTCCGACTCTCTTTCTGATATTGATCAATAATCTTTTGTTGAAACTCCTAATCAATTAAATTGTTTTGATGACGACATTACTCTAAGCTTCTCATATTCGTTTCCAGATGCATATCCTTTTTTTTTTTTATAATTTACGCTCAAGGGATTATGATTACCCTTTAAATGTTTCAACACAGCGCGGGCGTGAAGTTACGGAAGAGAAAGAAGGATATCTCCAGGGGTGGCGGCTGAACTAAAGCGGAGAACTGCCGTGTCTTTTTTCTATGTCCCTTATAATTCGCATTATTTTTTTTTTATTCGTATTCATCCTTTTTGGGCATCTAGTTTAACTCAATCACATGTTGTTAGTGTTATGCCTAAACAACATGTAATGAGTAAACAGCAACCCATTGATGATAATTTTAGAAGGTTTTAATGGAATTAAAGAAGACATAGACGACGGCAGGGATCGAACCTGTGATAATGAGGTTGACAGGCGAGCACACAACCATCGTGCCACGGCCATCTTCGGATGTGAATTAAGAACGGCAGGGTATGATAAGTTCATTAAATTCTGATCTCGATACCATTGGCAAACAATTTACCAGTAATACACGCGCTTCAAGGAATGCCCATCAATTTAGCCTTCAGTCTAACTTCGGACGTACTGTTAAATTCAGAGATTCTATCTCTAGTTGCACTACACGAATGTGAAATGCTTTTCCCGGCCCAATATTTCCTTGCCATCGCTATGTTCAGATATTCAAAACCAATGTGCATCGGTATCTCCTTTTAAATCCTCTCCAACTTTCCTTAAACGCTCGGTAGTCATAATCCCTTTAGAGTGCGCAAAATTATAACAAAAAATTGCCATCAACTGTTTTCCACCTACTCGAAAAGGGTCCCGAAGAGTAGAATTCTGGAAAAGCTTTCGAGATGGTTTTGCCAGCGTAGAAGAACACAAATATGTAAGTCACTTAGAATTTATTATATGATGTTTTTAACTGATAGTCTTGATATCGAATACCAAATTCAGATACATACAGAACAGTACCGCATTGTCAGAAGAAAAAGGCAGAACATGAGAATCAGCATTGCAGATGTGGCTCAATCGTTCACATTTGGCACCTTTTCATTTAAATGGCACTATGGCACCAAAACATTAGATATGGCATTTTGATATCACTAGATCCCTCAATATTGATAATCAAAAAACTACGCTGCTTAAGTTACTAGTACGGTCTAGAACGCCAAAAAAACGCACGCCAACGTCGACCCATCAAAAAACACATTGTCCCATTGCGAACTGTTAATCTCCGGATCTACTACAAAATAAAATGCACGACTGGGTCGCACGAACTTGCTCCTATGTAATAGACTAGGAATTTTAAAAACGAATGTTATTAGAGAAAACTGTTCATAAGGAAAAATTAATTTTTAAATTCTTTTAGTATTAAGAGACAAAAACAGAATGCTATCCAAATATGAATTAATGCAAGAACAAAAATTATAAGTCGTTGTAGTGGTTCCTTAAAAAAATAAGCTTTTATGTACAAAATTTTTAAAACATTTTTAAGAAAAAATTTTGGTACGCCAACCTTAAGTTTTTATTATTGTACGATTAATTTAATTTTATTAATTTAATTAATTAATTTCCAAAAAAAAATACTAAGCCGTTCTTGAGATATCGAATTTAAAAAAAAAAAAACACTTTTTTTTTCTAAAAATTGAAAAAATATTTTTTCTTAAGTTTTTAAATGCAATGTTTTTTAAACTTTTTTGGAGCTTTTTTTATAAAAAATTTCATCAAAATCCGTTATGTCGATAATGAGAAATTCAAAATTCGAAAAAATCGTTCTATGGTAGGTACAGTCAGTAATATCTAGATTTAAATTTTTTTTTATTAAATTATAGATCGTAAAGATTAATCAAAGGAAAAAAAATTTTAGCAAAATTCTCGGAACCGTTTTTGAGAAAAATACGATTTTCGAAAAATATTTTTTTAAATTTGTATGGAAGGTACCGTTAGTTTTAGATGAAACACAATTTTTTTTCTCAAATCTTGTAGATTATGTTAAAAAACTTTTTTTTGTCAAGTTTGAAAAAAATCGAGCTAGGGGTTTTCAAAATATTAAGTTTCCAAAAAAAAATTTTGAATTTTTTTTTAAAAATCCAAAAAATTAAAAATTGAAAATTTGAATATGTAATAATATTCAAACTTTGGAGGAGCTTTAGCATAAAAAAAATGATTTAAATCGGTTGTACCGTTTTCGAGAAAATCAAGAACAAAAAAAATGCACCCAGGGGGGCTACCAAAAATAACAATTTTTTGTAAAATTTTTTTCATCCATTAGCTAGTTTTAACCAAATGAAATTTTTTAAATTTTTCTTAAAACATTCTGTGGGACAGTTTTTGAGAAAAAAAATATTTATAAAATTTCGAAAAAAAATCGTATGGCAGGTACCGTTATTTTTGGTCTTAAAAAAAAACAAAAAAAACGTCCGGGGGGAAAAAATTAAAACCCATATCTACCTAGTTTGAAGAAAATCGGCCGAGCCGTTTAGGCTGTAGTTGAACCGACAGACAGACAGACAGACAGACAGACAGAATTGCGAGACCCACTTTTTTGGTCTTCGCTATCATCGAAATGTCAACTTTGATCAAAATCTCGAGTTCGATTTTTTTTACGAATGCATAACTTGCCTTATAGTACCTATAAGTCGCAAGTAAAAATTGCGACACAAAAACGGCCAACAAAATTGCAAAAAAAAAATTTTAAAGCTCGAGATTTTTTTTGTTTTGACTTTTTAAACAAATTGTGGTAAATTGTCTCTTAAGAAACCTTCCTTTAAATAACCCACTTTGTTGTTTTTGTTTCAGTCCAGCCAATCCTGAGATTAACCTGAAATTAACTGTCCGCAATGGGACAATGTATTTTTTGATGAGTCGACTTTGGGCCCTCTACAATTCGGCCAAAATTCGAAAATTAAAAAAAAAAAATTTTTTTTTGTACTCTTGACGCATGCATTCATTATTTAATAAAAAATTATATTATTACCTAATAAAGTTTCCGAGAAAAAAATTCACAAAAAATAGGCGTTTTTTTGGCGTTCTAGACCGTACTAGTACCTTAAATGCTTAGCGTTCATTATAGGGTACAATCTACATTTATCAAAAATGGATCATTTGCCAAGGTTTTTAATTTAAAATCAGTTTGCCAGGATTTCAAAATTGCCCAACCTCTTAATTGTGGAAGAACAAAAGCAATATAGGTTCTTACAGACAAAATTGAACCATATTGTATAAAGCAGATGGCAAACAAACTGCAGCATAACTATTTCTCCATATAGTTTTACGAGTAGTATAGTTGACGAAAGTACGGATATATTTTGTAAGAAAAGTGCTTAGTAGTTTTAGCTAGATTTTTTTATTAGAAGACTAATAATATAATCGACAATTTTCTGACAATTTCGGAAATCCAAGACAGTCTTTTGGGACATTATGAAATACCAATATCAAATCTAATTAATTTCTGTTCAGACGGTGCCAGTACGATGCAGGGTGTTAAAGGGGGTGTTCAGCAATTACTAAAGCAAAAAATAGTAAAATTTACTCTGTAACATGCACCTCACATTTTTTTCAAATTTGTGTATCGAAAGCCTGTTCAACTCTTTCAATAGACATTCAAGAATTGGCAAAAGGTGTTTTTAAAAACAGCCGCTAACGATAAACATTCGTCAATAATCTAAAAATTAGTGACGACATTTCCTATCTAAAAAAAGCCATTTAAAGATATTTTTATTGGCATTGAGAGCGAATAAGTACTTCGTAATTTATAAGAGCTGACAAAACAATTGTGCTGGAAAATTGTAAACAATTGTATTATGCACCTATAGCTTTTACAAGAAGTCATAAGAAAATTGAATTTCAGTGATGGCGTGTTTAAAAAAAAATCGAGCAATAAATGACATTTTACCCCAATTCAACACTGGTGCAAAGATTTTCACGAATTCTTGAATGCGAAAAATTAATATTGTTCGCTGAAATGAGCAACGTTTTTGATGTTGAACAAATTGACTCAAAATTTTCTCTAGATTCAACAAAATTTTGGAAACATAAGAAATGTTATTGGCGGGCAAATGTTTTCAAATATATCAAAAGCATGATAACACTCTTAATTTTACCACATGGTACTGCATCAGCAAAACGAGTTTTTTTTCACGATTAAATAATATTAAAACCCATAATAAAAGTCGCCTTCCCTATTAAGTTATAAAATCACTTTTATCGTATAACGAAAAAATAAAGACTGAAACTCGTCACCTTAGAACTTAAATTGGTAATTTACAAATTATTTGTATTACAACACATAATTTTATGTTAATTTTTTGTTAATTTTTTGTTTGTTTATTTTTAGTTACGTTTAGTTTGATCAAGTTTTATTTTTTTTTATTTTATTTATTTAATCATATTGCTTAAGTTTTATTATGAAGTGGAATCAATGGAAAAAAATATTTTTTTATTTCCGTTGGTGGCACCCAGTGGCTTTAAATGGCACTTTTGTTTGGCAGTTCCGGCAACGCTTATTGGAATCAGAAATTTTACCTAAAAACTTAATAGTTTTTTGTACATCGAGTTTCATGAAGCTTTATATACCACATTGTTTAAATTTCCACAATTGAGGAGTGTGGCCAACATTTTTAGTGTTAGATACAGGACCGCCAATGCCGGTCGATTGTCTCTCACTAAGAAGGTTGATCACATCCCAAAATTGGAATCTGGATGTGAAAGTTGGAAATATCGATTATGTGATATATCAGTATGGAAATGCTGGGGGTCAATTCTCTATCTATGAAACTGTGAATTGATAAGTTTTTTTTCAAAACTTTACACAATGTGGCGATTCGCAATTTATAAAAAAATTATTAAAATGTCAAAATTTTTTCAAATATCGAATTTGTTTTCACACTCAAACGATTTTGTGAAAAGCCCTGATAAAATATTGAAGTTAGAAACAAAATTAAACTTCATGTTTTGACAAACATTTATCAGAATGAGTACAAGAATCGCATAAGATGAAAAAACTAAAAATGGCTGTGAAAACTGAAATGATAACTTTTTTATCACTTCATAGTTTTACAAATAGAGAAGTGACCCCTGATCACACCATTGAATAAGAATATTACGAAATTGAAAATGCAGTTAAAAAATGTTGAAATATGGTGTGAATTAAGGAGAATTGTGCTTTAAGAGTAAAACAGTTGGAAGAATCAGTTTTGTCAAGCTCATCACACCAATCCATTCACCAACCAGTTCAACTACACATCGTTTAAACGACCTCACTTAAGCAAAGTACAAACGATTGTCAGATCTTACAATATTAACAATAGCCAACGAATGCTAAATTATTAGCTCAAACGGTTATCAGCTTTAATCCCATTGTCTTTAATAAATTCAACACAAAACAAAAAAAGTTTTCAAAATGATATGAACATTTTTACCTATCCTTAAATTGATACTTTAATATATTTTTTTTTGCATTTATAAAAGTCTAAGCTTTTAAAAACTTTTAACCAATAAATATCCCTTGAATATCAATATTTATAAATACGAGTAGTATATAAGATCGAATTAAGATCAGAAATATGTATGTATATATGCTCTAAATAAAAGTGGGTTGCATCATTGAACTCACAAGACTCAAATAGACTTTATGGTATGAATTATTCTTTTTTGAAATCAAAGTTCGAAAAGAATGTTTTAAACTTTAATTGGGGAATTATTTTACGGAAAAAGCAAGCTTCAAAACTAAGAATAAACTTAACTGATTAGGTATTTGCGTTTGGAAAATCTGATGTTTAGTTATCTGGATGTAAGGATCTCATGTATGTACAGTGACGAGCAAAAGTGGTCAAATGATTTCGCTTTTTTGAAAAATTGATTTAAGTAAGGATTTTTTAATAGAATTAAAATCTTTTTTTATTTTTTTTATTTTGTTTATTTGACTCACATTTATTATGTATAATAAAATTTTCAAAACATAATATATTATACAAAAAAAAATAATAATAATTTTCTGGTTTTGTCAAATTATGCACGTTTTAGTTTCAAGAGATTTTACATTGTTTGTTCATTGAGAGATGTTCCTCTCTATTGTGCTTTGTTTGTTTACTGTTATTTAACAAGTAACAGTTGAGATAATTTTATTTGTTGATAGTTTGTTCTGGGTAAATTGTTCATTTTAAAACTGGTAAAGCTGATTATTGTCAAAATGAAAAAAAATTGTAAAAATCAAATCGACCGCGCTATTTTTTTTAATAAAAAGTGGTGAAGCATCGCGTGAAGTGTCCAAAATTTTGAAAATTTAAAAAACCACTGTGCTCAATATTAAAAAAAAAAGTGAAAAAGATCGATGTCCCCCCAATGAAAAAAGGACGAAAACGATTACTTTTTGATTTGGAAGCTAGAAGAATGGAAAGTGTTGAGAAGTAGTGGGTCCAAAACACCTAAGCAAGCAGCCCAAAACATAGATAAGCCAGTTAGTGAATGGGCTGCACGCGCGCCGGGCACTCAAAAGAATTGGGTTAAACGCTAAAGAGAAACCTAAGAAGCCTCTGCTTTCAGCGAAAATATTAAAGCCAGGTTAGCTTTTGCTAAAAAGCACAAACACTGGACCATTGACCAATGGAAAAAAGTCATTTGGTCGGACGAGACGAAGGACAATAGAATAGGAACGGATGGTAGATATTTTTATTGGTCACGTCCTGGAGAACCACTTCAACAACATCAAGTTCAAAAGACTGTAAAACATGGAGGAGGTTCGGTGATGGCTTGGGGCTGTTTCTTGTGGAACTCTGTTGGTCCTTTGGTGAAAATCGATGGCTTCATGAACAAAGAAAAATATTTGGACATTTTGAAGACAAATTTACCACCTTCTACTACATCAACAGGCTTCAATGATTGTGAAATAACTTTTCAGCAGGACGGAGATCCGAAACACACGTCAAAAACAGTCTCGGAATGGCTGAGAAATCAACAGTTTACGACGATAAAATGGCCAGCACAAAGCCCTAACCTCAATCCAATTGAAAATGTATGGTCATTTCTGAAGCGACGGTTGGGGCAGCACAAAAATCATACATCAAACACTCAGGAGCTTTGGCAACGAATGGAGCTGGAATGGGGCCATATTCCAGAGCAAATTCTCCATAATTTGATGGAAAGTATGCCAAAGCGTTGCTCCCAAGTAATTAAAAATAAAGGTTTATGGACTAAACACTAAAGAAAAAACATTGAATTTAAACGTGCATAATTGGACAAGTCTAAAAACTAATGGAATATTTTTTGTTTTGTATAATATATTATTTTTTAAAAAAGTTTTTATAAATAATAAAATTTAGTTAAATAAACAAAATGAAAAAAATAAAAAAAGATTTGAATTCTATTAAAAACTCTTACTTTTAATCAATTTTTTAAGTAAGCGAAAACATTTGACCCTTTTTGCACGTCACTGTATATAAATTTTTTTTGAGTATGAAATTTGTTATATGACGAGTGCTTTGTTGGAGTTCATAATATCCTCAGTAAGTTTTGATCTGTCGTTGATTTTTAATATAAAACACTGAAGTCAAAACTTTAAACAGGGACTTCATTGGTAACTATACAAGTTACAATAATTGAAATAAAAAATTCGTTACATCTGCAAGAGATAACTTTACCCTCAAAGCCAAGTTCTGGCACTACATCCTTTTTACAGAAATAAACTCAGGCGATTTTTGACCCCTCCCTATCTTCAGTACCAATGAAGTCAGAAACTTTAAATTTCGAATATTTGCTAAGCTAGTCAGGCACAGGCGCCTCACCAAATTTTCTAGCATAAGCAGTTCCTGAGATATAAGGCCTCAAAAATCACAAAAACCGTAACTGACTGACTGACTGACAGATCATCAAAATTATGGAGCACTTAGTAGAATACTGAAATTTTTTTATTAATTAATGATTACTGACTAAAATTTGATGGGCTTACTTGGCAAGTTTTTGTTTATGTCCAATTCGAAAGGTTTTAAAAACTTGACCAGTGAACCCATCAAATTTTAGTCAGTAATCATTAAATAATAAAATTTCTCTATTACATTGTAGCTGTTTCAATATTATTCTACATACTCTAAACATTCGGTATTAAAACTTCATGAAGTAAGAACTTGGCGTACTTTTAGATCTCAGTACTTTTCACGGCTGACTTGTTACACAAAGGTTTTTGTATACTGGTAGAAGAACTTGGCTCTTTTTTTAACATTTATGTTTAAAAGATTTTGATGGTAATAGCTCGTAGGGAACCAGGACCTTATGACTCACAACTCTCATCTATTCCCGTTTGCGTGTTATAGGTAAGAATAGAAAGGAGTTATAATTTTACACAATTGTTTGGTATAAACATGATAACTCCATAATTTACACCGAGCTAGAGCCTAAAAATAGTTGCAAATCAAGCGGCCATGTTTTTTAATACAAAATTATCATTAATTGAACACTTATATTTTTAGTAGAGATGTGTGCAATTTGGTGCAACCCAACAAGAAATCTTATTTTGACAAACCTCAATTTTTTAGTGACACTCGGCACAATAGTACCAACATGCAGATGCATATAAGATAGAAGGTAGGAAAATAACTTTATATATTATATTTGATTTCCACGCTCAGATGGGAGTTCATATATAAAAGTGAAAACAAGATTTTTATTAAAAATTGAAAATTGAGCGTGGGGAAGCTCTCAGAAAACACTCCAATATTTAATACATTGTTACCATTGAATCAGAGCATTATTTGTGGCAAATTGTATTGCTAACGTTTCCTTGTAAAAAAAAAAACATTTAAGGGGTTTATTATCAAGGTTGGAGGTTTAACAAAATTTGTTGACAGTTTACGGAGATAGGTACTTAAAATACATGTATCATCGGCGAAAAAAGATCTCTTTTAATGATCTAAAGCAGGATAGCCGGACACGTAAATATTATAAGAAAGGGAGGAGATTGGCGAGCCTTAAGGAATACACGCTTTAACAGAGTACAAAAGAGATTTTTCTTGGGATATTTCAAAGAAGAACTTTCTTTCGATTAAAAAACTTGTAATAATCTTTATAAATTTGGAAAACCGTTTATTTGAGCTTATGGACAAGACCGCCATGCCAGATGCTGTCAAAAGCTTTTTCGATGTCAAACGAAACAATTCCAACTTTATAAGCTTAAGTGCTTTTTGTAAATCTTTGGTAAGTTTTATTACCTGATGTCGAAGAATGTTCTCTCCTAAAACGAACTGTTCGGGTGGAACGATTGGTTTCAACAATTTCTGTCATTTTTAAATCATTTTATTATTTTTTTAATTTTGTGCATTAAACTCAAGTTTGTTTTCTTAAATAAAAATTTAAGAAAATCGATTTTTTCACAAAAAAAATTATTCAATGAATTTTTGGACTTGCCCAATTTTGCACGTTTTAGTTTTAAGGAGAGTAAGAGATAATGTCTCCGCTCTAGTTTATTTCTTTATCTGTAATTTAACAAGTAACATTTAATATTTTTACATTTGTAGACCACTTAAAGGTTGTTCTTGGAATATTTCAACGATGAACTTTCTTGAGAACAGTATTTTTCAAGAGCTTTTAAAGTTAGTCATTATCAAAATGAAGAACATTTATAATTTGTGGAACGTGTATTTTTTTTTATTAAAAAGAAGTGAATCATCGTGGGAAATATCAAATCGAAGTGCTCATAAAGAATTGATATAACCGCGAGAAAGAGAAACCTCTACTTTCAGCGAAAAATTTGAAAGCTAAAAGTCACAAAAACTTTACCATTGGCCAATGGGAGAAAGTATGTAATTTGGTCTGACGACTAGGAAAAGATGGCAAATCGTATTATTAGTCTTGTGTTGTAGACGCATTTGTTCAAGCTCTCTGAATATAGCGTACTCATAAAAATAGCAGTGTCCTGCATTTAAAGTTAAAAAGTGTTAAACATTCTCTTTTTTTTTTTATTTTTCGGTAAGTAAAAATCTTACTATTTGTAATTTTTAGTATTTTCAAGATAATATTATACCTAGAACAAATTATAAAATATTCGCTCAAAAATAAACAATGGGTCGGTTAAAACATTGCAACGAAGAAACTCGAAGTTTATTAAGAAAACTACGTTTGGAGGGGAAAACTTACCAGGATATTCAGGAAATCTTAGGATATTCAGCAAAAAAGATAAGTAACGCTATAAAATGGCAGAATAAACCGGAAACACGCGGCCGAAAAAGGATGACGAGTGTTAGAACTGACAGAAAAATTGTTCAGTTAGCTAAACAGAACCCTTCCATAAGCTCCAGAGAAATTAAAGATAAGCTTGAACTGTCTGTAAGCGCTGTAACCGTACGAAGACGTCTTTTGGATGCCAAATTACCAGCCCGAAGTCCACGCAAGCTACCATTGTTGACAAAAAGGCATGTGGCAAAGAGAATGGAGTTTGGCAAAGAAGGAATACCTATTCTGTTGAGCGATGAAAGCAAAGTCGTTCTTTTTGGATCTAAGGGTCGTTGGGAGTATGTGAGAAGACCCCAAAATGCAGCAAACAATCCACGATACACTGTAAAAACAGTGAAGTAGAGCGGAGCGAAAATTATGATATTGTATTTCTTTTCTTACTATGGGGGGGTATGGGGTAACTAAGCAAGATAATTCGACAAGAAAATCAACGCCCTCTAGAAAAATAGGTACCTATGTTTATGTACCTAACCTAGGTACCTACATAGGTACATATTTCAATTCGCTTTATTTAGGTACCTAACAACCTAACTAGGTAGGTAGGTACCTATTGGTTTATGCTGTTAGGTAAAAACCTTGTTTTAGGTGGTCCTCTCCTCTGCCTGTCTCTTTGACTCTTCGACTCTAGTAAATGTCCTTTGTATTTTTTTTTAATTTGATTATCTAGGTAGGTACCTACCTAATTGATTTTAACTTCAATTGCCCACAGGTACCTACCCAACTCCAAAACTTTGTACAGGTAGGTATCTATGTACTCTACTTAGGTATCTACTTAGACAAAAAATAGCTATAGGTACTAACGAAAACCTAATTAAGTCAAGCAGGTAGGTACCTACCCACCTAACGATAAAGAACCTAACCGACCGAAACCAATTAGGTACCTACCTACCTACTTAAACATAAGGAAAACCGCGTAGGTATGTATGTGCCTAGGTACCTATACCTACATACATAGGTATATAGCAATGAATCACCCTAAAAAGCTGTCTAAGTAGGTAGGTACCTACCAACCTACACCAATCTTTAATACCTACCTACATACCTACACCCATCCTATCCTAGTTGCACGTTTAGAAATTTTCCACGAAATAAAAAAAAAATCAAACTTACCTTCCTACAATCCTTGTGCATGTGAACAAAAGTGCACAACAAGGTAGAAAACACTACCAACAATAACCTAACCACTCTCACAAGGCGAGCAACTAACTAAACTAAACACACAGTGCAGGCGGCCAAAGCGAGAAAGGAATATACTTACTCACGTTTTAACGTCACGTCGTCGTCGTTAGTGTGGTGTGGAGGAAGATGACGATAAAAATAAATCCAACATACACGAAACACGACCACGAAACGGCCTCGTTCCCATTGCTTCTTCTCGTTCGTACCTCAAAATCGTCCGTCCACCATCCCCCTATCTAAAACCAAAGTACGTACATATGTACGAGTATACCTACCTACTTTGCTTGCAGAAACAGCTCGAAAAAGCCAAAATCAAGACCCCTACAAGGGGTTAGGCAAAGCGAAACACAATTTTATGTTAACGCCATCAATTTCTATCTTTAGTTAAATGAATTTCCGGCCAACCTCTGACCTCTATATTCCTACCTACCTTCAGCGAAAATAAATCAAATGCTAAGTTTCATAAATATGGATGAATATGTACCAACAAACTTTAAATGAAGAAATTAGGTAGGTAGGTAGGTACCTACATGCCTATACCCATAAATTGATCCCCTAAATGCAAGGTTTTCCTCACCCCTTTCATCGGTTGCAATTATTTGCAATCAGCACTTATTGCATCCACATTCATGTTTGTGTCCTAAAAAAAAACAGTTGCTGCCCCTGGCAGGCCTATGACAATCTATGAATTATTTAACATAAATTTCCGAGAAATACAAAAAACAACATGGCGAAAGGTTAGATATTCAAGTAGGTTAGGTATGTATGGATGTAAGTACGTCGCGGTGTACCTACGTGACAGAAGTCAGGACGCAAATACTAAGGGCTTTTTTCCAATTTTCGGATGCTTTTTTTGGGCTTTAGAAAAACTATTGAAAGAATATTTCAAATTAATCATTCCTTTATGCAGAAAATCCACATTTAACATCGAAATTTTCCTTTTTGTTTCATTTTTTCGTTCTGAGAATATATACATATGCATATGTACAGTGTACATAATATAAATATGTACCATATATATAAAATTACGTATTAGATTTGAGTTTTTTTTTGTTTCGTTTCTTTTCACACGCTTCTTCTTAATGTGGTGTGCTCGCACACCAGCCAACTCACAAACACACCATCTGCAAAATAAAATCTCTTATTCCCATTTTACATGCCATTAACATTTTCTCTTCTCAAAAACCCACAAGTTTGCCAATTTTTGAATTAAAATTTCATAAGGAAATATTTTGATTTTCGGACAAAATTTAAGCAAAACAGAAAATTTAAATATTAAAGTTGTTAGTTTTGTAAAATTTTGTCGGATTCTAAGAAGATTTATGTGAAAAATTTCTCCATGAAAATTGTTATATTTTGTAAATGATGGCGGCATGAGCATGACGTGTTTTTTTTTTTGTATTCATTTATTTTCTATGAAGAGAAGGGTTCAATATGTATTCTCTTTATTTTTTAAGGGGAAATTTGAAGTAAGAAGAGCGTTTGTTTTAGCTGTAAAGAACTCAAGAATCTATTAAAAATGTCAAATTTCAAAGCTAAATGGAAAACAACTAATCTTGTTGCTTGTTGAACCAGTGTGGCCGTCGTTATTGATAATTTAGAACGGTGGGCAGTGCGTGTGCTGCCCTTGGAAACTACTTAAAGTTTGATTTGGTATAAAAGAGAGAATATTAGAAATGAGGATAATTTTCGTTTATTTATGTATACATAGCGTAATGGATACAATTATTGCATCCCCTTATTTTGGACCAACTATTGGCACCCCTACAGTAAAAAATGGTTTTTATAAAATCTAGTGACCCGAGTAATTAAATGTTTGTTTTTTTTTTTTTTAAACTATCTAATTCCTCACAATGCTGTGTTTTTGTTTTAATTAATTTCCTCTTTAATTCGTTTTTAGAAGTACAAGAGTAATAACGTTTTTTTGTTGTGAAAAAATATGATAAAAAAATGAGTGTTCCCGCTAAGGAAAGAGAATTTGGTAAGCGTTCGTTTTTGATTATTTTATGGTATATTTAATAAAAATGTATTAAAGTTAACGTTTTTAACAAGTTTTTGTTAAAAAAGGGGTGCCAATAAATATACTTTTAAGAGTGCCAATTTTGTACTAACTGATAATTTTCAAAAAAACGCCACGAAAAACACAGAAGTGCAACGAAAATGGATATTCAGCAAGTTCTTCTCGACATAAAATATGGACGAATATCAAAGAAAGCGGGTTCCGAATAATTAAATATTCCTAGATTTACATTAAAATTATAAATCTGCTACGAAAAACATATTTTCTTATTAATTTTTAGGGTGCCAATAATTGTACACTTGGGTGCCAACAATTGCAGTCGGGCGCCAATAATTGTAGTTTTAAGAAAGCTTTTTCTATTTTTCTAATTTATCTACCTTTTTTTTAAATTTTATTTAAAAAAAAGAAACGATATTAAGTTAAAGCTTAAGAAAAAAAAATCAAATTTTAATTTGATGTACAAAATATATCAACCGCTCTTTTAATGCAAAAGTTATTCACATTTTAAGATGAAAATTTCTTTAGGGGTGCCAATTACTGTATCCGTTACGCTAACGAAACTTATCCTGTCCCGAATCTGCGGATTCAAGCCTTAAAATATTTGCAGTCAAAAATTTTGCATTCGCAACATCCCTGTGCCTACCTACCACATCTACCAGGGTAGTCAAAAATGTAACCACTATTTTTGCATCCCTACACACAAAAAATAACTTTATTCGAATTTTTTCGTACTTAGCCATTTACAAACGAATCTATAAAGAAATTTGTAACTTTAAATACCTCCAATGAGTTTTCATAAGTATAAAATCGGTATCTATAATAAATTTTCGCATTTAAGTACTTAAAGGCCTCTTAACTCAAACGCCATATATTACAAATATAATGAGAAATGGAATTTTATTTAAAAAATTGTCAATACATTATATTGAGAAAAGTCAACAACTCGACTTATGAATAACTGAAAGCGAACAATTTTAAAAAGACGTTTGGAAAATAATATCCCTCAAACCACTGTGATGCCTTTTTGAAAAAGAAATCGTCAATTTTTGAAAGCAGAGACAAAATTAAATTATCTCTATTTGGCAAATTTTGAATTTAAGCTTTTCTTTTGGTTAGATTATTTTTTAAAAAAATACACTTTTTTCCATACATTTTGTATGGTTTTCAATTTGTATCTCTTTATTGTTATTTTTATTGAAAATGTAACCGAAGTAAAAGTATACTATTATAAGTACAAACTGCTATTTGTTCTTTTGGCAATCTAATTAACAGAAGTTCGGATAAAAGTGACTATTTTGGCCTTTAGCGAGATTTTTCACAGAGCAAACAACCGAAACAAAATATTTCCAAAATAAGAATCCATGTTATGTTAGTTGAATTGTTAAGATTTAAGTCTTTGTACCAAGGAAAAATAATAAAGAAAGGTTTCTTTTTTTACTAAAATATGAATAGAAATAGAACGCGTTATGGTGAATTAGCGGCTTTTTTCATGTTCGTCTTTCAACTGTTCACATCTCGAGTTTTAGATTTTTCACATTGTTATATGTATATAATGTATAACTTTCTTTCATTTCAAAAATATATTGATAACAAAAAAATCTACTTAATCTCACTTTCCGTTTAGCAGAGATGTGACTTTTCCAGTTAAATCAATACTGCAGTTAATTGAATTTAAAGACTTATTGTGTAAGTCTTTTAACTTACTAATTGACTTTAACTTAAAGCTTACATTCACCAGTCATTTTTAGCATTCATGACTTGTAAGTTAATAGAAGCAGTCAATTGACTGTAAGTTAAAAGACTGCAGTACTTTGTGACTGCTTGCATTCTTTAAGTCAGTTGTAAGTCTCCTATATTTTCTAATTCTTTTTTGCAGTCAGTAAGTCTTTTAACTGCATTCATTTAACTGTAAGTCTTTTGACTTATCTTAAGTATTTTAACTTGCAGATTTTTAAGTTTTATTTATTTTTGTTGGAATTGTCTCTAGTAATTCATTGAAAATTTTATGTACATCTAGAATACGAAGATCCAATACCCCTCCAATGAAAATCGTCATTTGACACCCTAATTGATAAGAAGCGAAATCTAAGGAAGTAACATGCATATATTTCTATCTATGTATATCTACATGCAAGAAACCTCCCGCATCTCGCAAGAAATCCTTCCATTAATACTCATATAATTGTTAAAATGTGTAATAACTCCAAAATACGGGTAAATTGTTTTTTTTACCGTTATAAAACGAAAATAAGTCTTTTTATGTAGTATCATTTATATATTTTAATATATATATTTTTTTATAAACAAAAAATTTTTCTTGTTTAGAAAATAAGTTAATAACAAAAACATAAATATGGTTTTTGGTTAAACTACCAAAAACAAATATTTTCACATTCAGTTATAATTAAACAAAAATAATAATAATAATTCCGCGAAACAGGGAAACTCCAAGTTGATCCCACAAACTTTTAAGGACTGGCCATGCGATTTATTAATGGTCATCGCAAAGGGCAGACGCACGGAAAATTGTAGACGCTTAAAATCGAATGGCAAATCCTTTGGGATCATCGGTATACGCGGGACCAAGACATCCTCTCCATGATGTTATTCATTAGCTTTTTTACAGCCAGTCTCGTTCCATTGCAAAGTCGAGGTTGATTAATGTTACGAAGCATAATCACAACTGATTCTACTTTTAATTGTAAATTGTGAGCTGGTAGACCAGGCAAATCCAGGGAATTTAAAAACTCTGTGGGATAGTTGACTACGTCATCCTGATTTGTAACTGTGTCAACTGATTTGTAGGAAAACAACTCTCCGGGAAGAAAATTCTGAATGGTTGCATTGAGATCATCGACATCTTTGTTTTTGGCCACCAATATTACTCGTTCACTCAGCCAATTATGGTTTCTGAAATGTTGTTCTATATCCGTAAAAACACGCTGAATAAGCTCCTCTTTTGAGTCGACAAAGTGACAAAAATTCCTGATTAGTGTAATTAATCCGGTCGAGTTGTCAACTGCGATCTTACCATTTCCAATATCTAATAACTGCTTCGAAAACATAATCGCAGTTTGATCTTGTTCCAAATAAAATCGCATGTTAAGTTCAAGTGAAAATGAAAATTTCATATAAATGTGGCGGCTGGTTCACTCGCATGAAATCCCCAACGAGAGGTGAGTACCAAAATGTGGATTGGAAAAACAATTATGTTCCACAACTTTTTCCACGCTAAATTTTCATTTCTCAATGTACAACCATCAGGAAAAAGTTAAGGCAGCGTGGAAAACTGTGACATTTGACACTTAATTTAAATATTTTGTTTCAAAATAAAAAATTGAAAATTTATAAAAAGAAAAAAAGAATGGATAACGATTTTTTTGACACTGCTCTCGAGAGTTTACTTGAATGAAAAAAAAAATGACAATTATTTTTAAACTGATTCATTCTTTCTGTTTATAAATTTTCAATTTTTTGTTTTGAAACAAAATATTAAATCAACTGACAAATGTCACAGTTTTCCACGTTGCCTTAAACTTTTTCCTGATGGTTGTATATTGAGAAATGAAAATCATAGCGCGGAAAAAGTTGTGGAACATATTTGTTTTTCCAATCCACATTTTAGTACTCACCTCTCGTTGCGGATTTCATGCCAGTGAACCAGCAGTCACTTTTATATGAAATTTTCACTTGAACTGAGTACTAGGCTTAAGTTGTTAATTGGAGTGTTTTTACATGCCGCCACAAATAAGATTATTTTAAGCATGCGTTTAGTTTGTCATTTGTCAGCAACAGTTGATCGGAGAATACTTGGAAGAGTTTGACGAAAATCACCTGATAAACAGAATCATGGCTCCACCAAAAATGTTTTGGTTGTCACGATGATCTTTTAACGTGCTGTCCAGTGCCTCCAGTGACCTCTTGTGGGCCATCGTACATTTATCCCAAACGATCTATGTATTTGCATACCTTCGCAAACTGGTGCTTCGTTAATTTGCATGTTTAGTGATAATTTCAAAGTAGAATGTGCAGTTCCTCCACCTTCTAACAATGTTGCAGCTATTCCAGATGAAGCCAATGCTATTAGGGCTACTTCATTTTGCAACCTGATCTTTGCCAAAAGCAAGGAAATGAGGAATGTTTTTCCCGTCCCCCCGGCAGCATCCAGGAAATAAATTCCACCAGATCCACAGTTCACAGCTTCCATCAAAGTATCGTATGCAATTCTTTGTTGTTCATTCAATTGCGCAACATTTGAACGAACTGTTTCGGCCAATACTTCAGTATCGTATTGTTGTTCTCTTTGCAACTATGGTTAATTTCATCGCGCATAGGACGATTGGGTGCTGTCATACTCAAACACGACAATACTTTATTTAACATCAATAAACCTTATACATTATCTTCTATCATAATCAATGTCTCATTGCAAATTTCTGCAGTAATTTGTAGTATAGGATTCAAAGTTTGACAACGCACACGATGCAATACATCCTCACACATGTCATCCCTATTATTTCATCCACAAATCTTCCGGATTCGAAGGGAAACATGTCAATATTATAATCGCAAACAATGTGCGAATTTGATGTGACGATGAAGATAACGATGAAATTCTTAAGCGTTTTATCCCAATGTGAATCGTTTTCGAGCAACTGTTGTAGTTGACACGCCTCACGCAAAGTCGCACAAAAATATCCATCAGCTGTTCTCAGTTGTTAAAACGATGTTGGACCACGAACATTTACCAACAACAATCGAACATAATAACATTCATCGTTATTTGGATGTACTGTGTAAATGCAATCTAGAGCATCTGAGGCAAATACATTTGGGTGTCCTTCAACTGAACGCACCTATAAATATTTGACATTCAAGTGACAATTTTTTTAAAAACAAAAAAGATAAAAGACATCAAATGATTCACAGCTAGGAGCATTTTGTATTGGAAAACTAAATTGTCGTTTTTATTATTTTCCGTTACTTATTATTTATCTTTCTCACCTTTTAAACCTTACCTGATATTCCACAAACATTTCATGACCAAAATTAGGAAAATCGGTCCAACCATTCTCGAGTTTTAGCGAGACAAACGAACAGCAATTGATTTTTATATACATATATGTATATATAGATACATAGATAGATATAAATGATAGATACTTCATAAAAAGACTTATGTAGTAAAAAACAATTTACCCGTATTTTGGAGTTATTACACATTTTAACAATTATATGAGTATTAATGGAAGGATTCCTTGCGAGATGCGGGAGGTTTCGTGCATGTACATATACATAGATAGATATACATGCATGTTACTTCCTTAGATTTCGCTTCTTATCAATTAGGGTGTCAAATGACGTTTTTCATTGGAGGGGTATTGGATCTTCGTATTCTAGATGTACATAAAATTTTCAATGAATTACTAGAGACAATTCCAACAAAAATAAATAAAACTTAAAAATCTGCAAGTTAAAATACTTAAGATAAGTCAAAAGACTTACAGTTAAATGAATGCAGTTAAAAGACTTACTGACTGCAAAAAAGAATTAGAAAATATAGGAGACTTACAACTGACTTAAAGAATGCAAGCAGTCACAAAGTACTGCAGTCTTTTAACTTACAGTCAATTGACTGCTTCTATTAACTTACAAGTCATGAATGCTAAAAATAACTGGTGAATGCAATTTTAAAGTTAAAGTACTCAAGTGAAATATTAACTTACATTCAAAATTTAAGTCATATGACTGCGACTTAACTGAATGCAGTGACAAAGTAATGCATTCATTCACATCTCTGCCGTTTAGAAATAACGATTCCGACATTTTACTTTACTTATTCCGAAAAATCTCGTATTGATTAAATTTATATAACCTATTAAATGCGACATATCGTCACCTGAGTTCTATCTTGTTCAAAGTCCATTTTGGAAAATGTTGGGAAAACGATTTTTTAACTTCAGAAGCAAAACTTTTACTTAAATTTGAAAGGAAATACTGTGGAGTTTTTTTCTCCACTAAACTCAATAATTTTTGTTTGCAAAATGATTTATAAATCTAGGTTTTATTAAATCCTGAAATAGTTAAAAAATAAAATTAAGTGGGATGTCATTTTGGATATTGAACAACGTTGTATGGGGCTGTAAACAAGTTGATTAAATTTTTGGATATTGAACAAAAAAGCTAAATATTGAACAAAATAGAAGCACCTAATAATAAAATCATTGAAACTACGAAAATACTATGAAAATAGAACAAAAACTTCTAACTCATTCTTTGAGTTAAGCACTAGAACATAATGGGTGATCAGAAAAAATATTGCTGCTGCTCGGTAGGTAATGAAATTCAAAATTTGTTAAACATTTTTTTGAATTCACTTTTTACCCTTCTTTTTTCAAATAAATACATTATTTATTTTACATACAATTTTTAATTTAAATTTTGTTCTTGTTTTAAGCAAACTGGCGCAAAATTTTAATTAAATAAGTACGATGCTAAAGCTGTTTTAGTATGATACTAAGATCGTCGAATACCTATATTATTTTTTTAGTATCGTGCTATTTACAAACGCCACGCAAGGACTTAGTTCTTTGCACGAACTTTCATTGTTTTAGGTGCAATTTATTAAGAAAATTGCCTTAGCACGATAATAGTTAGAAAATTGGGGGTGGCCGTGGCGCGATGGATGTGTGCTCGCCTGTGAACCTCATGATCACAGGTTCGATCCCTGCCGTTGTCTATGTCGTTTTAATTCCATTAAAAACCTTCTAAAATTGTCATCAATGGGTTGCTGGTTTACTCATTGCATGTTGTTCAGGCATAACACTAACAACATGTAATTGAGTTAAACCAGTATGCCCAACAAGGATGAACACGAATAAAATAATGTGAATTATAAGCGACATAGAAATAAGACACGGCATTCTCCGCTTTAGTTCAGCCGCCATCCCTGGAGATAAAATATCTGAGACAACAACCTTCAGTCTCAGAACATCGTGCCACACATCTTTCCTATCCTTCTTTCTCTTCCGTAACTTCGCGCCCGCGCTGTGTTGAAACATTTAAAGGGTAATCATAATCCCTTGAGCGCGGGTAGATTATAAAAAAAAAAAAAAAAAAAAAAAAAAGAAATAAGAATGAGTTAGTAAACTACTTTAAAGATAGCAAATCGTTAAGAATTATCATCCTAATACCTTAATAAAAGGCTGTTTAAAATTTTGCGCCACTGAGTTTTATTGTAATTGGTTTCTTATTATTTTTTCATAAAAATCGTTGTTTAAACCTAGTTTCATACTAAAACAGATTTAACATCGTAATAATTCAACTAAAATTTTGTGCCATTATGATTTTATTTGTAATGCATTGAAAGAAAATCAGGGGCCTGTTGCTCAGATCATACACATCATACATTTTATACAACATACAACATTTTTATACAACATACACATCATTCTGTTTCTCAGATTTCATTGGAAGTGTTGTATGACATTTGTTTTGTTGTATGATGTGTATGATTCTGACATTCCATTGAGTGTGAGGTTAATATAAATCTCAATTTTTGGTGAAGACGTGTTGGAACTAGTTGAAATTAATATACGTGTCAGATGACGCCCTAAAATAATAAAAGAACCTGTTAATTTCAATCTTAAAGATCCATATTTTGTGGAAAAATTTAGATTGCCAAACATTTTTAGTGGAAAAATTGGAAAGAACAATTGTGCGTTCAACTAATTGCAACGAAGCCTTGTCCCCTTTGCAACAAATATTGTTAACCTTTCATTAGCTTGGAAATGGAATCCATTATCATGAAATCGGTATAATGCAAGCCCATAAGACAACCCCAATAAAACTATCTCTCTCTATGCCCTACAGGCTCTACCATGTTTTGTGAATGTGGAGCCAGAGAACTTCTCAAATAAATTTTGTTTCCCCAGCTTTGTAACATGTTACATGCAGCAACCACTTTACAACAGAATTTTGTGCTGTATTAAATGTATGATCATTTATAGGTAAATTTGCTGTATGATGTAAATGACACATTTCTGAGAAACAGAATCATACAACATTCCAATATTTCCAGTGTAATCTTCAGTCATACATTGTTGTATGACAGTGGATCATACAACAAAATTGAGAAACAGAAATCATACAGCAGAACTGTCAATATCATACAATGTATGATGTGTATGATCTGAGAAACATTCCCAGATTGTCGATATTGTATTTGTCTACATTGAAAGTAAACTTTTCTCTTGAAATTACTTTAGCTACTTTCTTTCACTTTGGTTCCGATCTTATCACAAATTTGGAATAAAACTGTCCTTTTTCAGAATCTTTTAAGCTAGGCGCGCAAATTCAATTTTTAGTTTCACAACTGCTTGGGTCGAGCAACTAAAAAGTTTGTGTTTTGACACAAACCAAACGATTGCCTAAAATGAGTTCGCTATTTTGTGTAACATATAATTATATGTTTTCTTCTTCCGGCTGTCACTTTGAGTGTTTGGCACACGTGAATTTCTCTGCAGAAAATCACAAATTAAGGTCCAAAATGAATCAAATATTTTCACACGTTCATCATAAGAAAATTTGGTGAAACAATTATTACTGCAATTAACGTTGCAAGCGGATGTCATTTGAATATTGCTTACCACCTTGACCCATCCGTTTTTGTATATTTTGTTTCCACAAAAATGGTTTTCGATTTTTTTTTACTCGATGCAGGGCTTCTCTTGGTGTAAAGCATGTAGTTTGTTTAGATGAAACGGAACCTTCTGCTGGTACTACATTTTCCAATGAAGGTACTGAAATGACTTCTTCAGATAAAGGAGCTATATTAGAATTCTCAATCATAGAATTCTGAAATATCAGATCCTGGATGAGCTGGATTTATCATACTGTAAGCGACAAATATTGTATTCAAAAACTGTCTAAAGATAAAAGGGTTTCTCAAAATACCTTAAAAGCGTTTGAAGATTACGTTCCAACTTTTCGCTTACATCACATTGTGCTTACAGCTTCCAATGTTGTATCAGTATTAATTTTGTGTGGTACATTACAGTGCAGTGATATTGAACAAAAATGCGGTTTTCCGTCCGCATAACTTTTTTAATAGTATTTTGTTCAATAACATACAAAACTAAATGGATTAGATATGGATATTGAACAACAAAGAAATACATGGTAGTTTTTTTTAAAGTTAATATAAAATTGTTCAATTTCATATAAAAACAAAAAGCAGTGGTTGATTGAATAAAAAAGACACTCAAAATATTTAATAAAGTGGTTTATTGAACAAAATAGTTCTTCATAACTTTAAAACTAAAAGAGATAGAACAAAATGGAGTACGCCATTCGAAAGAGCATGTTCGATTTATAAAAACTGCATTTCTAACTCAATTTCGCCAAAAATGGTCTTTTGAACAAGATAGAACTCAGGCGACGATATGTAGTGACATGCTATGACCAAATATATCATTATGATAATAGAGAACCGGACAAAATTGCGTCGTACAATATTGCCTATATTTGTACCTCGATCTCGTTGAAACGATTTTCTTCAAATCTGAAACTCAAACTTTTTAACAAATTCCCTTAAAGAGAAAAGTTGAAAATTTGTTTGGCCATAAAAATAACAGTATCTACCATACAACTTTTATTTATTTCAAAAACGGATCTATTCTAATATGTATCTATTGTACTTATGGTCTGTATGTTAATAGAAAAATATATTACCAACAAATTAAATTAATAGCACATACTGTAGAACGAACTTTAAGATTCGATTTTTCACTTTCAAGGCAACTTTTTCATTGATTTCGATCAAAATTTGCCAAAAATAAATACATTTAATTTTAAAATATATTGCATATCAATGTTTCCAAAAAATAAAGATTTGGATTCGCATTCCAATAAATTATTGTACATATTACACATATATTGTACATATTACACTACTCGGTACATTATTATTATTTTTTGCGTAATTCCTAAATTCTTTAAGGCACAAGAATTTCATTACAAAAGCTTTAAATTATAAATGGGAAGTTATGTTTGTATGTAGAATTGTAGGTACCTAGAACTACATAGATATGTGTGCATGCCATGAAAACGTTTTTCCGATTTGAGTTTCTACTTTCTGGGCAATGTTCGAAACAATTTTGATCGAAATGTTCTAAAAAATAAATTATAATGAAAATCAATGTAAATTAAGTGTTGAGTCAAAAATTCGTATATAGACTAAGGATTATAAGGATAATTTGTATAATTCCGAACGGCTAATGAGTAACACTTTTCATGACAAGAGATACTCTTAGAGGATTTGTCAATGCTTCGAAAGAGACGGTACATCCCTGCAAAACTTTTTTCGAATCCAAGATCTTCTGCATGACAGTCCAAGGAGCACTACTAAATTTTGCGATAAATTTAATAAAACAAATTCTAATGAGCATTTCAAATTACATCAATTTTCAGTTTTTAAAAATCAATTTTAAAACACAACACTTTGAGAAATTTTATCATTCAATTCGGTTCAAGGATTTTTTTTTAGTATTTAAATATTTAAATGTTGTGTAACTTGAAAAAGGAAATTAGATGAACAATATGCTCTGTACTAAGCCATATTGAAAATCTGTCTTAAGCGACATCGACATTGTTGTTTCAAAATAAATGCGATTACAAATTTCGTCGGCCAGAAAACGACTGCGAGAAAACGACTGCGATGCAACAAAAAATACAATGTTATGTGAAACTATGAAGAAACAGTTAAAATTCTTTTTGATGAACTTCCTTATAACGTAATTCTCTCTATAGCGAATTTCAATTTGTTCAACTCCCTTTTAAAAAATATCACATATGAATAAGGTTCTTTTTAACGAAATTCTATATATGTAGTAAAATTGTATTTATAAGGAATTATTTTTTTTTCGGCCCGAAAGCAAAGTTGTTTCTTTAACGAAATGTCAATTTTCAAATTTGAAATCAAAATCTTCTGAAATTTTTGTTCCGAATTTTAAAAGGGAACTTGACGTTTTGACAAGAATTTTCTTAAAGTTAAAGAATTTATAGATGGATGTATATGAAAAGTGTGCATATGTAATGTAGTAGAACCTTTACACAACAGGTAAATCGTTTGAGATTGCATTTTAAATCGTTTATTCAAAAATGTCCAAGCGCAAGGTTATTTCTCTATAGGACAAATTGTTGAAAATCAAAAAAGTTAAAAGAGGAAAAAAGAAAGAAGTTGCTGAAAAATTTGGAGTGTCTACATTGTCGACAATTTTAAAAAATGAAGTACAACTTTTAATGCTTGCCGAAACAAATTCAAATAGAAGCCAAAAAAAAACTGAGAAAAACAAAATACGGCAATGTGGAAACAGCAATATTAAAATGTTTTTTTTTACCTTTTTTTAAATATAAAGAGCAGTTGCAGTGATTAAAAATTATATTTTCTATGTAACGAATTCTGTATAAAAGTTCTTTATAATAGGTTCGTTACAGATAAGTTTGACTGTAGATCGAAGTATAATTATTGAAAATCTAATTTGGGCTTGTTTCAAAAATACTAGAACTCGTCTTTTCATTTTTATATTTTTATTATTATTTACTAAGATTTATTTTAAGAAAAGAAAAAAGAAAGAGAACTTTAAATTTCGTGTTTTACCCGTTGACTTGCTTGAGTCACAAATACGAATGCCTAAAAAAGAAGCTTAATCCAAAGGTCGTTAGAAATGGTTTTGTATTTTTGGTCTCACCCTGCTGTTTATTGTCCTTTTCCTACAACCGAATAAAAGCTAAGTGTGGGTAGGAGTTTTTGTATATTGTTAAATGAACGCTAGACGGCGTTTTCGAGGTTCTATGGCATTATTTTCAACAATGATGCTCTACAAATATAACGAACGAACAATTTGTTTCATATTTTTGCATTAAGAACACTTTATCGCCATTTTTTTTTGTTAATTCTAAACAACTCTGAGGTACTTTGCAACCATTTTTTGTATATTATTTGAATCCTTTCAGGGTTGGTTTTTCACATATTATTAATTCGGAAGTGGCCTTTATAGGCATCAATTCAGTACATGCCTACATACATTATTCACAATGTTGGATTAAATAAACATTAGTTTTAAATATTTATCTGTAATAGTCATAATTTTTACTGTAATATTAATTTTCCTCTGTAAGAGCCTCTGCAAATGTTCTTTGTGGGTACAGTGGATTAAGAATATGGTCTCACTAAATCTCACGAATGCTGTCCATTTGAATCTTGGAGTGCATAGTAAAATGAATGCTGCACCTTTGCTACTTTAGCGCCATTCCTGCTTTTCAACTTTTATCTACAACATAAATTTTGATACTCTTGAGCAGTTTACAAACAAACCGAAATTTAAGTTTGGATATGGAACACATTCGATAGTTACCACCGCCAATGATTACAGATAATTAAAATTTAAAATCAAAATGTGAAAACTCCTCATTAACATCATTGCAACGTAAAACATGCAAAGCTGAAGATGTTTATTTTGAAAAAAAAAAAAATATCTCACATTATTTTCAATCAACCGAAAGCCAAGAAGGATTTAAAAATTTCATGCATAGATACTTAATCTTTAGAAGAGATTACGTGAAATACTCACGTTAAATAAGCAACTGATAAGAAATTGCAGATAGCTATGTACCTACAGTGCCGGTAAAAAAAAAATAGCACCACCGGTACAAGTTTCATTTTAACTTTTTTAAATTAGTAAATGGACACATATTTCCAGCCTCTACTGTATTTTGTTATTGCTTGAAGTGTTAACTCTCTGTATTGTGTATCTCTGGCACTTAATTGGTAACGGTTCTTTTTTTACGAGGCCATATTGGGGAAAACCCCTTTTTTATTGCGGTAAAAATAATAGCACCGATCGCAGTTTTCGCTAGAAAAAAACATTTTTTGGTGTCATATTTCAAGGTAAAGTAACCAAATGTTAAGATTTGTTAATTTTGATTTGTTAATTCTTCATTTTAAACAAAAAAAATTACAGTTTTTCAAAGACAATGGGCCGTGGAAAACATTGCACATAAGAAAAACGTGAAATTATTAAAAAAATGATTTCAGAAGTTAAAACTTACGGAGAAGTTCGACGTTTTGTTGGCTGTTCTAACAAAATGATTCGAAATTCAATAATATACGCACCCAAAACTGAAACTCGTGGGCGAAAACCAGTTTTGTCGAAAACTCATTTCAGACGCCTAGTCCGAGAAAGCCAAAAAAATCCTTTCAAGCCTGCAACTGAGCTCAAAAAAGACCTGAATATTACAGCTTGCGTTGAAACCGTTCGCCACAGATTGAGAGAACATAATTTAACAGCGTGTAGTCCCAGAAAAGTCCCTCTTTTAACTGCAAAACATGCAAAAAAGCGTTAAATGTTTGCAAGACAGCATTTAAACCGGCCAGCAGCGAAATGGCGCAACGTTTTATGGACGGATGAGAGCAAAATCGTGTTGTTTGGCGGTAAAGGATCTCGCTCCTACGTAAGAAGACCTCCAAAAGTGGAATATAAACCCAAATACACAAATAAAGTGGTAAAGCACGGAGGTTCAAGCATAATGGTGTGGGCTTGTTTTTCCTACTATAGAGTTGGACCCATATACTGGATTAAACAAATCATGGATCAACACGTCTACGTGAATATTTTGGAAAATGTTATGCTCCCGTATGCAGATGAAGAAATGCCGCTTTTGTGGGTCTTCCAACAAGATAATGACCCCAAGCACACCAGTAAAAAGGCAAAAAAATGGTTTGGAGATCATTCAATTAATGTAATGGAGTGGCCAGCGCATTCGCCTGACCTAAATCCCATCGAAAATCTGTGGGCCGACGCGACGTAAAGAAAGCAGTCTCAGATATTAAACCGACCAGCAACGAAGCACTCTGGGCTGCAGTTAAGGCATCCTGAGAGAATATTCCGGTTGAAAGTGTCAAAATTTAGCTAATTCAATGACGAGACGTTGTGAAGCAGTTATAGCCAACAAAGGCTATGCAACGAAATATTAATGTTGTTGGACTACCTCTAAGGAATAAAATCATAGAAAAAGATTTTGGAATTTTACGATGATTTAGTTCTAAGTTGTACGATGAAGCAATGGTGCTATTATTTTTACCGCTTATTTGTTTGATTTGTTGGAGAAAATATAAGTTTTTTTCAAAAAGTTGATGAATAAAAATAAAAATTCTTTTTGAAATGTGTTGTTTTAACTTAATATAAACGTTTTGCATATTCAAAATTTCCCTCGTATTGGCATACATTTTATTTTGTAACGAAATATTTTTCTCGTAGTGGTGCTATTTTTTTACCGCAGCTGTACCTATCTACATAATTTATTCATTTTATCCAATGAAAGTGAATAGAAAAAATACAATCTGTAGTAGTTAACATAGGTAGGCATTCTCAAAAAGTATCTTTGAACTAAGAAATGGAACCAAAATATTAATATGAAGCGCTAACCATCTTACATTAGCTGTCTTAATTTAGTTTTATTGTATCAAAACTTTTAGGGAAAAATTGATTTCTATTCACAGCGTTATTTTGTTTTTTCTTAACTTCGGTAACACCGAATAGCCAAAAAGATCGGTGACATCGAAGAGAAATCTAAACACCAAAATATTCTCTTTTCTTCAATACACTTTCATTAAACACCAACACTTTTAACTTCAATTCCCGATAAGAGTAAGCTAATTGTCAATGTGTTGGTTACAGATTTTGATCGATTTTCAATAAAGAGAA
Source organism: Philhelius festivus (assembly GCA_963931855.1). Classification (NCBI taxonomy): domain Eukaryota; kingdom Metazoa; phylum Arthropoda; class Insecta; order Diptera; family Syrphidae; genus Philhelius; species Philhelius festivus. The sequence continues at coordinate 13,446,208 of OZ007557.1, read as the reverse complement.
CGATCGAGCGTAGGTTCAAGCATAGTTCACGCGTCATTTTTATATGGCCAGCAAAAGATGAGAACGAGGAGAAAATGAGGGAATCGCTGAAAAAATGTATCGCTTTTTCGAATATGTATGTGATAAATATTGTTATCTTGCCCATCCTCGCATTCCAATGAATTTTTGTACATTAAAGATCCTTTTTAAAATGATGCATACATATAAATTTGTACGAGTACATATCTTTTGTTTTTTTTTTGTGTATTATTTTCAGGTATCTTTTGATATTTGCGATTCGTTTTATTATTCTTTGCGTGATTCTTAGAAATTCTTTAATGCACAAGAATTTCATTGCAAGAGCTTTACATTATAAAAGATAGGTTAGGTTTGTATGTGGAATTGTTGGTAGATGCTTAGAACTACTTACGAGTATGTATATTCCATGCTTTCAAACAGATTAGGAATATAGGTATGTAAGTAGATATACCTAAAATTTTAATATTTTCTATTTATCTGAAAGAAATTCTTAATTAGGTATAAAAACATTAGGTACCTACCTATAAAGGTTATGTCGTATCGTTACACAAATATTTTGTATCTATACTAGGCTTTTTGTAAAATGTATTCTTAAGGCGTAATACCTACCTACCTACCTAAGTTCTTATCAAATATTTTAGTAAGATAAATTAACTTTTGTGTGATAATAAAATTATCTTCAATACCTACATTATGTAGGTACATTCTTGGATTAGATGAGGTAGGAAAATAGGTAAGTTATATAGGGATTTACACAATTAAAAACTGAGAATATAGTTAGACATATAAGTACCTAAGTCTTCGTAGGTACTTAGGCCGTTTACGAAAATGACGAATCAAAGTCAATTTAACCGGCAAATGATCGGCATTTATGACGCAGAAGTTGCAATCGAAAAATATGCAATCTTCCTGCATAACTAATATCTGATGAGAAATCACATCGCATCCTGTTTTTAGCTTTAACTACAAAAGGATTTGTGTTACCTATTTAAAAGTTGAATTTTATGAGTATTTTTTAAATTCTGTGTCTATAACATAAGCTCAAGTTTAAGCGAACCGGTCGTGAATTTTATCAACCCTAAATTTTAAGGTCTCTCTCTATGCGACTGCGATATTATGAAAACTATTTTTGAGTTTTTTGAGGAAGAAGTACTGCTCCTTTTGACCATCGAAATTTTCGTTATCATCTTCTGGAAACACATGGTAAGAAGCTCTGAAGGGATTATAAGTTCATCTCTTAATTGGTGGATTAATGTCCTATTCTTTCAGTGAGAGATCGTTCGACTTTCAGAGTTAAACTCGACTTAATTAAACCTTTACATTTGCTGAATTATCTGGAGCTAAACATTGAACTGCTGCAACTGACTTTGAGAAATAACCTTCTTTAGAAACCCAAAACGGGTATCAACCAGTTTATGTGCCTTAAAGCTCTCAATTAATGTAGATTCGAATTATTCCATAACAGTAAGACAAGCACGAAAACTTTCTGATGTGGTCACCTCAACTTCTGGTACTTGGACGCAATGAATAGAGTTGATTTTTCGCTTACGTTATGTTTCACTTCACACTCATACCCAATGAAATCACCTTTTTTTATTTAGAAATAAAAGCTTTAGTTTTAGAAAATTCCTCAAAATGTTGCCTCTATTACTTTTCTTCAAAGCAATATCAATATCACTTTCGATAACGATTGCCTCAGTTTTCTCAATATCGATTTTAGTTATACAGATAATGGATTTTTCAGGAATAAACTTAATATTATTGCTTTAGTGAGCTTCAATTGTTAATTAATTATTAAATCATATGAAAGCTACAATAGTCATTACTTGGAAGCGGTCAAGCTTGAATTCTGTTTTGTCAATGTCATGACCATGAGACGGTAGATCTAAATTGCCTTCGTCTAAAGTTGTTTTTGATTATGGTTCTTTTAAAATTAAGCTGTGGTAGAAAATTACAAGTTAAAAATGTAAATTGTAAATTGAAGTCTATTTAATTCTGAAGCTTTTTATAGACTAGGGAATTAAAGAAAATTAAAGTCATAAATTCTTTTTGAAAAAGATTTAATTCGCAAGATGAAAGATTTACAAATTTTATTGAAATGATTTGTGAATAAGAAAAGGTTTAATTTGCAGGCTCTTATGGATTAAATAAAATCAACTTAAAAGTTTTTTTTGAAATGCGAATTAAAAAAAAAAACTCTTTAAAGAAATACGGGTATTTTATTATTGGGTACCAGAATTAGTGGATACCCAATTCAAGCCAATTGAAAATGCGATAATCTTTCACTTTTCCAACATAAAGCTCATGAAGTATACGTACGGCAAGAAGGCCGTATGGCTTACAAAAAATTCCGTATCCTCTGAAATTTCCCCTTAGTTTCTTCAATAACCTTAGCGTTTTCGTGGGTAGACGCTTTATTATTTTTGTCGGAAAATTTTCTTTATTTTTTTTAAATTCCAAGGTTTTTTAATTGAGATTTTTTAAACCAAAAATAATGCTGCTTGTCATGTAATTTTTTCTTGCGAAATATAGGAACTATACTATAAATGACAAGTTATGGATTTGTAAAAAATCATCGAACTCAAAATTTTTATCTGATATTACGATCATAGGGAAGACGATAAATGTTTGTCTGTCTCTAGATTTATTTGTTAAAAATGATGGTAAGATAGTTTAAAAATGTTAATCGAAGAAAGGAATGTTCTAAGCTCACTAATTAACGACAAGAACTGAATTCGTTCATTCATTTTTATCCCCCCTATTACGGTTTGCGAATCGAACGTTCGAGGTGAGATTTTTTTATTAGCGAACTACACATTCGACATACTACTGTTGGCGAACTTTACAATTCGAGTTCGAAATTTGATTGTTTATTAAAAATATCAAATATATGACATTTAAGTCGAATCAAAGGTTCACGATACGCCAACCGTAATACTAATTTCTCACACTCACACGTGAACACCATTTAAAATTGAATATCTGGCAACCCTAAAACATATCAGCCAAATTTAAACGTAGTTTTAAAGGTTAGTCTTTCTATTAAAAATGAAATCCAAAATGTGGTCTCTATCATTGGTACTGACAGAGAAATTGACCTTAACATGGGCCAGGGTACACCAAAGTTAGCCTTTTTTTAAATCGTCAAAAAGTGATGTCAAAGTTGAAAATCAGACTTTACTGTAAAACAATTTTTTTCTTAGAATATGACCAAGAATCACATCCCAAAATATGGCACACGAATTACCGGACACCCTGTATTTTTATTGAGAACTGAATCCTTTAGGAAGAAAATAGAACTATTAAATTATATCGCAGTAGCACTAAAATTTGAGGAATAGTACTAAAAAATTCAGTAAACTATCTATTCTGAATTCAGTACAGTAGTAAGCGTTTTTGCGACAGTTAATGGTCACTACGAAGACCAGTTCAGTTGCTTATCGTTAAAGCCTTCCTATAAGTATTACCCTTTCGAGCACACAAAATAATTATTGGCCTGCCTATCTTAATTCATTAAATATGCAAAATATTCAATTTTTGTTTTTAACCTATTTTCCCCTTTAAATAGTTAAGTTCTGAAAAATATTCAGCTCTAGAACCATATTCTAAACATAAGCTTTAAAACAGGAAAAAGGTTTAAGTTTCCAAAATCGGATATTATTTAGCTAAATTTGGTAAAATTTTTACCCCTGTAACCACCCTCTGACCTTTCAAGCGATTTTTCAAAAATCCAATCCAATTTTAATTTTTTCCCCCCACACGTTTTTTTTCTTTTTTTTGTAAGACCAAAAATAACGATACCTGCCATACGAATTTTTTTTCGAAATTCTATAAATATTTTGTTTCTCAAAAACTGTTCAACAGATTTTAAGAATAAACATACAGAAAAAATTCATTTAGTTAAAGCTAGGTAATGGGCCTTGTGAATAAAAAAAAGCTAAAGCTTTTTTTGGAGGAAGCTAAAGCCAACTAGTCATAGCTTTTACTAGCAGCTTAAGCTAGACAGTACTAGCTTAAGCTTTGCTTTATGTGAATAAAAAAATGATAACGCTAAATAGCTTATGCTGGAAAATTCTAGCTTAAGCTTCGTAATTTAAGGTGTTCGTTTTTTTATTCACATGTTTCGGCTAGTTAGCTCTAGCTAAAACTGGTACATGTATGACCGAAAGGAAGGTTTTTTTGCCTCAATTTGTTATCTGTTCTACAGGGCAACTATTGGTTTCGACAAAAAAATGTTTTTAACATTTCGTATGTCAGTTTCTGGGTCTATACGTTCACAGTCCTATTTTTTGAGATATTCCCTTATGTTTAATTAACAACTCGCACAAGTTAATACTGAAAATAAGAACTAGTCAAAGCTTTCTAGACAGGTCGAAAAAATCTTGAAATTTTTGTAGCTTTAACTATAATATTCTAGCTTAAGCTATTTTTATTCACACAAATTGAAGCTTAAGCTAGGAAAACAAGCTAAAACTAAATGAATTTAGCTTTGGCTATTTTAAAATAGCTATTACTAGAAAACATCTTTAACTAGCTAGCTTAAGCTTATTTTTATTCACTAAAAATCAAGCTTTTACTTGAGAATCCAAGTTTCAGCTTTAGCTTTTTTTTTATTCACAAGGCCCAATGGTTGAAAATAAATTTTCGAAAAATGGTTATTGAGGGTACCCCCCATGGAACCATTTTTTTTGTTTTTGATTTTCTCTAAAACGGTACGACCGATTTTGATCATTTTTTGTTGCTAAAGCTCCCCAAAAACATAAATAGAATTGTGTACTCAAATTTTCAAAAACATTTTTTTTGGATTTTAAAAACAAACTCAATATTTCGAAAACCCCATGGTAGATTTTTTTAAACTTGATAAATGAAAGTTTCTCAATATAGTCTACAAGATGTGAGAGCAAAAATTTTATTTTACCTAAAAATAAAGGTACTCACCATACAAATGCTAAAAAATTAAAAAAAAAATGGTTTTCAAAAATCGTATTTTTCTCGAAAACGGCGCCTAGAATTTTGATAAATTTTTCTTTCAATTAATTCTTACGATCTTTAATTTAATAAAAAAAAATTGAAATTAAGATATTACAGCTTGTACCTACCATAGAACCATTTTTTTGAATTTTGAAGTTCTCATTATCCACATAACGGATATTAATGAAATTTTTTATAGAGAAGCTTCTAAAAAGTCTAAAACACATTGCATTTCAAAACTTTAAAATAAATATTTTTTGAATTTTTGAAAAAATAAATCAATTTTTTCTTTTTTTGAAAATTCGATATCTCAGAAACGGCTCAATATAATAACAATAATAAAATTTTAAATTGGCGTACCAAAATGTGTTCGACTCGCCAGCCGTAATAATATGTATTTATATCAATTGTCAATTCAACACGCAATCAAAATACACCTTACATTATTAAATCTACAGACTCATATTAATAGTGCTAAAACACACTTGTTTGTAATTTGAAATTTCTTACAAATTTTCACAATTTGCCTTCAAAACATATACGCAAAAAACAGCTTTTCGAAATTTAAAGAAAACTTCAAGTTGTAAAACAGGCATGCTTTTTTGTACCGTTTAACTTTGAAAGCGGTAAAAGTCGGTAACATGAAATTATATTAAAGCTTGCCAAGTCATACTGATTCGCTTCTTTCACACTTGTATGAATTTTCATTTGATTTTTCGCTGCTTATCTGTCAAATGGAATGCAATTAAAATAAAAATAAATATAGTTAAACATTAAAGGGGTGCAATAACAGTTTGTGCATATGCTCGATTGGTTTTCACACTATCATAATAATAATATGTATTGAACAACTTTAGTGTTCCACCATCGAGTTTTCGGAGGACGACGCCGACGTGTTGCCTCGAAAACGCTTGGTCATTAAGAAAATGAAATGAGCACATCATCGTTGTATAAACCCAGACGATTACAAACTACCCATTACTCTATGAAGAGTATCCCCTAACTCGTCAAAATAAATAATTTCAACAATATTGTTCTACAGTATGGGGTATCTCCATTGTGATATCATTTTTCGAGGATTTAAGAAAGGGTCTATTTAGGTATATCCGGTTCCATGTTAATGAAAATCCTCGTGTTAATACGAATTATAGAAACTTCGTTTAGAACTTTATTTTAAAAAGATACACAAGCCTTTATAACTGCGTTTAAATAAACTTGGTTTCTGATTGGGTTCTTCAGATATCCAATTTCTACACCTGTTTATTTTTTCTTACCCACAAAATTTTTGACTTTGAGGTTGATTTTCTCCAGAAATTTTCGTAATAAACATAACGTTTTATTATTTTTTTAATGAACCGTAACAGTTATGAAAATTAAAATCAAAAACAAGTTTGCTTCTCTATATACACAAATTTCATTAAAATCCGTTATGCCGATAGTAAAAAATTCAAAATTTGAAAAATGGTTCTATGGTAATGGTAGGTACAGTCAGTAATATTTTAATTTCAATTTTTTTTTATTAAATTATAGATCGTAAGAATTTATCGAAAGAAAAAAATGTTATCAAAATTATAGGCGCCGTTTTCGAGAAAAATACGATTTTTGAAAACCATTTTTTAACATTTGTATGGTAGGTACCGTTATTTTTAGGTAAAATAATTTTTTTCTCACATCTTGTAGATTATATTAAGAAATTTTTATTTATCAAGTTTCAAAAAAAAATCGAACATGGAGTTTTCAAAATATTGCGATTTGAAAAAAAAAATAAATTTCTTTTTAAAAATCTAAACAATTCTTCTTGGAAAATTTTAATGCACAATAATATTCAAACTTTAATGGAGCTTTAGCATAAGAAAATTATTAAAATCGATTGTACCGTTTTTGAGAAAGTCAAAAACAAAAAAAATGGTTCCAAGGGGGTACCATTAGAAAAACCATTTTTCGGAATTTTTTCGAACATTAGCTTTAACTAAATGAATGAAATTTTTTCAATTTAAAAAAAAATCTGTGGCACAGTTTTTATGAAAAAAAAAATATTTATAAAATTTCGAAAAAATTGACAGGTACCGTTATTTTTGGTCTTAAAAAAAAAAAGAAAAAACCGTGTGGGGGAAAAATTGAAAATACTATCTACCAAGTTTAAGGAAAATCGGCCTAGCCGTTTAGGCTGTAGTCGAACAGACAGACAGACAGACAGAATTGCGAGCCCCACTGTTTGCGTCTTCGCTATCATCGTATGGCAACTTTGATCAAAATCTCGAGTTTGATTTTTTTTTTACAAATGCATAACTTGCCTGCCTTATAGTACCTATAAGTCGCAAGTAAAAAGTTTATGATAAAATTAACCAAAATCGTTGCATTAGAGCTACCAGAACCAGAATCAACGACCAACAACTCTTTTCAACCCTTTCTGTGTAAAGGCTGTGGGTAGAAATGTTACTAGATAAGCTCGAACAGATATTCGAAATTATCCTATGGGCAAAGATGTTCTACAACAAATTTGACGCAAATTATCCATCTTTTAAGCTTTCAGCTCGATGTAAGCCGTCGTCGACGGGCGATATGAAAAAGTAATGTATCTGAGTGATTTCCAGATCCTCCCAACCTAGCACAATTTTGAATAGGCCTTAGGATGGTTGACGGATCCCAAACTCTTCAAAATACACTGACGAAACCTATTTCTTGAGAATTGTCAAAAATTGTGATGCCAATTGATAGTACGAGTATGTACATACATAACATATGTATTATTTTTTTAATTTTGTGGTACCATTTTCTCCAAAAGTATTTACCCGATTTCGATTAATTTTATATGGTTGGAAAGCCACAATTGCGGAGATGTGCAGAATATACTTGAGATACGCATTTACACACTGTGGTTCATTTTTGTTTTTGCACTGTCGAACACTGTGCACATTTTAAGAAATAAAATTACAAAAAAAAAATAATTTAAATGTCAAATAATTCAGATTTTTGTGTCGAATTTCGACACAAGGCGAAAAGCTAGTATTATTAAAAGGTCGTTTAAGAAATTCATAAAAATGCACCCAAATTAAAGCTCAGTTATAAGAAGAATTAATACACGTACATGTAGTGCTAAGAAGAGGTAGAAAACGAAAAATATGAAAATTATAATTTTTATTTTTGTGGACTGTATTGAATAAATTAGTGAAAACTGTTTGCAACCTTTAGTCCAAATGTGTTTCGCAAATGAATGTAGTGCTACTAGGCTTTTGTAAAATTTTTGATTAAAGATACTTTTTTCCAAGTAATAAATTGATTTGAATATTTTTTTCAAATTTCCAGAAATGTTTTTTAATTTTAAGAATTATGTTCTGTATCATTTCTTTCTTTTAATTATTGGAAAAACAATTTCCATACTAAATCCCAACGGTTTTTGGATTTAGTTGACATTTTTTAAAGGTGTCACCAAGGAAGTGTCTTTATTATAATTCTATTGAAACTTTATTTTGCACCCCAACAATGTACTGTTTTAAAATTGTTGAAGATTAAGGACCTTTCAGCAGAAGCGTTCTACATAATTTCGAAAAATATAGAAGAAACTTTGTAAAATTTTTCAATAACAGAAAAGTTGCTGGCAAAATGGGCTGAAAAAGACAAACTGCAATGTTGGTTTGTCGACTTACTGGAAATGTTCTATAGTTGATGTAAATTACTCTACTTATGTTTTAATAATTGTATTCAAAATGGAGTTGAATGCCATCTAATAGATATTGATGTTTTGACTGCCGACATTTATTCCTTTTTTTGCCTCTTAAGCTATCGCTGCGAGAAATTTAAAAAAATTGAGACAATTCTGACGGAAAGTGTATATCCCTGATAGTAAGAAAAACTATGACTGTAGAAGTCGAAAAAATCAAAAGCAATTCTAAGAAAATGTTTTTTTAAGTTTCATAACTTTTCTTCCGTTGGGTAATTCTTCATAAAGCCTAGTACTCAGTTTAAGTGAAAATGAAAATTTCATATAAAAGTGACTGCTAATTCACTGGCATGAAATCCGCAACGAGAGGTGAGTACTAAAATGTGGATTGGAAAAACAAATATGTTCCACAACTTTTTCCACGCTATGATTTTCATTTCTCAATGTACAACCATCAGGAAAAAGTTTAAGGCAACGTGGAAAACTGTGACATTTGTCAGTTGATTTGAATATTTTGTTTCAAAACAAAAAATTGAAAATTTATAAACAGAAAGAACGAATCAGTTTAAAAATAATTGTCAATTTTTTTTTCATTCAAAGTGAGTATCAAAAATTCACGTGGAAAAGTTTATTCTATTTTCATTTTTATTCTTCGCGTGTAATTTGGAACGTATTTATTTTTCATTTCACGCTAAGTGAGTACTAGGCTTAATGTAGTAGCTACAGCCTTGGCCATATATAGAAGAATGTCTCGCTTTTGCGAACCAAAACTGAAGGAATAGGAACAAAAAAGTATACTAACTCCTAATTATAACTTAAAGTGTTGATATTATACGAGTATTAGGAAATAGACGGAAAACAAAAAGACAGTGGGTTATAAAAAAAGGTAAAAATTTGTACACATTTCTCCCAAAAAAAAAAAACATTTTGAAAATGCTCAAGTTCAGCTTGTGCTTACGAGGTTCTAATGCTCCCAATGAAAAGGTTTTTTCATTAACGAACAGTGTGTGGATGAGTCAAAAATCCTAAAAACTCAGAAAGCCGTTTTAATTGTCAAATATTATTTACAATCTAAGCTCTTATGAATTTCAAAAATTATTTAAAAGAAAACGAAAAAGATTTTTTCCATTGTAATGTGCATTACAAAATGTTATTTAAAAGCGTATTTGCTTATTTGAATTATTTTATAAATAAATGTTGAATTTTCTTAAGTCTGATTTCGTTATAGGTACTATCAAGACAAGATAATATATAATTTATTTTATTGTTGCTTTCTTTTTAAGAATTTCGTTTATTTTTCGAGTTCTTATTTTCTTTTGGTCATCATGTACATATACATACCTACATAATGTACATAAAAATTAATGAACAGAATTATAATTTTATTATTTATTATTTAAATGAAACAGTTCTTCCCAATATTATATTGGATCTAGGACAGCAGGACAAAGCTTGATCGAATAAGAATCAAGAAAATATGAGGAGGCTACATTAAAAATACAATTTTCTACAAAAGAAAACATTAGCAACCTAGATGGTACTGTCATGTGCGAAAAAGATGTACTGAGAACTCTGTTCAAAAAGACGCGTGTAAGAACGTAAGAACTCCTTTATTAAACAAATGTTGGATAAGTTGGCTTCAAACATGAGACAATAGAAAACAGGGAGGTTTGTCGACGTTTTCTGAGGTTAACCCAGCGAACCCCATCAGCACGTGAAGCTCTGAGTTGAACCAGTTGCTTTGAGTTACAGTATACTACGGAGGTTTTCTTTTATGTAGCATGGGGAGCACGACACGTTTACTCTTAGCTCTGTTCTTGCTCTCATGCTCAGCAAACAAAAATCTTATGCCAGGAAAAGTATTGGAAATCGAAAAAGGATCTGGATATGGTATCTATGGAAATGAAAACTGAAAAGAAAGGGTGAGTACAAATCTAGGTACCTATGACCCCGCCCGGAGAAAGATTGGACTTTTGAAACAATATTTTATGGGATTAATGAATCTAAGCCTAACCTTAACTAAATCCTTATCTGCTAAACCATAAATCCATTCAAATTTAACTAGTTCCATATCTTATACATTTTATACAAAAAAAAAACTAACTAAAATTTTTCATCGGAATGAATATATCTAATTGAAGCTTAAAACTACTAATTGAACCCAAAAACTTAAGTCATGATTGGCCTTGACAAAGTGAAGTGGGAAAGTTATGTTTCCAGTCGAGATCTTAACAATCCACGGTTAAAGAAGAATATCTGCAATTTTTATTAATTTCTGAAACCAATCTCATTTTTTACAATTTCGTTTATTAACATTAGTAAAACAAATTTTATTTGATGAAATAGATGGATAACCGGGTAAGTGTTTATTTTTTTAAAAAAGCACTGTATTTTGAAGAAAGCACCCTATAGAAAAATTGAAGTATGTACTCTAAACAGAAGTTTTTAAGAAAAAATAAACTAACAACTACTAGATCAAAAGATATAACCAAGTAAAGTGTTTGCCATCGAAGACTGCAATACACAGTACTTCAAAATCCCTTTTTTGGAGTCCTAGAGAATTAAAAAGAGTTACAACTAAATAAGATTTCTCGAAAACTAAGGAAAGCATTGGCAAGATTTAAATTGATTTTTAAAGGGGAAAATTTGTATAGGTACATTAAGATATCGTAAATTATTTTTGCAAAAAGTTATTTTGTTAGCATAAGCTCGAATATAACAAAATCGTTTTTTTTTCTTCCAATTTGAGATGCAAATATGTACATCGAAAACCAAGATCAATTAACGAATTCTAATTAACGTCATCAAAATAATCGAGCTACGGCAGCTAAAACTGTGTCGACCCAGTGTTATTTTCTAAAAGTCTATCAAGAAATTTTTACTTTTAAATGATCATATCTTAGTTTAAATATTTTTGGAATTTTTTAATACGAAGTATTAAAATAAAAATAAGAAATTATCGATCTAGACAAAATCAACTCTTTGTGGATTTCCGTTTGCAGAAAATTTTTTCGATGCTAGCATATCCTAACCCATCTTCTTTAAACTTTATTTAAAATTAGAAATTAAATATGAGTTTATATATATCTACTATATAATTTCATCATTAAAAATTTGTTTTATATACATATATCTAAAACTTACCAAAAAATCGGAGGAATAACCAGTGTTGATATCTGAAGAGACCTGAAATAAAAGTTCATTATAAATACATATTTGTTGTTATTTTGAATATAATAAAAGTCGCCAGACCAAAGGCATTAGAAAAAAATGTTAAAAAAAGCAATCTGTCTTTCATAAAAATTTTATTTCGGAGCAAAAATAAACGAAAAATCATCAGATTTTATAGCTACATATGTACATATAACTGATAGAGCAGGGTTTTTGATCAACTAGCTTTGTATTGAAGTTATTTAATTAAGTATAAATACATATATTTGACGAAACCTTGTTTGATGCTGAGTGTCTTAAGACTAGAAAGAACTCCTTTGCGTTTTTAAGACTTGGCATGCTGCAATCAATAGAGATTTTAAGTAGCGCAGGCTTGGGTGGCACTTTGCCAGAGGGTGCCAAATTGGGCAAAAAAAAAAAAGATTTTGATACACCCTACCTGTTCTCTCTTTCGAAAAAGAAGGAAAAACAAAAAATATTAAAAAAATTATAGTTTTTGTTTTTATTTTTGTGACGTTTCACCAGACAAGATAGTTGAGCTCGTCATTTAGATGCTGTTGTACCCTTCTAAGACAAAATATAATATGTTTCGCAAAATTAATTATCCAATTTTATCTTTGAATTACTTTCTTACTAAATAAAAAAAATGATTTTGATGAATTCTAATCTTTATTTGGACCCTTAGAATTTTTTGGAAAAGATGATATCGGTTAAGTGGCTGCCGCCAGTGTTCTTGCACATTTGTGTGCCTATTTTATCGCATTGTACATGACTTTCCGCAAGATTTCCGGTGAAAACTGTTCACATTCCTGTCGAATATTCTCCTTAAGGGCTGCGATTGTTTTAAACTTGTTGGCATAACCCCGTGACTTCAAGTAGCCTCAAAGAAAGAAGTCTGGGATGGTTAAATCGGGCGATCTTGCTGGACATGCCAAATCACCAAAACGGGAGATTACGCGACCAGGAAACGCTTCCTAAACAATATCCATTCCATTCGCACTGTTTGCACTTTGTACGGGAACATTTGTAAGATTCGCTATAGGGCCCGTCTGGTTATGTCCAATTGCGTGACCCTTCGTCTGATTGATGTTTCTTCGTTCTCACCTGAACCTGAATGGTCCCCTGTGGTTCCATACTTTTCGAGTCGATTAGCTAAGCACCGGAATGTTTGCCCAGTTGGCGCGACAAGATTAGGAAATAGACGTCGAAATTCAAGCTGCGCTAATACCACGACCGACTGGTCAAAAATATCAACACAATTATTCCACACTCTTGCATAGTATAGTGCTTCATTGCTTGTGATCTATTTTGCGCCACCTTGTATTAATCGATGGTTATCAACACAAATAAAATTTAAAACATGAATGCAATGTAAATTACATTTTCCTAGGGGAATTTGGTCAAATTCGAACCTAGAAGCCCGTGGTCTGGCTGATGTTAGAAGAAGGAAAAACGAAAAAATATAAAGAAATGTATAACTATGATTTTTGAATATTACGATTTTTGAATATTACAACATCTTCACTGAACTACCACAGAGTGCGTTTTTATTATAGCTGGAGTTATATGTAGCTATTTCACGGGTACCAAATGTATAACTGATACACTGAATATTAAAAAAAAAATAAGAAATTCTGTATTCAAAAAAAATAAACTCTCTTTGCTTGTACACTTCGACCTTCGAACGCTTTTTCTTCAAACTCGGCACTTTTGGGTTTTCGGTGATTCCCTAGAGGTAAAGTTTAAATTTTCTAATTTTCTTAGTCCCAAAACTGTCATACAGCCGTTATGAGAAATCCTATAAATCCCGAATACGGATCAAAGATTTTGATAGCAAAAATGTATGTGTACTTACTATTTTAAGCATGGTCTTCATGTTGGTGAAATAAATTGTTTTTGAGTTTTTGAATTTCTCATTAACTGCTCTACCGATTTCGATTAAAATTTCTATACAGAAACTTCTTCAAATTTATAGAAATTTTTTTTTTATAAAAGTTTTTTTTTTGAAAATTTATACTTAACTGGTGAACAGTATTTTTTTGAAATTATTTCCTTAAACGACTCACACTTCTAGGGCATCGATGGCTTTTTTGAGCCAAAACTTCCCAGAGCACGCGTCATCTCAATAAGACGCCATTAGCAGTGGCACCAGACGGCTCCCCGATTTGATCCTTGCGATTTTTGTTTTTATTTAGAATTCTGCGGTTATGTCTGTCAAAAGGGCCATATAAGACCTGCTGGCCATTATACGGGCAGAAATGGAAAACATACGCAAACGTTAGAAACATGCTAATTTAGTGTATGGTTGTGGGGGAATCAAATTTCAAAAATTGTATTTAATTTAAAATATACATATATGTAGTAAAGGGTGGTTAAATTTTATGGGCCGATGTTGATTTTAAATAAAACACAAATTATTTAGGAAATTATTGTCATTTCTTTTTATTATGATAATATTGGTATGGTTCAATTATGTATGGAACAATGGCGGCACACCTCCATCCGATGGTCCACGCTGAGGCATAATTGAGTTTCTATGCCGTTAATGTGCCAAATTATCTCATCCTTGAGCTCTTGAATTGTTGCTGGCTTATTGACGTATGTATATATTTTCTTTCAAATAACCCCAAAGAAAGAAGTCCAACTATGTCAAATCACATGATCTTGGCGGCCAATTGACATCACAACCACGTGAGATAACACGGCCATTGAATTTGTGGCGCAAAAGACCCATTGTTTCGTTAGCTATGTGGCAAGTGGCACCGTCCTGTTGAAACTACATAATGTCCACATCCATATCTTCCAATTCGGGCCATAAAAAGTTCGTTAGCATCTCACGATAGCGAACACCATTCACAGTAACTGCCTGACCGGTCTCATTTTGGAAAAAATACGGCCCGATGATGCCGCCAGCCCATAAACCGCACCAAACAGTCACTCTTTGTGGGTGCATTTGTTTTTCGACAATCACTCTTGGATTATCATTCGTCCAAATGCGGCAATTCTGCTTATTGAAGAATCCACTGAGGTCAAAATGTGCCTCATCACTGAAGATGATTTTCTTCGAAAATTGATTAACCACTGTTGCCATTTCTTGCCACCATTCTGACCATTGACGACGCTTAAAATGGTCAAGAGCCTTTAGTTCTTGAGTCAATTGCACCTTGTAAGCGTGTAAATGCAAATCTTTATGCATAATGCTCATCAACGACGAGCGTGAGAAGTGCAATTGTATTTGTATTTTTCTTTAATTAAAAGCTTAAATACATAAATGTAGGATGTATAAATAAAAAACACTATTCAATAGAGTTGTTGTCACAACTCTTCTCTCCAAAATTGTGGTCGCATAGAATATTGTAGGTAGGGTGATGGCACCTAAGGTCGGCCACCTCCAGTAGTCGGCCACTTCGTCGTAAAGTACAGCGTAATAGTTAAGGCCTTCGTTCAACTTCCAGGCAAAAAATATTTTCTAATAGGCTAACGGTTTTTCTTCCTGGGTGCAAAATTTCATTCAATTGCAGCTGCTGGTTTTCTTGTAGAAAATAAAAGTTTGCGTCGAGATTTCGTTCGTTGTGTTTTTATGCTTTTTCGAACAAAAAAAATTAGTGGAAGTAAGTTTTTAAAACAGGTTTAATTGGCAAGATATTGAAGGTAGGTGCACTATGTGTTCATTTTTTATTTGTTTATAGTTTATATTTGAGTATTTTCGCTAAAAAACTTAAAAAATATTTTTTTGTTATTAACTACAAGGGGGGCCGGCCTCAGAAGACACTTTTTTTTCGATTCTTCTTAGCTCGGCCCCCCCGGCCGACTACTGAAAACTACTCATATTTAATTTTTTTTCAACTGAGTATGCAAAGTGAAGGGAAATTGTATTCTCTTTTAATTCCCACAAACACTTTGAACAAATATTGCATGGTTTCATTAGTCGGCCGCCTGTTAACGTAAAGGGAGAAGGGGTGGCCGACTATAGACAACCAGTATTCTTAGGTCGGCCTATTACGATTTGTATGTAAGGCTATAGGATTACACATGTAAGATTTACTTAAATAACTTACTAGTGTTATTAAATTCTTGACAAAAAACTTGAATTAATAGTTCAAGTTATTAACAGTATATTTCTTGCCGCTAGTAGTAGATCCCTCGGGAGTCTCAGGACCAGATTTCTGCAAATTGTTGGGAGGTTGAGTGTTTTTCTCGAAAGCCGATTTGCATATCAGGGATGATGGAATTTTCACAGCAGAATTTCTTCAGTCTTCGGAAGACTACTTCTTCCAGTAAATTGCTGATGTTTTCGAGAATTGATATCAGCCTGTACTTGGAAACTAGGTTGGAAGCACCTTCCTTCGGAATTTGAACAATCTTTGCTGTTTTCTCTTCTGGGAGAAGTGACAGTAATTCAAGCAGCTGTTTAAACTGTTTGTGAGGAAAGTCATTACGATTACTGCATGAGCAACCTTTTCAGGATGTAGTAGGAGACACCATCTGGCCCATTAGACTTTTTTGGCCTAGAATTACCGATGATTTCGACATCTTCTCTAGATTGGATAAATTTGAAACATCGGTGGAATCATTTGCTGGATTTATGATATTAAAATTGATCGTTCGAATTGTTTGTTGAACTGTTGCCTCAACTTCTTGTAATAAAGTTGAGTTAGTAGGTGGATACGGAGTGAAGTTTCCTTCAAAGTAGTCGGCTAACGCTTCCACCTTGTTTGGGGGAGAGGTAGCTTCAGTATCACTGCTGATGATGGTTTCCTGTATTTATGGCTGTTTTCCTATGGATCCTATTGATGTTTTAAAAGCATCACGTCCTGATTTACAATCTTTTCTGGTATTGGATATTATAGTGGTATTGAATAGAGTTCCGGAACATGATGTTGGCTTGCGGTAGATCATTACAAACTATCTGTAAGTTTCTGTTGGTTGTATTCAGTTCACTTTGATGGATCCGCTAGAGATGTTTTCTTATACCAATGAAGATATGAAAATTATTTCGGTTTAAGTGGAGTGATTGAATTTAAGGTGCGTTTCGCCTTGGAGTTGTGGTCACTTGATTTTTTAATTGATTCGTTTTCTTAGAAGCTGGCAGTGAGCATAGAGACTCTGAAAGTACTCGGGAAGGTGCTGGTACCTATCCTTTGACGTTCTAGACTGTTTTTGCTTGTCCAAGGCATTAGATAAGGCATGTTAAAATTGACAATCGCTGCATCGATTTGGGTAGCCAGAAGATTCCTGTCTGAAGGTATAAGAGTTAAGATGTCTTCGATGTCCCTGTGAAGTCTATCAATATCCATCCGTCTGAAATTCTCAAAAACTTCTGTTGTAAAGTTTACGGGTTGGTTGAGATTGATCGACAGTTGAACAGCTTCATGATCCGTGTCACTGTGCAATAATGTACAGTGTGTACTAGGTTCGAGGAAGCCAGGAAGAATTCCAGCGTTGAGGGTGTTCTGGGAAAGGTGGGTTTGTGTTGTGAAAAAATCACTAAAGAGTGCTGGTCATTGTTGCCGAACATGTTCCTGTTGTGTTTTGATAGTTATTAAATGCTAAAATGCTTCTTAGATACTTTTTACTATTGCAAATAGTATGAAAATATGAATTATTGTCGAATAGAGGCCGACTACTAGATACCTATGCGGCCGACTACTGAAACTGAAAGGGCCGACTACTCAAGAATCACACTTTCATCTCTATAAAGGTAAATAATTTGTTTCATGTAGTAAATATACTTAATTCGTCTAGAATTTCCCAATCTACACATTTCAATTAATCATTAAAACTGATAACTCTATCAAAAACTTAAATAAGTGATTTTTAAACGCTAATCAAAGATAAAAAAAAAGTTAACTGGCCGACTACTGGTGCCATCACCCTATAGTAAAATTAATTACCACACATTATTTGATTTAAAAATGGAGTTAAGGTAACTATACATACTCGTATATGTAGGTATATAGAATCGATATACCTACCTACCTATAACCTAATAAATATTTGATAGAAACATTTAATGTTAGACTTAGGCTGTTACATACCTACGCCTAACTACCTACCTACTTATTAAACCTAACTATTGGTACCTAGGTGTTCTGGTACTTAGTGTTACATCTGCACTTTTTCACATAAATAACTTCCCCCTTAATTTATTTATTGCACATTGCCGCCCACTCCTCTGGCGGGAATCCAAAATCTATACCTATTCTTTTGCCCTGTCTTACCTCGATGTTGAGTTGAATAGGTATGTTAAAATTATTAGGTACCTATACCTAAGTAGCTTTAACTTAGTAGGTTTAATAGGTAACAAGATAAAAAAATACATAACATTTTGTGATTGTGGGTTTTTAAAAAAAGGATATATGTACCTACCTACCTATAAAAAGGAAATATAGAAGACCTACCTACCTAGGTAAAAAACATTCCTAATCACTTCTAGATACATATCTGCATAGATACAAGCGCACATCCATCGAACTGGGGTTTTTCTTGGTATTATGTCTCCAAATACCGAAGTTTCGTGAACTAAAACAGAGAATTCTAATCCACCACAACGTTCCATTTGAATTATTTATCATTAGATTCATTAAGCTTCATCTTAAATTAAATGCATATTTTACTAAATAATGCAACAGGGCATTTAATTTATATTTTGTTCTCATACAAATTTCTCCTTTTAAGAGAGAATTTATGCTCTTTAAAGTTATTCAAGTGCAATGAATTTGAAAATATTAAAAATGCAAACCGATGTTAGTATGTGTGTACTTTTTCGATCTCTTTTAACTCACACACAATTAAGCAAAAGAATATGGAATCATAACAGAAATTTTGACAGGCAATGTCATATGTTTTTTATTTTATCGAACACCTGCCGCAAGAGAGGATGTGTTCATGAAATCAGTTAGATAGCACATATTCACGATGAGACATTTTCGACAGTAAATTGTGAATCTACTTAAAAAAAGTAGTCGATTCGACTATCGATTTTAATAAACTTGAAATTGATGGTGAACGATTTTTAAGATTTTCTTCTTCTATTAGGCTAGGCACGCACATTCAATTGTTTGGTTGCTTATAGAAAACAGATGAACTATTTGGTTGAATGTCCGCGCAGGTGCATAAAATTATATGTTACACAAAATAGCGAACTCATTTTAGGCAATCGTTTAGTTTGTGTCAAAACACAAACTTTTTAGTTGTTCGAACCAAGCAGTTGCGAAACTAAAAATTGAATGTGCGCGCCTAGCCTTAGTGAAGTTCTTTTTTTTAATGGCCTAATATTTTGAAGAAAGTATTTAGTATTGCCAATCCAAAAGGAAAGCTGGATTTTATGTCGTTTTTGTCTTCTACGTTTGTTCGTATTTATATCAAATCTGAGAGAAAGCAAAGCAACAGCTGATGTAAACTAGAAATTTTTTCTTAATTTTCAAAATTTGCTGTCAAATTATTGTTATGACAATTGGAAAAAATTACAAGTTACCATAGGTAGGTAACTTGTGGAAAAATGTCACTTGAACAAATTTAACACCGTTTAAAAGCATCCATGCGATCGGAAGGAAACCAAAATGAATACAAAAATTAAAAATCGATTTGACTGCTTTTAAACGAAGCAATATTACCTTGCGATTTTTAAGCCCGTAGGAGAGAGACGTGTGTGGTGGCGGGGGTACACAAAATTGCTGGGGTTGGAAAAATTGCAGAGTTATCGTTCTTTCTTCTTTGTGGTTTTCTTTATTTCTCAGGTATGTTTCATTTTTATTTGGTGTTCGCTCAGCGAACTTCGATTAACTCACTAGAGTAAAGAGTGCGGAGAGATGACTCCTTTTCAATAGAAGAAAAGTTAAATTTAATTAAAAATCGCTGTGTTTAAAAGCATCCATGCATTCGAAAGGAAGCCAAAAGAGAATCAAAGATTAAAAATCGCTTTCGTGTAAAAGCAGTCTTTGGTGTAAGAGCAGTCTATATTTTCCACAAAATTTGAAATTGAAAAAGAGTATTAGTAGTTAGGTGACTATTTTAGATTATGACTTTCCACTACGACTCAACTATATCTTTTACAAAACCATCGTCATTGTGTATTGAGAAAAGTCCCAATTTAAACAGGGACTTTCAGCCGTATCTATAAGATTTTCTTAAACTGTATCTTAAACTTCAAAGGTTAAACGGGAAGCGTGAGATAACTCTCTGCTCGTACATACATATATTTTAATCAATAAACATTTTTTATATTTTAATTCTCTGCATTTTATAATTCTGAAAAATAACAACAAACAACAGAAACTCATAATTTGAAATTTCAAAATTTAAAAGGTGACGATTTTGTGTGTCAAAATAAGTTTTAAAATGGGTTTAAGTAACCTTTAAACGCGGTGGATGGCATTTAAGTCAAGAGGCCTTTAAGCAACATTACTAAAAAGTGGAATTTTATCATAGGTACCGATTTTATACTCAAGAGCTGTTTGGAGGTATTTTAAAGTTAATCACCCTTTTAATTTTTTTTTATGGATTCGGCTGCTTATGTCTAAGAATTTCATTAAAATCGGTCGAGTGGTTAGGTTGTTATTGAATAACAAAGTTCACCACAGTGCGGCGGGTATATAAATTCAACTTACGATTAATACCCCGTAACTGTTAAGTGATTGTGAATATGCCATAAAATTTTCAAACTGTCAAAATTTATTACGACCACATATCTCAGGAAAACAATCTTCAGAAATATGGCTGCTGTAACTTTCAGATTGCCTGTGGTATTTTCCCAATTTATACGAAATTCACAAATAGTTTCACTACCAAAGAACAGGCAATGGGTATGAATATAAATTTAATTTATCACTACAAAAAGAATTTAATAAATCAATGAAATTTAGCTTAACAAAACTATTATCAAAATATTTCTAACCTAATTCGCCTTTTTCACAGCTAATTGCTCCAGTGAATGCAACTCAAATCCCTCAACGCTACTCTAGCTTCAGATCGTCCAATAAAGTAGCTGACATCTCTGAATATCCCGAGGTAGAAATTATCAAGAACCCGCCTGAATGGAAATTCGTGGAAAGACTCCTTCCCAGCGCAGCGGTACCAAAACCTGTCGTCAAATCAGAATATCCATCTGGGTGGAAACCACCAAAACCACTTAATGCGATTATTACTGATTATTTTGTTGCTCGATCAAGAAATTACATGGTTCCGGTGTACTTACACACCAAATACCGTGGACTTCGTCGCATAACAGTCGTTCGATACATCCAAGGAAACATTTGGAATCTTGAACGTGAGCTGCACAAACTTGTCGAGGACTCGAAAGGTGGAAAATTGGTTGCCAGCCGTGTCAATGAACTCAGTGGACAAATTCACTTCCATGGTGACTATGTTAAGCTTATTAAGGATTTTCTTGTTGCAAAAGGATTTTAGAAACAATAAAAATAAAACCAACTTTTGAGGATTTCTGAAAAACTATCATTGCATTTTTATTATATTAGTTTGCACTATCTCGTTTGTCACTTTTTTTTTTATTTCTTACAATCTCTTAAAATCTATAAAACGGTTGAACCACCATTGCCAGTTGTTCCTTTCGATGATAAGATCTTCATCATCACGTTGACGTTGTGGATCGCTTTAAGGATTTCCGAATTGCTTTCCAGTCTTCAATGATATCTTCCTCTTGGAGCAAGTACACAATATAGGGACCAGTTACAGTGACCGCTTTTTTACGACCAGGCCCACGTACTTTACTGGTTCTTTTATCTGTTCCCCAATCTGCCCATGAGATGTCCACATTGTGTCGATCTTCCTCAAGTCGACGGATTTTCTCCATCAATTCTTCGTACATTTGATCCATGGCTAGTTGTTTTTCACTCTAAAAAAATTATTATGTTTATTTCAAAGCAAATGAATTAAGTTTTAAGGCCGGTCTTGTTCTGTTTAATTTGGATAAATTATAACTAAAGGGATATAATAGCGGCATAGAAATTAACCGAAATTGGGGAGAGTACGATAACTTGGCCGCCAAGATTTGATAACGGGTTTTTGTAGAGGGGTTAAAAATAAGCACTTTTTACTATGGGAGGGGGGGGTCTATCTCCCCCCGTTTAGGAGGTAGGGGCACTTTTAGAAAAAATGGTTTAAATTGAAAAAAAAATATTAAAAAACAACGGCAACACCTACAATAAAGTGCTGTACTGCGTTTGAAAGCCAGAAGATTGTTCTATAATCCTGCATTTAAATTTTATTACTCATATCAATAGTTTTTGAGAAATTCGCATTTAAAGTCCAAATTTTGATAAAAAAACGTGAAAAAAAATGTTTAGACCGGTTGTTTTCAAAATTGTGAAATGAAATTGTAAATTAGCTTATATGTGTTTCATGTATCTATCAGTTCTTAATCGAACACAAAAAACGGCATGGTTCTATGTCTTCTGGTTTTTGAGAAAACCTCCGCTTAGGAGGTAGGGCCACTTTTAGAAAAAATGGTTTAAATTGAAAAAAAAAATATTAAAAAACAACGGCAATACTTACAATAAAGTGCTATACTGCATTTGAAAGCCAGAAGATTGTTCTATAATCCTGCATTTAAATTAAATTACTCATGTCAATGGTTTTTGAGAAATTCGCATTTAAAGTCCAAATTTTGATAAAATAACGTGAAAAAAAAAGTTTAGACCGATTGTTTTCAAAATTGTGAAATAAAATTATAAGTTAGCTTATATGTGTTCCATATATCTATCAGTTCTTAATCGAACACAAAAAACCGCTTGGTTCTATGTCTTCTAGTTTTTGAGAAAATCGAAAATTACCAAAACTGATTTTTTTGATTTTTGGTGGTGACGGTGATTCCATTTTAAGGATTAATGTTAATAAACATAATGAATCTTTGTTAGTTCAGTACCGCAATTCATTTAGCGTTACCCAGAATGCACCATGAGGAGGTAGAATTGCATCTGGGTCAGTTATTTTATCAGTTAGTCAGGAGTTAGTCAGTCATAGTTAGTTAAAAATGGTCAAAATGTATTAAAAAGGTGTGTAAGTCTCGTCAATAAAGCCATCGTCTGTACTATAACTGTCGAGTTCGTTGAGTTACTCTTTTATGGTGGGAAGCCGAGGATGTTTTGGCGGTAAAACACTTTCTAAATTTTCGCTCTGAAGGGTGGGAGGATCGATGTCTTTTAACTGTAAACCCTCACATATATCACCATCGGTATAACAAGGGTAAACTTTTTTTACATCTGATAAAAACTCTATTATTTGCGAACCCCAGTCGTCCTTATATTTCCTTTCTAGGCAGTATTTTTGATAGAAAAATAGTGCCATGTATTGGTGAACATGGTCAGAAGTTTCTTTTGGTTTTCAAGATCGTTTATTGTATTTTATATGTATTTAGTGGACATTGGATAAATAGAATAAATTTGAATTTTTGTTAAATACAGATTCTGTGAATGCAAAAGAAACTTTGCATGCACCCAACCTCGCACCTACCCCAAATCCTATAGTGTGCCCAAGCAGGGGGGTTGCAGGGGGGCAGCATGCCCCCCCATACATACTTTACTGTTTATATATTGTAATGTTGGAAGCTAGCACTGATTTATTTATGTAAGGAAGCAAAAAATATCAAACATTTTGTAGAAAAGTAGTTTTAGTTATTTTCGTTTTTCTCAAAAACCAGAAGACATAGAACCATGCGGTATTTTGTGTTCGATTAAGAACTGATAGATACATGAAACACATGTAAGCTAATTTACAATATCATTTCACAATTTCGAAAACAATTGGTCTAAACTTTTTTTTCACGTTATTTTATCAAAATTTGGACTTTAAATGCAAATTTCTCAAAAACCATTGACATGAGTAATTTAATTTTAATGCAGGATTATAGAACAATCTTCTGGCTTTCAAACGCAGTATAGCACTTTATTGTAAGTATTGCCGTTGTTTTTTAATATTTTTTTTTTTTTCAATTTAAACCATTTTTTTCTAAAAGTGGCCCTACCTCCTAAGCGGAGGTTTTCTCAAAAACCAGAAGACATAGAACCATGCCGTTTTTTGTGTTCGATTAAGAACTGATAGATACATGAAACACATATAAGCTTATTTACAATTTCATTTCACAATTTTGAAAACAACCGGTCTAAACTTTTTTTTTCACGTTTTTTTTTATCAAAATTTGGACTTTAAATGCGAATTTCTCAAAAACTATTAATATGAGTAATTTAATTTAAATGCAGGATTATAGAACAATCTTCTGGCTTTCAAACGCAGTATAGCACTTTATTGTAGGTGTTGCCGTTGTTTTTTAATATTTTTTTTTTTCAATTTAAACCATTTTTTCTAAAAGTGCCCCTACCTCCTAAACGGGGGGAGATAGACCCCCCCCTCCCATAGTAAAAAGTGCTTATTTTTAACCCCTCTACAAAAATTCGTCATCAAATCTTGGCGGCCAAGTTATCGTACTCGTGCCCCGAAATTAACTCCAAATGATGTATTTGGAAAAGGAATTGTATAATAAGCTCTGATCCTGAACAACGATGTAGCATAATCTTTATCGAAGGCGGAGGCGCATGAAAATTTGCGATTGCATTGGTAAGCTTTGTAAAAGAAAATTCAACGATGAACCTTTAAGCTATGCATCGATATAGCACTAGAAAATTGAAAACAATTGACTAGAATGGCTAAGACATGTAGAGCGAGTAGACAAATGCTCCACCTTCCATTGTCTTGAATTCTAACCCGGGAGAAGAAGGGTCTTAAGTAGCGCGTAGCGCATAACTTAGATTATGAAAGTCTACCGGAGGGTCAGAGCAAATTACTTGTGTACGCATTCCTGTGCCATCATAATAATCCTTGCTTTGGCTAGCAACGGACTAATGTGCATATCTACGAGTAGTTCATTTCTATATTAATCAAATCAATAAATTATTTTGCTTGGATGAAATTTACAAAAAGTTTGAAACTTCCAGGAAGACCAGAAAAGAAATTATACAAAAAAGTAACTGTTCATCAAAATTCAACTCATCCATAGCTAATCAAAAACCCGTTGCATAAATACTGCGAAGGCGGTCTCCAATATTAAACATTATTCATCAGTAAGTTACCTCAAAATTTTGTCGTGCAGCTTGCTCCTCCGACAGAAACTTGTGCTCTATGTTGTCGATTCTGTAGCGCCTCAGAATATCTGCCACTTCAATTCGATTACGGTAGTTTTTATCTAATTCTTTCAATGGCTGCAGGTATTCGTCGGATCGGTTATTTCGAACCTCAGATAGTTGAAATTCAATTTGGTTGTACCTTTCGCGATAGTATTGTTCACGAAGAATGGTAAATTGTGTTTCTAGTTGTCCTGTGTGAAATATTATTAGAAAATTCTATATCTATTGAGTTGTGGTGGAACCAAACCGAAAACTAACCTAAATTTTCGATATATTCACTGCGCCTTCTATCGATTTCGGCCACATCCATTTCCGAGGAATCATCCGATTCAATTTCATCAGCTTCTTCTGCACTTGTCTCATGCCCCTGGCTGGAATTTGAGTGCTCCGATTCTGCTCCAGAAACATCGCCTTCTGCATCAGATTCACCATCATTTTTAACAGGCATTTGTGTGTGAGTTTTTGTTCTTTTTTTCGTCACTTAGATGTGTAAGCGCTAATATTTTGATAGTTTATTTAATATTTCTATTTTTTTTATGTTAATATTATGAAGAAGTAATTTATTTTGTTGGTTTTTTCAAGAACTTTTCACAAACGTTTCACCTTAAAGCCAAATAAACAATTTGTTTTTTTTTTGTTATAAATGTCAAAAAGTGACAATACAGTTATACTTTCTCTTTCTTTCTTTTTTGTAATTATATTTTATTCAGCGAAATGGGGATGACTGAAAATTATTGCCAGGTTCATGTATAAACTAAACAATAGAAATGACAGATAGGTGGTACCGCGATCGTGTGGTAAAGGGTGTTTTTTGAGATTTAACTTGTAACTATAATTTATTTTTTTCAGTAGGTTCACTGCCGATAAAAGGAGAAGTGAAATCCTGCTGCGGATAGAGATTTGACGTTTATTCGAGTATCGGCAGTGATCCTTCTGCGGATGTTGTATTTGTTATTCATATAAAATCCTACTGTACTACGGATAACTTCTCCAAAAAAAGCCGGCTAATGTCAGTTGGATTACTGTCTAAACCTACTGTCAAATTTCATAAGAAAGTGTAAAAGTGTATAGAATTTGGCAGGTTTGGACAGTACCCGAAAAGTCATATAGAGAGTAGTTCAGAACACTTACACCGAAAAGTAAAAAATAGCCAGCACCCTTGATTTCCAAATGCCTGTGAATTATAAGATTGGCAGATTTTGTGCTGAAATTTACAGCCCGATTCTCCCCATAGTCAGTGATGACTCACAAGTCACAAGAAGAGGTGAAATTGACTTTGTGACTTTTTCGAATTCTGCCGCTCAGTCACAACTTGTGAGAGTCACAAAAACAATCGAAACTGTGATCTCCTTCAGAGCAGGTCACAACCAGGGCTGCCACTTTACTCCTTTAGCAGTAGATCTACTGCGTTTTGGCCCAAATGAATATCTACTGCGCAGCAAAACGAATCTACTCCTCTTTTAAAAATGCTAATAGTACTTAACCAAAGTTTGTTAAACCATGTTCACTCGCTCTGAATGCATTCAGTGAAAAATTCAAATTAATTTTGGAAGAATTTTCACATTCATCTGAAAATGCGGAAGTACTCAATATGCAATGGAGGTTCTTGTTAGGCAATATTGATTTTGTTAAAAAATACAATGACCCTTCAGACATAACAAAGTTTTGGTCAAAAGCCAGAACATTTAAAAACTCGGTAGGTGAATTTGCATTGGTGGAGCTAGCAGAATTTATGCTTTTGTTATGCTCTTTACCGCATAAGGAAAGGAAATTTTCGCTAGTCAACTTAATAAAAAGAAAAACTGATACTAGAAGCAGCCTCAACACTAATAGATACCCTTCAAAATATTATTTTAGCCAAAGAGCTAAAAGACCCAAAAGAGGATTGTTGGTCTCCCTCAGATTCACCAGGTATTATTGAATTTTATAATAAATTTAAATTCACAAATGGTGAATTTATAATGAAGTAATATCATTATTTTCTTATGTATATATGAATTTTCGAAATAATATGTGATCTCTTTTTATTTTATCTACATACAGGGTTGCAAAAGCTTAAGTCACTTGTTAGCTTAAGCTTGGCTTTAATTCACAAGCTAGTGAGTGACTTATGAATTAAAAAAAATATAATTCAGCAGCTACGAACTGAATTATGAATTAAAAAAAATTTAATTCACAAGTCAGTTGGTGACTTGTGAATTAAAAAAAAAAATAAATCATAAGCTTCTTAGTGACTTATGAATTAAAAAAAATTAATTCAGAACCTACTAAGTGACTTATGAATTAAAAAAAATTAAGTCATGGGCAAGTAAGTGACTTATGAATTAAAAAATTTTAATTCCCAAGCTACTAAGTGACTTAGGAATTAAAAAAATTCAAGTCATGAGCAAGTAAGTGACCTATGAATTAAAAAAATTCAAATCATCAGCAAGTAAGTGACTTATGAATTAAAAAAATTTAATTCAAAACCAACTTAGTGACTTATGAATTAAAAAAATTTAATTCATAAGTTAATGGATAAATGCTGATTAGAAAAATTATGAAATGGATAATTTATAAGCTAGCGTGATAATCTTATGATTTAAAAAAACTAGATTTGAAAGCTTTCGTTAATAATTAAATAATTATGTAGTCAAAACAAGCTTAAAAATTTCCAATCTACCAACTAACTTATGAATTAAATTTTTTTTAATTCACAAGTCACCAACTGACTTGTGAATTAAATTTTTTTAATTCATAAGTCACTTACTCCCTGATGACTTGATTTTTTTTAATTCACAAGTCACTTAGTAGGTGGTGAATTAAATTTTTTTTAATTCATAAGTCACTTTGTTGCTCATGACTTAAATTTTTTTTAATTCATAAGTCACTTACTCCCTGATGACTTATTTTTTTTTAATTCATAAGTCACTTGGTAGGTGGTGAATAATTTTTTTTTAATTCATATCACTTAGTAGCTTAGGATTTAAATATTTTTTAATTCATAAGTCACTTTGGGGGTTGTGAATTAATTTTTTTTAATTCATAAGTCACCAAATATCTTATGAATTAATTTTTTTTAATTCACAAGTCATCTATAGACTTATGACTTAAGGATTTTTTAATTCAAAAATTCGCAACCCTGTCTACATATTATGTACATATAAGAATTCTCAAAATGAAATGTGATTTTTTGTTTATTTAGTTTAAGAAATTTGTTTATTTTTTTTTTATTCACTGTTGAGTTAATTTTTTTAAGTTCGGTTGATTTTATTCATAAATAAAATGTATTTCTATGATTTGAATTTTGTTTTGCATATTTTAAAATCTACTGCCGTATATTGCAATCTACTGCGCTTTTTGCTGAAAAATACTTCGCTTGATTATCTTTAGGGTGGCAGCACTGGTCACAACTCATAATTTTCAAAGTTTCTTGGATTGGCATTCAGTATACTTTGTAAGAAAATTTAACTAGTGAAAGTAGACTTTGTTCTAGTGAATATTATTGCTGATTTTTCCCACAAAAATGAAAAGTAACATTTTTAAACAAACAACATTTTTTTAAGAAACTAATCGTATCAAGAAGTTAGCAGCGTCGACGGCTTTTAAAAACTTTGTGAGATACAAATGATCCATTCGCTCTTCAAAACAATACATTTATAAAGTTTTTTCGCTTTCTGTAAACTTTATGCTTGGATAATAAAATAATAAAATATAATTATGTTTCCTTGCATTTTGTAATTTCTTCGTTTTGAATAGTCAGCTGTTCAAATATTGACACTTAAAAAGTTCACCATGCTGTGGTGAGTTTTGTTGTGAGTTTTGTTGTGACGATTAGGGGGAGAATACCAAAATGTTATCGAGTCACAACAATCCTCACAAGGAATAGTCACAAGAGCTTGTGACTTGTGACTCCTCACAAGGGGAGAATCGGGCTGTTAGTCCATGAATTGCTAAGCAACTAGTTCTTTAATATTTCAGAAAAATAAACTGCCTAATTGATTTAAGAAGTATGTGGCGCACACTCGGTGTATAGCGGAGCGGGAAAAGTTTGTCGAGTCAAGGGGTTTTTCTATGGAAGCACAACAAAAAATTAATTTAAGGCACAACATCTTGCAGATAACGTGAAACTTTCGACTGACAACTCTCAACTATTCCCGTGTGAGTGTTGCCGACAGGAATGGAGTTAACTTAAAGTTTTCCGCCAAATCCGAATGACTAAGTTGAGAAGTACATTTTAAGACAAGAGATTTGTCATTATCTCGCAAGAGGCAGTAGCTCTCAAGAAAATATAATTTTTTATTTGTAGGTGACAGCGGGTGGGAATCGATTCCAGAACTTCGGCGATTTCATTACCAAAGAAAAAATAATTATTATAGCATTACTTGCCTAAGTTTAAGAATGAATTTGTTTTCAAAATTTTACCTGTTATATTTATTTGACTGAAAATTAAAAAATGCACAAGCTCTTGGAACAATAAATAAGGATTGAAAAGTTCAAACATTTAATTTTTAAATAAATAACCAATAGTATCTCTTGGCATAATGATTAGTGGGTTGGAGTGTCATGCAGAGGGTCTTGGGTTCGATTCTCAGCTGCAAAATAATTTATCAGAGGTGTACTGCCCCGCGAGGAATTGACAAATTCTCCAAGAGTATCTCTTGGCATGAGATGCCTGCTCATAAGCTGTTCGGAATCAGCAGAATATTGTAGGTCTCCTCCATTTCTCCAAACACGCACTTTTGTCATGTCTTATTAAGTAATTTTATATTTATGTAAATTCCGGACAATGGTGCTAAACATAATGGTGCTAAATGATTGCTCTACCTGCCCACTTCGTGTTTTTTTTATTGCCAAAGAAAAATATTAACTTATTATTTTGTTCGTGAATACAATTTCAAGACCGCCTCCTAGTTATGCCCTCCCAATCAACGAGTAATAACACATTGTGATTGTGGTTTTTTCCTTTAGGCACATCAATAATTAGCAATAGATATATTTTATTTCCGATCTACACTCATATAAAAGAATCATGCGAAAAAATTTCAAACATTTGAAGTTGTTTCCGTTAGCTGAATGTATAAGCGGGTTATTTGCTAAGTGAAAAAGTGACATAAAATGTCGTTGCTACTAAAATTTATTTTGCAAATTGGCATTTTTACTTTTCTTGTGGATTATTCGATGGCAGGAGTGAGTGGTTAATAATTCTTAGAAAATCGTTAATATATTTTTTAAAAATTTATTGATTAATTTAATTATAGTGATAAAAATGTTGTTTTTTTTTTACAACGAGATGTGATAACTTACGTTTTTAATTAACAGAGATAATATTCTACTGCCTATACCCATTTTCATATTGAGAATAGGAAATTTGTCATCAGAAATCCCCGAGTTTATAAATTTGTTATTGAACCATTTGGTTTCTGAAAATATTTTGGTCTTACCAGCAATTTCTTTTGCTATCGCATATCGTATTTGAGTGACAACATTTTTTGTTTTTCTGTATAGGGCAACAATTTGATATTTGAACAAAGTAAAGTGTATGTAGAAAGTAATAAGCTCATTATTTCTCTATTTAGATAATCGTCTTTAATCACCGAAAATATACGAATAACCATTGACAATCTCTTGACATCACGAAGGCTTTTTGTACTGTTAACTTAGCTTTTTTTTTAAACAAAACACAAAAAAAAAGGAAATTTAATTTGCACTCTGTTTGTAACCTGAATATTTACTAAAAATAAAAATCTTCGATGAAGTCCAAACAGTGAATTTTACGAATTCAAAAAAAATTGAGAGTGTCCAACTCATTAAATTTCTTGGATAGAGGTATGATTTCCAAGAGTCTAGGCTCAAGAGACTCTATTTTTTGTTCTGTTTCCTTTCAGATCGATGTGTTTGCGTAAGAGCCCAGCTTTCAAGAAGGCTTACATTTTAGAAAAAAGGAGTTTACCAGCCAGGTTCCAAAAATCAAGTAAAATCAAAATGAAAACGAATTTACAAATCGAGTTTACAATTCTCATTTGGAAAAATACAAAATTATTTTGCTTGTGAAGTTTTTGACTGCTATTCAAGTTTTGAAAAAAGCAATAAAATATTGTAATGAGTTCTTTATTGCTTGCATTGGCATTACAGCGTACCAAGCGTGAATATGCAGAAGAAATGTAGGGTGATCATTCAATACCATTAAGAATTGCTAACGCTGCGTATGGGGCTAAAAGATTCTTGTCATACTACTGACTTGATAAAGGTGCCTCGCCATTTAATCCTAATCCGTGTAACTTCCATACCTGCAAGATTGCAGCTGACCGCGGTCTTACGTTTTTTTGCCCAAGGAAATTTGCAAAGATCAGTTGGAAAAGATTTTGATATCGGTCTTGGTCGAAGTTCTGTGTCGAAGATTTTGATTTGAAGAATTAATGTTCTCCAAGAGGAATTCAACTTGAAAAGACCAATGAAGAGGAATGAAATTTAAGCTTATAATGCATCGGTAGGGAACAAATCAAGTTCCAACATATTCCAAGATATTTTTCATTTTGTTTTAATAAATTCCCAAAACAAGATCTGATCGAATTTAAATCACCTGAAAATCGAGAAAATCGGAATCTGGAATACGGAACACGGAAATTCGCATCAGTTCCAAAAAAAATGAAATCGATATCGGTAAAAGTAAATTGTAGAACACCAAATTTTATTTTTTGTCCATTTCAATTCCATTTCGAGTGAAAGTGAAATGTAGAACCTGGCTGATGTATATTGTCCTTGTTACTTATGTTTTGTTCACTTAGGGGCAGTTATAGCTCATCAGAAAAGTCCATCAGAAAAAATTTTGTCTTTCAAATTTGACCATATTACAACTCGATTTTGAGTAAAACTTGAATGCAATTAGACGAATACTTGCTTGGACTAATTTTTACAAAAAGAATTACAACATTTTGTTGCTAAATTTACTCAGAAAATGGATTTAAATATTTTTTCTGATGGAATTTAATTTTTCTGAACAGCTGATTGCCAAAACTCAAAATATATTCCATTTCGTTTTTCTTTTGTGTTCCTAAGGGGCCAGTTATAGCTCATCAGAAAAGTCCATCAGAAAAATTGGAACAATCGAAATCTGAAACATTTTTCTGATGGCCGGTTATAGCTACCAATAATGTCTGGAGTTCAATCATTATTTATATAATGAACAAGTTCTAATAACATAAAGTTGGACGTCATATCTGCATAAACATTATTCACTTAATAGGTAAAAGGAGATAAGAAACTGGGATATTTATGAACCTATATAAATACTGTCCCTACTAGCAAAACTGAGAGTCATTGGACAAAGGATCTATTACAACTACATTATGTTCTAATCAAATGATCGATACAATATTATTCGTAAACGTACGTCCTGAGATATCAAAATTGAATCAAACCACTGTCTCGTTGGAAGTTTGACGAGGCTACGATCGCGCATTGTATATATATTTTTATAGTACTCTCATGGAACACGAAAAAAAGTTTTATTATTGTGCCGCAAAATCGTAAGTGTGGCTATGTTAAGCTGTGCAGAGTTGATTTGGAAGGAGAAAATATAAGCAAAACAAGAGACGAGGTAGAGATATATTTATTCTGACAACAATAATGAGGGTAAGGGAGAAAGTCTTATCTGCGTTTCTTTTTGCTGTCAGAATCAATTGTAGGTAGGTATATAAAGTTGCATATGCGAGTCGCGAGATGAATACAAGCAAGAAGTATTGAGAGTGTATGAGAGTTCTGGTTTGTTTAAATTCTGATACGATTAATTACCGAGGTTGCCATTTTGTCGACTTTGTAATAAGATCTAGAGGAATTTGAACTTAATAAACTCAAATTGTTTTATTTCGTTTTTGAAAACTAAATAATTTCAAATTGGCTTTATTTCGTTATGGTAACCAAAATAATAATAAATAAAAAGAAAATAGCTTTTGCATAGTATGTAGGTAGAAAATTTTTAATACTTTTTATGTGTATAGTAAACAATTTCAGAAATTCATAAATATTCACATAAAGCTATTTTGAAAAAAAAATCAAATAAGTTTTTCGAGAAAAAAATAATTTTAGAAAACTTAAATTAATTAAAAAAATAGAATAAAATTATTATTGACGTAATATTTAAAAAAAATCAGATACCTTTTTTGGAAAAAATATTTTGTATGCATTTACATATTGCTTATAAGCAATTTTTGAAAAATTAAAAAAAAAGGAATTTGGTGTCAATTTTAAGAAATTATTGATGCACCCCACATGAAAAATTTTTAAAATAAAAATAAACTTTTTTTTACAAAAAATATTTTGTAAAAAATAAGATATTTGCCCTGCGAAATTTGAACAAACAAACAATTCTTTTAATGTTTGTCTACGAATTTTTATCAAATTTGGAAATTATTAATTCATTAAAATAAAAATTTTGCTTTTTTTTTTATTTTGTTAATATAAATATAAAAAGTAAGAATTTATGCAAACAAAGTTTAAAAAACCTTTTCTTATTAAACTGATTTTGAATATAAGAAATTTCTTTAAAATTCTTTTAGAAAAAAAATTGGGATACTAATTTTAAGTATTTGAAAATAAAGATTCTAGGAAATATTTTCAAAAATTAATCGCTCAAACATTTTCAAGACATTGATTTTTCAAAAACAATTTTTTTAGATAAAGAAATATTTTTTCGTGTTCTCTATCATCGTAAAGTCAAATTTGATCAAAAATTCCAGTTAAATTTTTTCCACATGCAAAACTTGCAATTACGAATGAAATTATGTTTCGAAATAAAATATTGAGCCGTTTTTGAGATATCGAATTTTCCAAGTTTTTTTCCAAAAATTAAAAAAAAAAGCTTTGAGATGCAATGTTTTTTAAACTTATTGGAAGCATCTCTATAAAAAATCCCTATTTCGATAATGAGAAAATTGTCAAATGTCAAAATTTGAAAAAATTGTATCGAAAAACGAATTTTTATCTTTAAACGCGATTTGCGGCTAAACGGAGCCTCGTAGACCCCTTAAAGTTGACATTTTCAAACGTGATTTCTGGCCAAACTATTCATCCTACAGAATTAAAAATTACATATTCGTGATCTAGGGAGTGCCTTTCAATCCACGTATGAAACGAAAAACGCGAAAACGCTTAAAACGTATTTTAAGCGTGGAACAAAAAAATATTGTTTTTAAGTAAAATCTCCTCAAATCGTGCGCTAGCTTTAAGTTTTATTACTGTACGAATGGAAATTAAATTTCGAAAAAAACATTGCGCCGGTTTTTGAGATATCGAATTTTCCAAAAAGAATGACTTTTTTCCAAAAATTAAAAAAAAATATTATAAATATATGACTTCATAATATTAAAATTTTCAAAAAAGTATGAACATTTTTTGGAAAAAGGAAAATTTGTATACGCGTGAAAATATGTTTTTTTCGTAAGTTACTTGATATTTTTTCAAAAAAGGGTTTTCGAAAATCGTATTTTTCTCGAAAACTGTTCCGAGGCTGAAATTTGTTTCTTTTTATTAATTTTTGTATATAAAAGCTTATATTTTTAAGAAAACAACACAAATAATAATTTTTGTTCTTCGAAGATAGTTTTGAGGAAATCATGTGTACGCTAGCTGACAATCGTGTAATCTTCCAATAAATTGTCAGAAAATGTATCTGACAATTAATTGTAAGACGGTAAATTGTAAGGTATTTGATAGTCGTGTACACACACAATTTATTGTCAGGCCTTCCAATTTTTATCGTTGTCTGACGTTTCTGACAATGAAGAAATTGTAAGATGTTCTTTTTTTAGCATCATACAATTTTTTCATTGTCAGACAATTGGCAGCCAAGGTTCAATTGTCACAGTTTCCATAACCACAAAAACTGACAATTAATTGTGTGTGTACACGGTTGGTAGGAAATCTACCAATCTCTTACAATTAATTGGTAGGTATTAAGCCGGCTATCTGAAAATGAATTGTCAGCCAACTTCTGACAATTAATTGTAAGAGATTGGTAGATTTTGTACCAACCGTGTACACACACAACTTATTTGTTAGCTCATTGGTAGATAATTGTCAGAAATTGTAAGATCTTACAATATTGTAAGATCTACCAATCGTGTACACTTAGCTTAAGTCACTTAGTAGCTTGGGAATTAAAATTTTTTAATTCATAAGTCACTTACTTGCCCATGACTTAAATTTTTTTAATTCATAAGTCACTTAGTAGGTTCTGAATTAATTTTTTTTAATTCATAAGTCACTAAAAAGCTTATGATTTAATTTTTTTTAATTCACAAGTCACCAACTGACTTGTGAATTAAATTTTTTTTAATTCATAAGTCAGTTCGTAGCTGCTGAATTATATTTTTTTTAATTCATAAGTCACTCACTAGCTTGTGAATTAAAGCCAAGCTTAAGCTAACAAGTGACTTAAGCTTTTGCAACCCTGCTACCAAGTTTGAAGAAAATCGGCCGAGCCGTTTAGCTGTAGTCGAACTCAAATGTTTAATAAAGTGGTTTTTTGAACATAATAGTTCTTCATAACTTAAAAACTAAGAGATAGAAAGAAATGGAGTATGCCATTCGAAAGAGCATGTTTTATTTATAAAAACTGCATTTCTAACTAAATTTCGCCAAAAATGCTCTTGAACAAGATAATAACTCAGACGACAATATGCACAGAAATAATTTTCTTCTATCCCAAAAAATACGTAATCGCCAAAAAAGTATTGAAAGTATTGACCTTGAAAATATTTGCCTACAGAAAATAACAACTACCAAATCCCCACACACACCTACATTCTACTCCAATGTATGTACATAGTATGTGCCTTTGTTCTCCTACTTTATATAGAGTATTCCTATTGCTGTCACTGTCATATATTAAATGCCTATCTGTTAAAACTCTGCCATAGGCATCTCTGCTAATTTAGTAATTATGGTGCCGCTTGGTTCGCCTAGTCGCGTTCCTATTCATGATAGTACTATTCAAATATATATACAATGGATCGCGCAATAACCTTTTCTAATCGAGTGTACCAAAACCTCTTAAGAAAAAGTTCTATGCTACGATCCAAAAACTTTTTTTTATTATTAGTTATTAGCATCCTTAAAATGATTTACACAGTACGAGAGATTCAGTCCACGTGAAAATTGTTATTGGCTTCTCTAATTGCTGATTTTGTAAGTTTATTAGAAAGATGTGTAGGACATCGACTTCTCTTGCGCTGGGTCCTAAGTTGTTAGCAACAAGTTTTTCAGTTGAAATCAATGTACTGGACTATAGGGACCACTTACCTTACTCGTAGAGCAAGAGGAGTTTAATAGTACGTGTTGGTCCATGGGAAAAAGCAATAACTCAAGTCCTTAGTTGGTACAGTAGGACACTTAAGTTTTTTATGTTGCATTGAAATTTTAATTTATCTGAAAGCTATTTTAAGATATCTTTAAAATATTTTCTAAAATCCGATTATTCTCAGGCCACAGAAGAACAAATGATGTCAGCTGGAAAGTTAATGAGAGATGTCTGTTTACCCAAGTTTTCCAAAGTTTCGACTGGTAAGTAGAAATAGATATAAAATGAATTTAGAATTTTTAAATCTATTTGAATTCATTCTTTTCTGACAGGTGTTAAAGAAATATTGTTTATTTGTTTACAGAAGTTGCTGATAACATTGGAAAAGGAATAATGCCTGATGAAAAAGACGTTAAATGCTATATCAACTGTATTTTAGAAATGATGCAAACGGTAATTCCAATAAGAGATATTTAACTAAACAAAGCTAATAATTGTATACAGGGTCAAACGTCAATAAAACAAAATGGGGAATTGGTGGCGAAAAAAAGTAAATAGTTACAGAACCACACTATTTTTCTTTTAGGACTTGATCAAAACCGGTTTTATGATATATAAAAAAATACAAATGTCTTTTCAAACAGAAACGGACATATTACATATAGAAGTTTATCTATCCAGCTCAAACGAAAAATAATGGAAAAAGTGTTCGTTTGCCCTCTCCATTTGTAATAGGAACATATTTATTGTCTTTTAAAGATTACCCTTATTTCACTTTTGAAAATAAAAATGTAATTCATAGATCTTCTTTCAAAGTTCTTAAAAAGTACCACTGTTGCCCAAAAGTAAAACGCCAATATTAGGTATGTTCAGTGTTTGGTGTCAAAAATGGGATGCGTTTGTTCACTTTTTTACCGAGAAAATTTTTTTTCCAACAATTGACAAATTGAGAGTTGTAAGTCACTAGGTCACCAGCAAATTTATAATTTTTAATAATAATTTATAATGTTACAATTAATCCTCCGAAGTATGCGAGTAATAGATTCGTTGGAGCCATAAGAAGTACAGTGGGGGAACAGATAGAAGAGTCGGGGATTTCTTAGATTACGGGAATAAATGTGGAAAAATATAAAATTGTAGAGTTGTGCAGCCAACAGATCCTGAAAGTAGTCAATGTGAATGAGGAGAATATTGCATGTCGCTCTTCGTTCTTCCAGCGTATACGGAGGAAGAATCCAAGGGTTTTTCCAAGACAGACCACGAAGGGTCAAACGTAGGAAACGACGATTAATTTTTCGCTTCTGGATATATGAATTTGTTGATAAATGGACCATACTTCACATGCGTTAATAATGTCTTTGGACAGGAAAACACGAAAACCCCTTGACGTAATGGTTATAGTTTGAATAGGTTCGTATTCCAACCTATGCAACCTTTAACAAAAAAAGTTTTTTTTTTCAAAGGCACTGAAAATTCTTGTGAAGAATTAATAAATCCTACAGGTATCCTTTCTTAGAAAACCACTTCTCATCTTAGCGGTTCGAATTCGGCAGAAAACTGCAAGTCCCTACCATTCCTGTCGTCAACACGCAGACGGGAATTGTTGAGAATTGTAAGACACTATATCGCATGTTGAAACACAAATTTCTTTATTTTTACAAAAGTCAACAAAAACAACAACAACTCTGCGACCAAAAAGAACTGTGAAAACCAAAGCATCTTGGTCAAATTAATTTACTGAACGTGGTTTAGTGATTTTTAACTTGCTTCAAATTGCCGTCAAAAAGTCGATACTATACTTTTCTTTTAGATTCTATATAACACCTAACTTGCATACAAAATTTCTTTTTTAGTATCAGGGCAATTTTAACATAACATATTTTGCGACAACAAAAAGAAAATTAATTGTTTACCATTCACAGATAAAGAAGGGAAAATTTCTGTATGAGTCATCTCTAAAACAAGTCGACATCCTAATGCCTGATCATTATAAAGAGGAATATTTTGAGGGATTAGCCAAGTGTAAAGATGCTGGTAAATTACCTACATAAATTATATACATACATCATGAGAAAATGAAGTAACTAATATTTTTTTTTTTTTAATTCCAGCAAATGGTATCAAAAATAATTGTGATTCAGCTTACGCATTGTTAAAATGCTTACATGCTGCAATCCCTAGATTTATGTTTCCTTAATACAAAAGGAATAGTATCTATTTATGTAATTTATATGGAAATAAATGATTTTATGTTTTAACAATAATCGAACTAATCACTTAATTTAGTTAATAAAGAACTTTTCAACAAATTGCACACTTTGATGGCATGATATTAAAAGACATATTTAAAATGTCTTAATGATATAATCAAATAACGTAGGTAAGCACGTCAAGTAATTAGTTGACGAAATGTTCAGTTATTAAGGGGAGTGTCTAAGATGCATTGCATGCATTTATTGATTTGTTGATAGGATGGGAGTTGATGTAGAATATTTGTGCTTTTGCGCTTGTTGAAAAATGATGGAAAAAAAAAACGTTAAGAAACGAATGATGCATGAAAAAGTGGTAATAAGAAAAGAACAAAATTATTTGCATGATAGCTTCAAAGGAATCAGAGTGTAGTCAGTGGCGGACCAAGGACAGGGTTATGGTGGTACAATACAAACAAACCTCACTTATAGTCGAAAAAACAAGGACAGAAAGAAATGTTTCATAATTGGCTAGGGCAGAGATGCTTGTATAAGTTTTATGGCTTCATTGAAAGCATGCAAAGCACTCAAACAAGATTTAAACCAAAACCGGAATACTCCTATTATCGCAGACAGTCAGGCAGCTTTTAAAACCCAATAATTCTAGTTCTTTATTTTCCGAATTGGTCCAGCAATACTGGAATAAGCTCCCTATCCTGAATATTAACCTCAGTATATCTGGATTCCTTGTCAAAATGGCATCAATTGGACTGATCAGGCGGACGAGATGGCCAGATGCAGGGGGCCAAATGATGACTACCAAGCTTGGCGTAATGTAGATGGAATCGGATGCGTATGTTGGTCCGGTTGGGTGAATGATCCAAAAGCAAACACACAAAAAGAAAAATCAAATAACTCGAATCAAACTCCGTGAGAATGTACAAAATTCATCCTTTAAATTCCATCCACACATTCAAACGAGTTATGTTATCAAAATGGCGCACTTCATCGCTGATTGGGCCACAAAGCTGGACCACCAGTGATCGCCATTTCTAATTACCTAGCTACCGTGGCTTCAAAATAATAAGACTTGACTTATAAAAAAGTTCTCCATACCGAATATCATTCCGATAAACGTCATGGTTCGCGAGTTTTAAGGATTTAAGCTTCATCTTGGATCATTGTAACGATCACGAATCTTCTTTCCTCCTCTTAGGAAATATTCAGTCGTCAGACAGGTACCCAAAGCAACAGTTTTCTTCGACTCTTTTTCGGGTTCTAAGAATTTTAAAGAAAAAAAAAAAAAAACTAAACTAAAGAGGGCCATGTAGTTTTGCCAAGTGCTCTCATACTTAAAACAGGGTACTTCCAAAGTGCAAAAGTTTCTTTATTCCTTCTAACTACCGCTTGTTCACGCTCGTAAAAAATAAAGCCATTTATGAATGGGTTGTTCGAAGTGAATATCTAAAACAATTTTCAATCAGCTTTTGTCAGCTCTTCTGACTTAATGGGCTATATACTATCGCACGGGAAAAAAACTAATCCATTATGAATGAAGCAAAAAGCACGCAATGTTCCCTTTGTTAACGACCAACTAAATAGAATCACGCTTGTAACGAGAACTAGCTTGAATCGTGCTGGAAACCTGGTCTGCCATAAAGCAAGAAATTGATGCACTTAGCATGTACTCTTCAACTAGAAATTCTTGTATTATCCATAGGTTTTATGATATAGCTTTAATGAAATTCTTTTGTCGTTTTTTCGTAGACGTGAAGGGTTTTATTGATAATATCCTAAAGTTCATACAAGGATCAAGCTAGAGTCATTTTGGGCTAAGCTTGTGGGGGTTAGATAAGGAATTTTTATTTCTTCCGTGTCGTTGTCAATAAACGACAACATTTACAAAAGTTCTCTTTATGTTAAAAAAGTTATTTTAAAAAGTAGATGAAGAAGACGTGGCCGATCGATACACCACATAAGTAGAATAAAGACGTAAACAAGAAGTTCAAGATGAGAAATATCTTGGAAATGTTATTCTGTAAGCAGGAGAAGGATTAATACCGCTCTCAACAATATCACACGTTACATATTTGGCCTTCGAAGATTTGGTCATGTGACAAATTTTTCAGTGCAAATATATGCGTAAATAAGTTTTCCGACGCAATCAACGTAATATAAACGTAATACTTTCAGTATGTGAACAGTAGCTCCCGCTCAAGTACGTACGTACTGTAGTGTGCTCAAATAAGTTAACATCAACAGCAATTTACTTTAAAAAACTGCCAAAATTCAACATGTTTTTTTATTAACTTTGACAGAATTGTGGGATAAAATTGGTTTAAATTTGGCCGTTTTGGGCAGCCAAACGAACGGATATTTATTTTTTCAGTATGATGGCAACTAAGAATTTCCTTCAGTGATGAGGTTTCTAATCAAAATCCTCTATGATATTAACTAACCTCAATGATACATAACATCTATAGGATAAATCACAGTCTTATAACAACACAGTTCATGCATTAATCCATGCTGCTTGTTATAATATGCAATACACAAATGAGTGATCTTTTATAAAGTTAGTTAAATGTTTATCAATCTTGTTGTGTATATTTTGATGAAATGCCAATATTGTTTATTCATTGTGACATTCAATCAAAGGAAATGTATTTTTCCTCACAAACTTATCAATTCAAACATCAAAATAAGAACTGCTCTTGTTAATTGCATGTGACTAGTTTTTATTTGCGTGCAATAACAAAAGTTTTAACTTGACAATTAATTCCTACTCGGGAAATGGAATACTATGTCAATTATTGTTATACTTTTTCATTTAATATTTTTATTTTAGATTTATCAAAATTGATAATTGAACTAATTAAAAAAATTTAAGTGAGTATAAATAGAAAGTGTTTGGCTGCCAATTGATTAGTTGATGAATAGTTTGTGTTTAAAACTATGAAAACAATATTTTCCTTACTAATTGCGGTTGGAAGCTGGCAGTTCATTGAGGTGACAGATTTTGTACTTGTTAAATTGTAAGAAAAATTTCAATTTACCAAATATATTTTAAGGCGATGACAGAAGCAGACGCTGTCGGTGCACTGGAAGGTTTTGGTGACAAATGTGACCCCAAACCAAATGAAGGTAAGTGAATGTAGTATTTCATATTCCTCATGAATTATGATAATGAACAGTACCTACTATAGAAACCTTTACTATGTAATTAAATTTAGTTTACATATATTGTCATATTTATACCTGCACTGCACATAGTATAATGTATTTGTGGTAATAAGGTTAAAAATGCGTCATTAAATAATAAATGTCAATACAAAATTCTTAACATTAGGGATATTTGCCTTAACAAGGCTGAGATACCGGGTTTTGTCTTATTACAATAGGTAATTTATTGCTAAGAACTTTAGTGAGGATCGTATATGTTTGAGCTTAAAAAATGTCAAAGTCAATAAAAATCACGTATACGCAACAGAGGCCCTAGTACATCGAAAATGTGTTTTTTTTTTTTTTTGCGAGATAGAATCGAAAAGTACGTCGAACTTATTCACCCTTATTCCGGAAGTCGTTATAATAAAATGCCTTTAAAACGACAGGTCTCCAGAGGCCACATATTGGTGTTTAAATAATACGAAAAGGGCAGCGTTCTCCACGTTTTTCACTTTTCATTATAACGATAGTATTTTCGATAAAATTTCAGAGCCTTGTCGTTTTACTACGTTTAAGTTAATCGACTATCGGATAGAGTGTGATTAAATAGACAAGAAACAATAAAAATCCGCAATAACACAATAATAATGCAGTGTATTCCACTTTTGTTATTGAACAAGATCAATTAATTCGTTAATTTGCCTAAAGAGCTAGGAATCTGATATACATATTTGAATTCTTTCTTTTACAAAGTCAATTTCGAGAGAGCGGTACTCCCATAAAAGGGATGGATTAGCTTATTCACATATTAAAAGTTTGCTGATCAAAAATACAAGTAATGCGAGATTGAAGTGTCTAAACTGCAAGTTGTGTAAATTCGTCATAGTCCACTATGTAAATTGTGTACTGGTTATACTTTATACCCAGTTCAACAAATTCAGTCACCCTTAGATTGGTCCCGGGACACCGATAAATGTATGGAAATGAAATGGCTGATGAACTGGCCAAAATCCGTTCATCACTTGAACCGAGCCAAATTGTACCCTGGGTACTTATGCCACTGGAGCAGGAAAAATATAAAATTCATTAAAGTTTCCTTAAGGCCGCAAATGAACGATGGTCAACAATATTGTCACCTATCGGGTTTCAAGAAATATTTGTCCAGATATTAAAAAAAAAAACAGTATCTAATTAAGCTTAGCAGACCTCAATTGTCTCTCTTGATTGGAATTTTTACGGGTCACAACTCAATGGTAGCCCACATAAGCAGAATGGGCATCAGCACATCTGACTTATGCAGAGGATATCAAGACCAAGAGGCAGAAGAAAGCTCATTTCACTTCTTTTGTGTATGCCCCAGCCTAGCCAGAACTAGAAAAGATGCCCTCGGAGAATATTTTTAGACGAACTGGGCGAGGTATCATTTTTGCCACTAAAAAGCATCATTACCTTCATTCAGAAATTAGGATGGTTCAGAGGGGCACTACATACCTAATACTTCCACCAAATCCTTCCTCTTACTCTTCCCGTCGCTACATTACCTACATCCATTGAGATTCGAGTAAGGTTGTGCTCTGGTGTTTAAAATAAGCTAACCTAAAATTGTGGAAAAATACCGCGTTTACCGAATTCGAAAGTACTTGTCATCGCCTTCAAATATAATTTTAACATTTCCAATTCTTCGAGAAATTGTTAATTACCGCCAAAGTCTACTTAATTACTGAATCATTAATTTTTGCGAAACTTTTAGGAAATAATTTCTGGGAGAAGAAATATTCCAAAAACAAATTAAGAAGAAAATTTTGAAGCAACCTGCTTATAAAAGACCTTTACTCAATTAACTACATATTTATATTTTTCACAGAGGATTACAAGAATATTGTACGAAATACGGAAGATGTTCCACAGAGCACAATGTGCTTCC
This sequence comes from Philhelius festivus, assembly GCA_963931855.1. NCBI lineage: Eukaryota > Metazoa > Arthropoda > Insecta > Diptera > Syrphidae > Philhelius > Philhelius festivus. Next base: position 13,402,695 of record OZ007557.1, on the reverse strand, counting down.
GCCACTGTCTTATGGAACAAATGAATATGGTAAAGTCTTCTAGCTTTTATAACTTATATTCGACATTGGCCACTATTTTATTATTTTTCAAATTAAATGTGTACCAGATAAAAGATGATTGTAAAGTAGATGCTGAAAAACTTTCAGACTTATTATCGATGGCTTTCGATGGAAAAGAAGAAGAAGCTAAGGAGATAGGAAACGTGTGTAATGGCAAAGTATCATGTAACGAGAAGTAAGTATTATTTAATGAGTATTTTAAAAAAGAAATATTTAAAGATTTATTTTTGTAAAGGTGTGAAACTGCGCATAATTACAGTATGTGTATTGTGAATGAAATGATGACCAGAAAGTGGCCTATGCCTGAGTTAGATAAAGACGAATAATATCAAGAAGAGCCTAACGAACAAAGAAAAGATGACAAGTTACTGCATAAACCCTACTGACTTATTTTTCTGACCCCATTTATTTAATGTTTTAATAATATTACGCATTTTATATGTATATGTTTGTACATATATTTTTTTTTTTTCAAAACGACCTTAGTGCAAAATAAAAGAATAAAGTTCCTCGAAGCAAAAAAGAAAATTTTTCATTTAAATGAGACCAAATAAAATGCACGAACTTATTCTTAAACTATGTATATCGTGAATTTAGGAAATGATAATACAAAAATTGTTTTCTTCTTTGTTTTTGTTTATAAAAAAAATCGGAATATTTTGGAAATCAATATATGTAGGCCAGATTCACACTGTTGGGCCGATATCGATCATGAGAGGATCGTAGTTAGTCACAAAAGAGGTTTCAGGATATATGTACATATGTATGTTTGTCACTCGAAAAAAGGGGACAAATCGTCCAAGAGTGTCTTTTGCCATAAAGTGCCTCCCATTTAATACGTTAGCACTCGAAAGAAGTTTGAAATTTCGAACGGCATTTAAATTGATTTCCTTTAAACGGGTGTCAGAATACAAACGTCCCGAACTTGCCGAACACAGTGGAATGTACCTGTATTAGAAATCACATTTCCATTCAAGGATTGGTTCAGCCAGTAAAGCTTATCATATTAAAAACTTTACATATTTAATTAAAATTATATGTACGGTGATCAAATGAGGAGCTGGTAAACAAAAAAGGGCTTACGGAACTTTAAAGTTCAAATCTAAATAGGAATGAAGATTTTTCGAGCTCTACGAAATAAAAAAAAATTTCAACAATAATAAACCTATATCCTTAGTTTTGTGCGTCTTCTAATTACAAAAATTCATTGGACTGCCTTTATTCGCCAGCTCCTCAATTGATATCCATTAATTCTTTAGTATCTGAACCATAAGAAACCAGTTATTTCGTATTAATAACTTTATTTAAGCTTACCACTCATTGTCCTACTTTCACAATCCGGTAAGTTTCAAAACAATCCGTTCGATAGGACTTATTTTGATAATTCATCTAGTAATTAAATTGCTCTCACTTTTATTCCAAAGAATAATTATTTTCAATTTATTTATAACAAATTTTACATTTCAATCAGGTTAACCTACTTTCTATCTTTACTTTGTTGTTGCAGTTTTCTTTTTAAACTCTTTACCAGCAAGCTGTTCTCGATCAATTTCTTAGGCCGCTTCGATTCAGTTTCATCCTCGATGATGGCGTTCTTTTTGTCTCCATCTCCATGTCTTCGCTTCAATTTTTCATGAATAATTTGTTCCATGCCCTTTGTCTTCTTAAAGTGCGAGTCAGTTGGATCGATATTATAGTGATGAGACGAAAATATAGCCTTGAAACGATCATCTTCCACATTGATTTCAAAATTATCATCAGCATCTTTCTTGGCTAAATCGATTTCACCTTTCGACTTCTTCAATTGCTTTCTCCTTTTTTTCTTCGATTTGGTCTCGTTTTCGGTTTTAATTATCTTTTCCAGGCTAAAGTGTTGTTTCTCATCTTCTTCATCATCATCCATAAGCAATTCTAATTCCTTTGCTTCTCGTTCTTCTTCTTCATTATCAGATTCGGTTTTTTTGGATTTTTTCTTATTTTTATCCTTTTTCTTGGATTTTGGTTCTTCAAAATCTCCATTCGCAAACTCTTCAGCAAAATAAGGATCATTCATATCGATACCATCGGGATGATCATCAGATTCGTCGCTATCAACAGCTGCACCATCGTCATCGCTTCCATTCATCTGCTTCTTTTTCTTCTTACGCTCTTCCTTGCGTCGCTTATTCTTTTCGCTTCGTTTTTGGAGAACCTTTTCGATTACGGTCAATGGCTCTGATTTTTTTTCCGACTTTACTGTAGACTTTGTCTCTGCTGCTACATCCCAGGAGAACTCCATTTCAAACTTATTTTTCTTAGCATTTTCCTCTTTTTCAGTGATTTCCTGAAGGAGGGCCTTGTATTTTGAAATTGGATCCTCTTTCTTTTTCTTCTTTTTGTCGGTTGATGCTGCTGATTCTTCTTTTGGAGATTTTTCTTCGATCGGGTCAACCTTTTCTGTATTTTCGTTTTCTTCACTATCCTCTTCCTCCTCTTCACTACTATAAGCTACAAACTTTCTTAAGTCAGCATCACTGACTTCGTTCATCTTACCGGATAGCAACTTATCTCCAAGTTCTCTTCTTTCCAAGCTAGTCTCGTCCCAGGTCAGATCAACAGTTGCCTGTTGCAAGGCAGTTGTTGTGAAGTTCCGAGGTTTATATTGACCCACTTCTGGTAAAGCTGTACAAACATCGCGAGGCTCATCATCATCGAAAGACGTATCATCAGGTATGAAACGAAGATCTACCTTTGTGGCAGAGCTTTCATACTCAATTCCATCACACTCCTGGTAAATCTTGTCTGCTGTTTCAATACTGTCACAAACAATAACAGCATAATAGTACTTGAGTCGATTCAATTGATACTGCCGCAGCTTTTCCATGTGATAATCGTCCCCTTCCTCTGCATCGCTGTCCTGTTCTTTGACCAGTTCTTCATCAGAATCCGAGTTTTCTTCATTGTTTTTCTTTGTCAGTTCGGGAGGCCCATATTTTTCCTCCTCATCCATTCGTTGTTTGCCGAATTCTGACGGATAAATGCTCACACTGAGAATACTCCCACCTGGGGGTAAGAATGAGCTACATACCACCATTATGTCTGAAGCTCGAATTCTGTCCCAATCCATGTTGCAAACAGCCAGCCGCTTAGTTGATTCCTCAGTGGTTTCAGCGTCACGATCTAGCTCCCCCCAGACATGCTCAATGAACAGTTCGTCGTCTTCATCCTCTGAGGATTCATCGTCAGACGAACTGTCTGATATAAGACGACCTTCTCCTCGGGCATAATCAACATTTGGATCTATCAAACGATCTTTTAATGTTGCCGGGACCACTTCTCCATCACTTTGCAAGACATCGTTTTCGTCAACTTCCACTTCATTATCATCTTTTATGATTCGCTTCTCTTCTTCCTGCTTTTCTTTAGCTTCTTCCTCCTCGTCGTCTGAGGAGCCAATGTCGTAGTATTTTTTTAAATCCTCTGATGATGTTTTGTTAACTTTCCTGCCGTATTTGTCCACCGTATACTTAACTTTAAACTTTTTATCATTGAACATCGACTGGAAACGTTTATCGATCTTGACTTTTCGTTCCGATTTCGTAAGGTTTTTAAACCGTGGGTCACTGACAAGATGCGTGAATCTTGGATCAGACCATATTTCGTTTTTTTCTTCCTGTTCGGAAGGATTTTCTTTAGGTTTCACCATTTTTTGATAAAGTTTAAAAGAGCCAACAAAAATATAAAAACAATTTTACGCTGCGATTTGTTTTCCGTGTGTTTGTTATATGACAAACGTCGAACTGATGACACACGTGCATGGAGTCGAATGTAATAGATAGTTCATTGATGAACTACTACATTGACTTTTACGCTCCGACTGCACATACATAGGTTAGTTCAAATGAAGTCTCCGAAACCTGCTTTAAGCAGGCCAATATTTTAATATAAAATTTTTTTCTCAAGCCTAGTAAGCAGATCGAGACAAAACAAAGTTTATCTACAATTTTAATCTCTACAAAGCTTTTCCAAATTTCGCGCAAAAGTTTGAAGTTTTGGAAAGATGAATTCTAATTTAATGTGTTGTTTAGTGTATCTCTGGAACGGGTTGTCTTACAAAAGTTGTTCATACCTTTTTGGAATCTCCTCTTGATGCTCTCAAGACAAGCATCAGCACCTTCTACATAAAACCAGTATTGACAAAGATCACTTTCGCAAATACGGTGGCTGTCAAAATTTGTCCCGCAAAATAATGCTTGCATTATTCTTTTTCCTGTAAAAATTTAGTGGAGACATTTTGTATTTTGTACAGCAATGCAAAAAAGTATGAATTTTGCGCGCGAACTGCATACTGCTCGGAAAAATATTCGAGAAAAAATTTATCTCAGGACAAAAATGTATGGGAGACAAAATTTTTCCCGATCTGCTTACTAGGCTTTAAGATTAAAATTTAATAGAAACCAAATAGAAAAATTTAAGCAACAAAAAAATAAAAAGATAGAATAGAATAGAACCTCAAAATCTGTTTTCTAATATTCCTAACCGTGGAACTAGCAAAATATATAATAGCCTACCCAGAGATTTAAGAAGCTGTGAATATGAAAACTGCAAAATCTTACCAAAATACACATTAAAAAAAAAAACAGTGCTATCTTAGCTTAAGTAGTTAATTGGTGATTTACTACAATTTTACTAACAGCTGAAATAGACGTCTTTGGACTGTCATTTCAGATATTTAAAAAAAAAATATGTCGTAACCTCAAACTTATGATATGAGGCGGAAATATTTTGGAGCTCGATTAAATTTGTAAATAAACTGCAATATTAAACCGGAGTAATTATGAACAACATTCTGCGGCAGGGATTTCAAAATGTTGCCCTAACCTATTTAAATAATATCACCCACCGTACTGGTAGCCTTGTCCGACGAATGTCACTTGGAAGTATACATCTGCAGCAACAAAAAGGTAATCACAATAATTGCATTGTGATGTTTTGATTAAAATTATGTTTTTCGTATAGAAAAAATTCAAACTTTCGATGAATTTGTCAATGGGAAACGTTCCCAAGCTGCACGCAGTATTGTTGTTCAGGTTAGTTCAGACAAATCCTTCCCAGAACTATACACATACTGTTCCGACTTTGGTACCATTGTCGATGCACAACACTACAGAATGTACCATGAAGAAGTCCATTACATCTTGATAGAGTTCTCTAATGAACAAGAAGCAATGCATGCCATCGATTCATCGGCATATAATGAGGATTTGTCTGGTGTTCCGGTGCGTTCACCATTTCTCTGGTTTAAAGCCTCGGGGAAGAAGAATAAAACTCAACAATGCAACAGACCATTAGTTGTTGTGGAAGGCACGAGACAATTTCAAAATCAAGAACTATCTGATCTCCTTCGGGTTGCTGATAGCTTAGATGGCCAAATTGAAGTCTTGCACCAAGCAACAAGGTTAAACGATTTGGGCGTTCGTTTGAGATTCCTGGCAGCACTACAAATTGAATCGTCGATTTCTGGAATGTTTCCCAGTGCAAATGCTCAACCATTCGGATCGACAGTTAATGGATTCGGAAAGACGGGCTGTGATTTGGATTTGATTTTAAGATTGGACTTCGATGGCAGAGGGAAAAATAAAGATTCTCGACTGGTTTATCATACTAAAGAAAACTTAACTAATGGACGATCACAGATACAACGGCAGATGGAAAGTATTGGCGATATGATGCATCTATTCCTACCAGGTGTGTGTCACGTGAGAAAGATTTTACAAGCCAGGGTGCCAATCTTGAAGTATCACCATGAGCACTTAAACTTGGAGGTTGACTTGTCCATGAATAATCTGTGAGTAATAATATTTTAATATTATGTTGAGAGTTTAACAATCAATTATAACCCCATTCATTTTCTAAGGAAATCGTTCCTCAAATCATTCATATTGTTTTGCAAAACTGGTAAAAAAGTTCCAAGAGGGAAAATCGTTGCAAGAATTCTATTTTTAAATCTCTAACCACCTTACAAGAGTCAAAGTTTTGCGTATTAATTGTGCACACTAAACAAAACATAATGATATGCTATGTGATTTTTGGTCAAAGTCAAAAAAATTACGTCAACAAAAATTTTGTACAAATGTGATATGGCTGCCCTCTTAAGGTGTCACATAATTTGTGTCCAGCCACTTATATAGCAGTCGTATACATCTACATTTGCGTAATAAGTTGAGTAATACTCGTATGGGACATTCATCAATTTCGCTCGTTGTAGTTTCTGCCAGCGTCGTAGCTATGATACCACATGAATCTAGAGATTTTTCTCCTTATCGAAAGAGACTGCCAATGTCTTTATTATTTAGATGGACGTCATGGCCATGTATATAGAAGATAATGAATTGATTCTACCTTTTCCTGCCTTACAGCTTCTGAAAAACTCATTTAAATAAACGCCAAGCTTTGTTGCTTGCTTACCTATAATACAGTGTTCAGTTATGACGCTGATGTGCAATCAGCTTATGGATATCAAACACTTAGAACGCTTCAGATCAAGCAGTAACCACTCCTTTGTTATCACACATGTAGCAATATTAGCCCATTTTAGGTTTGTCCTCTTTGTAGCATCTTGTTTCAGTATATGTTTACGTATAGTAATGGGTATACCTACATATATTTGTTGCCTTATCAAGTAACATAAAAAGTATTGTTCAACTTTTGTCGAGTTTGTCGTCCTGGAATGTCCCTATACCCTGCCACCCAACAGAGATGAACGGCAGTTAAAAGTTGTTATAGAGTTAGTAGAGAATACAGAGATTTATTAGCCGCTTGATTATCCGAGAAGATGCGGATATCAATAGTTGATACCACGTTTTCTTTGTGCCAAGAGAGGACTTCTTTAATCTTAATAAGTTCTGACTGGAACACGCTACAATGATAAGGAAGACGAAAAGAGAGGCATACTCTACCAATTCCATCATCAGTTTCCGATTCGTCGGGTAAAAATGGATAGAATCATATTCAGAGAAACTCATATCCTCCCAGGCCGACCTTGAAGAAATGGTAACAGTACGGATTAATGTAACATTTTTTGTTTATAATTTTCTTTTATCGGTTTTGAAAAAAAACATTGCTTTGAATGAAATTGTATTTGTCATTATAATTAATAAATTAAAAAAAAAAACACAAAGCTTGAAAATTCACTAGAAATCTCCTTTAATAACTTGAGGAAATATTTCTTGCACATAACCAAGGTGCGTCATCTTGACATGGCTATATACTACTAGACATCCTTTTTATTTTGAACAATTTCGTCAGATTTTTTTCTAATTTAATCGTATTTCGGTGTGCGCGGAAAAATTCCCAATAGGATTCAGCTCCCGGAATTCGGGGGCCAATACTATTTTACAGTAGCTTGTAGTTCGGTGATAAGAAGTAATAAGCTTCAAATGCTCAGGATGAACGAAGTAAACTGACGCTCTCCAGCCAGTCCAAACTAACCAAATCGATCATGTGATTATCGATACAAGAAAAAAAATTGAGAACCCACCTTCAGAGCATCCGAACTTAGGCCACCAACCACCCTAAAGAAAGAGACGTTCAACTGAAACAAGAACACATGCTAATATTGTTCAACGCTAAATAAGAGCAGCGACAGAAAAGAATCAAGGAGAAAGAAGAGGGCGTGCGCAGCTTCCTAGTTTAAGGATATCGAAGATTTTCGAGATCGAAATAATTTATGGAAATTTTATTTAAACCCATGCAACTGGCTGTTGGTTTGAAAGCGGAAACGGTGGTTCTTCAAAATAGCAAAAGTAAACTAGTAACCAAACAAAAGGAAGATGTAGATATTTTCAAGAAGCATTTCCAGGATCTGTCATATCCAGTAGCATCATGTAGATCGTGGAATAGGACAAAAAGAGAACAATGTTCATCGATATCTCTTTTATTCTTCTCCAATTTTCCTAATGCTGGTATATAAAAACATTCATTGTCAGGAGTTCTATAGGGCGAAGGAAAACCAGGCAAAACTCATTGAACTGTGTCGCGTTACATCGGAAAATAGACGATGCAATGTACAACTAGGAAATACCACCTCCGAATTATTCCAATGTGATCTATTGCGGTATTTCGAAGGTATCGACATCATCGGTTTCCCAAAGTAATGTAAAAGAGTCCTTCACGATGAGTAAGGATCAGGATATTAACCCCACTAAAAACATCTTAGTGGAAATCTGACAAAGAATTGCCCTGTGCAACTTCAGCTTGGCGAAACAAATGGGTTCGATACTCCTTCCCCATTAATAAGACAAAGTGCACGCTCTATAAAATCCTTATGTAAACGGCCAGTTTTGCGTTACAGCGCAAAGTGTTTGAGATAAAAAAAAACAACAGGGAGACGTGATACTGAGATTTTTTCAAAAGAAAAACTCTTCGATGCATATTTGGTCCTATCGAGGTCGTATGTAGGAGTATATATAAACGAGAACTCTGTGAGCTGTGCCTAAAAATGGAAACGGAGTGAATTATTCTACAATTATTCTACTATTCTCCAACCAAGAGAACTTTTGAATACCAGCCCTCGAATTCGAGACAACAATGAACACCGAATATTTGTTTTAAATAACAAGACATAGCGGATGACAGAGCGCTTGGCCTAGATGACGAAGCAGCGTGACTCTAGATCGCAGAGGACGGGAGGCCGCCGTGTCTCAGGCAGAGATTTTTCACGGATTGGGAGCCGAATAAGTAATTAAGTATTTCGAAACATTAGGCCAAGATTACACATGTAAGTTTTACTTACCATTTACAAAAGTCTTACAGAAGTAACTCACAAGAAGGTTTACACTTTAGATGAACTTACAGTAAAACGTGGTTTCGTAAGTTCAATGTAAGTTGTACTAAGCACTTACAAAACCGTTTATATAAACATACGAAGAAACTACTGCGAGTGAGTGATCATCGTGTTTTTTGTGAAAATGAGTTCTCGAAAGCAAGTAGCTGCTGCTACTAAAATTTTGAAAAACAAACTACAACAGACTACAAGCATAGACATATAAAATACTATTATGTTCATACATATAAAAAATAATAACAAACAATTGATCTTGAGCCCACTTAAGGACAAACATTATTTTTATAAAGAATAGGTCACGAAGAACATTTACAATATTTGAGTCTAATAGACCGAGAGCCCACAGCAATTTTTGGGTGTGATTGATAACAAAAAATAATTAGCATAATTAGATAGGCCTTTTATAGTTATTTATAAATGTGAACGTCTTGCATACTCTAGTGGGCGCAATAGTGCATTATAGTGCATCAAGTATGCAGTTCTTTCCAAAGTCTAAATAATTGGGATACAAAATTTGGCATAACTTCAAAATGAAGAGCTAAGTGCCCTGATTGCAAATATTGAGGTTCAAGACGTTTTGAAGGTGGCCATCTTAGTGCAAGAAGTAGCCTATTCTTATCGCGTCTGGCAGGCAGAAGGCTGTCTGTAAAACGTCTTGGATCTCTATATTTTCAATCAGTGGGCTTAACTCTACATTTTGGCAAAGTTGTTATCACAATTATTTGGACTTCGAAAAAACTGCATACTTGATGCACTATTGCTCCCACTAGAGTATGCAAGACGTTCACATTTGTAAATAACTATAAAAGGCCTATCTAATTATTTTTTGTTATCAATCACACCCAAAAATTGCTGTGGGCTCTTAGTCTATAAGGCTTTTATTGCGAACTTCGTTTGTTAATCGTCAAAAGACTTTTGTCGAAAATTGTTGTAACAAAACCAATCAGCTGTGCTATCACAAGAAATAATAACAACAACATAACGCTATCTAGATAGATTTGGATACCTACCTACAAATTTTAACGCATTCAACGTTTCAATAGATCGGGTTTTATCGAATCGAACCTCGATCGACACTTGCAATAAGAGCTTTTACCGGCCCGATGAATTATTGATTATCAAAGTAACTGTTAGTTGAAGCATTTACCGTTTTCATTATTGTGGCTAAATTACATCTAAACTCTGAACAACACCCGTTTTTGGATGCTTGAGAAAGGAGCTGTGCTCCATTTCATTTATGCGACATGAAATCTCTTCCACAGCACCGAGGTTATCCAATAAAAATAGATTAAAAAAAATAAATGGCAATTAAACACTTACATTGGTACGACCTCCAGGTCAATATGTTTCGCCACGAATTATAGCTGATTTCTTTTACAGCACTGTAATCAATTTTTAAAGTTTTAGCTTGTTCACACAATTTAAAAGATGTACCTACCCAATTTTCTCCAAAGTAACGGGATTACTTTTCTTATTTTCGATTTATATTTTTACTACCACCGATAAACCTATTTAAAAACACACCACGTATTTAAAAACGAGAAATAGGTATATCGAAACACTTAAATATATCGATGACACTTAAAATTAAAAAAAATACTCAATTTGATGATTAGGTATAAAAAAATTATTTTTTGACACATAAATTAATGATTCCGATCATTGCGAAAGGTAAAGTTCGTTTATTGTGAATTTCTGCGAAAAATATTTCACCCAACATTTTTTTAGACTCCCGGAATATTTAAAAAGCTTTTGCGAGATGCGCCCGAATACAAGTATCACTTCGATTTGTTAGATATGGGCCTGTGCCAGTGATGGTATATCAAAATAAAAAAATCCCTTTAATTTCCCTAAACCAATGGAATGCTCAAAAAATAAAAGAATTTTTGCATTCATGTTATTTTTGTTCATTTGCTTAGTTTTGGTTGTAAAAATAAACAAATGTCATAAACAAACAGCAAAAATATGTTGAACAGCTTCAGCCCACAGTTATGGAGTTTTCCATTGGCAAATTCAGATTTAAATGCAAAGTTGATTTTTTTTTCGCAGCAAATGGAATGCGATTTTAAATTGTTTTATTGTTACAGTTGTATAATGTCGTTTTTATTTGGCAATCCGCAAGCCTTCTGGACTCTTCTGAAAGTGTTCACTTGGCAAAAAATGACAGTTCTGATTCTGAAAAGAAGAGAAATTTGCCAAATAAAAACGACATAAGTGTAATTGAAGGCGTTTTCTTTTTTTAGCACCGAGCGGGGCAGAAGGCGGGGTCTGACCGATTAAAGCTCACTCCGAATCGAGCGTGACCCAAGCGCTCAGATCATTTTAATAAACACATTTGATCATTAAATTGTCATTGTTCCATTTTTTTAATAATTGTCCAAGTTGTCTGCTTTGTTGGTGAAATTGTTGTTGGTGTGCAAAATGAAAAAAAAAAAAATAATGAAATTAGCAGCGCTTAGCTTTTTATTCGATCTGTTCGGTCTTTTTATGGAGTTGATTGAGCTCCGGCTCTAGGCTTAAAAAGAAATACAAGTTAAGCCCTCAGAGTGCTCCGAGTTAAAAAAGTTGTATAGTTTTTTTTTTTGACGGCTCAGTGTCCCTTGGGTCTAAAATATAAAAACGCCTTGTGTTTCTGTCACATTTAAAAAAAAACAAATTTTCAAACTAAATTAACTTCAATAAGACAAATATGAGCTTGATGATTTTTCCGAATCTTTTTAAACTTCTTCCATTGTTTACTAGAAATAATTTCCTTCGTATTTTGGATATAATTTACACAATTTAAATAAACTAAACAAACCTAAAACTACATTTGCAAAAAAGAGAGGTAAATTTACCGAAAAATTTATATTTATAAAATTGATTTTGGATCGAAAAATAAACAGCCAAAATTGTCATTTTGACAGATCTGAATCCTAAATAAATTGATTTATTTTAGCAATAGGAATGACATTAGAATGTGGTGTGTCGTTCCGATTGTGCCATACCACATTTCGTCGCAGACATTTTCTGTATGTGGGAAAGAGATATCAATGCTCTCGGAAAGGAAACAATTCTGTTCAATATAAAACATTTTTCTAACAACCTAATGGTTAGTGTGCACATTGTGTGACACACAAAAAATCCACACCACAACATACGATATGAGTGCAGTTTTTTTTTTAGATATACAGCCCGATTCTCCCCAAAGTCAGTGATGCCTCACAAGTCACAAGAAGAGGTGAAATTGATTTTGTGACTTTTTCGAATTCTGCCGCTCAGTCACAACTTATGAGAGTCACTAAAACAATCGAAACTGTGATCTCCTTCAGAACAGGTCACAACTCATAAATGTTTAATATTTCTTGGATTGTCATTCAGCATATTTTGTAAGAAAATTTTCTAGATTTGTGAATAATTATGAGTACACAAAAATGTAAGTGCTCTAGTGAATATTATTACCGATCTTTCCCACGAAAATGAAAAGTAACATTTTTAAATAAACAAATTTTTTTTTAAGAAACTAATCGTATCAAGAAGTTTGTAGCGCCGACGGCTTTTGAAAACTTTGAGAGATACAAATAAACCATTCGTTCTCCAAAACAATACATTTATAATGTTTTGTCGCTTTCGGAAAACTTTATGCTGGGATATCAGAGCTTGAAGCCTCACGATAGTCAGTTTATTTAATAATAATAATAATAATAAAATATAATAATGTTAACTTGCATTTTGTATTTTCTTCGTTTTGAATAATCAGCTGTTCAAGTAATGACACTTAAAAATCTCACCATGCGGTGGTGAGTTTCGTTGTGAGTTTTCTTGTGACGATTAGGGGGAGAATACCAAAATGTTATCGAATCACAACAATCCTCACAAGGAATAGTCACAAGAGCTTGTGACTTGTGACTCCTCACAAGGGGGAGAATCGGGCTGATATAGGAACTAGTAGCGTTTTCCCTTGTTCATTTAGCAACAGCCGGAAGTATTCCGTATGCTTCTGAAATCGTTCGTTTGGCACTTGATTACAGTTCTTCTTCTGAAAAGAAGAGAAAATCGATTCTGGATTTAAAGAAAGAATTAAAACTAGAAGCACACACACACATGCGCATTCTTTGAGCGTCAAAAATCTGAAATATCGTGTTTTGTTATGAATACAGTCAATTGCGGATATAAAAAGATGAAAAAGCTAAAGTGTTTTCTTATATTATAAAAGGAATAGATTTAAGAAATAAAATTTCTTTTAAAAAAGAACGGACAACTTAGGTTCGTTCGTTGAACTTTACCCAGGGTTGACCCAGGTTTTCTTGACAACCCTCAGAGTTGTCAACAAAAACGGGGGTTTTCGGTTTTCAAAAAACACCCAAGGGCTTTCAACTGTTTTGTTGACACACAGAATTTGCTCACCAGGGTGACTTCAGGGTTTTCAAAAAACGATTTAGGGCGACCCCAGGGTGACTTCAGGGCTCAACGAACAAACCTCTTCACCCATGTTCTGCATTTCACTTATTGTGAATTCGAACAACAAAAGTGAATTTTGATGTTCTGCATTCCGCATAAAATGACTTTTGTGATTTGTTCATTCCGAATGTGAAATGTTGGTGTTCTGAATTCCACCCGAAATGAAGTTTGTGAATTCAGTTTTCGGAGATGAATATTCGTGTTCTACATTTCGAATACATAGCGTTTTACGGTGAATTCAATTCACTTAGTTTTATTTGGTGAAATTGATAAACGTGTAAATAAAGATTTGAAATTTTGATTGATTGATTTTGATTTGATTGATTGATAAATTGTTGTTTACAAGAAAATACAAAAGAGCTCCCGACAAGAAAAAAAGTTGTGTTGCAATTTATGAAATAAGAAAGAAGAAATTATGTGTTAAGGGAATTGAAGTCGATTTTATTAAGGGATTTATTTCAAAAATGTAAACAAATGTCTCTTCGCTTAGTCTGAAGCTTCTTTTGAAACTACAAACAATTCAAATATGACCATGTTAATTCATTCCCCATTTTTTACTTACGCTGCTTCTGGAAGATCTAAAATTATGGCTTTACTACGTAAAACTTTTCCACAAACTCTCTATCATTGATTTTCGTCCCTTCTACCACTTATTAATAATAATAGTGAATCTATTTTCGTTATGCACAAGAAACAATGTTTTAATAAATGATGCAAATTGTCTTTCAGCTGATTTTGACATTTCACAAATAAATTCGGAGTGAATTGAATTCACTCGGAATGTAGAACATGCCTTTTCATTTTATGTGAAATTGAAATTCGTTTTCAATTCACTTTCACTCGGAATACAGAACATGGGTGATTATGTCTGTTCGCGTACCGTCGAAACCTGAAAATTTTAGTTTTTATTAATAATCTTTGACAGACTTTCTCCCTAAATTCATAGTAATTTGTAGCTTTAGAAAGTACGCGAACAGTATAGATTTGCGTCGTGACACTTATTTGGAAGGACCGATTTTCGACGATAAATCTAGCTTAATATGCAGAATGGCGTTTGTTAAGTCGACTTTGAGGCCACCAATTCTTCAATCCAGATAATTTTTCTATGTAATGTCGTTTTTAATTGGCAATCCGGAAGCCATCCGGACTCTTCTGAAAGTGTTCACTTGGGAAAAAATGACAGTTCTGATTCTGAAAAGAAGAGAAATTTGCTTCTGGATTTAAAATCAGAAGCAAAACCAGAAGCACTCACACATTCATATACTTAAACGTCAACCTCAACAGCTGTGATTTTTGGTATCCAAATTGTGCGAATCAGGGTTGGCCGAATTAACTACACTACATTTTCTACATGATTTACTACGTTTATATGAGATGTTAAAGCGAGCTTGAAGCTCGCTTCGAACCTTTATATATCTGTATTGAGTTGAAATGAGCTTCGTTCGACTCGATCTCAATCGCTCAGCGGTGTCGAGTAGAAATGTTGGTCGCAAATCCGACCCTAATCAACTCGATCTTTCGATACTTCATATAAACGTACTATTTAACCACGCGTAGTTTATTGACGAAACTACATGTCTAATTTCATACAATTTGTTACGTCTGCTACATATGTATATAGTTAATTTATAAAAAATCAATATAATAAAGGAAACAAGAAACAATTTTGCACTTTTATGATCTAATGAAGGTTTGTAAAAAAAAAGTTTCATTTACCATAAGGATGAAGAATTGTAGGAATAACTGAACGTTTAATTTAAAAATTCAAATTTCAAATGCACAACTGACAGCTAATTGACAGCAATGCTGCAATTTGTTACATTAACTACAATTAACTACATTTAACTATGTACATTAACTACATAAACTACGTAGCAGACGTAACAAATGTAGTTGTTTGTAAAAAGTGACAATTCGGCCAATCCTGCTTTCAACAAACATTTTTCTTGATTTTGATTATTGTACGCATTTGATGTTTCATATATACATTCAAACAAAACTTCAGAATCATCAGAAGCAAACAAAAGTGTTCAGTTGGGATTCTGGATCGGAGAGATTCCGGATTGCCAAATAAAAACGACATAAAGTCAAAAGTCAATCTGTAACGCTTCTAGTTGACAGTTATTGGAATGACAGTTCCGGTTTGAAAGAATAGGGGGTTCACATGGAAGAACATGGTTGTATGAGAAAATAACTGTACACACTACTTTGTGTTCACATGGGATACTGATGTTGTCGAACTTCATTATTTTTTTTATCTTTGAAGTGAACGGAAGCAGTATGGCGATACAAATTTTGGCAGCCATAATTATGAACGATATTCTTGAAGAGGAAGAAAGAATGAAACTTGCATTTTCTTCCACTTCTTTATATTTTCTTACGAGTTTTTGATTAGATTTTAATTTTAAATTCTGATCTTTATAAATTTCACTTTTTATTTTCCACAATTCTGGTAGATTTCTAATTATAAAGTTCAAAAAAATCTTTTCAAAACTCATTATTTGGTATATGTACATGCCATTTTCAGTTTGCTTATGAATTAAGTTGCAATCAACTAAAGTTACAAGACATGATTTAAATTAATAACAAGATAAAAACCAATTAGAATTGTAAAAAATATGGAATCCTAGACCTGTATATGTAGCACATAATACATTCTTACTCTTGTGTCTTCTATATTTTATCTTTCTGTTTCTACATCTAAAACTGTTATACTGAAGGGAAAAATAATAAATAAACTGTATTTGTTTCAATTAGATTTTGAGAATATTTTGAAATAAATATACTAGGTGAAGAAATCTGAAACCTCATGAATTGTGATGAGATTTTGCTAGAAATCTAAATTTGTATTACAAAATGTGTACCTACATAAAAATACATGAAATACTGGAAAAAAGTATGCTCAACTTTCCTTTAAGGTAGCACGAATTTTCACACGCGGATATTTTGAGACGGTAGATTAGCACTTTTTAATAAAAAAAAATATCAACATTTTAAAGTGAGGAAACATTTATAACTATTTTTAATTAATTTTTAAAGTTCCTAAATTTGCATACAAAATGCACATTTCATTTCTTATAAGTCGGGTTATTTGTTGGACATTATTGTGAATTTTTGTTGATTTTGTAAGGGAATTATTTGTTGATTACAAGGAAGTTTCTGAACCCACAGTACTTCCAAAAAACTGTTAACATAGGTGTCTGCCTAAACTTTAACAGAAGAATCGATTTGAAAGGTAGAAATGTTTTTTTATTTTTTGTTTTTTATTGAAAACTAAAAACATATGTACATATGCAAGTGTGTATGTATGCATATGTGTTTTCAGAAGTTAGAAAGATTTGAAGCGTATTTTCCAGTAATTTTTCTAATTTAAATTAAAATAACCCTACATTAGGATACTTCAAGTCACCTTAAGTTTATTTATCCACCGGAACTCGGCTAAAAAAAGTTCCTAAAAATCGTTACGATAATTAGGGCCTTTTCCTTAAAAGGGTATTTAAGTCATTCAAAGCGATATTACTAATTCATGTCGTCCCTCTTATGCTAGAAGCATAAATTTGTTAAAAGAAAACTCTACAAAATCTTATTTGAATGTTCTTCTTGATGAGAACAGAGTCTTCAATTATCTAATGAACTAACAGTTATTTTAAAATATTAAAGGTGTTCACGATCCGGTGTAACTAGTCTTGTATATTATAAATTTATGTATCATTTTCTTAAATTTAAATGTTACACTTTTACAATATTACAAGCCTATTTACACCATATCGTGAGTACCTTAACCGCACATTATCAGACAAACAAATTCAAAACAAATAATCACCTAAAAAAAAGTTAATTTTCACATTCATGCTTCTGGCATAAATGGGATGATGTATTCAAAATAAAGTTTCTCTATTGTCAGTCTTTATCAAAGACTGAATAAGCTGTATACCTATTTCGGGCCATTTAGATTTACCTTACCTCCTACATAATATAAAGCAGATTGTTGGTTTTCTGAGCACCATTAACAGCATTGAAGAATTCGATACATAAAATTTGGCTTGACAAAAGGAAATCAATTTTTTTAAGTAAATGTTGGATATTGTTTATAATCCACCAAAATGTTATGGTATATCTTGATGATTAATCAATCTTTAGCTGCGCTGCTCTATGTTCAAAATAGCAAGTAATAACATGAGCGTTCCACTTATGACAACTTACTCTGTTAAATGAAATCACATTTTCTTCGGGGAATTAACAAATTAAACTGAGTCATCTATTAAGATCTTGTACACACAAATATTTTATTGGAGTTTATCTTAAAAAAAAGTTACTTTTAATTTACAAAATAAAAAAAAAACTATTCGCTAAAAATGCTTAAAAACGTATATGTACTTATGTATATCTGAATGCACTGTGTATAACTTTATGAATTGAAAAAGCGTTCTTATCGGAGGAAGAGTTGTCGGTGTAGTTGTAAATCTACATAAAAGAAAAAAAAAAAGTTATGAAATTTAACAGTTTAGCGACGATACGCTCTAGCTTCGTCCTCTTCTTTCTTCACTGCCTGAATAAGTATCAAACTCATTACACCACACACCACGTTAAGCATTCCCAGTGCCATAGCCAGGCCAACAATCCAAGAAGTTTTTCCACCGAGGAACCATGTAAGGGAGTCGACACATCCAGAGAAAAATGCATTTCCTGTAACTGTATCGCGGCAGGATGATGGCAAAGGCTGTCTTAGGTCTAGATAGTCCCATGGCCCGTCAGCTCCACAGCAGCCTATGTTCTCTTGAATCATTGTCAGCACATAAGACGAATATGAGTACTCCGAGGTCATGACGAATCGCTTCAGGCTTACGCGCAGAAGTGGCTGCAAACTAGAATGCATTGTACTGAAGGTCAGTAAAAACGCTGATCCCAATATCGTGAGCAGGAATCCGAAGATTTGAGTTCCAATGAAAACCGTCAGCGCAAGGATATTCTCCATGAGGGCACTGAGACATCCTAAGAAAGCAACGGCCATCATGACCACACCCAATGCAATCAAAATGTAGATTCCGATGTAAAAATTTTCTGCTTCTAAAATTCTGAGCCATTCACTAAATCCAGGTTCGGCCCTGATCCAGATTGTAAGTGCAAATAATGACGTCGCTATTATCCATGCCACAACATTGAAACAGAAAAGAGTGTACTTCACACATCCTATTTGTTTTTCTAATTGATTCTCCTGTCGACCGTATCCCATTGTAACTTATTTTAAGGATTTCTCGTTTTCGTTATTCGTTATTTCAAAAAAAATATAATTTTCCTTCTCGCGAGGTAAACCTTTTGAAAGTGTAAAAGTAAACCACACCTGTCGTAGAATATTTGAAATATTAAAGCACAAAATTTTTAGATAAGATAAAAAGAGCTGCGCATGATAAGAGGCTATAGTCACCTTAATCATGTTGTTATCTTTAAAATTTTATGCTTGTATTTCATTGTTTGTGGTTTAATTATTGTAACACTGGCCAAAACAATCAGACGCGGATCCACAATTTCAGTTTGGAGGGGGTGACATTGGTCGTGTCCACAAAGATACGACGATAAAAAAATATATTACAAACTTGCCTAATTAAGACCTTGTACTAAAGTCTTCTTAGTAAAAAAATAGATTTGAAAAAATGGTAAATACATATGCATATTTTCAACCTAGTTGTCACGTTGCGTTGGTGGCCGTCTTTTAAACATGGTATAGAATGTTCACCTTATTTCACCTACCATGTAGGCAAAAAATAATTTTGACAGTTATATATGTATGAACATAGTAAAAACTTTATGGAAAGCCGGTTGAAATATGGGATACAAAATGGACCGATCATCTCCCCACTTACACTCTACGCTCTTGCACCTAATATTACTTATAGATAACGTACAATAGTTGTAATATGTACCTATATACGTGTATTTATACATGCGGATTGCCAAACTGAGTCATGACTATCTGGTTTGATAAGACTTCCTATATCAAACAAATACATTTTTTTTTTCAAAACTTTAGGTAAGCAAGGTGTTTTCTTAGAACGCGAGAGTGAATCCGCTTGTGGAAAAGCTTTTGTGGGGTGTTTTTTATTTTGTTATAATTATGAGCGAAGTGCTTACTGTTAATTTGTATGATGACAACATTAAGCTACAATGAAACAGTCAAAACCTAGTAAACGTAACTTAACTTGAAGAATTGAAAGAAAAGCAGAACAGAACTTTTTAATTTTCAAACCATTCGTTTAAAAAAAACTTTAGTTTTATCCAGCAGGAGCATTTAGTCTTGAATTTATAAGAAAATCTATAATATTCTTTTTTCTGATAAGCTTACCATCACACCTCAACGACAAGATTATACTATGTGTGAATCCATTCGCTTTTGTTTTGGATTTGTTTTTTCCTTAATTATGTTATGTAATGGTCGTTTTTCGACGATTATCTTTGTTTTGAATATCACCCATGCCACTTGATCTGATTTCGGGATTCTTCTACTTAAATATCAATCATTTTTGATACGAATTGCGATGAATTATGTTGTACAAGATTATTTTTTAAACTTTAAAACCTTTTAAATTTGTTGATTGTCGATTTAAATCCTTTTTTTTTTTTTCTTTTTTAGATCCGGTTTCTATATGTCCGAGCTATTATACATGTTTGGCGAAATGGATAAACGTGTACGACCGTTAACGTTCTGCATTCGAAAATGGGCGCAATCATGTGGACTAACAAATCCCTCGCCAGGACGATGGATAAGTAATTTTTCCCTGACCTGCATGGTAATATTTTTCCTGCAACAAATGAAGAATCCACTTCTTCCATCCATAAACCTACTTATTAAATCTGCCACACCAGACGATATACGAGTGACAGAAGATGGAATCAATTGTACGTTCCATCGGGACTGGCGAGAACTTCCATTTAAGACAAAAAACACCGCCCTGACGAGTGAATTGCTTCTGCAATTCTTTGAATTCTACTCCCAATTCGATTTTGCAAATCGAGGGATATCTCTTAATGAGGGTAAAGCCGTATCGAAACCAGAGCATGCGGCATTATACATAATTAATCCACTGGAACAATTATTAAATGTGAGTAAGAATGTCAGCCCAGAAGAGTGTGAGCGAATACGAATAGAAGTTCGTAATGCTGCTTGGGTGCTGGAATCTGAAGTCGAAAACCAATCACTGCCTGATAATCATCAAATTAAAACAGACTGGGGCGTATTGAATTTGTTTAAAACGCCAGAACATGCCATAATTCGGCCGAATATGGTCTTCAAACAACGCATGGTTGAGGTGAGGGAGTTGTTTAATGATTCAGAAGCAAAGACTGCACCTATGCCAGGTGTAGAATTCAAAAATAGATCTGTAAAACAACATATACAAAGTGTCAAGCTTCAGGCCAAAGGTGATATGAAACAAATACGATTGAATTTAGATACTGCAAATTCAAAGAGAAGAAGAAGGTGAAAATTTGTGTTATTAAGACGAATCACTACAAAAAAATGTTTGAAATAAATAATTATTTTGAAAAACTCGTTTTTTTTTCTATTGCTGTGCTGTTGATCATTACATTTTCTTAAAAAAACAAAAACATAAATTCTAAGTAGTTTTTAGAACCATTTCTATCTATTCTATTCTATTCTATGTTTCTGAAAAAATTTGTTTGCATTTTTGACATCGGGAAACGTTGTATCGAAATTTCACTTTCGTATTTATAAACCCGAAACATGGTTGATATATATTCTATTCTATACTTGGTGTTTTTCCTGACGATCTCAAAGGTTCAAATCTATACATAATAGGTTAGATCGTATTGTAAAACATGCTATTTTCAAATTAATGTTCTAAAAAAAACACGATTTTTGAGAGCCCATAAAGAAAATCTTTTCTGAATCTTTGCGATGCAATCATTAGCATATTTATATAGTATGTTAATTTAAGTACTTCGAACACTCCCAAGATCGAATTTAAACTTTAGCCAAATTTGACTACCGAATTCAGCACCAACTTGGTTTATCGTCTATCTACGAGTAGATTCTGAATCTAAAACTAATTCTGGGGTGCCAGCACGTAACTTGATACAATCGAGTCTAGTTGATGTAATCGAGTATAGGGAGTTCCTTATTTGATTCAATCGAATCGAAAACAATCGGCCGATCATAAGAAAGAACTGCCTGTTCTCGATTGTATCGACCTAACTCGATCGTATCAAGTTACGTGCTAGGGCCCCAGATTACTTAATAAAAGTAATAAGGAGAAGTTAAAGTAGTAGTAGTAAATATTATGGCAAGATTACTACAATCGAATACTTATCTTTTAAGAAAATGGAACCAGCTAAAAAGTACGCCATTGCGGGTCGTCAAGAACCTAAACCTAATGACTTATGACTCTCAACCAATCTTGCGTGCGTGTTACTAGGAATGCGGAGGACCTACAATTTTCTGCCGATTCCGAACAACTATTGAGCAGCACTTTTCATGACAAGAGATACTCTTGGAGGATTTGTCAATTCCTCGCAAAAGTCAGTACACCCTTGAAAAACTTTCTTGCAGCGGCTGAGAATCGAACCAAGGACCTTCTGCATGACATTCCAACGCACTAACTATTATGCCAAGGGGTACTACAATGTGTTTGTTGAAATTTATTAGAAAGTGCTTTAAGGTTACTTTTTTTCAAAACATCTAAATTGATATTAATATTAGAAGAAAACACGGATAGTAAAAATTCTTAGAAAAAACGTCAATGGTTTTTCCAATGGCCTCAAGCCCAATCCATATTAGTTTTCGGCACAATCCAAACTTCCTTCATTGCTAGATCAACAGCCAACCGACAGACGAACGAAAAAAAAAGAATCTAACTTTTTTTCTCATTTTATTGTTGTTCAATTGTTTTTGTGTTTATTTTGTTTTTTTGTTTTTGTTATATTTTACAGAAAATACGCTTACGAATAATGAATTTTTTTTTTTAATTATATTTTATTTTTATTTATTTATTTTAGGTTTTCTCTCTCCTCTCAACCCGAACTTATTAAAATAACACGAAACTAAGAGAACCAAAATATGAATATTTATTTTATATAAAAACGAAATTACTCTATTTGCGTATAAATAAAAATTTTCTTTTTAATATAGTTTATGTATAAATATAATGTATGTGTAGTGTATTCATAACTCAAAATGATTATGTATAATATATCATTTTTGTTAGTTTTTTTTTTAATTCGCTTTAGATTTGTATCTCGCATTTTAAGTTTAAGTTTGTTTGCTTTACCTTTTTTTTTGTTTTTGATATTGTTTTATATAATTAAGAAAATTCATTTAGAACTAATAAACAGAAAAGAACAAAAAAGTTAGCTAATTTACAGAAAAAAAATAATAAAACAAGTTCTAGCAAAGATTCACAATCTTCCACAACTATCGTACGTATATAAAACTTTGGTAGAGATATACAGTGGCGGAAACTTAAATTATTTAAAATAAAATAATGTTTTTAGAGGAAAGCATAATAATTATATTAGGAGTCCATTTAACAGTAGAATTTCTTTTTATACACAAAATTATTTACGAATATTATTTTTTGTTTTGTTTTCTTGTTCAGTGGCATTTGTGCTACTCTCACGTTATTTATTTATTAATTTCAAATATACAATCAATTTGAAAAATAGCAACATATTTTTTTTAAAAACCTTCCTCTCTCTTGTGGTTGTTTGTTTTTGAAGTTTGCTATGTTGAAACACTTTTAAACGAGAGCGCATTCAATATTTTTAATTTTTTATTATGGTTAATTGAACAACTAAGCCAAATGGCTAAGATAAAGGAAGCAAAGGACTGTATCATTTTTTTTTTATTTTAATTAAATTAATGTTAAAATCAGAGACACAAACGCTCACGTTAATTAAACAAAGAAAAACAAAGGTAACCTTTTCAATAAAAAAAAAAACAGTTTTTTTTAATACATCAACAAAATGTCAATAGACGCCTTGGAACGATAAAAACAGTTTATTCTGACTTATTATCGCACATTGATGGCTTTACCTTTTTTTTTTTTTGAAAAATTATGTTTCCTTGTTCATGTGTGTATCTGTTTATTGCTCGTCTAGGATTTTCAATTTAAGTTTTTTTTTATGTTGTTATTTTGGCCTAAATAAAATCTCATCTGAACCATAGTTTAAGTCGAAGAGCATCTACACCGTTCAAATAGTATCGAAACAGTCTTTTGTCACGGACAAAACCTAGATTTTCGTATAGACGCAGTGCGGGTATGTTGCGCATCTCGGTTTCGAGAACTACCTCGTCGGCGTTGTCTGCTAACATTGCCTGAAATAAAACGAAACAAAAACTCACATGAATAATATATATATTAATGGAGCTGCAGTTGACTGATGACTTCAGCTGATAAGAGCACTGACAAAAAGTTTGTTGCATCTATTTTCCGGTTAACGGCTTTAATTTTAATTAATTAATTAAGTAAGGCTTAAAAATGTAATATGTATAGAAAACAGGTAGAAAATTTTATAAGACAAAACGTTAAACACCCTCATAAGAAACAGAATCAAAAAGTAGAATCTCATATTTCGTAGACATCTTTTTTTTTTTCAAATTTCAAATTTCTCCTTTTAAATCCTCTCCACTTTACCTTAACGCTGGCACTGTGTTACACCAATTATAAGGGTAGTAATAATATAAAAAAGGTAGCGGTATTTGCGACTAGATTAGCTCGTGTTCAACAAAAATTAGCCAAACGTTCTAAGTCAGGATCAATGTTGGAAATCATTATCTGATTGAATCGGTTTAAGTCCTAGCTCTATGTAACAAATTATGTACTTATCTTATTTGTACAAAACACCACAGAAATGTATGCTTATATCTTTGCTACTATGTACGCTATATTACGAATTCTGATACAATTCCCGCAGTCTTGGATTTAATCCTTCAGCAACGTTTTTTCTGAATTCGTTAAAGTGCATCAGATTCATCCTTCACAAAAGATAACCATTAAATTTTTGTTTTAATCTTAATTCAATAATTAACAAGAACATGATCCACTCGCAGAGGGTTCTAGACCAGAGCCACATGAAATGTTCTTGTATAATCAGAATTAATCATGCCAATCATGGAACACGTATTATTTTATTCCCAGGGAGTGTGGTGTGAAAAATATAATTAAATAGTTCCAGTTTTCATAAAAAGTGTATTCAAAAGAGTCTCATGGATGAAAGACCATCTCCTAGTATTCGAAAGCAGCGGATCGAACTAAGATTAGGAGCGACAAGGATTTTCAAATAGGCCAATGTATTTGGAATTTTTTTAATACTCCCTTGAAATCAAAATTTTTGATCCGTATCTTCACACGCCCTCTTGCGAGAAATTGACAAATTCTCCAAGAGTATCTCTTGTCATGGAAAGTGCTGCTCATTAGCCGTTCGGAATCGGCAGAAAATTGTAGGTCCCCTCCGTTCCTGGTAACACGCACACAGGAAAGGTTGAGAGTTGTAAGTCACTAGGTCCTGGTTCACTCCGAGCTGTTGCACCACCAAATTTATTTAAATTAAGTGTTTATTGTGAGACCCTTATAGGAAAAGGAAACATTCCTCCATTTCATCTTTAAATGTCCGGCTATGGCCAAATTTAGAGCACAATCATTAGGAAGGGCATTTTTTGACGACATTGACGAACTTTCGGAACGCGACGAAATGGCTCTAGAACGAACTTCGGTTCCGTGCCCTCCGTTTGACTTCTTAGATCCCAAGCTAGTAGTATACTGAGGGCTTTGACGGAAGTTTGCGGTGCGGGGGCCGTATGATCACTTAATTGGATTGGCCACCATTTCAGCACCAGTCAACAAGCTGCCTACCTTGGCAGAGTGTAGATGGTGTCGGATAAGTGTGGTGATCCGGCTCAGTGAGTGATTCAATTTCCGAAGATTGTGCAAAAGCAAACCCACAATAAGAGACAACAAAACCTACTAGATCCATACTTTTCAACTTAATCCAAACAAGATGACTCTGTGAGAATGTTCACAATTATAGAAATTCCCTCAACAAATTCATGCGAGTTATGGCATACAAATTACGCACTTCAGCGCTATTTGGCCCACATGGCCATTTCTACCTACCTACCTACCAATTGTTTTCATTGTTCCGACTATACCATTGTTGTAATATAGAAAACCCAATGGAAGATTTAATCAGCAGCTCTCTGACGAGAATCTATTCAAAATATAATAAGATGCCGAGTTATTAATTAGTACTACTATGCCATATAAAAAAACAAGATACAGTATCTTGAGAGGTATTCACAAGTTCTTCATCAGAATAACTTGTCATGAAATAGTTCCACTCACTTTAGTCGTTCAACCTGGGCGAAAATTGTATATGCCCCAAATTTCTGCTTTTCTTTAATTTTGTTAAAATAAAAATTTTAAATTTAAACTTCAAACGCTACTGGATATAACACAATAATTATTTTAGTACAGCGTGCAAAGCTACACAATACATATATTAAATATAACAAATTCAATTGGTTGAGTAGTATTTGAGTTATTATTTATAGCAATTATAACAATCAAAAACCTTCTAAAATTAAAGAGGACAAGTTCGTTTGTTCATGAATAAATGTATGTCTAATAAGAAAAAGTTAAGAAATATAGTCAGCTTTTTTGTGGACAAATTATAGCAACTTATATTTTCAACCTGTAAGTGCCTGCAACTGAATTAAGAAATGGGTTGCTTACGGAGATTTCTACCTAAATAAGTAACGGAAAATATTAAATAATTCGCCATTTATTTTTTTTAGGAACAGAATTAACAATAAATATAAAAAAAACAAATTGTAATTTATAAATCATTACTGTCATATCGATTTTTCGTAAGATCTTCTACTAATTATTGCCTTAAAGTGGATTATCTCGAAAGTATTTCTTGATAGCATAACTACAATCCGAAGGTCACAAAACTATGGTCGAAAGTTACCAATGGAAATTCAGTACCTATTATTCCTTAATACCTTAATCATTCACTTGCCAATATATCGATGAAGATTAAACAATTCCTAAAGGATTTATTTTGGATATGGTATTTTCAAGCGCTCTTATACTTATTGTATTAAATAATGGAAAACAAAAATAAAGAATAACTTACCTCGATGGCCTTTTGCACAAGTGTTGTACCGATTTTCAATTTCCTATATTCCCGCCGAACCGCTAGCATTGCAATGTAGCCCCTCTTCACATTCATGTGCATATCCAATTTGCAGACAATTGCTCCAACGTACTCGTTGCCATGAGCGGCCAAGAAGCACAGCTTCGGCCAATTGTATATGAAGTATCGATAAGTGTAAATCGAATAAGGCTCCGACAGTTCAGCTTGAATAAGACGCATTATGTCCTAAGGAAACAAAAAGAATTAATCAGATATAAAAATTCTTTAAGAAGAAAACTTATTTTAAATATTTTTTGTATTTATTTTTAGCTAATAAAGCAAAATTATGTATTTACAAATCAATCAAGAAAATAAAACTTAAATACAAAAAATAAAGAAATTAGAAAAGTCTTGCATTTTTACCATTTAACAAATGGTGGCAATTCCCTTTTAATTACTCCTCAAATTATTTTTTGGATTAACTCCACCAGTTTCCAACTAGTGTTTTATCAGTTTAAGGTAGACAAATTTCTATATTTTTGTTTATACCCAGATTTGACGATTAGTACCCCTTGACATAATGGATAGTGCGTTAGACTGTCATGCATAAAGTCTTGGGTTCGATTCTCAGGTTATGAAAAGTTCTGCTTTCGGAATCGGCAGAAAATTGTAGGTCCCCTCAATTCCTGTTAACACGCATACTGGAATGGTTCAGAGTTGTGTAAGTCACTAGGTCCTGGTTCGTTGCACCACAAAATTTATTTATTTAACATCTGGAGATTAACGATTTTTATCAATTTTGAAAAAAAAAATCAAGACAAGAGATCAATTATTCATTTCAGGCACTTTTTGAATAAAGCTTGGGTTAAAATTGTGCATATACTGCCCCTTGCAGATTTTGTTTTATTCAAATTATTGGAACTACATGGTACCATGAAAAAGAATCTAAAATTACCAATAATTAACGTCAATCTATGTGATTAGCTATTCACTCCTGACGTATAATGTCAATTTATGGTACAGCCTTGAGAAGAGGACGACATTCAAGTTGCGGATGAAGAACAACAACCCGGATATAGCTCTCATCAGTGAGACAAACGTCACTAAACGTAATAATATAAACATTAAGGGGCTTAAAACCTGTCGGCAAAACAAAATCGAAGACCACGTTGGGAGGGCAATCTTCGTTAAATACAAATTCTCCCCCCTACAATCGAAAGTTAGCAGAAAAACAATCGTAGAATGGATAGAACTGAACAGTAATGAGAGTTTTCTGGTAGCTATATCCCAACCCAAACCCACTTTTCTCAGGACACCATCGACGGGGGACTTCTTCGAACTTAATGCACACTCTTCCGGAAAACCGGAATTATGTTTGTATATTAGTGAACAGTGACTCGGACCAAGAATCTATCCGACTATCGAACAACCTCAACCAATTCATACTCCTTACAACAGAAGCTCCAGAGAATTTCAATACATTCAGACGGGTAGATATTGAAAGACTTCACAGGGTAATTGAAGACAGATTAACTCTTCCACCGTCAAACAGGAATCTTCTCGATATTGCAATAGATCAGCAATTATCAACTTTGAACATGCCGTTTCTGATGTTCTAAACAAGCAAAAGTAGCCTAGAACTTCAAATGAAGCGTTCGCCAACTCCTTCGTAGGAAACTTCACTCAAAAGTCATCATGTCACCTTCGGATGCCTTCTGAAGAACGATAAAGCATTCGACAGTGTAGATAGACGACGAAATCCATAAAACTTCATCTAATATAAGTAATACAAGTTCTCTAATTGGATGCGAGAACTTTCTGTATGCTAATGACTCGCTCACCTACGCCACATCAATGCCACCACTGATCGGATCAGCTCGTAGGCCAAATTGTAAATAATCTGTTCAATAAAACGAAATAAAATTCCTTTTATTAGCAGTTTACTTGCTGTACTGGGGATGACTAATTTGTAAATGTTTCTTTCCAACTATTTTCCCATTGTCCTGGGTGAAATATGTCAATAGTGTCCGGAGGCGAATATGTATGTTTTTGGATAGTAACCAGGAATAAAGATACAAGGGTGCCTGAGTTAATCTGCACAAAAAAGCACCACACTTTAAAATTCAATTTTAGGAAAATAAAAAGCGTACGCTTCATGAACTTAGCAGGTACAAATCTATACCACTTGATTGAATTACTAATGTTGCCTTCGGGTTAAGAAGTTATAGGATGATAAATGCGCTATACAATACCTTAATCAAGTTACTGCTGTATGGGCAAAGAGCATTTGACTTGTGAAGATCGATTAGAAACTTCCTTAGTAGTTTTAAGAAAAAGATGGAATTTAATTCAGTGTATATCGGTATGGGGGCATTGATATGGTATAAATATGTGTGGGAAGCCTATGAACAGCGACGAATTAACCGAATGAGTTTGTGACTTTATCTCCGATGGAAAATCCAAAAATAAGTAACCCCAAATTCGTTGGTGCGCACATTTCGGAAGAGAACAGAACCAACTAATTATGCTTAAATGGACGAATTCAAATAGGCAACACACGGATTTTAAAGAAAGATTGTCAAAGTCCTGCCCTACTGGTGCACGCAAATTCCTTCCTCTTCAAAAATAAAACATTCAGGAAAATACTGTTGCTTCAATTTGCAAACGTTATAACTGATTATACGCATTAATAATATAAAAACTATAAGCAATTAGAAGGAATCAAGATGGACAGAATACGCTAATAGACCAAGACTCGCTTAACTAAATTCCAACATTTAATCAATACTAAAGTGGGAAGGTTTTGTGTTCTCGGTGCAGATCACAATTTGACTGAAAAACAAAGAAACCAATTGGTTTTAAAGGAAATGAAAAACATTTTTGCTTTTTGGAATTTTTCAAATAAGATTTTGAATTAGAAACACAATATTCAATTGGAATTTGAAATATGTAACTTACATGCATCTGTAGTTCGGACTCATATTCTTTGTATTCGATTTGGATATTTTCTAAGTTGATGGCAGGTTGTGCGATGACTGGTGATAGCTCTTGTTGGTCACTCTGCTCCTTAGAATCACCATCAGCCTTAGTTGTCTGTGGCTGAAGTGGTGATGGAGTTCTTCTACTGCTAGAATGGGCGCAGCCATTGGTTAAGCCAATGGTGCTGGCATTAGCCTCCTGCTCCTGTTCCTCCTTCGGTTCTTTAACCTCTTTATCGTGGGGCTCTTTCTGGCCATTGCTGTGACAGCTATTGCTTTCCTTACGACTTCTACTACTTTTACTAATATTGCAGTCACCATTCAATCTGGGTTCATCATGTCCATTTTCTGAGGATGGTCCTCCATTAGTTAAGGATTTTGATTCACACTTCTGCTGGTGGTAATGGTGGCTGTCAGTGCCGTTGTGTTGCTGTGTGATGGTGTCGACTTTACCAGAGGAGGTGATATGAAGGTTTTGCTTTAATTTCTCGCTGAGTCTATCTGTCGGTTGGGATTGGGATACAGGGCCATTGCCAGTTCCATTCTCTGCGCATTGCTTTCGTTTGTTTTTCGTCTTTTTCTTTGATGGTTTTGTTGAGCAATTCTCTTGAACAGAATTCATATTTTATTCTTGAGAAATTTGGACTTCACGCTGCTCACTTTGTCGTCTGCTGGTCGTTACAAAAAATTATCGCTGCTGAAGCTGACTTCAAAGTTGCAGGAAAGGAAAAAATCTTTTTTTTTTTTCTTCAGCAATATGTCAAAAATTTATGTGCACATACACAAAATTCTGTCTGCATATATATTTTCGTCGTACTTTGTGTTTTGGTGTGTATGAGTGTGTTCAAGGAAATCGCTCTGTCGTAAGAGATTTTTATTGCAGATTTTCACTTTTCAATTTGCAGATGCAAGTGATGGATTTATATTGCAAATATTTTGTAATTCATAAACTCTATGAAATAATTTTATAATTTATTTAAAAAATATAAATGAAAAAGAAATAATTTCCGTCCTCTGTCTCTGCCTCTGTTTCGTTCTGATCTGTTTTTTTTTTTTTGTTTCGAGCTCGATTTGTTGGTCACTGTTGATATTGAACCAAGTGACAAGTGACAGCAGTAGTTAAATGGGAGATCTTGGGAGCACTGTTTATTTGAAATAATGCAGAGCTCACATTTGATATGTTCTGTTTGCATTTAACGGATCTTGGACCAAAAGTACTTTATCAGGGGGATTCTGGTTTTGTGATAAGATCTTTTGACAAATTTTTCAGTGATATATCCCATTTTGCGATTCAGCAAAAGTAGAAGGAAATATATAATTTAAACGATTTCTAGGCTTAGAAGTATACCATAAATATAATTCCACTGCTGTAGGATTTATAATTCAGAATGCCACCAATAAAACATTTTGCTAAAATTCTGAATTCTTAGCTTATGTGACATGAGTAAGAAATGTATGTAATTTTTTCCAGAAAATGGCAAAAATACTGAATAAAATCGATTCCTTAGTCCCCTATTACACGATGTCTCACGAGACGAGGCTCACGTAAGTGCGAAAAAGAAAGCAGATATGAGGAAATGAGATGCAAAAAAATATTCCCGGTGAGTACCGGGCTGATTTTTAGTAGTCTCATTTTGACGTTTCTTTTTCTCAAATTCGTTTTATGTTGTGTTGTGCATTAAAAAATACGAACAACAATCAAATTTGAGACATGAGTCTCATGAGACATGAGTCAACGTGTAATAGCTTTTGCCTCACGGGATACAAATTTAAAAGGAAAGTCAAAAATGAGACATGTCTCATGAGGCAACGTGTAATAGGGGACTTAGTGAAGAACATTATTATTATTATTATTATTATTAATATTTATTAACAAGCAATTAAAATTACAAGCTAATACAAAAATTAACACGACTAGCTGCAGAGACTATTGGCTTTTTTGGTTCGGGATTTAAATTACAATTTTTGTTTCTTTCAGAAACTCAGTGGCGCAAAATTTCAAACATTTAAAACCTACTCTAAATCAATTTTAGAATGAGAGTCGACTCTAAATATTGAGTATAAAACGAGAACCGACTTTCTGTTAATTTTAAAGGACATAAACTATACTTTAATGTTAAAGAGCTCGTCTAACTTTGACAGCAGCAAATTGCTAGTTTATCTTTTAAAAGTATACTTTATCCATATTGACAATGGTCATTTCATACCAAAGTAAATCGAAGAAAAAATGTTTACTGATGTTTTATTCGATTTTTTAAAGATGTTTTTTGTAAATAGACTGAATCACTGAATATTATAAATTCGAAAAAATCGTACGAAAGTGCTCTACGATTAACAAATCTGTACATACAAATGTACATTTATCTTATGTATGCACGCAGCCGGCCGAGACGAGTATACGTACTATAGCTAAATGAATTTGCACCTTACAACAACAATTGAGTTTTTTATGCTGTGAATTTGCGATTTATACTTTATTTTCATCTAAAATAATGTAAATAACTTATAAACAATCAAAATCTGTACCGATGTAGTACATATATTAAATGTACTTTTTTCGGCGAAAAATTATTTGGTTTGAAGTTGTCTGTTTTTTTACTTTTTTTTGTGTTTTTGTAGTTGTGTAAGTTATGTATCTGTCAAATTAAGGGTTGTTCAACGCAAATTCGCTTAGGTTCTGTTGTAAAACCTACATTAGTTAGAAGAGTTGTCTAACGTGATTAAAATTATGAAAAAGTTAGACAAAGTCTCCAAGCTAAACGACTGCGTTAAGTAGAGCCGGTTTTATTGCTTAAACGAGAACTCTTTAAAATTTTGCGCCAGTGATTTTATTTACATTATTTGTTATGCTGGGATTATTGAGGATTTCATATATTGAGTTGTTTTCGAATATTTTTTTAATTATGGACTGCGACAACGGACAATATTTCAAGATATGTTTTAAATTAAAACGGGTGTTGCAAGTGTAGCAGGTTGGGGGGTCGTTTTTGTTGAGGAGGTGTTGATGGGATGCAGTGGTGTGTCCAAGTCGAAGTCTAGCAAAGTTGTTAATTTTTTGTTTCGAGCAGTTTGTGGGGTACATCGGTGTAGATTTTAAGGGGTTTATATCCAATCGTATCTATTTTTAGCAAAAGATATCTTTCCGGTGAGCTTGAGGAGATCGGCACTAGTGAAAAAGTTGAAAGTGAATACAGGTGCGTTTTTGGCTGAGTTCGTTACACTGTCGGCATATTCATTTCCGTTTATTCCAACATGGCCAGGCGTCCACATTATTTTACTACTTAACAATTTGCTAACTTTTTAGTAGATTACTAACTCTTTCTTAATTTTAAACATTTTGTAACTAGTATAGTGCTAAGGCTATTTTTTATAAATAGTTTCTGAACACATCTAAAGTAATGACAGTTAATGCAAAAATCTAATGTCGATTTCCTACACACTACGGATTTCGATCCTGTGTCAAATTTTTTCTTGTGGTGTGCGTATTTCGTATACATGTACATCCCCCTTCAAATAATACGGATTCGAAAAATTTGTTCTCTGTAAGAAAAAAATCGATTTTTTTGGTGTGAAAGGAACGTAAAATCTGTCGATAGATCGAAATCTTCACACAGAAATTGATATGGGGCGACTTTTCCTTTAAGGTAGCACGCGTATAGTATTGATTTTTTTTTACAGTTAGCTAGTGGTCTCAATAGAACAGATTTAAAATATTAAAGTGAGGAAACACAGGTAAATCATAAAAAAAATGTTTTATTTTTCAGTTTTAACTTCACTTTTTGCTTTTTTGTCAGTGATTTCTTGACTAACAGTACTGAAAGTGGCCAGATTTCAATATTTAATACCTCTTAGGGTATGCAAAGCCACAAGGCAGGCATCTATATCAACAGTTTTTTAGCCTAACAGTACTGTGGGTGGCCCGCTTCGCGGGTTCTTACACAAAGAGAATTGTCAAAATAAACAAAAGAAAAGTGCATTTTGTATGGAAATTGAGGAACTTTAAAAATTAATTGAAAATAGTTATAAATGTTTCCTCACTTTAAAATTGTGATATTTGTTATTTAAAAGTGCTAATCTACCGAATAAAACTATCCACGTGTGGAAATTTGTGCTACCTTAAAGGAAATTTGAGCCATTGATTTCTCATGTGTAAAGGAAATCGACATTAGTAAACAGCCCTTTTTGAAGTTTGTAAAAGTCAAAAGCCTCATATGAAGTTAGTACGATCCTAAATAAATTGACTACATAGGTATTCGATGATTTTAACTTTAATAAAAGGGTAGAGAAAGTTATATTCGATTAAAATTTGCAAAATCGTCGTTTCAACCTAGTTTCATACTAAAACATCTTTAACTTCGTACTAATTCAACTTAAATTTTGTGCCCGTGTTATTAGTCAATTGAATATAAATTATGAAATTGTATTTCACTAAAAGTTATTGGAAAAAAAAACATCGAAAAAACATAAAACGCACCGTGTAGTTCTACCTTTAGGATAATAAACTAATAGAGGGACCTACCTTTGCATATTCTTTATTTTACTGTAATACCATATCTACGAGTATTTGTTTGAATTTCTGAGTTAGATTTTTTACGAATGGAAAACTTGAAATAAGTTAAGATAAAAATAAACATACGAAAAGAATTGTTGCCAACTTTTTCAAAAATAATTAGATACCAATTCTCGCCGAGTTGTTTAAAAATAATACATGTTCATGGCAATTATTCTACTGGAATCAATAATTTGTAAATGAAGAAATCTACCGAATGACTGAAGTTTGCTTAAACATAGTTTTAATTTCACAATAATTGAACTTATTACCTTTGAAAATATTCAATAATACTTAATTATACATAAATACAAATTTCTTTATTTGCTTTTATACCATTATAAATCAATTTTAATTTTGCCCCAGTCTTACAGACAAATGGAGAAAAATTTGTCAAAAAGTTAATCTTATTAAAATTAAAGTTCATCCTCGTTTATATTACAATAAAAACAATGAACTCAAGTTAATCTCCCTTCGGGCTTTATATTTCAAATAAATTGTCAGAAAACGTCTATCTATTCAGTTTCTTTTTTTTAACTCCGTTATACGAATGATTCTCAAATAACAAGAGTCACATCTTGATAGTAGATCAAAAGACATCAATTTACTTTTATTGTGAATGTCAATTGAGAATCGCAGTCTTGGGTATATTTTTCACTTAAATTCAAATTGTAATAATGTTTCATAACATTTTCCATAAAAGGTTCAATATTTTAATGCTTTTTTTACTAGTAGCTCCTATTGATTGGATCGATTTTCAGGGCCGGACTAAGACAAACAAACTTACATTTTCATTAAATTCCTTAAACTTAAATATTTTGCGCACACGTAGGCAAAATCTTTAAAATAGTCAACCCAATAAAGAAAGTCATTTTTGTACTTTGATGTCTCTTAGGAGGGCCGACTACATCCTATATAAATGTACATGTACTACAGTTAAGGATAAAGTTTTTTTTAAATCTTAAGGCTAGGCGCGAACTTGCAACTGTGATCGAAATCAAATAGTTTAATCACCAGTTGATAGAGCACCGCGCACTGGCAACTCTTCACTTCCACCCACACTTTTTTCTCATGCGCTTATAGAAAAGTGCTCAACTATTTAGTTAAATGTTCGCGCAGGTGTATATTATTATATGTAAGACAAAATAGCGAACTCATTTTAGGCAATCGTTTAGTTTGTGTCAAAACACAAACTTTTTAGTTAGTTAACAGTTTAATCTTTAGATGAAGATTTTAACCCAATAATTTCGACGAATTAACTTAGATTGAACCATGGTTCAAGTACTTTTGTAATTGGCTGTTATCCCATACTGTCATAAGCTAGTAAGTCACAAACATACATACCTAAAGCATTTTTCAGTTTGCGTTGCTAGATTTTGACGACTTGTGGCAGCCATGTTGTTTTGGTGAAATCTGTCAAATCTGTAGTTTTATATTTATTAACTTATGTCAAATCGCCATAGCAAGTAACATTCTTTCATAGTAATGCCATGGATTCAAGTCCCAAAAAGGCTTCAGCAACAACTTAGAATAGGAGCTTGTATGTGCCTTTTCTACAACATCGGTGATTCTATGAATTTCTAAATGAAAATTGATGGATTGGGTTTAGTCTTCTTCTATTATTTTGCCAAGCCCGATTATCCTGCTAAGGGGCTCATTTCCTCATCGTATGATTTTCAAAAACATTGATTTAAAATTTAGCTTGGAGACAATATAGTATTTCCAACTTTTGCAGATCACAGCTTGGCTTGCACTCGGGCCATCGATTCGTCTCACCCAACCCCAACCAATGCCACTGATTCCCAAATGGAACGCACTCCCGTACAAATG
This sequence comes from Philhelius festivus, assembly GCA_963931855.1. Taxonomy (NCBI): domain Eukaryota; kingdom Metazoa; phylum Arthropoda; class Insecta; order Diptera; family Syrphidae; genus Philhelius; species Philhelius festivus. The sequence goes on along the minus strand of OZ007557.1, from coordinate 13,366,865 downwards.
CTGAAGTGGTTTCGTGAAACCTACTCAAGCTTTTTAATGGTTTCATATCTATCACAAACCATCGGCAGCTGTCCGCAACGTGACCAACAACCAATCTTCGTCTTCCGTTTGCAGCTTACGATCTATATATGTGATTTCCCCAAATCAGCTTGGCTGTGGCTTGGAAGCAGGAGAGTTTGGTATTAGATAACCAAAACACAATATCATGTCGCTGTCGTTCATCGTCTCTATAGATATATACAACATTGCAGGAAGGATCAACGTATTTTTTTTTTGCAAATAAGATTTATTCAGCGAATCTAAATCAATAGGTTAGTGGTAGCGTTCGCAACTAGTGTTTGCTGTCTAAAGAGACTTCCGTCATTCAAGTTATAAAATATTACATCCTTAATGTGCTTGTATCAGCAATTCAATTCACCGTGATGTGAATTCAGATGCGGATAAAAACAATTTAATTATGTATATTGAAATTATCCTCCTAATAGCCATCGATGGTGCTAACCCAGCTCTACCGCACGCCCGTCGCGCGCCGCGCCATTGCGTTGCTTCGAATGGCTGCAATTATCAGCCGTTAAGTTCGATGTGCGATTTAATCAACCAAATATGTTATTATTACAACACAACACTTTTAATAACACTCAGTTCACATCAAGTTGTATATTAATGCAGTAAAATAAATTAAATCCGTTAGATAACTTATTTATGGATAATTTCATAGAAATTATTATTTTCAGATTGATGTTACATGGGTGATTGATTGTAATAGGAGTTGAGTGGTTTGAAAAGGGTCAATTAGGGCTATGCTGTTCGGCCATAAAAGGATTTGTAATTCAGGTTAAGATTGGGCAAGAAATGCTACTTTCTCTTAAAGCCTGTTGTAGAAAAAAAAACCTCACAACCCCATCTTGCCCAGACCTTGAACTCAGTAAGCTCGCTTCCTACTATGGATGAAAACCATACATCGCAAATGGAGAAAAATATGGCCAAGCCGCATTTTACGCACATAACACGCACTAAATGCGATTCGTGTATTCTTCATTCATTTAATTGATGCGAATACATCAACAACATAAATCGAGGAATAAGACAGATACGAAATCAGTTTCATTTTCTTCGTTTTATTTTCAAAGTCAAGTCTTTCAAAACGAGTTAAGTTGTTGTAATAGCTGCGAATGGGGATGTGGATGGTTGATAAAAATTTTTCATGTAGGTAGGTATAGTTGTTTGTTGTCAGCTTATGAGTCGCGTGAAGATGAACTATGCATATGCTCATTTTGAGTTCATCGAACTTATAGTTCGGTATTGTTTTGGAAGTATTTTTTTTATAAAATGGTAATTTAACAAATTTTATTTTACTTAACATTAGGTGGATCTGGATTATTTTTCAACTCGGAACACAAAAACAGTTTGGGATCCTGGTCTCTACCCTACCTGGATCTTTTCTAAAGATCCATTCTTATTCTGGAATGATATTAGGCTTTGTATGGTATTGTACATAATCTGCAGTGTAATACTGCGTTTTAACGTGTAAGTGGATTAACCATAAATTCTCTACAAAAAATCTCGAAGATTTACACATAAAAATTTATTTCGTAAATCTAGTAGATTAGAAATTAATCTCTGTAAATCTTCATTGGATCAATTATTCTATAGTTCGAAATGGCCTATATCCATATCGTGATAAATTATCTCGATGATTTTTCATCGTTTGACACAAATGAAACTTTCTTTCTCTCGCTTCAACTTAATAAGAAAAATTGAAACACTATTAACATTTTGATAGGTGCTGTCAAAATTTAATCTCCTTTTTAGTCTTTTAGTGCAGTGGAAACACCACATAAGTTTCTTCCCTTAAATCTCGGATTATATTTTGGTGAAAACGTAGTATATACCTATAAAGAAAAAAGACAAGAAATAATTGAAAACGAACAAACATAAGGATAAAAGAGAATTGTATATTACACAACACTGCTGCCATTGTGATCCATATCGTTTTATTTTCCAGAGATGTTCCATGTACAGAGAGTGGGTCATCTAGTGGTTTCTTTTAAATAATAAATTATTTTGACACTGACAGCTGTTTTCCGCTCGAAATCTTGACAGAAAATCAGTATCATATCTCCGCGGAACGAAATGAGTCGATTTACGCTTGAACTTATTGAACTTATTGCTTATTCTTACCATTCAAAATGTCTTTTATTAGGAATGCAATCTCTTGAATTGCGTAGAGAAATGTATAGTATAATGTTTTTCAGAGACCTTTTGTGTAATTTTGTTAATTGTTCTCATTTACTTTTCCTATTAAATTTATATGCTCCATCGAGATCACTTAGGATTAGACCATTATTATTTGAAGCTCCACATCGAACTAACTATGGTTTTCGAGAATCTTTGAGTCATTGTTGTTCTATATTTAATGAGGCTTACTATTGTTTAGATATAAGTTTTGAAAGAGATAAGTTTAAAAAATTATTAATAATGTTTTTAACTCATAAATTTTTAAATAACTAGTATTTAAGATTTTTTTTTCTAGTATAGCTTGTAAGATAATAATCTGTAGATCACGTATCGTAGATGAATAAATAAATAAATAAATAAATAAATAAACACCATAGATAATATTGAAAACTTATTTCCAAAGCGAGTGCTGTATGTAGCCCAAAAAGTGCGTTTTTTGAAAAGAGTTTTGGCTGAAATTAAGCACCCGCCACGCCTGCTGTACGCAAGATTGTGCAAAACACTCATTGTCTTCGTCATCGTACGGTGCGCACAGACAAGAATGTGGCTGGTGTAGCCGAGTGTGAGGCTCAATTCAGGAACATCAACTCGCCATCGATCTCAACACCTCAACATTTCACGCACTAGCCTGAGGAGAATTCTTTACAAAAATCTCAGATTATTCGCTTACAATGTCCAATTGACCCAGCAATCGAAGACGCACGACCAGCCGAGGCAGCCACTTGAACGATTAATGAGAATGTTTGCTCTTACTAATAAAGCCAAAATACATGGAAAACATTTAATTTTGTTCAATTTTTTGCATTTTTCAAAAGAAACTTGTATTTGGCCCACCCTTTATATGGATCATTGGCAATAATAAAATACGGGTATTTCCAGTAACCAGAAAAACGGTTTAAAAAAAACGCCCTTTCCTTTTTCCTTCTATCAGTGTGAACTTTGCAAAACCAATGAAACTATTTTTTTGTTTACTTTTTCTTTCTTTACTTTATATACTCTAAACTGTCTTCTTTGGAAATAAAAATATTCTCTGGTTTTTTTTCCAAAATTAAATTTGAAAACTGTGTCAAAGCATATTAGTTTCTTCATCTATTTCGCAAGGAGAGCGGGCGCCTCCAAGTGCCAATACTTTGGATGCAAACACGTGAGACGTGACTAATAAAATGACATAATATGATTTCTGGTTTCGTTGAGAACACCAAGAAGTTATTTTAGTGGTATGTCTGTCTCTATCTCAATCTCAACCTACAACTACAACTTTTGACGTTTCAAAATTCCACTAGTCAAACAACACGCCGCAGGCTTACAAAAGGTTGAAATTAGTTTCAAGCTCTTTTCAATTTCTCATATGCTTAATAACATTGTTTGATAAATTCGCAAAACATTCAAATCAGCTGATCCAGATCCTAAAAATCTGTACAGAAGTATTGTGTTCACGAAAAAAAAATCACGTCCGGCACTTATCTAAAGGTATTCCAGCTGCAGCTCAAGTTCAATTTCCATTGCGTTCAGACAGTAAGCCACTGAAATTGAATTTTGTTTACTAACGAAGATGAAAAAATAAGGCAAGCACTTTTAATTTAGTGGATTGTTTAATCAAGTGAATGAGTTGGAGTTGAGGGCACTTGACTTTTGATTGAGATTTGTATTAGCTTAAAAAATAACGCTACCTGCGAAAAAACCGGTAAGTAAAAACTTATTTATCCCGAAATGCATCCATGGATTCTAATACTAAAAACTTCTTTGTTGTTTTCTAGGTATGGTTTACATTTTGGTAAGAACAAAATTACCAACAACAAAACCTGTCATAAACTTAAATTTTAAAGGTAAGAACAAAATTACCAAATAACATGCTGTTTTTCATAAACTTAAATTTTAAACTTCAAATAATATAAAAATATTAAATTTTGTTATTTAAAATTCAATATTGAAATTGTGTTAGCAAAACTTCTTTTTTCAAGAAATCAAAAATATTTTAAAACTTAAGTGTGCTATAAATAATTTTTTGCTCAAACTATTTACATAAAGTGTTGCCTTAGCGATTTTGAGCATTTTCCTCTAACCTCATACATGTGTTTATTTCTTGTAGACAAATTGATTCAACATGAGAGCAAGTAAGTTCGATTGAGTCTTGGATTTTATTATTGCAAGGAACATCATGAATATTCAAAATTAATATATACCCAAATAAGAAGTCGGCAAGATCATCATTAAGTAAAATAATTCAGGTAAGATTTGTTGGGGGTAAGAACCAATATGTATCAATTAAGTATCTGATTTGCCATACATGGAGAAAATTCGCTTTTATTTCGAGGTTCATAATCCTACCATTTTCCATTGGTAAAATAAATCAATTTATTTTCGATATGTGTCAAAATGTCGATTTCGGCCATTTTTGTATTTCATTGGGCAAACAAAGTTGACTTTATTTTTTTATTTGAAATCATTTTTGAAAATCTAATTTTATTTGGCAGATTAACCCCTCCCTGTGCTTATGCCAGAGCAATTTTTAACTGTCAGTTTGAAAATAAGTTTTTACGTTTGTTAAATTTATTTCAAGAGTGAAAGTTATGTACATATGTCCAAAAAACGAAGGAAATCATTTCTAGTAAAAATAAAAAGCACGACTGACTCACAAGAAAATGCTCCTATGCAAAAGACTAAAAATTTCAGAATTAAATGTTACCTACTATAGAAAAATGTTCATAACCACAAACATGATTTTTAATGACTGAAACAACTTCTTTGGAGCTGAAAACAGGTTGCAATGTGATTCAAGCAAATATTAGGTACTTTAAGCAAAAACAAAAATTATAATTCGTTGTAGTGGTTTCTTAAGAAAATAAGCTTTTATATACAAAATTCTTCATTTTTAAGAAAAAAATTTGGTACGCCAAATTCAATTCAAAAAATATTTTTATAAACATTTTGAAACGCAATGTTTTTTAAACTTTTTAGAAGCATCTCTATAAAAAATCCGTTATGTCGATAATGAGTAATTCAAAATTCGAAAAAATGGTTCTATGGAAGTTAGGTAAGCTGTAATATCGTAATTTCAATTTTTTTTATTAAATTAAAGATGGTAAAAATTAATTGAAAGAAAAAATTTTTTCGAGAAAAATACGATTTTCGAAAGCCATTTTTTAACATTTTTATGTTGGGTACGGTTGTTTTTAGGTAAAATAAATTTTTATCTCACATATTATAGATTTTAATAAAAACCTTTTAACTGTCAAGTTTAAAAAAATAGAAAATATGTTTTTCGAAATATTGATATTTAAAAAAAATATTTAAAAAAAAATGAAAATTTTAATACACAATACCATTTGAAATCTTGGAGAGCTTTATCATGAAATTTTTTTGAGAAAATCAAAAACGAAAAAATGGTTCCTGAGGGCTACTATTAATAACTATTTTCCTGAACATTTTTTTAACCATTACCTTAGCTTTAACTAAATGAAACTTTTGAATTTTGTTTTTAAATCTGTGGAACAGTTTTTGAGAAAAAAATTATTTTTAAAATTTCAAAAAAATATTGTATGGTAGGCACCATTAGTTTTGACTTAAAAAAAATGCATTGCTTGCCTTATATGTGGTACCTAAGTTGCAAGTAAAAATGGAGGCAGGCTTAAATGATTAGTTTAATTCATCAAGATTATATTTCTCTACAAAAAGTTATTTAAGAATGGAAATTTTTCAAAAAATAAAATTTTTAAAAATAAATCACTTTGAAATCGTATTCCATTCGCAGCGAAAAGAAAATTATTTTTGATCGAAATACATATGTACATATGGTTTTGCTAATGCGAACCCCCATTAAAGAGATAAATTTTTTTAAGTTATTCGTTTATGTATTATATTACTCAATCCTATTTTAATGAAATATAATAAATAATTAAATCAGGTATACTATTTTTACGTCACAAAGTTGTGAGTTTCTGTCATATTTATCGATTCAATAACTCACTAAAATTAGTAAAATAACATAAGTTGACAATGATTTCAATAATGTTCTAATTATATAGGAGACAAAAATCATCAAATTCGATCTTCTAAAATTTATTAAAACTTTTACTAAATGATTACCTAAATGTGTTCTTAAAAATTTGCATGATTTATGCAGTTATTTATTTATTTATTTTACAAGATAAATTCTGCTAAAATTGTGGTTAAAACCTATTATAATAATTGCATTCAGTAGGATTAAAAAAACCCAAATGGTTGAAAGCATAGATAGAAATCTGTAAATATATTTACTTTTAATGTGAACAACAGATTTAAGACGAATCAGGACAAAACAGTATGGGTATTTAGTGTTTGTCTGGGTATTTAGTGTTTAATTTTAAAACTTTAAACAAAATTTACAAGTGTAATTTAATGTTGTTCGTATATTTGCTTGTGATAAATATATTTAAATAGTGCAGGGTTTCTGGCAAGTCGTTCGTATAATAAAAAATTCATAACAAATCTTCACAAACAAAATTCGTTTGTTTTCAAGTGTTTTAGCTTTTATTTAACTGTCTCATATCGCAAGTGTTTTAATTTTGTAACCAGAGTGTAATTTATTTTTTTTATTAACAATAAGCTATTCACCAACGCAAGTATGAAAACTCGTACAACTCTTACTATTTACTTGTTTATCTGAACTAATTTAAATTATGTACTCGCAAAACTTGGATCAAATAGCTTCTGTTAAATCTGCCAAGATAAAAAATTATAAATTTGCTTAAAGTTTTACGTAACTCTTAAATCGTTGCAAAAGAAATTTAAATTTGATTGCTGAAAAATTATAAAGCTATGTAAATGCTTATCCGTATCAGATCAGAAGTGGTGTTATATGACGGTATATCAAAGCTAAAATGCTTGACTAGTTTAAATAATCTTACTCTGCTTGAGTTCGTTGCAATAGTGATATGATGAATCATAGTAAATGTACATGAAATATTTAGTATTTGGTATTCTGTTATATCAACATGAATGCAGAAAAGATATAAAAAAAAACAATTTTGTTATTGTTACAAAAACCTGCATATATCTTCAACCTACATCAATACCTTTCAAATTTATTTTAGTTTTTGTATCTCTTTAACATCTAAAAAGAACTATCCTCTTTAGATCTTTTGAGGTAAAATTGTTCAGTTAAAGGTCCCTTTAGACCATCAATGCAAATGATAAATATACCATGAACAAATCTTGATTTAGGTTACATTGATCATCGTGGGCCTTGACTGACCAATTACTGGGTCTAGCTGACCTTTTATGACCATCTACTTTCAAATACTTTATTTTGTATTTATTTATAGTATATCCCATAAATGAGATTGCTCTAAGACGTTAAAAAAAAAAAACTTTAAATAAAATGGATCGAACGTACTTGCTTTTATGTATAGAAGTATTTTTGAATTTATTAATTGTGCAAGGATGTTAATTGCAACTTTAAAAAAAAAATGCACTCTGATTTCCGAAAGAATATGAATTTAGAAAACAAAATTTAAATAAATAATCGTTAGGGAATTATTTTTTTTAATAATTTTTTTTTTTATATAAGAAATTTCCTTAGAATTTTTCTAAAAAAAATTACAGAATCTGCCAATTTTAAGTATTTAATAATATATGTACATTAAAAGACATATAATTTCCAAAAACAATTGTTAATCAGTTTTTAAGATATTGAAATTTCAAAGAAAAATTTCGATTTTTCACCAAAAACTTTTATTTAGAATATTATTTAAAATTCATAGAAGCTCCTGTATATAATTTGGACCAACCATTTCTGTGTGCGTATTACCAGGTATGGAGGGGACCTAAAATTTTCTGCCGACTACGAACGGCTAGTGAGAATTGCATTTCATGACCAGAGATTTGTCAATTCCTCGCAAAAGGCAGAGTACATCCCTGAAAAACTTTTTTAGAACAAACCCCCAAGACCTTCTACATGACAATCCATAGCACTAACCATTATGCCAAGGGGTACACACAATAGTATACATAATCAAAACCGTTAGAGCCGTTTCCGAGATAAATAAGATTTTTCATAACGGCCATATCACAGATATGCTTAGTCTTGGAACAAAGCAAAAATTTAAATTTGTCCTCTAGGGAATCAGCGTTCTGTACTAAGTACTAAGTTTGAAGAAAATATTTACAGCGGCTTAGGAATAACATACATTCATACCCTGAAAACATGAGTTGATTGGGGAATCGAATCGAATCCGAATTGACATTTCAATCCAAGTATATGGCCACCCTGGATCGAAAGATTGAATTTAAATGGAATTTAAATGACAGTCTGGCTTTAATTGTGTGCGTGCAGTGTTGTGGTTGCCGTGTAAAATGAATACACCAAGAGAAAAACAACATGATTTGCCGTCGAAACCGTCTGAAAACAAAATATTGTACATACACACTGAGATCCAGCTGTGAACTCGATTCTTCAATTCGTCGATTCAGGTACATAAATATATTTTCTATTAGATTCAACTGGTCTTGTGGGATCGGATCGATTAATCCGATTTCAATCCGATTCTGGTATACAAGGAGTTAAATCTTGATTAAATTCTCCATATAATCTTAGTAACAGCCAAACAGACGGAATTGCGGGACCTCCCTTTTTCGTGTCCTCTATGAACAAATTTGATCAAAATCTAGAGTTCTATTTTTTTTTCCAAATGCAAAACTTGAACTATAGTACCAATATCGCAAGTAAAAATCAAAAATGGTTGGAATGGTTTTCTTAAAAATAAATTTTTAACACACAATGAAATTGCTTAAATGAAATGAAATGAAAAAAATTAAAAAAAAAATGGTATAGCGATTACAAGTAGTGATAAATAAGAGACTCTTAAAAACCTACTTTCAAAAAAAAAAATCATGAAGAACACATTTTTTAAACACTGATTTTTTTTTTTTTTATATATGTAGGTTTAATTTTTATTGTTGAAAATGTTGATATTATTTAAGTTTTCCAGGAGCTTCAATGAAATAATGTTGGTCAAAATCAGTTAAGTCTTTGATAAGAAAGTCGAAAATCAGAAAAAAAATTCTATTATAGGTAGATATTGTTAAAAGTTATCAAAAGTTATGTCTAAGTGTTAAAAAAATATAATTTTCCCTTTAGGAAAAAAAAAACTTAAAACCCTTTCCCAAAAATTGAAGAAAATCGTTTCAAATCGAGTTTCAGAAAAACAAACAAACTTTAGGTTAGCAGATATACAGACGGACAGACAGACATAATTGCCAGATCCAATTTTTTCAAATCCTTGATCATCGTACAATAAAATTTGATTAAAATCTCAAGTCAATTTTTCAAAAATCCAAAACATGCCATACCAGTACTGATGTGCATTATGTAAATGTATACCACATGTAAATAAAACCTCTTACAATTTCTGGTTTCGGAAATATCGACACCCAAAGACAAGACGTTGGCTTGTCGAGCCCTGAAGGCACCCTGAGAACACCCTGAATCATTTTTTGAAAAACCTGAATTCACCCTGGTGCGAAAATTCTGTGTTTTTTGAGACCTGAAGTCGCCCTTAAGTAGATCTAGGTATTTTGCTGTGGCGAGATCAGGTAACGACTAATCTGTCAAAAGTAGGTAACATGAGATTTGCAATCTATACTGATGGCGCCAAAATGGACATGGGGGTTGGTGCAGGCTTTTTCTCAGAACCTCTTGAGCTAAACAACTCACTTAGGCTCCCAGATTATAGTAGTGTCTTCCAAGCAGAGGTCCTGGCAGTGACAACAGCTGCTAAACAGGTATCAATGATGGCGATACCGCGGGCTGATATCACCTTTAAAATTGATAGCCAAGCGACAATAAAAGCAATTTCTGCCACTGCCACTCGAAGCTTTTCTCTTGCTGCCGCGAATAGCTTAAGGTTCTTGGCACGCAGCACAATATTAGACTCTGCTGGGTCCCGGGACACAGCGGCATACCAGGTAACGAAAATGCCTGTGAGTTGGCAAGACAGGGATCAGCGCTTGACGCTAGACAAGCAGAGATGGTAAATATCCCACTCTGCAACATTAAACAGAAAATTTCAGATTTAATCCTAAAGAAATCCAATGAAAAGTGGAGTCTACTTGACACCTGTGATACTACTAGGAAAGTATGGCCTTGCTTTAATAAGCAGAGGACCGACAAAATTATGCAACTTAGTAAGAAGTCCCTCAATCTTCATATCAAACTAATAGTTGATACCAATTTGCTTGCAAAACAAAAACTACTTAATTCGAACATTATGTGAAGTGTCAGTCTTTCTACTATTTCAATTGATACATCACCAAAAGACACAATAGCAACATTTCTTCACCAGTCATAAATATTATGAATTATATCTCACCTCAGTGTCAAGTGATATTGATTAGCTTTAATCGAAGATCTCTTCAACTTCCACTTCCAACAACTTAAATACAAAATAAAAAAAAAAACTTATTTTTTTCCAATCCATCAATAGCATCACAACAGTGCTACCGACTTTCTTCCTTTTGTCTATGGGAAGATCTCACACCCTTAAATGAAGACTGCACCATTTCTTGCGTCTGTGCCAAATTGACAGATATAATAGATCAAATCCATTCCAAAGTCATCACATAATAGCTAAGCTAGACACTGTTGAATGCGCGTTGCACTTCAAAGTCTAAGTCACAAAAAGAGGAATCTCGGTTGGCTTTTCTTTTCACCTGAAAAATTACCTTGTACTTCATCGATATCTCCTTCTATCTCTTGGATATCTGCCGAAAGCCAAACAAGACATCTGAATGTATTGTATATGTATATCTAATGCTCATGTTTTTTTGTTTTTACTGTGTGTCTTTTTTATTGTTCCACCGGTTTTAAGTCTACGTAACCAAAACGTAAAGAGAAGCACACACCGTCCTCCTATGTGCGATGGTCTGACTTTCATAAAAAAAATAACTGAAAACATGGTCTCTACCAGGAGTTAGCCGAACAACCTAATGGTGAGCCAAAAGTGGGGCTGGTAGGTATAAATCGAATCTAGTATCCTAATTCAAATACATTCGGTGGCAATTCGTATTCAAGAGTGCACGAACCGTTAAGCACAGCACAGTAAACCGCCAGTTAAGAAAAAGAGAAATCTCCCGTGACGTCATCATAATCATGTTTAAATTAATCGTAAGTCAAGGAAGTGGCTCATTAATCAAACTGGAGTTTCTTTTTACAAACTTCACTGTATTTTCATAAATGCATATATTATTTATTTTAGCTCCTTTTTTCTGTGATCAGTTTGGCTGTGAGTCTTAAGATCCATGAGCACGAATATGAACATCAAGAATACGAACACGCCCATTACCATGAACCATCGATTGAGGAAACTGAACATCATCAAGAGGTCGACCATAAGCACTCGGCAACATCACACCAAAGTGTGAAATTCCATCACTTCCATGCTGTTCCGGTGTACATCAAGAAAGAAGATCAGCATCTTTTGAAGAATCCTATCGAAATCGGAGGCAGCAAGCAAAAACTGAAGATTCTTCATCCGGAAACGGAAAAGAACCATAACCATGGTTTAGTGTTGGAAAATCATAGTGAGTCACATTTGGAAGAGCATGGACATGGAAATGAACACGAACATATTGTACATGAACCTGAACACGCTCACTACGAGGAAGAGCCTCATTTGGAACACTACGAACACTACAGTCATGAGTAATCGTAGACAGGAAGATGAAGAAAGCTTAAGTGACAAGGAACCAAATTTCGTATAAGAACTTAGCATTAAGAGTGTGGTCGAGTGCAGTTTTATCCAACTATAGCAATTAAGTGATTTTGAGCGTTAGAACGATGTATTTTTTAAATAAATAATAAAATTGATGAAAATAAAGAAGTAAGCTGCTTACAAAGGTCACAATTATGTAGTAGTTTAAAGACTTTATGGAGCATTTCATTGTTGGAGATGAAACGGTAGCATATTAGGTTTTGTGGGCTAATCCAATTCCGATATCACTCCCAGCATTTTTTTGTATAGGTATTATTAAACTTTTTTTTTATTAAATTTGTTTAAGATATTTTTTACTCGGGTAATATTAATCAGCCTTACGTTGCTTAATTGCTGAGCTGGGGCCCTAGCACGTAATTTGATACGATCGAGTTAGGTCGATACAATCGAGAACAGGTAGTTCTTTCTTATGATCAGCCGATTGTTTTCGATTCGATTGAATCAAATAAGGAACTCCCTATACTCGATAACATCGACTAGACTCGATTGTATCAAGTTACGTGCTGGCACCCCTGATCTTAGCCTATAAAACTCTAAAGGTTGTATTGCATATTCTCCGGAATATCGCAAATCTATTTTACGTGAGGAAATGTTTTGAATATTATTTGTTTTCATTGGTTCGAATCTTTCGTTCTCAGCAATCAATTTGGGCGTTCGATTAATTTAAGAGAAATTGCTCATTATTAAGTTTTTTTAATCAATAGATTCAGCGACCAGCGAAAAGAACTATATTTTAAGCAGCTGTTTATAATTATACAAAGGCTTACTAAACTTAATCAATTTGTTGTCTTAGGAATAGCACAATTTTTTTATAGCCTAAGCAACCTATAAATAAAAGCCTTTTTTAAGGGTTCTTCTTCTATCAAAAAAGTGAAACATTTACCAATATAATTGGGTTTTTACTTTTTTTTTAAATATTAAAAACTTTGCTTCGATAGTATTTTTTCTTAACAAATTTTGTAGAAATATAGTCCATTCAAATATATTTTCCAAATTTTGGCGGATGGAGTGTTTTTTTAAATTTGTTTTAGAGATTTTTTCCGCTATCGTAAACAAAAATAAAGTATACACTGCTTGGAGTCTGTGCCATCAGGTATACTTGCACCTAGCTTCCGGATGGAAGGATTTACTTAAAATAAGGTGTGGAGGATTTGTATATGATCTAGAACTGGTTACTCCCATACATCGGGTTTGATTGTATCTCTTGTCGCTGTTTTTCTTCTTGTTCGGCATTCGGACTTGATAGAAAATTGTAGGCCCCTCAATTCCTGCCCTTAACAGTCATACATGAACGGTTAAGAGTAGTTAGTTACAAATTTATTTACTTATCCTTTTTTCAACAATTCATATTTGTTCCAAGTTAAGTTTTGGAGATATTTCCAAGAAACAATTTGAAGTCAGAAGCTGGTTAAGCTATCAAACTTTTGTTATAAGCGTGTTTTTTTGGGGAATCTTATTACGAGTGCAGCGATTTAAAATCAGTAAGGCCCTTATGCTCCTTTTATTCACTTTTTACTTGCGACACATAGTTACTGCAAGGCGAGTTATGCATTCGTAAACAAATTTAACTCAAGATTTGAATCAAAATTGACATTACGATGACAGCGAAAACGAAAAAAGAGGGTCTCGCAATTCTATCTGTCTGTTCGACTCGACTACACCCTAAACGGCTTGGCCGATTTTCTTTAAACTTGGTAGATATTATTTTTAAATTTTCTCCCCCAAACATTTTTTCTTTTTTTTAAGACCAAAATTAGTGGTAGCTGCCATATGAATATTTTTTTTTCGAAATTTTGTAAAAACTTTTTTTTTCTCAAAAACTGTTTCATAGATTAAAAAAAATGTCATTTAGTTAAAGCTAGGTAATGATTGAAAAATTGTTTTCGAAAAATGGTTACTGATTGTACCCCTCTTGGGGTATTGTTTTTGATTTTCTCTAAAATAGCACATCCGATTTTCATCGTTTTTTAAGCTAAGGCTCCCCAAAAGATTGAATAGTATTGTGTGTAGTCAAATTTTATAAAAAAACAATTTAAAACTCAATATTTTGAAAACCCCATTCTCTATTTTTTAAGTTTACATAAATAAGTTGCCTATTACAATCTACAAGATGTGAGAAAAACTATTTTATTTTACCTAAAAATAACGGTACCCACCTTACAAATTTAAAAAAATGTTTTTCGAAAATTGTATGTTTCTCGAAAACGGTGCCTGGAATTTTGATAAAATAGTTTTTCTTTCGACTAATTTTTAGGATCTATGTTACTGACTGTACCTACCATTAGAACCATTTTTTTGAATTTTTAATTTCTCATTGTCGGCATAACGGATTTTAATGAAATTTTTATAGTGAATCTTCCAATCAATTGTTTTTCTTTTTAATTACATAAAAATGTTTTAAAAATGTTATATACATATAATACCTTATTTTTAAGAAACCGATACCTATAAATGCTCATATTTATATTTTGGCTATACATTCCCACCCACAAAAACATTTTAAGTATAGTCATAATTTCTTTACTGAGCGCATAATATAAAAATAAAAGATTTTAAGCTTTTGAATAATCTTTCCCCTTAATCAGTCGATAGGATTAACTGTTACCAAGCTCTGAAGTTCCCAAAGGTAATCAGAAGTTTAACATTGGGCTAAACTGGCCAGCTTTTAAAATTTGTCACTGCAATAAAATTAGAGTCAAACAATTTCTTTGGCATTAAAAGAAGTTTCGAAAACAGGAATCCTAAAGTTTTAAAAGAATATTTGTTTCTTTTATTTTTTCTGGGGCTTGAGGGCCAAACTGGTCTTTTTCGCTTTTGTAAAGGTTCAATTAGTTGAGCCAAGGCAGCAAATGTGATTTAATTTTTTAAAAGCAGCTAAAAAAAAAACAAAATATCCGTTTGAAAATAGCCAATTTGTTCAAATTTGGGGGTACCTTCGGTGGCATTGTCTAAGAAAACTGGGTACATAGTCCCTTGCCAGAAACATATACGCTGAACGGAGCAACGGAGTTTCGTGAGCGGAACAGCATATGAATAGAAGAAAAGGTTCAAATTGACATAAGGCTGACTCTTAAAACTTGTTCTTATGTCGCTTTTGCAAAGTGCCATAAAGCCGAACGCCTTAATTTGGCCTTATGTCACTTTGGTCTTATTTATTTCACGGCACCATCGAACATGCGTGTCTTTTCAAAACTTTTTTGATTAATGTGGTAAAAGTATTTTTGCTTTCCTACATTAGTAAAGCACGTGTCAAATTTTATCAAAATTAGTTCAATAATTTAACCGAAATAGCGAAACAATTTTGAAATGCAGAAACAGAAAGACACCAAAGCAAACATAATTGATAAAATGGACAAGTGTTTTAAGGCACCTCATTTGATACAACTCTAAATGTACATATGTATGTTTATTCATTAGAAAAAATGAGAAAATTTCTTTGATAATTTTTTAATCGTTTAATTTTCCATCCAAATCCACATTTCGCAACGGGATAATTCTAATAAAATTTTAACGAAAAATCCTTTAAAAGTTTTTGTTCGGAAGTGTCGAATTTCGATGTAAGGGTTTGCCGATGAGAATTTCGAACTTTGACATGGCTGTCATTTATTAAGTCTGTTTTTCGAAATGAAATTGTTTTTTTTTTTTTTTTTTTGTAATGTGTTTAATATTTCGCTAGTAAAATTATATTAAAAAACGAGAGTCATTTGTGGATGAATTGGTTCATCAACAAGCAAAATTTTCGAACTTCGGACAATCAATATCTACTCAAGATTCAACAAATTTTAAGAATGACGATGATCAGGCCATCAACGTCAACAGCGAGCGCTATCGTTCGTTGATAACCAATTGCTTTTGGTACAATTTATATGAAATGGACACCAAAGATATGTGGTTTCAACAGGTGCTAAGGGTCACACAGGAAATTTTGCACCACCAGTTTCCGAACATGGTTATTTCACGCGGAGGCGATTTAAATTGGGACCTAGATCGTTCGTTTCGACCTCGTTAGACTTATTTTTAAGTCACAGATCTATGCCAATAAGCCACAAACTAACATTGCCATGAAAGCCAACATTGCTGAAATTCGGGATGATTTATGCAAGTTATGGAAAATAGGATGTTTCGGATAGAACGGTGAGAACTCAACAAGAAATAGGTCTATTCACATATGTTTTCTTGGACGAAAGTTTTCTAAAATTATGGATTTCTATCATGATAGAATTGTGTGTGTCTTGTGTATCCAATACTCCGCAAAAAGAAATCCTGATAACTAAAATAAAGAGCTGATTATAATTGGGAGCCATGTTTGCTGAAAGTGAAAGCCACAAAGTTCTCCAAGATTTCATATTTGAAATTTCAAGAAATGACAGTTTGTGTTGAAAATCTTCTTGGCCTCAAATTCGCATATCTTTACATGAGGTTTCCAAAATCAGCTGTTCGTTAGTATACAAGGCACTTGCTGGATTTCAAGACGAAGCAGATTTAACTTGAATAAAAAAAGATATATTTTTTAAGAAGATATCGAAATGATATCAACGTTGTCGAACAAAAAATTTATTATAACTTCGAAAGGCTTACAACTAAAACTGTTAGTAAAATAAATACAAAAATGAGTTCATAATATACAAAAGCTTAAATAAATATATAAATAAATATTGCAAAACAAACTTAAAATAAAAACCACAACAATAATGCGAACATATACGTCTTATGCGTATTGTGAAATTAATTACACCTTTGGTGGAGGTCTTAGAGCCACATTAGCTTCTGAATCCTTCGTTAAAGAAGTTCCGCGTGAGCCTTTTTTTCCGTGAGGATGAGCTCCGCCACGCTTGCCTCGCTTAGTCAGATGACGTCCTTGATATTTGTGGTTTTGACTATGCTGATGTTGGTAGCCATAGCCTTCGGGGTTATTGTATTTTGGCGAATAAGTGTCGTAATCCGATTGGGTTTTCTGGGGTGCTGAATATGGTCTGTTATGGGAGTTTTCCCAGTTCGATGATTGGGCAACGAGGGAAGGCGACGATGGTTCCTTCTTAAAGACAAACTGGTAAGGATTCATTATTGGATATCCTGAATCCTCCGGGTCTTCTTCGGCTTTAGCTTCAGTGTAGAGGGAGTATCCTTTATAATCTGGATGTTCCTTGTTTTTCTGAGGCCGGGAGAGAACAATTTTTTCAGGTTTGTACGGTAACGAGTTGATGTCCTGGTATATATCTGAGTTGAAAAACAGTTTGGGCTTAGTTGCTACCCGTTCTTCTTGGACAACGTGAGATAAGTCAAATTCTTCCATATTCTTAAGAGCTGCTGAATGGTCGAAAGATTCTACTGGTATTTTGTTTGAATATGGCCTCGAAGTTTGCATAGACTGTAAAGGAGCTCGAGCTTTTATTTTGTAAATAAATTCTACATTCGGAGCCAAACTTTCTGACAGTTCTTGGTGCAAAGAAGAACTCGAATAAATTTCCTCGTTCGATTGACTGGGCTTTGGTGCAATTTTTTGATTTTGGTTTTGGTTTCGGGTGGTCGATGTGTATTGATAGCTAGACTGTTTCGGCTTTGGGGTTGTTTGAATTCGTTGTGTGCTTTCCGCTTGCTGAATCTTGAAGTAGTTTGTCTTTGGCTCAGAAGTGGGAATAATTTTGCCATCAGCTTCCATTTCTTTCATATATTTGATGACAGATTTTTCTATCTGCTTCAAAATTTCTTCTTTCGGGATCTCACTCGAAGCTGCCGCCTTAATACGATCATTATCGGATGATTGCCCTCTTAGGGATGGGGCTACATAAGCGGTGGCTTCAGCATTGTTATTTGGTTGATATCGGTATTTGGTTTCAAACTTTGGTTCATATTGCTGCTCGGACACAGTTTCATAGGTTGAATAATCATAAACGTCGTAAGACCGAGTAACGGGGTCTTTTTCATAAACAGGCGCTGATGCTAGTACAGGTGCTGGTGTTTGTGTCTCAGGTTCGGGTGCTTCAAAGACATCATACTTGTTTTGTGTCGGTATATTCTCCGCGCTGATTCTAATCGGTTCCTGGAGACGATTGCCATACATTTGCATGGCTTTGGCAACATATTCTTCAGCGGTTTCAACGTCATCAACCTGACGCTCCTCATTTCCGAAGGTGTACTGAGATACACTGGCTGGGTTGGTTGGAAATTGGCTTTCTGGGCGAACTAAATTCAGCTCATATGGATAGTTTTCTAAACAAACAAAAAATGGAGAAATATTTAGTTAAGAACAAGAATTAGCAACAACAAAAAAATAATAACCTGTCTCTTGGTTAGATGTGGAGTAAGATGGCTGCATTCCGAATCTGGAGGATTCAGTTCGGCTAGCCATGGCAATTTGATCAGGGCCAGCAGCTTTTTCTGTGACTTCTTCGACTGCTGTTGCCTCAGTTCGAGCACCAGGACGACGTCTACCCCGAGCATGGCTTGTGGTTACAAGCAGTGGCAAGACCTGCAAAGAAATTGAAAACAAATTATTTAAATTCACTTGGTCATTTGGTTTTTATATGATTATCACTTTGTCTCACAAGGCTAAGCCATCTATCATTCAAGAGTGTAAAAAGCTCAATACCGCTCTTTTTACGTTAAAATAAAATTAAAATTTTGTTTGTCATTTATGTCAAGTGAGCCATTTTGCTTCAAGAGGACGAATTTGAATTTTTGTGTTAGCTTATCTAGAACGCCTAGCTGGCATACAACGATTTTGAATCTATCATTTATTCTCGAAATCGGTTTTAACGATTTTTATTAAACTTCGTAAGTGATTGTAATAAAAGTGTGTGTTTTTGTTTTTGGTGAAAAATGGACACAACAAAAACATGATTTTTATGTTTTTGAATAAACTATACTACTATCGTTCACTGATTTAATTCCAATTTTGTAGATATAAATTTTTTAAAGTGGTACAAAACAATTTTACAATCCAAAATTTTACAACAAAAATATTTTTTCTTGTAGAGAAAATATCAGAAAGAAAGACTTTGTCCCACTTTCCGGCCTTAAGAGTCTGGTGATCATATGGCCTTGAGCGCCAAGACCAAGTTCATGTAATTCATATTTCTTAACCAATACTTTAGTTGAACGAGTAGATTCTCTTTTTTTGGAGCCACAAATTCCAAAAAGTAAAAGATGCAGCACAAAAATTAAACGACTAATAAATGCATAAAATAATCAAGTGCAGTCAACATCCAAAATGTTGGGTAAAAAAGTGACCTTTCACACCTCTTCTATTATCGACAATATCTTAGACGACAAGTATTATGACTGATTCTTTTCTATACCAAATAGAAGATGTTTGCTAATGGCAAACAGATTACCGATAACTCACTTTCCCTTGAATCTAACACAACAAACTTCTTGCTTTTTCACTATTTTAAATCCAAGACTACTTGACAATTCAAAAGTTTGAATCTTAAGACCCCTATTACTTCATGATTATTTGCCAAGACTATTCGAAATTTGACGAGTTTTACTTTTTCGCTCTCATCCAATTTCAAAGTCTGAAAGTAAAACAGCCATCATGTACTAAAGTCCCCTATTCCTCCTATTTACGAGCAATAGAGCAAAAGTAATGAAGGAGTTATTTAGTGTGGATCATGATGCTCCATACAATTTTTGTATATGATTTAGAATTCACTCCGAAGGAATCATCCATTCGGGTAACTATTTTCTATCAATTTTGAATTTAATTTCACTTTAATTTAAGATTATGTTTCATGTTTAGTGTACACTTTGGATGAAATCATAATTGGTTGAGGAGTACATCAGATGATTCTTCCATAACAAAAAACAAAAGAATTAAAGTCATTTTTATCGCGATTTAAGTATATAAAAATGAAACAATATTTCGGCAAAATAAAACACTTTTTCAAGTTAACACTTCAATAAGAAGACAATTTTAAAATCTGTCCTTTTAAAAATAAGTCGGTACTACTTTGCTTAGTATCCCAGAATCGTTAGCACATTTATCCTATATATTTTGTAGAAATCACAACTGTAAGTATCACTCAGAATTTTAAAAGAACCAATTCACAAATTTATCAATCGAAAATCTATCTTTTTCTTGCAACTTATTATAATTAATGGACTCTTGATATTTTTTTTTTGCGCCCACACATTTCTACAAATTCACTTTTATTATCCTTAGGCTATGCGGTCAGCATAAATTTGCAGTCGATTTAAAATGACTTTCACTCTCTCTCGTGTGTGACGAGATCGTTACGCTATCACTTGCACTTGCACTTGTTAAACACAAAATTTCTTTATATTTTTTTTTATTTTTTTTTTAAATTTATATTTAAAATCCATTCGAAAGCAAAACTTACAATTAATTGTAGAATAAGAAAATTTTTGATATTGATGATCATGGCTTAGCAGTATCCAAACATGAATTGTTATCGAATCGTGTCCATGATCAACCTTTTATAAGAAAGTACAAAAAACGACCACCAGGGTGAGAAATAAAACGGATAAGACAACAGAGGAGCAGCATGCAATAATTGCATCTCCCTTCTTCCATGGCATTAAACGAGTACGTGCAGTTATGGTTGTTGCATTGGTGCCAGCAAATGCAAAAGATAGAAAACCGATGACGTTGATGAGATACAATGTTGAATGGGAAAATGAGATTTTCCACCTTGATTGTTGTTGCAGTTTATTTTTTTTTTTTTGTTAAGTGCGGATGATTCCGTTTTGAGCTACCTTGACGTGTGTCCAGTTTTAGACGGAGATAGAAAAGCTTATTTGCACTACAAGTAGTGGCGAAAAAAAAAAGAAAATTTCCTCTTGAAAAAAGGTCTGCATAATAGCGAGTAGTGTATTCAAAAGAAAAAACAACACAGTTTGGCAAACTTCGCAGATCCATCGTTTGGTTGGGCGGTTGGGGTAATGACTTGAGTGCGGTACACGATCGAGGCGATGATGTACCGGCTAGTACGTTGAAAAGGCATTTAAATGGGATAAGCTCTATTAAATAATGCTCATAATTAATGTGACAGTCATAAATGTTGATGATATCACAGCTGTATATCTTTGCGAGTGGGTCACATTTATGAGCTCTTTCGGGTGTTTCTGACGTTCAAATTTTACTACTAAAAGAAACTACATATGTATACGTAATATTGAAACCAAAATTCGATGTAAATTCAAAATTTGACGGAGAGATCTTAGAATGTTTTTTTTTTTACTTGAATTGGTTTTTAACTTGAGGATGTTCTGCACTGTTTGTAGAATATGACAAAATTTCTTTTCTAATCTGCCCTTATTGATATTCGAAGAGTTTGTCTTGAATACTTCGAAATTATCTTTTCTCCTTTAATTGTGATCATAAAAGATTTGTGAAACTTTTTCTTGTTCACTTTAGGGTAAGATTCAAGGAAGTGAAGGAGACTACTATGATAAGCTCCATGTGTTCTTGTGTGAGCTTCTCTGACACACTTAGAGCTCAGTTTAGGAATGATTTCAACTACTAGCCTAAAAAGATATGTTGGTGGATGAACCCTAAGATGTCATTTTCCAGTGGCGGATAACTGGCATTGGTTTATCCGGTTTGCTGTCGTGTCCTTAAGTAAAGCAATGCATTCCGGTTTTATGGTATCTGTTCTCAAATGGCAACAAGGCCCGGAACTTCAAAAAAAAACGACTTACCTCACAGTTGCTACCTGAAACGTGTGAGCACTTTTCATCGCAGGTGCTACTAATAAGTTTGAATCTTTTTTTCAAGGAACATAAGATAGATTAACTGAAACCCACGATATAAAATGGATAGGATTAGGTATGCTGAAAAAGATTTCTATATTTATTAAAGTTGTGATAAGAAATTGCACATTTATAAGGATCCAGGTACGAACTGGTAAATCGGCTTAGAAGCAAAGTAATTGGGGAAAAATTGTATTATGTTATGTGCTTGTTAGCACACCTAAAACAATGACAAAAACTAAGTTAACAGAAATTTTTTGACATTTTGTAATGCCAAATTTTCTCATGAAGTTAGCCCGATAGTAAAAAGGTAAGAGAGGTATTCGACTAATTTAATTCTAATAAAATGTAAAAGATAATATGATGAAACATTCAATGAAAACTTGCCAAAATCGTCTTTTAAACCTAGTATCATACTAAAATAGTGTTAACATCTTACTAATTCGATTAAAAGCTTGCGCCCTTGATTTTAAGTAAATAAGCGAACACCAGGCTGCTTCAAATCTTTTTTCAAAAGAAAATTGTAATATTAGCACATGTCCCTAATATGGACGATGACTCTGAATGGAGTTAAAATAAAAGGAGTACATAGCCTATGAGTTCAAGAAGAAGAGTTTCCCGAACAAAACAACACTTGGAAAATAATATTTAAAACAGCCAAGCCACTGGCAACGCAGACTTTTAGAGAGAGAGAGTGAAAGTCATTTGAATCCACTGCAAATTAATGATGACCGCAAAGCTTAAGGATTTTAAATGTGAATTTGAAGAAATGTGTGGGCGCAAAAAAAAATTCCATTAATTATAACATGTTGCGAAGAAAAAATAGACTTTCTTAGAACCAATCCGCAAAGGTGACCTAGTCACAGATCCATTATGAATAGTAGATGTTTATAAATGAAAATTTTTTATAGTGAGTACTAATAGGACAAGATGATGACTTACTTCTAGTCAATGTAGAGCTATTTATAGCATCCAGTTTCCTTCCACATTTTAAGACACTTGAGTGTCTTGGATAGAATCCAAAAAAGAGGTTTTAAAATGATGTATAACAGAAATATTTGAGTCTCTAAGGCACCACCGCAATGTTTTTATCTTTCATTATTTTACCGATATTTTTATAAACAGTGTTCTAGGGAAATAGCCAGTTGCATTCCTCCTTTTAAATCCTTCGCAACTTTCCTAAAACGCTCGGTCTGTGCTCAAACAAATTTAAGGGTGGTCATAATCCCTTTAGTGCGCGCTATAAAAAAAGGTAAGATACAAGTTTAAAAAAGGCTAAGGAAACATAAGGCTCAGGCTCAGAAATTAAGTTTAAGAGCTTTACCTGACCTGATGTATATGCAGAAAATCATCAACTTAGTATGGCTACAAGGGATCTTGCCCGAGGACTGAACCGTTAGCTTGCTCTTCTATAAAGAAAAAGGTCATCCTAGTCCTGACAAAACTATCGACATATCCTTGTACTATCTACTGTTCTGTGTTAGCAACTTAAGTCGTCCGGCAACAGTATAATTCGAAAGTACCAATTTGGATTCTTGTTCGGTAGATTGGGAGTGCAACAAATTTCAAATCGAGAGTCCAGACTCACCACCTTTCCACCGTCTTCAAAGACACAAATGATAGAATTGATCTTCAGAAGGTTTGCAATGTGCAAGAGAACTATTCCAAACATATACAGGGCTTCGGTATGTTGAGGCGTTATCTTATGATTTCTTTAAATTGTATCGTTCTGAAGCAGATAGTTCGCCGGGCAGGCGTTAACGTCGAGGGAACTGCTTTCAACAAATCTCCCAACTATTGGGGTATGTAGACGATATCGACATCCAAAAACAGTAAAACAGTAACATTCACGGCGATTGTTATATTAACCTAACGAACGACCACAAAGTGGAAATCCGGCGAGGGGTTACCCTAGAAAACCGCTGTTACTTCGTTTCGTGCAAACAAAAAGCAAAAGTCCTAACGTGTAAGACCAAATGCACGATCTTCTAAAACCTCATATTCTGAGTCCTCTTTCAATGCGCTGAATGGAGGCGAAGATACAATAATGAACTCTTTGAGGTGTACCAAAATGTCGTTCTAGTCCGGAAAATAAAAACACATGGACTATATTGGCTCTGCCGCATCTATTGAAGGAATAGAGACAAGAGGGCCAAGAGAGTCTTTGAATCTCCAAAGTCCAAAGTGACCAGCTTCGGTTTAAAGACCAAGGAACCGATGTTAGAATTTTAATTATTCAAGACATTTTATTTTTTGCTTTATTATTTTCTGAATATGGATTTTAATATTTTGATGAAACTGGTTAATTTGGGAAAAAAAATTTAGTTACAGTTAAAATTTCCCTTAAAAAAATAATCATTGCCTCACATAATGTACTTCGCTAAATTACGATGCATCATTCTTTATTGAGAGTTAAATCAGCAAAACGTCAATTAATCATTACCGTATTCCATTTTAATTTTATTTAATGAACCTAATTAACACTTTTATTACAATTGAAAAAATACGAAAAATTGCGATCAAAACAAAATACCATAATCACTTTCTTTCGTTTAGGGAAATTAATAGAAGTAAATTCACATTAAAAATAAAAGTGCAACAAATACTTTCATGGTTATGTATCTTGAATGTTGAATCACAGAACCGTAGCAACTCGTAACCACAATCTGCACTCCAGACCAAATCTGGAGAAAACAGTTTGGCAGCAATTGATTTAAAAACAATCCTATAACGCTAATCGAGATTATCATTCATCATTCATATTTTTTTTTTTTTTCAAAAAATATGCCATTTAGATTTACTACTTTTTTTGTAGCAAAAAATAAAAAAAAATTAAATTATTATTATAAAAGTACGCCAATATGTTCACGAAAGTAGTTTTTGTGAAGATCATTCGTTCAAAGTTGTTTAGTATCTATATTCTACACCTCATTAAGTCAGTACCAATTCACAACAACTAAATGTCAGTTAATGTCCGATGAAATTCAGGAAGCGACTTTGAATCTTCTTCCTTCTTCGCGTTATAATAAAATTGACGGATGAAGTACTACTAATCGACCGACGTTTTAAATGCAGACCGCTTGAATAAATTATAGGAAATTCCCTACATTCGCCTTAGGTTCAGTTTAGTGTTATGTAACCCAATTTTTTGCATCGGAGCTTCAGCAACATTATAAGGAAACACGAATGTAATTGGAAGCGAAATTCCTTCATTGAACTACATATTATAATTCGGAAGGCGTTTTTTTTATTTTTCAGGAAGAAATATTCTTCGGCTTAAGTATTTTCGTGTTAAATGTATGATTTGAAACAAATAGGAAAAAGAAATGCATGTAAAGACATACCTGAAGTCTGCTGAGCTGCATCCCTTCCGTCAATCGGTTTAAACAAAAAATCAAATCTTATGATTGGAATTAATAGGTGGGTTATTCCAAAATATTCGGTATTTCAACTTATGTCTCCAAAACGGTTCATCGTGCAAAAAAGTTTTTAGGAAATTTAATTGCATACATTTAGTTTTTGAATAAATATTTTTAAGATTTATTGTTGGGCAACAGAGTGACATTCTGTGTGACAAAAAAATTTAACATAAAAGATTGTTTGATTGCGGTAACGCTAGATTTTCATTGATCTTCATCTGTAGATTTTCAGAAAAGTAAAGTAGATCAGATATGCATCGAAATTAATAAGGACGAGCGAAAGAGTACGCTGGTAACTCTTCTTGGCTTGTTTTAATCTGCCATAATTTTTTGACAGCTGCCAGTAGGTAGTGTCATTTGTCACACTTCAAAATTTTTTGTTTTTGCCTTTTGGTTTTACACTATTTCTTAATTTTCGATGGTATTTTGCGACGAGAATTTCCCGGAATGGACGTTCAATTGAAAGAATATTACGAGTATATTAAAATAATCAAGAGTTTATTAATTACCTTTGTATTTTTTGTTTGGATTCATTATTTTAATTTCGTTTTATTCTCAGAAGATAGAACAGACAAGTTGTGTTTTTGTTTTATTTTGACAGTTGCGCAAGAAAGTTTATAGGAACTTTTGAACACATTAAAAAATAAAGTAGTGTGCATATGGAGATGTTATATAATAAAGATGAACATGTTTGTCTTCGCTTTATCTTCATTTCTTTCTCGAGTTTCCTATAATATTCATTTATGAAGATCTCTGCATTTTCTTTCACTCTATTCAACAAATGTTAATTTTGTATCTTACGTCCCATTTTTTTCGAACTCACATTAAGATGAATATAAATACACCATAAAGGTCAACTACGTAATTAGGTAGAAATGGCGACCACGAGCAGTCGTGCTCAGTAACCCAATTAGTACTGAAGTGGGCCGTTTTGATATGTTTGTGGATTTATTTGGATATGATGAGGTAATCATTAGCTCCCTTCTGCCTGAAGTTTGCTAGCTCGAAATCTTAAAAAGATCAACTAGTTTAAATAATTAGTTTATGATTTTTTCGAAGTTTGGTACTGTGGTGATGCCGTGTCAATGCTTATGAGCGCGGTCCGATAAGTACTTAGCCTCACCGACCGATGGTGCCATTATCGCAAGAGAGATTTACTATCGTCTAGTTTCTAGTACATTCTCTTAGACGGCTACTGTCCGAATCGGACCAGTAGTTTTGTTTTGACCACGTGTGGAAGCCAGTTTGTCCGCGAATTTTAGAAAAAATGGAAAAAGAGCAATATCGGCCGGTGAATCGGTTCTTGTTTTTGGGAGGGAAATCGCGCAGCGAAATCAAAGAGCGCTTGTATGTTATGTACGGTGACTCTTCTCCTTCTATGGCGACTGTCGAAAATTGGTATAACGAGTTTCAACGTATTCGCACATCGGTTTTTGATGAGCCCTTCCCAGGTGCCCCGAAAATGATTACCATGGGGATAACGTGTCAAAAATCTACGACGTCAAGAAAACCTACATATTTTTCGGATGGGTTAAAGAAGTTGGAGCATCGCTGGATCAAGTGTATCGAGCTAAAAGGAGACATGTTGAGAGATAAATCCGCACTTTTCCAAAATGTTTGTTTTTCTTTTGTATACTAAGTACTTATCGGATCGTGATTTTCCAAGTCCTGCACCCATAGTTACGTATTTGAACGGAACATTTGAACGTTGGAGTTTGCGCTTAGAAAATAAGTTCGCCGCATTGTAGACAACATTCTAAACGCGGCCTTTCCATTCACAATTCCATTCCAAAGTATTGAAAGTTCCCTACCACTTTAACATGTTTTCTAGAAATGGTTTTTAGACCCTAATGGAGTAAAATTTCAGTCGTCAAAGGTACATGCAGGTAATAACTTATTGTTATCATCAATGAAAAAGTATTGGTAACAATGTAGAGGCCCCCTAAATCCACTTTGGATTTCAAATTCCTTTAAAACTTTTCTCCGTGCAAGACATGACATTTGGATCCATTGCATAATTATGTAGATCTACGAATAGAATATCCCTTCTGTGCAGTGCAAGCTAGAAAATTCTTTATTAAAATCGCCAAAAGCTTCTTTAAAATCAGTGAACAGCAGTTGAAGTGAAGATCGATATGCATTGCACTGTTCTATGATGATTCGTATAAGTAGTTGATGCGATCGGAACAGGGCGATGCAGTGTAGAATCCGTCTTGTTTAACTCCCAGCCTTTTATTCGTATAAGAGTTTTTGCTGTCTTACACTCATAGGTAGTACCATTGTATATATAACCTATCCATGGAGCGTAGTTTTGTGGTACCAACGCTATCCTGATGGAGGCGCTGAAATTAGCGCACTATTTTACAGTGGAGAGTAGGATAAGATACAAAATAAGTAGACAAATCTAACAAGTACTATCGCTATGCTTAATGTGTCGCCCCAATCTTTCGTCTTCATTAGATTATTATAAGTTTTATATACAAAGGTAGTACGCAAATTACTCTTGAATTTCCGCACTGCATAAAATCTCCTTCCTTTAGGAACTTTTAATCGTATGTTCTTACCAATATTTTTTCAACTGATGATGTTCATGAACCGAAACGTCGTGATAAAAATAATTTGTTTCATTTAACTTAAAGGCTATCAAACAAACATAGGATATCTATATTAAGTTCAGCACAGTTACAAAGTCTTATCCCAATGCCAAATGCAAGTTTCTTTTTAAAAATGCAATAAAATGAACAAAATTAATTTTTTTCCATGTATCATGGCCTTATTAGTATCTAATAATATCTAATATCTAACAAATAAAACAGCTATCAGTGTCAAAATAACCGATGATGGCCCACCCTTTATAATGGGAAAACTCAGAATCCAAAGCCTTCTCTTAATGTTGTTGGTACTACTTTTCAGAGCTCTTCAAGAATACCTTCAAGTCCACTTTGCTGCTGTGTTGTATTCCTTCCTAAGAAATAACATGTGAATTCTGAAATTTGTTATTTCAGTAAGTCATTAGTCATTGGCATTTAAGTGGCGAAATTCCTGTTCCGAACCGTATCAAAGTTTCGTTCATTCTTTTGAGCTCGTCCCCAACTGTTATTATTTTAGAACTGCCCGAGTCTTTCACTTGGTGTTGTTTGGAGCTGTGAACACCTGTGAGTTCTTTGAGGTTGGCTTCTTCTTATGATCTGTAACGAACGTGTTAATGTAATTACGCTTATTGCGTCTTGAGTTACGATACATTTTTCTCAGCTTCATGGAAAACCTTAGTTTTTCTGTTATCGACGGACTATTTTTCAGCATAGCATATGAATTCTTTTGATATTTTATGGGGCCCTGACGGATCTTTTAGCTTATTGTATCTATTGTTTGGAATTGAACCAAATCTGTACTTATTCTTTCCGTAGTTTTCTTCTAATGGAAGTACCGTCGCCTGATGTCTAAGCGAATAATAAATTTTCTTGTCTCTTTATCCACACCCAAACTAATCTTAGGCACATTCCTTGATCAAATGGAGTCTTTATAATTATAGGGTGATTGGCGTTAACATCAACAACCCATCCGGCATTGTCATGTCATTGCAATTTTCAATCCCATGTTTCCCCATAACATGCATCAGACCTTCATTGTTATTGCATACCTTCGCATCCTAAAAGTTTAAGGACATTGGGCTTTGATGAATATCTAATTATTGTTTTGTGAAATTAAGGTGAATAATTTCAAATTTCTTTTTATTTGCGAAAAAATAACATACGGATTTCATTTATTTGAGGAAAATCTGATGTGAAAAAAAAGTTATCGAAAACAGAAATTGTTAACTTGATAAATATCCAACATCTATATCTGTATAAATATGTATTAAAATATGTTTATTTGTTTCACCCAAATTGATATTCATATTTAAAACTCCGCTTACCACGTTGAAAACTCATGACAGCTACTGTCAAAGCCCGCTCCTTTGTCCAGCTGTTCGACAAGCCCACAATAAATAAAAAAACAATCCTCTCATTCCACTCACATCTTTCGATTCATTTCAAAAATCGATTGCGGCGCTCATATCAATATCAAAAGCGATCAGCTGCAAGTATTTTCAATTAAATTTTGGCTCATTTCATACACAAAATAATGTTTAAAATTGAACGCAGCGGCATAATTCAGATCCCGTTAATTGTTTAAATTATATTTATTGCCAACAATTAACCAACACCCAAACATGAATTTCGATCGTAAACTTTCCGATCAATCTACGCACACGGCAAGATTTGATCGATACCTTGTCAGCCGTGCAATTATTTGTTGAACGAGTAATGCCAAAACTATAATATCGTCGCGGTAAAATGCAGATGGACTTAATGAACTGACAAATGCCAATATTGTTTTTTGAACGAATTGACAACTTCAATGATTTGGTTGTGAAATGGAAATGTGATATGACTGATACGAGTATTAACGGTTTGTTTATTAATTTCACTGTCACAACTTAATTTCTGGAAATTAAACGTTAAAGACTTTTGAGAAGAATACATAATCTCCTTTTAAGGCCATTCATCATCAACCAAGTGTGCTGCACGTTAATTGCCACCTTTTGTTGTGAGATTGGAACTAAAACATAAACTACTATCTCATGAAGTATGTTATTCAGATGAAACAGTACCGAGTCGTCAGTCATCTTCGATGTACAGTGGGTATATTTCAGTTATCTGGTGGCAAATTTTAATCTTTTAAATTTAATAAAATATCATCATTAGATCGGAAAGTACAGATTTACCTATTTTAAAATTGTCGCACGACTTGGCATCCCTGTTTTAAAATTGAAGCAGAATGTTTTTTGACCATACCTTCTTAGTCATTGGGTTTGAAATTAAAGTTGGTGAATGAGAGACACAATTGCAATGAAAACAAATACACTTGCCGCTTTTTAAATGGACGCATAAGACTGGCAAAACCCTATTTGAACAAAAGAAGCAGAGCAACTTTTTATTTTGTTAAGTTTGAGGGTGATTTTCAAAATGGATTCTAAAAAACAATAATGTGTTATAATTATTATATAAAATGTTATGCATTTCAACTCAAAAAAGGTCGTTTTTCCTATATGTTTGCATTGAATCAGGGTTGCCATGTAAAGACTTCTAGCTATTTAATTAATTTCGCACAGACAGTTATAGCTAAAAACTAAATAAACAGATCTTTTTCGACAACTGAAAGTGCCAAAGAGTCATACAAAGTTAATACTATACTAAAAATATAAAATAAATATGAGAGATAGCATGAAGGTTAAATCGATTTTAATTTGCAAAATCGTCTATTTAACCTAGTTTTATACTAAAATAGTTTTAACAATTCAACTAAAATTCTGCGCCAAATTTAAACTAAACAGTTTGCCAAGACCATAATTGTTCGATCTATCTTTGTAGACTTTGAGGGTGAAATTCTGTAGAGGTAATTATTCTGTTTTTTAGACCGTCCGTTTTAAAACTCTTGTTTTACAAAATTGTATATGACTAAAAAATATAATTTTTCAGAATTCTATACTTGCAAAGAAAAAAAAAATAAGATTTCCGTAAAAATATCCCATCGGAAAATTACCGTACAGAATTTTGAAAACCAGAATTTCGACCTGCACCCTTTAGTGAGCTCTATTCGATTTGAGTGTATGCAATTAGACTCAGAGTTTTCAGAGCTTCTATTTTCGTGCTCTGAGCTTGCTCGATTAGCGCGATTACACGGAAAATGACGTACGTCATTTAGTGACAGGAAACACTTAAATGTTTCAAAAATATTTCAGAGACCTCAGAGTACGTTCAAAACACATTCGATACAATCGAACTCCGTTAAAGTTCATTTTTTCTTTCATAAATTAAATTCTGGTAGAACTTCAAGCAAAAGGAGTCATTGTGTGGTAGCGAGCACAATGTTTGCATGAAAACCCAAAGAAGAAATAAACTATGGCTGGCATAATATACTTTCCGCGACCCGCGAGCGAGCGAATTACTTTCATTTTCCATGCGAGTGCTTTGTTGGTTTTTTTTTCGTACTCGTAAGACCATCTCCTGCTAGTCAGTAGCAGCTTGTAAGTTGCGAATAATTTTTAGTCTAATAATGGTGGTAATGGCAGTGGTTATAAGAGAAAAAAAATACTTTAAGGTTGTTGATCTGGTTATATTATACACTGCTGGGCATACATATAGTTGTATAGATACAGTGTAGTGGTCCTGTCTTTGGTATTCCGAGAATCGGGTTTAAGTCGCATGCCATCTAGTAATGACTGTGAAAACAATTGATAGATGAGTTTAATTGTTGAAGAATAACATAGATGAGGAAAAGATTCACAAGAAATCTGTACATGTTATCTATAAATGTTATAAAAGATACGTTAAGGATTTTGAATAATTACTAACTATATAATTAAGTGTTAAATGTTTCAACTTTTTTTGACGTAATATTGGAAGTCTGATAGTACATGCTCGTAAAATGAGGAATCTTGGGAATTTAATTCGATTTTCTAGGTTTTATGAAAAATTGTATACAATATAATTTTGTGATATAAGCTTTTAATAATTTAGTTTTTGTATGAAAATTCAGTAGCAACATAAACTTTTCTTTTATAAAATTCATAGGTAGTACGATCTTACTCCTTATTTCGATTCTAGGCTCTAACAAAATTTTTGATGTAAACAATATTGTTCGGTCCAGAAGAGATTATTCGTTTTTTGGGGTTAAGCTCAAGTTAGCTCAATAAATTCAAACGTTTTTTATTTTTTTTCGATAAGTATGGTTGCAAGACCACCTGAAAAAGAACTACTAAAAAAAATTAAAGCCAACTTGTAGAAGATTTGTCTGATGTCAGCAAAAAACAAAAATCGTTTTTTTTTTGTTTCCGGATTTGGAATGATGCCAATCCACACAAGGTTTGCCGCCAACTGGAAATGCACCCGTAAAAAGTTTGTTTAAAATCACGCTCCATGATAATAATATAGGTTATATATACATATGAAGGTCATATGTCAATTGCACGTTTAACTAAGTAT
Source organism: Philhelius festivus (assembly GCA_963931855.1). NCBI lineage: Eukaryota > Metazoa > Arthropoda > Insecta > Diptera > Syrphidae > Philhelius > Philhelius festivus. The sequence goes on along the minus strand of OZ007557.1, from coordinate 13,334,717 downwards.
ATTGTTTTTAAAAGAGTATGAGGAATTGTTTAAAGTCTTAGTTCAGCTGTGTACCAGAATCTAACACAATGACTCGTAGTAGAACGACTTTTGAACTGTTTTGTGCCACAAATTTCACAATACAAAATGTGCTTTATTGGAGGTTTTTTTCATTAATCACCTATCTATCGGACAATGTTCACTGTTTGTGTTCAATATTTTTTTTTGAATTCCCTTTCAAAATTAAGAAGAAATAGTATTTCACTGTTTTAATAGATGAACACCCTAAAGTATGCAAAATGAGATTTTGTCTTTTAGGAGCATTTTAGTTTTCATAAAAGCTTGAGTCTGTTTAATTTAAATATTTTAAATATCTGACATCACTAACGGTTTTTATAAGTTTAAATGAATTCAAAACGAATTTAATTATGAAATTCATGAAATTCTTGGTAAGGCTGGGCCCCCAGGGATCCGTGTTGTCTTCGAATCTGTTATTAATTTTTATAAATCATTTTTTGTCTGCAACTTTTCATTCATTAAACTTTCTTTTTAGCTTATCAGATTTGTTTCTAGAGTTAGATCCTTGCAGTAAAGATGTGAAATTGGAACGGCGGCGCGATATAATAACAGACAATTGGAATGAAATATTAAAGTAGTTAAAGTACCTCATTTCTCTTTTGTGAACTTCGAAGTAGATCAAACATTTTATTGAGCACTTCTCTGAGTTTTGAACTGCTTTGCTATCAGTCAAACTCTGAAGGCAAAACTAGAGTATGATTTTCGTTTTTCGTCCTGTACCTACTGTGTCAAAAGATCTACTTGGTTTTCCTTGACTTCTTCATAATTTGAAGTTGTTTTGAGCTTGGCGAAATAATTTCTATTTTTTTTAGTTTTACTCTGCAATTTTGCTGATGAGAACCTTTTCTATATCTAGAACTGTATAACAATTAAAAATCAAATCAAATCACATAACAAAAATAACAAAAAAAATCAAATGCTAAGAAAAATAAAGTTTCATCGACTACCGCTTCCAGGTTCACAGAAAAGTAGGTACGAATTATAGGCACAATATTTTAAACAGCCTATTATTAAGATATTAGTATGATACTACATAACAATTTCCTAACTTTAAAGAACTTTAATTACTGATTCTTAATTTTAAACATTTTATAAGTAGCTAGTATCATGCAATTTTCTTAATAAATTGCTGCTGAAAATACCTAAAACCTAAAATATTGACAGTTCCTGCAAAAAACTAAGTAAACAGATCTTATGTGGCGTTGGTAAATAAAACAGGTATTCCATGATTTTAACTTTAATAAAAGGTTAGAGAAAGTATAATGCTATTTTCGATTAAAATTTTCAAAATCGTTGTTGTAACCTAGTTTCATACTAAATACATAGCTCTAACATCCATTTGTGATAAAAAGATTTTTTTTTAGGAGAGGAAAAAGATATTGCTACCAAGAACATAATGAAGAAAATATTACAAAATGCAAACAAAATATTAGATATGATAGAAAAAATGCTTCAAAAAACATTAAAATCAAGAATTAAAAGCGTCCATAAAAATAGTTTTAATTGTTAGTAGTTTAGTAAAAAAAAAACAGATTTTAGAATGAAAATATAGATATAGACCGTATGGAAAATGCATCATAGGTACCTTACCTACCTACTTGGAATTTTATATCTCCAGTCGCATTACCAAAACGACAAGTAGATAGGTACCTATCACAAATAATTGCATGAAATATTTTTGTAGGTAAACAAATGAAGTAATATGTTTCCTATTTCATTCGTAAGAAAAATGGATCGACAAACAATTTGCATGAATATTCATAGATCATAGATCAACTATACAACAAGGAGAAAGTTAAATAAGTCACATTTTAAAATTTATATTGACCCAGACATATTATTCAAGTGATTGTAAAATGATTTGTATTCACCCCCTAGATCTGTTCTGAACGAAAACAAGTGTTGGTAGTTTTTAGTTCTTTAATTTTTTTGCTTGGCTTTTTTTCATCAGCATTAAGCAAAGTTTTTGTTTCGGTAGCTGTTGTTTCTCCTCTATTTTATCGACACCTCCTTCAAACAACATTATTTTTCTAAAGGAAGAAAAGAGTAGGGCTTTCTTCTTTTTCTTTTGTTTATATGGAGAAACATTATAAAAAAACATTACTGAGGATATACCTATTTCGTTAGCATGGTCGCCTATTAGACGGATGCGAATTTTTTAATGAAACTCGAGGGGATTAGGTAAAGTAATAAGGTAATGTTTTTAAGAGAGAGGCTCTTAATTTGTTCAATTAAGCTGAGTTTGAGTGTATTAAACTTTCTAGTTATTTCTTTCCCCTGAAAAAGGAGAGATTGAAAATCGAGCAAAGAAAGTAAGGAAATGAAAGACAACGATTGAAAAAACCTGTCTTTGCAGTTATTTAAAGGCGGAGTTTTAAAATTTGCATACTTACATTTAGTATCTTCTGCTTCTGAATGCTAGCCTGGTTATAGGTTAATTTTTCTTAAAATTTGTTTTAATTTTCGTAGAGAGCAGTCAATCAGTCGTTAACCTACTCTATCCTTAGTTACACCATTTTGCGAATTTTTTCTTGTTTATTTTGCTTACGAAACGATAATAAGTTTTTTGTTTTTTAGTTTAGGATAAAAATTTATTTATCAAGTTATCTAACGATAATTTACTTTAATAATATATTATTTATTTGGTTTTTAAATTAATCGCAATATTTATTTCAGAGAAAGTTTTTGTTTATTGTTTTTTTTTCTTGTTAATTTTTTATTTTTTCTCTATGCAATCTCGTAATAATACCATACCATATTTCACCTGTTTAGGATCTAGTTCGATAAACACCTGGACGAGCAGATAAACAGACCGAGCGATGGACGATATGGTACCTCTACCTGCTACATCATCCTGGTTGTTCCCGTAGGTACATGTATCTTGTTAATTGTTAATGACTAGGTCAGTTTTAAGAAGCATTAAAAAAGACAAATGATATTGTATAAATCCTGTTTCAAAAAAAAATATATAGAGTAAGTGCGGCAAATGTGGCCTACGTGGGTAATATGGCCCACTGCTCTATTTCGCAAACCAAAACCTACAGCGAAATAAAAAACAATTCATTGCGAACACCTTCAAATCGCTTTAGCCTCAGCCTTTTGTGGCGAGTGTGGCGCGACGATCGTGGAAAATATACGGCGTATTCCGTTTTTTGTATTTTTGATGTAATTTTTTGGCAAGTTTCCTTAAGTGTTTTTATATCGAATTTTGTATTAAATTGGTAACTTTTTTCTAAAATTAAATATTGCTATGTATTTTCTTAATTTGTGTGATATTATTTAAGAAAAAAAATGTATGATGTGTATTTAAAATTAAAATAAATAAAATAATCACAATGTGTTTAATATGGCCCAGTAGGCCATATTTGACACGTTTGCTTGAATGAATATTTTAATTTTTTATTTTGAAGGCTAAAATGTCTAAGCGAAGTCAAAAACCATGGAAGAAATATAGAGCTGTGGACCATGCAAGAAAAAATCGTATCCACGTTCTATCCATTCATCCGCATTCGAGCCATAAGATACAGCCGCTCGACAAGACTTTTATGGGACCCTTAAATAAGTACTTGACCGAGGAAACTCGACGATTGGTCATCAACAACTATAAAGCCTTACCACACTTCGACATAATTGAGCTATTCAGTCGAGCATACCTTAAGACTCAAACTTGACAGATCGCAGTTAAAGGTTTTTTGTCGATAGGAATATGGCCATTTGATAAAAAAATCTTTCAAGACCACTATTTTTTAAAAGCAGAAGAAGTTGATTCCGAGGGAAATTTTGTTCCCCATAGCCCCCAATAAATATTAAGTATTTAGTTCCACTAAAAAACATTGTGTTAAATATGGCCTACCCTGGGCCATATTTAACACCAGGTGGGCCATATTAAACGCAATTTTTTTAAAACTCAAATATGAAGTTCCTTTAAGTTTTTGTTTTTAACTTTTTGTTATGTGTTTTTTTTTAGTTATAGTTCCTAAAGACTGAAGTACAAATAATTTGTTAAACTGTTTACGAAAAAAATAAATGAATTCGACTTAAATGTATGGTTTTATTTAAAAAAATGTTAAGGGTAGGCCATATTTGCCGCACTTACTCTAGATATATATAAATGTTTAAAAATGTAAATCGACTCCTCAAATCGTTTTTAAAATTTGGTAGGTATATCTTACAAGCTAACAAGGACATTTAAGAAACTGCAGGTAAGTATTTCAACCAAAAGTGGAAGATGTTTAAATTCATATGTCAACAGCATGTTCAACTAAAATTAATAGTTAATTAGTTAGATGAATTGATTAAAGTCTTATTTCAGCTATGAGCCCGTATCTTAAGCAATGTCTTTCACAAGACCGACTTTTTTAACGGCTTTGCGCCACAAACTACACAATACAAAATATGCTTTATGAGAAAAATTCATCGGCACGTACTAACTGGCAAGTTTCACGGTATACGAGCAGGCTCTCAATTATCAAATATAATTAAGTGCATCGATTTAAGATCCTTTACGAACAAATTGGTATGAAAAGTTATCTTTTTCTCATTTGTGAACCTGAAAGTGGGTCAAACATTTTATGGATGACTTCTCTGAATAATGAAAAGTTTAGATTTACTTATGAAAAACCATTTGAATATCTTAAACTGTCAAGCCATAAGACATCGATATCTCCCGCCGTAAAACAAACCCTGAACTTGCCAGACAGAAAATAAGACGCCTTAAACAAAAGAAGGTTCACAAACTTTTGTTTTCAGGATCACAGAATAGGTAATGACTGAATAAACAAAACTATAAATATATGTAGTTGTTGGATGTTGGTGTTTTTAAAATTATCAAATCTTAGCCTTTCATCCAATCTTCCTATTCATACAAAAAATCTCTAAGTACATCTACATCTGTCTTAACACAAGAGTATTAATCAGGCATTGGTAACTTTTTTTGATAAGGCTTTTGGAAAAAGAATTAGTTTGGGAAGCACTGAAAACAAAAAATGACATCCAAACTTTAGTATCTGCTTCCTAATTAGCATAACTTCATCAATAAAATGTTGACAAATTTGAAGGTACACGTAAGTACATATGTATATGTATGTATGTAAGTATACCTAGTTTGTTTTTAACATTGCACAAATTTATTCACACAAGCTCTTAAAGAAAAAACAATGTCAATAACTGAAGGGTAGTGATCTTATCCAGAACCAAGTTCCAGCGGAAGATACCTTTGCGTCGAATTGATTTTTCCTTGAGCTCCATTTTTTAATATCATGTCGAAAAAAAATTAAATTAAGAAATTTCAAGCGATTATGTAATGATCAACCCTCAAGCATCAATTTTAAGCATGAGCGAATAAATGCATACATGACAAAATAAAACAACAAAATGTCCCCATGATCACTTGAAAAATAAAGCCTTGTAAACATTTTATACCTCCTTCTTGCGCATGCTCGCCTGGTGATTTCATGAATTTTTCAATCAAAGTACCAGGCAAGCATGCGAAGGTAGAAAGTTCTTGCATACACATGTATGTGTTGGCTTTAAATTTGGAATTTCGCACACCCACATTCAAACTTAGTACAATACGGCTTAGTTCTCCTTCTCCTTAACAAAGGAGGATCCATTGATAAAAGCAAAGCAAAATATGAAGACGAAAGAAGAAGAAAAAAAAAAACATTAAAATTCCCCATGATCTATGGAAAGTCTATTTTACAGTTTTTTAAAGGTGGGGCTTAACAACGAAAGTTTTTACTTATTGCAAACAATTAGTCCCTGCTTATTTATCATGTTCGCCTGGTGATACACTTTTTAAAATCGTTAATTTGCTTTAAATTTCGTTCAAATAACGAAGGTTCAGCGATCAACTCGTAGATGTCGTTAGTTACACCATTTTGAGAATTCATTTTTGATTTTAAATTTTCTTAATGGTTGGGGTTTCGTCATCTTCTGAAATAAAACCTAAGTATACCAGGCGAGCATGTGCAGCTAGAGAGTCATTGTGTTTACTTTAATATTTTAATTTTGTACACTCCTACATTCAAACTCACTACAATGCGGCTTAACTTTTAAGCTTGTGTGAGGAAATACTTAAATCAATAAAAGCAATGGAAACAAAAGAAGAAGACAAAACATTTCTCCATGATCTCTTTTCTGAAAAATAAAGCCTACTTTTGCAGTTATGTAAAGGTGGAGCTTAGCAAAGAAAGTTTTGCAATATGTAAAAATATAATCCCTACTGCTTCCCATGGTCGCCTGGTGATATAGTTTTTAATTACTTAATTTTGCTTAGAATCTTCTCCCTTCCTCTGCTTACAATTTGTTGTTGTTTTGTCGACATTTTAATTTCTCATTTTTTTAATGTAGTTTCGTCGCCGTCTAACCAAGAAATGAAATCTCATTACCAGGCGAGCATGCGAAGGTAGAAAGTGTTTTCCATAATTCTTTAATTTCGCAAACTTCCCCAATTCGGCCCTGTTCACTCATTGAAAAAATATGGCCCTGCCCTCAAGAAACAAAGTGTAAACGAAAGAGCAATAAACACTAACATTTCTTCAGTTTCTCCATGATCGATCACTAAAAAATAAAACCTGTGCGTACACAGTCAACACCAACACCAATGCCACTCAGTTTGCATGCGCAACCATTGTATTGCTCACGCAGGCATGAGTGAAGAAAAAACACCATAATTATGTATGTATGTTTAAGCATTTGGGAGGAAGTACTTCATCTGATGAAAGCAATGCAAAATATGGAAAGAAAGAACAAGACAAAACACTAGCATTTCACCATGATCTATTGAAAAATATTATCTTTTTTTGAAGATGGAGCTTAGCAACGAGTTTTGCAATATGCAAAAATATAATCCCTACTGCTTCCGCATGCTCGCCTGGTGATGAAATGAGAAATGAAAGTTATTACCAGGCGAGCATGCGAAGGAGAAAGCTTTATTTGTTTTCCATATTTCTCTCATTTCGCAAACTTCCGCAATTCGGCCCTGTTCTCGCATTGAAAAAAATATGGCATTGCCCCCAAGAAACAAAGTAAGTAAACGAAAGAACAATAAACACTAACATTTGTTCACTTTCTCCATCATCACTGAAAAATAAAACCTGTGCGTGCACAGTCAACACCACCACCAATGCCACTCAGTTTGCATGCGCAACCATTGTATTGCTCACGCAGGCATGAGTGAAGAAAAAAAAACGATATTTATGTAGTCAAAAAAGGTGGAGCTTAATAGCCAAAAATATACTAACATTTGAAACCTACTGCTTCTGCATGCTCGCCTGCTCATCCACTTTTAAATTACGTCATTTTGCTTTAAATTTGGTTCAAATTACGAAGGTTCAGCGATCAATTCGTAGATGTCGTTAGTTACACCATATTGAGAATTACTTTTTGATTTTAAATTTTCTTGCTTTGATTGTTTTCGTCATCTTCTACCAAGAAATAAATCCTAAGTACTGGGCGAGCATGCGTGGCAAGAGAGTTCTTTTGTTTATGTTTTTACTTTAATATTTTAATTTCGCAAACTTATACATTCAAACTGCCCAATGTGGCTAAACGTTTAAGCATGTGGGAGGAAGTACTTCATCTGATGAAAGCAATGCAAAATATGGAAAAGAAAGAACAAGACAAAACAATAGAATTTCTCCATGATGTATTAAAAAATAAATCCTGCATTTGTAGTTATTTAAAGGAGGAGCTTAGCAACGAAAGTTTTGCAAAAATATAATCCCTACTGCTACCGCATGCTTGCCTGGTGATACACTTTTTAAAATCGTTAATTTGCTTTAAATGTTAGTTAATTTGCTTTAAAGAAGTGTTAGTGGTTTTTTTTCGTTCCTTAATTCCTTTGATTGCCTTTTCTTGATGAGAGCTGATAAGAATCTTTGTTTGCTTATCAGTTGTTTCTCCTCGATATCTGACATCTGACTCCTCCTTTAAGCAACGTTATTTTTGTGAAAGAAGAGAACAGTAAAAGCAGTCAAATCTTTTCTCTTTGCATGGAGAAATTTGATGATAAACTACTGCCGATATACCTATTCCGTAGCATGGTCGCCTAATAGATCGATGGGAATTTTGAATGAATTCTCAGGGAAGGGTCATGGAAAAAACACAGACGTAGTTTGTTAAAAGTCATATTTAGGCCGATTGATCATTCTAGATATGTATGTGTGTCTTCCCCATGCAGAAGGAGAAGTTAAAAATCGACCGTAGAAAGAAAGTAAGGAAATGAAAGAACACCGATTGAAAAAAACTGTCTTTGCGGAGGCGGAGCTTCGCAACGAACCCAAAAATATATAAGAATATGATACCTGCTGCATCCGCATGCTCGCCTGGTGGGTGATATAGAAAATTTTGCTTAAAATTTGGTGAAATTTTCGAAGGTTCACGTATCAACCACTAGATGTCCTTAGTTACACCATTTTGAGAATTGTTCGTATTATTTAAAACAATCATGACTAGTTTTAAATTAAGGACGAAACTGTATGAGTTATCAATAATAAACTAATTATATATTAATTATTCGGTTGTGAATAAAAAGGTAATAAGTATTTATTTTCATACAAAGTTCTTGTTTATTGTAGGTATTTTTTCTGGTTTAATTTTTGTTGCTTTTAAACTAAACTCTAGAAATACAATTTAGAGGCAAAAAGGATCAAAAGATTTTAATTTGTTAAAGTTAATTTCCATGTTTTAGCTTTTAATTTAATTATTTTTTTATAAATATAAATTGTTGATAAGTGTAGGTATATACATAGGTATGTATCTTTTATTATATGTGTAGACGAAAACTCAAAGCAAGATCTATCAATTTGTTCGATAGTTAGATGGGGTAAGATATTCATCTTTTTCCAACTACAAATTGAACAAAAATAATGATTCCATCAACTTAGAAATCGACGTCGTTCAATGCAAACTCCCTAAAAATTATAAAATTCACTTCATTTAAAACATCTTCTATTATTTGTTAGTGAAAAGTCACTTACAAATATAATAGATTCAAAGAAAAAACATGGACTTCCATTGAACGACGACGAAATTGACCATTAGCTTATTACAGATGCCAAAGGTTGTTCAGTGATTAATGTTGAAGAAGACTTCTTCAGAACAAAGGGAGATACACTAACAGGGTTTTTAGTTCTAGCCTTGAGCTGCAAGTCCTAAGAAGCTCTTTTTGTTATTTTAATCCTTTAGGTGTTAACAAGTGGTTTCTATTTTAAAAACCCCATTTTTGATTAAAAAAAAAACACTCCGGATTTTTGATCTTCCTGATCCCAAAAAGTGAAAAGTTGAAAACGTTTTGCTTTCAGTTTTATACAAACCAGAATTGACACCCAGAATATGAAGATAAACGACATTTGTAAAAAGAAAATAACCGGTTTTAGGTTTTTTGATTGTTTTATTAATTTTTTAATGTTTTTTTGACAGTTTTTTTTTGTAATATAGTGTGTGTGACATAATAATTATAGTTTATGTTTTTTTTATATGTATTTAAAACACATTTTAATATATTGTTTTATACTTAACTTACCAAAGAATCAAATTAAAAAAAAAAAAAACAAAAAACATTGCATATAGAATATGTAGATTTTGTTTAGGTAAACAAAATATTAATAAAAAAATATTTAACAATTTTATTGTGATATTTGGGAACTTATTGGTTTCGGTTTTTTGTTGTTGTTGTTTTTTTTGTATTTAATTTATATATCTTTGTATAAAATAACTTTTAATTTTTGTTTAATCATCATTATATAATAAATGTGTCAACTCGATGGCTAAAAGCTACAGTATTAATACAAAATTCAAATAAAATATTTTTTTTTTCCTTTTTTAATTACAAATAATGTAAGTATTTGCTTTAACCTAGAAATCATAATACATAATTATATTATATTTATTTAACAAAAAAAAAATACATAATTATACTGGTCATAATTAACTCTGCTGTAATATATATGTAGGTATCTAATGCTTATTTTTTACTGTGTGACCTTTTGTTTACAATTTGTTGTTGCTTGAAAGAAAAAGTGTTGTTAGATATTAAGTGGAGAGAAATAGTTGAAGAGTAATATGGGATGGTTAAATGTAGTATGTATGTATGTAATTGGATATTATGTTGAATTATAATTGTTAAATTTTAGAAAAAAAACAACTAACCTACGAGATGGGATGGGAGTAAATATAATAAATTGTCTAACTCAGATTAACAGCACCAATGGTTTAAACAAACAACACTACTTTTGATATATTTCACTCTTTTAAACTGCATTGTTTGCAGACTTTGCCTCGAGCAGGCGCTGGTGTCGCATGGAAGATTATTGACTTACATACCATATATATTTGCTTTAAATTCATGCAGCTTTTATAACGAAAATCTATAACTTAAATTGCGCCATCCTTCCTAATACTATTTTCTAATGTAATCGATTAAAACTAAATAATAAATTGGCAAACATAATATTAAACAATGTCTAATCTGTTGGGTTATCATCTTGTGTGGTGTTTTTGTTTTTTCAAAAATAGCCCTCAATGGTAAACATTTCACAAACAAATTGATAATCGAGTATTTTATAAATTTCGGCCAATTAACAGCTAACAAAATTATCAAAGCATTTCACAGTGAAAATTTGAGGTCGGTCATCGGATGACAAGTCGACCAACTGCTTAAGTTAGTACAAGTTGAATACAAAGTGAATTAATTAAGATTAACTATTTATATACCTAAAGTCGTATTTATAATCCTTGTCTAACTTTAGACAGCTTTTAAAACCGCCAGACTTCAAAATACTATTGGTAAGTATTCATTTGTTCATTGTTGTCTAAGAGCTGTCTAACTTAGTCACTGCGATCGGTTGTCTAAGCCTTGATTAAAGTGACATCGTAGGAAATGCTAAGATTTACTTTTTTCTTCGAGAGAAAGAAACCGTGATGGTGAGTGTTAAGCAAAGGCGAAAATCACGCAATACGATAGTCTGTGAAATACTGGCCGTCATGATTATATTCTGTCAAAAGACAAGGGTGTCTGTTAAAGACTACACCTTTCGATAAATGTGATGTTGAAATCAACGAAATGGCAAGTGGAATAGTCTGTTTTGTTGTTCGCGTGGTCATCTAGTCATAAGCTCCAAACGAGTGTCAGTTCATGACCCTCTGACTGGTACATTAAACATAGACATGGATTAGTAAGGTGTATACTTATCAATCATACTTTGAAATTTACGTGTAATTTTAGTACTTTTTTGTTTATAGAGTTCTAAATTTTTGTGATGATTAACCGATTTAAGGTGTTAAATATAAAAGGTCTTTCTACGTCAGTTTCTGTCTTTTCTACTTGTTTTGTTTTTTTTTTTTGTTTAGTATAAAAATTACTACAAAATATATTCTACTACTTTTTTTTTAGTTCAGTTCGCAAGCAAAGCGCATTATCCCATCTGAACCCTACACTATTTTCATTTTATCAAGAAAAAAAGCTTGTTTTATTACTTTAGAATTAATCTCAGTAGAGCTCAGTATTTTGCCTAGTTGGTAATGGAATTCTGGTTAGACCCCGATCTCGTCTCGGTGAAACAATCAGCGATACATCTCGACTGTGACTGTGAGTACTGTCGTTTGATGAAGCAGCCGAACTGCGCTTAGAAGGACCTTTTGTGGGCGGCGAACAACTGCTAGATCTTTCCAAATGTCCATTGCTATTTACCCAGGCTGTAGTGAAGTCATCGTAGATGGGTTTTTTGAGATTTGCTGGTCGAGGAGTTCCCAAGTTACTAGTGGAATACCTTGATAAAAGTGTTTTCATTTTTTCGAGAATTTGTGCGTCGTTTTTAGCACTATTTGCTGCCTCTAAGAGCTGTTGAGCCAAAGGTGAGGAGGCGTTGTTTTTCACGGGAGATGTTGTAAGTGATGCACCGCCTTTGACTCGACGGCCATTACTGTCATAGAGAATTTGAGATGAACGTGTTTTCGAGTTACGATTGAAGCTCGGACTGAATGTGTCAGCTGTCATGGTAGGTCGTTTTTTACCAGTTGGAGGTACCCGGCCGCTCCAAGTATTGGTAACATCCTTGCCAGGAGTTTTTTGTGCTTCATTGGCAAGTTCACTTGGTTTTCGAACGGATCTGTAGACTGGCTTCTTCCTGTTGAATACTGGCACACTTGTTTGCGATCTGTTGTCCGGAGATTTGCGTACATCGGCCATGCTGCTATGACAGCTACTATTATCTAAACTTCGACGCCTTTGGGGAATTGGTGAGCGGGGAATTTTACATTTAGTAGAAGTATTGGTAGATAGTTTTCCCTCTTCTTCACCATAGATTTTTGTGGAGAACCCAGTTTTTCGAAGGCCAGTGTTATTGGCAATATCAACAGTTATTTGATCTTCGGTTATAAACACGCCAGATTGTTCGAATTTGTTAACGTCTTCTCCGTCCATAGATGGAGTGATTGTAACAATAGAATCAAGTTGCTCTGAGAGTGATGAATGAGGATCAATAGTGTTGTCTGTTTCGCAAATTTCGGGAGTTTTAATCGATGGTGTTCCATCATCGATCGGAGATAGTTGGGAGTCACTTGATGTAGGGTCTTGACGCGCTGAAAGTATGAAATAACGCATAACATAAGCAAGTTGAAAATGTTGATAAAATTATGTGAGGAAGCACTTTTTTTTAATCAATATTTAACTTTCCAAGACTTCCTGATAATTTTACCAACAGAAAGAACTTAAGTAAACTTACCGGTATTTTCAGCATCATCGATTGAAGTTTGACTATGAATGGACTCTCTTTTCTGTGCATTGGACTGAATCAAGCCCAAACTACGATATCCCTCATCACTAATCTCACTGCCATTATCACTGATATTTTCAAATTTGGTACTGCTTGACGTTTCATTACTAAGCGTTCCACTGCTATTAGGTGGACTGATAACTTCAGTCTGTACCAAATTTAAATTGTCAAATTGCACATGATTGACAGACATATCCACTGTATTTGTGGGTAGTGATTTTGGTCCACTAGACGATTCTAGAGATGTTTGTTTTTTTCTCATGTCGATAAGTCGCCTAGGACTGGGTGACATTGAACGTCTGACCAAATTAGGTGCAGCGATTTGTGATGGTGTGTGCAATTTTTCCTAAAATTATTTAAAAAAAAAAGAAAAGAGTTAATGCAAAAATTCAACATGTATCTGTACTTTTTTAACCTACATTGCTACTCTCATTACTGGAACTATGATTTAGTTGTTTTATATATTTTCGCTGTGGCGTGGGACTGCGACTGCGTGTTTTGCCAGCGGCACTGGGTGACAAGTTGCTGACACCATTAACAGATGGTGAGCCATTTGGTGAACTGTTAAAGGTCGACACAATTTTTCTGGTCGATGGTGGTGATCTAAAAATAATAGAATTAAGTTAAGACTATTTATAATTATATTGAATTTCAGTTCGTGTCAAGTCATTGCGAATTAGCTGGCTGAATTTTTATAAAGTCGTCAATCAGCTAAAAGCCTTTATTACTCTTTATACATGTCACAGGTAATATGTATCAAATAATATTGCTAATAGAGCCAATTGACCGTGGAAGGGTGTGAGTAATATTTGAATTAATAACACATCACTGGACAAATGGTATTTTAAGTCACATGCAAAAGATTGAAGGACAATAATTCTATTTTAAGAGTTCAAGCTATGACTTTTACTTTCAAGCAATGTGTTGGTGTAAAAAGATACGGTCAGTATATGTAACCTTCACTACAGCTTCCCAACCTTTGTATTTAACGAAGTCCTAACCACTGCTGCTTCAGCTACGAGCTCGTATTAATGAATTTCCAAGCATCCGCCAACCATCGGACATGATTGTCCAAGAGACAGATATGTTTAAACATTATAGGTTAAAATAAATTAGGGACACAACAGCTCGTAGAGAACTTGATCCTAATGACACTGGCAACTTATAACCATTCCTGTGTGCTTGTTGTCAGAAGGGATATAGGGGGCCTACAACTTTCTGCCGAGTACGAACGATTAATATGAAAGACACTTTTCATGTCGCGATGATCTCTTGAAGTATTCGTCACTTCCTCGCAAGACGCCGTACCCCAGGTGACAGAGGCAAGAGAGGGGCTGAAAACTGCTTGCTAAGGATAATGAACAGCGTGAAGTCGAGGTGATACCGGTAGAAGTGCATTGGCGGAAAACAGTTGCTTGACTTCTACAGAAGAGTCAAAATTAGCTGCCCTGTAGCTAGCAAAGATAGGCAAGGAAACACCGTGGAAACACAGTCGATGTTAAGAATATTGGGAGATCATTTTTGCCAGCTGCTTAATGGTAATGAAAATTAAGACATTGCAATTAAGCAGCCCCGTAAACTCAATTCGATTAACGATGTGGAGTTTCACGCACTCGCATTTTGTGAAATTCATGCTTAGAACAAAAAACCAGCAACCAGCTGATGCCGATAGTAAACAGCCGGAGTTTTTCCCATAAGCAAGAGATGATTTGGGAGGGGCCATACACCAACTCGTAAGTAAAATATGTTGGGATAAAAGTGTGCCTGACGAGTGGAATTGTAGGTCATCTGCCACAAAATAGGCGACCAAATCTTCACACTAACCCAAATCCAGGAGAAGAACCAAGAATTTAATATCGATACATACCACCTTTTCATCAATTTTGAAGCAGCTTAAAAAGCCCTGTCGAGTTTTCGTATACCTGCCAAGCTGATTGGCGTTATCAGAATGCTTTTTAAATTTGGAAGAGTTTCTACAATAGCCTTCGAAATTGCCAGAGAATTACCACAAGGCAATGCACTTTCTTGGAGCTGCTTCAATACTGTTCTTGAGAGAGTAGTTTGCAGCACGGTACCAGTTAAGGTTTCGGACTGTTTAAACAGGGAAAATAACGCCTGGCCAAGAATATACAGCCAAGAACTATTTGACGTTACAGCGACTTGGCCCTAGTCAAAGCACTGGGTTTTCAATAGTTAATATGGCAAGGACATCTTGAGTAAACGAAAAAAAGATGTACCAGACCGTTAAGCCAAAGTGAACAAGAAACAAAGGCAGACCTCATTTCAGTTGAGGGAAATATACTCTGAGTTGGTATACAAAATTGGAGACAAAAAGCTATAGATTGAAACATATGGCAGAATCCATAACTTGAGTTCCAGGCTATAGGGACGAGAGCCCTATCCCTACTCTCTGCTTTATGTTTTGGTATGATCGGAGGCTCTATCCAAACTCTGTTTTTGTGCCTTATTTTCAATTTGGGCTTTATCCCAACCTTATTTAATCAACCCTCGACCGGGGAATTTATCCCACATCTGCTTATGCCTTATTTTTGGCTAGGACCGGGAGCTGTATCCCAACCTTATTCATGTCTTAGTCTTGGCAAGGCCTGGGTACTGTGTTCTAACTCCCCACGTGCCTAATTTTCGACTAAGGCATGATACTCTAAATTACAACTTTGTTTTTTTTTTTTAATGATTCAAAAGCGCCCAAGGTTATTTCGAGACCCTTTTAATGTTCAGTATAATACGAGCGAGGGAGGAAGAGAAAGGAGATGTCGATGAAAATTGCTGTGAAAGTTTGCAAATTAAAATGGCAAGGGAAAACCGTGCTGGGTAAATTATTCCATATTTGTCTTCTGACAGAACGTCAAAAATAACCGACGACCGTTCCTATCGAAATGAGCTTCAAGAGTGAACAAATTGAGGGCATTGCTTATTAAAGAAGCGATAATGCGACGATAGTTCTGTTTCTGTTTTTGTTCTCTGTTTCGAATTTTATCCAGTTAATACTGCACCTTCCCAAAGATGTGAGTTTCACTCGAGTTTTGGGTCTCATAGATTGTAGCCAGATGTGTGCTTAATTTTCGACTTAGGTCGGAAATGCTATCCCACCCAAATTTATTTGTGCCTTAGTTTTTGCTAGGACCGGGAGATCTATCCCAACATATATCTTTGTGTAAGTTTCGACTCCGGCCGGGGACTTAATCCTAACTCTAGAACTAGGTACCCTAACCCAATTAATTGCCTTACTTTAGTCTTAGTCCGCAGAATCTATCCTAAAAATTGTATTACCTTACAAGAGTTACAAGAGAAAATATACAAGTAAATATATTGTAAAGCCTGATAAGCAGATCTCGCTAAATTTTAGCTCCCAAATATCTATTCAAAAACAGATAAAATCCTAGCTAAATTTTGACACATGATTTTCGTGGAGAATATGTCACAGAAGACAGTTATTGACTGAGCAGAAATTTTATGCAAACATTCCAAAGAATTTGTTCTCAAGATTTCAAGTGAATTTAATCAGCCAATAGCTGTTATAATTTGCCTGTCCCCAAATATTTTTTGATTTTCGATTTTATTTTCGAAAAGTAAATTTCACATAAACATAGTTAAAGAATAACAGAATTTGTCAAACTATATAAGAAGCTCCTGAGTACATGCCGAACAATTATTTCGTGGGCTTAATTATGACAGGTAAGTCCTGTACAGTTTGAAACGAAAATGTTATTATTTAGCTGGAACATCATATCTGTCTGCTAAAACGCTTGGCGGAATTTTTTGATGCGCATAACTTTGGAGAGAATTTTTTGAGTTAAAATTAAGTGCGATCGGCTTAAGACTGAAATGTCGAATAAATATTCAGTATTTATTTGGAGTTCTGCGTTGTTCATAAAACTAACTTTTTTCTGCCTGACTTAAGATCGCTGAACTACCTTTAAGCTGTATAGAAAAACAGAAAAACAACTCAAGAATATAATTGCACAATTTTCATAGCTATTTAGTATCACAAAGTGCTATACTCATTCGAGATTGGAAACCTCTCCCAAATCATTTAAGAACAATTCAAGAATCTATATTAAACTATACTTTCTGTATCTTCTTTTTAATATCTGATTTCCGATAATTATCTTACTTCGTACTTATTATATTGAAAATTCAGACGTTTAGCTAAATGTTACATATATAAGAACAACTGTTGTTGTTTTCCAGCAAGCAGATTTCATAAAGCCTCGCGTGTTTCATGATTATTAAGGCTCTACACTTTTGTACAGAAACCAGTTAAAAAATATGTAAACCTTCAGTAATTAGCAATGTTGAAAGATTTCATTAGTTACACATTGAACGCTTTAAGCAATCGCAAGTTTCAACCATCGTCCAAAAACCACACATGTGTAAGTTTATAAATATCCAACAATCTCATGCTGCGAACTTAAATTTCAGCTTTATTGCAGAATAACCTTCACAGTCACTCATTTAGCTAAGCTGGCAGATATCTGCTGGTTAACAAAATACAAAATATTGATGCGGGCAATTACACTGAATTATGCAAATTTGTCTGGCAAATATTGGGCTAATAATAGTCAATCCATGCTAGCCAAATAAATCAACATAACATAAAAGATGTTAATATTTTCTGGCTACAAGAAAGTGGGTTAGTTCATAGCATCTAAGACAGATCATCCATCAAGATTTAAAATAGAAGAAAAGGCATTGAAAGAGGGAATAAAGACGACAAAGGGTATTCTGTTTTGACAGTTGACACACGTTCTATCTTACAGGTGACAACTATTTGCCACTCTCTCGATCATTGTCAAAACTTTTGATTAATAAATTAATCTCAATAAATCATTAAGTTGCAATCAGAATTAAAATGCAAAATAGAGAACTTAAAATAACAGCTGCTGGCGACAATGGTATATTATATTCATTTGAATAGAAGAAAAACCGGCCCAAAGCAGGAACCTCCTTCTAACACTGCACTTTGATATCACGAGAAATAATTAGATAAACAAACACTTTGATTAGAACTATTAGTTTATGTAAAGAAAACTCAACGAAACCAACTGTCATTTAACCAGTGCGTCCATAGAAACGTTGTCGCCGTGCGTCGCCCTATGAACGATCTGTTCGAATAATTTTGACAAGAGCTTGAAAGACCACGGAGACATGTTTCCTTAAACAAACTGATATTTTCGTTTGTTAAAATGCAAACTTATTGATTTATGGTCTTAGAATGTCTATAAAGAAACATTTTATCATAATTTATTTTCTGTTCCACCAATCGATTGCTGTTGATGGAGATGGAGGGAGTCAATCGAGACGCGTATGAAATAAAATATACGTTATTATAATTAGCAATTCTAATTGACTTATAAAATGGGATATAATCTTTGTGACAGGTAATACTAGATAGGTATTGCTGGCGTCGACACAGTAAAAATGCTAATGACGTAAGTATAGTAAAGCTTAGAAAGAATAATGATGAAAAAGAAAAGTAAGATTCAGACATGAACACGAAGAGAATAATTTTGTCACGTAAAGACTGTCGTCGTCGTTTTCATCGCTGACTTGTTGAATTTGCTTATATTTTCTGTGTTAACCAGGAAAAAGTGTACAGAAGAAGGGTTCGAGGTAAGTCTTTTTAAGTGTCATGGATTAAGTGAAACCTTGTGGTGCACATTAGGGTCTACATTTTCGGTGGCAATGACTTTAGTAAACAAAATAAATATTACGTATACGCCACAGAGTACCAAGGGGAAATGTTCTATTTCTATAGGGCAATTGCAGCACAGCGGTGCAGTGGCTTTTTGACTTGACGAGTTATTTCATTTAGCAAACTATAAACGTTTTAGTGTGAGCGGACGTGCACCGCAGTGGAGCCAATTTAATAGTTTTATGATATTTATGATTTTATAAGGTATTTATAGTGCTATCGTGACTAATTTTATAGTTGTAGCTCCCTGCTGTGTCTAAACTATTGAGAGTACGGACTGTTTTTCATCTTTTTATTTTTGATTAAAGGGATGTACAATTTTCAAAATAAGACTATTTGTAGGGTGAAATGGGGTAAAAGAAGAAATGGCATCCGATTTGAGAAAAATTCTTTTTAAGTTAAATTTAAAAGATAAGGTTAGATGATGATTTAAGGGTTATATATTTTTGAAAATTACGCTTTTTTATAGGGAATAGTAAAGTAAAAAGGAACAAAATGCTGTCCGATTAAAATATTTTTTGAAATTTTATATTAAGAGGATCGTTTATTTGTTAAAGGTTGGTAAAATTAGACTTGAGTTCTTATTTTCAAATAAGCTATTGCTAGAGTTCTCCTAAATATTTACTTTTTTAACAAAGAATCTTTGTTTCTGTATTGTGTTTGAAATATACATGCATATGTGGTGTTTGGCATGTTAATAACTCCATAATATATTTAGCATCTTTACGTGCACTTTAGAACAAACACGTGTTTAACGATTTTCTT
Organism: Philhelius festivus; assembly: GCA_963931855.1. Classification (NCBI taxonomy): domain Eukaryota; kingdom Metazoa; phylum Arthropoda; class Insecta; order Diptera; family Syrphidae; genus Philhelius; species Philhelius festivus. Next base: position 13,315,403 of record OZ007557.1, on the reverse strand, counting down.
AAAATTTTCAAAGAATAGTTTTCTAAATACTCCAAACTTGAAAGAAATAGGTCAACGCGCCTAAGCAATAAGTCCATGTAAAGTTTGCTTAATGATCAAATTATATACATGTTATAAAGTAATAATAGGCATGTTTGTACAGTATAATTTATGAAGGATTGTTCTGTAATAATGAACACAAAAAAGCTTTAAATTTATATCTTGATAAATACACATCCAGATCATTGTAATACACATTAAACAATTTACAACAATGAGAAATATGTAGGTGCACGCTGTCCATAGCTTGTAGAATAAAGAGTTTTGAAAAATTATGTCTCATTTTCAAAGGTCGATTTGGCGCGTAAATATTAATTCAAGAGAGCAAAAACTCACAATCAATTTGATTTGAAAAAAAATACTAGTAAAACGAACAAAAGCCACTGTACATTTTACGTCTTGATTCAACATTTACATTATAAATTGTTGCGAAATTTCTTAAAGTTAATTTAATTTTTTTTTTATTCTCAATTCTTACTATAAGTTTTTTAGTGTCAGGATTTCAAATGATAGAACGAACTATATTCCAATAATGGTCCAACAATAGAACAACAAATTTCTTTCAACGTGTACCTACGGATCTTTAAAATCTGCGGAATTTTGGTTTGGAAAATTTAACATAGAATTAAACTTTGAAACAATATATAAAACAAGCTACTCCAAATTTAGTTTATCATCAAAAACTACACCTAGGTCTTTCTTTTCACGTACTCTGGATAATGTGTATCCTTCTAGAGACTAAATGACTCGATATACGACTGTAAGTCAAAATAAGGCACTTTGATAGATTATGGTGAATGTCATTTCGTTCACACCAAGACTCAAAGTTTCAAATATCTTATTGAAATGCAAGACTATCATTATAATTATTTAAAACTTTGAACATTTTAATATCATCAGCGAAAATTAAATTCTCAGACCTACATAAAACTGATGGAAAACCATTTGATAAATAAATCGAACAAAGTTGGACCTAAATAGCTACCTTCGGGAATACCAGAATAACTATTATCGAATAAAATTCCAGATAAACAATTTTAACAACTTGTTTCCTACCAATCAACCAACGAAACTAAGGTAGTAGGCTGCCATCAAAACCTTAAAATTTTAATTTTCAAATTTGTAGCAGTTGATCAACCACTTAAAAACCGTGTTGAAATTCAGAAGTATGGCTTTTTATTATACCATATGATTTTTTACTATTTTATCGAAAAGCTGGGGAATTGTTGAAAGTTTACTTATTGGGAGGTAATAACCTTCTTTTTGTCTTCAGACTTGAAAATCGGGTTAATGTCGGATACTTTTCATTCATCTAAAAAAACTAACACTTAAAATGGCTTGATTAAAAATAAATTTTAGTGGAAAACTTAGAGATTCAAAACAATGTTGAATAGAATAGGTAAAACGCCATAAAAATTTCATTTAGTAGAGGGTTTATGTTCCCATAAGGCAATTCTAAATCACAATGGGCCGTACCAACAATTAAATTAAGAGACGACTTTAATAATTGAGCGAAATAGACCATTATTTAAAGAGCTCTTTAGGCTAGTCGCGCACTGGCAACTGTAAACTGTAACTGTGATCGAAATCAAATAGTTTAATCACGAGTTGATAGAGTACCGCGCACTGGCAACTCTTTACTCACGCTAACACTCTTTTTCTCTCTTGCGCTTATAGAAAACAGCTCAACTGTTGCGAATTAATATAGGGTAATCGTTTAGTTTGTGTTAAAACACAAACTTTTTAGTTGCTCGAATCGAGTTGCTCTAAGTGCGCGGTGTCCCATATAAGCCCAAATGTTTCATTTTAGCAACTAAACAGTTGCGAAACTAAAAATTTAATGTGCGCGCCTGGAATTAAAGTTAACCATATATGTTATGAACTTAATATTTATGTGAACTCTAAATTATGAACCATCTATTGTACGAAACCTAAAAAATAAAATGCAGCATATATGGTCAGTTATATAGAGTCCATTAAATAATGCTTCATTTCGCTCAAATATTGAAGTCGTCTCTTAATTTTATTGTTGGTAAGAATCTGAATTGGCCTCTATAATGATCATTCATGTTTGAAAAAAGGATCAGTAATTATAGTAACTTCAGTACAGATGCCTTTACTGAGTATACAAGTCAGTCGTTTTTTGGGATTTCAATACAATAAAAACACATGTGACCAATGCGAAATAATTTAATGGTTGCAATGGTAACACCTGAACCAGCAAAAAGAGGGGCAGCCTTTTTTCTAAGGATTCCAAATGATTAACCATTTTAATTGAAAAGGACGTAAGAATAAAAACGTAGCAGGGAAAAACTTACATATATGTATGTTGGAATTGATTAAGTTATATTTTTCTTACTCACAACTCTATAGCTCGGCCAGTAACAAAAGACCAAGAACCATGCATTTTTTGAAGCTCATCACATTCAGGAAAAAAAAAACAAAAGTTAAAACCTTTTATAACCGAAAAAAAGTACTTCAAAGAATTGGTGAATGGCTTTAAGAATAATATTGCAATTATTTCTGTTTAAACAATTTTTCATAGATTTTAAATTTATGTTTAAAAAATGCCCTTCTCTTCATTCTATCTTCAAAAAGAGCTTCGTTATTGAAATTTAAGTAGCATTACTAAAATTTTCTTGTCATATTTGAACATATGTAGGTAATATAATTCAGAATTGATAAATTGATTACTTGATAAACAATAAATTTATCAATCAAACCATTTGTTAATATTATTCTTGCAATCGCTCAATATTTCTATTATAATGGTCAACAAAGAACAAGTTGGAAACAGGGTCAATCCCTTTGAAAGACGTATCTTCTTAACCCGATAACTATAAACCGATATCATAGAAACAATGATTTTTCGAAATATCTTAAAAAAATGAAAGCCCACCCAATAGTTCGACATTCGTTGCAAGAAGAGAATATCGAAAAGTAGAGATACATACATATGTACCCAGTACAGTTCTCGTACAAAAAAATCTTTGTTTTTTGGTGTTGAGGAATCTATTCTTCGATGTATTAGCAATTACCTTTCATTTCGTTGAGTTTTGGATGATTGCAAATCAAAAGTTCATAAAATACATGGTGGTGGTCGCCAAGACTCCGTATTGTGTCCGCATCTATTTCAGAACTTTTGTAAATGACCTATTGCCTTTAACTACAACGACAGCTTTTCATACCCATTTACATCCCTCTACTTCGAATATGAAACTGCAACTAACGAGGAGTTCAATAATTTCCTATCCAAGCAGCATCGTCAAATAGAATAATTGCGAGGAACCAATGCTTCCAAATTCTATAGTTAAGGCAGAATATTTCCCCTTTAGCAATATTTATGTAATTGCATCTTTGAAACCGAAAAGCTTACAGATCTTGATTTGGGCTATATCTCTTATGAAACGGAAGCGTATGTTTATGTAAGACATGGTTTCCAAAGACAATGGTTACAATTCCATATGATTTGGTACACCTTAAAAATGTTTAAATTTGCATGATAATGATAAGAACCAGAAGAGATCTTTTAAAATTCATAGTTGGCAAATGAATTTTGAAAATATTATACTTGAAATTTGTTTTCTTTTTTAAATAGAACTCTTATGAAATAGCCAAGCACATGCCTCGCCTAAGCAATTACACCCTAATTCTCGTTCCATAACATACGGCAGAGATTATTTCTTGACACGCACTATGTGAATGTGGAATTCTTTACCCAGCTGAATTTGTCCTTCTGTCCTTTACAATATTTTAACATTTGAAACAAATAGCACCAATAAATTAAATAAATAAGCGATGGAATAGTTCGTAGAGAACCAGGACCTAGTGACTTACAGCCATTCCTGTGGAGGGGCCACAATTTTCTGCCAATTCCAAACGGCTAAAATTAGCAGCATTTTTCATGCGGATGCAGTATACCCTTGAAAACATTTTTTCAGCTGCTGAGAATCGAACTCAAGACCCTCTGCATGATGGTCCAACGCACTAACCATTATGCAAAGGTGAACCACACTACGTTAAAATATATTATTCAAAGGGAACTTTACACTTTGAGTGCGTGTGAATTATAATTAAATGACCAGTAAATTTACATTTTAGAAAGGATGTCTTCGTGCTGAAAACCTCCATCTTTACAGACATTTAAATTTTTATAACTAAAAAAAAACAACTTTTGACTCACCTCTCAAATATCACTTGTGCCTTATTGAGTTCAATGCCATTTGTGCCAGCAACTGTTCGTGGTATTAAGCGCGCCGCAACCGAAGATCTGTGTTGTGTTTTGCAACGACAAGGGTCGTGTTTGTCCAAATAGTGCGACAATGTATCCCAACCACCTCCGACACGAACCATAACATGTGAACGAAGAATCTATAAAAGAAATAGACAAAAAAAAAAACAATAATTTATTGAAAATTTATCACATATAAATTAAGTTCATCAGAGCATCTAAACAGATCAAACATTGCATAATTAATTTAAACCTATCGCAATTTTCCCACTGGCGTCTAAATTTCGCACCACATTTTTATAACCAACAACCAAAGTATTGAGTTTCCCATTAAGCATGTAGTCTTCGTGCGATACACCATGTAAAATTGTGGTTTTCCGACAGAGAGTAGCAATATTACAAGCTCAAGAAGAAAAAAAAAAAACACACACATTATCATTGGAATAACTACCCGCTGGAAATATTGACCACTTATCACTTGTTTAATTGACTGTAATTTTCCTGCGCTAATTGAGAGAGCTGCCGCATATTACCAAGGCATTTGACTACGCATATAATAGATTGCCGGCGATAAATTGAAACTTAATTGGAGTTCGCAGACATTTTTTTTTTCGTAGAAGCTTTTAGTATGGCTATAAATTCAAATGACAGTAATGACGATGAAAGCCTACACCATTTTTTAAAAGGTTAACACCTTTTTCCAATCTGTCCCACGCAATCATCTTACGCAATTTGATGAACTCAAAAAACCCTGTAGGTATGCAAGTTGCGACGATGTAAAGCTAAGCTTGCTCATTCATTAAATATGGCGGCGACCAAATTAAGGCATTTGAAATCGCTCAAGTGTAAACCAGACCCAACGACAGCTAGAACAGCTGTCATCGTTTGTGTCGCAACCTAAAGGAATCAATAATAACAACTGTCAGTTGTATTCAAACACATAATTAGCCGCCACATTGGATCATTTGGAATCAAATTATGTCAACTTCAATTTACGTCTCGTACGCGGGTTTTTTATTTTTCTCATCATCATTATCGACATCGGTGCAACATCAGTACACAAATGACATGTGAAATCAATACGCAGTTCGATATTTGAAACCAATAACATGTATACGTAGGTACGCCAGTTTGACAGGTAGATTCGAATTTGCACTGATCGGCGCCATATTGATCTCGATTATCGGATAAGTGTTTTGACATCTCTCTGATGATGTGAATAGTATGTACCGCAAGAGTATGCGGGATGGTGAACTATGGATAGAACGGAAGAGTGAAAGTTGAACAAGGACCGTGTGGAACTCGGACAAATAGTCGTACAATTAGCTAACTTTGCAACAAATGATCACGGAGCACTGCTGCCTCGCCTAATAGGCATAAGTCTCTCCTTCTAATGGAATGTTGAAGCAAAGAGTGGTGGTGGTGGCAGCAGCAGCAAAATGACACCGATCACCCAGTTTGGTTGCCCGCCCGCAGAGGGGAACATGGTTTAAACATCCGTGGTGCAACATGAACCATGACAGCGAAGAGATTTGTCTAAGAAAACATGCGTGTATACCTTTACTATGACGACGACGCGACTTTGGCGATGAACGCTGAGCTGACGATGACGACCAATTGCGTTGGGTTATTTATGTGCGACTCGCCTCAAGCAAGCAGTTGTTAGAGCCAAAGCGAACAACAACGTCAACAACGATTGCACCTACGACCGGTACTGATGGAAACTGACTCTTAGTCCGATCGGCGGCGGCGGCGGCCGGTGCAAGTGCAAGTTGTAGATATGATTTGGCTATAAGGCGCTTGTAGCAAACAGAGATTTCTTTTGGCGAATTAGTTTGGAACGGGATAGACGGTTGATGGAGCACAAAGACACGAAACAATCTGTGCAACATTAAAAGTAATTCTCCAACTAAGGTCTCCTAGAAGGCTGATCATCGGTGTGGTGTGGTGTGGCATGGTGTAGCTTGTGGGTAACATTTGCTTTTTGATACTCTATGGGTGGCATACAGTTGTTTGAGAACGACAACGACTAAGACGACAACGCACATGACCTAGTTAATCGAATTTACTTGTCAAATTCGCATAACAATTATGTTGCAAAGCTGTTTAATTAATGTTTTAAGAAAAGACAATTATTTCAATGTATTGAATAATTGTGTTTGAATTTGTTACTCTTTTTTGTACTATTGTAAAGAATGACCTGAACTGAACTACATCTTTTTCCACAAGCTAATTCTACAGAAAAATAAACAGTTTCGAATATCAAATAGTACGCTGTTTCTTCTAGTGCATTTTGTCGATGAAGTGTCTTCGAAAGAGATGAAATCTGGTTTTCCATTCAAACTGTATTAAATATTTACAGCGTTCTCAAACGAACTCCAACTATTGAAATAAATATTAATACTATTGGTTTTAAGTAGATTTATGCCTGTAAGACTGCAGGATTTTCAAACGAAACCTTAATTGCTGGGCGCTATAGGAAGAACGCTTTCGCCTTGATATTTCTAACACACTTGATAGACCTGGACACCAGACTCTCTTAGGAAAAATGCGTGCGTTTGGTATCAACGAAAGCCTTTTTCTTTGGATTAGAAATTACCTTCTAGATCGTTCAATACATGTTTTACTGGACGGTTTCAAGTCTGATATTCACAAAATAAATGCTGGTGTTCCCCAGGGCTTTGTTCCTCATTTTTATAAATGATCTCTTGTCTGAAACTTCTAATCCACTTCATTGTTTTGCCGAAGACTCTACCCTTAGCTTCTCATACTCGTTCTCAAATTCAAATTCGTCTCCTTGGGAAGTTGAATTGCAACGGTTTCGTATGATAAGCTCATTAAACTCCGACTCCGATCTTTACAGGATTGTTAAATGGGGTATAAGAATTCGTGTGGAGTTTAATGCTTCGAAAACTTAATACTGTCTATTGTCGTTGAAGCAAAATGTACCTCTTATGTCATTGTTTTTGAATGGCACTTGCATCCAAAAAGCGGAAAAGCTGTCAGTACTCGGTATGTGTGTCAACGACGATCTTCGTTGGAATAACCACATTCTCGAGACCGCCAAAAATGCTGCCAAATGTTTAGGATTTATATATCGATGTAAGAAATTATTCACCCCCTCTGATCTGGCTAATATTTATATGTATGTCGTTTATGCGTCCAAGCCTCGAGTATAGCTCACATCTGTACTCAGGTGCAGCACAAACTTCTCTCCATTTATTGGATAGTATTCAGAACAGAGCGTTAAAACTGATAGGAAATATAAAGCTATCATGGAATCATTCCCACCTCTCGAACAAAGTCGGAATGTTTCACGTAGGTATTTCCTCGTTTTATCGCTTCGAAGTAACCAGTTGTATTCCTTCCTTAAATGAGTTTACCCGTGATACCCGTTTCTCTGGGAATGCTCATCAATTCACCATCGAGCCCAATTTTGGCCGTACCGTTTTTTAGTGGCACGGCACACGATTATGGAATACTTTATCCGGTACGGTTTTCCCTTGCCATTTCAATTTTCAAACACTCAAGTCTATAGCACAGTGCACTTATAATCCCATTTAGCAGTTTGTACCACCCTAATTCTTTTTCGTCATACGAAGGTGAGTTGATCGGAGATTTTATGACCTTTATTTTTCGCTCACGTGAAATTCAGGTTTTGTCCGTCCTCTTGGACTTTAGCTCTTACTAAATACATATCTCGGTTTTTGTAAGCCCTACAAAAATGTTTGTTAATTATTTTAAAGAAGTCCATTGCTTACTAAACTCTTCTATTTTTATTTAAGAATATTACTACTGAGAAACGGTAGCTCCGGTATAGAATGGACTTTTTTTAAAAGAAAAATATTCAAAATACATGTTTTTATTTACCGCAATACAGAAAAAAGTTTTATAACTTAGTAATAGACAGTTAAGAATCCCAACAAATCTAACACAATAGTTTGACAAATTTTTATAAACCAAGTGCTTAATTTGGTCCGTAACTTTTTAATATTAAGAATACCGATAAATAAGTATAAGAAAAAAACGGAAAATTTAATTCTTGTTTTGCAAAATTTTTTGGAGGTAAAACAGGAACCGAGATATTCGATAAAAACTAAAATTCAAGATGGCGTCCAAATTTCGAAAAAAGTTAAGGAAACAATTTTAGAGAAAGTACAGCAGCTGGTAGGAATTTGGCTTTGTACAATTTTTATAGATCCACTGGACTATTGGAAATGAATTTTTGAGACAGAATTTGACTTCTAAATTAAGAAATTTCAAGTTTTATCGTATTTTTTTTATAGAAACACATTTCACACCTGATTAAATAATGGCTAAAAATATATTAAATTTATTCAACATTTCAATGCAAAAATATACGAAGCGCTTTGCCATTTGATACTTATCGACATTAAGGATCAGGTTTATCGATACTTAGTCCTCAATTAGCATTAAATTAACTAAAGAGCCGTCTCGATAGACTAGAGGTTAACCTTTTGTATGACTTCAAAGCCTGATTCTGAGTCATTTTTAAGTTTTTGTGAGTTTATAAACATCTTTAAATAAATAAATAAAAGTAAATGGTAATGTTTAATCTAATTTATCTGGCCAGGTGTCATAGAGATTAATTATACAATAAAACTAAGAACTTGATAAAAGTTAATGTCTGAGCAAATGTTCAAGCTACGGCCATAAACTTTTGATTGAATTTTTTTATTCTTGCTTCTTGTTTGTATTAAAATAATTAAAATCAAAGATAACTGTTAAACAAGTTGTCTACACAAATTTTGACACATGAAATAGACGTTTGAAATAATAAATAAATATATGTGGTAGTGCGACAGCTCATGAAAAAACAGGTTCTAGTGGCTCACAACTATTTAATCTGTGATCTGATAATGATTAGTGCGTTCGAGGTCTGAGCTCGATGCCCAGCCACTGCTAGCTAAAGAAAGTACTCAGGAGTACTCACTTTTTGGAGAAAGTGACAAATCCCACAAAACGACACACGCTTGTTAGGTCACTGAGCAAGGCTGCTACCATCTCTAATCATGAAAAGTATTTCTCACCTTAGCCGTTTGGATTTTGCAGAAAATTTCCATTCCTGCCGACACCACTCACAAATGAATGGTCAAGAGTTGTAAGTCACTAAGTTCAGGTTCTCTACGAGCAGCTGTTCTGTTTTGTTAAAAAAAAAAATAAATAAATTTGGTGGTGCAACAGCTCGGAGTGAACCAGGACCTAGTGACTTACAACTCTCAACAATTCCTGGGTGCGTGTTGCCAGGAACGGAGGGGACCTACAATTTTCTGCCGATTCCGAACGGCTAATGAGCAGTACTTTCCATGACAAGAGATACTTTAGGAGAATTTGTCAATCCCTTGCAAGAGGCAGTACACCCTTGAAAAACTTTTTGGAAATGACTGAGAATCAAAGGTATGCACGACCACTGCATGACAGTCCAACGCACTAACCATTATGCCAAGGCGTAAATAACATTATAGTAAAAAGTAATACATGCAATTTTTTGGCAAATTCGAACGGCTTACATGATAAACCCATTTAAATGACAAGAGATACTCCTGGACGAGGTATTCCACCTTCAGGGAAAAGCAGTTTTGCTGTTTTGGTATTTGACTCTAATTTTAATTAAGCTTAATACAAGCCACTTATACTATATCACAATAAAAATATCTTAAGTCTAACATTAAGTGCTTAAGTCTAAAAATTAATAAATGGTTTAATAATAGGATAATTTGGATAAGTATCAGGAGGGGTAGCGTAATAGGGCATGTTTAAGTGAGGGTTTACTAAGGTTTAAGTCAAATATGTTAGAATTATTTACCCTACTCAACATTCTTGACAGGGGTTCGTTTAGTCCGTAGTCGGTACTATGGTATTGGAGTCGAAAAAGAGTCGTAGATCGAAAACGATGTTGGTTAGTATTAAAACCGATCTGTTGTAGTAAACAGGGACAGTCAATGTTACATGTTAATAACTGATGAACGAAGATAATATCAGAAGTGTTACGGCGCGTATATAAAGATTGTAAACTTAGAAGCTTTAGAGGTTCTTCATATGGAGGAAGGTTAAAAGGATCGTCCCAGCCAAGTCCACGCAAGGCAAAACGTAAAAATCTTCGTTGGACGGCTTCAATGCGATTAATGTGAACTTGAAAATAAGGCGACCAGACCTGAGATGCATATTCCAAAAGTGGTCGGACAAAAGTCATGTAGAGGGATTTTGTAACATAGGGATCGGAGAATTCTTTGGACCAGCGTTTAATAAATCCAAGTGAAGAGTTAGCTTTATTTATAATGTTATCAATGTGAGAGCGAAAGTTCAGTTGGGAGTCGCATAATAAACCTAAATCACGGATCGAAGTAACAATGGGAATGGGTTCGTAATTAATAAAATATTGTCTTTGAGCTAATGGAGGACGCTTACGGGTATATGTTATGGCTTTACATTTATTAACGTTGAGTTCAAGGAGGTTTTTTTGGCACCAAATGTAGAATTTGTCCAAGTCTATTTGCAGAGATTTGGAATCTTCGGCACAAGAGATCTTTCGGCATATTCTCATGTCATCTGCGTAGATTAACAGATCAGAGTTCGAAAATATTTGTTCAACGTCATTAGTGGTTAGAACGAAAATAAGTGGTCCTAGGTGGCTACCTTGCGGAACTCCAGACGTTGCACGAATGGAAGTAGATATACACGACCTAAATATAACGTTGTATTGTCGTTTCGATAAATATGATTGAATCCATGAAATCATTAACGCCGGAAAGCCGAGTTGTTTTAGCTTAAATAATATTATATTACGGGATATTTTGTCGAAAGCTTTGCTTAAATCAGTAGCTATCGCATCGACTTCTTTTCCTACTTCTAAAGCACACAGGGTAGTAGATACTCGTACAAAATCTACCAGATTAGTGGTAGTGGACCTGCCCTTTAGGAAACCATGTTGTTTAGTTGAAAAAGAACATAATATGTATTGTCATATATAATACTCTCAAAGAGTTTCGGTATGCAAGAAAGTTTAGCAATTGGTCTATAGTTAACTAAGTATATCATTTTTAGGTCCTTTCTTATGCACAGGTATAACAAAAGCATCTTTCCAAAGCTGGGGAAAATTCCTGTTGAAATGGACTTTTGGAAGAGTGCAGTAAGTGGCTGGGCTAAGTTGGCAGTACATTTTTTCAACAAAACAGAAGGGAGACCGTCAGGACCAAAAGAGAAATCATCTTTAAGCAGATTCATTTTATTTAAGCATTTTATTTTATCTAAGCCTGCGACCTCTAAGCCGAGGGGTCCTACGAAAGACGTTTGATCAGAATTAAGTCTTCTCACTCCAAGCGCGAAATACTCCCTCAGCTTGAATACCAAATGTATATTTTAGTGTGAACCTAAACCATAATCAACACCACAGATGAAAACCATGTGTGTTTCCTAGGTTAAATTGAAATACTTGAAAGGTATTACCTCGATTTGGAGTTATAACGAGTTTTATTATGATTTATGTCCCGTTTCTTTTAACGGGGTCTATCTTGGCAAAACTAGTTGAATATTTTAAGGTACTTGTCAAAAGTGCACTATTCGAAAAGAAAACTATATTTGACAGAAATAAATGAAGCACAGTTCCCCACGTTTAACCTAACATTAAGGAGCATATATATCTACATAATGTTAAGGTAAATGTAGCCGAACTCAATGCAAACACACTATTAGAAGGATCTCAAAGAAGATTGAGATAGCTGTCTATCCTAGGTTATCTACTTTGCTTAATATTTTTACTTTGTTTGAATTGCAAAACATATCTCCGACCGACCGACGCGATGCGACACGGACGCAAAATCACCAATGGCTTGCTTATTTAATCCAAAGTCCAAACAAATTTCAAACAACTTTACAAGGACATCATACGACTCGAAGAACAATCCGATTACTGACACTATATACATACGACTGTTGACATTTATCTTAATGTAAGAAAATAAATCTTTTGTCATAAATCTAATATATGAATCCCACTTCAACGCACACGAGATCAATAAAAAAAAATAAACCCCGACGACGCATGTTGTGCTGCGTTAGCGTTCATATTTGATCGAACAAAAGTTGACCTCAATATTGATTGCAATGACAATTGTCGGGCGCAATTAATAAACTATTTTCTAGGCAGTTTATTTTTTTTTCCTCTGCATTCACATTCAAACAACAGATCAAGTCAAAAATCCCGATGGAATCGAACAGATAAAATTTTGAAATTAAAAAGATTTAAGTTTGCGATAGCTTTGGCTATATGATGCCAAGGACAAACTTCGATTGCTCGGTGTACTGATTCTTTTCTTGCAACATTAAGCAAATGCATAAACCAAGGCCGTAGTCTTGGGAGACAATTTGTAAGAATTTTTTAAAACTGAAATTAATGCGGTATTTTTAGGGTTAATATGTTCAATTAGACTAGGTTTAAACACTTCCGAGAGGAGTAGAAAAGAAGCTCCAATTGTAAAGAGTTCAAAATAGAACTGGCTTTCTTAACAGATATGTTACTTTTTTATCAACAATACAATACAAAAATAAACAAATAAAACTTTGTTTTCTTTACTTGAAGTTAAGTAAACAAGAAAACCCTTGCGAGAATTGCAGAGCCATGCACCCCATTCACTTTAGGAAATATGGAAATGATACTGTGAACAAGCGTTTCCACTTTTTTGCATAGTATCGAAATTTTTGAAAAAAATTCAACGCTATCTCCTCATCAAATTTGGCAGTTTGTAAGCTTTGGTACAAAAAGCAAAGAATCCAACGCAGAAGCCTTCTTAAAGGTTTAAATACACTCCGGACACAGCTTTGGCTATTTATTCTAAGAATTTCGAGTCGCAACTTCGACGACTTCGAAAGTTGTTTTTAATTTTTGGAAGGCTTTAAAGTTTTCAATTATGTTAAGAAAAGTTAATACATAAACATTAACAAAGTGGTTACTATGTTCCAAAGTCGAAATTTTTTGTAGTTAAATTTGATAGTTGTGTTGAGATGACATTGCACGAGGAATAAAAATGATCCCTTTTCTTAGTCAACTCAAAGAGTTATATTTATATACCCTCTTGAAAGAAAGAGAGAGAGGCCAACGACCGGGCGGCCATAGAGGAAGAGCGTTGAGTTAGTCATCTTTGAGCCACGGAAGGGTACGGTCGTTGGTTTTCTCGGTGGTATTTATTTTCACGTAATATTATCAGAAGTGGGATCAGAACTCCAAGCTTACGTTTATCGTTTTATAAACCGTGTTGTCAAAGATATAAATATAATTATATTATACGTAAAAGAAGCATTCAGTGTCTCTAACGCCAAAAAAAGGATAAACAAAGAAAAAAACCCGCGTACCTTCTTTGCCCCTCGTTAAAATACGCTGAGTGTAGCACATACTTATGTACTTGTACACTGTTGGAGTGTTGGTATTAATAACTGTGTTTGCCTGTGATTTTGGATGTACAAGCAGAATATTTCTGCCGTTTAAAAAAAAATCCAAACGAGTGTCGTGTGGGTTTTGCTTACCTTAAGAAAGTGAAAAATACCGATCGATATACACATCTGTCTTCATCTTCTTCTAATACTTGTACACAAAATACCCCTTTTATAGTCTTAACTAAAATAGTGTCGATCGTGTCATGTATGTACGTGTCGGTGGTGGCCTTTTAGAAATCCCTCTCTGTTTAATTGTTTTAAATTCCCTTCCCGAATACATTGCTTATGTGTCTCGCTCCGTTTGTTATCGGCATCTTCGTCGCGGTTGTGTTCGTGTGGTGATAGTCTGATAGCATATAATATACAAATAACAGAAATTCAAAAAATATTCTTTTACCGATTTTGTCGTGTCAGCGTCGCTTGTGACCTTTGCAGATATATTAGATACTTACCCATCATTGTTCGTTCTAAGTTTCCCTCTCGAATACATTGCTTCCTCCATTTACTATCTACATCTTAATCGTGGTTGTTTTCGTGTGACAAATTTTATTTACATACGCGGAAGGAAAATTTTCTTGCTTCTCTTACAATATCCACTCTCCTTTTATCAAGTCCATGGTGGTAGTGGTAATGCTTGTGTAGGTATATACTATAGTCCCGTAGTATATACAAAGAACAGATCCTGGAGAAGGTAATTTATGTAAGAAAGAGCGAAGAAGCTCATATTTAACTTCGTGAGGGGTAAGTGATATTTGCTCATACTTTTATATTATTCTGTTCATCAATTCATAATGAGCCGACATCGACAATCAGGGCGAAAGAGAAATATAGCGACTGAAGAGTCGAATGTGGCGGCATTATTAGGACTAGGAGAGGTTAAAAAGTTAAAAGAGGAGAATGCTCGTTAGCGGGGAAGCAATGAACGGTCCGATGACGTAATTGAAGTAAGGAGTAACACGTCGGTTGTTTCTCGACAAGAATCAATACGAATGTCATTTAATGAAGCGAAAGCTCTTTTTACTGAATATGAGAATGGGGTAACATCCATGACGACAGAGCAGTGGCTTGACAGCATTGAAAGATCTAGAAGTATTTATGGGTGGGTGGCGTTAGAATGTTTTTTTTTTATGCGACTGCTCTGCTGAAAGGAGCAGCAAAGAGTTGGCATGAGAGTCAACGAGTTACCATCAGCTCATGGGACGTTTTTAAATGGGAGTTGGTAAAAGGCTTTCCAATTACGACAGACAAACATAAAATTCTCATGGAGATCATCAGGCACGAGCGAAAATCTTCAAAAACTATAGAAGAATACTTTTACGAGATGTCGTCAATGGCTCAGAGGGATGGAATAAGTGAATCTGACAGTATTCAGTATATAGTATCGGGTTTAAAGGATAGTTCGTTAATTGCGGTGCTCGACGCCAGGAAGCCTAAGACTCTTAATGAACTTCTTTATGAGATAAAATCGCAAGAAAATGCTGAGGAATATAGGAACACGAGAAGAGATTTTCAGTCAAATCAAAGACTCCATCCAAATCAAAGACAACAGGGAGAAGTTGCGGAACAAAGAACCTCACGTTATGTGCCATTCTCCAATGAGCGTCGATTCGGTCGAAGAGTGGACCGCAGGTTACAGTCGTCGTGGGAAGCAAATCGGTTGCCAGAGCCTAAAGTTTGTTATCAATGTCGTAAGCCAGGCCACATTTCTTATCAATGTCCACAAATAAGATCTAAAGGCGTTACAGCAACATCCACGTGGAACGCGATGAAACAGATTATCGAAACACCAAGTTTGAATGAATGCTATCAACAAGTGTTTGTATAGGGACGAAGTTTGGATGGGTTTATCGACCTAGGGAGTGACTGTACTACCATAAAAGCGGCTGTAGCTAGGGAAAATAATTGGTTGTTTGGAAAATCTGATTTGGTTTTACAAGGTTTCGGGGGTGGTAATTGCAAGGCGTTGCGGCAAATGGATTATGTATGTAGTAAAGTGGGAAGCCTGTGTGGCAACTGAATTAAGCCTGTGTGGCAAATGAGTTGTACCTGTGTGGTAAATTGGGAAGCCTGTGTGGCAACTGGATTAAGCCTGTGTGGCAAATGGGTTGTACCTGTGTGGTAAATTGGGAAGCCTGTGTGCTAACTGGATTAAGCCTGTGTGGCAAATGGGTTATACCTGTGTGGTAAATTGGGAAGCCTGTGTGGCAACTGAATTAAGCCTGTGTGGCAAATGAGTTGTACCTGTGTGGTAAATTGGGAAGCCTGTGTGGCAACTGGATTAAGCCTGTGTGGCAAATGGGTTGTACCTGTGTGGTAAATTGGGAAGCCTGTGTGCTAACTGGATTAAGCCTGTGTGGCAAATGGGTTATACCTGTGTGGTAAATTGGGAAGCCTGTGAGCTAACTGGATTAAGTCTGTGTGGCAGCATGGTTTAAGCCTGTGTGGTAAAATTGAGAAGCCTATGTGGCAACCGCTAAAAACCGGTATGGTCGCTGTCTGAAACGCGTATGGTAAATGGGAACCCGGTGTGGTAACTGGGTGCTACTTGTCTGGATGATGAGTGATACCCGTATGGTAAATAAGTAGAAGAATGTGATAGTTCATCGGGACGATGAAAAAGTCGGATGGCCGAATGTTGAGATGACATTGCACGAGGAATAAAAATGATCCCTTTTCTTAGTCAACTCAAAGAGTTATATTTATATACCCTCTTGAAAGAAAGAGAGAGAGGCCAACGACCGGGCGGCCATAGAGGAAGAGCGTTGAGTTAGTCATCTTTGAGCCACGGAAGGGTACGGTCGTTGGTTTTCTCGGTGGTATTTATTTTCACGTAATAGTTGTCAGCATTTCACGACAGCGCCATATGTTGCAATGTTGCACATTGAAATTTATTTTTACTTAAAAATCTAGTAGGTGAGTTTTTAAGATTTAATTAAAAAAAAATGCACGACTGGTTCGCACGAACTTGCTCTTATGTAAAGGATACAAAATTTTAAAAATTAATGCTACTAGAGAAAAAATAAAATTCATTTTTTAAATGACAAAAACAACTCCTTTATTGCTTGGAGCGTAAAAAATACAGGATGCCTTGTGATTTGTCAACCACTTATTAGTTTATGCAAGAACAAAAATTATGAATCGTTGGAGCGGTTTAAAAAAAATTAACTTTTAGGTATACAAATTTTGAAAACAATTTTATAAAAAAAACGCCAACTTAATATTAAAAACTATATTGTCATTTTGCTATTACGCGTGTTTTGTACATATATTGAAAGATATAAAATGAAAATTAAATTTTTCGCTCAATATATCCCCTACTGACAAAACGGATTGAAAATATTTTATTTTATTTTATTCTTCATAGGATATTTAATTAGGAAAAAATTTTGGGTAAATTTTATGTAGTGTGTGAATGTGAGTTTATTTGCACAATTAATTAGTTGAGAGAGGACTTTGGACAGGTAGAGTGAAGAGGTGTGGCGGCGAATGTGTTAGGGAGAAAATTAAGGTTCATACACTTAATTGAGAATAATTGACACTTTGTTGGTAGATACATAACATACCTATGTATTTTTGAACGAAACGCTTTTTAATATTAGACATTTATATTTATCAAAATTTATTAAATATCTATCAATTTTTTTTCCAGATATAAAATCATCAATGATCAACAAAATTAATCAACTGATCGATGGACCTCCTTCTATCCAGATGATCTTACAAAGAGTTACTCGTATATAATTCAACTAAAACGTATTGATAGGTATATTAATTTGTTCAAAATCCAGATGTTCTTTTCTAAACCATTTTGAGAATTTTTTGTTTCTTATTTTTTAATTTTATTGATTAATAAATAATATCTACTAGGTAATTATATACATGCACCTGTTGATTGCCAACAATTGAGTTTTTCTTATTTAAATATAAATTGTTGAAATTAAAACCAAATTTTATTTAAAATTTGAAAAATTTTTACAAGGTAATTTGCTTAAAGGAAAAAAATGCTTCATTATTTAGAAAGAGAGACGAAACAAAAACACTGAAATATCTATTTCTTCAGAACTGAAAAAAAACCTGTCCTTGCAGTTATTTTAGGCGGAGCTAAACCGAAGTTTTGCAATTAGCAAAACCAAAAATAATTCACACATTCAATACCTACTGCTTCCGCATGCTCGCCTGGTGATCCACTTTTAAATGAAACCGATGTACCAGGCGAGCATGGGAATGTAAAAGTGCTTACGGGTTTGCTTAGTTTTTGAGTTTCGCGAATTTCCCCATTCCAACTCAGGCCAATGCGGCTTGACTCCCCCACTGAAAAAAAGTAAGACTCCCACTAAAGCAACTAAGCATATGTAATGACCTAACACGATAGAAAAGCAATAAGAAGTAGAGAAGTGTTAGAACAATAAACACTAACTTTTCTGAAGGTTCTCCATTTTGACTGAAAAATATAACATGTGTGCATATACAGTCAATACCAACTTCAATGCCACTCAGTTTGCGTGCGCAATCACTGTATTGCGCATGCATGCATGAGTGGTGGTAAAGGTGAAGCTTAAAATCGAACGTCTTACAATTTGCGAAATCAAAAATATGCAAAAATGTAATACCTACTGCTTCCGCATGCTCGCCTGGTGATATAGTTTTTAATTACGTAATTTTGCTTAGAATCTTCTCCCTTCCTTCCACCTTTTTATAATTTGTTGTTGTTTTGTCACCACCTAACCAAGGTATAAAATCTTTTTACCAGGCGAGCATGCGAAGGTAGAAGCTAGCTTTAAATGTTCTCTCATTGAAAAAATATGGCCCTGCCCTCAAGGAACAAAATAATGAAAAATAAACGAAATAACAATAAACACACATTTCTTTTTTTTTTTCACTTTAAAAATAAAACGTGCGTACACAGTCAACACCAATGCCACTCAGTTTGCATGCGCAACCATTGTATGCGCACGCGCAGGCATGAGTGAGAAAAAAAAAAAACGATATTATGAATGTAGTCAGAAAAGGTGGAGCTTAATAGCCAAAAATATACTAGTTTGGAAACCTACTGCTTCTGCATGCTCGCCTGGTGATCCACTTTTAAATTACGTCATTTTGCTTTAAATTTGGTTCAAATTACGAAGGTTCAGCGATCCTCGTAGATGTCGTTAGTTGAGAATTAATTTTTGATTTTAAATTTTCAATGTTTTCGTATAAATCCTAATTACTAGGCGAGCATGCGTAGCAAGAGAGTTCTTTCTTATGTTTTTACTTTAATATTTTTACTTCGCAAACTTATACATTCAAACTGCCCAATGCGGCTAAACGTTTAAGCATGTGTGAGGAAGTATACTTCATCTGATGAAAGCAATGTAAAATATGGAAACGAAAGAACAAGCAAAGCAATAGAATTTCTCCATGATCTATTGACAAATAAAGCATGCATTTGTAGTTATTTAAAGGAGGAGCTTAGCAACGAAAGTTTTGCAAAAATATAATCCCTACTGCTTCCGCATGCTCGCCTGGTGATGAATTTTTTAATATGGTTAATTTTGCTTTGAATTTGGTTCAAATTACGAAGATTCTCTTAGTCTCATTTTGAGAATTTTTTTATTCATTGTATTCTACCAAAATATGCAACCTAATTGCCAGGGGAACAAGTGAACGTAGAGTTCTTACATATGAATGTATTGTTTGCTTTAATTTTTCAATTTCGGCAACTCCTTAATTCAAACTCAGCCCAATATGCGGCTTAATTCTTAGGCATGTGTGCGAAAATTCTAAATCTGATAAAAGCAATGAAAAATATGGAAATGAAAGAACAAGACCACCCACCCACCACTATTGAAAAATATTATCTTTGTTTGAAGGTGGAGCTTAGCAACGAGTTTTGTAATATGCAAAAATATAATCCCTACTGCTTCCGCATGCTCGCCTGGTGATGAAAAGTGAAATGAAATCTTATTACCAGGCGAGCATGCAAACGTAGAAAGCTTTGTGTTTTCCATATTTCTTTAATTTCGCAAACTTCCCCAATTCGGCCATGTTCTCTCATTGAAAAAATATGGCCCTGCCCTTAAGAAACAAAGTGTAAACGAAAGAGCAATAAAAACTAACATTTTTTCAGTTTCTCCATGATCGATCATTGAAAAATAAAACCTGTGCGTACACAGTCAACACCAACACCAATGCCACGAAGTTTGCATGCGCAACCATTGTATTGCGCACTCAGGCATGAGTGAAGAAAAAACACCATATTATATATGTAGTCAGAAAAGGTGGAGCTTAATAGCCAAAAATATACTAGTTTGGAAACCTACTGCTTCCGCATGCTCGCCTGGTGATATAGTTTTTAATTACGTAATTTTGCTTAGAATCTTCTCCCTTCCCCGCCGCCCTGTTTCCAATTTGTTGTTGTTTTGTCACCATCTAACCAAGTTATAAAACCTTATTACCAGGCGAGCATGCAAACGTAGAAGCTAGCTTTATGTGTTTTCCTTTTTTCTTTAATTTCGCAAACTTCCCCAATTCGGCCCTGTTCTCTCATTGAAAAAATATGGCCCTGCCCTCAAGAAACAAAGTGTAAACGAAAGAGCAATAAACACTAACATTTTTTCAGTTTCTCCATGATCGCTTAAAAATAAAACCTGTGCGTACACAGTCAACACCAACGCCAATGCCACTCAGTTTGCATGCGCAACCATTGCATTGCGCACGCAAGCATGAGGGAAGAAAAAACACCATTATTTTGTATGTAGTCAGAAAAGGTGGAGCTTAATAGCCGAAAATATACAACATTTGAAACCTACTGCTTCTGCATGCTCGCCTGGTGATACACTTTTAAATTACGTCATTTTGGTTCAAATTATGAGGTTCAGCCCAGCCATCTTGTTTTGGTTACTACTACCAAGAAATAAAACCTAAGTACCAGGCGAGCATGCGTAGTTAGAGAGTTCTTATGTGTTAATTTTAATATTTTAATTTTGCACACTCATACATTCAAACTCACCGCAATGCGGCTTAACATTTAAGCTTGTGTGAGGAAATACTTAAATCGATAAAACCAATGCAAATATGGAAACGAAAGAAGAAGACAAAACATTTTTCCGTGTTCTATTCTGAGAAATAAAGCCTACTTTTGAGTTATGTAAAGGTGGAGCTTAGTAAAGAAAGTTTTGCAATTTGCAAATATATAAACTCTACAGCTTCCACATGCTCGCCTGGTGATTCACTTTTTAAAATCGTTCATTTGCAATTTGGTTAAGTTTTCGAGGTCACTAGGTCGTAGTTCATTTTTATAATTTTTCGTTTTGTTTAATTTCTTTTGTTTGGCATCGTTGTCTTTTACAAAGAAATGAAATCATTTTATATTACCAGGCGAGCATGCGAATGAAGCATAGATCTTACTGTTTGCTTTTGCGTTTTTGAATTTCGCAAAACTTCCCCAATTCTTCTTCTTCTTCTTTTGCCCAATTTCTAATTGAAAAAAGTAAGATCCCCACTGCAGCAACAAAACCCATTTGTTTATGCCGTCAGTTTGCGTGTGCAATCAATGTGTTGTGCGTAAAGAATAATCTGATTTAGAAAAGTAAGGAAAGAAACAATAAACACTAATATCTACCTATTTCTTTAGATTCTTCATGCCAAATTGAAAAAAAATAGTTTTAATATGTGGGGCTCACTTACGAAATTTTAAGTTTTGCGCATGCTCACCTGGTGATTTTAATTAAGTAGTAGTTAGATATTTTTGCTTTAAATTTGGTTCATTTCGAGAATATTTTATTTTCTTGAGTTTTTAATTTTCATCATTTCTTTCACGATAATAAATATATAACTATTAAAAAATATCGACTAAGCAGATTAAAATTAAAGTCTCATTTTTAATATTTTAAGAAATTTATTAATTGCCAATACAAACTTAAAAGCATAGGTAGGTATACATATTTTTTGGATTTAAAAAAAAATGGTTTTATAATTTGATATTTAACAAAAAGATAATGATTTTTTAACTTTATACAAATCTTAATATTGATTGAGATACCCTATTTCTTCCTTTGAAAAATTATTTTTATATACATACTTACAGAAAATAGTTTTTTTTTAAACCTTTCCAATGATTCAAATTTTATTGTCAAAACAGCTCGCGTAAAGGGTTTTAGTGAACAAATCGTGGATAAAATTGTTTATAAATATGTACTAAATATGACAACCTACATACTTCTTAAAAAAAAATAAGTCAAAATAAAAGATCAGCACTGTCGTTGGTACCTAAAATTACCAACAAATCAAATAAAGTGTTCAATGAGCATCAATTAGACATTGTTTATAAAAATGATCAAAAAATGTGAAATTTTTTGGGCCTCTGCAAAAGGCAAGATACCAATTTTAAGCAAGTCGGGCGTTTACGAAATTAAATGCAGCTGTACAAAAATACTTTGGATAAACGAAACGTAGTACTGAGACTCGGTTTAAGGAACATATAAATATGACGTACAATCGCCACAATCCCAAAAACTTGCAGTTGCATCTTATGTGTTAAATAGTGGACACCAAAAAATAAACATTGACATAGAAGATTAGATGAGTATGAATCTTTTTTCATACAAAAAAACCTTTATGAACTGAACTTAGACCACGGCAATATATGTACGTATACATATAGAATCTTGCCTGATCAATATTGTGTGTCACAACATTTTGACAACAACACAAAATTTTGACCTTTGATCCTAGTTAACAACACAAAGATATGGTCCAACAGAAAAAAAATAGTCATGATTACCGAAGATGAAGCGCAACTGCTTCGAAATGCATTCAAGGTTAGTGTCGTATTTTTTTTTTCAATTTTTTTTTAATTTGCTTAATGTAATATGTGAACAAACTTGTAACGAATCCAGTTAAGTTAATTAGGTGTTTTGTAATTAAATTTTAATGAATTTAATCCTGTAGAACATTTAAATTCTAAGCCTTTTGAAAATATGAGTTTGAACAATTTACTTTTACATTTATGCATTTCACTTTTAATAACAATCGTTTTATAGTAGACTATTTAATATAACTATATTTGATGAAATATTTAAAATTGCTTTAAGAATTTTGGTAAAAAGTTATGGAAGCTCCTTAATATTTGCTTGTTTTTAACGTTAATTCATGTTTCAACATCTTTTAAAAAAAATTTCAGTGACCAATTGCATTAAATTCATCCTTCATAAAAAAACTCAACTATTCGTATGTAAATCTACTTTCAAAAAGAATTTCTTGACTCGAATTGCCCCTTAGATACGGGCTTGTAAAGGGTGATTTTTTTGAGGTTAGGATTTTCATGCATTAGTATTTGACAGATCACGCGGGATTTCAGACATGGTGTCAAAGAGAAAGATGCTCAGTATGCTTTGACATTTCATCATGAATAGACTTACTAACGAGCAACGCTTGCAAATCATTGAATTTTATTACCAAAATCAGTGTTCGGTTCGAAATGTGTTTCGCGCTTTACGTCCGATTTATGGTCTACATAATCGACCAAGTGAGCAAACAATTAATGCGATTGTGACCAAGTTTCGCACTCAGTTTACTTTATTGGACATTAAACCAACCACACGAATGCGTACAGTGCGTACAGAAGAGAATATTGCGTCTGTTTCTGAGAGTGTTGCTGAAGACCGTGAAATGTCGATTTGTCGCCGTTCGCAGCAATTGGGTTTGTGTTATTCGACCACATGGAAGATTTTACGCAAAGATCTTGGTGTAAAACCGTATAAAATACAGCTCGTGCAAGAACTGAAGCCGAACGATCTGCCACAACGTCGAATTTTCAGTGAATGGGCCCTAGAAAAGTTGGCAGAAAATCCGCTTTTTTATCGACAAATTTTGTTCAGCGGTGAGGCTCATTTCTGGTTGAATGGCTACGTAAATAAGCAAAATTGCCGCATTTGGAGTGAAGAGCAACCAGAAGCCGTTCAAGAACTGCCCATGCATCCCGAAAAATGCACTGTTTGGTGTGGTTTGTACGCTGGTGGAATCATTGGACCGTATTTTTTCAAAGATGCTGTTGGACGCAACGTTACGGTGAATGGCGATCGCTATCGTTCAATGCTAACAAACTTTTTGTTGCCAAAAATGGAAGAACTGAACTTGGTTGACATGTGGTTTCAACAAGATGGCGCTACATGCCACACAGCTCGCGATTCTATGGCCATTTTGAGGGAAAACTTCGGAGAACAATTCATCTCAAGGAATGGACCGGTAAGTTGGCCACCAAGATCATGCGATTTGACGCCTTTAGACTATTTTTTGTGGGGCTACGTCAAGTCTAAAGTCTACACAAATAAGCCAGCAACTATTCCAGCTTTGGAAGACAACATTTCCGAAGAAATTCGGGCTATTCCGGCCGAAATGCTCGAAAAAGTTACCCAAAAATGGACTTTCCGAATGGACCACCTAAGACGCAGCCGCGATCAACATTTAAATGAAATTATCTTCAAAAAGTAAATGTCATGGACCAATCTAACGTTTCAAATAAAGAATCGATGAGATTTTGCAAATTTTATGCGTTTTTTTTTTAAAAAAAGTTCTCAAGCTCTTAAAAAATCACCCTTTATATACACGCCGGCTATATTGCCAGCTTAACATTGATAAATCACATTTAAATCTTTAATCGGGATTATTGATAGTAAATTGATCATTTGTCAGTTGGCAATGGAATTCGGTTAAAAAAAAATTAAATGGCTTTTTGGTTGAGGTTTAACGACTTTTAAGTGCGCCCAAAGTTGTCATTGGTGACTTTATTTATATATAACTATGTACATATATCTGTATATGAGAAGGTTGGTCGATTTGATTGAATTTTGCAAATTGCTATATCACAATTAAAAAAAAAAAATTGATAAATGACTAGAGCAATAAATTATAAGTAATGTATTTGGTTAAGACATATCAAATTTTGAATCAATGAACTCGTGTGCGTTGGAAAAGCCATGACATAGAGAATGCTAGTCAAATTATGGGGATATTCATTCGCTGCTACCAAAAACTTAGCTTAAAGATAAAGAGGTTAATCTGTATATTTAGTTTTAAAGACTTACTCTAACAAAAATCAGAACTTTGGTGTCTCCGATACGGTATTTACCCTCAGATACACGTACCATAGGGAATTGTGACGGACATGTGCATTTCTCAACGAGATCTCGTACCTGAAATGAAAGTGAAACAAATAGAAATAAATAAATAAATGTTAGCAATTATGTCTGCTGAAAGTTAGGATATTGTTTTAAAGTAACCGGGCACTTTTGTTGTTCATCTTAGATGGTGTTCAATTTTAGCACCAAGTTGATTAGTTAGAACAATTATTTTTACTGAAAAAGCATATAAGTCAGGGTACCAGATAAGCCTTCTGTTATTTTACAGTGCTAGAAATAGTAAATTATTGAATATAGAGTGGATGAACGCCCAAACTTCTTAGAAGAAGTTGGGAAAGAATAGAAAAACAAGGACCAGTCAACACAATTATACTTGATAAACCATGAGAAGCTCTGTAGGAAGTGTGCTAGACTACTTATGTCTGCGTTTGCAAGATCATAAGGAACATTGTAGCTGAAATCTACTAAGCGGAGCCTATGAGGAATCGTTTTTTTCTTTGGCATCAATACAGATTCTGCAAATATCGTCAAGTCGCTTTGGGGGCTTGGCTAGTAGGAGATTTAAAATAGCGACACCTAATGGAATCCGCTTAAATTTATCAAAGGACTTCAAAACTAGCTTTGGTTAAATTTGAAATTGTTCCACCTTATGTTTGTATTTTGAGCCAGCTTAAGTTTTGGCCATGGGTATACAAATATTTAGGCCACTTGGTAGAGGTAGACACTCTCTAGTGTTCTTCCACTTTTAGGGGCTTTACAAATTCTTTGAATATCCCTATATCCCGACACCCAGAAAAGGTGAATATTTTACTGCTGTGTCAGTTAAGGGTTTTTCTTAATTTTCAGAGACAGAGGCCAGCAATTTAATTGCAGTTTGGCTTTCGGAGAAGATGCGAATAACCGAAACTGATACATTTTCTTTAATTCAAGAAATTATAATTTAATCGGTAAACATTTCACCTGGAGCACACGGAAGACAAAATAAGAGACTTGAAGTGAGTCTATTTGAGTACCTTTACCACTATCAAGTCGGCCTCGGCGTCGGTGTTAAAATTCAAAAATTTCATGTCAACACAAAAGGATTTGGAAAGGATTGCAACTTGTTTTTATTGAAATTTAATTGATTAAAAGTGTTCCGAATTAATTCAGAATAAAGCGACCAATCACATTATTGACCCACTCTGAAAAGATTTTGAGATTAATGGATGTGTTCGCAGCTTCTTGTTTACAAAATTTATATCAAAGCGTGTCAGATAGAAGAGAATATTTAATGCAGTGTAGAGAAATCTGCACAGCTAAGCGGATATTTGGACTTTATTAAATTCATAGTGATACTGTCACTTTATGTTGGATTGAAGACTCTATTTCCAATTGTTTTTTTGCGTGAAAAAGGTGCAACTATGCTTTTGAAAAATCTGTCTTGTATGTAAAGTTTCCATCTAAACTTCTTATCAAACACATTATGGTGTACCTTTAATATAACTAGGTATATTTGTGCAATATTACAATTCGTCAGAAAGCATGTCCACAGCTCGTTTACTAACGTTTTCTACAGTATCGAAGAGAGAACACCACCTTTCGGCGTATCTGTACTGACAGTTCTCCGCGCGGGAAATCTGTCAAGTATTGAATTGATAATCCTGTACGGCAGTATTTTATTCATCAATTCACCAAGCATTCCCTCTCCCTTTATAGATGGATGCGATTGTAGATTTGTCGACAGTGTTAAAAGCGTCCTCTTTTCTATTTAATCATACATTATTTATTCTCTGTGAAGGGAAGGAATTTCCATTGCCACAAAGCCAGTTGATGGTAGACAAGAGCCTAATATCAATTTATTCTAAAGTAAGATATCTCGAAACACAACATATGCTGTTACCAAAGGCTTTGTATAATCTCAACTAAAAAAGGGTCAAAATGATTACAAGAACTTACAAATATTTGAACTAGAACAAAACCTCTCTTAAAATTGGTCAACATCACTTGAAATTGGGCAGAGATGATAAAGAATTGAGGTTTTACAACCGATAAGTTAAAAAAACAATAGATATGAAGCTATAATAATAAAATGTATGCCCTTATCTCTACCATTCATAATATCATAACAGTGTTTAGGTTGTTGTTAAACTTTTAAAAGACAACACCAACAAATAAAACTATGAACCTCACGATCTAAAAGTTCAAACGCAGATAACACATCGATTTCCCAAGTGAATTAACGCCAAACTTTATGACCAATGATATTGAATATGCTCAAGAGGAAGAAAAAATTCCAATCGCTATACCATCATTAAACGTTAAACTATCGGAGCCAACAAATTAATATCTAATTGATTTAACTTGTATATACTCAAGTCTACACTTTCAATTTCTGAAACCATCGATCATCGAAATAAAAATGCCATAGCAATCTATTCAATTAAATGCCGCACACGATATTGCGGTGTTTATAGGAAAAGACCGCCATTATCCATCCAACAAACCTCACTTCTCCCAGCTTCAGACCTTTATCTGCACTGCCCGACCGCTTAAACAAAACCTCACATATTGACCTAACAAATCTCTTCAACAAATTGCACTTCCTGATTCCGACCGAACATCTGACCAAACGGCAGCAACAGCACATTTACAGCAGCCAGCTAAAGTAAACAGCATCAATTATTTGCTGATCTATCATCATCGCAATAACCACACAACCGCCAACACCGACCGCTGCTGCTGCTGCTGCTGCTGCCACAACTGCCACACGATCACCACCATGATAGTAGCGCGTCGGATCTCTCCAGCAAGCTTACCGTGTAGCGTTTTGACCTCTCTTCTGCTCAACGACTCTGAAGGCCATTAATCAACAGCAATCTCTCAACTCGACTTCCTTTTCTGCACACAAATGTATGGAGCATGCGAGTGACTCTTTGGCCCATTGTTTGCATTCTACAAATTATCCTATGATCGCGCAGAGCAATTACCCTCACCAGTGCCATCTATGATCAGCAGCCAGAGACAGGGAGGATGGCTATGCACTCATGCATGCCGATCGGAGTGTCATTAATCAAAAAAGCGAATAAAAAAATGAAATGCGATAGCGATCTTGTGGCACTGCGCAAACACTTTTACAATTGCCCACGATCCGCAGCTCGATCAAGGGATAGGCAATAGTGGCAGAAGTTGGAAGCGGAGTGCGATCACAAAAACCACGTTTATGTACGCGATCATGTTGATGACCTGCCGCTTGGTTGGGATCCGGAACGATGACAGGCCATTACACGGTTTGTTGAAGCCATTCAATCACTGTGAGCAATGGCAAGAATGCAAGAATGAGATAGATTGAGATTCATTCAACGAGTTTTAACACCTTCGGTGGCGGTGGATATTTATCGTGAGAATATTTCTTAATCAATGAAAGTAGCCAACTTAATCATCTCCACTAAGAAACACGACAATTTTATTACGCTAGCAATTAGCCGATCTGCCACGGCACCCCCAGGGCTTTTGGGTCAGTGCTGCTAAGACTCGTTGCCACACCAAACATTGTCTGCAGGCCCGCACTTCGCAGGATCGCACGTTCTCGATTCCCACAAAATAATCGTGAATTGACATCGGAGTGCCATTTAATTTAGAAATGATGTTGTACAAAAGAGTATAATAAAGGAGTCCCTGGCTTAATGTACACACTTTTGATCCCGACACAGGCAATTACAAGGTTTTAACGTTTTTGCATGTCGTCAGAGTGCATATAACTTGACACTGAACGTGTGTGTGCAGTGTGGCAGCACCGAGAGCTATTGCGGGCCAACACCAGCCATCGTGCAGTCAGTTAAAGTTTCGACTTACGTGGTAATTGAACAACTAGTCGAAGTTGTATTGAATTTGTGGACACGAAAAAAAAGAAAAAAGAAATTGGATTAAATCACGACACAATGTTAAAATAATTGGCATCATTCAAACGTTTGTTGGAAGAAGGAATTAATATGTTGGATAAGTCCACAAAAGGTTCAGATAATGGTCAGTCTTAAGCAAGCTACGAGTACTTAGGTCATGCTGATTGAATCTGATTTAAATCGTTCAATGGTTAGAAAGGTTGTAGCGCTTGGCATAATGGTTAGTGCGTTGGGCTGTCATGCGGAAGGTCTCGAGTTCGATTCTCAGCCGGTGGAAAAAAGTTTTCCAGGGGTGTACTGCGTCTTGCGAGGAATTGACAAATCCTCTAAGAGTATATCTCTTGTCATGGAAAGCGCTGCTCATTAGCCGTTCGGGAAGAAAATTGTAGGTTCCCTCCGTTTCTGGTAAGACGCACACAGGAAAACTTGAGAGTTGTAAGTCAGATCCTGGTTCACTTCGAGCTGTTGCACCACCAAATTTAATTCAATTTAAATTTTAATTGAAAAAAAGGGGCAGAAAAAGAAGGAACATTTTTCATAGGTTTTTCTGTCAAATTTTAAGTTCATAAATCAGGCAATTATTTTGTATCGCATGCACAACCTTAAGTAAGGCAGTTTTTTTTTTTTCAAAAATTCGTCAGAATTCTATTTTGGTTATGCGACTTTTTCGAACAAAAACTAGAAACGACGAATTTTTTGCGATCACTTAAGACATAACAGCTGCGGCTTTTTATCAAAATTGTTAGAGTAGTTTTTAAGAACGTTAAAAAAAGCAGATTTTTTGTTTGAAAATGGTGGATTTCCGGACGGTTATGTTGTTTTATCTGTTGTTAACTTTTGTTCTTTTTATTTTTTCAGAAATAAAAGACAAAGAAGCATGTCAATTTACAAGCAAAACGTGCAAATGATGGTTGATTGGGTGGTTCTGGAGAAATTGGAAGCAAACCCCGAACTCCGCAACGAGACATTACCGATCGGTGATAAACAATACATTTTTTTTGGCCCAAACTGGATGCTAATGGATGTGAATAACATATGTTTCCAACAGGAACGCGCAGCCATAAGTGCAGTGCCGGATTAGCCACGAAGCAAGAGTAGCAAATGCTACGGGCCCCGCGCATTTAGGGGCCCCGCGCACCAACGTTTTCTGACCATAAAAAAGTATTTATTTATTTATTTACTTGGTCAAACAGAATAACTCCTATAGACTATGATAACAATATTCTAATACTATGTATAATTATATATAATTTTTAATAATACATGGAAAATAATAAATAGGTAATACATGGAAAATAATAAATAGGTAGTTGATATTAAAAATTATTAGATAAGATTGATAACAAATTAATCTTAAAGGTTTCCCTTGAAGAATACAATATATCAATATACGAACACACAGAGTTTGCTTCCTTGATGCAACGTGAGATCGGTTCATTGGAACCATAATTAGTTCGATGAAAATTTACATGGAATAAGAAGTTAACCCGAGTGTTTCTTGGTGGGATATGAAAGCCCAATCTTTCTAACAAAAATGAACACTTTATTCGAAAAGAAAGTATGTCACGAATAAACATAATAGAAAAATATTTCCGACGGAGTGAAAGAGTGTTAATACCAATCAACAAACACCTAGCTTTGTAACAGGGAAAATCACCGTACCATTCCCAATTTAGTTTAAAGATAACATACCTTGTGAAGTTTTTTTGTACCCTCTCAATTCTTTCAGCGTGTGTTATATAAAAAGGGTTCCAGATTACGGAACAGTACTCCAGAATAGACCTTACTAATGAAAAGTACAGGGTTTTTAGTGTAAAGATGTCAGAAAACTCACGGGTATTTCTTTTAAGAAAGCCTAACATTGAGTTAGCTTTGTTGATAATTAGATCCATATGAGGATTAAAAGTTAACTTTTGATCAAGGATAACCCCTAGATCTTTCTTTTTTGACACTCTTTCTAAAGGAAAATCAGATAACCTATAGGTGTAAAAAATAAGGTTATGTTTTCTTAAACAGGTAAGAACTTGACATTTAGCAACATTTAAGTGCAAATAATTCAACCCACACCAACGCGAAAGCCTTAAAAGATCGTCTTGAAGAAGTAAACAGTCCTGAATTGAGTTAATTTTTCTGTAAAGCTTTAAGTCATCGGCGT
This sequence comes from Philhelius festivus, assembly GCA_963931855.1. NCBI lineage: Eukaryota > Metazoa > Arthropoda > Insecta > Diptera > Syrphidae > Philhelius > Philhelius festivus. The sequence goes on along the minus strand of OZ007557.1, from coordinate 13,284,530 downwards.
ACAGAAGACATTGTGAGTGATTAAATATCTCAGGTAAATCGTTAATAAATAAAAGAAATAACAATGGTCCTATGTGGCTTCCCTGAGGAACTCCAGATGGTACATGAATAGGTTCAGAAAAATAACTGTCAATTTTAACAATTTGGACCCGATCAGATAGGTAAGATTCAATCCAAGAAAGCAAATTTGAATGAATACCTAGAAAAGCCAGTTTCTGAAGTAAAAGTATTATTTATATATTAGATTTAGTTACAATTACTAAGAAGAAAATATTTGCACCAAAATGATCAACTAAAATTTTATTTTTCTATCTGCTGGTCATACCAAAAATTATGTTTCGCACCGCACTACACGCAAATTGGACAACGGTATGAAATGCAGGTGTTTATTGTCACCATTGATAACGTACTCACTGCTTTAGGTAAACGTATGAACAGAACAGTTATCATATAATTGCTGGCATTTTCGGAATATTCCGAGAGCTAAAATCTCTTCCTGATTCAAAATAGCTATTTTGGCCTTTAGTCCAGTCCACAAAAATTGGCGTTTCGTCCGGGTGATCGCACATGGACTCATCAGTTGACTGTGAGGACCTTGTCAATACGCAATTTTTATTAAATTCAGTTCATATAACATCGATTTTTTGACAAAAAGCCAATTTGAACTATATCCAACCAAGATTAAAATTGTAATCATTAACGTTGGAATATTTTGCTATTTTGAATCAATAATTCAACAAGTCCATTAATAGTGAAGTCTTCTACTGATGTATTTCAGTAGTATATAGAATTTGTATTATAAAAACCTTCATATAGAATCAAAGCTGAGCCACGGGCAAAATATTCCAACTTTAATGAGTACAATTTTAGTCTTGGTTGGATGTAGTTCACATTGGATTTTTGTCAAAAAATCGATGTAAAATGAACTGAATTTAATAAAAATTGCGTATTGACAAGGTCCTCACAGTCAACTGATGAGTCCATGTGCGATCACTCGGACGAAACGCCAATTTGTGTGGACTAAAGGCCATAAAAGCTATTTTGAATCAATAATTCAATAAGTCCATTAATAGTGCTGTCTTCTGCTTGGCTGATTTATTTCAGTCGTATATAGAATTTGTATTATAAAAACCTTCATATAAAATCTCTTCCACCAGAAGAAATTTTGAAAAAATCTGCAACCATAGTAAGTGCTTACGCAGATGGAGGACAGTCTGAGCAACGAATTAGTGCAGTTCGCTTCAATGCTCAATTCTGATGTGGCTGGTATTATTGACAGCAGGAATCTTGAGGCTCTGGAAATGCAGGTTTACAAGCTGTTGATAAATAACTTTTTACAAATCTTGTTTCCCGAACGTTGAAATTACTTTGCGCATTTATTTGTCTCTCATGATCACCAACTGCAGTGGTGAACGATCTTTCTCAACATTAAAACGTGTTAAAAATGAATTGAGCCAACAACGTCTTAATCACCTCACTTTAATGAACTTTGAACATGATTTACTCCGAGAAGTCGATATCAACAGCATTATTTATAAATTTTCCCAAATTAAATCAAGAAAAGTTTTGTTTTATTTAATACCATAAGCTTGATAAGTACCTAACCTAAAACAGTCTAAGGGCCCCTTAATATCAATCCGGCACTGCATAATTGCTATAAAGCTGAAGCTAAAGGGTGACCAATGACATCTGTCAAAGTTACCAACGACATTCAGATGTCAAAGCTATAAGAATTTCCATTTCACTCGGACAACCATAGAAAACGCCGTGAGTTCGCTGAAATGTTGGCTGGATATGCATATTTTGGCTTAAAACTCGTCTTCTCGAAGAGGCCCATTTTTAGTTCAGCGGCTTTTTCAAGAAGCAAAATTGATGTTATTTGTGTTCGATCAAGGAGCATCCACAAAAATTGACTGCTTGGTGTAATTTGTGACATGGAATTGGACCATATTTCTTTCGAAATGAAGAAGGAGACACCATGAATGGTCTCGGGTATAGAGCGTTGTAAACTGACTTTATTTGACTAAAACTCGAGCTGTGGTTCCAAGAAGTAGGTGGTACATGTCATACAAGCGATACGCCATTCAAAGTGGTGAAGGAGAAATTTGGCGACTGGGTCATCTTACGGCGACCGTTTATAAATTGGCCGGCACGTTCATGCATATTGAGACCACTCGATTATTTTCTCAGGAGCTACGTCAAGCCGTTAGTCTATGTTAACAAGTCAACCATTTTGGACGAGCTCGGGGTCAAAATTCGAGACTCTATTGGTAGAATAACGCTTCGAGTCATCAAAAATTGGGCAGGCCTCTTGAAGCAGTGTTAGCGGATCAGGGGCGGCCATTTGAAATGATATGTTATTCCATACATAATGTCATGAACCTAGCGTGTTTATCGCTTTCATTGAAATAAGGCAACTCAAAACTTTGACTAAATATGATTTTAGAAGGATAGAAAACCCGAAAACAGTGGGTTCGCAATTGTGTACTTCCGTCCGCACACTTCGCTTCCCAACTGTCATATTCATTGGAAATTGTCAAATGTCTTGAATGAATAAATATGGAGTTTAAGTACCTACACTGCAACCTACAGATGTATCTTTTGTGCTTTTCCATTGAAAAACATCTGGCAACCATGTACTAATTATTGTCGGGTCATTGTCCGGTCAACCATCTGACAATAATTTTTTTACGAATTTGGGAACAAAACTTACAATTAGCATTATTGGGTAATTAGTTATTATCAGCTATTTGACAGCTCGTTGTCAAATTGTCAGATTTGACAACTGCCTGCTATTAACTTTAGTCAAATTTTAATCAAAAATTTCTTCAATGTTTCACCAATGCTTTCCTTTCTTTTCGTTGTATAGTCGGTAAGATAGTCCCAATGAAGCGAAACCCGTTCCGATTATACCTAGTTTACGGTCGTTGTGGTAGACAAACGGAGCCCCCGAATATCTTAATATCACAATCGTAATATTCGTCGTTTAGGTAATAAAGGGAGCATTCCGAAACATATGAATGCGAGACCGCTGGCGGTGGCACTGCAAACGGGCAGACTTTTGACCAAGTATATATAGGTATAAAGTATGTACAGTAGGTAAAGTAGGTAACCGCCAGCGCCGTCAGCGGTCTCGCATATCATATGTTTCGGAACGCTCCCTTTCAGTTTCGCGAGAGTTTCAGAACATTCCGTTTTAATTTCACGAGTCGCGCCACAATAACGGAATGCACCCTAAGATTCGACGGAAACGTTATTCTAGTCTCAGCCAGTTCGATATTTTTGCTCCCTCCCGCATCACAGAAAGTCATTTCGATTGTGTTGTTTATCGTTTAAATACTGTTGAATCTTCTAAAATCTTCCTAGTGGAGAGCGGAGACCGTTTCGTCCAAGCCGCAATAGACTTTGCTAAGACTCTCTGCGAAAAACTCGGAATCGAACTCAAAACAAGAAGAATTCGCAGGAAAAAACGCATGCATGGCGATGAATCCGCAGATGCAGCTTTGTCTCACGAGCAGGAACTCTGTCGAGAGGTGTTCGCTTCATTTGACAAGATCATTCAAGAAATGACGACTCGATTCCAGCAAGTTGAAGAAATAGCGGACAAGTTCGGATTTTTGACGCCAGCTAAACTTTTGGACAGCAAGTACGAGTGTATTCTTTCCCATGTATTAGAAGACATCGACCTGGACGAGTTTCAGATGGAGCGGAAGCGTCTCCAGCAGTTTGTCCCAAGTTCTGAATCAGAGGAAGATATAAGGGGCAAAGGACCACTGGAGCTCCTTCAGTTCATTCAAAAACTGAATCAGGGAATTTCGGTTCCAAATATAGTCATCTTGATTTGTATATATCTGACTTTGGCAATTAGTGTTGCTAGTTGTGAGAGAAGGAAGTTGAAGCTAATCAAAAATTATCTCAGATCCACTATGAGCTCCACTAGACTATCAAACTTGGCTATATTGTCGATTGAACAAGAATTGGCTGCAAATATTGATTGATTGACAAAGTTATTTCTGACTTCGCTGCTTGTAAGGCCCGTAGAGTCCGTTTGTGAAACCGCTGATCCTATTTTACTTTCAATAAAAGAAACCCCATTGCCTGTGAAATGATGTCTCGAAATTTAATTTTAATTAAGTATTGAATGGGGGCGGCAAAATGGATCTCCCGCCCTGGGCGCCGAGATGGCACGCTACGCCACTGGTAATAAGCCCTTGAAATGAAGCTATTGGCCGAGGAAATCGCTCTAGCAATACAAGTTCTATTTCCCGAATAACATTTGACAAAAAATTATGATATACTCCGTTTTTGTATGATTATAAAATTGATGTTTGCTGAATATTTTCCAACAATTTTATCAAAAGAAAAACATGGGATAAGATTATAAAAGAAATCACATTTTAGAGATGCCACTTAAATGAGGTTTTCCATGACATGGCAAATTTGTAAATTTGGTTCCCCAAGTGAGAATCCTATTTGCCATTATGTGACTTCTTATTCTCAATAATAATTTGATAAAAAAGTTATTAAATATGTTCATGGCTTCAGGGAGATTAATGTACCCTTTTTCCAAGATCGCGCCAACCCACTTAGACACCCTTTCAGCTAAAACTCATCTAACCATTTTATCACTTCAAAGGGTGCTGAAAAATAGCAATAATGTTTAAAAAACTTTTACTTTCAAATAGCCTGCCAAATGCAGCTTTCCTCTGACAACATTTTATATGATTATCGTTATTATACCAATACCTACCTACCTACGAACCACTCTACTATTTGGTGGTGATTGATCTGAACAAAAATGGCGTGTGTTTCCGTCAGTTTGCGAGACGCAGGAATTCTCTCACCAAATAAAAACAATATCATCGTTGAACGATCTTAGAGAGCTGATCATTAATTCGTGGTGGTGGATAACGAAGAAAATCAGATTTTGGCTTGACCTCCGTCCACAGCTGGGTAGTTGGTATATAGAAACTTTATTCATCGCACTGATTTTAGCACGGTGCGGTGCGGCATCGTCATGGTTATAAATGGATATTTATTGTTGACGGCGTGAAATATCTACTTTCGGCGTGAGACAGGCATTTTTCCTGCGCAGAAAATATGGGAAATTGTAAGATCAAGTTGAAGAAATAAAAACAAAAAACAGCACGACCGACCAACAGGGTGAAGATGGTGGCGCAGAGAAATATCAGTGAGATTTTTCCTTCTAGGCAGCAATTTAACGGATGATAGCCTTACTCTGCTCGTCTGATGATGATTATCGTTATTATCACATTTTCACTTTTGTTTCGGATGGCTTTAAGCCTTTTGGTTGAGTGTGGAAATGAAAGAAAAAGATGACGGTCGTCAGTGCTGATGGCTCTGGTGTATGACCATTACAAGTTGGTTGGTGGTGTAAGAAGGATTTATGGATATATGGAAGTCCAAGTTATCCAAGGGAAATACAAAAATCAAGCCAGCGTTCCGTGAATAGACAACCACTTTGACAAATGATATCCACATGAAGATATTTTGTTTTATACTAAAAACATGGAGGAAAATATTGTTAAATTAAATGGAACAAATTTAAGAAGAAAAAAATCAGAATTTAGAATTGCAACGTATCCTTTAACTGTTGTTGAAATTTGTTCTAAATAATACCATTTTGTCGTTTGTCAAATATCAATGAATAAATTTGGTATTTCAAAATGCAATTTATTAAAAAAAAACTGATTAACTTTTCATTGACAAATATTCACCCCTATTGTGACTGTCAATTTGCGACTGATTGAAAATTGAAAAATCTATCAATCAATTGGAATTTCGGCATTGCGTTACTCAGTTGATGAAGGGATTTTGAATTGTTGATGAAATTGATAGCTGTGAATTGATCCCAATTCCTAACATCGTATTCTTAGTTAGCAGACATTAAAGAAAAGAAAAAGAATAAAATTGAAGAAAAGAACATATTTATGTAATTGTTAACTAAGAAAAGTAATTTTAAAAATGGGTTTGGTGGAGTTTTGGTTCGACGACGACGATGACCAATCAAGTTGTTTTGGAAATTTTAAGGAGACAACGACAGCTAAGGGATGCTTCAAATCCAAAAGGTACACATCGATCCCCAATGTTATAAAATTGTATGCAGTATTAAGTTTACTTGCACAAGGTTCGTACCAATTAAGCTTGGGAATGATTTTTCGATTGGGCTTGCACACTCATTTTAATATAACAAAAAATGTATGTTGGAATGGATGAAATACATATATTTACACAGATCTTGAAAAAGTCGCACAAAAATGTACTTTCTTGATAGAAGTTGATATGTGGAATGAACACACATCAAAATTGGGTCGCATAAAAAACAGTTCCGGCATGCCTATTGAAACAGAAAAGGTTAATATAAATGAATGGTCCTGTAAATAATTATTGAAAACTTTAATTCGAAAATTAAGGCAAAAATCTTTACATTTTCGATCGTCTCGCACCAATTTACTCTTTGTCAACTAACTTTTTTCATTTGAAAGAAATCTTGGCATCAATAAGGTCGATGAAAATTGACACTGCCAATACCGATTTTCACATTCACAATGAAGAATTGATACAAATTATCAATTTAGCAACTATTCATTGATGGTTGACAAACACAATATCGATTGAATAAATTGCTTGATAAATATCAACTATTAATTCATTATTGACAATAATTGCAATAAGGGTGATTAATTTTCCAGTACTTCACTATATTTTGCATAGTTTTCAATTTGATTGTTAAATATCAAATTTCAGTATATATAAATTATCAATTCATTGTTGACTATTGTAATATTGGTGTAATTGTTGATCATATCGCAGTCTTCAAAAAGAAAAAAAAATTGTAAAAACTCGCATTACATAACGAACTAAAATTTCAAATAAAAGGAATGACTTTTCAAATAAAACGTGATGTCGTCGAAAGAAGCAAATATGACACGATTTTTTTCTACTTGTTTGTCCAACTAGTTATTGCGAGGTGTTAACCAAAATTTACATTGCAAGATAGTTCCCGACATACCGACCGTGTTTTGCGTCGGTCTGTGCAGAAACCTAAAGGATGGGTTTTGGCTCATCCAGACGGCTGTCACACAAAAATTTTGTTTCGTTTTTTTTCTTCGAATTTTCTCGAAAATAGCTCTTCTAATTTTGATTAAACTTCCATTTGTATCGTGCTTTTGACGCTTTACGTGAGCTGTTTTAATAAAAGGGCATATAAGAGAAATAGAATTTTGAAGATTTTGGAAAAAACAAAAAAACTGAATTAGGTGTAGATATTAATCGTACATTTTCTGAACGTCTTTGAACTATATTCATTTACTCCTTTCAATCAGAAATAATTCCTTAACTTTTGTTCCTCCAACTTTGCAAAAAAAATTTTTGAATGATGTCAATATTATTGACTCGACTCGGAGAATATGGAATTATTTTACATTTAAGCTGTAGTTATAGGTATGGAAGAAAAGCCTTATAAATTGCGCATGGTTTTCATTACCAAAGGTTTTTAAAATGAACTTTCTTTTCCAAAACTTAAAAAAACAGAAACTAAGGAAGTCTAAAGTTAGTCAGCAATAATGCTAAGAGAATGTCTGATCTGTATGTGGATATTAGAAAATAACCGTCATTCTTTTAACTGGTGAAAAATAAAATTCATTTTATGAATTCTCTCAAGAACTATAATAGTTGCTATAAGCACTAAATTCGTAGCAATATTATACATTGGTATTATTTAAAATTTTATAATTCTGAACTAACCTCTTAAGAAATTAAAAATCAAAAACAACTGTCAAATTAAATGATTGTCACAACTCTGAAGGAAAATACTATGCACTCAGAACAGAGACTGTACTGAAGTTTGCATGTAATGCCACAAAAGTACTGAGTACAGTACACGTGTCTAAAAAGTATATACATATTTCAATTTATACAGATAATTTATCACGTGCAGTGAATACTACTTAATTATATCTATGGAATAGATACGATGACCACATAAATATTTAAACCTCGCCAATGATCCAGATAGAAAAATATTTTCATCACAGTGAGTTATGTAATGGGTACAAGCAACATGTATTGAATCAATCAAATTTGTACTGTTTACAAGTAAATCTTTTGACCATAGCGCACCAAGTTTTGATTCACTCGTCTTTTTGCACCAGTATTCTGTAGCGCATTTCGGCCTAGTGGATGAGTGCTCTTTTAGTACCTGGGAGGGATTCCAGCTTACATCAAAAGATGGATAAATATTTATATAAAGACTTAATATCTAAATGGAGTCAAGTCATAAATATGTAGTGAGTACATAATGCACTGTATTCATCACATTTATTGAAGACATATTTACAATAAACTGTCTATATATTAATGAACAGAAAATATACACACTACAAAATCATATACTCATTTTATTTGATACAAAATTACTACCGGACGAGTCCATAGAACATTCATATTTATGTTTTGTGTAGAAAGAATAGTTCAATCAAACTTTACCTAGTACAGAATAAAAAAAAAAAACAGCTCCAAGTGAACCTGGACTTAGTGACTTATAACTCACAACCATTCCTGTGTGCGTTTAACCACGAATGGAGGAGACTACAATTTTCTGCCGATTCCGAACGGCTAATGAGAAGTACTTTGCATGACAAGAGATGCTCTTAAAGGATTTGTCAATTCCTCGCAAAAGACAGTACATTCCTTAAAAAATAATTTTTACTTGCGATATATGTAGGTACTATAGGGCAAGTTCTGCATTTGGAAAAAAAATCGAACTCGAGATTTTGATCAAAGTTGACATTACGATGATAGCGAAGACGAAAAAAGTGGGTCCGACAATTCCGTCTGTCTGTATGTCTGTATGTCTGTATGTCTGTATGTCTGTATGTCTGTACCTCGAACTAGAGCCTAAACTACCGGAGGTATTTTCTTCAAACTCGGTAGTTAACTGTCTTCGGTGATTCCCTAGAGGAGAAATCGAAATTTTTTTTTAGCTCCAAAACTAAGGGTACCCCCCATACACCCGTAATACAAAATCTTATTTATCTCGAAAACGGCTCTAACGATTTGGATAAAAAAAATTAAGTGTGATATTATGGACATGGACTATATTTTGATGAAAAAAAAAATTGGGGGGAAATGTTATTAGGGGTACCTGTCATAGAACGGATTTTTTGATTTTCGAATTTCTCACCAACGGCTCTAACGATTTTAACCAAAATTTTTATGCAGGAGCTGCTTTGCATTTGAACAAATATAAACTAAAAATTTGTTCGAAAAAATAGTTTTTGGATTTTTAAAAAAATAATACAATTTTTTTTTTGAAAATTCAATATCTTGAAAACCGATACACGATTAAATTTTGAAATTACGTTTTAAAATGTATTTTATTAAATACTAACAATTTGCATATCAATTTTTTTTATAAAAATTTTAAGGAAAATTTAGTACACAAAAAACATGTTTCAGTGTGTCTGTATGTCTGTACCTCTCACTACAGCCTAAACCACTGGACCTATTTCTTTCAATCTCGGTAGTTAAGAGTCTTCGGTGATTCCCTAGAGGAAAAATTGAAATTTTTTTTTTAGCTCCAAAACTAAGGGTACCCCCCATACACCCGTAATGCAAAATCTTATTTATCTCGAAAACGGCTCTAACGATTTTGATAAAAAAAATTAGGTGTGATATTATGGACATGGACTACATTTTGGTCAACAAAAATGTTGGGGCAAAATGTTATTAGGGGTACCTGCCATAGACCCGTTTTTTTGATTTTCGACTTTCTCATTAACGGCTCTAAGGATTTTAACCCAAAATTTTAAGCGGGAGTCCCCTTAAGTTTAAAATAATATTGTATATAAAAATATTCAAAAAAATATTCGTTGGGTTTTTTTGAAAAATTTTTTTTTTTTGAAAAATCAATATCTTCAAAACCTATGACCGATTATTTTTTGAAATTATTTCCTCAAATCAATATTATTAAATACTAAAAATTCGCATCCCACATTTTTTTCTTGAAAAATTTTAGAGAAATTTCTTATATAAAAAATTTATTTAATAATAAAATGATTTTTTAAGGTTTATTTGCATAAATTCATACTTTTCCGGAAACCAGACGGCAATTTTATGCATTTGAACATTATTATCTCATTAAATCCATGTTTTATATTTATAAAATGTATCTTAAATTCCAAAGTACTTTTACATAAGAGCAAGTTCGTGCGATCCAGTCGTGCATTTTATTTTTTGTAGCGGCTGAGAATCGAACCCAAGAGCTTCTGCATGAATTCCAACGAACTAGCCATTATGCCAAGAGATACTTCTAGTAAATAATAGTGTACCCATTACAGATAACTAAAATGAAGAGTTCATAGAATATTTAAATTGACGTAATGTGTGGATTCACAGAATATATGTAATGACTACATCACTGTAAATAAGTTTATGTTGTCAGTAATTACAGTATGTAATACGTATGTGGATAAGTTTATGTGCAGAGACATATGTCATGATTTATGTATTTCTGTATACATACATACATGTTTCCTTCTGTGTTTTCTTTCCAACCGTTTTGTAAATCTGCTAAACAAATAAATAATTTTTCTTGTCCTCCTTTAATTCATTTAACTAGCGCTGTCGTTTAATCTAAGTTCAAGTTAAAAGATCGCTAGTGATATAGTCTTAATTATATTTATAATTAGTAAAATTATTACAAATCAAACAAGCATTGTGTCGATCCAAAGAATAGTGAAACCCGTCTTAACCAACCACATGCTTCATCGATAGCATCGATAGTCTACATTCACTTCCTTGACAACTTAAGCTCTTCAATCGACAGTCCCACCACCAAACTAAACACTTATGTATGTATAATGAGAAATCTTGTCAAATGCATACTTAAGCTTTCTTAACACTCAAAACAGTCTCTTACAATCTTTTAGTGACATCTATTAGTATAATTTTCAAACGTGACATGCACTTTCGATTTAGTTGCAAATTTGCCACCAACACATACAAACGAAGATTGAAGACTCCTGGTCTTATCACGTATCTAAGATTTAAGCCATCACTATTAGCTTGTGTGAAATGAGGTTTTTTTTTTACATACGTGCGGTTTCGCAACTTTGTTGAGGATTTGACCGAACTTACATATTACATATGGAAAGGCGACTTGAGATGATGTGATGGGTATGGTTCCTAAAAGAAACACCTAACTCCTAGTGCCATATGCATATAGGTATATACGAGTACATCCACATACCAATACCAGCGATGATGCTTCGAGGTAGAAATCGTGACTTCGGAACTACGGTTGAAATTGCGTAATATTTTTCCATGTCGATGGGTTACAAGCTTACAAGTTAAATGATATATGCTTGGCACACATTTATTTAGGCATCGATGATGTATTGCTTGTATATATGGGCAACTAGGGAGTAACCAAGTGGAATTGTGTATGCCTAAGTCCTTTTGTCCAAACGGGAGGATTATGTTTCCAAAAATGTGTTAGATTTGTGGCTGCATTGTCAATAAGTTACATGGGTTGGGACTCTATTGTTTGCAACATTGTTTCAAAGCCGGATTTGATTTCTTATTTTACTTAGGCAATGTGAAGAAAATTTCGATATTTATATATGCAACGCACCTTGCCTTAATAAGTAGGAGGGTTTCAATAATTATTTGAAAACTTGCTTCATCTAAGATGCAAACATTTATCATAAGAGCTCAAGTTTAAGAAGAAATAATTTGAAAGTCTTCTTCCAAAAAAATAATTTTAAAATATGCATTGGAAAAATAGTATTTGAAAACGCGCCATTTTTAAGAATTAAATTTTCATAAATTCATGTTAAAATAACTTTCATCAAAATGGGGACTAAAATAATTTATAGTGTAAAGCCTTCCATAAAATTTCCAATTTTTTGATTCTTCTCAAACTTAACGCCCCGGGCCTTCAAACACTATTTAAAGCATGGATTGAATCCTATTTAGAAGATTACTATTATAAATGTTATCTTTAGATACACTGAATTTGACTCTATACAAGCAATCTCTGGTGTTCCACAGGGTAGCTATCTTGGCCCATAAATTTTTATTTTGATTATTTTGACAATCGTCGAGTGTGTCATTAAGGACTCATCAACGTTCAACAAAGGTTCTTTCGGTTCGCCCTCATTAACCAAACTTGGAACGATATGAACCACCTTCCCTATAAAGATTGTCTAAGCTCGTTGACATGCAATTTCGAGAACAGCGACTTCGAGTGGCTAACTTAAACTTATATTGTCACTTAAGCTTTCTTTGTTAGTTTTAAGCTAGTTTTTAAGTATATTCGTAAGCTTTAGTCTGAAATGACTGCTCAAAGGGGTCCTGACATTCTCCATTTCCTTCTTTTTTTTTGTAAATAAATAAATAGATTGAAGTAAGAAAAACATTCAAACATCCGAATTCGAACGCTAGAGATGAGAGGCACCTCTTCACGCCAGGATATACCCTCGTAAGAAGTAGTTTCTACCCTTGAAAAAAGCAGTTTTGTTTTAGGTGGAATTGGATAGGATCCGAACCCCAAACTTGCGACAAGACAGTCTAGACTTACAGACCAACTACTAAGTCGATGAGAACTATAAGATTTTGTACATTAAAAACACAACAAAACTATTCACAGATGATAACCATTTAAAGCTAATCAGAGCTTGCAACACATCAAATCAAATACTGGCATTTAGTTAGTAACATGCATAAATCACAATCACGATTTCATCAACGCCACTACCCCACGAGGCATCTTCAAAAGGTCCAATCCATGAAATATTATAATTACTAGCACTAGCGTTAAATCTCAAAGCCGCATCAAATCAAGGCACACAAAAAAAAAACAAGAGTCTCCTTCTTTTATATTATTCACATGCAACTTCTTTTTATTCCAAATTAAGTCATAGGATTTCGGAATATTTATTGATATTAGATTCTGAACTCTGCATGACTCTCGAGTGCATAATTTAAATCGATTATGGCTAACAATCATGCAGCCTTTAGCGGTCGTAGAGGTCTGCTACGAGTAGCTAGCTCACCGGGTGGGATGAGAAACTACTATCGAACATCCCATCATCCCACCACACAACAACAACAATAACAAAACAAATCGTGAGAGCTGCCACAAATATGTTGCCAATTTTGGGCGAGAAATCATCCGCCAATGCAGATGCAGTGGCCAAAAACGGAAACTCGTGCACAGATTTGTTTAGATCACATATCATCTGACATCTGGCATGTATGAGTATGCTGAAGCTGAGCTCAGTCAGTAGCCGGGAATTCAGTCATATCTCAGCGGAAAATAAGGGAATTTGCCATAAAATAACCATAAATTATGCTGAATAATTGTAGCCATAAAGTTTGTTGGTTCTCACTGTAATGCGCGCATGTCCATAATTTAGCTGCAGAAGCACAAGCGAGCGGTGGCGGCGCAGCGCGTCTGACTTCTTTTGCTATGCGCCAAATTGATGTACTGTTTACATGCTAGTATTGGATCGCTGCGCTGCATTGCTGAATTGTGATTTTATTGTTGTTGCGGTAGTGACAGCATCTTCTCTGAAGCTTTGGTGAGAAGTGACTTCTATTGTAAACTGAAGAAAACATACCGGTGCAATGGGTAAATACGCCCGCCGCGGTGTGTTTTCGCTTTTTATGTATGATTGTAAAGAGTGAAAATCGACTAGTTGTGAAAGAAAACATCGTTATTGCATAGTTTACATTGATGGAGGTATTCTCTAATATTGATGGGAGGTATTCTTTCACTATTTATTTGCGATGCAGGGAGTATTGGGCAAGTTTTGCATTTGAAAAAAGTGAGCCCGAATTTTTGATCAAACTTGACATTAGGATAGCAGCGAACACGAAAAAAATGGGTCCCCAATTTTTCTCCGTCGTGCGTCGGTCTGTATGTCTGTACCTCAACCTACAGCCGCAACCACTGAAAAAAACTTGGTAGTTAAGGCTCTTCGGTAATTCTCTAGAAGTGAAATTGAAAATTTTTGTAGCCCACAAGACTAACTGTACCTGCCAGGCGTTTTGATATTTTATTATGAAAATGAATTTATTATATACCCATTGGACTAAATATTTTCAATTTGCACGGTAGTAGATTTTGGCGGCCATGTTGTTTCGGTGACATCTGTCAAAGCTGTTGTTTATTATTCAGTTATTGATGCTAACTTTGGGGTCTTCTTTAGCCACGATGCGCGTTTTTGGGTTTTTGGAAGAATGGCTGTGTTAACAAGCCATGTGAAAATGTAAACTAAAAAAGTTACACTGGTTCACCACTGGTTCGTACTTTTTCAAAAACGGTGTAGTCACCTTCAATCGCGAGCGCTACAGAAAGATGATAACCGAACTCTAAAGGCCCAAAGTGAATCATATGGTCCTAAACGACAAATGTTTCCAGCAGGACGGCGCTACGTGCCAAACACCGGACTCCACGATTGGCATTCTGTATGATCGATTTGAGGAAAATTCGACCATGCTAGACTTTGTTGTGGGATTTCCTGAAGAAGTTGAACACATGCCGTCGCTCAACTTCAGTCCAATCTATGCGGAAGAGTCCTTGAAAATTGGACCACACGGACACGTGGCACCGAAGGAAGCCGAGAAGGGCATTCACACACAGCTTGATTTATTCCATTTTAATATCTTTTTTTTATAATTTTGCGTGCACTAAAGGGATGGGATTATGACTACCCTTAAAATGTTTGAAAACAGTGCGAGCGTTTTAGGAAAGTTGGGGAAGATTTAAAAAGAGATACCGGTAAAATTGGTTTTGAAAGCCTGAATATCATGATGGGAGGGAAATATAGAGTCGGTTAAAGCATTCCACATTCATGTAGTATGGCTGAAGAAAAAACCTCTGAATTTAACATTACGTCCGAAGTTGGGCTCAAGGGTAAACTGATGGTCACTACGGGAAGCACGAGTATTACGGTTAAATTGGTTAAGAGGAGGAATGAAACTGGCTATATATTAAGAGACTCGAGAGATTCAAATATTTCTATTATACTTTCATCACGTATCATTTTAAGGTTTATGATTCCCTATTTGACTATACTTTCGAGATCAGAATTTAATGAGCGTATCATACTCTGCTGTTTTAAATTCACATCTGAAAAATATGGACGTGAATTTGGAAACAAATATCATAAGTTGAGGGTACTTTCTTCAGCACAACAATTTTAGGGATGAGAAGTTTCAGACAAATGATCATTGATGAAAATCATAAAGAGAGTCGCATACAAAACGGAGCCCTGTGGTACACCAGCATTACTGTCCATCAGAACTTGTATTGAGCGGTTCGAAAGGTACTTACTTTCTCAAAAATAACGTAAGGATATGTGACACTTTTCGGTTAGATATACCATCAGATCGACAGTGGACATATTGTTACGAAAGCCGGTAGTCTTGAGCTGATAATTTATCAGCATTCCAATGACTTTAGAAAAATGGCATGTAAGTGTAATTGGACGATAGGGAAAGAAGATTCGAGCGTAGGAACCAAAGACGAAGTAGTATTTCGTAAATTTTTTACAAATGATTTTTAAGATAATATTAATAAATATTTAATATTAAATATTTAAGAAATTGTTAAACAATTTGGTCAAATTACTTGCATGCTTTTTTAATATAAAATTTTTAAAATTCGTCTCGCAAATTCAACTAAAAAGAGCAATCAAAACTTTTCGAAAATATTAAACATTTATTTTTTTATCTGGAAATAGCCATTTTCTACTTTTAATAAGGGGTTTTCCTGACCAGAACTAATGTTCATCCTCAGAATTTTTTCATTATGACAGATTTTTGGAGATATTCTATTTCTAATCTTCGAAATTAAAAAGCACCTATAACTCAAAAGTTCATAAAAACTCTGTTTGTGTCAAAGAAATATTATTTCTCTATGTCCCTAAAGCTGGCAAGATTAGGATACAAAGTCAAAGCTTATTTTTGTCGAAAATTCCCTTTCCAGGATAAAAAAGTTATGAATGCTTCGGTCTTGGATTAAAGTTTCAGAGTTTTTATGATCGCAAGATGCATGTTTCTCGCTGGCCTTGAACCCGAATTCAAACACAACATAAGTCTTCGGCGCTTTTAAGTTGTATTAGAAAAAGATGAAATATACAGCTTAATTATGAGAAAATCCGCTTCAAAAGCATCTTTCGGTCTGTCTTGCATATCAAGTAGATTATTTCAATTCATCACACACACTAAGGACAGCTCTAAACTATAAGTAAATCTCTTGTTCACATTGTCGAAATCATGTCATCCTCTGAAAATTCCACTTTATACAAAGTCAAGAGATCATAAATTATACTCGCAAACTATCATCATACATTTTTCAACTTCCACTGAATCACAAACACAAAAAAAAAATCACAGTAGCTGATGATCATCGTCGGTAATCAGCCTTCATCACAGTTAAAATTCTCAGTAGCATGGAGTAACTTCCAACGCAGTGCTACGCTGCTGGCTCTAACAACGAAAGGAGGCTGCAGTTGTTGCAGTCAAAAGGTCCATATAATGTGACGATGTGACGTTTAGCTGTACAGCGCGATCTGTGATCGTCGTCGTTGTCCTCCTGCTTTTCATTCGTTTGAATTGTTGTTTGTTTGCACATCTGAAGCTGGCGACAGAGTGTAAGCAAATGAGCTGACAATTACAATGTGGTGGCTCTAACGTCTTGGACAAATAATGGTCCATCATAAACTTGAGGTTGGTAAATATTGCAGAAAGATGGTATTACTTTTGAAGTTGAATTATTGTGCTTTGAATTGGGTAATAAGTAGGCAAGTATATGTTTCTTATTTTTGTTTGTTTTTTTTTTATTCAAAAATAACGATGGTGTGGTGTAATTTAAAAATATGATACATCGGGCTTAATAAATTTCATTTTTTTTTTAATTTCAAAACGTTGAGTATGTTAGAATTGACGGGATATTTAAGACTTTAAGATAATATTTGTTTATCCTTTGTGAAAAATTTACACCTTTTTCACGACTAATGTGTGTGAACGTTTGGTTCATTCTAAACTTTTAAATATTTACCTTATTTAAGGCGAGTCTTTTGTTGGCAAACTAAGATATTTCTTTAAAAGGGAGCCATTCGATATATGCAACAGCATCGTCTGTGAGAACCAAGTGTAAGTAATATGAACAGCCTGGGAATACAAAATACAAGTAATATATTTCGACCAATATATGATCTTGGCTAACTGCATTTTGGTATATCAAGTGAGAGCTTATAAGTCACTTTTTTGATGTGATAAATGCAATCAAAGGGCAAGGTAGTGCCCAGCTACCCAGCAGCATTACATCCTTTTTATAGAAAAAAACTCAGGTGATCTTCGATCCTCTTCTATTTTTAGTAAATAAAAACGTCAGAAACTTCAAATTTAGACTCTTTGCTGAACTGATTAAACACAGGACCTTTATTAACTTCAATTCTTTGGAATTAATGGTTTCAGAGGACTTTAAAAATCCCTTAAGCCGTAACTTCTGGCTCACTGTGAGATCACCAACATTATGGAGCACCGTAGAAACTTGGAATTTCGCACAACGGTAGGTGTTGGAATTGACATGTACCCAGTTTCTCAAAAATGTTCATAAATTATATGGAGCACTACCGACTACTGTTGTTAAATGTAAACATTTTCTAGAGCGGTGGGACTCCTACGTTGTACGCAAAAATTCCTCTAAAAAATTAGCTTTATATGCTGGCTTTGTTGGTATTTAGAATTCTACATCACTAGATTCACTGATGTCTTTGAAAATGTTCAACTGACAAAAAAGCTTTTGCAAAGAAGAAGTGAAAAAAAGAGCCAAGTTATCATATTTACAGGGTGGCGTTTAAGTAACGTTATGATTTAATTTTTCTTGTCAGAATTAACTTTGGAAAAAACTTGGGAAATTTATGATGAAAAGACTCAACACAGTACAAAAACCAAAGTTGTTTAGTTTTATTTTGAAAATCGACATTCAATTATTGAGACACAAAGATCATTTCGAAAATTCTTTTATGTTCGAAATGCGCACATTGCTCCAACAATTGGTCCAGGTTGGTCCAGCATTTTCAACAACAAGGAGCTGTCTGGAATCTTCTGCGTGCTCGATTACCTAGTCCAGTTCGAAATGATGTGAACAATGACCATAGCTGGGTTGAAAGCAAGTATCAAGGGAAACCCCGAAACTTTCACTAGGTTACATTCTCAGTATGCAATCAATATGCTCGGCGTTTTCAAGAATTTTTCCCAGAGAACAAGGAGTTTATTCCCAAACTCATAATGAGCGACGAGGCCAATTTTCAGCTTAATGGTAACGTGAATAATTAAAATATCAGAATATGGGGCATAGAAAATCCAAATGCACCCACTTAGATGCAGAGTATTTGTGGAATAATCTCAGAAAGTATCATTGGACCATATTTGTTCGAAAACGACAAACAAGTTAAGTTGCGGTTAATGTGGATGGCTTTCAAGACCGGGAAATAATTGACAATCTCTTGAGGCCAGAGGTAGAGAACAATTCAGAGTTGTGGTTTAAACAAGATGAAGCCACAGCGCACATAGCTGATCCAACTATGGTTCTCCTGAGGTAAATTTTTGGTGATAGTTCTGGATAATATTTCGTTTTTCTAATTTTAACTGGCCACCGCATTCGCTCGATTCAACGGCTCCACATTTTTTTCTTTGGGGATGCCTAAAAAGTAAGGTGTATGCCAATAAGCGAGGAGAAGTGAAGACGCTGGGATCGGATATTCAACTTATGCGCAACCCTGTACAAAAACCCTGTGTGAAACACGTAAGCCGTGAAAAGTAGTGAGATTCAAAAGTTCACCAAGTTCTAAATTTATGAAGTTTATTATCAAATTTCTAAAGTAGAGTAATATCGAAACAACTCCAAATTAAAAGGAAAAATTTTGTTATTACATATTATTGTTGACTAAAATTAGCAGGGTTTCCTTAATAGTTTGTTTGGAAGATTCACCAATTTCTCGCAAGAGGTAGAACACCCCTAAAAACTTTATTGCAGCGAATGAGAACCAAACCCAAGAACCTCTGCACTACAAACACTAAGTTTGGGGTCTTTAAGTGATCAAAAAGCTTAGGTAAGTTCTTGAATTTATTTGATCTTCTTAGGGTGTACGTCAAGATCTTTATGCGAAAATCCCCAAAAATGTCAACTAAGAGGTTCCTTCAAACGGCCGCGGCGTGGAATCGACTCGAGTCACTTTAAACTCCATTCAGAAAATGTCGGTTCTTTTTTTCAGTTTGTTGACTCTTTCCATAGTGAATATGTGGGATGAAATTTTTTGATAAAGCACGCACAACATTCCGTTCAAGTCTCATTCAACTTTAAATGTCAAATCAGAGAGTAACAATGTGCACAATATATGTATGTATATTGTTGTCGATTTCCTGAGCACTTTTCAATCCAATCAACTGCCTGATTGCCTCAAGCTGGAATCTCTTCAATAACTCAAATCAATCTTTCCCGCACACAATGGCAAACCTAACAAAATAACATCACGTTCTAATAAATTAATGTTCTCAGAACATTAACAAAATTTATTTAAAAAAAACACTAACAATACTGCAAGACGCAAGACCCCCGACACTCAATAATGATTGGTGTGAACTAATCGCCCATTTATCAGCCCAGACAAATCATTGTTAGAAATTTTAACGACTCCTATATCGTAAGTAGTGTGCAATAAAACTTTTGATACCACTCCTTTATTCAGTATCGATTTTATTGTATTAAAATCCCGCATGCACAAAAGTGCATATTAATAAGAGATATTTGTTTTTTTTTTCTTTTATTTTCTATCTTAGAGCATAGATATCGAGATAAACAAACAGATTTCCATTTAACCAAACAAGTGTTTAGGCCAAGTCGCTTTTAAATGGTAAATGTGTTGCATTTTAAGTTTAACAAAATTTATTGAAACAAATATAGAAATAAACATCATGTCAGTCGGCGGCCGGTTGGAAATATTGACAAATATGTTGTTTGTTGTGTTTTCATAAATATTATCTGCCACACTTGCTTGCACTTTTCGTCTTAGCCAAGGCCTATATGCACTCTTTTGGGCTTGGGGTGTGTAATAAAATGTAATATGTAACTTTATGCGTTTGCGAGTTGACTTTTGCAGACCTCGGCAGTAAGTGTTGTCGATAATATCTGATGTCAATTCGAATTTAAGCGATGTTATATTTAAGTTTTGAACTTGTTTGCCTTAACGTAAGTTGGTGTCGCACATAAGTCCGAGCTATGAATTAACACAGACACAGGCTATTTTCTTTTTTTGAAAAGAAAGTTCAATATGTATATAATTCAATCACTTAAGGCAAATAGTTTGAGACAGTTCCGGGACGACATCCATATGCCATTGAATTCCAAACGATTTATCGACATAAAAACAAACATACATTTTTTGCAAGACCATGTCATTTGAAGAGTTTACCTTAATGATGTTAAATGAAAATTAATGTTGTTTGCGTCAAAAACGCGTTTGGAAGAAATTCTGACACGAAAAATTCTATTCGAAAACGTAAAAATGAATATCAAATGCTTATATTCTGTTCAATAGTGCATTCAATTCACGTCGTTGAAAACATCAAATGGTCAGTGACCATCTTTTCCTGGTCAATTTGAATTGGATTTGACGCTTTAAAAACCTACCATTTACAACTAGGACCTATAATTCTACATATATACATATGTATACATTTTTATTTTTTATCCCTGAATTTTTCTCTGGACAATTGTTGGTTTTAAATCACTATGAAGGCCATATTTTGTACGAACATTGCGGACTGTAGCTGACAAACTTTCAATATTTCTTAAATATTGCTCAACAATAAAAATGCGTTGTTCTTTCGTATAGCGCTCAATTTTTACTAACTGCAACCGAAATGTAAGCTGTCACATTGTTATCTTTTTTACTTGCGACTTAAAGGTACTATAAGGCAAGTTATGCATTCGTAAAAAAAATCGAACTCGAGATTTTGATCAAAGTTGACATTACGATGATAGCGAAGACTAATAAAGTGGGTCTCGCAATTCTGTCTGTATGTCTGTCTGTCGGTTGGTAGATATGGGTTTGAATTTTTTCCCCCCGGACGTTTTTTTTTTTTAAGACCAAAAATAACGGTACCTGCCATACGATTTTTTTTCGAAATTTTATAAATATTTTTTTTTTCTCAAAACCTGTCCCACAGAGTTTTAAAAAAAAAATTTGAAAAATTTCATTTGGGTAAAACTAGCTAATGGTTGAAAAAAAAATTTTCCAAAAAATTGTTATTTTTGGTAGCCCCCCTGGGTCCATTTTTTTTTGATTTTCTCGAAAACGGTACAGCCGATTTAAATTATTTTTTTTTATGCCAAAGCTCCTCCAAAGTTTGAATATTCTTACATATTCAAATTTTCAATTTTTTATTTTTTGAATTTAAAAAATTTTTATTTTGAAACTCAATATTTCGAAAGCCCCATGCTCGATTTTTTTCAAACTTGACAAATAAAAGTTTCTTAACATAATCTATACAATATTTGAGAAAAAAAAATTTGTTTTATCTTAAACTAACGGTACCTTCCATACAAATTTTAAAAAATGGTTTTCGAAAATCGTATTTTTCTCGAAAACGGTTCCGAGAATTTTGCTAAAATTTTTTTTCGTTTGATTAATCTTTACGATCTATAATTTAATAAAAAAAAATTGAAATGTAGATATTACTGATTGTACCTACCATAAAACGATTTTTTCGAATTTTGAATTTCTCATTATCGGCATAACGGATTTTAACGAATTTTTTTTATAAAGAAGCTCCTAAAAAGTTTAAAAAACATTGCATTTAAAAACTTAAGAAAAAATATTTTTTCAATTTTTAGAAAAAAAAGTATTTTTTTTTTTTGAAAAATTCGATATCTCAAGAACGGCTTAATATTTTTTTTTTTGAAATTAGACTTTTATTCGTACAATAATAAAAACTTAAGGTTGACGTACCAAAATTTTTTCTTAAAAATGTTTTAAAAATTTTTTAGATAAAATCTTATTTTTTTAAGGAACCACTACAACAATTTATAATTTTTGTTCCTGCATAAATTCATATTCTGCATTCTGTTTTTATCTCTTACTACTAAAAGAATTTAAAAAAATCATTTTATCCTTATGAACAGTTTTCCTTAATAACATCCGTTTTTAAAATTCCTAGTCTATTACATAGGAGCAAGTTCGTGCGACCCAGTCGTGCATTTTATTTCCATTGGCAACACTGTACTATTAAATGGTGCAAAATTCCAATTTTGCGTAAATTATGGGACACACTTTAGTAGACAGATGGACGTATTTCACAAATATGGAGCGGCTCTATAAACATACATAATGAATTCACTATATATTGTAATGAGTACATTTGTTTATGTAATCACCACATATTTTTGTAATGAGTCTATAGAATTACTTATTGTCTACAGCAATGGTAATAAATGTATGTGTGCAGAAATGTATGCGATTAGTACATACGTATATAAATGAATGTTCTGAGTGCTTACATTTTTCTCCCAGAGTTAAAATAATTAAAAGTTTTACACGTTGTACAAGTGATTAAAAATAGGTTCTACATGTCATGATATAAAACTAGGAACACAAGAACTCGTAAAGAACCTTAACATAGTGACTCTCAATAAGTCCTTTGTGCATATGGTCAGCAGGAATTGAATGCCATGCAGGGAACCTTCGTTTTTCTGCCGAATCCAAAAAGTTTAGACGAAAAGCACTTTCCACAAAAGTAAAGCAAAAGGTACCGTTACACCACGGGGTATGACAAGTTATGTATGTATTCGTAAAAAACTCGAGCTCAAACTACTCGCTCAATTTTCTCTACATTTGGTAGATATTAATTTTAAATTATTGCCCTAACACGATTTTTCCTTGTTTTTAACATCAAACATAATGCTATATGCTATACAACCTTTTTTCGAAAATTTAAAAAAATATTTTTTACTCGAAAACAATTCCAAACAATTTTTTTTTAATATTGCATTTAGAAAAGACTAGCTTTTGCTTGAAAAAAATTCCAAAAACTGGATGTACAATGTTTTTGTTTTCAATTTTTTCAAAAACAGTGCAATTTTTTGATAAATTTGTTTATCCTAAAGCTCCCAAAAAGTTTAAATTGTATGGTGTATTTTTGTGTATAGAAATTTTGTATACAGGAGCCTCTAAAAATAAAAAAAAATTGAACATCAGAATTTAAAACATAGTATTTTTTGGATTCAAAAATTTTTCTTTAGATTTCTTTAGATTTGATATAAATGTATACCTAGGTATACATAAAAACTTAATTTTAAACAAAGCGCTACAAAGATCTAAAATGTTTTTCTTGCATAAATTCATACTTGATTAAGAAAAATTAACTACTAAATGAGTTGCTTCAGTTTTTTAAAAAAATTATTTCATACTTTGAACATTTTTCTCCAGTATCATTAATTTCTGAAATTCAAAGTCTCTTGAACATAAAATGAAGTTCGTGCAATCCAGTTGTACAGTTTAAGTTTTTTTTTTTTAATTCTATATTTAAAAAAAAATTCTTTCATTATTTTTCTCGAAAGCAGCTCTAAGCATTTTCATATTTTTTTTTTAATTAGAACAATTTACCATTTAATTTGAAACAATTTTAAATCAAGTCTATTTTAATGCTACTTATTTATTATACAACAATTATATTCATTTTTCAATATCTTATAATTGCTTGAACCGATTTAGATTGAAGTTTTTAAAACACTAGTTGTTGTTTTTTTAAATATAATTTTTGTTGCATATCAAAAAAAAAAAAATAAAAGTACCGGACACACGTAATTTCTCAAAAATTTTAAACCTGCATACAAAATTGCTTCAATTTTAAAATTTTTGTGTGTGTAAATTTATATTTGTTCATGAAATTCAATGATTTTTTTTCTCAAAATTATGGAATGATAAATGCCCATTGGTTACATAAGAAATATCGATCTAGATCATGAGAACTCATGAGAATGAGTTGACACGCTGTATCATACAACCAGCCAATGCAAAATAATGCCAATTCCGAAATGTAACTTGTCTTAAATCTAAGAAACTTCGTACGGAGATTTGAAGAACCAAGTCTCATGAGGTGTTGGTCTAGAAGCTATGTGAATGTATTACCACGGGACCATTGAAATTTGAAAATATTTTGAAAATGACTATTAACTTTGGTTCGATTGAACGTCGCTAACCTCAGCTTTTTCGAAAGACCAATATCAAATTTCAACCAACTAAACCAATTACGTGGCAGAGTTTAAGAGGTGTGACGGTGGATTGCAATATCATTATCTCCAAAAATGTATCAAAATGTTGAAAATTCTTTGACCTTCCGTTGTGAACAATTTACATAATTTTCTGAGGAAACCAGAAAACATACAAAAATAGTTAAAATAAACATTGAAACAACATATCCTTGATCATAAACAATAAATAAATAAAAAGATGATTTCATTTTCTACAACTTTGTAGGTAGAAATGGCAGCCACGAGCTTTGAAACTAACCACTTGAATGCACCGACCGATTTGATATAATCATCTTGGGATGAAAATGGATTTTAAATTCAAACAGTTGGATCGTTATTCTCACATGAAAATCGTCTATGATTGTGTGATTATTTTTTTTTATCTATTTTTCTATTATTAAAAAAAGCCAGCTGTTTGGAAGTCCTTGGAAATTGAGGGAGGACACTCTACTCGCGCTGAAAAAAGAGATGGAGTAATTGATCTTCATTTCGCAGAGTTCATTTAAGTCACCACCAGATGGCTTATCAAACCAATACTTTCGGAAATATAGATCAATTCGAGTTTTCTAAAATGACTGATCTCGCCATTTTGACGGCGAAATCCAAAAATGTACTATACGAGTATTACCTATATCACAAGTAGAATATTAAGCAGGTTAATTGCATTTAATTTAAATTAAAAAGATCTTTATTCAAAATCTCTTAACGAAGAAGTCGAGAAATTCCTGATTTTAATTTCTATATTGCGTTCCACGCAAAAGATGTTTGGTTCTATGTTTTTGAGTCTTATCTAGATTTTTCTTGATGCTTTCATGACATCCTCCAAAAATAAGAAAAGATTTGATATATGAATCATTATTAAATCTGACGATGAATTGGAATTTACAAAGTATTATTTTTTCACAAAATAACAAACTTTTATGACCATGATCACGATTCGCAAACTTCGAATAAAGTTAACTGAGTTTTAAATTCTTGCAGCTTTAAGCTTTTTCTCACAAAAATAATAATTAAAATCCAGTTCCGTCTCCGTCTCTGAAATATAATTTCGAAACATCTCAATCCTTTTAACTCGCCCCCGAAGCAAAACTCTTTTCTTTCGTCTTAACCATCACATCACTTTCAATCAATGCAATTCAAAGCGAAGAGTCGTGATTTTCGTCACATCCCACGTCCATTGCCAATTTTCTCACCAAGAACTTTCTTTTGTTGTTGTTTCATTATTTCTGCACTATGCTGCTCTATGAAAATTGGCCTGGAAAACCTAAGCTGCCGTAAGCTTTACATGATTTGCTTTAACGCTAGAGCTATAGGCTAACGCGAATTGCTTCGATTTGAATCTGAATCTGAGCCAGGCCTAATTAATACTCCCATGGCATAGAGAAGTGGTGAAATTTTTCGCCATTTCTCCCCTTTGTTTACATTTTAAGTAAATCGTTGACGATCGACACCAGAACGCCTCTGGCTCGAAGGAGTCTTTCAAGTCCCCACAAAAAAAAAAACACAAAAACTATTATTCTTCTGTTTGTTGGAGCTGCTGGTAGACAACTTGGAAAACGTGACTCTGGATGCTGTGTGCAATAAGTATTGTCGTCGTCAATGTGGCGTGGTTATCCAGCGTCACAGCCGCCACTCTGCGCCATCCCCATCATCATCATCATCAGCGTCGACGTCGTTGAAATCCCTTAGGGTGAAATAATACAACAATGTCTACTGTTTGATCAGGCGAACATTGATCCACATTTAACGTCATTGTCTGAAGTTTAATAACAATTTTATTTGGTAAATAAACAATAAGTAGGCAGTGCTGCTCGACGGAGCTTATGGCTGGGAAATTCTGCGCAAAACACGATCGATAGTGGCACGATTGTGTTTACTCTGTTTTTTTTTCTTTAATATTTCCATGTTGCTTTAAAAACATGAAAAAGTGAGAAAAAATAAAACTGAAGTTTTAGGATTTCGTAACTGAAGAAATAGTGTTGTTTTTTTGGGCAGTTGCCAAGGGATCCGACTTATGTAAAAGGTATAGATTGATAACCATATATTAAGGGATAAGTTTTTGATTTGAGGCTTATTTTTTAAGTGTCAATAACGCAGACGTTAACTACTATTGAACACTATCTGTACATAGTAAAAGTAGATACCTAAAGAAATGACAAAGGATTGGTGCTTTTTATATCGAGCTGCCCGATTTTGTTTGGACGACATTTTTTTGTCAGTTGGTTTTTGAGAGTCTTAGATTGATAACTTTTCTTATAGAGCAGATTACGTCGCGTCATAAGGACGTATTGTTATTATTCAATCATTTTATTGGAATAATGTGATCCATTGTGAATACGCAGAGAAAATTAGGTGAAATCAAAAAATGGTTCTATTGATTGACCCAATGATCCTCCGATATTTTATTATTACCAAATTTAACGTTTCGTAAATCTAAATTCAGCCGATGATCGACTTCGTTTATACTTAAATGAAGGTGTTCTTTAAGCATCAAATCATTCTTTGGGTAAATAAATGAGCGGTAGCGATCGATGATACTCAATTTCTTCGAGCCCAAATTGGATGATGTGAATGTGAATGTTATGTCTTATGTGGTTCCAACAGAATGGCACAATGCCCTAAAAGTCTAGCTCTCTGGCCTAATTTGCGCTAAAGTGCGCCATTTTAATACCATAACTTGTATGAAACTGTGGATGAAATCGATATAAGGAATTGTGCACATTCTTACGGAGTAATCCAGTTTGGATTAAGTTAGAAAAAAAAGAAGTGATTTAGTAGATTTTTGTCCATAATCATCCGGAATTTGGATCACTCACTCAACCGGACCACTTTACTCCACCAAGTAGGTTAGGCAACTTGTTGACTGGTGCTAGAACAGTAGCCAATCCGATTCAGTGATTATCCAGCTCCTTGCTTTATAAACTTCCATCAAAGCCCTCAGTTTGCTAGCTCGAGATCTAAAAAATTCAACGATTCATTTCGTCACTTTGAGAAAAAAACCAAAACTTTGACCTTCATTTCCGAAAGTTAGTCAATGTCATCAGAAAATGCTTTTCCTAATGGCTGTGCACTAAATTTGACCAGAGCAGTGTATTTGCTGAGAAAATGGAGGACTGTTTCCTGTTTCCTGATCCACACAGCTATGACATTGAGCCTTGGCTGTATGATCTCATATTTACTAGTGTTAATATTGAGGCTAGCAAGTTCATTTCGGACTTCCTGGAACAATTTGGATGATGATGTACTGAAATAATAGTCACCTGAATGTGATAATAGCCGTATTAGGGTTTTAAAATACCATATTTTCCACACATTTCCATTTTTGTTGAAAGTATCATTTATCGAACGTCGATTTTTGATTTTGATGTACAGTTCAAATCTTGCTTGCTGTATTTATTCTTGAACTTTTTGATATTCTTACGATTTTGTTGTAAATTAAGAATATTTTAACATAGCAAAAAAAAATATACCTTACTCTATAGCTTTTTAGAAAATAGATTTCTGGCCTTAACCCTATTTACCCTATTAAAAATTTAAATTAAAAGAACACCTTTCTAGAAAGGGTCTTAAATACCATATTCTAGTAGGATGTATAAAGATTTAAGAGCAAATACCCCTCCCATGCCAATCTACTATGACACAAAACGTAGTGCACAACATCTGTCGTTCTACATGAATCTAGCGCCAACTAAATATATATAACATAAAGGGCTTCATTATGATAGTAAACTGATATGTTCTCTCAAAGTTGTGCTACTAACTTTTATGTGCCCAACTTGCGCTATTTCGTAAATATTGAAACAAAATTTGTTTTTATTTATGTATATATTTGATTTTTTTAAAGCAAAAGTTTTAGTATATTGTGCTTAACTTGTGATATCATGTGGATATCCCTGAAAATCAACTTGTTCCGCCTTGTGCGTTAGATATTTAACACAATTTTCGTAAATTTGCAAATTATGCGAAGGAAGCATTTTTTATTTTTGATTTTTCTAAAAACATAAGTTATACCGTTATATATTTATTTGCTCAACTAGTTGCGCCATTTGGTGCGACAATTGAAATAAAATACACGACTAGGTCGCACGAATTTGCTCCTATGTAATAGACTAAGAACTTCAAAAATTAGAGAAAAAATGTCCATAAGCATAAAATTAATTTTTTTAAATGACAAACAGCTTCTTGGAGAAAAATAGGATGCCTTGTGATTCAAGCAAATATGGCAAGAACAAAAATTATAAGTCTTTTTTGTGGTTTCTTGAAAAAATTTGCTTTTATAAAAGAAATTTTTAAAACATTTTAAAGAAAAAATTTTGGTACGCCAATTTAAAGTTTTTATTATTGTTCGAATAAAAATAAAAATTACAAAAAAAAAAATTTAGCCGTTTTCAAGATATTGAATTTTCCAAAAAAAAAAATTAAGATTAAAAAAAAAAAATATTTTTCTTAAAGTTTTGAAATGCAATGTTTTTAAGCTTTTTAGAAACTTCTCTCTAAAAAATTTCATGGTAAGTACAGTCAGTAATATCTTGTTTTCAATTTTTTTTTATTAAACTATAGATCTTAAAAATTAATCGAAACAAAAAAAATTTAAGCAAAATTTTCGGAACCGTTTTCGAGAAAAATACAATTTCTTGAAAAGCATTTTTTAACATTTGTATGGAGGGTACCGTTATTTTTAGGTAAAATAAATTTTTTTTCTCATATTAGATTACTTTAAGAAACTTTTATTTATCAAGTTTTAAAAAATCGAGCATGGGGTTTTCGACATATTAAATTTGAAAAAAAAATTTAGATTTTTTTTTTTAAATCAAAAAAAAAATTTTGAAAATTTGAATACACAATTATATTGAAACTACCGGGGAGCCTTAATATAAGAAAAATGATCAAAATCAGTCGTATCGTTTTTGAGAAAATCAAAAACAAAAAAAAATGTTCTAAGGGGGGTACCTAAAATAACCATTTTTTGGAAACAAATTTTCAACCATTACCTAGCTTTAACTAAATGATTTTTTTTTAAATCCGTGGGACAGTTTTTGAGAAAAAAAAAATATTTATAAAATTTCGAAAAAAAATGTATGGCAGTTCCGTTATTTTTGGTCTTAAAATCTATCTACCAAATTTGAAGAAAACCGGCCAAGCCGTTTAGCTACAGTCGACTGGACAGACAGACAGAATTGTGAGACCCACTTTTTTCGTCTTCGCTACCATCGTAATATCAAGTTTGATCAAAATCTCGAATTCGATTTTTTTACGAATGCATAACTTGCCTTATAGTATCTACCTTTAAGTCGCAAGTAAAAATGAGACAATTTAAATTTAGGAAAAAAATTCAAGTTCGCAGAATTTAAAAATGCTCTAACCCCAGAGCACAACTTTGGTTTTGAGGAAAATTGACAAGAATACAAAAATTTCGTTGGCCAAATGTACTATTACGTGTCCAACTTTCACCGCATTTTGTCGTAAATATTGAATCGAAAATTCGCATATCAGCAAAGCTTACGACCCAACATAATATTGTGCGGATTTTCTTAAAAAATCAACTTGTTCCGCCTTACGTAAAAAAAAAATTATTTTAAATTTAGCTAAAAACACTAGGCGTGGGGCTTATATTAATGTAGGTATATTCATATGCTTCGGCGATTCAAAATAAAATTTAAAAAAAAATTACTTGAAATTTGAACTAGGGAGCTAAGAAAGTATACAGAATTATATTCGCAAAATTTACAAAAATTTACGTCTGAAAACTTCGCAACCATGCAACACATGGTTGGATCACAATACAACACCATTTTTGATTAAAAGAAAATAGCAATTAATAAAAATGGCTATTTTTTTTAATATTTAACACATAACGAAAAAACTATTTATTATTTTAGAAAATCGAAAAATGACGTCACTCTTACAAAATGTATGTATAGCGCTAAAAATCAAACCCTAAAAAACTGTTTATCTTTAACATACGGCAAATAATACCGCAAGTCGTTTGCTCCTCTTTTAAGAAGCTTACAAATGGCAGTGCTAACTTCGTGCCCATCAATTCACCTCAACATCATTAAAATCTTTAAAAAAAAACGAAACACAGATTGTCGGATTAATTACACTTGATTACTAGAGACGCGATCTCCGGAGATCGCAGCCTTTTAATGTTCACCTGGCTGTTTGCATAGCTTAATGTGTGTAAATTGTAAACATTTATAGCTTCCTCATCACCCAATGAAAGCAATGAAACGTTAATTGCTAGAAATACATATACATACAAATCATTCGCCCGTATATTTTCATCTTCCAGATTCACCTGCTCTGGTATCTAATCACTGCCGCCGGCAGCCACACTTAAACGATAGCATTCGTTCACAAGGCGCACTAAATAAAGACATTTAGACCAGAAGTCAAGTACAGCGATGGTGTAGATATAGTTAATTGAAGGATATTCGCATCACGACAATTGGCAGTTGTGTAATTTATTGTCCAGGATAATCCTGTTAATGCGGTTCAGCTTCTGGCCTTTCCACAAATCAACTCACAATTCATGCTCGGTGTAATGACATTAATTGTGTGAATTTATGCGCTCATTTTCAAGATCTGTGGTTATGATTTTCTTAAATATAGATATTGTATCATGGCAGCATAACAGCCATTATCGTTAGTAATTAAATTGTCCAGACAGAGGGAGCTCGCGCCACGCTTGCAATTAATCAGTTTAAAATTGTCATTAATAACTTTAAAGAGTTGTGTAACATGTAAAGGAGCACGCAAACGTTGCTAAGATGTCTGACAAATTCATGCGCGGGATATTGGCGCCATTTTATTAATATGACTGGAAAACAATTAATTAGTTTGTTTGAGAAAAAATAAACTACTTGTGACACATTGGGATTTAGTAGATGTTGGAAATTGGAATTTGAGTACGGAAAATGTAAAATTAAACCCGACTTTTGGTTAGGAATATTTCTGTTGTTTCTTAGTTGAAAATTGTCTGCTGCATATCGATAGGATTGTTCGGTTCTTTAGAGATCTGCACTAAGCTTATGAATACACGAGCATCTAACAAAAAGTCTCATTTTTAAGCAATACACTCAAAGAAAAACATCAGGTAAGCATTCACAAGTGTATTGGTAAATTTACAGGCAGCACTTTGATCTAAAAAATGAAATTTCCTACTGCATTGGGTTGAGCATTGGCATCTTTGCAATAAGCCCAAAGAAAAAAGGCTTAATTGTTGGTGCCCTGATCCGAGGACCAAAACCTTTTTGAACTCGGGTTAGTGTGGCAAATTTCATATCAAAAATATAAAATATCTAATTCCATATTTGAACCCTGGTTGAACCTTATTATATCTGCCAAAATCGGTTCGTGGGTAGCACGAACTTGCTCCTATGTAATACGAGTAGTCTAGGAATTTTAAAATGAATGTTATTACAGAAAACTGCTCATAAGGATAAATTTTATTTTTGGTAGTAAAAAATAGAAACAGAATGCTATGCAAATATGAATTTATGTAAGAACAAAAATTATAAGTCGATGTAGTGGTTTCTTAAAAAAATAAGCTTTTATATAAAAAAAAATTTAAAACATTTTTAAGAAAAAATGTTGGTACGTCAATTTAAAGTTTTTATTATTGTTCGAATAAGAGTTAAATTTAAAAAAAAAAATACTGAGCCGTTTTTGAGATATTGAATTTTCCAACAAAAAAAAAATAGTTTTTTTTTTCAAAATTCAAAAAAAATATTTTTCTTAAAGTTTTGAAATATGTACAATGTTTTTTAAACTTTTTAGAAGCTTCTGTCTAAAAAATTTAATTAAAATCCGTTATGCCTATAATGAGCAATTCAAAATTTTAAAAAATCGTTCTATGGTAGCTGCAGTCAGTAATATCTTGTTTTAATTTTTTTTTTATTAATTTATAGATCTTAAAAATTAATCGAAAGAAAAAAAAATTAAGCAAAATTCTCGGGACCGTTTTCGAGAAAAAGACGATTTTAGGTCAAATAAATTTTTTTCTCATATCTTGTAGATTATTTCAAGAAACTTGTATTTATCAAGTTTTAAAAAATTGATCATTGGGTTTTCGAAATATTGAGTTTTCAAAAAAAATTTTTGAATTTTTTTTAAAAATCAAAAAAAAAAAATTTTTGAAAATTTGATACACAAAAATATTGAAACTGCTGAGAAGCCTTAACATACAAAAAACTGATCAAAATCGATTTTACCGTTTTCGAGAACATCAAAAACAAAAAAAATGGCTCCAAAATAATATTTTTTTTGGAATTCTTTTTTTCAACCATTACCTAGGTTTAAGTTAATGAAATTTTTTGATTTTTTTTTAATCTGTGGGACAGTTTTTGAGAAAAAAAAGTGTTAATAAAATTTCGAAAAAAATTCGTATGTTAGGTACCATTATTTTGGGTCTTAAAAAAAAAGAAAAAAACGTTTGGGGGTAAAAAATTAAAAACCATATCTACCAAGTTTGAAGAAAATCGGCCGAGTCGTTTAGCCTGTAGTAGTAGCCTGTAGTCGAACAGACAGACAGAGAGAATTGTGAGACGCATTCTTTTAATCTTTTCTATCATCGTAATGTCAACTTTGATCGAAATCTCGAGTTCGATTTTTTTTTACGAATGCATAACTTGCCTTATAGTACCTATAAGTCGCAAGTAAAAATCTTCAAACGAAGATGAACTGGGTTTGCATAATTGGCCCCAATTTATTAATTGCACAATCTCAGATGCCAATGCAATTATGCATTTCGAGAAATCACACGATCATCAGAAATTTTTCTCCTAATAGAGCCATAGGTTGGTGTTTGGGTGTGTTTTCTACTGGCTTCAATTCTCCAACTTCAACTTTCAGTTGACACAAGAATTGACAAGATTTAATGAAAAATGCGATGCAGTGTTTGGGAATAAGCCCAATCAATCCAATTGTCTCGAAACAGCGTTATTTTCACCTGACGTTAGGGGCAAACACAAGTTGGGGCAATCGCAACAATAGCTTGGGTAAAATGTTCTTATTTAACAATTTCATTAAAACTGTGTGCAGAAGGCCCCTAAAAATGAGCAATAACAGTACAAAAAAAGAAGCTGGGTGCGACCCACACTGATAACTTCCCATTGTGATAAGAAAACCTTGAGTACAATTTTACATCTTTTTCATGGACAAAAAGATAAAAACATATTGTGACGTTTTCTTCAATTTTACCATTAATGGAATTTGAATATGTGGGACTTGGGTACAACTGAACAACCTTATTCATATACGTATGTACAGTAGGTACATACATTCTTCTAAAAACTAAGTTGATAATAAAACTATAAAATAATGTATTATATTATAGAAATTACTTTATTATTTCGGTTCCAAACATTTTAATTGAAAAAAAATTTAAAAACGAATTATTCAAATATAAAAGATATGGTTTGGTTATTGATGGAAGGGTACTTACAAAATATATCCGCTCTAAAACTAGATATATGTCAAATATAAACCATTTGTTAGAAATTGTATTATGTATAAAATTAAATAATGGCAAAGTCAATATCATTGCTCGTTCTCAAGATATTCTAGTCGAAAAACAAATATTACCACTTTTTAGTAGATTTTTTTTTATATTTTTGTTAAAACTGTCAATTCGATACTTTAAAATTTAACCATATGTTAATAATTGTATTATGTCGATACCTTCCCGTAAGAATGTACTAAGCGACACTTTTTTCGAAAATGACTTTTTGATGAGGAAATATACTATGTGTAAAGAGCCACGTTTTGGCTTGCGTTTCGCTAACCTATTATGCATGAAAAGGAAACTAGAGTAAAAATAAAAAAAAATTATCAACTGCCATGTTTTCTCATTAAGAAAATGTTGCCCCTGAAATTTTTATTATCCGCCAAAAAAATTATGCTAAGCGACATTAATAAAGATCTCATTTTTGTTAGATGTCACTTAGTTTAACCAAAATTGTCTCTTATGTCTCTATGATTCAACTAGAACTTTCTTCGTTTTTTTTTGTTTCCTGAACAATTTTAGAAATGTCGCTTAGTATACATTCTTACGGGAAGGTATCGATGTATAAAACAACATACTTTAGAAGGCACTATCGGTGTTCATTCCCAAGAAATTCGACTTGAAATACAATTTTAACTAGTTTCCACTAAAATTTTTAATAGTTTTTTTTTATTTAAAAAAAAAACTATTAATTCAATATTTGTCAACATTTTACCAATTGTACAAAATTATACTATGTATAAAATAAACTAAATTAGAAGTCAATATCACTACTAGTTCTCGAGAAATTTGAGTCGAAAAACAATTTTTACCAATTTTCAATAGAATTTTATATAGTTTTTTATTTTTTGTAAAAAAACTGTAGAGTGATTTTTTTTGAAATTTTCACCAGTTGTCAAACACATTATTTTTCGTAAAATAAAATTATTTTGAGTGCCAAATTGTTTTCCGTTCTTAGAATATCTGGGTTATGAAATTATTTTTTTCAGTTTTTTTTATTTAAGAAAATAACGGTATGTTCATTTTTTTCCAAATTCATACCAAATCTGTATGACCTTATAGTGAGTACATTAAATTTTATTTGAAATCAATAGCATTATTTTTTCGTGAGATATTTGAAACTAACCAAAATTTTGACTTTTTTTTTAAACCGTTATAGTGAAAAAACTACTCATTGAATTTTAATAAACGCCCTTTCAGCCTCTTTCGAAGTTATTATCTATTAAACAAAATTTATTTGAAGTCGATATCTTTACTCGTTCTTGAGATATCGATGTCGAAAAATGGTACGAGAACGTACGGACGTACGAACGTACGAACGTACGAACGTACGAACGTACGTACACACACACACACAGACATCTTTCTAAAAATGATTGATATAGCCTCTAGGGACCTTGAAACGTCGAGAAATGTCAAAAATTCCAATTTGACAAATCGGACCGATTACAATAACTCCCTATGGGAAGTTAATTATTAGAAATAAATTGTTCAAATTATCAATTTTGCACTAAAGTAAGGTACGAGTATCAGTGGCGTGGCGTGGATAATTTTAAATGGGAACCCGTTATAAAATTTTGTCACCTGTAAGAATGAAAAAAAAAATCTTAGAACCTTAAAAACAACATTTCTAGTAAAGATATGGTATCTACAAATGCATTCAACATTGACTTAGCAAAAAATGTGTAGCTATATTTTTTTATACTTCAAGACATTAATATTTCAATCAACAATGAGCTTGAAACATAATAAAAAAGGAGCTCCTTTTAGACACCATCCCCTTCGTCGGACATAACTGCGGCACCTTCCTGGGAATGTTCTATTAACTTTTCCTTGCAAATATAAAATATATGATGGGACAACTCATCTGCATTAAGACTCGTCCTAACGTCAAAAAATACAAGATATCTTTCTTGTATTCCATTCTCTGACAAGAACCGGAATATGGCACTCCGTTGTTCCCTATGACTCAAATCTGATTTTTCGTCGATCATAATCGACACGAACCGAGCTTCTATGATTTCTGTTTTAATTTCAGATTTAATAACAGCCGCGATACTATGTATCAAGTCATTTTGAATATCGTTGCCCTTTAATATAACACTACTCTAAATAGGATTCCATTAAAGTGTCATAGGTACTTATATGTTGATTTCCTTTAATCATAAGAAATCAATTTCTGTGTGAAGATTTTGATCTCTCGCCAGATTTTGCGTTCCTAAACACCCAACAAAAATTTATTTTTCTTTGACATGGATCAAAATCTTTAAATCCATATTTAAAGAGGGATTTACATGCATACATGAAACACGTACACCAAACAAAAAATTTCGATCTGGGATCGAAATCCCTGGTGTGTAAACGAAAAAAGGATAAAATGTAAACTATCAACTATCCTTACTAAAATTATTTGGTTTCTCCGATAGGTAATCTGTTAAACAGCAATCTACATTTATCAAAGACATTTTCAAGACAAAATCTAGAACTGCACTAAAATTAAGAAGCTTAATTTTTTTATCACTATAGTGGGTAATAAAAGGAATTAAATATTCACCTTCAAATCTAACTTTTCACTATTTTTAATTAAGTTCAAATTGGCTTTTCAAAACACTAGATTTATTTGAAGTTATTGAACCTGTGCAACACAGTCTTTTATTGAATGATAATTGAATCTAAATTTTAATTCCTATTAAAAAAAAGCAAATGCATTTTATTTGTCTAGAGTATCAATATGCTTAATTTACACTGCTGACAAATTGCCATATATTCTACCATGATTTATTTCATAATTCAACATTATCACAGTAAATTTGCAAAAACATCAATCGTGCATTTTACATTAGCATGCAAATCAACATCAAATTCAAAATCAAGAATCAACAATACCCACATGCCATATTTATATTTATATGACCTATTAAAGAAAAAACAAATAAGTCGAAGAACACCGTCTTATTTCTTACACAAGGTTGAAAAAGGCAAGCACCTGAACTCCTGCAATGTATTATCTTCCTACTGAAATGCAATGCTAATTGCTAAAGGGAGAATAAAATACAAATAATTCCAACTCCTACAGGTATACATCGAAAATTTTATAAGACGGAATGTAGCGTCTTATTTTTTGAATATGTTGGACAAAGAGGATCCGAAAAACAATGCTTGGGGAAGAAAGGGATATAACACAAATAAATAAGACGGTGATTGAAAAGTTTACGTCAGAGTATTTTTGTGACTCTCTTGATTAATGTTGGTTGTGGATTGTGGAATGTGTTTGGATAAAGTATAAGATACAAACGAGAGGCAGAATGGATAACTTAAACTTATTCGATGTTTGTTTGGTAAATTGTGTTATTTGTGGATTTTCTAAAAGGGAAGACGATAGGAATCGTGTTATATGGACGCCACGCCACTGACGAGTATACACATAATATTGCATTCCAACATTCTACACCAAAAAGAAAAAAATTCAAAGAAATTATTTTTCTTTTAAATACATTTGACTGTTTTCAAATTTCTGATTGTCATTCAAAAGTACCAATAACATAATCGTTTTTGGGGGATTTCTAATCCCAGCCGTTGCTACCTTAAAAAAAAAAAACAAAACAATGACATTTTTTTTGCAAGGGCATTGCCTCTTTCGAAAAAGGGACAAAACACGAAAAGTGATTCTCATCTTTGCAATTCAGACTCGGTACAAAATTTAGGTCGCCTCCATTTCTTCTAATAACAAGCCAAGTACACGGAAATGGTTAGGAGTTGCAAGTCTGCATTCTTTAAAAATCAATCATTCAATTAAATTAAAAGATTGCATTCATTGACTTCAAATTCGCACTCACAATTGATTAACTGATTCCAATCTTTGTTTAATCTGTTTCTAAGTTCGCTCTCACTACCAAAAGAATGCAAGAACTGCAAGAGAATGCAAGGAATGAATGCATGAATTCTCAAAAGTTTGTAAAATTGATTGCTGTATATGTATAATGAATAAGGAAAAGTCATTGGGTCATTGCAATCTTTTTAATGTCAAATAAATGGTAATTGCGATTTTGTATTCGCAAAGGGACACAATATGGAGCCCTGTAGATCACTGGAACCACCACTGGGAACAGTTTTACGGCACAAGGCAAGAATTTGTACAGTAAAGATAGCTTCTTACATAAGATAGAATGGTCAACCATATAAAAAACCTTAGAAAAGTCGAGTAAGCCCAAAAAGAAACCTGAGCATCCTTAAGAGCATGACGTATTTTTTTCGATACACCTATGACAGCAGTAGGACTGATCCATTTCTGTAGAAATTCAAATTGTCAGAGGAATGAAGGATATATCGAGCGAGATGGTGGTTAAACTGATTTTGTAAAACCTTTTCAAATACTTTAGACAAGGAGGAAAGAATGAAATTGGTCTTAACTCATTACCTTTTTCAAGGTCTAAGGGGAAGATACCTGTTATAAATATTGAATTAAAAACATGAGTTATATAGGGAAGGAGTACAGGTTAAATTATTTTTAAGAATAAAGGATGTATTTCATCAAGACCAAGGGAGTATACATTCAAGCACATCAGTGAAGTTTACAGCAGTAAAACAGAGTAAAACAGAAGAGAGGGCAATTCTGATGAAAAGAAGTATGTCTCAGCGTATACTTTATACAATTTCGCAAAAAGGCATTTCAAAGCATACATTTTCAATTAGATGACTTTTTGAGAAGCAAGAACCTCCAAAGTCAATTTAATCAATTTCTTAGTACTTTTGAATGTCTTACAAATGCTAATTTCAATAATGGCTTCTGGTATTAATTTTAATTAATGCCACGTTATATTTTTGAACTTCAAGAGCGAATTTTAATTTATCAACAAGGAAATTCTACCTTTTATGTCATCGTATATAAACTTAGAAAAATTGATTGCATTATCACTTACCATTTCATCGAGACTCTTCAAGTCATTTGTAACAATTTGAGGCTGAGGTCCATAAACTAGTGTTGGTCCTTCATCATTGTCTTCCTCTTCTTCAGAATCTGTGTCGAACATTTCAGTTTCTGTCGCCATATTATTTTTATCACATTCTGTACTGTCTGTTTGTGTGCCGCAGCCAATTCCATTAGCTTTGTTATCAGCTGCAATTTCTCGGTCAATTTGTCGTTCCATTTGAACCAACATTGGTGCGAGCATTCCTACAAATATTTTTGATCAAAATATCAACTTCAACATTTTTAAATATATTTGTCTCACCAAATTTTGCTCCACGTCGAGCAACTTCTAAAAGGCATAGTATCACATGTTTTTCGTTTTTCCTCATAATAAGGTCGTCAGTTTCGAATAATAGGCACTCGAATATTTTAAGGCTTTTTCTGCAAAATTAAAAACAAACAAAAAATAAAATATATGTATGAAAAGCTATAGAGATAGAAAAAAAAACGCCTTAGGAACTGGAAGCTAAAGCCGACACGTAATTCCTCAAACCCCAATTACATAATTATTATGTAAATCTTGTAGGCTTAAAATTTATTAGGTATAAAAAAGGCGAAAATCTTTTCGTGAGAACGCACTTGAGCTTAAAGTAATCAATGCAAATTTATGGGCAATATAAAATAATTAATAAATTAAAACCATGGTAAATTTATGATGAATAGTGTTAAATTGCCAGTTGGCCATTCATTACAAAGTATTAGTTGGAGGACTATTAAATATGGACAGATCTTATATTGTTTCTTGTTAATTATAACAAATATATATGAATAATTTTACCGCATTAATTTATTTGAATTATTATAGGATTAAGTATAGACAAACGAGACATGTTTGTTGTCATTTTAACTTGATATCGTGTAGTTCAAGACATAAAATTGACATATTGTTGAAAAACAGCAACCTGAAAACAGGTTGTTTAAGGAGTGTTACAATCAAAGTCATTCTGCCGATTGACTACCTTACAGAGTATTTGTCTGAATCTGTAATAGAATGATAAAATACGAACAGCAGAGTTGATATATACACTTCGGGAAGTACTGTGATCTACAGGGTGATTCAATTTTATGTGAAATTATTATTGACTGATTTTGTTACTCCAAGAATTGGTGGCTTCTTTCATGTCCTACAAAATTCAAGGAAAATTGTAGAACATTTGGATAGATAAACTGCGAAAACTTCTTGGTATAAAAAGAGCTCGAAAACTCAAAGTGAAATAGTGTAAAAGTGAAAACTAGTAACTTCCTAGTAAACAATGGAGATTTTAAGGAAGGATAGGTTCGGTGATCTGCAGAAAAAAAGGAAAAGGCTCTAGTTATCAATTTGAGGAAAGTTTATAAATTATCAATTTAAAACAATTCACTTGTAGAGTGTTTACAGTCTACGGCAACACTTAAAGCAATGATTGAATCTCATCATTGAAAATTTTAACTTTTAATTTTGAGACGTTTAAATGACAAAGTTTATGATAATTTTGAAGAATTTTAAAGAAAAAAGTCTATGGCTTAAAGAATTTGTATTCTGCTCTAACCTTCCACACAGGATTGCAAAAGCTTAAGTCACTTTTTAGCTTAAGCTTGGCTTTAATTCACAAGCTAGTGGGTGACTTATGAATTAAGAAAAATGTAATTCAGCAGTTAGTTACTGACTTATGAGTTAAAAAAAATTAATTCAGAACCTACTAAGCGACTTATGAATTAAAAAAATTTAAGTCATGAGAAAGTAAGTGACTTATGAATTAAAAAAAAAAATCACAACCTACCAAGTGACTTATGAATTAAAAAAATTTAAGTCATGAGCAAGTAAGTGACTTAAGAATTAAAAAAAAATTAATTCAAAAGTTATCTAGTGACTTATGAATTAAAAAAATTTAATTCATAAACTAATGGATTAAAAAAATATAAATTGGAAAATTTATAAACTAGCATTATAATTTTATGACACTCAAAATCTTGAAATTTACTTTCGTTAATAATTAAATAATTATGCAGTCAAAACAAGCTTAAACATTTCCAATTTACCAACTAGCTTATGAATAAATTTTTTTTAAATTCATAAGTCACTAACTAACTTATGAACTAAATTTTTTTAATTCACAAATCATCTGCAGACTTACTACTTATGGCTTTTTTAATTCAAAAATTCGCAACCCTGCTTCCACATAAATTGACTTAAAATACTTCAATGACTTGTTCAGATATCCAATAGACTTAAATGAAAGATTGAAATAACATTCTTTGAGCAGATTAAATTTTCATATAAGAAATACAATGCAAGTAGTGCGTTCTTGCATTGGCGTAAGTCATTCATGTCGACTTTTCATTTATTTAAAAATTCGTGTTATATACAAAACCCTACGTAAAAACCTTAGAAAAAGATAGTTCTGAAAGTTGAAAAAAATTAATTCATCATCTAACATGAACTCAACTAGGTATAGCAACAGAGAAAAAAAGATTTTTGAACTTTCTTTTTTTTTGAAACTTGTCGAAAACCTTACATGTTATAGAATTCTTTCAATTTCGTGGAACTTTTCAAAAACCTTACATATTACAGGATTTTTGAGGTGATATTCAAATGAAGCGTACTTCAATTTTTTC
Source organism: Philhelius festivus (assembly GCA_963931855.1). Taxonomy (NCBI): domain Eukaryota; kingdom Metazoa; phylum Arthropoda; class Insecta; order Diptera; family Syrphidae; genus Philhelius; species Philhelius festivus. Next base: position 13,243,113 of record OZ007557.1, on the reverse strand, counting down.
GGAAAATAAACACATAATTCCTATACCAGAAACTGGAACTCTGTGAATATTAGTTGAAAATACGTTCTCATTTGGAATAAAGGGAAAATCATTTTAGCAAATTGGAATTAAATCATTACACAGTTTCTGAACTAAAAACAAATCTGTACGTTTTGTCTTGGTAACATATTTGAAAATTCTATTAATAAACTCATTGAAAAACGAGTTTAGCTGCATTTTACATTCAAGTATTTTTTCTAAACATTGATTATTGATATAGGTCGCTTGAAAGATCCACGGGAAAGGCACCTATGGCGTCCCATATTCAGTAGTACCAATCTTCAAAATATACCGCGCTGCCATGTGTTTTATGACATACTGACAATTAAGGTAACTGGATTGTTTATTATTTTTTATTCACTGCTGATAGAAAAAGCGATTAGACAATGAAAGACAACTGACTTTACGACGATATTTGAAGAAAACAAAAGTTTCGTTATAAATGTGTGTCCTATATGTTTTGAGGGCTCTATTCTGTATTCTATCCAGGCGCACCTGCCAAGTTATGAGAGTTGTTCTGGCGGATGCAACTATGGCCTTGTAGATGATAAGCAGATCAGGATATATGGATGATCATTCCATAGGGAATGCTCCGAAATAAACATGCGAACAAAGCTTTTTCAGTAACTTTGATCCAAGTGACATTCATGAATAAATAGCATGTGTGGTATATTTTGCTTGACATACAGAAGACGCATTGTGTTTTTTCAAGCATTAAATTGCAAGCGATTATATACTATTATACGATGTTTTCAAGATCGGCATCGAATGAACTTAAAACACGCTGTCTTTTAAGTTCAACAATATAAGAGCAGCGTATTGAGGCTGGAAAGAATTATAGATAGCTGATGTTTTGGTCTCGTCAGCGAAAAAATTTAGTTTTAGATAAGAGATTACTTATGACGATAGAAAAAAGTGCCGAAACAGAGACTTCAAACACAGCAACATTTATTTCTTCTTCTTCTTAGAAAAATTGTAATTGACAGTCAGAAAGATATATTCTAGTCAAACGAAGAAGAGACTCATCGACACCCACCTTAGTGCCAAACTCTATCAAATGCTTTTGAAATATCAAGTATCATTTAATTTTTTCCTCCAAAATAATGTAAAGATTGGTTTCACTTTTCGGTGAGATATGCCATCAGATCACAGATTACCAGTAGACAATTGCTGTTGGAAAGATTGGTAAGATTATTGCTTATTCGAATTTGCATGACGTTGGAAAGAGACACGTTGATTAATCGGCAGTAAGATGATGGGGAAGATTCGCCTGTTTTAGGGATCGACAGGGCAAATGTCTCTTTATAAAAACGTGACATGTAAGAACTTTGTACATTGAATATAGGCATTTTGGATTGCCTGTATTTAATATCGGTTCTCAACTGCTGGGTTTGTTTTGTAGCATCTGAAGCTTATCTCTTTCATTTTGATAATCTCTTTTCAGCCATAGGCATATCAAGAATACTTTAGGGATTGAAGTTTTATTTCCATTGATAACAACCTTTTATCATATCAGTACTGGAATCTATGTCACTATCCGGGACTCATAGTGACCTGTTAGGGTTTTGGGAGAAATCGTTGAGACAGTGCCAATTGGTTTTCTCAGATTGTCAAAGGGTTTTTTTTTTGGAGTTTTTTCTTTAACTGGGTTCTTCGGTCATAAAAAATGTTTTTATATGATTCAGAGCTCCAACGTATTAAAAACACTGTTTTTAAAAATAACGCTAAAATAATGAAAGACAAGAAACACTGCCGCAGTGCTCTAGACTTCTAGAGGTTTAAATGTTGATAGTTCTATAATCTATAACTTTAAAGCTCTTTTTTTAGATCATATACAAGAGACTCAAGTGGTTTATTGGAGCACCTAGCCAAATATGGGAATTTAACTCGAACTTTGGACGAATATAGGCCTTAAAGATTTCACCCAGATCAGAAGTGGTGACAAATTTCTTGCAACGTTGAAGAAAACCTAAGCCCCAAGCTGCGACGTCGAACATGTGGTCATTCCTTACGAGGCGATCTGTGATGCACATTCCAAGAACTGAGAGCTTTTCGGTTTTCTCAATACAAGTGCGGTATGGGGAGTGAGTTGCGCTTTTACGACAGCAGACAGCATTGAGTTTTTGAAGCATTAAATTCTACATAGTTTCCCATTTGACAATCCTATCGAGATCAGAATTTATTGAGATTTTCATACGCCGCCGTTTTAAATGCACATCCGAAAGCCAAGGACGTAAGTACTGTCATCAGCAAAACAATTTAATGGATTAGAAGTTTCAGACTAAAGATAATTAATGAATATGAGAAAGAGAGTCGGAGACAAAACGGAGCCCTGTGGTACACCAGCATTTTTATTTTATGAACTTCAGACTTAAAACTGCCAACCAGCGTTGCCGCGAAGGAAAAAGCAGAGAGGGCCATTTCGAAATTTTTTGAGGGCCATTTGACAAAAGTTGGGGCCAAATATTTTACTTACAAATCCGTCCTTTAAACATTAAACTACAATATTTATTTATTTAATATGTATTTATTCTTTGTTATTCATTTAATGCATTATTTATTTAATGCATTTATTAAATCTATGTAGTAGGCAGCAGAAGCAGATCTTGACTGTTTCATCTGATTTGATTTCTTGGGAATTATCTTAAAATATCTTTAAAAAAATACAATTTATAAAATATAGATCAAATCAGTAATATTATTAAAATATTTATATTATACTTTTCCTTATTTTAATTCAATATATGAATGGACAAGGAACGAACAAACAATAAATGGCAACAAAAAAAAAAAAAAACAAATGCCTATACGATTTATTTATTTATTTTTATTTCATCAAGCAGATTTATATAAGATATTATATAATCTTACAGAGTACAGAATACAATTTTTTTATTGAAAAATAGAAAAACAAAATGAACTAAAAGAATAACTTAATCGACCACCATATTACGATAAAAAGATTCTCGACTTTGTTGAGAAACAAAATCAACATGATCATACTGTTGACTTCTCTAATGCATCGAGTTAAAGGTTCAATTAGATTATAATTTACCCGATGATGAGGTTCAGGGATATCATTGATCAACAGCAAGAATAGAAGAGGGCCCAAGTGACTTCCTTGTGGTACTCCTGCTGTGACCTCATATTAGAATATGGTGGTTTACTCTATCGAACGCCTTAGCAAAGTCGTTATATATGAAATCTGTTTGGAAACCATTTTCAAAATTACTAATAATCTGATTACTAAATATTGCGAGGTTAGTTGTTGTTGGCCTTGCAGCAACAAATCCATGTTGAAATGGGGAAATAATTTCTTTAAGAACAAAAGTAAGCTTATCAGAGACAATTTTTCCAAAATTGTTGGTACATTTTAAATGTATGTGCTAATGGAGCGATAATTAGAAACATCTTGCTTAGATCTTGATTTATGAATAGGAATACCTAACGTACGAGATTTTCCAATCATCAAGAAAATAACCCTTTTTAAGAGAACTATTAAACAAAAAAGTTAATGGTCCCGATAGAGCAGCTGACCAGTTTTTCAAAATGATCGGAGGAATACCATCGGGTCCTAGTTGTTTATCATCATTTAGTCCAATTAAGGCTAATTCAACACTTTTTTGTTTGTCACTTAAGTTTAAGTGACCGATATTGATTGAATTTAAACATGAAATTGCAGAAAGGTTAGAGGGAATACTTTGGGGATTATAAACGGAGTGAAAAGGTCTGCAAAAAGTTGCAAATTGTTGAAATGTTAGTAGATGTATTTCCAGAACATTGCATGCAATTGGGGATACCATTTGAACATTTTTTATCATTGCTAAATGACAAAAAAAAATGTACTGTTAAGTTTTAGACTAGATTCAGTTCGAATTAAGTAGTCCTTATATAAAAATTTATTTAAAAAATAAAATTCTTTTTGCAAACGCAAATGTTTTATCAGAAGATCTTCTTTATTGGGAAATTTACGATATAGTTTGTAAGATTTATTTTTTTGTTTTTTAAGTTACATAAACGCTTTGGTAGATGGCGAAAGTAAATGACGTGAGAAAAGTCAACACGCTGGACGAAATTGACGTGAAAAAAGTCAAATCATTTACTACGTTTATATTAGGTATTGAAGCGAGCTTGAAGCTCAAATGACGAAAAGCCTGGATCGAAAATCCGACCCTAATCCAACTCGATCTTTCGATACTGCATATAAACGTAGTAATTAAACGAGATAAATGAATGAATTCAGTTCCGTTTTAAGTATAGTTATTTGTATGTGGTGGAAACACATTGTAGTGGCGATGCATCGCGATGGTTTATATTTAATTTTGTAAAGCTTTTTAATTATTATTAAGCACGATATGATGTGATGTTTAATCTTCTAAAATTTAGATTTGGGGGCCATTTATAATTGGCCCGGGCAAAGGGCCAAAATGTAAAACAGGGGGCCAAATGGCCCGATCGGGCACTTTGTGGCAACGCTGCTGCCAACACAACTTGTATTGAGAAGTTCAAAAGGTAGTTTCTAATCCAACGAAGAAGAGGTTCATCAATACCAAATGCATGTATTTTCGATAAACCGAGCTTGATATCGAACTGTATCAAATGCTCTTGAAGTATCAATGCAAAAATTAACCTACTTTCTCCAAAAGTTATGAAATATTTGAGGATACAAATTTTAATCCGTTAATTTTGTCTGCATACTTGACCCAAAATTTTAGCATTTTAAGAGATCTAGAAAATATTTTTTTTCTTTTATAAGTTTAATTGTTGTATCGTTAAATTTTGGAAACGATATGATTTTCAGGCTCTTTTTTAAAACTGCCTAAAAGCGTCACAAATAGTTTAGCATTCATTTACAAAGAAAAAATTCCAATCTCAATTTGACTCACCCTTTAATCTATTTGCAGTTTGAAATACTTTTTAATTTATCCCACAGACTATTCAGATAGGAATGGCGTATCAAATGACATTCGTTATTCAGACAGCAGGGCAAGTAGAAGGCGCCTCCTTACTTATTGTCAACCGCATACATAAATTTATAATTGATATACAAGTAGCGCATCTTAAGCTAATTTATTCGTCGCATTTTCACAATTAAAAAAATGCATTCCGGACGTTCTAATATAATAATGTACAATGTAGATTTATATATATTCATTCAACAGCAATTTGCCACCGAAGCACCAGCAGCAGCAGCCTACTAAACTAATTGCGTATGCAAATGTTCTTGCCTCGTACATATTTGCAATCTCCAAGATATACGAGTACACGCTCTCAAAAATTTGCATATACCAATCCCAAGTCTGTGCCTTTTCACAATAAATTAGGAACATAAAATGTTTACTAATTGAACGCAATTCCTGGTCTGTCCCTATAAATTGGACCAAAACCTACACAAATGCATACATCTTCCACTTTCAACAGATTGACCTGTGACTGTGGCCAATCAAGCAAATCAAATGCTGGCCTACTTTCGATCATCCGCAATAGCAAATTTATCTCCGAGTCTAAGCGCCATGCTTATCTTAATTTTTGCATTTATAAACAAAAAAATGAAAAAAAAAAAACTTCAAAGAAAATTTATAATTTCAACTCACCTGCACCATGTAATGAAATTGGACACATTATCACGAGAAAAGAACGTGCCACTTTTTGCTGCTGGTAGATAATGGACGTTGCCCATGGCTAGAATTGGACCAGCCGATCCGGAAGTCATGGAGCGTGTCATCGATTTGTTGCGAGCTTGTCGTCTGGCCAAATAGTCCTCGGCAGCTTGGCGGACATTGTTGGCGTGCTAAAAAAAAAAAGAGTAAGGAAATCATTTATTGCTTTTTCTTCGATTCCCATAAAATATTTTAATTTAAGACATTTTTGAAATATTCAAAAAAAAAAAACAACCTGTGTACTTTTTTTTTTTAAATTTGGAGTGAAATAAAGTGGAGTCTTTGATGACTTGTTTCTAAGTTTCGAGAAATCAACCCACCCGACCAAATGGAATAATTCCGGACTCAATTTTGTTCATCTTCCCTATTATCTCAAAATATCATGTTTTTTTTAAATATCGAGTTCGAGTTTTATAACAAATACATAACTTACTCCATTTTAGAATATCCATCGCGAGTAAACTTAAAGGTATCTTTTTTTTTTTAAGTTCAAAGAGAGAAAAAGAATGAAATTTGAACATGGAGGGATTATTTTTAGAACTCTCTGCTTTTTTTGTCAAGAATTTGTGTGTGCTTTTTATGTAAGCTAAATAGACTTGACGTATCGGAAGCGATTATTTCCTTGACATTGTGAGTGGTTTATTTGGTTGGACTTCAAAAACGATATCATTTTTCAATTTGATTAAAGGCATTTTTTTAAAGGTATTTTTTCTAGACAAATGGCGCCAGTGAAAAAATTTTGTTCCAACTTAATATAAGATATAAGTTGTCAACGTCTTTCGGTTCGGTGAAACATTTTTTGGATATTTTAGAAAATGTGTTGGAGGGAATCGTTCAGCCAATTTAACTTTACTTATCGAAACTAATGATTTTAGCGGCCATATGGTTTTTGTGACATCTGTCAAATCCTTTGTTTATTATTCAGTAACTGATTACAATTCCATATAAAAAGTTACTCGATTGAACAGCACGTCTAAATGATAAAACTTTATCATCAAAATGATTGTTGGTTAGTGAAAAATTTGCGCAAATTTTACGGTAGACGTAGTGGACCTTCACAGTCGACTCTGCGTTTAGTGGTAATATTTAAGACGACCGATTCGGTAATCAATCAGCAAACATTCGTTGGTCAAAGGAACACAAGATAGGCCAAGAACATCATCCCGGTTCGTGAAAACTTACAGCAGAATCCGAGGCAGCTATTTCTTTACCGTGCACAAGAAGTTGATCTTTCGTAGACCTTAATTTGGCGAATCTTGCGTCGAGACTTGGGCATGCACACGAACAAGATCCAATTTATTCAGGAACTCAAAGTTCATGATCATAGAAAACGCCATTTGTTCGCTAACTGGACTTCGGAGCGTTCAGAATAGGACCCCAATTTTGGGCGAAAAATCATCTTTAGCGACTGGCGCATTTTCGGACGAAGGGCTATCTTAACAAGCAAAATTTCCTTATATGGGACGACACCAACACACGGTTCACAATGTATCATAAAAAGTTACCGTTTGTGAGGCGACGTTGAAATTTGCGAAAATAATTCGCAGTGGCAAAAATTGGCAACAATTGATTTACTATTAATTATAACAAATCTTCAAAAATATACGTATATCAAAAATATTTTTCAGTTATCGTATTAACATGGACTATTGGAAGTTTGTTTGGCAAATCAAAGGTCTTCACGAAAACTACCGAGGTATTTTATTTATAAATATCATACAGAAGTATTTCGTTGAGTTCTGGGAGACTGATTAAAAAATTGGGCACGTGCTATTCGTGAATTTCAAAGCAGCATTTGATTTAGATTCAATCGAGATGCTTTGTTATACAAATTTTCACAACTAGGTATCTCGGCCAGATTTCTACAAGTGTTTGAAGATATTCAATCCATCTTATTGGAATGCAAATAAAACTAATTGGTCGCTGGGTTTTAATACGCACTTAGCCGAAAAACCAATGCCTCTCAAAGCCTTATTAACTTAACATGAAAAAAGATATACATATGTACAAAATACCAAATACTCAATTCGGTTGTGAAGTCTACACTGTGTTATGGAGAACACGTTTGGGGAATGGGGAAATCGAGAAACTTCAGAGAATTTTCAAAAGAATCAAGTTTAAAGAGTCAATCAACACACTAAGTTTTGTCTTTATTATGTGTGCGCACTAAAGGGGTTCGTGGGAAATAGGGAGGCATTTAATAGGAGGTATCAATGAACGTTAGTTTTAAAGTTCTTAAAATTGAAAGTGGACGGAAAAACAGAGCCAGGCAAGGAATTTCCTTTTCGGGTTGTACGGATACAGAATGAATTTTTGTACTTAATAGCGATTTACTTAGAAACAGGCTTATCAAAGTTATTTACAGGCATGCTTATTTTATAAGCTATCTTATGCAAGTACCTCCGCCATTAATAAAAATTTTCTTTTCTTTCCTATCTTTCAGGAAATTTTTCGTTCAAGTAGATAACTGCAAGTCAAACATGAAGACTATCAGAGCTGGAGTCGCCCAAGGCTCAAAACTAGGCCTCTTCCTCTACAACTTGATGACTTCAGACCAACCTTCACCAATTGGATGCGAGAAACTTTTGTATGCTGATGACTCGCTCACCTACGCCATATCAATGTCACCACTAATCGCTGTCCAAAAAGTAGAGACCCACATTAACAGACTCTTCCAAATCTACCAGAATTGGGGCATCCGAATCAACACTTCCAAATTGGAACTTGTCTGCTTCAGGAGACCTTCAACTGGTAGAGGCCTTCGCACAGCAACAATTTGCAGAAATCAGGTCCTAAAACTCGCTGACGGATCTTCTATAGTGGCAAAGCCAAATGTCAAGTACCTGGGAGTGCACTTCAACGAGTTGCTAAGGTTTAACCTGCACTCAAGAAATGTTTTGAAAAAGGATAGCTGGGTCTTCAGCCGTTTGCACCCATTGCTGAAAAGAAGATCAGATCTTAGCCAACCGACAAAGATATTAATCTACAAGCAGCTCCTGCGACCAGTGATCAGCTATGCCCAGTCTGGTTTTCCATCTCGAAGACAGCTATGAAGGAACTTCAACTATTCGAAAGGAAGATACTGAGGATCTGCACTGGACTCTACTTCGACCGTCAACGACAGAAACACTACAGGAACGAGCATCTCTACACAGAAGCGAATTTAATCCCACTGGACAAATATCTAGTTCATTCAACGAAGAAACTAATGGGGAACATCATCGACCACCCGAATCAGCTTATGAGAAGGATGACCACAGAACAATGACATCCCGAGCCGAGGGACCTCAGTGTGATGGAAACTCTGGATGAGAACGTAATCATGGATAACGAGGAAGTAGTCTCGTTCTACGCTGACATTGGGTCAGCGTACCACCGAGGCTAAAACGCCATCCCTGCCCACAACCCACAAAAAACACCACTGACAACCAGGAATGAACACCTTGAGGACAATACAGTCAACCGACATTTTAAATTTAATTTTTTTTCGTCATGTAAATTTTATATAAAAATAATTAAACTTAAAAGTCAGTGTATAGTTAGGCCCCTATGAGCCAACAAATGTTTTCAGTTCTTCTTTCTCCAACCAACAGAAGTGGAAAGAAATTAATTTTTTTAAAGAGGTAAGAGGGAGCTAAGACAGAAAAGGTTATAAAGTAGCATTCCCAAAAAAAAAAAGAAATACATAGTATTTCTAGAATGAATTTTGTTTTGAAAAACTTAAACACGTACAATTATCTGCATTTGATTTTTGGCTTAAAATAAATATGATGGTCATGGAATATTAAAAACCAAAAAAAAAATGAAATTAAGCCTATTCGGTATTTTTTTATAATTTTGACTTTCAAAATCTATTCATAAAACGACTTGATTAAAATAGTAAATTTAACAATGGATTTTTGGTTTTAGCAATAGGTATTTTGAATTTTCTTGAAAGCTATATTTTAGGTTATTCTCACTACACTTCTTACTTCTTTAAGACTACAAATAAAGGTATCTGTCAATCAAAGACAATTTGTAACTCAAAATCTGTTTCAAAGATTTTTATAAATGAAAATCAATAAATAAATTTATATACAAAAAGAATGTCCGAGAAATGGTTACTAATGGCCATCTCCCGTAGAAACATTTTAGGATTCTGAATTTTCTTATTAAATTCAATTTTTTATATAAATTCCTTCTAAACGTGTATTCTATAAATAAAATTTCATCAAAATTTAAAAATATGTATTCTTTTTTTTTTTAAACTTAAATTTGTTTTTTCGAAACTCCTATAGAGTCAAACTTTGATAACTCCAATTAAAGTATGTGACAGCAGCCTTTAAAGCTGAAATTTTATGCATTTTTAATTCGATATCTCGAACTAATGTATATAACTTCGAATTTCCTTATAGCTGGAACATAAAAAAGAGAAGTCAGTAAGGTGATTGTTTTGGTTCATTCAATTTTTTGAAAAAAAAAAAAATCATCGCGTTTGTTTTTGAAATTCAAATTTTTGAATGGAATTCCGCCAAGTTTGACTGTATTTCCAAACTCGGGGAGAGTACGATAACTTGGCCGCCAAGATTTGATAACGGGTTTTTGTAGGGGGGTCAAAAATAAACACTTTTTACTATGGGAGGGGGGGGGGTTTATTTCCCCCCGTTTAGGAGGTAGGGGCACTTTTAGAAAAAATGGTTTAAATTGAAAAAAAAAAATATTAAAAAACAACGGCAACACCTACAATAAAGTGCTATACTGCGTTTGAAAGCCAGAAGATTGTTCTATAATCCTGCATTTAAATTAAATTACTCATGTCAATGGTTTTTGAGAAATTCGCATTTAAATTCCAAATTTTGATAAAATAACGTGAAAAAAAAAGTTTAGACCGATTGTTTTCAAAATTTTGAAATGAAATTGTAAATTAACTTATATGTGATCCATGTATCTATCAGTTCTTAATCGAACACAAAAAACCGCATGGTTCTATGTCTTCTAGTTTTTGAGAAAATCGAAAATTACCAAAACTACTTTTTTTGATTTTTGGTGGTGACGGTGATTCCATTTTAAGGATTAATGTTAATAAACATAATGAATCTTTGTTAGTTCAGTACCGCAATTCATTTAGCGTTACCCAGAATGCACCATGAGGAGGTAGAATTGCATCTGGGTCAGTTATTTTATCAGTTAGTCAGGAGTTAGTCAGTCATAGTTAGTTAAAAATGATCAAAATGTATTAAAAAGGTGTGTAAGTCTCGTCAATAAAGCCATCGTCCGTACTATAACAGTCGAGTTCGTTGAGTTACTCTTTTATCGTGGGAAGCCGAGGATGTTTTGGGGGTAAAACACTTTCTAAATTTTCGCTTTGAAGGGTGGGAGGATCGATGTCTTTTAACTGTAAACCCTCAAATATATCACCATCGGTATAACAAGGGTAAACTTTTTTTACATCTGATAAAAACTCTATTATTTGCGAAGCCCAGTAGTCCTTATATTTCCTTTCTAGGCAATATTTTCGATAGAAAAATAGTGCCATGTATTGGTGAACATGGTCAGAAGTTTGTTTTGGTTTTCAAGATCGTTTATTGTATTTTATATGTATTTAGTGGACATTGGAAAAATAGAATAAATTTCAATTTTTTTAAATACAGATTCTGTGAATGCAAAAGAAACTTTGCATGCACCCAACCTCGCACCTACCCCAAATCCTATAGTGTGCCCAAGCAGGGGGGTTGCAGGGGGGCAGCATGCCCCCCCATACATACTTTACTGTTTATATATTGTAATGTTGGAAGCTAGCACTGATTTATTTATGTAAGGAAGCAAAAAATATCAAACATTTTGTAGAAAAGTAGTTTTAGTTATTTTCGATTTTCTCAAAAACCAGAAGACATAAAAACATGCGGTTTTTTGTGTTCGATTAAGAACTGATAGATACATGAAACACATGTAAGCTAATTTACAATTTCATTTCAAAATTTTGAAAACAATTGGTCTAAACTTTTTTTTTCACGTTATTTTATCAAAATTTGGACTTTAAATGCGAATTTCTCAAAAACAATTGATATGAGTAATTTAATTTAAATGCAGGATTATAGAACAATCTTCTGGCTTTCAAACGCAGTATAGCACTTTATTGTAGGTGTTGCCGTTGTTTTTTAATTTTTTTTTTTTCAATTTAAACCATTTTTTCTAAAAGTGCCCCTACCTCCTAAACGGGGGGAGATAGACCCCCCCCCCTCCCATAGTAAAAAGTGCTTATTTTTGACCCCTCTAAAAAAAATCCGTCATCAAATCTTGGCGGCCAAGTTATCGTACTCGTGCCCCAAACTCAGTTGATGTGTTGTTGTTTCAATTAAATTTTCATTTCAACAATACTTTTTTTTACTTATGAATGTTTTTGTTTTTAATTTTATACAAACGAAATTTATTAAAAAAAAAGAGCTGTATATTTCAAGATGTTGCTTTGCATAAGTTCATATTTGTTCAAGAAATCAGATGGCTTCAAGAGCAAACTATAAAGGGAGTCGGTTGAGAATTTCTTAAATTTATTTCATGCTTTTAAAAACTTAGCTTCGGTAAACTCCTATAAAATTGATAAGTAGAAAATGTTATGCTTGTTCATTAACATAAGGCTATTTAACATTTGACACAAATTCCCGACTTTTTCTGTCGACTCTAAAATTAATTCGCATATAGTATTAAAGATTTTCTATAGACACACAAAAATTGCACACGAAACATTTAGGTTACCTCTTCTGCTTCTCATCGTTGCGTGCTAAAAATCTAAACTAAAAATGATTGATGGAGCATTCAGTGAATTTTGTAGCTCCCCCTTGTAAAAATGGGGCTAACAGAGAGTCGTGTCGAGGGGCGTAGTTTGCGAATTAAAAATGCACATTTGGGCGCCACAATTTTCTAACGTGCGACAACACGGCAACGAACAACGATGTCTGCGCGCGAGATCAAAATAACAACCTAGTAATGTCACTTTTCTTTTTCATGTTGACATTTAATCGGCCCCAATTGCTGCAAGCTCTGCAATAAAGGGGTTTTCTTTCTAGTTTAGTTTTATTTTTTATTTTAAATCCATACCTACATTTTAATTGTACATCAAGAAAATAAACAAAGAATTATGTTAATGAAAATCGTGACTCAGTTATGAGAGTGACACGGAGCGGTAAAAATGTATGTGTCAAAATCGTCTGACATTTCATGTCATAATCTTCAACTCAAGCACAATCAACCACAAAATGCATGCCAATCCGCTGCACACCGTCACCATACAAGGAGATGTTTTTGCATTCACTTCCATTCTGGGGGTGAATAATGATTGGCGATGTCTCCGCCAATGGTACATAATGGCCAATTACCTACACTTCATTAAGAGGAAACTCTACACTGCGCTGGCTGATCAAAAAATGTCTTTTGACTTTGTTTATTTATGTAGATCAAGTTGAGCTTTGAAGCTTTGAGCAGGTAAAATAAAACTTAAATGAAATGTCAATTAATGTCAATTGCAATTGAGTTGAGTATTTTGTTGTATTTTGGGTTCACTTGGGTATCGTAGGTATATGACAGGTGTGCTTACGACCAAGTTAAATATATGAATTATTTATGACCGATATTGCAGTTAGTCGCCATTGTGTATTTTTAATTCTTCACTTTGACAGTTGAAAGTGTAATAAATTTTGGACTGTCAAAGTCAATCAACGACTTTACTCTTTTTTTTTTGTTTTAAGTTTTTTTTTTAAGATTGTCTGGATTGCGTGCACGTTTCATTTTCATTGCATCATTATAAGAGGTCCAAAGTTGTAGTTAGCACCTTTGAACGAAATTCCTTTTAAAATGAAAATGCGAACAATGACTCCGTGAAAAATGTTTGACGATTATATATTTTTTTTTAATTCTTAACGCCCTCAAATTTTAAATTATTTTCTCTAATTTTGGCGATAAATAAACCAATTAAAACAGTTTATTACCGGATTTGCAGTCAATTATAAAAGTTGATAATTGACATTTAAGACTGCCCACGGCAGTTGAACGTTGGTTGGCATCGTAAATCGCAAGCAATATAACATTGTCCTTGGCAGTTGAAGTTTCTCATGAAATTTCAGCGAAAAATTGTACAACGTGTATGGGTTTTTGATTTATCAATAAGTAGAGAGAGGGATATATATATGTATTTTGACAAACTGTTGTCAAAATATTAAACAGTGTGTAATTAGTGTTTAAGCAGTCAAAAATGACATCTTTTCATAAGTAATGGATGATTGAACTAAACTGATATAATACCTTATGTTTTCCATTTTGAATGCTTATTTTTTTGTCAAAAACTGTGATCTTGGCAACCAGAGGCTAAAATGTGTCAGAAACAACGAAATGTTATTTATGGAGTGTAAATCAAGCTTACAAAATATCAATAAAAATGCCATTTCAGTAAGTAAAGGGTTGCGATCACGGAAATTATTTGGTCTTGGGTTCAGAAATTTTGACGAGAAGGCACAACGATTAACGACCATTAGCGTCAGCAGCGATGACACCAGAAGTTATGAGAAGTGACGAGAAGTTATGAGCAATCCGCGTAAATCCATAAGAAAAATTTCGACTTGCATCGGAATAGAAAAATCAAGAGTGCATCACGTTATTTTGACAAATAAGCTGAAGTTTCATGTGTACAAACTTCAAATCATGGAAGACCTCAACGAAAATCACTATTTTTTAGCAGAGGTCTTATCAATACAAACTTTCGAACAGCATGAACTCCTGGAATCAAATTAACGAAGCACATTTACATACCGATGGCTAAGTTAATAAACATGAGGGAGACACTGGTGTCAGAGGAACTCATTGTCCAAAAACCACAATGTGGTTTCGAATTTTTGCCCGGGGGATTACTGGCCTTTATTTTTTAGACCATGAAGGCAACGTTGCTTAAGTGTATACCTGAATGACTGACGGATTTTTGCCACAGCAACTGCAGCTACATCTCGTTTTCAACAACAGAACATAATTTCAAAAAGATAGACTCAAGCCATATACAGCCAGAGTCTTAAGGCAAAAGCTGGGGGTAACTTTTACTTCAAGTACGGAGAAATACCATGGGTACCTTAATCACTAAAAATTACACCGTGCGACTTATTTGTATGACAATGCCTTGATTCAAGTTTTAACAGAAGGAATCTCAAAAGCCAAGAAGAAAAGATCCGCCATGAAATTGCCGTAATTGAACCAACACTTTGCCCTTGCGTGTTCAAAAAATTAAGAGCTCGATTGCAAGAGTGTATTTGAAGGGAAAGATGGCATTTAGACGATATTGTTTTAATACCTTAAATTCACAGCGTCAAACTCCATTTTGTATGAAATAAAATATGAACATGATTCTTCAATTTTTTTTTTAATTATATATTAAACTTGAAAAATTCCTACTGAAAACCCTTTCAATGTTTTGAAAGAGAGGCAACGACACACAATGTTTTTCTCAACTCTCATATCAAATGTTAAACTCTTCAAATCATGTTTGTAAATTAATTATTTTGTTAAGCTTTCACAAACTATGAGATTTAATCTTAATGTGAAACTATTATTCGTTAATAAATAATAAATAAAACATAATGTTTTTTATTATTATTATTACATATTATTTTTTTTTTTCAAAAATCCCGACTTGCTATTTCTGCAGGTTCTAACAGTTAAGTTTTGTATTTATTTATTTCAAGAATTAAATTTTTCTCAATATTTTTTTTTTTAAATAAAATCATAAAGTATAAATATCAACTTTTGAGTAGGTATAAGGCTCCTCATAAAATTTATTTATGACGTCTTTTACGCATTCACACCATTTAATTTTAAGGGGCTATCATACAACGCCCATTAACGTTCATAAAAAACTTTCAAATGACGCATAAAATAGTACCGAAAAGCTTAGAAATAGAAGGCACATGCAAGTATGCAACTTATTGAAAAAAAAAGAAGAAAACATAACATCAGAAATAGATTCTTTTGAAAAATGCCACGACACGATGATTCAAAAATACACCGTACAAATTAAATTTAGCGTTTGTACAGTGGTACACTGTATAAAATCATACATAATATTGATGTGGTTTTTTTTTTTGCTGATTTACATTGGGAAAATGACAAAATAAATTGAATCAATGTTCTATTCATTGGGATAATGTTCCATAAATTGTCGATTTCAATGAATCGTCCAATGGGTCAATGTAACCGTGTACACTGAACGATTACCTCACAAAAATTTGAGGAAAATGTTGATGTACGGTGTACATTAAGATATCAAGTGATCGTACATTGTATAAATGTACTTAAATCAAAATAAAATAAATAATAAAATGACTTTTTTTTACATTTTCTCAATGTACATTAGCTCAAGTAATTCCTACTATATATGTACATACATTGACTCAATGAACTTTGAATGAATGCAAGTATATTAGCTAAATGAACCAATAATTCAACAAGTCCAATTAAATAGTGCTAAGTCTTCTACCTTGCTGATTTATTCATAGGAACAATGCCGGGCCACAGGCAAAATCATCTCCGGTTGATGATTATGAATTTTAATTTTGGTTGGATATAGTTCACATTGACATAGACATTTGTGAACTAAGCAGACTAGCATACATTGCAAGAGCGAAATAATTGTGTCGAGTTTTTTGACCAATAATCGCTCGGTGGTGTTAGCACAGCGTGAGTTTCGACGTTGATTTCCTAATCGTGCCACGCCAACTGGGCAAACATTCCGGTGCAATGCTTGGCCGCCACCGGACTGGTCGTTCGGCCGAGAATATCGCAGCTGTGACTGCCGATGTCGCTGAAAATGAAGAAACATCAACCAGACGAAGACCCATGCAATTGGACATCACCAATCCCGTACAAAGTGCAAGCAGTGCATTACTGAATGCTGGGATGCTGGCTGACCATCCATCGCGTGTGAGTTACTGTCAAGCCATCCTCAATCTCAACAACGAAGAGGACAATTTTGTGTCGAAAATCATCATGAGCGACGAGGCACATTTCCACCTAAAGCCTAGTACTCAGTTCAAGTGAAAGTGAAAATTTCATACAAATGTGGCGGCTGGTTCACTCGCATGAAATCCCCAACGAGAGGTAAGTACCAAAATGTGGATTGGAAAAACAATTATGTTCCACAACTTTTTCCACGCCATATTTTCATTTCTCAATGTACAACCATCAGGAAAAAGTTTAAGGCAGCGTGGAAAACTGTGACATTTGTCAGTTAATTTAAATATTTTGTTTCAAAATAAAAAATTAAAAATTTTTAAACAGAAATAAAGAATGGATAACGAATTTTTTGATACTGCTCTCGAGAGTTTACTTAATGAAAGCAAAAAATATGAGTATTCTGTATTTCAGGTGAGTATCAAAAATTCACGTGGAAAAGTTTATTCTATTTTATTTTTATTCTCCGCGTGTAATTTGGAACGTATTTATTTTTCATTTCACGCTAGGTGAGTACCTACTAGGCTTAAGCGGTTACATCAAAAAGCAAAATTTTCGTTTCTGGGGCACTGAAAAACCGCGTGTGATGCACGAAGAGCCATTACATTCACTCAAAGCCTATCTGTGGTGCGACGTTCACGAGGGAGAGGTAATTGGGCCGTATTTTTTTGAGGGCGCCATCGGCAATATGGTCACTGTTACTGGCGAACGCTACAGGCAAGATCGCCCGATTTAATCATCTCAGACTTCTTTTTTTGGGGCTACTTGAAGTCGCGGATTTATGCCAGCAAACATCAGACAATTGCAGCCCTTAAGGAGCATATTCGACAGAAATGCGAACAGTTATCACCGGAAATCTTGACCAAAGTCATTGAAAATGCCATAAAACGGCACAAATGTGTATCAATACTGGCGACATCCAAGTGACGGATATCACCTTTTGCACTTAACAGAAAAATTTGCAAAGGTCCAAATAAAGATTTCCATTACTCAAATTTGGATGATATGTACATGAGCAACCTTGTATAAAATACGTTGGCATTTAAAAATATGCTAAGTGTACTTTTTTCAAAGCCACAATGTACTACAGTACAATTTCTCAATATAGCGTACCTTTTTCACGTTTTTGCACTATCAAGTCAGAACAAAAAAAAATTTTAAATTATATGGTGGTACTATTTATAGATTAAATTTTGGAGCTTTGCACTTTCTCACAGGCGCTTCTTTTAACTTGAAATTATATTGCATATACAAATTTTCGAAAAATATGCTTTTTTGGAAATTCAATATCTCGAAAACGGTCGGATTTTTTGTTTAGTTATATGTATGTACATGTGTTTTGCACGTTTAAAATAATGAAATTGTTCTTCACTTCAACTCCACTTGAAAATTAAGACATATAAAGCAATTTACTGTTTTTGTTTTTTAAATAAACGGCAGATGGTCACCACCATAAAGATTGGGGATTATTATTCTTGCCCCAGATTACTCACTTAAAAAACCTAACTTAAATTTTTTTATTAGTCGAAATAATGCAAATGATTTTTAAATTTGATTTGTGTCATGTGTTTAAATTATTTATATTTTTTTAAAAATATAAAATAGTTTTACGGGTTGTTTATTAATGACAATGAAATAAAACTAAAGAAAAATATTATAATACTCGTACTGTCTGACGTGCCCATATTTAATGGCAGATGAGACATTTTATATTTTTTATTGTGTCAGTGATTTATACAAGAATGACAACTCCACGGACATTTTTATTTAATTCATTTTGAAATGTATCAAATAACGGAAAACTGCGTCAAGTGTGCATTTTATGTTACACCTTGGATCAATGTCATAAACGTCACATTGACTTTGATGTTCGGCATCCATGAAAGTTAAATGTGTTAAGTCTTCTCACTTTTCAAGGTACATAAATATGTACTATGCTAGCTTTTAAATGGTTGAATTTTAAAGAAAAACCTTTAGGTTACTGAAAACTCTTATTTATAAGTCATACAACAAAATCATAAAGCGCGACCGTTGAATAACTAAATGCCCTGACGTACGTCGTCATTGTATGTCTTCAGTGCGCCATGAAGGCTATAAATAGATTAATTGAAAAAAAAGGCAAAAGAGTTTCCTTTTGTTAGACGTTGGTGTAACAATTTGCAAAAGACAATCGATTTGCCAAGTGAAACTGCTTTGTCAAATTGAAATGACACATTATCATCATAAACCTAAACGGTAGAAGACATAACCGGAGTAAGTCATAGAAAACTACTAAGGGGGCACAATTTTTGGGACTTATCGGAATTGCCTCGTTGCTATATCAATCTTGACTTCTTAGCCCTACTTCACGATTTGAAATAACTGCGTATAGCTTAGTTTTCAAGATCACAGAAAAAAATGGGGTCAAAAGGACACTAGCATCGTGATCAGCGACTCGAAAAACATAAAGATCAACTGTTTAAAGGACCAGAATTCCAATTCATAGCCAAAACACAGGCCAAAATCTAAAAAACGAGTCTTATTTTGGATGACCGCTACATGACCTACAGAGGTCTGTAAAAATAAATAAATACATATTTGGACGTAAAATTTTTCTCTCTTTCAGAATCTGGGGTCAAAAATATCATATCGTTAGATTTCAGAAATTTGACCTTCGTTTAACCTTGACTTTTACATGTTGGGGTGAAAAGAAGCCCGGATTTGAATTCAGCGATGCCAAAAACATATACATACAGGTCTTTAGATTTTTCATCGAATATTTGCAATTTGACCTTCAAATGCCCTTAAACCTGACCTGATTGGGTCAAACGGACTCCGGATTTGAAATCAGCGAGCCAAAAAACCTATAAGAAACATGGTCTCATCCAAGAGTCAGAGAACTTTTTTTTGTGGGGCTGTGTAATCCGAACGTGACGTGGCAAGGAGAACATTATCGACATGAGCAACTCTTACGATGTTGTAATTCATTATATGTAAATGCTTTATGGCACAAGGAAATTTAATAAAGAACGTTTTATTATTTATTTCTATAGATACTTATTGTGTTTCAAAATAATGAAAGGCGAACAAATACGAAAAAGGCAATAGCATTCAATAAATCGGTACCATGATTCTTGACAAAGTTAAAAGGGTAAGTTTTAAAAAACTGTTTGAGAGTTTTTAAGTATTTTCAAAATAATTTAAACAAACATAATAATTCATTGAGCAGATCCAAAAATGTCTAAGCGATCGGCTAAATGTTTTGGGAAGGACGAAGAGTAGATGAATAGAAGTAACTGATGTGTAAATTGCTGATAGTTAGTTTTTGTAATTCAATCAAAAACTGCCACAAAAGTTCAAACATCTTCCTATATTACCGCCGTTTAAAATTAAAAAAAATGTTTGAACTTGTATTTTTTCAGCAAATATGCAGGAATACATATTACGGGAATATGAACTGTTTCGCACTCTAATACCCGTGACTCACATCTAGTAGACACCATAGAATAGGAATGAACTACATGTCTCTCAGGGTATACCATGGTAATACTCGTACCAGCATCTATACTAGGGTTTTGTGCGTGATATGGTATTCTCCTTAGCGAAAACAGCGCCATTTTTCTAAAGTGAATAGTAGTTTACTTGAACTCACTGTCATATTGATGTTTATTATGATTTTTAAACATTTTCAAGAAGGGAAATTATCGACGGATTAAGGAGGAATATTAGGGCAGTGTGTCACCTAGCTTATCGTCGCTGTAGATCGAATACCTCGTAACCCAGACAAAAATTTTTAGGTAATGATGCAATTATATTGTGAACAAAATTCCGGACCTAATGAAAAATATCCTGTGAACCTAAAAAACTAGAATTGCAGTGCCATGCGCATAATTAAAAACACGTCTCTCATTGCCTCTCATTGATTTGATAAGTTTTTTGTCTCTCCTGAAAAATCGACTTTTCTGGGTTACGAGGTATTCGATCTACAGCGACGATATGGTATTGAGAATTCTATAATGTTCATACCATGGTGTCTATACTATACATATATGTGTCACGGGCATAACTGACTTATCGGCAACATATTTTCATAATTTTTCGTTTGTTTAAAAGGTACAAACGGCCCCTCTTGTACAATCTTATTTTTATTTTTATATCTTGGTGATAAGGCAGGTAGATATGAGTTACAAGAACCATATCTTTGTCGAATGAAAAATTTCAACATGGCTAATCAGTAATCATGTATGGAGCAACAAAAGAAACCAAAGTGCTTGTGTGAATATGGTTAATTTTTGTAGATATGTATTTCTTTTCCAGAATTTCTCGAAAGGACCAACAGTTACAGAAAGTCCTTAAGCGGCCATTTAAGAAAAATTGCAATGGGAGGGCCAGCTAGTGCTTTCTTTTTAAATCATATGTTATTTTGACACTGACATCTGTTTCCCCCTCGAAATCTTGACAGAAAGTCAGTATCACACGCACACCTCCTCGGAACGAAATGAGTCGCTTTACGCTTGAACAACGTTGAAAAATATTGAAAACTTATTTCCAAAGTGTGTACTGTGTAATCCAAACAGTGTGTTTTATGAAAAGAAGTTTTGGCGGAAATAAAGCATCCACCGCGCCCGCTGTACGCAAGTTTGTCCAAAAAGTTTATGAGACTGCTATGCTAGTGGACAACACTCATGGTCCCAGTCTTCGTGCGTTGCGCACAGACGAGAATGTGGTTGTTTTAGCCGAGAGTGATACTCAATTCACGAACATCAACTAGCCATCAATCACAACAGCTCAACATTTCACGTACTAGCTCGTGGAGAATTCTGCATAAAGATCTCTGATTATTCGCTTACAAGGTCTAATTGACTCAGCAATTGAAGGCGCACTTGAATGACGTTGTGTTCCATAAATTAATGGGAATGTTTGCTCTTACTAAAAAGGCCATAATACATGGAAAAAAATTAATTTTGTTCATTTTATTGCATTTTTAAAAAGAAATTTGTATTTGGCCCACCCTTTATAGAATAATTTCTCTACAATTATGGGGCAAGTATTGGCTTCTTGTAAGTGGAATTTGTAGTAAAACTTAACATTTAGATGGTTGAGAAGTGCAACAAAGTGAATTTCGTCAAAACGTCCGTCGGGTCGGTCAACTGTTGATGTACAGTGTGAGCCTTAAAAAGTTAACCATTTTTATTAAAATTTTATGAATCATTATGCAGATAAGGAAACTGCCATACACCACACCAAGTTTCGGTTTTTAAATGTTCTCTAAAATAATTCGAACGATTTTGAAGATTTATCTTCTTACCGTGAATTTTTTTGTTTTTGATGTTTTTTATATTTAGTTTTAAAACTAAAACTTCTCCTTTTTTAGATACTTTCTCTTTTAGATTTGGTTTGTGTAAAATTGCGCTTCAATTAAGCGGCATTGTAAATAGTGTGAGTTTTCGTTTTTGTCTTCACTTCAAGAGTGGACATATAATAACACCTTCCTTGGTCTGCTGACAAATATATCATACATCCCTATCGTAACCACTTATTTTTCATGAAGTATACAGATCTTGTTGATACCATTCATTTAAATTTAAAAATTTTATTAAATAATTAACTATCCGGGTGCTACTCGTGATCATGTTCACCTGTAAGTCTGAAGATTAGATTGCATTAATTTACATCACGTAAACAAACGACTGACCGTCATTCTACACTACTTCAGCTGGAATTGTACGAACAGAATGAACTGAAGTCGTGTTCGACAATTTATGGCAAAACACTAAGCCTTACGACAGGCTTTAATTCAGTGTGCATAGTAGTTAGTGAGTGGAATTGTGGAGTTAATTTAGATTTGAGTGTATGCGGATGCCTATCAATGGAAAAATTGCTCTTTCTTGAATGCAAGTATAAGGAAGGTGTTACATTTTCTTGGTGAACCAATTTATATAACGCATTTTCTTGTCGTGTTTGTCAAAGTCTTATACACTTACGAATATAGAATATGCGTTCGTTGACATTTTGACAGTTTTCAACGCAAATGAACAACTCTTTTTTATTTGTTGCTTGAATTGGATAATTCAAAAGATTAATTTATTATGTGTTAATCAATAGCCACGCTCGAGAGCTAATAAAGTTAGGTATTCAGAAACCTATTCAGCTAGCTATAAAAGTCATTATTTATGAGCGATCATTCACTTATGAGATTAGAATGTAGTGTTTTTAAGTAGAATTTAGGAACAATAGTCTTTAGATGACAGTATTATTTTCATAGACGGAAAACCAACTGATTCTTATAACATATATTTATCTGTCTTAAACTCAACAAATAAACATAAAAATTAGTTTTAGTAGAGGAACCATCTGTACAATTCAAACAAAACGAAAATGTTGAAGATATGACCTGAGTAAGTGGGTTAAAAATTGATGCACAGAATACAAAACAAATTGTACTTTGTTAGGCACATTTAAAAAAGAATGTGGTCAAAAAAATAAAGGCTAGATAACTCCTATACTTTCGTAACTAAATTTTTATTTACTTCAACTTACTAACTTTTAAGCAGGAAACTTATATGTATCTACTAAATAGATATGATGAGTTTAAAATTGCATATAATCACTACAAGTACATTGGCTCAATGATTTTAGTACATTGGCTCAATGAACTCAGTACATTAGCTCAATGAACTAAGTACCTTGGCTCAATGAACTTAGGACATTGGCTCAATGAACTTAGTACATTGGCTCAATCAACTCAATACATTGGCTCAATGAACTAAGTACCTTGGCTCAATTAACCAAGTACCTTGTCTCAATGAACTAAGTACCTTGGCTCAATGAACTTAGGACGTTGGCTTAATGAACTTAGTACATTTGGTCAAAGAAATAAGTATCTAGGCTTAATAAACTTAGTACATTGGCTCAATGAACTAAGTGCCTTGGATCAATGTACCAAGTACCATTGGTTGAATGAACTAAGCACATTGCCTCAATGAACTAAGCATCTACAGTGGCTCAATAAACTTAGCACATTAGTTCAGTGTACTTAGTACATTGGCTCAATGAACTAAGTATATTGGTTTAATAAACTAAGTACTTTGGCCCAATGAACTTAGTATCTGTGCTAAATGAATGAAAACACACTGTCTATTGAGAACTAAGTACCTTGGAGGAATGTACTAAGTACTTTGGCTCGATGAATTAAGTACATTTGCTCAATTTTTCAAAATTAAATTTTTTTTTATATACATATGTACATACGTAAAAATGTTTTTTGTCCAATAGTTACATATCTATATTATATTTTTCGGAATTCTTCCTTCATTGCGTTGGACAGTATCGTGATTTAAGGAAAATTGGTAGTGCAGAGTTTTAAGATTCATGATCACAGGTTCGATCCCTGCCGTCGTCTATGTCGCTTTAATTTCATTAAAAAACCTTCTAAAATTGTTATCAATGGGTTGCTGGTTTACTCATTATATGTTGTTCAGGCATAACACTAACAACATGTAATTGATTTAAACTAGTATGCCCAACAAGGATGAACACGAATAAAATAATGTGAATTATAAGCGACATAGAAATAAGACACGGCATTCTCCGCATTAGTTCAGCCGCCATCCCTGGAGATAAAATATCTGAGACAACAACCTTCAGTCTCAAAACATCGTGCCACACATCTTTCCTATCCTTCTTTCTCTTCTTAACTTCACGCCCGCGCTGTGTTGAAACATTTAAAGGGTAATCATAATCCCTTGAGCGCGGGTAGATTATAAAAAAAAAAATAAGAAAAGTCGGCTTGGAAGTCAGTGAGTTTTACTTAAATTATTTGTTTAAGCTTTCTTCCGGTAATTAGGACAAACTCTGAAAAAGTTAGCAGCCAGATCGGTTCAGTAGGCTTTCTTGGATATTTTCTTCAAAATTATACGAAACTTAAATATTTTTTTAATTATGTCAACCATATGTCACAATTAGTCATGATTAAATTTGTAGAAAATAAAATTTTCAAAAACTTTTATCTATCCATTTTTTACCTAAAATAACAAATATGTACATATGTGTGTAATTTAATAAAAAAAAAAAACAATTTTCCTAAAATTTAAGATGACAAATGGCATATAATACGGAAAAGTTAAATATAAATTAGAATAGTAAACTTTCATTAATTTATATTTTTTTAATTTTCTTTGCCGTTTTTGTACATTCCGACTGGACAATATAGGACATCTATTTTCCAGAAAACTCCTAAAAATTTTTGACTTTATTCAGACGAAATTTTTTTGTTAACTCAAAATTATTTTGACTTTCTCCTTTTAATTTTAAAAAGTAATTTCAACTAAAATAAAAACTCAGACATTTTAATCATTTGAGCAATATGAGCAAATACGAGCGACTTATAAATTGCTTCGAAAACGCAATTGACAGTTATGGTGTTTGAAATATAAGTTTAAAAAAATTTGGTTAAGTCTTACAAGAATGTTGTTACATTCAATTTTGTAAATTATTCCCAAATTTTCGAAATATCAAAATAGTTTTCAAAGACCCTGTTGAAAAAATTTCCTTTGGAGGCCATCTCGCAGAAATAGTATACTCATGGCTTATTCTACCTTACAAGTACTCTCAGTAGACGCGACGAGGACGCATTAAGATACAAATCACCATTCGAAAAGATCTGATATTGCTGTCAATGCTCGGGCAATGAAAGCCAAATCTCCATACATACTTTACTTTCTTCCATCTACCTTTAGATCCATTTCTATTCCGTTATTGCCAACTTTCCCATTAACCGATTTAATTGCTTCAAGCAATTACTGAAAGCTTTATTCGCTACACAAAAACCCAACCCAATGAGGTATTCATAACGATTGCAAGAAATATACTTTTTTAATAATGATTTTTTTAATTTAACACCACACTATACCCAAATCAGTAATGGAAATTCCATCACATTGCATATTATGTGCATTCCTTAGTGTCTTATTAAAAATGAATGACTATACCGTAATTGTGGAAGCATTCCATTCAAGACGAAAAAAAAAAACGAGAAGGAGGCTTCATCAAATGCACATTCGTTCCATTGTTATGCGCCACCACAATTCAGGAACCCACTTCAGACTGCAATATTTATCCATTAAAAAAGAAGGAGCACACAGTATCGTTTTTTTTTTACCTAGGGCACCATCATTACACTTATGTTCCAGGAAGACTTTTATCAAAACCTCTTCGCTGGTAGCATGCGTGTGTGTTCAGTAGTTCAGTTTAG
Organism: Philhelius festivus; assembly: GCA_963931855.1. Taxonomy (NCBI): domain Eukaryota; kingdom Metazoa; phylum Arthropoda; class Insecta; order Diptera; family Syrphidae; genus Philhelius; species Philhelius festivus. The sequence continues at coordinate 13,217,220 of OZ007557.1, read as the reverse complement.
TTCAGCAAGCAGCAAAATCAGAGATAATATTCAAGGAAGCAAACATCATCGAAAACAACAAAAAGTAGGTAATAATAATCCGATTAGGCCCGTTTGAGGTGCTATAGGTGCATACTCGTATACCCGCTATCTGACTGTAAAAGAGGTTGATGTTTTCATTTCATATTGAAGATATGAGTATGAGTACATAATCGGATGAAGGAAACTATGCAACAAAGTATATGCCGCCTTCTTGTCTAATTAGTCGAACGACGAACAAAAATAAAAAAAAAAAAGACCAACCAGGTTGCTGTGAAAAGCTTTAGACTATATGACCTGTGTGCGAGGGGTATCGGAATTGCTTAAAAGCATCGAATTAAAAACTAAAAGGTTGTCATTTGATTTTTATTTCAATCCATGATGAGACACTAGCGTGTGCAGGGCCCGTCGTCGTCGTCGTCGTCATCGTCATGACTCGAAAGTGACTAATGTATAGTCGGCTATAATATTTTGCTTTTCTTTTGAAATTCCATGCTGAGGTATGTCATTCAGTGTAACTAAGCACACGAGCCCAGAGTTCGATAAATATCTATTCTCCAAGAATTCAATCTCATCTTTTAAGTATTTTAGAGTTTGAATAAGTAATTCCATCACTTCAGAGTTAATTCGTCAAAAACATGTACCTTCTGTTTTTAGGTCGATTGCAATCTCAACGTGACATTCCTACCAAATCCGCACATTAGTTCTTTTTGAATTGTTTTATTTTATTTCCAAAATAATGAGCCTTAAAATATTTTTCCTAAAGTATCATTTTTAAGACTATGTATGATGTTGTCAAATTTTAGCTGCGATATAACATACATTTGTACGTGTGCTTTTTAGCAAACTGGATGTTTTATGAACTTTATTTCAGCAGTTTAGTAAACATTTCCTTTGCTGATACCAACTGTTTAAGCTGTCAATCATCTGCTCGCAAAATTTTCTTATAAAACCTTTAAAATAATTTCCGCTTTTTGAAATCCAATTATATCTCGTCACTATTCTCTTCACCGCTTTTGTTTGAAAAAAAAAACCATCAACTTTACTTAATTAACACAAAAATGAGAATCAACAAGAACGAACCAAATAATTTAAGAGATCAGAGATTTTGGTATTGAAGATTTCGTCCCAAGCTTAACAGGGCAAGATATAACTAATAACTACTTAGGATTCCACTTGAATAAAAAACAATAATAATTTTAGTTGTATGTATTGATATGAAATAAATATGTAACTGCAACTGTTGATTGAGTTGTATTGATGTTCAAGTAGTATCAATCGGGAATTGTTCTTCATTCGGACGAGTACTGCAGAATTTGTACCTACATACATGGACACAAGAGCAGATGGTTGGAATGATGCGAATGTATCTGAATAGCTCGAGATGAAGTTAGGAGTTAGACAGGGTTGGACGCTGAGTACTAGGTCATTGGCACTATTCATAGAAGATATATACAAGGTGCAACAAAAGTTATCAACCTATCGGAAGATGTTATAATTTTTGCGAATGGCCTAAAACATCAACTCCCTGTACCAAGCTACGAAGTTACCAGACTGGAAATGTCGAATGGCATGGAATTCATGGTAAACCGAAATATATTGAAATTAATGGTATTCTAATATGGTTGAGGTAGTTCGTGTTCAAATGAATGAATAGAAGTTATTGAGAAGTACAAATATTTAAGAGCTTATTTCAATGATAGTAGTAACATGTGAAATGTTTTCCAGCCGAATAGCAATCAAAACTTAAACCACTCTTTAAGTAGAATGGAGAGAATGTTTCAAAAACAAAGATATTGTAATAAACATAGATGTTTTGAGGGTGTTTCGCAATCGATTATTTTTATGGAATTCAAGTATCGAAAGGAAAGAAAATTTGAACCAGTTGAAAAACTTCTCTAGGTATTCGGTCCATAAAGAAAATAATAAACCTTCCCTCTAGAAGCACGAAGCCATATTATGTAAGACTTGAAACGAGGATATTCCTCCCTTTCATCAAAAGGTTCGACTAGATAGAAAAAATACTTAATACTTCTAAAAATGCACCTCTTGAAGCTTTAAAAACCAAGAGGTAGTGTAAAATTAAACGGCGCCGAACAAACTTCATGAAAGTTCAATCGGCGCAAAGTAATTCCTCGATTAAATGATATACACATCTAGAGAGAGATACAAGGACAATAAAAAATTTGGTGGTGCAACAGCTCGGAGTGAACCAGTGACTTACAACTCTCAACCATTCCTGTGTGCGTGTTACCAGGAACAGAGGAGACCTACAATTTTCTGCCGATTCCGAACGGCTAGTGAGCAGCACTTTCCATGACAAGAGATACTCTAGGAGAATTTGTCAATTTCTCGCAAGAGGCAGTACACCCCTGACAAAAAAATTTCTTGCAGCGGCAAGGACAATACAAAAAGTTTATTATGCCTATTGATTTATAACCTCAATTAACGAAAGTATTTCCGGCACGATTACATAATCCATCAAATATCAAGTAGGTATGTTTTGGTTAATAAGTGAACTTTTAAATTTATTTCACCACTTCAAGAAGATGGGGATATTTTACATTTTGTCGAACGGGATGGACGTTCTTATCGAGGACAAAGCCTTAAGCTTACTCATTGAAATTACGACTTAAAATACTTATTCAAAATTTGCAAAACGGTACTAAATTATCAAAATTATTAAAAAAAGGAAGCTTATTTTATCGAAACATAAAAATATTTAAATTCTTTGTCAATCATGGAAGCCACAAGTTAGATTGTATTTATTTGTGAAAATTGTTTTAGCTCTACATTATGTAGATCTTTTCTAATTAAACTTTTTTCACAATTTATTATTTTTTTAACGGTTTCTCAAAAAAACAAGTATTTCCATAGTATTTTTTGAATACAAAACAAAATCGTCTTTTTCTTGCGGAAATGTCAACAAATACAGGTATTTCATGCGGTGTGTGTCAATTGCATTGAAAAGTTTAATTGTTGACAGAATTTTACTTGAAAACGTCAAAAAATAACGCAAATTAAACCAACATTTGAATGCAACAAATAAATCGAACAAAATTATCAAAAAATTCTACTTCACTCTAGTCTCATTCGTGATTAGGCCATGGAGAAACTGATCCTAACAAGGAACTGCTTGTGCGTAATAGAGTGCATTATAAGGTGTTTTTCCTTCTTCAAACGTGTCGAGCATGCTCCAAAAATTCTTTTAATCGAGCGTAATCGCAGTGATCTGAGATTTAAGCATTAAGCTGTCAGCAGTCAGTTCTGTGTATCTGTTTTCTTTTCTCTCGTTATAAATCTTCTGACCGTTTGAATTTTTTTTAAGATAAACACATTTGTTTTAGATTAGCACAGAACTGTCAAGACTCGTCTGCGTTCTCAATTAGATTTAGATAATTTTCACCTTATTTCTCCTTCTGTTCATGTGTCGGGTTTTGCTCAGACTGTTCCGAAATTATCTTTGGAGGTCATACAGCTCTAAAAAAATAGCGAACACACATTCAAACCTCTGAGAGCTTTGGTTTTTTAATTTTTCTAGAAGCCGAAGCTTTGCTGGTTGCCACTCATCCTAAATGTTCAACTTTCTTTAACCCTGGGGATTAAATCTGGTTGAATTTTCGGAAGTGCTGATGATGATCGCCAAAGAAGCGTTCGAAAGGCATTCATGTTTAATGTAAGTCTTTTTTTATTGTTGTAATTGGACTTTCAATTGTGATTTATGTGAAACAATAAGGTGTGTTAAAATAATGTGCAATTTGATAAATTTCACTTTTCCTTCGAATGGCATTGATTGGTAGTCAATATACATCGACTCAGAGTGAGATACATAACTGAAAACACTCGTGCAAAATGCTCATTGTGTCACGGGCTGTGTGGTATTTAGCGCCGTTCTGTTGAAATCAGATATCGTTCTTGTCCATATCATCCAATTCGGGCCAAAAGAAATTGGATATCATTGACCCACAAGCGTTCGTCGTTGACGATGATGGCCTGGTTAACATTGTTCTCAAAGCAGAAGATCGATGGATGCCACCAGCCTATAAAATCCACTCAAAACAGTGACTTTCTTTGGATGCATTGCAATTTGGTGGATATTGTGTGGATCGTGATCGTCCCAAATGTGACAATTTTACTTGTTGACGTACGCATTCACTCAGAAATGGGCCTCGTCGCTGCATATGGTTTTTCGACCGAAATTGAGGTTATTTTCCAACTACTTAAGAACCCAGTTAACGAACACACTTCGTTGTCTATGGTTGTTAAAGATGCTGTTGAACTCTATAACTCTCCAAGATTTGTCAAATCAAACTAAAAAAAATGAAAGCCAATTTGACAAATGTGGCTTCAATAACATGACCGCAATCACCTGCCAAAGTTCAGAAATTATTATCCCAGAAACGATACGTCTGTACGTCTATGGAGCTAGAGCCCAAACAAATAGACATATTTTCTACAAATTTATTACATAGCATTTTTTTACTTTATTCTTAAAAGGAGAATATCGAATACTTGTTTAAACTCACCTAGAGAACGTTAATTTATTTTTTTCAAAACGATTAAAATAATATTCCATGCTTAGGTTTTAAAACAATAAAATTTATTTATGGGGAAACTATCAGAAAATTGATTAAATTTAAGTACTTTTGGCTATTTTTTACACTTTTCTATAAAAATTCAATAGTACTAATAAATTAATAACTGTAACCCCTTTTTCTTAGCCAATTTGTAGCTTTGAACCACAAGATCAATTTCGTTTAATCAAGTCGCGTATATAAATTTATTTTTATTCATCAACAATTGACTCGCATTGTATATCAGATCTACAAAATTAAAGATTTTTTTGTCAAAACGAGCCACTGTGACCTCAACGAAATTCTTCACATTCTGCAAAGTAATTAGATAGAATAATTTATATGTTTTTTTTAAAGCTATGAATGAATTAAATGTCAGCCTCCTTCCTCCGAATGACTTCAATAATAATACTCGTAATATTACGAGTTGAAAATAAATAATTCTAAAACAAAATTCATGTCAAAAAAGATACAAGTTGTTTATTAATCTGCAATGTAAATCCATTTTTGAAATCAAACACAATCGCATTAATTAAACTCGAAATGGTAAAAATTGCTCTTGTGCATTGCCGCAACCACCGCGGCGGCCGCTCGTCAAGACTCCAAGTCACTTTAAAAGTTGGTCCGCCAAAATGCCAGATTGAGTGTAGTTTATTGCGTGTAGGTGAACTCGTATTTGCGATCAAGACCAAATTGGTATCTCGAAATATAAAGCGAGGCACAGAACCGCTCACCATTGCGATTGTCCAAAATGAGATAAAACTTCCGAGCTATTAGGTCACTGATTGAGTTGAGATGGCAGGCGGGTGGCGGCAGCAATGGAATCTTGTACTGGCGTCAATTTTGTTGCAACAAATTGATTGATATTGGGAGTTGATCTTTTGCGCCAGATGCCTGCCATCCACAGAACCTTTCTAATTAACTTTGCTGTCTCGATTTATTTTTATTCATTTATTTGTTTAATCAAAGATATCTGAGTTTCAATCGATAAAATAGAAGCATACGATACATACGAGTATATTTTGTTCAAATAAAGGTTATTGGCTTCCTCGGTGATCGTAGAAGAAGAATGTTTGACGCCATTAAGTCCCCAGACTAATGACTCTGTCTGAGTGTTATGTTTCAAACCAAATATTGACTTTTCTTACTGAGAAAAACTTGGCGTTATTATGAGTCTTTATCGTCAAACGTCAGTTGTGTGTAAAGGTAACAGTTATCAATCTGTTTGTCAAGAATGACTTATATTTCCGTCCCGTGGTGGTTGAAGAGATCTTTATCTTTTCTTGGGCATTTCTATTAGTTTACAAAAACTTTTCGTAGATGACGTCATTAAAGTTTTCCCCAGTTATTTTCATTTGACTAATGACAACCCTTTATTATATTTTTGTTAAATAACAAAATACAAGATAAATTCAATAGATAGAAATGATTAAGAACTTACAGTCAATTTGACTTTTTAGATATGGAGTTGTTAAGTGTATACTTAAATAATTAGAATTTTAGTTCTCATCGATAAGTTCAAGTGAAATATAATTTCTTTTGTAGTTTTTGAACTGATAAGTTGAAATTATTTTATTTTTACAAATAAATTTAAAAGAAATGAAGTATAGAGCACTTGAAAAATGAATATCATGCACGACTTTGTCGTTAATGGGCTCTTATGGTTTAAGTAAAAGTGGCTTAACAACTAACGAATTACTACAAAATTGACTTTAAATAAAAAATAAAAATTGCTAAAAAACAACGGCAACACTAAAAGTAATTTGTAACAGATTTCTTAAGCCCGGTATTTTTTTTAAATTTTATGTAGAACTTAATGAAGTTGTTATAACGAAAAGGTTGTACTAATTCTTATTAATTTTTAGTCGAATAACATTTAATAACAAAAAGAATTGCTAATGAGAGATGCAGAAGAACTTTCTAACTAACAACTAGCAGTGTGCACGTTTTGCCAGGAATGGAGGGTATCTACAATATTCTGCCGAGTTCGAAACCCTAAGATGAGCAGCAATTTTATGACAAAAGGTAGTCTTGGAGAATTTGGCAATTCCTTGCATGAGGCATGAGTTCACTCCTTAAAAACATTTTCGCAGCGGCTGAGAATCTAACCCAAGACCATCTTCTTCTTTGGAATCAACCATCATGCTAAGCGGTACTATTATAATCTCAACATCGAACACAGTGCTAAACACCTGCCCGGAGTTAAAACAAAAAATTGTTCGGTTAAATGAATGTTTGAAAGCTCACAAAAAATATGTTTTAAAGGTCATAGGAAAAGCAGGTAATATTGTTTTGACGAAATGGTACCATGAAAAGAATACTCTTCACAAAATTATATTTTCTAAAAAGAAAATCGAATTCGAAAATGAGCAAACACTTTTACTAGGACAAATCTAAAAATTCGAAAGAATTCTGGAGAATGTTTAGAGAATGATCGGAGCAGAAAGTATGTCTACTAATCCAAACAAGTCCGTTTAACAGAACCATCAACGCTATACGGTCAGATAACAATTGCAATGTAATGTTATGTGTAATTAATTAATAAAGTGCTTTGTCAATTATTGTGGAATTGACAAAATTACACTTAGTTTCATGATTGGTTGGTGGAAAATGTAAGCAAAATTAATATTTTTGGTTTTTTGTGTATTTATTTGTTTGTATTTTAGGGGAAAACATAAAAACATAAGACAGGAGAAAGCATTCCTATCGACACGGCCTATAACTCCTGGTATTCCGAACTTTTCAAGAAAAAATCTTTTGGAATCTTGTTTTTCGGTTTCAGTCATCTGTATAGTTTGATCCACTTGTAGCACAATTTTGATTTCAAAACATTTAAAGTCTCGTCGATGATTTTACAAACTGTGGACCTTGCCAAGGCTATATCCAAGTCTTTTCCGATTGACCTTTGGTAACTACCTTCGGCTAAGAATCGAAGTGTTGCTGCAAGTTTATGAATTTAAGATATCGAAGAAGGTATTACAACAGGTTCGATTTCCCTTTAAACGTATAAGAACGCATCTTTGCTTAATCTGAAACTTGCTTTTTTTTATATATTAAACGCGCACTCAAGGGGTTATGAATACCCTTATAATGTTAAACACAGTGCGAGAAATTAGGAAAGTAGGATAGGATTGGAAAGGAGATACCGATGCACATTGGTTTTGAATGTCTGCACATTGAAATGGGTGGGAAACACTGAGCCGGGTAAAGCATTCCACATTCGTGTTGTGCGGCTAAAAAAAGAATTTCTTTACTTGACAGTACGTCCGAAAATGGGCTCAAGGGTAAACTGATGAGCATTCCTTTAAAAATTTCAGAAAAAAAAAGTATAAACAATTCATCAGAACAAAACTTCATACATAGTTACGTACTCACGTTATGTCAGGTAAATCTAATATGTTAGATTTCTCTCGCAAAATTGTTCGTCCAATTTTTTTTCTGGTGTTTCACCTCTTTTTTTTCCATAAAGGTGCCAATAATATTATATCCATTTTCATCCGCAGTGTAATTTCACTTCATAAAACAATCCAAAATAAAAAAAAATTTTGACAGTTCGAAATAATTGCGAAGTTTTCGAAAACGAACGAATTGTAAACATGGAATTTCATTTCACGTGAAATTGAAAATCGATTTCAATTAAATTTCGTTCGAAATGCAGAACATGGGCGAAGATGTCTTAATTTAAATGCGATAAGTTCCGATAAATCTTAAAAATTTGCAATTAAAAAACTCTACGAAAAGAATATTTAAAGATTTCACATTTGCACATTTCCACAATTTCATAGTTAATCAAAGCGTTTTCAGCAAGGAACAAGAATGTAATGGGTGATTTTTTTGCTATTTTCTTTTTGGCAACACTGGTTTTGACAGCTCACGCACATTTCGTCTTTTGTGTCACTGTCAAACATTTTCAGTTTGGTCTATAATTTAGCCATGAATCGTCTTACAAACGAGCAACTCTGTTAGGAAAGTTTACCGCGCGCTTCTTCCATTTTATGGCCAATTTAATCGACCTATGAGGCTGCTATTCGGGTTATTGTGACTAAATTTCGCACCAAATTTACATTGTGGGACATTAAACCACCAACACGCTTACTTAGAGTGCGAACTGAGGAAAATATGGCAGCTGTATCGGCCAGTGTTAATTATTATGACTGTGAATTATCGATCCGGCGCCGTTCGCCGCAATTGGGGTTCTATAACTCCACTACGTGGAAAATTTTGCGGAAGAATTTAGGTGTGAAGCTTTTCAAAATACAGATGATGCAAGAATTGAAGCCGAACGACCTACCACAACGCCGAATTTTTTGGTTAATGGGCTCTTGAAAAGTTGGCCGAAGATCCACTTTTTTATCGAAAAATTGTGTCCATCGACGAAGCTCATTTCTGGTTGAATGGATACGTTAGGATAAGGTTAGGTTAGGTTAATGTGGCTCCCGACCAGAAAAAGGTCAACACACTTGGTCCGTTGTGATACCACAGGATTTCAAAAATCACCCTTACTCGTTAAACCATTTTGAGCTAACAATGAAGCGATTGAGACAGTGAATGTCGGAATTAATTAGATCACTAGGATCGTTATAGTAGTAGTCTCCCAAGTGGAGTCTGCGTCTTTTTGCTAGGGCAGGACAAGAACATAGAAGGTGAGGAACTGACTCCTCTTCTTCTTCATCCATGCAGCTTCTCCAAAAATCATTTGCAGGAACTCCAAGACGGAAAGCATGTCTTCCTACTCTGCAGTGTCCAGTAAGGACACCTATAACGGAGCTAATATGCAATCTACCAATAGAGATTAGTTGTTTTGAGTGTTTAGCATCAAACAATGGCCTGCTAGGGTTACTTAAGGAAAAAGCTTTACTTTAACAAACTACAGACTTTACAAGAGCTGAAACTCAACATTCGCAAAAGCCATGGAAAGTGGACTCAAAAGGGTCCAAATGTGCATGCGTTATAATGATGGCCACTTTAAATGATATGATATTGGTTAAAAGGCGTTTTTCAAAATGGAAAACACACAAAATCAAATGACTTACAGCCTCACAATTTTTAATTGGAATTTAAAGGTACATTAAACTCGAAATGATAGGGAAGACAAAAAAAGTTGGTCTCATAATAATTCTGTTTTGTCTGTCTGTATTTCTATGTCTTATTCAAATGTGCAATGCAAAATTTGCTTAAACCATTCATGTACCTATTACTAACTTTAGATAATGACTGAAGTTTCTCAATTCAAGAAGTTTTCTTTGTCCTAACAGAAGTCTTTAAATTTTGCCGACCTGCACTTTTTTCAAGCTCATCACAAACCCAATTTCTTCAATTTAACATATTTTTCACATGGTTTAAAAACAACTAAAATCTAAAAATGAATTTAAAAAAAATAAAATGTGAATAATTGATGTTAAACAATTTATAAAAACGGAATCTGTACTCATTTTTCATAAAGATAAAAATCCAACCACTTCAGATTTTCTCCAAGAAACAAAAAATGTTCCCTCCACGAAGTCTCGAAAAAAAAAATACCCTACAAATAGTTAAATACCACAAAATATATATAAACAATGATTCAACATCAAAACATATTTATGTGTACCACTGACGTTAACAACGTATACCTATATCGTACAAAAAATTTTATGAACTTTCCTTGTTGTTATTGTAAGAGGGCAATTCAATGGTCCTCTCAACACTCAACAAAACCAACAGTAATACAACAAGTTGTAGCTCTTTAAAAAGCAAAAGTTTTGTTATGTTACAACTAAAATAAGGCAAAATAATATCGAACTCAATTTTGTCAGGGTTGAACTGTGCTTGGTAGGGGCCTTGTAACATACAAATATCTTGAATATCCTTGTACAATAATTATACTATTTTTTTTAAACAAGTCATTTGGTTGGAAGAAAATTGCATAAAACATTGGGTTGTTATATGAAATAAGAAACTTTTCTGGTGTACCTCAGGGCAGCAACCTTGGACCATATCTTTTTATTCTTTTATTAGTGATTTACCATATCATCTTTAATATTCAAGGTACTCGTATCTTTCGTGTTCTGATGGTCTCAGTATTTTTTAACAGAATATGATTTACATTCGACTTGAGTTAATTTAAGCTCAGCTATGTACAATAACTCATACATACAAGCTTCATAGTTCTAGAAGAAAACGTTTCAAACAAATCGCTTTTCTGGAAAAGTTGCTGAAAGCGTTTCGAAAATGACTCTTAACTTTGAAAATTCTTTCTTGATCTTCAAGAATGATGTGTCAATAAAAATGCAATAAAAATACTCACACTACACTGAACTATAAGTCGTACAATCAGACTCGCTTTGCCTTATGGAGAATCCGGTACTGGGAATATTGAGTCTACGAGTCCGCCGCCGCGAGCTGAGATGAGATGGTAAATCTGTCAGCAAATAATATTCTACAATTGCACTTGGTTGAAATCGAATTGAAAAATAGGTGACTAGATGTTTATGTAATTTTAATTCCCAAGAAAATCCCATCGTTGTAAACACTCTAGTATTTTTATTTGAAGTGAAAAAAAATGAAGTTGGATTACGAAATATGTACTTAACTACTAGTATAAATAAATGATCAAATTTGAGATAATAAAATTGAATTTAAGAGCATGTATGTAACTGACCTTTGTTAACGAGGGATTGACCCATTTTTTTTTGTTTATACAATTTTTATAGGGAAGATCTGTTTACAGTATTTATAAGTGATTTAAAAAAAACTCAATGAGATTTACTTAATGATCGATAAACGTCAAACAAATAAGAATTGTTTTTTTTGTGAATCAAAGTTGTTTTTCTACTTGTGATTTTACATGATTTTATTTTTCACCACATGATCTTGACATTTGTCTATTCTGCCCACAACTTTATTATATTCAACTTGTTCATTTAAAATGCAAACAATGTGCAATAATTAATCTCTGTCTGGACAGCAGTTTTACACGAAATACATGAGAGTATGCAAAATTCATGACAAAGAAAAATAAGATTCTCAGAAAATTGACAAGTGATCGTGCGTTTATGGTCCGGCTTGTCAAAATGTCAAATGAAGAATATTGTCACACCATGTCATTGGAATGTTTATGGCTTTGCGGTATGTTGCCGCCACCATAGTTAAGTTTTGTGCGCGGATATTCCAGTTCGAGATCATGGAGGAAGATTCAAAAGATATTTTTTATTCATATCACATATCGGCACGCAAAGTCCGACAAAGATAGGAATCGGTTCGAACGTGATTAACTGATGATCTGATTAGCATTTCAATTCGAAGTGATTCGTTGTTGCCGTTGGCTGATGGTGCCGCCTTAAACACGCACATTTAGGTGTGGTGTGGTGAGGTTGTGATGATTGTTCGTGGGAATACAATAGTGTACCGATATGGCGGGCATTTGCCTTTCGAATATTGCAATCAATTTAAGGATGAGATATTATTTGGACAAGAAACATGATAATATCAGGTGGGAGGATAAGATGTGTCACAATAAGGAATTTGGGCTTTGTTTTCAGCAACAGATGTGATTTGGAATGTTTAAAGATTAATTTACATTTAAATTTTGCTTTAAAATGTGACTAAGACTGCGAAAACTATAAGACTTAAATTCTTTGTAGAATAAGCCAAAATGGGAGTGCATGTGTTAGTTTTTCTGATGAAAGTTTTCTCGCTTAATAATATTCTCGCGTAATAGTTATATTACGTGATATTTTTCTTGCATGATACTTTTCTCGCATAAAAGTCTTTTCGCATGATAGTTGTTTTGGACGAAAGTTTACTCGCGTGATAGTTTTCTAGCATGATAGTTTTCTCGCCTGAAAATTTTCTCGGGCGATAGTTTCCTCGCACGATATCTTTCTTCCATGACAGTTTTCTTGCATAATAGTTTTCTCGCATGATAGTTGCTTGTTATGATGGTTTTTTCGAATGATATTTTTCTTGCATGATAGTGTTTTCCCCCACGATATTTTTCTCCCATGATAGTTTTGTCACCTGATAGTTTTCTCGGACGATAGTTTACTTGTGTGATAGTTTTCTCGGCTCATAGCTTTTTCGTATGATATTTTTCTCGCATAAAAGTTTTCTCGCCTTATAGTTACTCGCATGGTAAAATTCTAGCATAATACTTTTCTCACGTGATGGTTTACTCGCCTGATAATTTTCTCGGGCGATAGTTAACTCGCATGATGGTTTACTAGCATGATATTTTTCTCGCACGATGGTTTTCTCGCATAATAGTTTTTTGGTATGATGGTATTCTAGTATGATATTTTTCTTGCATGATAGTGTTTTCCGTCACGATATTTTTCTCCCATGATAGTTTTCTCGCCGGATAGTTTTCTCGGACGATAGTTTACTTGCCTTATGGTTTTCTCGGCCGATAGTTTACTTGTGTGATAGTTTTCTCGGCCAATAGATTTTTCGTATGATATTTTTGTCACATGAAAGTTTTCTTGGACGATAGTTTTCTCGCCTGATAGTTTTTTCTGACGATAGTTTACTCGCGTGGTAAAATTCTAGCATGATACTTTTCTCACGTGATGGTTTACTCGCATGATAGAGTGCCCGCCTTATAGTTTTCTCGCGTGAGAGTTTTTTCGCAGGATGGTTTTCTCGCATGAAAGTTTTCTCGGATGACAGTTTACTAGCTTGATAGTTTTCTAGCATGGTATTTTTTATCTTGATGTTTTATTGCATCATAGTTTTGTCGAGTTCAAAAGCTTGTTTAGATTAAAAAAATATAAATAAAATTTTCTGGGGAAACTTGTTTCAAATCTGACATCTTTAAGAGAGTAAGCATTTTATCTTTAATCATAGAAGCAGTATGCTTCCTTTGCTAAGTCTGTAAGAGTTTGAAATTTTTTATGCTCATCACTGAATGGCTCTGCTTATTAAGCTTACGTTTTTGTAAAGGTAGTGTGAAATGATATTACTTCTACTTTTTGTTCTTATAATTTCAACTAAAAATAAATCCGTCATTTGAGTAGTAAAACTCAAGATAAAGTGTACTTTAGAAATTAATACAGCCGCTGTTAACAAAATCTGCTATCATCAAATCTTGAATTTTTAAAATTAAACCAAATCACACATCGCCTTACAACACACACACAAAACAATATACAAAATTCAGATTAAGACAACTCTCTTTGACAAATACCACATCCTGACCGTCTTGTCACGTCTAATAACTCACTTTTCAGTCACTACAAGACGAATCCATTAGAAGCGCATGCATTTTTTTCTCTTAATAAGCAAACATCAGTGCTATACACTGTGTCTAACAGCTGAACGAAAACAGTGTTTGTTGGCCAACCAACCTAATTCCTCATACGCCGCTATACACCATGTTGCACCTTAATTGTTGCTATTTCCAAACGACTTGACTTTACTCGTTAATCGTAAGAAACACTCACCCTCAGGAGTTGTTACACACATGGAATTTTTGTCTAACGTGCTTTATGTGCACTACTACAATAGGTGACTTTGTCCTGTGTATTGCTGCCGTGCAGCAGCAGTAATTTACGACTACGCGCAGCCGCATTATAAATCTGTCAAAATTATTAGTTGTGCTGGACGAACTACTGCACCGACACTGACACCGACAAGCTCTGCCACTGCTCGTTGCTGGTTGACCGGTCTGGAGTAGAATTTCAAAAATTCCAGCAAACAGCTCCAACTCTCCCCACACTGAACATTTCAATTTCGGTCCTTCAACACGGGGACCCATTAAATCAGGATTAATGGCGGTCTGCGAACGGTGGCATGTCAACTCTTAACAGTAGGCACGGCCAGCTAAACCTGGCCATCGCCGTGTTGGCTGGGGAGCTCCAAGGAGATAAACAGGGCAAATACTATTAAAATGACAAAAGCCTTCGTCGCGTTGTCGTTGTGTAATGGCTTGGAAACTGAGCAGAAGTTTATTTTATTTCCAAAAAAAAGAAAAATTATTTGACAAAAAAAAAAAAACAAGAAAATTATTCAACATGCGGTATGGCAAGGGTTGCCATCTAAGTACATATTTCTTTATCAAATTTCTCATAAGTTTTATTTTATTTTGAGTCAAAATAGCAGCTTTCCCCCGCTAGCCTGGCGAACGAACTATCCCAATTCCAATATGTACCTGCAGATTGCAGTACTTCAATTAGCGGAGTACAGGGTCTTCTTTTCTCATAAGGCCATGTTTCGTTGGCAAAAATTTTGAAATACATTCCGTTAAAACATGCAGTCTGAAGTCTTAGACCAAATATGCCGACTTATGGTAACCCTAGATGTGGTTGAGTTTTTCAAGAAGTTGTTGGTTTTTGCGAAAGAATTTCAAATGATCCAGTGCAGTGATTTAGGACTTTTAATTGCGAAAAGGATTTTTTTTTAAATATTCTCAAAACGCTCAAACGACCCGCTGAATTGAGGCTTGGCTTATTATAGTGGCGGCTGGTGGTTGTCAACGTTAATTTAAATGCTGGCTGCAGGGTTGGAATTTGTACAATATTTTTTTTTTTTTTGCCATTAGAATGCAATAAGCTAACTATTACTCGGTGGTTTGGCAAATTAACACCGTTCCACGAGGGTGGAGTATTATACTTATGTATGTTTTTTATTGAATGGACCAGGCGGATGTATTGAATTGATATTAACCTGAAGTGGTTGGTTTGGGGTTTTGAAAAACGATAAACGATGTCGAGTGGGTAAATTTACTGCATGAAGAGTTGACATGTGCCTTTATGGTTTGTTTGTTTTGGAGTGAATATGAGAATGAAAAGTATTTACAAAGAGACCGCCTTCACAGCTGCTGGCTGGCAATGTATTTTTTTTTTTTGGCAACCAAAACAAGAACACATTATTCAATCGCTTCAGTACCATTTAGAAAAGTAGTATTAGACTAGAATAACTGAAAACTTATTGTTCATACTTTTCATTGCTTACGAGTATATAGGTGAGGAACGATATTCCCTTAAATGTTTGCCGGAAAAACCAGACTACGCTTTTTAGAAAGCTATGAATTCGAATCCAACCGCAACTTGCTGGATTTGTTCAGTTTTATTGAACGATCTAGGCTAAAGTATTAATGGTATTTTTGAAGAAACTTTACTAACTTGTGTCCGCAAAAGCCATTACGGCATCTTGTTCTCCAAAATAAATTTTAAATTTTTCTTACTTATTTTTTTCTTCTTTCAAAATTATTTGTTAGTTTGTAGCATTGGTAGAAAAACCCGCTTAACATCTGAACATGCCGCTTTTATGGAAAAAACCTTAGATTTCAAAAACATTTTGGAAGAAGAAAAAAATGCTATGGAAAGTCAATTTTCGTGGAATTTTCTCAAGGACCGAAGCTACCAACTTATCACGGTTTCATGATAAAACTCAAATTCAATTAATTTCTCCCCTTCTACAGGGTGTTAGTTGATATAAGTTTAGCAATTTTGGATCTCAAACTGTCACCAACGTGGTGGGAGGAGGTTGTAATTTTTCAAGGATAGTAATTCTTATACTTGCGTGATTGCCAGTTTGTTCACGTTACAATATTTCGTTATTGATGGATGGCCCCAGTATGATCTGAAATAGGCCAATATATAGAGAAAGTTGTTGCCGCTAGGCTTCACGAGGTCTTAAAAATAATAAATTATTTTTCTCGAGAAATCTAAAGGATAAATACGAACAGTGAGAAATATGATCACATAAATGCAGATTATTTCGCACTTCTTTTTCGAGGAAAGCCATTGAACTCGCCCACATGGATCACGGAACTCTCCGTGTAATTTTTTGTTGTTGAAAAAATGTCAGAACTTGAAAGAAAAATTGTAGCAGAATGTCAGAATTTTCCCTTAATGGTTTACAAAAAAAAGGTGATAAAATAAAATGGTAACCAAGCCAGAATTAGAAAAAATTTTCTGATGTAATCTGCAACAATAAAACATCAAGTAAAATTCTTTTTCAATAAATTTAAATCAGAAATGTCAAATGAATAAATGGCAATTTTTCAATTGACTGAACTGTCAGGTTCGCTATAAACGACTATCGGGAAAAAGTATGCAATTAAGTTCTGTTTCAACTTCTTTTCCTGATGCTTTTTCCCGTTCGCTAAAAATTAAATTGGAAATTGGGTCAAAAAAAAATGATGTCTTAAACTGACAGAAAGAAATACAAATGTCAAATCACTCAATATAGAAAATAGAATTGGAACTCTTGTCCTCAATTTGGCTACCAGGTACGACAGAATTTCGTTGCTTTTTTATATGACATAATTATTTCTTGAGCGATCTGTTCTTGTTCGTAGCCCTCAAAGTTTTGAGTTAATCCTATTTTTTAATTTTTATGTTACTCAAAATTCTTCTTCTAACTAAAGGAATTATGACAATGCCCTTAAAACGTTTGTGCACTGTGCGAGTTTTTAGAAAGATTGGAGGGAATTAAAAAGAATTAACCGATGAACATTAGTTTTTAATATCTCAACATTGAATTGGGAGGTAAAGCAATAAACATTCATGTAGTGCGGTTAGAGAAGGAATCTCGGAGTTCAACAGTAAGTCCAAAGTTAGGTTTAAGGGTGCACCGATGAGCATTCCCAGCATCGCGAGTATTACTGTTGTGATGTTTTAAGGGAGATATGCTGATATGAGGTTCGGTGGTAAGATTATTTGTTACTGATCATTCTTTCGTCTAATTCCGGCTTATATGAGTCGAGTTTAGTGGGATATTAAACCATTTTATATGGCGATTCTATAAATTATAGTTATTGAAAATGCCTAAGAGCATGTAAGGAGATGTATAGAAGTATTCTGTCCCTGGCCATATTATTAGCCGCACTATGGATTTTTCCAAGATTCATGGATTGTATATGGTTATAAGCATATTTTTTTGACATTCAATTGATGCGTGGTTTAAAACATAATAAAACAGGACCAGTATAAAGAAGTCACAAAGAATCGGTTATTGCTTCAGGTCAGATTTCCGAATGGTGAACCTTTTGTTTGTATGCAAGATAGACCTATCTGTCATACAGCCCGGTCTGTAAAAACCCTTGTTGGTTTCGCCGGGTAACATCATTGACTTGAAGCTCATTGAAAATGTGTGGGAGCTGAAGAAGAAGAAAGGTACTATAAAGAGTTCATCACAACTAAAATGCAGCTGTTGGCAAAAATCATCCATGTGGGGAATCATCATCTTCGAATGTAGCAGACACTTCAGTCTTGTATTGATAGCATGCCGAGCAATAAATCGACAACCGTTGAGAAATTCGAGCTTATCCCAACATTATTTCACTTTGGTAAGGCAAAACTTGGCCTTGATATGTGATTTACGAAATTGCAATGACTGGAAGAAGCAGATATTTAACCTAATTTTTCTTAGCTAATTGGAGAATTAAGGGTTATATGACAGGGTCTGGCTCTAGATTAGGTTAGATGTAGTTAGTTTATCACTTTAAGTTTTTAGAAATATCAGTTTCTCAAAAATTCCTATGGGCAAAATAAAATAAATTGAAAAATCGAAGTTTTACGGATATTTTTTTTTTGTCTACAACGTACAATTTATTCCCAATCCATCACCATTATTTGTGGAATATTATTTCTTGAATTTCTAATTTCCTGTTTTCGACTTTTAAACCCCCCAATCAATACAGAAATAATTTGAATGATACTTTTATATTTATGTAAAATATAAAAGCATAATTTTAAAAAAGTTTAGCAGTACACAAATAAAAATAAATTTGAATGATGTTTGTTCGGCTTTTCACTTATATATGCAGCGATTAGAAGTTGAGTCGAAATTGTATTTTGTAGTTTGTTTTCTAAAACGTCAACTATTACCGATACATGTTAGAAAACCACATAAAATTTCGTGAAATAGTTCTCCCATTAAACACATGCGGAAATGGAGTCCTTCAAGGGTGTGTTTTTAGTTCTTTACGTTTTTTACGTTCTTTATCAACGATATTGAAAATCACATCCCAGGTGGTACTCTGTTTGGAGATGTAAATAATTAAATTTAAATACCACAAAATCGAATACAATGGTATTCAAATTTCGCAACAGATCTATTTTGTATGGACGTAAGTGGATGGTGAAATAATTGAAGATGTAAACGAATTTAACTATCTTGGGTATATAATGACTCATAACTTCTAAAGGCAGAAATAAAAATTCCTGAAATGAAGATAAAAATATAAGTTGAGGGGTAATGATGTATCCCTCTAAAATGAAATGTTAAATTCCCAACGAAATCATGACTACTCATTCTGGACTAAATAACTATACAATAACTAATAAACTACCTCTATTGCTCGTTCTTTGTCATTTGAACTTGCAAGATGAATCATTCTATCAGACTCACTTTTCAAAACTATCAAAATACTCATATCGATCAATATCTGTCAAAATATAAACTTATTTTCGCTCCATCTAAGACAGAAACAACAAATTTATTACCACCATCACCCCAAACTCTTGTTACAATTACAAATTGTTAACCATTCAATCGAATGGCAAGAAAAATAAAAACACTTTACATTACGCCATATTTCGCCGGTTGTCGGTGTCGCCCATGTTCGAATAGGTTTTATCGCTGTCTAAGATCAAACTACAAACGTTTAAGAGACCAACAAATAAAAAACTAAAAGTTAAAAAGCTCAAGATGTTGTTATAGTAAGTGTCTCCGATCAATAGCAACATCGATTCAAATGACGGCTGTGATAGGTTTTTTTTGATTTTTATTTTTCTCAAGCCGACCGACCCCAAGTCACGATTTGAAGTTTGATTTTTTTTTCGACACGTGATGTGTAGTCTAATTTAATTATAAGTTGAACTGAAGGCGTTCTTTTAAAAAATAAAAAGTTCGTTTGACGATTGAGAGTCAATGATGATGGTTGATGGATTTGAAATACAAATTTATCGCCATCATTGCTGCTGTTGACAAATCATGCTGAACCTAAACCAATTTCGACTACCTGATGTTTATGTCTGTAAAAGAAGAACTCATGAAGCCAAAGGGAATCATATCATCTAGAAACATGGTAATCGTGAAAGTCATTTGAGGTGTTTCAGTAGTGGAAGATTAGGTTTGAGACTTCTAAAACGGATAGATTTATATTTGATGTGCCAAGAATGATTCCGCATTTAAAAAATAAGCTGCGTACCAAATTGACAACTTTAACAAGGAACAACAACCCTTCTTTCCCAAGCACACAACATTATGTAAGTTAAATACGAAAAAAAAGAAGAAAAAAAAAACAACGATGGATGTAATTGGCGGTTCTTATATTAGACTCATAATAAGGTTTCTTTAAAGCCCTTAAACATTGTTAGTTTTTACAAGATAATTTATTTAAATTAAATTTAACGATGGACAGACAGACATCTCTTGTCTACTTAAACATAAGTTTATGGGCATTTTAGACATTAACGACCGTTTAAATTCGAGTTATGCTTATTTGCCTTTTAATTTAAAATGTCTTTCTTAAAAAAAAATAAAATGATGCGGGCTTGTAGGAACTTCTTTCAAAACGGTCAGTTAAATTATTGAAAACGGGGAGTTTTAATTTGATTCAATTTAAAGTTAAAATCTTGTCATTTTCGAATCAGCAATATGTACTTTTTTTTTAATAATTTAATTGATTTTAAAGTTGATGCAGAATCTCAGCTTTAGACTATAAGTTCTTAATGTAAATTTTCACAGAAGAAAATAAGGCCTTCAAGTGGATTTGGTAGACTTTATCTGCACAAAGCCAGCATAGCGTTTGGTTTTTTTTTAAAGGAAGTGAATCTTATTGGGTTCAGTGTTTCATATCAACTGTCAGTGAGATGACATGATTCTGCCCCGATATCGATAGACAGGTTTAGAGCAGTTAAACTTAATTTTTGTTATACATTTCTATCTTTTAAGAAAAATTAACAAACTGGAATTTTAAGACGTATCAGAGATCTACATATGAAACCCAACAGCTCGTAGAGAACTAGAACCTAATGACCTATCAATTTTTACCAGTTTTGTGTGCATGTTGTTGAATGAAGGAGGACTATAGTCTTCTTCTGAGTCAATGATATGCAGCAGAAGATCTTTTATAAAAATGACAAATAGCAGAGGCCCAAGAATTGACTCCTGTGGAACACCTGAAAAAATGAATTTAACGGACTAGACTCTTTGACTGAGGTATAAAGAAAAATCATATTTGCTCTTTTGTTTGAGAACCTAAACTGGTCCCTCAAGTTTGATATATGTAAGTGTTCTATGAACGGCGGTATCAAAGGCTTCGGGAAATCCAAAGACACCATACCGTTATCAACTGCTCATTCAAATATCGTCTAAAACTGTGTCGTAGCTTTGATTTTGTCTAAAACCGGATTTTTGCTCGCTCAAAAAAATTATATTTGCGTTTAAGAAAAATTTGATCGTGCAAGACTTTTTCCAATACTTTTGAATAAAATGGTAAAATAGATATTCATCTGAACTCCTGATTTGATAATATGAAAGCAGTTGTTTTGAAGACCGGTTTTACTTCTACAACTTTCCAGGATAGAAGAAGCGGTGTCATTATGATAGTCTTGAAGATATGTGCAAGGGCACGGAGGTTGGTGATTAAGACCATTTTAATGAAAAGTGAATGTATTTCCTCAAATTCCAAAGCACAATATGATTTTATTTTCAAGCTTAGCTCATTTTTGAGCTCAATACTTCCTCTAAATAATATTTGATTTAACACAATAAGTTCAAAGAAATGACCTAGGTCAAATGTGAACTCCACTCAAAGGAGCTGAGCTGAGGTGATGAGAATGAGCTGAATGAACTGATGAGCTGAGCTGAATGAGCTGAAATTTGAGTTGGAGCTAAAATATTAAATGATTTCAACTACAATATAGAAAAACCTTAACAATTTTTGAGAATAAGCATATCGGATCAATCAGTTCTCCAGTTGAATTTTAAGTTGAAACTTAAAGACAACAAAAAAAAACCTCACTCAGCTCATCTTATTTGAGCTGGCTCACAAGTGAGCTGAGCTGCGAGCTAAGCTGAAATTTGAGTTTTTGGCATCACTGAACGAAAGTTATTTCCACTATCGGGCTTAGCAATCCTTTTGACTAATATCAAGGATGTAATTTGCTCTTCAGCAAGGCTCAATGTCGTGCTCAGCCCGTCAAAAAATGTCAAACGCCAATGTCGACCGATATAGTCCGCTTAAGAAAATTATAGCTTCGGTTCTTAAAAGTCAAATATGAGGGTATATTTAATTCAGTCAATAAATACAAAAAATTGCCAAAAAATCAATAGCCCTCGAAAAACTCAAATTCTCAACTAACGCATTTCTTAAGCTTTAATATGTGCTAAATCAATTGAAAAGCGCAGAAATCATTGTTATACCTAAGCAAGGTATGCCACTAACAGAAGTTACATCTTATAGACCAACATTGCTTATAACAATCATGGCAAAAGTTTTTAAGAGACTGCTCTTGAAAAGAAGTAGCAAGATAGTCTAAGAAAGGAGACTGATTTGGAACAATCGGTTTGGATTTAGAAATGAAAATTCCACAATACATAGTCTCATCGAGAGATGTTTAGCTATTCTTAAGTGTTGTTTAAGCCTTTAACAAGATTTGGCAATTACGACTTGAGAATAAAAAGCATATAGGGACTCAAATCATACGTTACTTAGAATTTGAATCCCGCGTACCACAACGAAGTGCTTAGGACCAATCCTGTATTTGTTACATGTATGTAGACATCAATGCTACCATAGCGCACTTTGCTGATGATACTGAAATATTGGTACCTGTTAAATCTGTAAGGAAGACTACAGAAAAATTGCAAAATTTTGTCGAAAAAGCTGGAGATTAGACGCAACAACAGCGTATTAAAGTAAACGAAAGAAAATCGAGAAACAAAAAGTTAAAAAGCGTTCCAATTTGTATCAACAGTAAGGCTGTCAAATACTCTGGGATGTCTTTGGTTGCAATGCAGAAACCAAACATAAAAAAGAAGAACTAATCTCAAAGTACTGAAAAATTAACTGATTACTAGGAAATAATTTTATGGACGAATGGCTTACAATTATGTACAAAGATAACAGCTGTTGAGCTATTGGATGAAATACTAGATGCCCCTCGGTAGGTACATAAGAAATGCTAATCTACATCGTGACTGTCAAATAGAAATGGTAACTGAAGTGGTTAAAGATCACAATGTATCAAACAATCAGCAACTGCAAAGTTTTGCCAATGGAAACCGTCTTACATGTACGAGACAATATTCGGAGACCAAGAAGAACCTAGCCTTATGAGCTGCTTGTATAAAAGCCAAGAGTATCAAAAGTTTAAACTTCCAAATCTGATTTTAAATTTAGAAAGAAAAATGAACTGTCGATCTTTCGTAGATTGGTCTCGATCTTGGTGGTTTTCCTGCGGTTAGAGTCCGTCACTACTTTGTGTCGAAAATTGCATAGTGTGTTTTGAAACTTCCACAAAAAACATTACGCCAAAGAATTTAAATTTCTAACGAGTGGGTTACGTTTTTGGATAAACAGGCAGGTCTAAGAATATGACATGGCTGTTACACAAATGAAGGTGTCTTTTCTCGTTAGACCTTTTGCACCTGAATTTTCCTACCGAACCCACGTTGGCGCGTAGTCTAATACAAAATC
The DNA here is from genome assembly GCA_963931855.1 of Philhelius festivus. Lineage (NCBI taxonomy): Eukaryota > Metazoa > Arthropoda > Insecta > Diptera > Syrphidae > Philhelius > Philhelius festivus. Next base: position 13,193,997 of record OZ007557.1, on the reverse strand, counting down.
ACACACTTATTCGCAATAACTTGTTTATATCTTAAATCCAAATTGAGTAATCTAATTTTCACACCAAATCTGGTTAAAGAACGGAATTTATAAACAATCAATTCACTTGTCAATAATTTTGTTCTCAAATAATTTACGACTAGATCCATAAATTGACTTTGACGTGTGAGATCTCTTAATGGCAACACGATTAGCGAATCATAATCATCATCATCATCATCAACATCACACTGAACGATTTATGGTGACACATTTGAAATAAGCGCGTTTCCATTTAGGAACGTTGTTAATTTAAATAATAATAAAAATAAATATGATCAGCCGATGTAATTATTTCGTATGTTCAATTATTGCCATATTAAGATCCCCGCTGTCATGGTCAATGCCAACTGTGAGAATTGCGCAATACAAAACTACATCACGATAGTACTACACTCTGGAGGGAGAGATGATGATGTTGGGGGCAATCACAACACCAACAACAAACTTGTATACAGAGGTTAAGGTGGCTTATTTCAACGAAGAAGACCACCCACAGACTATTGTTCCATTCAGCATCTGTTTACTGCAATGCAGAAGTCATAACTGCTTCTCATAAATGATCCTTATCCGATATAATTTTAGTGCCCTATAGACGATAGGGGGCATGGAGCCTTATGATGGGGCATTGTGCACCCAGATCCTTTGTGCCTACTATATAGAGACGTATGTTAACGAAGGTGAATCAGGCTAAGTCCAGGCAGTAAAAAAAAAAACAAATACATATAAAAAGTCCAGAGTCGACTCTGGACTTTGAAATTGAATCCAACGAAATTCTAAGAAACATTCGTGAGCTAAACAAAGTGTTCCGAGGTCATATTGCTGGTAAAACAAGGTGCACGACTGGGTCGTACGTACTTGATGTTTCTATGATTGAAGTTGTTACGTGGGTAGTTTTTGAGTTTTCCAACAAAATGGCGCGCTTCAGCTACCATTTAAAAGAAAAACTTGTTTTAACAAATATCTTGAAAACTGTTCAAGGTAAATAAAATTTGCGGTGATATTTTCATAGGAAATTGAATTATCATTCTCTTTTACAAATAAAATTTTCTTTTTAGGGTCATATTTTAGGAATTAGATAGCTGTGAAGATTAATTCCTAACCACTATGAGGTAAGTGGCAATTACTGAAAAAAAGAAAGCTTTTTGGTACCATAACTCTAAAAGTAGAAATCCTACGAACAAGCCTTCTTCTTCAAAATGGAAGAAAATTAAATTTCCTATGAAAAAGACCATGACAACATTTTTGTACGATGAGCCGTTCTCAATATATTGGTTATAACATCATTTTCAAAATGGCGACTTAAGTAAAACATTCAAAGCCAAGACAATCTACCTACTAGTCCCAAGCAAAAAATTTGAACTGGGTATTTTGTATGAACGATTTTTTGACACAACTCAAAAACTTGTTTGAAATTAATTTCATTTACTACAATTTGTTTTAATGATTTTTTTTAATGAAAACCTTATACGGTTCTATACGATAAGCACCAAAGTCACAAGGAAATACTAAAAAATCAAGAACCAAAACTAAACGAAACGAAACAAACCTTTACGGCTACGAACCCTCTGTGAAAGCCTCTAATGAACAAAACAACAATGGAAAAATCTTCTGGCTAAACTTTAAAAAGAAATCGATGCGATTCCTTTAAGAATACGCCGCGTTCTTGAAAAGCAGTGGGTGAGGAAAGACCTTTCAGTGTGAAAGGAAAAAAAATAGGAAAAAGAAAGATGCCTTACCTATACCTACCTACCTACCCGATTCCAATAGAAGACTACTTTATTTCAGATTGCCAAGGGCTGTTTGTGCGGTTGATGCTATTAGGTTGTTGCACTAAATGGAAATTAAAAGGAAGCCTATTTGCATTTTTTTTTTCTGACTTCGATATGTTGATGAAAAGAACGAATGAAATGAAGCAAAGAAAACCCAACTATAATGGATATCGGCAAGATTGGTATTGATGTTACTTTCATATTTTATACAAAATGTGCTTTCTTCAATGTCCTTTTGCTTTGATTAAAAAAAAATAATATTTGCCCAAGGAAATAAAGGATTCGGAATAAAGTGGTTAATTTTACTGTTTGGTAAATTTCGATAGATCGATATAAAAACGAGTAGCCAAGGAAGAACGTATAAAAAAAATCCTTAAATGGAAAAAAACAAGTAAGGGTTTCTTTTCAAATCGTTAGATCGTCATAAGTCCAAGGTCGATCGTCTTTCGATTTTAGCATTTGCCACAATTTTGGATTTAAGTTAAATTAAAAATATGGTAGTACAACAGTTCGAAGGGAACCAGGACCTAGTGACTCACAACTCTCAACCATTCTTGGGTGCGTGTTACCAGGAATGAAGGGAACCTACAATTTTCTGCTGATTCCTAACGGCTAATGAGCAGCACTTTTCAGGACAAGAGATACTCTTAGAAGATTTGTCAATTCCTCGTAAGAGGCCGTAAGCCTCTGAAAAAACTTATTAGTAGCGGCTGAGAATCGAACCTAAGACCTACGAACGCACTAACCATTATGCCAAGAGGTAGTACAATAACTAAGTTAAATTGGTTTTCATTGAAGAACTCGCTCATTTGCAACTTTTGGCCAGAAAATAAAATTAGTATCGTGAACCTCTTGCAACTAGGATAATCTCGAAGAGTATAATTTTTAGTAGGATTATCTCATTCTTACTTTATGTCTCACATACAAGAATCCTTTAACGTTTCTGAGGCCAAATATACAATTTTAAAATTGGTGGCATATTTATTCCTGGTTTCTAGATTGAGCCAAGAAATATCAATCGCAGTTTAAAAAATTTTAATTACCAAAGTTGAAAGAATTTTGATCAACTTTTGTAGCTGGAGTTTAAGTCAAAAACTGGAAATAAATGATCAGATTTTTTTTTTCTTTAATTGAATAACATAAACGATAAGCTGCTTCGCAATTGACTTCTCCAACGATTTAAAGAAAAATGTGCAAAGTTTTAAACGAATTACTACAATGGTAGAGCCAGTAGAGAAGATTTTGCTAATTTTAAACGATTTTAGCAACTTACTATCGCTTAACATTCTACTAAAGTTAAAATCACAAAATGGCTACATTAACTTTTAGTAACTTGCTGAATGACATCTGCATTTTACTCGAAATTTCTTGGCCATTTTATTTGAAAGAGTTAAATTGTCTTTTTATGATTCGTGAGCAATTTTTTTTTAAGTAAATAAAATAATATAAAATGTTTTCGGAGTATAAAGATTTCGATATGTTTAAAGACTCAGCTTTGTGCAGAAAAGTGCGAAGTTTTAAGTTCCGACCAAATCCTTTTGAAAAGGTGGACGATGGAGGTAAAGGTGAAGGTTTGACCTAAACATCTAAGAACGAATTACAAACCATGGGCTTCAGATTTCACCAGAATCACAAGTACTAATGGGTGATTTTTTGTTGCTATTTTCTTTTTGGCAACAATGGTTTTGACAGCTCACGCACGTTTCGTGTTTTGTGTCACTGTCAAACATCTTCAGTTTGGTCTATGGGCTCTTGAAATGTATGTATGGGCTACTGAAATAGGTAGTTTAAAATTTTGTTCAAAAATCTTTTAAACTTATTTTCCATTTCGCATGCAAGGTACACTTCGACAGGGTTAGTGGGCTACTGATGATGCGCGTGACATCTATAGAGTTTTATTAAATCCAGCCAAGCACCTCTCACCAAACATGCTTTGTATGGAACTCAAAGCCCCTCAAAGCTTTATACTAACCTAATTTCAGGTTTATTTTCTACTTAAAAACGAATTGATGTTTTTTTAGGGGTACTGAACTTTTCCAACTGAAGTTAAAAATCTTTATCTCTTATTTCAATGCAACGAAATAGCTCAAACACCAACATCAGTAGCTTTAGTACAGTGTTTTCCGTCAAATTCCTATGAATCCGAGCCAACGGACTACGGGTTTCCTTGAAAAGCAGCTCACGGTGCCCACATGATTGTTCAATTGAATCAGTACCAATCAACAAAGCTGTATAGTGAAAATGGTTTCAGATTCTGTTGGCTGTCTTTTTGAGTGAAAATTCTAAGATCGTCATTTTAATTAAGTGTGCAAAACATAAAGTACACGGCAAGTTACGGAAAGGTCGCAAGTAAGTTTTACAAAGAAGGAGCCAATAAGTTTAGAAGAAGAAAGAAACTAACCGATCAGGAAATTAAGTAAGTTGTCTGCCAGTTTAGGTAAAAGACAGAAATAATTTGTTACACTGCGATTTTACCAGCTTCAGCTGCAATTCTAACCGGATTCAACCGCGATTTTACCAGCTTAGGTTGCGATTTTACCAGTTTCGTGAATTTATGTCATGCAGAGAAAGCAGACCGAGGTTCACTGTAATCATGTAACTGAATGATCTTCTGCAGTGATCAGATTGCATACGTGTTTCAAACAATCAGAAAATTACCTAGTTTTGCATATAATTGTGGATCTCAAAGAGTCGACCATCATCCGCTATGGGGTTTATCCACAAAACTCTTATTTTTAATTCAATTTCGCCCACAGGTCAAACGAATTATAGTATCAATCCAGCGTTAATTGGGTAAATGAGTGAGGTTGTTTAGGACCACCATTTTTACCTACCTACTCTAAGGCAGAGTTGAGAATTTTTGAATTAAAAAAACCATAAGTCATATGTCTGTAGATGATTTGTGAATTAAAAAAAATTAATTCATAAGCTGGTTGGTAGATTGGAAATGTTTAAGCTTGTTTTAGCTACATAATTATTTAATTATTAACAAAAGTAGATTTCAAGCATTTGTGTGTCATAAAATTATCATGCTAGCTTATAAATTTTCCAATAAATATTTTTTTTAATCAGAGTTCATCCATTGGCTTATGAATTAAACTTTTTTTAATATATAAGTCACTAGGTAACTTTTGAATTAATTTTTTTTAATTCTTAAGTCACTTACTTGTTCATGACTTAAATTTTTTTAATTCATAAGTCACTTAGTAGGTTCTGAATAATTTTTTTTTAATTCATAAGTCAGTAACTAGCTTCTGAATTACATTTTTTTTAATTGATAAGTCACCCACTAGCTTGTGAATTAAAGCCAAGCTTAAGCTAAAAAGTGACTTAAGCGTTTGCAACCCTGCTCTAAGCGAAGCTTAACCTTAAACAAAATGTTCCAAAAATGTTTATTGATGGAACAACAACCATTTTTTTATTCAGAACAAATTAAATAATACGCAAAGTTTCTAAAAAGTTTAAAATTATTGGATACCAACATTTTTTAAAAAATATATTTTAAAATATTTTGAACTTTTTAACTCTTTTAAGAAAAATCTCTAAAATTGTTTTTATAAATACCCATTTGTTTGAGAAATCAGACGTTTTTAGTTTTTTTTAATTGGTATAAGCTTTTATTAAAGAAGTTGTTTTAAAAAAAAAATAAAAAAAATAATTTCATGATTTTGAACATTTTTATCTAGTAACATCGATGTTTGAAATACTAAGTCTCTTGAACATAAAAGCATTTCCGTGCGATCTTGTATTGCATTTTATATTCCTTTTTTATCATAAAAATGTATTGAAAATAATAACTTTATCTAAGCACCATTTTATAGTAAACATTTTTTAAAATAATACTTTTTTTTTAAACTTTAATTCTTTGATAAAATATCTCTTAGCTCAAGACTTTCCAATGAAAATCACATATAAATAAGTAAATAAATTTGTTGACACAATAGCTCGTAAAGAACCAGGACGTGCCTGTTACCATGAATGTAGGGGACCAAAGGGATAATGAGCAGCAATTTTCATGACAAAAGATACTCTTGGGGACTTTTCAATTCCTGACAAGAGGCTATATAGACCCTGAAAAAAAAAACTTTTATTTTTTGCAGGGGCCAAGATTCTCTCCATCGACAGTCCAACGAACTTACCAATTTTGCTAGGGGGTACTGCAAAATGACATTAGGTATTATCTCCAATTATTATTGGAGTTTGTACTTATTCATCAACTATACTGCATATTATTTATCAATGTTCAATCTCCTCTTCAAGAGAAATAATGACTAAGTTCAATGTTAAATGAGCGAATACTTATTATTTTAACCGGGAGAAATCAACATTCAAATAAAAATATACAGCGATTAGATCTTTGTCGTTTTTTCTTCGTTAGAACAAAGCACAGGGTCACGAACTGTGCTAGATTGTGGGCGTGTTATTAAGGCTACTAATCCAGTCGTTAGCTGTATTATCTCCAACTAACAATAGATCTTATTTAATTTTTGTTTCTATCAGTGACCTATACAACTAACCTATTCAATAAATAAAAAAAAAAAATAGAATAATCCTATTATCGATCATTATATTTTCGGTTTAGCATAAATTCCTCTTTTCCTATTCGTTAATGTAATTAATACAACCACAAATAAAAATTCATTCTATGGTCTCAACTTTTAACCAAATTTATTATAGAAATTGCTATTTATTTAAAAATTTTAATCAATATTTTTACTGTCTTCGAATCACCTCCCTCGACCCCACGCAAAGTCACTTATTAATTTCATCTGTATACATATATACCACAGTGGCCTAACTCCTATGTGTGTATACAATTAATCAATTATTAATACATATGATTAAAAATGCATTTATTTAAAGAAAATTGGCCAATCTACAACTATCGGGAAGGTGATGAATCTTTCGAACTGGAGGTCAACATTCTTATGAATCCAAACAATCTAATGCTGACTTAAGCCTCACTAAGGCATCTCATTAACTTATTATTCACTATTATGGTTATTTATTATAACTAAGTTTTCTATTCGAATATGTGAACAATGATCTCATCAAAAATTATTATTTGTTTAACATTGGACCTGGTATAGCTTTGAATTTTGCGACTCTTGATGGAATTATTGAGAAAACAACAAGATGTAAATAGAAGAAACAGCTCAAAGGGTTTTTTTTTGTTGAAGAAAAAGTCTTTGCAGCTAAAAAAAACTGTCTTTCAAGGAAGGTTGTCCAAATACGGATTTGGATGATGGCAAGATGATGTTTGTGTGAAATAGGTGCGGCAAATTAGACAAACAATGTCAAATACTATCGATGTCACATGGCCTTAAAAAAAAAGTAAAAAGCTTTTAAGTCTGCTTTTTGAGTGAGAACTATGTTTCAATGAAGGTCGTGGGAATATTTTTTTTGCGACGTGCAATCACATTCAAAGGAATTTTCAATTTGACAGTTTTTATAAAATATTTGTCTTCTGTATCATTTAAATCTTAACGTAATGGCGATGTTGAGATCCCTAAAAGGTAATTCCTATTTTTACATTCTTCTACAATATACGAACAAGATAGTCAATTTTTAAGCATGCAAATCGAGGAACTAAGGAAAACCAAACAAACCATAACCCAACTAAAAGTCTGAAGCGCTAATCCGAAATCTGTTGATTTTTTTGTTAAATTTTTGACAAAAATCTAATGTGAACTATATCAAGAAGTCGATTTAAGATGAACTGAAATAAAAAAAAATTCCGAATTAACAAGGCCCTCAAAGTCAATTAATGAGTCCATGTGCAATCGACGGAACGAAACACAAATTTTTGTGAGTAGGGAGGTGGAACAAAGGGACAGAACTTAAGTGAAGTGGATTGGTATTAATGAAAATTAATTTTAGCAACGCCAGAGAGTCAATGGTACCAGTGATAAGTTGGTGGATAAATAGTATTTCAGCAATATGGCGGCGCACAATAAGAAAGACTCTGTAAGTCAATTAATTGCAAACGGTCTTCATAAGGGGGTGACACGAAGGGATCGGAGGAATCTTCGTTGCACTGCTTGAATGATTAGAGATTGAGTGATTTAAATGGGAGACTGGACCTGACTAGTACTGACGTATGTGGTGTATAGGGATTCGTGTAAGCTTTTAAAATATATTGGGACTTCAAGAAAAGACCACCCTTAACATAATTTTCAAAATTCTAGAGGTTATTCAAACAATGCTTGCAGATTATTCTAACAATTTTCTTTTATTAGAAAATATGATTTGGTCACTTTATTTTCAAGTATAAATCATTAAGATAGTCTAGTCAACTACTAATTATCGAGTTTTCAAAAAAATAAACTGCACGAGTGGGTCGTACGAACTTGCTCTATGTAATAGACTAGGAATTTTAAAAACGAAAGTTATTAAAGAAAACTGTTCATAAGGTTAAAATGAATTTTTTAAACTCTTTTAGTAGTAAGAGATAAAAACTTAAAAAAATAAGCTTTTATGTACAAAATTTTTAAAACACTTTTAAGAAAAAAATTTGGTACGCCAACTTTAAGTTTTCATTATTGTCAGAATAAGAGTTAAATTTCCAAGACAAATATTAAGCCGTTCTTGAGATATAGAATTTTCCAAAAGAAACAACTTTTTTTTCTAAAAATTGAAAAAATATTTTTTTTTTCAAGTTTTGAAATGCAATGTTTTTTAAACTTTTCAAGAGCTTCTTTATAAAAAATTTCATTAAAATCCGTTATGCCGATAATGAGAAATTCAAAATTCGAAAAAATCGTTCTACAGTCAGTAATATCTTGATTTAAATTTTTTTTATTAAATTATACATCCTAAAAATTTATCAAAAGAAAAAAATTTTTGCAAAATTCTCGGAACCGTTTTCGAGAAAAATACGATTTTCGAAAACCATTTTTTAACATTTGTATGGAAGGTACCGTTAGTTTTAGATAAAACAAATTTTTTTCTCAAATCTTGTAGATTATGTTAGGAAACTTTTATTTGTCAAGTTTGAAAAAAATTGGCCATGTGGTTTTCGAAATATTGAGTTTCCAAAAAAAATTTTGATTTTTTTTTAAATCCAAAAAATAAAAAATTGAAAATTTGAATAAGTATGTAATAATATTTAAACTTTGGAGGAGCTTTAGCATAAAAAAATGGTTTAAATTGGCTGTACCGTTTTCGAGAAAATCAAAAACAAAAAAAAAATGGACCCAGGGGGGCTGCCAAAAATAACAATATTTTTCAAAGTTTTTTTTTCAACCATTACCTAGTTTTAACTAAATGAAATTATTGTAATTTTTTTTTTAATTCTGTGGGACAGTTTTTGAGAAATATTTATAAAATTTCGAAAAAAAACCGTATGCTAGGTACCGTTATTTTTGGTCTTAAAAAAAAAGAAAAAACGTGTGGGGGAAAAAATCAAAACCCATATCTACCAAGTTTGAAGAAAATCGGTCGAGCCGTTTAGGCTGTAGTCGAACCGACGGACAGACAGACAGAATTGCCAGACCCACTTTTTTGGTTTTCGCTATCATCGTAATGTCAACTTTGATCAAAATCTCGAGTTTGATTTTTTTTCCGAATATATAACTTGCCTTATAGTACCTATAAGTCGCAAGTAAAAATTGGAAGTTCTTAGGAACCTTAGTTATACAAAAATTGTTCAAAATCCGATCTAAAACAAATAAGATAGTTCTATGGTAGGAATCCACCATTAAGAACCATTTTTTTTTTACAAAAAATGTCGCGAGATTAATATTTAAAAAAAATCTATCTATCAAGCTAAATAAAAATTGCCCCAACCGTTAAGGTCATAGTCGGACAGAGATTCATTATTTTCGTCTTCCAAATCAGATCACAATCTTCAGTAGTGGCGTAGTGCTACCCCTTGACAAAATGGTAAGTCCATCTGAGTCTTTGATCGATTCCCATTCTCTACCACCTAAAACAAAAATATTTTTTCTTGCAAAGTATCGATCGGGCAAGGAAAAAATTGTAAGTCATCTTCTATAACAAAAATCACTTTGACCGTTAGATTTCGTGGTTCCTAGAAATTGAAAGCCTTAAATTTAAAAAATTTAAATTTAATCGTCGTCTGCCAGCGCTTCCCTCATTTGGACCATTTAAAAAATTCGATTTAATTCGTTTCGATTCTGTTCTTATTTTGAAACAACTAACAACCCTCTAGCTGTTTTTGTTGCATCTTATTTTAATTATTTTAGTATACGAGTATCTACATAAATACACTTAAATGGAAAAAATGTATGGTACAAATTAAATGTTTTAACAGACTGGGACTTCTATTGTTCCCTAAAGTCTTAAGCTTAACTACGAATTTATTTATTGAAACCCAGTTCAAAAAATTATATGATATGTATATCATATTATTTACATATCAATTCTCAACAGTTCAAAAAAAAAACGCCAAAAAATTCAGGTCGTTTATGAAGGACAAAAGCACTACAAATTTTTGTAATGTGCATTCGGTCTACCACTTGTTCCGAACCTATTCAGTTTCCACCACCGATTACACTGTGAAAAAACAGAATAAAAATGGAGTTGAGTATGGGAAGTTGTGAGTTTAGGGTACATATGTACTGGATATGTATATCCAGAAAAGAAAATCAATTTCTTAGAAGTTCGTGTCTTTATTTTTTCCAGTATGTATAATTTATCAGGGCCATTTTAAATACTCTAATATTCTCCATCGTTGCCGTTAAAAGTCCATTATAGTTTTTTTTTATTATTAAAGTTTGATTAGCTGACGAAATTTCATACAAAAACAAATGACTGACACCCAAAACACAGCTAAACCTCAATTGTCATTACGTAGGTACTTGTATTTCTGATAGGTTTGTACATCTCAAACAAAAATAAACCTAAATAAATATTTTCTTTTCGATTCCAACGTTTAGTTTCTCATTAGGAAAATTATAGTATTGATTCGTAAATAGTGATGCATGTCTGCCCTAAAACACAGAAATTGACTGCTAGGTCAAGTAGCTTAAATACTTGTATGTTGATGGGAAATTTCGAAAAGAAAAAGTGACGAATCAACATACACCTACTTGACATTTTTTGGTTGGTGCCCTTTTGTTAAAGAGTGTTTTCATTTTTTGGTACGTGCCGTCAGATCATGAGAAAAAACAAATTAAACCCTTTTTTGTTTACTCAGGTGAAAAGTGAATTTTGTTGACATGGTTAACCTGGATTTAGCGATTGAAAAGTGTTTTTAAATAAACTGTTGAAAAACTGAGTGATTTTAACAAGTTGATTGGGAGATGTTTTATGAAATTATTTTTTTCTCAATATATTTGTTTTAAATAATTGAAAATGAGATCATTGATGTGAAATACGGGTGAATACGGGAGTAGTCAAATTAGTCAATGCGGTATTTATATGTTTGCGTTTCATAATAATCTCAAACATATAGGTCAACAATTATGAAAGAGTGTATTTTGGCATATGACCATTGGTAATGAAGGGATTCTTTATAAATTAATAAAGTTATATATAAAATAATAAATAATAAAACTTTGTATGAGTTTTGAAGTAACAATGAATGACTTGACGGATTCTAGTGAAATTTGGGACAGAAGTCAATTATGTGGAGTAGTGTGGTTTAGATATGTAGTTCCATACTATCCTGACCTCACATGGACAATAATGAACAAAAACAAATCGGGCAGATTTATAACAAACAATTTAGCAATGGCGATCCAAATAAAAGGGTAATCCATTTCAAGAATATAAGTTCAAAACCGAAGGCAGAGAAGTTGAAAACTTAACAGTCAATAGGAAACTTTGTCAAAAACAAAACAATAACGCGTGACAGCTTGTGGAAACTTACAGCTATGAACATAGTTTTGTAGTTCAAAATAGATGCGCTAAAATAATAAAAAGAAGTCGTAGGAGAATCAAGTTGACCTCGGTCAAATACTTAAAAGCCCATCCTAAACTTGTTAGGCTATACTTTTCCCAAGGATTTCGATTCTCGATTCGATCTTAGATTTTCTACATCACTTGAGATATTCATATTTAAAAATTGGAATGTTCATAACGAAATAATTTTTATACAAAAAAACGTTTGAATTAATTTTTCTCTTCAAAATTTATTCCAAATTTCAAGCCTTTCTTTTAACTACAGATTTATCCAAATGGAATCAACATATTGGAAAAAGTTTCAAGGGATTTTTAAGTGTAGAATATTTTAAAGACATATTATATAAAACTACATATCACAGGTTTTATTCAACGTCTCAGATAAGAATGTCTAGAAATAATGGACGGGGTGGATAAAGTCTAAAGGCGGATTCGAATTCAAATACTTTTGGAAGAGAAAAGTAAAATTTCTTTCTCTATTTCTACATTGAAAATACCATAAATTCAAACATTTTCAAATTTTTGACAAAAAAAAAAGAAAATAAATTTAGCTCCTTATATTTAATTTAAGCCCGCTAAGTACATAAATTTCTAACCATATTTTTGTTGGCGGGGGATTCCTGATATAATTAAATTACGGACAAATTTTAATTGAATACGCACCAAGAATGGTAACATACCGATTAGAACTCGTCGGTTTATGACGTGTTTCTTTTTTTAACGATTTGATTTCTTATTCATAATTGATTTACGTACTTACTCAATAGACAATTTGTTTCACTCACCTGAAAAAAAAAATAAGAAAAATGAAATTAAAAGCTGATAATAGAATTAAATAAATTACAAAACAATTTCGTTTTCGAGGCAATTTAGACTTTACTCCTGATAGCATATTTTGTACTTGCAAGAAAAGAATAATAGTGCAGGTTTTGCATTTGTAAAAAAGATCGAGAACATTTGACATAACCATGATAGAAAACATGAAATAAGTGGTTCTGGCAATTCTGTCAGCCTGTCTGTACGCCCGCATGTTTAAAGCTCGATTTTCTTTAAACTTGGTACTGAATTGTCTACGCTACTAAGCTTTTATATACAAAATGTTCAAAACATTTTTAATAAAATATTTTGATACGCCAACTTTAAGTCTTTAATATTGAACGAATAATAATTAAATTTACAAAAAAAAAAAACAATGACCCGAATTGAAATATCGAATTTTCAAAAAAATACAAGTAACATTTTTTTTAATTTTTGAAATGGTATGTTTTTTAATCTTTTTATAATTTCTATATAAAAAAAATTTCCTCAAAATCCGTTATGCCGATAAAGAGAAATTCAAAATTCAAAAAAATCGTTCTATGGTAGGTACAGTACCAATAACTCAATTTAAAAATTTTAGTTTATTTATTTTGCGATTAATGTCACGCCAACTTTTGGGATAGTTCAGCTTCCTATCACTTGAAACTTTTTTTTTTTGAAACCCAGTTTTCTTGAATTTAAATTGAATTTTGACGGTTCTCGAAATTTTAACTTTTGAATACCTATAGCATTATCTAAATCAAATGCACATACATATTTGCTGTAAAGGTTTAGCGTTTTTTTCTTAATTTGTATAGTGGAAAATATGATGAATATTAGTGAATTGGGTTTTTGAAGACAAAATAATTGAATTTTTTACGTCGCTGATAAAAACAAATTTAAAGAACTTTAAAGTTTCAACAAATAACTCTTGGGTAATGATTTTTTTACAAACCAAACGTTACTGCGTACGTCATACACAAACGTTTCAATCTTATTCGTTAAATAACAAAAATACAAATTTGCCGGCATAGTCATTTGCCAACCACCGGCAACTAGCAGTGAGAAAGTTACAGTATTTTATGCAAACTTCTAAAAATAATGATTCTTTCAAAAAAAGCTCGTAACCTGAGTTTCAATGGTGAGATCATTAAGGCGAGGAATTAGTCAACAAAATTTTAGGAACAAACAACGATTTTAAGTGGGACCGAGTTCCTTAAATTTACTTTAATTTAACATTACTTTTCTTCGGTGTTTTGAATACATTGCAATTTCGAAAAAAAACACCTCAGGCTCAAGACCTCACATCGGGTATATTTTTGCTTTCTATCTAAAATTTCATATCAAACCTTTACCCAATCTGACATTGAGGATAGTCTATATAACACCTCCAGCAACTCCCAGTCTTTCTTCGCAGACAAAACAAAAATAAAAATAAAACTAACTTAGTTACAATTTTTCTTCTTTACCACTGAAGCTAATTAGCTCGCTATAGCTCAATTAAAAAAAAACACTGATTGGAAAAATAGAGAAACACACAAAAATATTTATCAGCTTTAGCTCGTTGGCAAATTAGCACAGGTCTCATTGCTTGCGCGCCTAGTCAAGTCTTATCAATCGAAAATCATCGATCAAAGACCAGACCAGAGAGGTAGCTAAAGCTCCACCGCCAGCCATCGCCACTCCCAGCCAATCTTTCATGGGTACAGGTACAACTTTTACCCTATCAACTTGGAGCTGCTGCTGCTGCTGGTGCTGGAGCTGCCGCCGCCACTTGGGCGTAAATTTAAGATCGAAAATCAAAAATCTAATCACCCAGATACGAGATACTGATGGGCAGACAGGTGGTCACCTAAACTGTCAGCGATGGTATCGCATCCCGAAATCTGAGTACGACGCCAATTTACGGTGGAATAATTTTCTACTTCAGTGATTTTCCACTACATACTACTTGCGTCGTCGACCGAAGTCTTTGGATGTATACATTGGCTTAACTGCTGCTGCTACTCTGATGCAGTCTCCTGTCCAGGTGGCGACGATGGCGGTGTTAGTGTGGATAGCTGACATGGAAAATGCTAATTGATACAAGGCACACACGCTGCCTGATGTTGGTAGCCCCATTAACTAGCAGACTTCGCATAAAATATTAAAAAACTTAAATTGAAGACTATGCGCCGCCGGACGAAGAAGAAATAAAACCCTCATCTTGACCCACAGAGAAGCTCGGTGGAGCATTGTTGTTCCTCAACTAGGTGGTGGCACCATTCCGGAGCATGTTGTTGATGTGCGGCAGTGTGGATGGCATTTAGGATGATTACCAATGTGTGGGCAGAAAGACGTTTATTCACCATTTAACAAGATGGTTTTGGTTTCAGCATAAAATCAGCCTACACATAAGATTGCACGGGTGACCTGTGTCACTGTTTCATTTAAATATTTCAAATGGTCACAAGGAAGATCTTTAGGTTGACAACAAACACATAACATGACTTCAGATCATAGAAAATTATTGTCGAACTTATTCCCACATTGATAAATTTTCCGATGTGGAAAACTATTTCTGAGAAAACAGAACTATGAAGTCAAAGATCAATGGTCGTGGTCGATTAATGCAAAAGTGTCAGTTACGGGTACAACCAAATGCACTATTTTTAGTGTGGGAACAAACATACCCTGGACAGATTGAAAAATGGTGGTTTTCGAATGGCACATAATTAAATTCATATAGTGGGTGTGAGAGAAATAAAACGCTTGCAACTTGTTTAAACATTTTTTTTTTCAAATTGTTACGATTGTGACAAGTTTATGTTACGCGTTTAAATAAGTACGAGTTTTAGGTATGAACATGACATAATAAATTGAAATTGAAATGGAAAGTTATTCTTATCCTAAGCGAGAAATACCTTTGTTTGCCAAGTGAACTTCTTTTCACATAAAAGTGAAGTATTTTCTCAATTAAATGAGACTTAAGCTCATATTTTTAAGTGGTCACCTAAGCAGAAATAAATTTACAGATGAAGCAGGTTTACGCGAAATCATTTGCTACCACCTTAATTTCTATGTTTATATGTTAAATAACAAAACCCAAAATGGGTTGAAAACAGATTGCCTATTAATTGAAATAACAAATTGTTACGGAGGTGACAAAACCTTCAAACTATAAATTCGGTGTCAGCTTAATTTTTAAACTGCAAGAAATTCATTTTTACATCATCTCACAATATCCTTCTTACTTCACAAAATTATGAGTTTGATAGGGAAAACTCTGTTTGTTTGTAATTAAAAATGTTCGTTTCGAGTGTGACACTTGTCACTACTTCAATGAACTACACATGCATACTATTTGTATTTACCACAGAAAAATTAAATAACATATAAATGTACTCAGTATTAAGAAAATGCAAAACAGTTAAAGATTGTTAAATTATATTAACAAAAAAAAAATATAATGTGTCACTACACTCTCTGCTCTATGTACTGAGTACAGATGACGTGTAATGGTTACATCTAAACGTATATACCGAATGAATTTCGGAAATACGGAATCACAGAATTAATATATATCTCACGTGCTCAAACCTGTAGCAGATACAGATCAGGGGTACTCAATACATAACTATGAACCAACTTCTATTAAACATGTAATGGCTACATTATTACTCGTAATTAAAAACCACTATTCATATAGAAAAAAAGTGTATTCATGCAATTAGGTATGTAAGGATTGTAACTTAAAATAAATGTTTTGCCCATAGTGTGGAGCACAAACATTAAGTTTCAAATTATTTATTTCTTGTGTAGTAATATAAAGATAAATGTATTAAATACAAGAATCTGTATCCGTTACAAAAAAAAATTTAATAACGTACAATGATGAGTGTCTAACTGACTATATATTTCTGGAATGATAAAATATGTATCATATTTTGTTGCGTCCATATGTAGGTGGGAGGTAAAGGGTTTGCGAAATGGCACAGGTAGATTTTGGTGACATGTGGTATCTGTTTATTTTTCAGTTACTGATTCTAAAATTACCATGGCAAGTTACACGATTAAACAGCACTTATATAGTATAATAAAACTTTTTTACCAAAATAGTGTTCGTTAATAGCGCCGATTTTAAGGTAGACGTGGTGGCTCTTCACAGTCGACTCTTCGTCGTTTTTTGGTCAAATTTGATAGATCCGATTCGATACGCATTCGTAAGTCAAAGGAAAGCAGGATCGGCCGAGAGAAAATTGCCAGGATCTGTAAAAGTGTACATCAGAACCCAAGGCACTACGGAAGAACGGCCTTTCGCATTCTTCAACTTGTCGAATTTCGCGTCGGCATTTGGGCCTACACACGTACAAGATCCAACTGACCCAGGAGCTTAAAGTTCATGAGAATAGAGAACGCCGTTTCTTCGCTGACTGAGCTTCGAAGAATTTGTAAGAGGACCTCAATTTTTGGCTACAAATCATCTTTATCCAAAAGGGACATTTTAAGTTGTGTTAAAAAGCAAAATTTCTATATATGGGACGATACAAAACCACACGAGGGTCATCAGGTGATAATGCATCCTCAAAAAGTTACCGTTTGGTGTGGATTTTGGGCCGAGGTACGGCGTCATTAATCCGTATTTTTTTCGTCAGCGTCAATGGCAAGCGCTACAGAACGATGATAACCCCTTTTTATGGAACAAATGGAACCATTAAACCTAGACGACATGTAGTTCCAGCAGGACGGCGCTACGTGCCACATAGCATACATATGAGGGTAAAGATATCTCTGGCAGAGGTGACTTAATTGTCTATCATGCCACTTTACCCCACTAGACTTTTCTTGTGGGGTTCCTTGAGGTCGCAGCTCTCTGCGAATAAATCACAATCGACCGGTCCGCTAAAGTTAACATAACACGAGCTATCTCTCAAATTCAGCCGGATCTATGCGGAAGAGTCATTGAAAAATTGAAATTGGATCACTCGGATCCAAGCCACCGTTAGCAGCCGAGGTGGGCATTTGAACGATGTCGTATTCCCTACATAATGGCATACATGGGCCTTTCAAATAAAAAAAGAATTTTGTTAATACCCCACAAACAGATTGATTTATTCTATTTCAACATCTACACGCCCTCATAGAATTTTTTATCAGCTATATAACACAGCTTATAAATGTATGTAGTCAGTACAGATTTCAATCTGTAATCAGTACAAAGCCATACATTACCTCTGCAGAAATCTATACAATGAGTACAAATCCTAATATACTGAATTTTTTCACTTAATTCGTTTAGCACAAATCGTATCGTGTAAATTTTCAAAAGAGCTTAAACTCAGATTTTCGTAAAAATCGCTAATACTATGAGTTTACCGGAATCCCGATTAAATCTGCTCAAAAAAATATTGTTACACTTCTTCGAAAGAGCAATGGATCTTGCGATTAATTACTAATCAGGTGTTTGCGGTTAAATGTGGGATAAGATCAGTGGTTCAAGCTTATGGTAATTTTTGATATTTTTTTAAATTCCAAAGAAAGTTCTTACACCAAAACCAAGTTTTCTCGGAATATTTTACAAAGTCAAATTTTTCTGATGAGTTAACCATTTCGTGTCAAAATTTAACACTGAAGGAATTATTTTCTTTATGTTGTTATGTTCTTTTTTATTCTTAACATTCTTAGAGTATTTTCAAGCCTCTGAAATTTTCCACAGCAAAATCAGGAAAAATAAAATACTCGTTGTCATATATAGAAAATGACAACTATGCGATAAGCTCAAAAACCTCGGGTAATTGCTCACGTCGTAATATCAAAATGTCAGCATTTAATCTTATGCCGCATTTTGTTTTCTAAGATTTTTAATGAATAATTTATGCTTAAAAGTCAATAAATATTAGATAAGTCTACAGCGAAGTGCGCAATGTCGCTTAGTTTTAACAATAATTTATTTTATGCAATCCATGCTCTGCGACTAATTAAAAACTGTCAAGCCCATTCTGCAATCTCTAATTAATTTATGACTTGAACAGAATTTTATTTGTGTAAACTGTAAACAATTAAAAAAACTTAGTGCGGTATTTAAATTACAATTAACAGAGGCTTGTCTAGGAAATCTATTCAGATTGTATCTACATATAGAATTGAGTGGCAGGCTTAGATACTTCTAAAAGTTATTTATCTTCCGTTTTTAATTTTTCTTCTAAAGTTTAAATTTAAATTTAAAGGAAATTGAAAAAATTTATTGGACAGATAAAATGATTTTTTTATTAAAAAATATTCCTTCAATTATCGCTTTCCTGCGGCGCGGCGTGCGTCGTCGTCGTCGCGACGATTTAGAAAAGATACCGACAATCCCAAAAGAAATCATATGAATTGCTTACATGGAACTCAGAGTTCTTCTCTTACTTTTCTCTTTAAAGTCAGAAAACATAAAGTGGATCCGAAGGTATAAACTTGTGAATTATTAATTCCTGCTCGTATCTATAATAATTATAGGTATGCTATTCTCAAGGCAAAAACGATCTTTTTTTGACTTTGGTTTGAATTGAATTATTTGGCACCCCTAAAAAGTATCTTTTTGAACGAATAACTTGAAACATTATCTACATCTACCTGCAAACTTAAAGATGTTGGTAATTAAATTTACCAAAAACGAAGAACAGAATATCTAACTTGAGATCTTTGGAACCAAAAAAAGACAGACGCAATTTTCATCGTTCTAACCGAGTTTTAACTCCAAAGCGTTTGTTTCGCGCATCTTGATATGCTAAAAGTTTACCTCTTTTTAGTGGACCTTCACATAAATTATTATTTAAAAGGACCAATGCAAAGATTTGTTTTTATTGTTGGTATTTTTGATCGTCATGGTCGGATTTGGCAGGGAGTTAATAGAATGTTTTCAAACAATTTAAAACCGTTTCGTAGAGGAAGTTTACTCAACACTTTCCACTATTGATCTTTTGCATTGGTCGTTATGTACCTTAAGATATTGCTTATATAAAAATTGCAATGTGTGTATAGGGCCAGAAAGCACTGGTCCTTTTTAATAATTTTTGTAAGGCTGACTTTATCGAACTTAGTGAATTCTGACGTCCCACAAGGTAGTCATCTGAGGCCTATTATTTGTACTCTGACATCCAACGACGTGGAATCTGTAATTAAACATTCGGAACTTTTTATGTTTTTGGATGCCAAGAAGGTTTCAAGAGTAAGCAAATCGTCAGAAACAAGTTTTTTGAGATTGGTGTGGAAAAAAAATCTGAATTTAATATTAGCAAATGCCGCAAACGCTTCCGTCACCCCCACATGACTAGTGTAAATGATGAACTTGTTCCCAGAGTAAAAACCTTTCACGATCAGTGATTTTTTCTGCTAGTTCGTGTAACTTTGGATAGCATAATGATATCTTTTTTCGTCAAACGTCAATTGGTCTTAATAATTTGGATTTGAGCAAGCAAATGCTTATTTTTCAATAACAAAGGGCAAATGTTGAAATGGATAGAAAAAGCTGTGGTGAGATTATTATCAAAATTTTAATTTTTTTTATTTGAAAAGTTCATGCCAATATGTATGGGATGTGACATCGTTCAAATGCCCACCTCGGCTTCTTACGGTGGCACGAATCCCAGTGGCCCAATTTCCATTGACTTTTCTGCATAGATCCGTCTGAATTTGAGCCAAGGCCTATGTTATTTTCACCTTAAGGGAAGCGGTCGATTGTGGTTTAAGGACCTTCGATTTCAGGAAACACCACGGAGGTCAAATAGCATGACGTTGAAGAAATTGGTTATCATAGTCCGTCTCACGACCAACCTCATTTTGGAAAAAGTACAGGACTAAAATGTCACCGGCCCAAAATCCACACAATACGGTAGCTTTTTGAGGATGCATTGTCACATGGTGAACTTGGCAATTTTGTCTGTGAACACAGCCATTCATCCAAAAATACGCCTCAGCACTAAAGATGATTTTTCAACCAAAATTGGGGTCCTCTTCCAAATGCTGGGAAGCGCAGTCAACCAACAAACGACTTTTTCTATAGCCATAAACCTTGAGCTCCTGACACAGCTGGATATTGTACTGGTTAAGGCCTAAGTCCCGATACGAAGTTGAAGTCTGTGAAAGGCCGAGTTCTTGTGCACGGTGAGGAATCGAGAGCCTCGAGTTCTGCTGTACACTTTGGCTGACCGAGACGATGATCTCGGCCAACTGATCTTGCGTTTCTTTGACGTGCGAACGTTGGCTGATTGATTGCCTAACCTCGTCTCAAATTTGCCCATCAAACGTTGAAGAGTTGACTGTGAAAGACCACCAAAATGGGAGCAAAGTTTGCACCTATCACGTCAATCATATTTGACATTTGTGAACTAGATAGCTTTATTATAAAAACAGACAGGCACTTGAGCGCTTTACTCCGCAAGGTCGCAAAATAATTGTTTCGATTCTTTTGACCACTAATCGGTCGGTGGTGTTAGGGCAGCGTGAATTTCGACGTCAATTTCCTAATCGTGTCGCGGTAACTGGGCAGGCAAATATTCCGGCGCTTAGCTATTCGCGACTCGAGCAGACTGGAATCACATGAGACCAAGAAGGACGTAGCCACCACCGGACTGGTCGTTCGGGGGAGAATATCACAGCTGTGTTTTCCATGCGCCGAGAATGAGGAAACATCAATCAGACGAAGGACCATGAAATTAGACATCACCAGACGGAGCCTGCAGCGAATTTTAGTGAAAGACTTATATGTACATGTTCCCGTACAAAGTGCAAACAGTGCATCAGTCAATGGCTGCTGACCGTCCGTCACGTGTAAATTACTGTCAAGCCATCCTCAATCTCAGCAGCGAAGAAGACTATTTTGTTTCGAGAATCATCATGAGCAATGAGGCGCATTTCCACTTAAGCGGTTACGTCAATAAGCAATATCTTCGTTTCTGGGGCACGGAAAATCCGCTTGTGATGCAGGAAGAGCCATTACATCTACTCAAAGTCACTGTGTGGTGCGGCGTTCACACGGGAGGAGTGATTGGGCCGTATATTATAGAGGACGCCATCTGCAATACGGCCTATGTGACTGGCGAACGCTACAGTGCTATGATAAACAACTTCATACTGCCGGAATTAGATGAGCGGGGCTTGGTGAATATGTGGTTTCAACAGCGCGGTACAATCGCACACCGCGTTTCCTGGTCGCGTATTCAAGCAATATCGCCCGATTTAGCCATGCCAGACTTCTTTTTCTGGGGCTTCTTGAAGTCGCGAGTTTATGTCTACAAACCTCAGACAATCGCAGCCGTTAAGGAGAATATTCGACAGGAATGTGAATAATTATCACCGGAAATCTTGCGCAAGGTGAATGCTATAAAACGGGCATAAATGTGTATTAACACTGGCGGCACCCACTTGACGGATATCATCATTTCCACTTAACAGACAAAATGGTAAAAAATTAGTTAAAAAAAAATAATTCAAAAACAAAATTGGATGATTAATTTTGCGCCACTTTGTATAGCATTTCTCTGCACGTAATCGAAACTGCCCTGCCGTCATTGGGAAGAGGTTGTAGGATTATTAAATTGAATTTTTAAAATCTAACAAGGTTTACACAGGTTTATACGGAAGTTCACGAAATAGCAACGTTTGGAAATTATTACTACCGGAACGTTTTAGTTTTTGGTGTCAACTTTAAGAGTCCTTACTCCGATGGTCGATCGTAATAATCTTCCCACCAGGAAAGTTCTTGGTACTTTAGTGGATGAGGTATGAATGACTGTTCCTAGAGCAAAAAGACGGAAACTCGGGTCTAAGCACCGAAAATATCTTAGCCGCGTGAAAAATATACCAAATAAGTCCATTTCAATGCACCGCGCTGTCCCACAGAAATAGGAAATCTATCAGTTCATAATGTGGCGAAATTTAGGGAACAGTGTTGGCCTAAACTCAAAAAGTGAACAAAAATATTTCCTTTGAGCTCTGTAACTGTTGAAAAAAAGTCCTGAATTGTTCCTTGTTATGTCATTATTGAAAAACTTTCAACAAAAGTGAATAAACTCCAAACATTGATTTTTTTTATTGAATTTGGTGGTCGTAAAATCTGTCTTATCTGTTTTATTTTTTGTAAATGACTTTTTACGGAACCCCTATTAAAGATGAAACATTGATTGAATAAAATTTATTGAACCAATTCCGCGCAAGCCTCTCAATAAATGCACCCCTGTTCTGCTTTTTTTGTTTCCATGAATTTCATTTAATGGCGAGATAGTCGGGAAGTCCTCCTTGATTCCTTTGGCGGTTGACATCATGCAACCCGTGATAAATCTTTAAAGTTTTTTGGTTAACTTTTTAGTGTGTTTTATTTTTTCCAACACGCACAAGAAGTCTGGTTTGGTTTACTTGGTTTTTATTTTGTCCCCTTTTGTAAGCAGAATTTTTTGTTTGAAGGGAAATTAAATTAAAGAAGTTTGTTTTCACCCTTGGATGGTTTTTTTCTATTTAAGAGTTTCCTAACAAGAATGGGCTTTGATTTATGCCATACGGAGTAATAAATATGCTAATACTTCACAGATCATTGAAGTTCGGTTAATGTACAACAATATTTTATTTAGGACTTCGTTCTATGTACATAATATATATATTTGGTCCAAATTGAAATGTGGAAGAATTGCAAATTTAAGGGCAAAGAGTGCAATGGAACAGAATTTAAAAAAATGTGTCTTATGGTTGAGATTTTAACACTTAGGATCGTTTCTGTGGATATGTTGAAAACTGCTTAAAATAGTATAACAAATAAACTTTGATGTTTTAGGACAGTTTTCTTTTCAAGGAGATAACAAATTTTAAAAAGAAGCTTGCAACATTAAGATGAAACAAAATTACTCCGAAAAATTAGGACAAAACCAGTCGCCACCAACGATATGCAAATAGGTACATAATCAATCAAATCCCGGAATAAATAAAATCTCAAAAACTACTAATAACTTTTCCAATGCAAATAAATCACTTAATTTTATGACACTCCCAACAAAATACTAACTCATGTTAATCCTTACAAAATTCACCTAAATCTAACAGTTTAAGGTTTTTATGGCAACAACATAAAGTTCAATGAACACTTTCTGCAATAATATATGTGTCACCAACTGTATCCGAACAAACATCAATCCCATTCCCAAGTCCATAGATCTCCCCGAGCCATATATAATAATTTTTAGTAGAAGATCATCTCCTCATCTCAATTCGCTCCATGAGATATTGTATGTATTTTGTAGCGTTAGCTGCGTTGCGCTGAAGCTGTATCTATTTTAAAATTTTAATTTTTCCACATACGAACAACGAATGAATTATGCGCATAATCATGATGTTGTTGAACATAAATGTATGCCT
Organism: Philhelius festivus; assembly: GCA_963931855.1. Taxonomy (NCBI): domain Eukaryota; kingdom Metazoa; phylum Arthropoda; class Insecta; order Diptera; family Syrphidae; genus Philhelius; species Philhelius festivus. The sequence continues at coordinate 13,170,157 of OZ007557.1, read as the reverse complement.
TTGAATTGAAACCATATTTTGGCGCCATCCAGTTGGTAGGTAGGCCAAGACAGAAGACAGAATAGCTCAGCCAGCACAGCACAGCCCCATGGGTAGAATCTGAAGCCCAAGAAGCTTAAGAATTTTCTGCAGATGTTGCACGATGAGCGCCGCCGCCGAGGAGAAGGAGAACGATAGAATTCATGTTGGTGCGCGGGGGTATTAATATTCAGTTCTGCTGGTGCGGTTTATTTGTATTTGGGGAATTGTAAAAACAGGAAAAGATTTTACAAATGCACGCAGACTTTTTCGTCAGGTAAAGTATACATAGATCAAAGAGTATTGGAATGCTGATGCGTTTAGAAGGCGATCTATTTGTCCATCCATCCCCGTGAGCCGAAACTTCTACCGCCATTGCCGCCGATGTGCCGCTGTGGTGTTGAAAAAACGCACGTGTTCTGGGCTATGACGCCGCGTCGTATACATCCCGGAAACGTACCTAATTTAGCTATGCAGAGATAAAATGTTATCCTAAATGGATTGTTGATGTTTTCATGAGCTGTCCAGTGATGAAGTATTGGTTAGCGGGAGATGCTTGCTTTGTTATCGTTTCATGAACAAAAAGAATTAGAAATACCAAATCATACAAAATAGATTGACGCATCACATCGCAAACGAACCGAACTAAGATAATAAATTTAAATTCAAAATGTAAGGATTTTCATCTCAAGATTTATTACTGGCCAATTTTTCTCACAAGGTTCAATAGCTATTTAATTGAGTAAAAAACCATTTTGAGTTTATATAAACCCCTTTCACACAAGATTTGTTCCCGTTTAAAAAAAACGACACAGCCGAGAAAAGCATCGATGTACATTTTGGGACACAGATATGCACGCTGAAAACGCTGTGACGAAAAACACTATGGGACCAAACGTGAATTAAATTAATTATTCTGATTATACACGAAGTGTACGGAAGGCTAAAAAAGTGGGTCTACAATTCTGTCTGACTGTTTTGCTAAACCACTTGGCCGATTTTCTTTAAACTTGGTCTTTAGCTTTTTTAGGTTTTCCCCAGTACTTTTATTTGTTTCTGTTTTTAAGACCAAAAAGAACACTACCTGCATACATACAGCCGTGAGCAGCTAACTAGGAGCGATTCTATTTTTGCAGTTTAACTTTATATTGATGAATGTATTGCAATCTATTTATGATCTTTCATTCTTTTTCTTTAAAACAATATACATAGCCTTTTGATAGATAACAATTTTTGCAAACCGTTACGATTTAATTATTTTAGAAAAGTGTTATTTTTTCAGCTAATTAGAAACGATTGATTTTAAAGTATTATTGTGAATTAAAAGGTTGATATTTAGCTGATTATCATGAGAAATATCATTTCTAACAAGAAACTGTTGGGCTAGCGGTTTTCTCAATGAACAAAGGCATGAGTAGAACGATGAGACCAAGATAAATCGCAATGGCCCCGACTGTAGCAGAAATTACGTCAGACACCCAAAATGTATAAGGAACTTGACCCAAAGCAAATTTCACGGGTAGTCAAATATGGCGGTGCATCAATCTGTGTTTGGGAATATTTTTTCTTGGAACGGCGCGCGGCGTGAAAACCATTCATCGTATCGACGGAATTTTCAAGAAAGGGAAATATGTTGAAATACTAGACAGCATAATGGTACCGTGGGTTGAAGAAAATACATATGTCCGTGATTCGGCTTTTTCAAAAAAAAAAAATGACCCGAAGCATACTGCGAAACTCACAAAACATTTTTTAATCGAAATGCTATGCGAGTACTTGATTGACCATTGTCAAATCCGGATTTAAATCCTATCGAGCGTCTATGGGATGAAGTCAAAAATGCCGTAAGCACGCAAAACATTCAAATTTTGGAAACTCTATTAGAAAGAGTAAAAGTAGCCTAGTGTGCGATTCCAGTTAGAAGATGCCAAGACTGAATCGAGTCGATTCAAAGACGATGTGCAGAAGTTTTGAAGCAGCGAGGATTTCCGACAAAATATTAACCATTTTACTTGCACTACAAAAAAGTTTTTAATTAGTTGGCTCGGGAAAATCGGAGGTTTAAATATAAAAATTTTTTTCAAACCATGTCTCCATGAAAATATGAAAAATACTATTTTATTCTCCAAACAAATTTTAAAAATTTTATGATCCTAATATAAATAAAAGTTGAGAATTGAATAATGTTTTTATTTGATCACGAAAATAAATGGCTGTAGGTATATTATATTTTTTGAACGTTCAGAATAAATATTTTTTTTTTAAACTGTTCCACGAATTTCAAAATAAAATAAAAAAAATTCATTTAGTAATGGTTGAAAATCCAAAAAATGGTTAATAATGGTATTTTTGGTTATTTTTATATACAGCTGAAACGTTTAAAACCATTTTTTTGAAAACTCAATATTCCTAAGACAACATTTGCGATTTTTTTTTAATCTTGACAATAAATAGTTTTTTAAGATGTATAAGATGTAGGGAAATTTTATTTTATCTAAAAAAAATCCACACAAATGTTAAAAAATGGTTTTCGAAAATCGATTTTTTTTCTAAAGTGGCCCCTAGACCGAGGTGTAACACGGCTGCTTATCAAATTTATTTTGAAAACTCTTAATTAAGGTGTCTTAGAGCAGTTTTCGAAATTAAGGAAACCATTGATTTTATTTATCAATTGCTAAAGTAGTACCCCTGGGCGATATAGTTAGTTCATTGGACTATCACACTGAGATCTGGAATTCCCAGCCTTCACTACCTAAAAACAAAACAAAAATCCCTTTTTTTCAGTGCTACTATTTCTTGAGATTAAGTAAAAATTCTCTTGCCGTGAAAAGTGTTTCTCACTTTGTCCGAAGTTAAGTTCGGCAGAAAATTGTAGGTCCGCTTCATTCCTGCCAACAAGACAATAGGCACACAGAAATGATTGAGAGTTGTAAATCACTCAATCTCTTTTTTTTTTTTTCATTTTTATAAATTGATAAAAATGTTTAGTATTTGAAATAAAGTTTGGGTTAGGTTAGATTCACGTGGCTGTCAGCAGGAGAGCCGACACACATATACCATTAGTTGGCCCATTGTGATATCAAATGGAATATTGGAGACTTTGGAGAAGAGAGCAAGATTGTCTATATCTATGTTTGCCAGATCGCTAAGATTATTGTAGTAGAAATCTCACAGATAGAGTTTATGTCTTCGGGATAAACAGGACATGTACAGACATAGTGAGGGATCGATTTCTGCTCTTCTTCGTCCAAGAAGCTTCTACAGAAATAGTTTGAAAAAAAAAATCCAAAAATCAAACAGTGTCCTATTATAACAGCTTTCAAGGAGCCTATGTGAGATCTGTTTAAGATATTAAACCTTCAGAGCACTTCAGATCCAGCATAGCCCAAATTTATTTTGTTACCAAGTGAGGGGTTATATTGTTCCACCTAAGGTTTGTTCTCTGTTAAACATCTTGTTTTAGCATAAGTTTACACATAGCGATGGAAATAACTATGTTTGCCTTATCTGGCTTATCTGGTGATTGGGAAGTAGAAAAGAACGATTTAAATTTAAACGTCTGGCTATGCACCTCCACCAACCCCATCATTAGTTTTTGACCATCGGGGTAGAAATGGGTTGAATCATCTTCCATAAATGTCATGTCCTCCCTGATTACCTAGAAGGGATAGTTACGTAAAAGTTTTTGTCGAGTTAAATCTGAAGGATGGTGCAATCGATGCTACTTGGAAGTGAATCGAATAGTTTTAGAATGATGAAGTGGCCAATTTTAATATTGACCCACTGCGAGCAGTGTGGAGATAGTATGCCGTATTGCAGCGTCCTTCTATTGACAGATCTTCTTGCAGAAATTCCGCTCAACTTTAAATTAATAATCCTGCTAGTAAGCATTTGATTGAACAAGGCTCCAAGCAAACCTCCTTCATTCAGAGATGACAGTGCAGACACGATTGCAGGATGTACCAACATTGTTAAAGGCGCCCTTAGGGAAGGCAACCATAGTATAAGTACTCTTTATGATGAATGGAGTATACGATGGTTCTTAATAGTTTATGAATAGCTGTTTCCTAACAGTACGCCTGCTCAGCCATAGACGCATAAGTCTAGTGACAATGCTTATTCTTAAATGGATCAATTAGTCTCTCAAAAGTTTTGAAAAGGAATGATGATAGACTAATAAGTCTGAGATCTTTTGTTTCTACATGGAAACATTTGCCCACTTTGGGTATAAATAGAACTCTATCGCTTCTCTATTTTAACGCTTCACAATCGCAACTCCTTTAGCAAAAATACATTCAAATTATACGAAACACATAAATTAATCAATAATTTAAATTCTCGAAGAATTAAGTTTTTGTTTGTCAGACTTCTTTAATCGTCCCCATATTCTCCGAACAAGCTAGATAGGTATGTTTGCTATCTTAAGTTTTCGCAGGCCAAAAATTCGTTCCTTCTTTATAACTAACTGTTAGCTCTAACACCATTAAAAATCTCCATCTGCGATATTATCGCTTTGGCCATATGTTATAAAAACCAATGCCAACTGCCTGCCAACTCATTCCAAAATGTTTACCATTTTTACAGATAAAAAAAAGCGAACAAAGATCCTTCCGTTGAAGTCCAAACACACCATACTTGGATAGTAAAAACCAACATACATATCGCCTTCAACTGCATATGCAAGTGGAATCGAATTCAGAAGAAAGGAAGATACACAATGTATCTACTGTATACAGTGCTGTGCAAAAAGTTTTTTTCTGACTTTGCCTAAATTCACCTTGCCTAAATAAATTAAAACGAAAAGTTTTTATCAAGATGGATGTTTTGTAGCTACTTACGGCTACTTGAACTAAAATCTACGTTTCCTTTGTTAACTACTGACAACTTATTCGGCTTCCAAGAAAGATTTTAATCACAATTTCGTACACAGCACAGTCGAATACTCAACAAAGGATGCTCTGCTTACACAATCTGGCAGTGGCACCAAAAAATGTAAACAATAAAAATAAAAATTGAAGCAGATTTTCTCTTATTGCTCAACACACCAAAATCCCATAAAGAAATCGGATCTGCCTCTGGAGATTTATAAAAAAAAAATCATTATCTTTATGGGCTTTAATAAATTCCCATCGAAATTTATTGATATGAAGCTCGGATATAGGGGTTTTCACTATCAAGGTCTAACCTTACCCTCAAACATGAATAAATATGAATTGGGTCGACAATAAGGGTTCTTAAATGGCTTGACATGTTAATAAGATTTTTCGAGTTGAGTCTGGAACTGAGTCTGAGCGAATTGGAACCCTTCTCTGTCCTGCGCCCTCGTTGATTGTTACTGCTGCTAAAGTGCCAATGTTGCTGACAGGCAGTGAGGGTGTGTGCAGTGTTTGTTTGTGCTGCATATGATGGTCTACATGTCAAGGACATTAATTATGATATTTTTTATCGACGATGGAGGATGAAGTTTATAATAATTCCTTGCTTTCTCTCTCCCTGTCTTGGGGTAGGTTTTTGTTTAGAAATTTTGAGTGCTTCTTGGGGTGCCGGATCATGGGTAATTCAATATGCATAATGTTCCCTTGCCCTATTTGGATTGGAATAATCTTTGTTTGTCTGTTAAGTCTTTGCATACACACCTAAGCCTAATTGTTCATAATTAAGGCACTGTAAATATAGAAAAGGGAACATTCCTCTTCGATTTAAGTTTAGAAAGGAATTCCAATCCCGATTGTGGCTATTTATAGCAGTCTCAGTCTTGATAATCGCCGAATTAGACACACAACATTCAAACGACCAAATGACATTTTTCAAGTCAAAAATAGCCACACACATTAGCAGCTAGTGACATCCTGAAGACGATCGACGCACGACGACGATGAAGACGACACGTAGAGAGGCTACGCGAGTGGAAAAACATCCGCGGAATGCGTACAAATAAACAATTCCGTGTGTCTTTCAACTTTGCACGCTCACTCATCGTCATGCTATGTGCGCTGCACCGAGCACCCATCCCGCCTCGTCTGCCAAACAGAATGCGTAAAAGGATTGCTTTTTGAGAGGCGACTATATGGCAGATATCCAAATTAGAGAATCTGACATCCATATGCTGAGTTTAAGTGCATACAACACGTCCTATAGTCCTACTGCTGCTACTGTACCCTTAGATATAGGCAGAAACATCACAAACTAAATATTATCTATTTGAAGAGAAGGCCATTACGCGAATGTTGACAGACCGTGGCATGGCTGATTGCTGTATGCAATCGTTGATGGAAGTGACATGACATAATGGACGACTGAAATGACGACTTTATGACGTTGACGATCCTCTGAATTCAAATTAAAAATGGACGAACCGGAACTTATAGCTATAATGAGGAATCTCGAAAGAATTTCCAACAGTATGTGTGGTTTGTTTCTGGCTAAAGGATGTTTGTTTTTTTTGTTTGAGATTAAATGAAGTTCTCACACCATTACAATGAAGTCATCTGCGGTAGATACATTTTATGATTCATATACACTGAACAGAATCAGTTGTCTTGTTGAAGATTACCTTTAAGTTACCAGTTTAAAAACAACAAGCACTAGAAAAATAAACTAAATTTAGTGATGCAACAGCTCGTTGAAAATCAGGTTTTACCGACAACTCTCAAACATTCCAGTGTGCATATTACCAGGAATGGAGGGACTTACAATTTTCTCTAGAGTCCGAACGGCTAGTGTGAGCAGCACTTTTCATGACAAGAGATACTTTGAATATTAAAGGATGTGTTCGTTTATATTTGTGTATGCTTTGTGTTCACTAGAACCAAAAATCAGAGGTCTAAAAACCTAGCGGTGGAAAATCAGCGAAAATGAAAAAAAAAACACCAAAATTTGTGGCTTTTTTGTTGCTAATTAGTTGCTGGAATACCGATTTTGTTGCTCGAACCGATCGCGAGAAATCGGACACAGTTCTAGATTTATGTTAAGATAGCGTGGAAATTACAAAATTTTGGAATAACCGATTACACAAATGAGAGTAAATTTGTTGCTAATTTGTTGCTGTAAGATGTTTCAAGAAAAAGTTGAAAAAAAATATTTATTCACAGTTAATTTAACTACGAGTAACTCAAATTTGATGTCTTCCACGCTAGCTTAACTCTCGATTTTTCCATGGAAAAATCCAATTAATAATTTGTTGAGCACAGTAGGCCTTGTCTGAGTGCAGAGTCAGCAACAAAATAGAAACCGGAAGTCGGTAGTGTTTCGAAACCCGTAAGCAAACCAACCGGCCATGCTAGATTACTCTGTAGAAAAAATTTCGGTTACTACGCGGTCTTTTTTTGAATACAGATAATTCCTTTAAGCGACTTATTAAAAAAGTTTATATAAATCTTCTGTCTGAATGTAAATCTAATTTTTTTTAACTATATACACATGTAAAATTTAGATCCGCATCCGTTAAACATTTACGAATTTTTCTCATGATTTACGCATTATTTTGAACTATATACTTCTTTGAAGTTATTTACTATATGTTTTAAGCTCTCTGTAGCTGGTTTTATACAATGACTTTTTTGAACGTGAATGTCGGATTCTTTCACCTGAAAAGTTCAGCAAATATCGCAATATTTTATTTAATGCTCAAAATCTCATAGCTGAATTCCGTGCGGTTATAGTATATTGTGTGGTTCGAAGAGCTCAAAAGCGTAGAACAGCTAGTTTTTGAGCTCGGAGAGCTCATAATAACGAAGAAATTACGAGCTCAAAAATGTTGTATTGAGTGAATTTTGAGTGCAAAAGCATAGAATTAGCGGAAAGTTACAGGGATGGCCTTTAGAGTCAACCGTTTTCCAATTTTTTTTTTTTATGAAATATTAAATTTTTAACTTATAGAAACCAGGAATCGGTCGAGTTTGAAATTCCTTATCTAGGCAGGAAATACAAAAAAAATAGTACCAGAATCTCATTACTGAGCAGCGGGCAGTTTAACATTTAATTGTTCTTTATTTTTCCATTAATAAAAAACATTCGTTTTTTATAACAAAAACTGCTTTTAAACGAAGCATTATTACCTTGCGATTTTTAAGCCCGTAGGAGAGAGACGTGTATGGTGGCGGGGTTACACAAAGCGGAAGATGACTCCAAACGAGGAAATAAGATTAAAAATCGCTTTCGTGTAAAAGCAGTATTAAGAATTATGTCATGTGATTTTGACATACATTAAAATTCTAGGCTTAATAGCGTATGTATTTTTTCTGAATATTTCTTTTTCACAACGATCGTCGTATTCTGTCCACTGAGTTCCTCGTAAGCACACGGCCGTGAAGTGTCCTATATTTAAATCTGATGATGTTCTTCGAGTATTCGAAGGCGGCGTAAAGTCTATAGCTCCAACAAGTCTATATATTTCTCTGCTATTTAATTGATTCGTTAAACTTCGTGGAAGAGCACCCAATTTAATTTTCTGGTTCGTCCCGTCGTCAAAGACTTCAAAAATAATGACATCTCCTGTTGAACATGAATTAAAATTAGTTTTTGAAAATGTAGTTTTCAACTTACATGTTTTTTTTTTTTTGTGTAGGTACGACACATTATGCTAAACATTGAGGAATGAACATTACGATCGGCTTATTTTTTTTTTGTTTCTTTCCTACTACTTTTTCTTTTATTACATTGTTATTAGAATGTAACGACATAAAAATAAATTTCATATTATTCTATAGACAATTGAAAAGTGAGTAATTCGATAATGGTTAAAAATCGAATGCTGGAAGGAGCAACGGAAAAAAAACTAAACAGTTCAATAAATCTTTCTATTTTTCATAAAAAAATATGACGAAAATTCAGCTAAACTAAGTTGTCATCGTCACTGACCGGCATTGTTATCAATATCTCAAAAACTATTCAAGCAAAAAAATTCTCATTAGAGCAATTATTTAGCAATAAAAAAAGCGCCATTCGGCCACGCCTATATGGATAGGTAGATTTTATAGGCGAATATAAAATAAATAATATTTGAATATTTTTACTATTTATAAACCCTTGAAATAAATTTAAGAAATTTTAAAAATTATACAAACAATAGCTTGAATTCAAGCTAATCGTGTGAACTTTAATATAAATTCATCTTTTTTGATATATATCTAACTTTTTGCAGGTTATAAGAATATAATTGACTAAATATATATTTTTTGGACAATAATAGAATATTTAAACACCCACAATTCCTGATCTAATCAGCCGATTTTGTTTATTTTTGAACTTGATCTTAGTATTGATTCATAGAACAAGTATAAAAAATTATACAAAAATTGGTAAGGAGCTGTGGACGCAATCGTGCGGACATGGCATGTTGTTCATTAAGTTGAAAAAATATGATAATATATATTATATATGATATATAACGTGCCATGTCCGCAACATTGCGCCTACAGTTTTTAACTGATCTTTATGACATTTAGTAGACTTATTCTATGAACCAATAGTGAGATCAAATTCGAAGATGAGAAAAATAGGCGGGTTGGTTTAGGGGTTGTGGGTGTTTAAAATTTTTTTTATCGTTTTCAAAAAAAATCAAATTTAGTCTATTCCAGCATTATAACTTTCTAACCGTTAAATATAGCTAACAATTAATAAATTTATCTTAAAGTTCACACAATCAGCTTCAATTTAAGCTATTAACCTCATAACTTTTATGATTTTTTCAACTTAATGAACAACATGCCATGTCCGCACGATTGTGTCCACAGCTCCTTACCAATTTTTGTATAATTTTTTATACTTGTTCTATGAATCAATACTAAGATCAAGTTCAAAAATAAACAAAATCGGCTGATTAGATCAGGAATTGTGGGTGTTTAAATATTCTATTATTGTCCAAAAAATATATATTTAGTCAATTATATTCTTATAACCTGCAAAAAGTTAGATATATATCAAAAAAGATGAATTTATATTAAAGTTCACACGATTAGCTTGAATTCAAGCTATTGTTTGTATAATTTTTAAAATTTCTTAAATTTATTTCAAGGGATTATAAATAGTAAAAATATTCAAATATTATTTATTTTATATTCGCCTATAAAATCTACCTATCCATATAGGCGTGGCCGAATGGCGCTTTTTTTATTGCTAAATAATTGCTCTAATGAGAATTTTTTTGCTTGAATAGTTTTTGAGATATTGATAACAATGCCGGTCAGTGACGATGACAACTTAGTTTAGCTGAATTTTCGTCATATTTTTTTATGAAAAATAGAAAGATTTATTGAACTGTTTAGTTTTTTTTCCGTTGCTCCTTCCAGCATTCGATTTTTAACCATTATCGAATTACTCACTTTTCAATTGTCTATAGAATAATATGAAATTTATTTTTATGTCGTTACATTCTAATAACAATGTAATAAAAGAAAAAGTAGTAGGAAAGAAACAAAAAAAAAAATAAGCCGATCGTAATGTTCATTCCTCAATGTTTAGCATAATGTGTCGTACCTACACAAAAAAAAAAACATGTAAGTTGAAAACTACATTTTCAAAAACTAATTTTAATTCATGTTCAACAGGAGATGTCATTATTTTTGAAGTCTTTGACGACGGGACGAACCAGAAAATTAAATTGGGTGCTCTTCCACGAAGTTTAACGAATCAATTAAATAGCAGAGAAATATATAGACTTGTTGGAGCTATAGACTTTACGCCGCCTTCGAATACTCGAAGAACATCATCAGATTTAAATATAGGACACTTCACGGCCGTGTGCTTACGAGGAACTCAGTGGACAGAATACGACGATCGTTGTGAAAAAGAAATATTCAGAAAAAATACATACGCTATTAAGCCTAGAATTTTAATGTATGTCAAAATCACATGACATAATTCTTAATACTGCTTTTACACGAAAGCGATTTTTAATCTTATTTCCTCGTTTGGAGTCATCTTCCGCTTTGTGTAACCCCGCCACCATACACGTCTCTCTCCTACGGGCTTAAAAATCGCAAGGTAATAATGCTTCGTTTAAAAGCAGTTTTTGTTATAAAAAACGAATGTTTTTTATTAATGGAAAAATAAAGAACAATTAAATGTTAAACTGCCCGCTGCTCAGTAATGAGATTGTGGTACTATTTTTTTTGTATTTCCTGCCTAGATAAGGAATTTCAAACTCGACCGATTCCTGGTTTCTATAAGTTAAAAATTTAATATTTCATAAAAAAAAAAAATTGGAAAACGGTTGACTCTAAAGGCCATCCCTGTAACTTTCCGCTAATTCTATGCTTTTGCACTCAAAATTCACTCAATACAACATTTTTGAGCTCGTAATTTCTTCGTTATTATGAGCTCTCCGAGCTCAAAAACTAGCTGTTCTACGCTTTTGAGCTCTTCGAGCCACACAATATACTATAACCGCACGGAATTCAGCTATGAGATTTTGAGCATTAAATAAAATATTGCGATATTTGCTGAACTTTTCAGGTGAAAGAATCCGACATTCACGTTCAAAAAAGTCATTGTATAAAACCAGCTACAGAGAGCTTAAAACATATAGTAAATAACTTCAAAGAAGTATATAGTTCAAAATAATGCGTAAATCATGAGAAAAATTCGTAAATGTTTAACGGATGCGGATCTAAATTTTACATGTGTATATAGTTAAAAAAAAATTAGATTTACATTCAGACAGAAGATTTATAAAAACTTTTTTAATAAGTCGCTTAAAGGAATTATCTGTATTCAAAAAAAGACCGCGTAGTAACCGAAATTTTTTCTACAGAGTAATCTAGCATGGCCGGTTGGTTTGCTTACGGGTTTCGAAACACTACCGACTTCCGGTTTCTATTTTGTTGCTGACTCTGCACTCAGACAAGGCCTACTGTGCTCAACAAATTATTAATTGGATTTTTCCATGGAAAAATTTGAGTTACTCGTAGTTAAATTAACTGTGAATAAATATTTTTTTTCAACTTTTTCTTGAAACATCTTACAGCAACAAATTAGCAACAAATTTATTATTATTATTAGCAACAAAAAAGCCACAAATTTTGGTGTTTTTTTTTTCATTTTCGCTGATTTTTCACCGCTTCCACGCTATCTTAACATAAATCTAGAACTGTGTCCGATTTCTCGCGATCGGTTCGAGCAACAAAATCGGTATTCCAGCAACTAATTAGCAACAAAAAAGCCACAAATTTTGGTGTTTTTTTTTTTCATTTTCGCTGATTTTTCACCGCTTCCACGCTATCTTAACATAAATCTAGAACTGTGTCCGATTTCTCGCGATCCGTTCGAGCAACAAAATCGGTATTCCAGCAACTAATTAGCAACAAAAAAGCCACAAATTTTGGTGTTTTTTTTTTCATTTTCGCTGATTTTCCACCGCTAGGTTTTTAGACCTAAAAATCAGGCTATAGTAACAAGGCCGTCGTAAGAAATCCACACATTGACTCTTTAACGTCACCTCATCACGTCATTTATTGGATAGAATCCAGAACAGAACTACTGATAGGAAACAGAGCTATGACGTAGTCATTCCCATCTTTTGAACACCGTCGGAATGTATCATGTGTTTCCTTATTTTATCGCTTCTTTCACAAGCAACGCTCAGTCGAAGTAGCCATTTGCATGGTTCTCCTCAATCAGTTCGACCGTGATACCCGTTTCGTTAGAAATGCTCATCAGTCATCGAGTCTAGTTTTGGACGTAACGTCAAATACAGAGATGCGTTTTTTAGTCACACATTCAAGACCAATGTTAACCTAAACCTGTTTTCTCTCGCCTCTTGATGTCCTCATCGCTCGTGCTGGTTTATATCGTCAGTTAAAGTGCAGGACCTCGTAAGTCAAAAAAATCAACAAAAATATTTTTATATCAAAAAAATCAGAAAAATAAGAGCCACCTTTTGGCATTTTTAGTGTACTAATGTTGTTCTGAACATTTTGTAGAAAAAAAGAAAATCTAAACCTCGTATAAAACTCCGCGCCAAAAATAAAGCAATACCTCGTAAGTGCCCGTTAAATGAGAATAATGCATTACTAAGACATTCATTTGTATTAATATAATCAATTAACTAATAAATAGCACATATCAATTACTTTGTTATTATTTTTTTTTTTAAATTATTTTTTTAAGAAGTTTTTTGTGATTTCTGCAAAACATGCTAAAAATACTTACGAGGTCCTGCACTTTAACTGACGATATATATGTATATTATAAGGGTATCTCAATAAACCCTTAAAAATTAATACGCAGAATGTTTTCCTCAAATGTGTTGACGTGATATCTGTGTCAACGTGTGAACGCTTCTTGGTTTCAATTCAGTTTCATTTCAGTATCATTTCACAAAAACACCTATCATGTGTTGACCAATCGAAACCGAGATGAGTGCTTTCTGATGAAAGTTTTCACTGAATGCTGTGCATGAATGACCAAGAGATCTATTGTGCCCCTTCTCTAAATCTGAATGAGCTTGCTCATCTAAAAATTTGTCTTCCAAATATATTGCTCTCAGAAATTCGGGACACTTTGAGACAGGATAGGTTACTCTCCTCTAACTGGTATCTTCCACGAGTTAACAACATTTTCCCTCATGCATGTTGCAGAATCTACATGTGGAAATGCTTAGTTCACCCAGTAATCAAGTCTTCTAAGTTGGCAGTGTACAGTGGAAATACCTGATATTGGGTTAGGTAGGGTGTTTCTATACTTAAACTGATGCAGCCGGTCAAACGTTCTTGGTTGCCCAGTAGTAGTTTCGCTTGCCTTGGCTTTGGGAGTTCTTTCCAATTTTTGGATCTTATCGTCTCCTCTTCTTGCTTTGGATATGTAAATAAAACACTTGCTTCCTATCTGTCAAGTAAGATTGTGAAATTTTATCGAAAAATATATGCTCTGTCAATGGTTTTCATTTTTCGCCCCAGTAAAGAATAATTTGTGTTCTTAGAGTATTCATTTTGGAACGAAGTACTTCTGCGCCAATAAAGTGTCAAATTTCATAAAAAGTACTTTTCACATCTCTTTTTAATTAACTGTCAAAATATGATATTGAAGAGACAGCAATATTTTCAGGAAAAGACAACTGATCGTTTACCAACTGAAACTAACGAAATGTCATAACTGACAACAAAACAAATGCGAATGCCAAGTTGTTATAATTTCTTCTATTTTTTTAAGAGTTATGACTTCATCATTTGCCAATGTCAAAGAAACTGACAAGTGAGACTGACGTTTATGATTTTACACTCGCATCGTGCTAATATTGTGGCGTCACTATTTTGTGAGTAATGACAGAATAAGAATGAATAATATTTCTTATTCTTTTCTGTCACATTGGAAGTTTCTTCAGTATGTCATTATTTGACATCGTTTGAATATGTACATAATCAAAATTAATTTTCTTAATAATTCAAGCGGTTTGGTGACAGGAATTCTGACACTTGTGTGAATCTAGCATAAAAGAAAATCATCTTCATTTTCCTTACGTTTTGAGTGAATTAATGATTTTAACATTTTGAAGTTTTTAAGAATATTATTTTTGCAGAAAATATTTATCTTTCATATGGAAATAAACTATTAGAAAAACAACTTAAATCTTCATTTTCGTCACTTCAATTTTACTAAAGTAAAATTTTTCTGGTGGACAAGAACTCTTTTCGTTGCCAAATGCGGCTATTTTTCCTTAAAATCAGCTTGGAATCGATCCGGCAGTTCTTCGTAATATGTGCCGCCGGAGATAGTTGTACCCTTTTCAAGATAATAGATCTGAATAACACGGCGTGTATTCCAAAAATCTGTCACCATGACTTTTTTTCCTGACAAACTCAAATTAGTCTTCTTCGGTTTCGATTCAACAGGAGAAGTACATTTTTTGGCTTTTCCTTAGTCGCTGCTGTATGGGGGAAAATCCATTTTCCATCTACGGTTTCGAAACTTCGCAAAGACTCTATCAAATTTTTATTGAAAATCGTCAAACACGCCTTTGATGTTGTAAAACGATTGTGATTGTTGTCGATTGTGAGTAATCGTGGCATCCATTTTTAGGAAAACATTTTCAAGTCCAAATATTTATGCAAAAGCGAAATCACAGATCAATTTGAAAAGTCTGTGGCCTCTTCAAGTTCGTGCCCCTCCACTCGCCGATCGTCCACTACCAATCTGTGGATTTTATCGACCTTTTCTAGTATGGTGACCTCAATTGGGCGACCGGAATACTCAGCGTCACTTGTGTTGGAATGACCGAACCCAAATTGAGTAAATTAAAGGTGACTGGTTCCAAACGATGGTGAAAAGTTCTCATAATATTTGTCAAGATTTTGTTTGGTTCTTTCTCTTAAAAAATAGTGTTTAATAATGAAATTTGACAGATCTGTCTGCAGATGATGATGAAAAAAGATAGATTTGAGGTGGCAACGCCATTTGTTTTAATTTTCACGGACTAATTGACCCACTTCGTAATCCAACTCGATTTGTAATTATTTTCAACTATAACTCAACTTGACATGAAATAACGAATATATTTTTTCAACACATCCGTAGAATTATTCGAAAGTCAGTTCATTGTTCATAGATATTTTATTTTATTTTTTTTTTAATAAATAATCTGATTTTTTAGGCGAAATTTGGAAATTATTTTTACATCTCCGTTGTCCATTTTTATTTCCAGAAAACTTTGTGTTTTAATTCTTTTCAGTGACAATAGGTTTCTAAAAAATGCTTAAAGACAAAAAGTATCCTCATAAAAAGTCTTCGATCAATTTTAGTCAATTTCCTGTACAATTATCAATTCAAGCAGTTCAATCAAACATGGAATTTTCAAATCAAACATTTAAATTATCAAATTGATGATTTCGATTGTCAAATTTCAACCCTTTTTTGTGATTTCTCAAAACTTATTACTAAACATCAAATATTTTCTCCAGTGTATACAGTCTTTTTATTGTAATAACTTACGTGTCAGCGCCGAAACAAAGGCTTATAACAAGGACATCACATTGCATTGGGTGGTGGACTTTTTAATTTCCAGGGGCTGTTTGTTGAATTCATTTTCTTTATTTTTTTTTTGTTTTGGTATACTCCACTTGGTATCAGTGGCGTGCAATAAATTTTTACGAGTGGCGTTGAAAACAAACAAAACAAGAGGTAAGAGAATTTTAAGTAGGTACCTTATATGACTACGGGGTAAAATATTTGTCTTGTCCTGAATGATTTTTTTTTTTGCAAAGGACATTCCATGAAACCTAACAAACACACATACAAAATATCTCACATCAGAGAAACATTAAAGTAAAATATCTTTTATAGCGCCAATGTGACTTCTCTGGCCGAGATGGTAGACGTAGCACGACACTTTGTTAATGAATGGCTTCTTGGGTTTGTAATATATATTTAGATACAAGTCGTGCTTGCATTTGGCATGCAAGTGCGCACTTCAAACCGGAGGTGTGAGTTGAACATAATTTGGTTTGGTTTAAGTATAAGAACAATTGGAACGTGGTTACGGTTGTTTATTTTGTTTTAATTCAAATGTTAAAGGTGCAACTGAAAGTTGGCATAAACAAGTTGAAATGAAAAAACGTTAGGATTTTATCAAGTGTAGTTTTTAAGCAAATCTATATAGAATACATTGGAGTTACATTTTTCGTTTGCATATACTGGTGTTACACGGAACTTCAGCTAATTCTGGATTTTGTACAATTTGAAGTGACTGTTAGCAAAAAATATTTCACGAATTTCGTATTTTTAAAACCTCGCATTATCAAAATCTCGCAAATGCAAAAAATTCTTTTATAATAAAATGCTGATATGATAGAGCAGAGACAAGAACAAAGATGCTTCATAGTGAAAAACATACCGGTCAAACTTTATTATTGGAGCTGCTAGATGAGTTTTATAACACATCAAAAGTGATTGACTTCCACAAAATGTGTCAATTCATTTCTGATAGAAAATTTAATGACATTTTTTTTATGTAAAAACTGAGAAATCGTCTTCTTAAGTCTGAAAGTGTAAATCCTATACAAAACTGTTCATACAAAAGAAAGACAATTAATGTCCACTTTTAAAGCTTTTTTCGGATTATATCCAAGAGACTCAAGTGTTTTATCGGACCACCTCTGCCCAAATATGGGAATTGTACTCGAAGTTTGGACGAAAAAAGGCCTTAAAGATTACAACCACATCAGAAGGAGTGAAACATTTCTTGCAAAGTCGAAGGAAACCTAAACACTTGCCAGTGTTTTTAGCGACTTAAAATATGTGGTCATTCCACACAAGGTGGTCTGTGATGCACATACCGAGAGCTGAAATTTGCTCGGTTTCCTCAATGTAAGCACCGCTCATGGATAGCGGTATGAGGTGTGATTTGCACTTAAACGACAGAATAGGGCACTCAGTTTTTGAAGTAATAAATTCTACACGGCTTATGGTGAGAATGCTATCTAGAGTACAATTTAATGAGCTTATCATACGCTGCAGTTCTACGTCCACATCTGAAGACCAAGGACTTGAATCTGAAAACGAATATGAGAAGCCGAGGGTGCTATCGTCAGCAGAACAATTCAATGGACTAGAAGTTTCAGACAAAAGATCATTGATGAATATCAAAAAGAGAGTCGGATACAAAACGGAGCCCTGTGGCACACCATCATTAATTGGGTTAATTGCTTTGAAAGCCTCTGGTATTGTCATTGAGAACCTTTCGTTCTTCAAGATATTTCTTAAGGTGATAATAATCAGCGTTTTCATGACGTTGAAAATGGGGCGTAATTGCAATTGGACGATAGTTAGAGGTTGAAGAAGATTTGTCTTTTTTAGTGACAAGCTGGACAAATGCTGTTTTCCATTCAGTCGGAGTAGGGCAGATGGATAACCTTACGCAATGGTTTTGCCAGCGTTGACAGTATCTGCCAGCATAAAATTAACGGTAAACTGTTTTCCAAGCAAATTAGCTTTTCCATGGAGTGTCATTGAAGACGAACGTATGAACCGAAGACGAAGTGATATTTGGTAGATTTTACTTCTCGAGATATTTGCTATTTTTTTTTTAAATGTCACTTTAGTTTTCAAAGATTTCAATATCATTATAAGAGATAGTGTAAATAAGGGATTTCTATAAAACGAGATATTGATAACACGACACTTTGTAAAAGAAATGTCAGTCTGTTCTTTTGATAGGAGTTCAAGATGAGAGCGAACAAGGCTGTTGTAAAAAACTAAAGTTATATACGATAAAATAAGAATTTCACTTCAGCGCACATACATATGTATAAACAGAGAGATACCTCATTGTTAAGATAAAAGTAAAAAAGAAGTGGTCCTAAATAACAACTCTGCGGAACTTCAGAGTGGACAATGAAAAGATTTGAGTAAAAACTTTTCAATTGAAGCACTTTAAACAGGTAGAAACTATTTTTACGATATAAAATGTTGAGTTTAGGAGAAAACCTAAACGCCTTTAAAAAAGGGTGTTTAGGCAGAAAACTTTAATTTGAAACCAAAGACAGACAAATATTGAAATTGGATTTACTTGAAAGATAATTTTTTTTTGTCATTAAAGTTCGAATATAATTTCGCACATGGCTTAATCTAGAGGCTCAATTTTCATAGTAAGTACATCAAGCTGTAACTTCCTTGGACCAATTAAAGTTGTATTAAAAAATCCTTAAGAGATTTAAAATTATTACAAGCTCTTTAAAGTTGTATCAAAATCGGTAGAGTGGTTTTAATTTTATTTAATTAAGACTAAAACCAACAAATTTGCACAAAAACATCTAGATAGAGCCTTAAGTGATGGACCCATTTGCTTCAAATTTGGTACAAAGAGCATTTTAAAGTGATTCAGTTGAGGAGATATTCGAATTTGGTTTTAGGTCATCTAGTTTTCTCGAAAACTTCTCAAAAGACTTTGATCCAAATTTCTACTTGTGAAGCCTTAACTGATTGTAATATTTCTGAATTCTTTGATTTTAGCAGATTTTCGAGAAAAATATTTTATTTTACGATTAAGCTCAACAGGTCGTGGAGAACCAGTTCCAATTGCCTAAAAACTCTCGATCATTGCTATGTGCAAGTGCACGTTGTTGGTAGGAACAAAGAAGACCTTACAGTTTTTTAGAAGATTTGCCACTTCTTCGGACGAAAAAAACGCCAAGGAGTACTAAATATTTGGGTAAATCATCGGCCAATTTAGTTCAAAGTTTAAGCAAAGGCATTTTAAAAATCAAATCCCAAATTTTAAAGAAAATTAAACTTTTTAACAAAAAAAAAAAATGAGAAAAGAAAATAATTTGTTGGTATTTTATAGTTTTTTCACCCTGTTCCAAAACAAGTCCTAAAAAGTAATAATTCAACCCTTCAATGATTGCCACATTTAGCCTTGAACTGCAAAACCAAGTTCGGTCGATCCAGTCGTGCATATATTTTTGTCTGAGTTTTGTAAAACACATACACAACAAAGTGATTCTTTATGAAGATGAAGCAAGTTTTCTATAGATGCTACACTAACAACAATTTTATCCAAACAAAAATTATTATAATTTTACACCCCATAGCCACTCTGCAACCGGATGGATGCATTTTATAAATTTTATACATCATTCATGTGTGAGATTTAAAAGTGCAAGTAGTCACCGCGCCGCAGTGCAGCGCCCGCCGCCTTTATCGAGCCAAGTTCACTTAACTATTTACTCAATAAAAATTCTTTTTTATATACATTAATTCCCCTAAGCTGTACCAATTCATTCATTCAAATTTCCCCGGCACTTGCATAAAGGTCAACTCAAAGCATAGACAGTGCGCGCGAAAGATTAAAGCCTCCATCACACCAATTAATATTCAGCCCAAAAGAAAGAAGATTCAAAGATCATTACTCTAAGGGCATTCTACTCTGTTGTTGGAGATTACTCGTATGTATGGGGTTTGATTGTCATTGCCATTAGTTGAACTCTCTCTCCCTCTCTGGAAACCTTCCCGTTCTTCCCGATTAATGGATAATGGGGGAGAAGACTACACCGAGCCGCGCCACCAATGACGACGAACAGGAAAAGCATTACTTAAATTTTTATGATGGAACTTTAATCACGCACTTGAAATGAATAGGGAGATAAATCTATTACATATGCCTCAGCATTATGCTCTATCTATAGCACCAACATCTATAGAGGGATATGTTCATCAAGTGCACTTCTTTTTTAACGAAACAAAGAATTATTTGTAGTTTTTTTTTTTAATGCACATATCGTCTAAACAAATAAAAATTTAAATACAAAATAATCAACAAGAAAATGGAAACACTATTTAAAAAAGATTTTGTTTTTATTTGTGTGTGTTGTGTGCACTAAATGAGTACAACTTATGAAGCCAGCAGGGGCGTTTGCAAATTTTTGTTGAGAGGGTGATTATGTTCTTTTGAGGTAAGAACTACAAAGATTTCGTTGAACGTTCAAAGTTTAAAATAAAAATTGTAATACAAAATTGGTAATAAGGCTAGCTTATAAAAATCTATTTTTTTTGGTAGATGGCGCTGAACACCAAAGAATAAAAACTAACTTAAAACTCAAAACTCAAAAAATGATCATCCCAATTGGCTGAAACTAACACAATGCACTTATGAAGTGATAAGTTCAAATAAATCAAGTTTTTTTTCTAATAGATGGCGCTGAAGACCAAAACATAAAAATTAACTGAAAACTCAAAGAATAACCTTCCGATTAAGCTAAAACTAACACAATAGACTTATGAAGTGATATGTTTAAATCAAGTAAATTTTTTTTTTTTTAATAGATGGCGCTGAACATCAAAACATACAAATAAACTGAAAACTCAAAAAATAACCTTCCGATTAAGCTTAAACTAAAATAATATATGTACTTATGAAGTGATATGTTCAAATAAATTAAATTTATTTTTTTTCTAATAGATGGCGCTGACTATTAAAATTTAAACACTGGCAAAAACGTTTAAACTAACCATCCAGCTAGTAGACTAAGAGCCCACAGCAATTTTTGGGTGTGATTGATAACAAAAAATAATTAGCATAATTAGTTAGGCCTTTAGTAGTTATTTACAAATGTGAACGTCTTGCATACTCTAGTGGGCGCAATAGTGCATAATAGTGTATCAAGTATGCAGTTCTTTCCAGGTCCTAATAATTGTGATAAAAACTTTGCCAAAATGTAGAGCTAAGCCCCCTGATTGAAAATATCGAGGTCCAAGACGTTCTACAGACAGCATTCTGCCTGCCAGACGCGATAAGAATAGGCAACTTCTTGCACTAAGAAGGCCACCTTCAAAACGTCATGGACCTCGATATTTGCAATCAGGGCACTTAGCTGTTCATTTTGAAGTTATGCCAAATTTTTTTTCCCAATTTTTTAGACTAAGGAAAGAACTGCATACTTGATGCACTATAATGCACTATTGCGCCCACTAGAGTATGCAAGACGTTCACATTTGTAAATAACTACTAAAGGCCTAACTAATTATGCTAATTATTTTTTGTTATCAATCACACCCAAAAATTGCTGTGGGCTCTCGGTCTATAGGAAGAAGCTAACAGAATGTCAGTAGATTTAGTGCTAAATAGATATACATATAGATAGATATTTAGCGTCTTTCTATAGTTGGTGCTGAAAATTAGCTGAAAACCTAGGAACCTATCATCCGATTTAGATGAAATTTACACATCTTTCTTTCGGGAATCAAGTTTTTTTTAGGAGCGGAGAGCACTTGGAAACTTAAAGCGCTATTATGGCTATCAATAACTTGATAGCGGATAACGTCTATCAATTCACTGATAATAATTTGATATTGTTACATATGTACAAATTTATTATTGTGAATTACAAAATGAATTTCTTATCATACAATTGTGAATTATTATTAAGATATAATTAGCTGTCAAAATTGGTATGAAATAAAATTCTTTTCTTCCACGTTTTACTTTTTGGGGTTAAGCAGATATTTAACAGATATTATGAGTATAAATTGATTATTGGTACTCTATTGTGAATACTGATCAAAATTACATTGTTAATTAGTTTCTGTTTTGAAGTTTGACATTTCTAATTTACATTTGGTTATTTCAGTTTGGCTTACGAATCTAATTGATAGGTGTAAATATTTTTGACAACTGGAATATATACATACCAAGTTTCACTTTAGAACTATTCACAATAGATCTAAAATCTAAGACGATTCATAGCTCATCAAAAGTTTTTATAAGTGTATCAAATATCATAACGATTTTTGATAACCATAATAGGGCTACTAAATAAAAGGTTTTGAATTTCCTTAAAATATGCTGAGAATTGAACTGAAGAACGAGGGTAAGCAATTGCACCAGATTTTCTTTAGTATCCGCGTGTGTATAAAACAATCCAAGACTGCAATGCACCAACATGTGTGTTGGGCGAGGGAGGTTGTTGAGAATTGGGGAGACTAAAAAAAACAAACTCTTGGATGCGACACGACTGATATAAAGATATTTATGGGAAACTATTTTGTTGCTCCACTCTTCAGTCCACACAGAAGGAAACAACAATAAAAGACAAAAAGCATTTTTTTTTTGCTTTATGTGTTTACTTTTTGTCACGACTTGGAAGTGTGAATGAAATTTAAGCTGCAGACAGACTTTGATGTCTCGATATTTAGGTTGGGTATCTTTTATACCTACCTACTACACATACGTTGTTTTATGTCCCTTTTATGCATTTCATTATTTAGAATAAAAACCCAGCAGTGTTTTGTTTGGTTTCTGCTCATATAAACTTGTTAAATAAATAATAAATAACGCTGGGAATGGGAAACTAAAAATCTAACAAAGATTTTGCTTTTTTTCTGAAAACTAAAATGCACCAGAGGCATCAGCATCTGACAAGTTTATAAAATGATTGAACTTTATTGAAGGTATAATTAGTTTTAAAAAAGGAATTGAAATGGGCGATATGAGAACTATCAGATAAATAAACAATTTGTTTATATTTACTGATGCATTTTCGTTGATAAAGATTCCTCTCATTGATTTTATTTATTGGTTTTTTGATAAACCATGTCTAGTCTACCTTTTATGATAAAGGAATTTTTGAAATATGGTAGTAGAATTCAAACCCAAATATTAAACTTGTCTCTTGAACTCAGAAGCAATATACAGATCCGGAAGCCATGTCGGTTTCTGAAGTGATCTGCAGAACCAGTTAAGTTGAAATATAAGCTTTGTAGCTAGTCTTCGCAAATATGCAACTTTTATTTTATTCAAATACTAGCGGAATCCGCTGAACGTTGTGTCGGCCTCAAAAACCAGTTGTTCACAATTTCCAAGACCAATTTTGAAAATTTTCATTTGTTAAGAACTTGATAAAGAAAGCTGGAGTGGATTTAAAAGGAGATACCGATGCAAATTAGTTTTGAATGTCTGTATATGAAAATGGGAGGGAAATATTGATTCCGATAAGGTATTCCACATTCGTGTAGTGCAACTTAAGAAATAATCTCTGAATTTAACAGTACGCCCGAAGTTGGGCCCAGGGGTGGGCATCTCCTCAAGCACGAGTATAACATTAGAATTGTTTCAGTTGAGGAATGCAACTGCCTATTTCATTAGAACACTAGTTATAAAAATAACGGTAAAATAAAGTAAGGCAACAAACATTGCGGTGGTGCTCGAGAGACGCAAATAGTCCTGCAAAAGTTCTATCTTTTATCATTTTTAAAGTTCTTTTTGGAATTCATCTAAGAGACTGAAATGGGCTATTGGAGTTCCTGCCCAAATATGGTAATTGTGCTCAAGTTTTAGACGAATATACGCCTTATGGATTGCAGTAAGATTAGCATGATTGAAAAATTTCTTGCATCGGCGAAGGGAACATAAGCTTTTAATTCGAACTGTCACAAAGTGTCATGACTGCTCTTGTACTTGAGAGCGTTATCGAATTTATGGGACAAATCTTCTTTCACACTCTTACAGTTACAAGAGTGCTGAAAGATCTCGATATCTGTCCATCTGTCCTACTTTACTGGTCCCTTTCCGAGTGGATGGAAAACAGCATTTGTTTAGCCCTCAAACTATCAGTCGATTGCACTTGCGTCCATTCTTTCTAAGGCCATGGAAATACTGATAAATTATCAGCTTAAAAAATATCTTGCAGAACGAAAGCTTCTCAATACCTAGCAGTAAGAATTACGTAGTAACAGGTCCACTGGTGATTTGATTTGATGGTATATCTCACCGAACAGTGGAACATATCTTTACGTCGTTTTGGAGAAAGTAAAATTATTCGACTTGATATTTCAAAAGCATTTGATAGAGTTTGGCATAAAAAATGCTCTCTTATCGAAAATGGGTGCAGTTGGAATTGATGAATTCCTTCTTCATTGGATTATAAACTACCCTTAGAACTTCTTATGACTTCCCAAAGGTAGAACGGTTTTAAGTCTGAAATTCATAAAATTAATGCTGGTGTGCCACAAGGCTCCGTCAATGGTCAATGATCTTTTGGCTGAAACTTCTAATCCATCAAATTATTTTGCTGACGACAGTACTCTCAACTTCTCATATTCGTTTCCAAATGCACGTTCCTGTTCTTCGAATGTGAATTTAGAACGGCAGCGTGAAGTAAACTCATTAAATTCTGATCTCGATAGCCTTGTCAAATGGGGAACCAATGGAAACCACGTAGAATTTAGTGCTTCAAGAACTCAATGCTGTCTTACGAAACCCACCCTTCATGCCATTCTCCATTAGCGGCATTTGCATTAAAGAAACAGAAGAGCTTTCAGTTCTCGGTAGGTGCATCTCAGACCACGATCCCTGCTGATCTTGCTGTAATTCACAGAGCGTATAATATTCGTCTAAGGCTTGAGTAAAACTCCCATACTTGTGCAGGTGCTCCAATAACTTGGATGGAATTCTAGAAATAGCTTTTAAAATGATAGCTGATACAATTATCACGGAAACATTTGCATTCTTCGAGAACAGCCGTGGTTCATTATTTTAGCGATATTTTTTTGAACAATGTTCTAGGGAATAGAACAAAAATATATTTTGGAGCCCCCTACCTTCCATATACGATTTTCTACTTTTTTGACCCAACCTGCACTTCTGGCCTTTAGCCGTATCTTTCTTAGAGTAACGTCTGTTACATTTATTGACATACAAATTAATATTTTTTTTTTAGAACAATGAGGACGAATAGAAAATTCATCATGACAAATGAATTTTTGAAAATTTCTTGTTGGTTTCATAGAAAATGAACATAAACAAATATGTACATATTTTAAAAAAATATTAAAAACTAACCTTGCATAGCGCCACTCCCGTGTCCAATCTGTCCATAAAGTTCTCAGCATTAATCAACAACTCCGGATACATTGTACTCAGCCATTCAGCTAAATCCTCCTTCATTGCCTCGAGGTATTCTTCGCTCGATTTGAATGGCCTATATGGCCTTGCCTCAAGAAGAACCGTTGTCATCTTGGCGGTGTTGTGTGTCAAAATTGGGGTTCTCTTTTGTTTGGTGTCAAAGGCAAAGCTCTCACTCATAAAAATCAAAAAACAAAAAAAAAACACAACCAAACCTCACTCCACTTCGTTCCTCTTGAGACTTATTTTGGTGTGTTTCTTCGACTTCCTGACTTATGTAGTATAGTGCCTTAGATATTTCTGTTCTGATTACTTTTTCGACTTTTTTTTTGTTTTTGTTTTTTTATTTTAAGGAGCTCATTTCGTTGGATATATGGTGTCCCCCTTTTTCTGTTGGTGCCTGCAATTATATGTACTCGAAATGCGAGGACTTTTTTTAATATCTGTCGTCGGCGCAATATAATAATATCGCGTAATTAAAAATATCGATTTTTTGGGGTTGACGTTTATTTCTTAGATTTTTTCTCGTGTGGAAGTAATTAAGAAGACTGAAGAAAGAGGCGAATTTTTCCACCCTTCGATTCGGTTAGCTGGTTGAGTGTCATTTAAAATGTGATTATCTGTGGAATGACAAGCAAAAAAAAGAGGTATTTTGAGTAAATATATAAAAATGTTATGTGTAAATAAATTTCTACATGAAGAAATGCAGATGAAAGTGGATGAATAACTTCGATGTTTACAATGGGGTATAATTAAATTGAAATAAAACATGAAATTTCGTAATTTTTTTTTTTAACTTTGGCCAAATCATTTGTTAATATCATCTTAACATGAGAAAATCAAAATATTTAGCGATTTACAAGACGATTATATGAAACTGGGATCTTAGCACCCCATGAATGAACAAAAGTATCCCATCTAAAATATCACTTAGTTTCCATAAAAAGAAAATGTTTTCACTAATTGAATATTGCTGACCAAATACTAAAACCAACTCACCTATTTTATCTACCAAAGAGCTGAACTCAACTAAGAAGTTGTAAGAAGTTCATGACTAAAGATCATTAACAAATAGAAGGAAGAGAGTCCGAGACAAAACGGAGCCCTGAGGCACACCATCATTTATTTGGCGAATTTTAGACTTGAAACCGTCCATTATACAGATTGAATGAGATCTAATTTTTAATCTATTGAAAATGAGATGCATCGATACCAAATGCATGCAGTTGTCTATTAACAGCTTTTGAAAAAAATTAAAGCCAAATGATCATACTTTCTGCAAAATGTTGGAACCGAAGTAGAATTTCGTTTTTTTTTTTTAATTTGCCAATATAAGGGTTCCTATTCTATTGGGACATTTTAAGATTTGTTGATTTATTTTTGTTCAAGTAAAAATAATTGTTCCGTCAAATAAGACCGTTACAAATTTTCAAGCTTTTTTGAATTTATTCTACAGTTTCCTCAGAAATGGATAATCTTTTTTTTAATTCTAAGCTTTCGTCAACTGTGATAGGCTCATTACATATCAAATAAAATTATACGAGTAAGTTCAGTTTTTGGTTTGGTAGATTTTGTTCTCAAAAAAATCATATCGTATCATTATCGGGGAAGCATAGTGATCAGTTTTAGTCCCTGATTAAATTATTGAGACTATCCAAATTGACATTCTCGTATTACCTTTTCTTTAAATTAATTTTTGTTGACACGAGAAATCTGCATAGATGGCACAATGGCGATTAAGCCCCAACTTACTCCAAGAAATTTGGTTAATTTAATTTTTAATTTTTTTTGGCGAGTTTGGTCTTGGCTAACTAATTATATATTTTTGACATTCATTATCCTGATGTCGATAGTAAAAGCCAACTTCGATTTTGTCTTATTTCGATTTTAATAGATTTTTTGACAACTGAATGTTAAAGTAATATGAATAATTTTAATTTATTTATTATTACAAAAAATACGATAAAATATCCCACTGTTCACTGACACTTGACAGCGTTCTAAACATTACTTTCAAAGATTCCGAAATTTCTTTTGACACCCGAAAAATGGAATATGACACCAATAATTTCGGAAAAGTGTTCCCTGTCAAAGCGGTGGTGGAAGAAAGGACCATATGAATAAAGATGACGCGTGAGTTGCAATACTAATTTAATTTGTTTTTACATTTCATTTTTATGGCAGGGTTGGTGTAAGATTAGGGAACGAACGCAAAGACGGACATTACTCCCCTTTTAAAAAGATTCCTGCACCCATTTCTTTTTGAAAATTTTGATTTAAGGGGACATGACTGCGCACTGCATCGTTTATTTTTGAGAATTTTTTTTTTATTTTAAGTGGAAAAGGTTTCTTTGGTTGCATGGACCATCGAGCAGAGCAGTCAAGCATTCTTGAATGCCTTTTGGTTATGATGTGATAAGAAGTTCAAAGAACTTCTTCTTTTTTTTTAGTATAAATTCGAACATCGAATAATAGGAAAACTATGAAAAACGATTTTTACGAAGTATTTTTAATAAAGGGTTCTACATTAGGGGGTGTAGATTTTGAAAGTTAATGGCAGCCATGTTGTTTTATTAACTTCCCATAGGGAGTTATTGTAATCGGTCCGATTTGTCAAATTGGAATTTTTGACATTTCTCGACGTTTCAAGGTCCCTAGAGGCTATATCAATCATTTTTAGAGAGATGTCTGTGTGTGTGTGTGTACGTACGTTCGTACGTTCGTACGTCCGTACGTTCTTGTACCATTTTTCGTCGTCGATATCTCAAGAACGAGTAAAGATATCAACTTCAAATAAATTTTGTTTAATAGATAATAACTTCGAAAGAGGCTGAAAGGGCGTTTATTAAAATTCAGTGAGTGGTTTTTTCACTATAACGGTTTAAGAAAAAAGTAAAAATTTTGGTTAGTTTCAAATATCTCACGAAAAAATAATGCTATTGATTTCAAATAAAATTTAATGTACTCATTATAAGGTCATACAAATTTGATATGAATATGGAAAAAAATGAACTTACCGTTATTTTTTTAAATTAAAAAAACTGAAAAAAAAATTTTCATAACCCAGATATTCTAAGAACGGAAAACAATTTGAAACTCAAAATAATTTTATTTTACGAAAAATAATGTGTTTGACAACTGGTGAAAATTTCAAAAAAAATCAATTTACAGTTTTTTTACAAAAAATAAAAAACTATATAAAATTCTATTGAAAATTGGTAAAAATTGTTTTTCGACTCAAATTTCTCGAGAACTAGTAGTGATATTGACTTCTAATTTAGTTTATTTTATACATAGTATAATTTTGTACAATTGGTAAAATGTTGACAAATATTGAAATAATAGTTTTTTTTTAAATAAAAAAACTAATTAAAAATTCTAGTGAAAACTAGTTAAAATTGTATTTCAAGTCGAATTTCTTGGGAATGAACACCGATAGTGCCTTTTAAAGTATGTTGTTTTATACATCGATACCTTCCCGTAAGAATGTATACTAAGCGACATTTCTAAAATTGTTCAGGAAACGAAAAAAACGAATAAAGTTCTAGTTGAATCATAGTGTGCTAAGAGACAATTTTGGTTAAACTAAGTGACATCTAACAAATTTTTTTTGCTCACGATCAACATCAACAATCTCAATTTCAAATCTCTTTAAATAATTAAAATGCTTTTCAATCTTAAAATAATGTTTGTTTGAATTTTACAGCTAAAGTTTGTTTTGCTGAAAATTTGGTTATTTGAAAAAAACTAAATATAAAGTTTTCAAGACCACAAATGGGAAGTTATCAGTGTGGGTCGCACCCAGCCTCTTTTTTGTTATTTGTTGTTAGTTTTCTATTTTTGTTTTTTAAGACAAATTATTTAAAGGCGAAAATCTTCTTGGAAAGTTACAACACCGAGTGACATGTGAAAATGATAAAACTTTATTCTTTCGAGCAGTTGGAAGATGATCCCGATTTTTGGAAGAATGGGTACTGCCGTGTACAGTACAAGCAGATTTGGAACGATTCCAAAACACACACGAGGACTAGATAAACCAAGTGGCAATCCGTCTGCAAAATAACATGCACCACTGTCATCGAAATCTGGGATACGCATCACGTAGCGAAGTAGCGGCTGTCATTTGACGAATGTCATATCCACAAATAATATCATTAATAAAAATTCAAAATAATTTTCAAGTTCGCAAGTTGCGAACGGTAGATTTTTATTCTTTTTTTTTTAGCAAAATGTGTGGTGCCATATTTGCAATTTTTATGGCCAAAAATAAATTTTGCCACGAGTGAAATAAGCATCGTAATTTTTGACTTTGTGAAAAAAGGGTTGTGATTTCTTGTGCAGTAAATATTTAAAAAAATAACAAATTTTACGAACGAACCATTTTTATTATTTTCAACCACACAAAAATTAGAGCCGAAAAAGAAAACAAGTAAATATTAAAAAAAGACAAATTTGCAAATTTTGCGAAACACTCATTTTATTAGCTTCAATTCCTACTAACAAAATTTGTGTTGCCATTTGCTAAAAAAAAATCTACGTAAATATTGCGAAGCGTGAAGATAGAACCGCTACTTTTCATTTTCTAAAAAAATTAAAATTGTACTGTAGATATTAGAACTGACAAATTTTGTGAACGAACCATTTTTATTATTTTCAATATCTAACAACAAAATTTGTGATTTCATGTGCTAAAGAAATTTAAGAAATGCGCATGTTTTCAACGTTTAAATGAATTTGAAATTAGGACCGCCATATTTTTTTATTATTTTCTAAAAAATCAATTTGTGCTGTTAATATGAGAAAATGTCAAATTTGCAAATTTTGCGAACGAAACATTTTTTTTCTTCTCAATTACTTACAAACAAAATATGGTTTAAAAAAAAAAAAAAAAAAGTGCATGGTTTCAACGTTTACAGTAGAAAATAATTTGTTTGTGAAATTAGCACCGTAATTTTTGAACTTCTAAAAAATCTGCTGAAAATAGCAAGATTGTTTTGTATCTCTATGGTAAATGGCAGCACAAATTATGTTGTTAGAATATGAAACGAACAGGTCGTTCGCAAAATTTGCAAAATGTATCATTTTAAACATTTACAAATTCGCAAATATAAAATGTTTTTTATCTGGCAGATTGCTATCAAAATAACGTACAATACCGCAAAACTTTTAGATTTGAAAAAATTGTTTGTTAGTATAATATGCAAATTTGCGATTACTTTAATAGATATTCTCGGTAAATTTTGGGCACATTCATATAACCCAACTTGTTTTTTTTTAGAAAATGAAAATAATGGTGCTTTCTCTACGTTTCGCAAAAATTTATTTTTGCCGTAAAAGTTGCAAATATGCGAATTTGTATTTCCTTTGCATATATGAGACATCGTAGGAACGATTTTGTACAAAATATCATACGAGTATCATATCAGTCCGATCACTACTAAACCGCATTGATTACGCTATCCCAAAACTACAGTTCCGCAAATACTTCCAAGTCACCATTCCTTCAAGATCTTTCTGGGAGAACATGAGTTTCTTGAAACATGATCCTATCCATTTTAATACCGAGCGGGTCAAAAACTGGTAATAGGGTTGGGGGATTGTGTACTCAGATAGACTAAAATGTTGTCTCCCTTTTCATTTTCCTAATCATAGTAGCGTGTGCCAGGCGGAACTTATGGCGATTACAGAATATCGTTATTGGCTCTAGGAAACCTTGTTATCAACTACTGATACCTGCACCTCCTCGGATAGTAAGGAGGCTATTAAATCTCTGGACTCGATCTCTACTAACTCTATATCAGCCCTTAACTGCCGTTCATGGCGGGTGCAAAAGTTTAATATTCACCTCTGTTAGGTGCCAGAGCATGCAGACATTCCAAAGAACTGTAAGGCGTGGAGGAGCTCGTCAAAATTAGAACAACATTACATACATAAATTACCTGATAAGGTCTATATAGACATTCCATCGCAACATGTACTCGTAAGCTTAAGCTGAAGCAAGATGATATAGAGAGGACAATGTTAATATGGAATAATATAACCACCTGTCTGATGATAAAACAGATCTGGCCAATGCTTGATCTGAAACGCTCTATGTAATTGGTGGCATAACTGAACATAGTCTTATAGCCACGCATGCAACCAGGTTTGGCGTTCATTGAAACCATTTTTGTCGAATACCATTTGTCAATACCTTATCTTTTATGTACATGTCCTGATCTTTTCCATAGACTTTGACTCCATTTTGGAGAGTTTTTCTTCGAGGACCTGTATCATCTAATAAATATAGACATTTGTAATCTTTCTCGCTTCATTAGGAGCTCAAAATGGTTCTACTGTCAAGGAGAAATCATGTCGTATCACAATGGATCAACTTTGGTGTAAGTGTGTCAGCTGCAACGCTAGCAGCCACTTCAACCGAAAAATCGAATACCGTTCGCCAAATTTTCGAAATTATTTTAAATATTTACAGCACAAGACAGAATAAGTTAAAAAGTTAATTTTTATAACAAAACAAAAATGGCGGTGCTACCTTCGTGCACATTGACAGAATACCCACACATAATCTAAAATGTCAAAATATGCATTTCCAATAAGTTTAGTTTTGAAAATGTTTCCTGAAAACAGCAGAAAACAAAGAAAAACAAATGCTTTCTCAGACTAAAGATTATCTCCTAATCTGACAGCTTACAAGATTTGTATCTCTAATCAAAGTCGAAAGCTTGTTGTATGTGCCAGCCTATGTATATATCGTGGCTGTTGCATATAACCAATTCAAAGGTTTTCAATCTCGAAGAAAGACCACCAAGGGATACAATTTTCTATACAGTAATCTGATGCCTTTCACACTCCATATTATGCTCGCACCCCTTTGAAAATCTTGATACGCTGCTGCCTTTAATATATGCGCATATATCGCGCGTGGAAAATTCCCCCTTCAACCATATATATGAACTGCGCCACAATCAAAAAGTCGCATAAATTTCCCATCAAAGAGCAAAATCGACGAAACCTATCCGCTGCATCCAGAAACAATTATCATAAATTGCCTAGCTGCTCAATGACCATGAAAACACATCACTGCAGCATTTTCCTGCTTCTGCATGCATTCAAAAACAAAAACACGGTTGGGTGCTGTTCTTTCGACTTTGTTGCTGCCAAAGAAAACTCCAAGACACATTCTTAAGAGGGAAACCTAATTTTCATGCCCTCGAGGATAATTTCAAAAAAAACAAAAATTTCACTGCGCATTAGAATAAAAATTCACTGATGTTTACCTTGCAAGTAATCAGGTCAGGTATGTATGGTTTGTTTTTTTTTCTTGTATTTTTCAAGGAAGTATTGACATTGTGCAATGGAAACAATTAATTCAATTAACTTAACTTAACGAAAGTCTCCTTTCATGCAATTTGTTAATTGTTTTGATTTCTTGCACGAAATGCAATGCCGCTGCACGCACAGTGGCTCTTTTTTGGTTTTTTACTAAATTGGTTTCGTGTTAAAAACAAATTCGAGTTTCTAATCAAACTTAAGGCTACAATGATGAAGAAGTCCAAAAAAGTTGTTTTCGTCTCGTACGTCTTTGCGTTCGTGTGACCGTTCCACTGTACATAAAGCTAGAGTATACACGCCTGGGCCGATTTTATTGGAATTTTATACAGAGCACTTTTGTGTGATTTACTATTTGATTCAAATTTTTGTTTAAGACCATCTAGAAGCCAAGCAAGTCTCTTTTAAAATTTTCTGGAAAACAACTTAACGATTCTGATTAAACTTCGTACTTGTGACGTCCTAAGTAATTGTTATAAAACTACTTTTTAAATTTTTGACGAAAAATGTCAAGTTTTTTGACATCTTTTCAAATGTTTCTTATTTTTACATGTTCGCGTTCACGACTCTACCAATTTTGAACCTCAGCCATCAGTAGTTTGAGGAAGAAGAATTCTTGGTTTCCAGTAAAAAAGTTATTCCAAATTGAGTATTTTGGAAAAGTTAAGTTTTACACATCACAAGGACCCACTGTAAATATACCACACCATAAGCTGCAACTCTGAGTCTGATGCAATCATCTTGAGGTTGCGTGCTGTAGAGTTGCGCGTTTCGGTTGGTGAATTTTTAATTGATCTCTTCTGTGTGCTACTCGTGTTACATAACAGTGGCACATTGTACATAAATTAATAAGTTTTATCTGAATTTTGCACAAACATTGATCGAGGATAATTTATTTACTGTAAATGACTTAATCGTTTGTTGTGGGTGAAGCTGAAGTTGGAGGCTGCAGGCTATGGCTTTGGCGGCAGCTTAACTATTTTTATTTTTTATCTATGCCGCTGCATGGACTAATGGTGAATAAATGCAGGTGTACACTCAATTTGCAGAGGGAGCTATTGTAAAGCTAAAAATTACAAACCGTCCAAGGTGATACTGATAAGTTTAATTGCTAATTCGAATGTGGAAGTTCTATTGATGTTATCCGTTTTAATGTGTTGAGGGTGTTGGCATTTAAGTGTTTCGTTTGGAAAATGAGGAATTTGAACAATTTGAATGGACTTTTTTCTGCAATTGTAATTTTCGAAAGCTAAGACATTGCATCTTATTAGGGTCAAATTGTTTTTAGAAGTTCTTTCTGTTCTAGAAATCATTTTTGAAAAAATCGTCAAGACCCTCGAAGATGTTTAAAATGTAACGAAAGATCAGGACCTTTAGCTTTTATAGTTATTTAATTTGTAGGTATCTATGTCTAGTCATAGCGAGACATAAGAATCTTTTTCAAACATACTAGGGGTTTGGAAGCAATAGGCTATCATGTCATTTCGTTATCCTCAGTCTTGAGCAGATAATGCTCAGCAGGGTTGTAAGAGATTACAATTCTTAAAAATGTTCATTGAATTCAATCAAAAGATTGCATTCAATGACTTTGAGACTACAAATGATTCAATCAATACGCATTTGACATTTAAATCAATTGAATGTAATCTTCTTAGAAAGAGACAACCAATTCGGTAATGAATCTTCCAATATTCGCTAGTAATATTCCCCGAGAACATCGCCATGGTCCGTGAAAATGTCAAGCAGAAACCAAGGCAGTCGGATCCTCGCTGTGCACACGAACTCAGCCTATTGCATTTTCAACTTGGAAAATTTTGCATCGGGACTTGGACTTACACCCCCAAAGATCCAACTGGCCCAGGAGCTCAAAGTTCATGTTCATTTGGAAGAGGACCATAATTTTAGCCGAAAAAGTCATCTTTAGCGAGTAGGCGCATTTTTGAATGCAGATGGCTATGTTAAGAAGTAAAATTTTGATATAGTGGAACGACACCAACCCACAAGAGCTTCACCAGGTGACAATGCATCCTCAAAAAGCTACCGTTTTGTTTGGATATTTTGGGCTGGTCATTGTATTTTTTCGAAGACGACGTTTGTGAGGCAATCATCGCTAATGGCTAGCCCTACAGAACGATGAGAACCGATTTCCTCAAGTCGCAGGTTTATGCAAAAGGAAAAACACTACAATCGGCCGATGACCCCAAAATGACCGTAACACAAGCCATCGCTCAAATTCAGCCGGATTTAGGCGGAAGTCTTTGAAAATTGAACAAGTCGGATCCGTGTCAGCGTCAGAAGCTCACACACACCTTGTTTTATTCCATTTCAACATCTACCCGCCCTTATTAAAAATTCCTTTGAAAGATTGCACAAGAATGCAAAAGAATGCGAATAAAATAAAATGCACGACTGGGTCGCATGAACTTGCTCCTATGTAATAGACTAAGAATTTTAAAAACGAAAGTTATTAAAAAAAACTGTTCATAAGAATAAAATGAATTTTTGAAATTCTTTAAGAAGTAAGAGATAAAAACAGTATGCTATGCAAATATGAATTTATGCAAGAACAAAAATTATAAGTCGTTGTAGTGGTTCCTTAAAAAATAAGCTTTTATGTACAAAATTTTTAAAACATTTTTAAGACAAAATTTTGGTACGCCAACTTTAAGTTTTTATTAGTGTACGAATAAGAGTTAAATTTCCAAGAAAAATATGAAGCCGTTCTTGAAATATCGAATTTTCTAAAAAAATTTTACCAAAATTCTCGCAACCGTTTCCGAGAAAAATCCGATTTTCGAAAACCATTTTTTAACAATTGAATCGGTCATTTCAAAAACCTCTTAAGTCACATTTTTTTCCAAAATGCTTTTTTTGCTGAAAATGGTTCCTTAAAGGGAGATGCGTATTCTGGGTAAGAACCACGTTATTCTGTACATTCCTTCCTCTTCAAATAATACTGTTGGAAAGGGGTTCATTGCATAAACAACATAAGTCAGTGACTTAAGAGGTTTTTGCATGCACTACCAAAATGGCGGGAGTAGTTTGATATTTTAAATTTGGTTTGCTCTGATTGGTTCAACAATATTCAAATCTTCAATTTGATAACAACCGTCATCAATGTCAAATTTGCGTTTTTCATTCAACTATTTTCTGTGAAAAGTAATTTTAGCTTTAAAAATGTCTTCAAGTGAAACAGAGAGTGATGGTGCGCCGAAAAAGAAGAGAACGTGTAATACCTTAATGAAATGTTATAACAAATTATAAAATTGAAAGACAAGACATAAACTAATTTATCTAAGAGATTTGAAAAACCGAGGAACTGTTGATATCAAGTTGCAGAAGAGTAGAATCATATGTCGAAGTAAGATCATTGAGCTTGATATTTCTAAGGCATTTGATGGATTTTGGCATCAAGCTATTATATCGAAAATAGATTAGAAATTTTCTACCGGATTGTTCAATACTTTTTTTTGGAAAGTTTCAAATCGGATCTTTACAAAATAAATGCTGGGGACCCCAAGGTATCCGTTTAGTCTCAGACTCTCTTTCTCATTTTTATGAATGATCTCCGAAACTGAATGATCTGATGATTTGCACTTCATTGTCTATCTTAGCTTTTCATATTCATCCGTCACGTCTGTCAAATTCACGTCCATGTCATTCGAAATTTAGAAAATATAGTCATAGAGCTAAAAACTGAAGATGTTTTGGAATTCATGAAATTGTGGCCAAATTTGTACAAAAAAACATGTTTGTCAACACTGAATCTTATAGAAAAAAATCCCAGAAAACCAGAAAAAAGCACCTTCGACATATATGAGCTTTAAGTATGCTTCACATAGTAAAGGTACTATCATAGGAATATATTGATGGATTGATTAAACATTCATTATTTTTATTAGTAATAAATAAAGTTGCAACTTCGGTTTCACTTCTATCAGCAAAGGCTTATGTTTTAAAAGTGCCCATCAATAAGAAAATGTTGAAGATAATCAATCTACTCGTATGTACCTTAAAGATATTAAAACATGACAAAAAGTTATTCTTAAGTGTAATTTTCAATATTAAGCAATACAAAATATAATTACTACCATTTTTTTGGTTAAATTATATACCACTTACCCCAGTCCTTGCTAAAACAACTTAAGTCAATAACAGTTTTTTAGGTTTTTTCATTATTTTTATTAATAAACTGTGAATTTTTTTCGCTTTTTAATTTTCTTACCACTAAAATACTTTGTTAAGCATAAAAAAGTGGTTTAAAACTCATTTGTTTGAGCATGAAACAGTTTTTATTGATTCCTGAAAAATTCGAATTGAATGACTTATGAGGTTTTTGAAATGACCGATTCAATTGTATCTAGCAGAAAAAAATGTTTTAAATCGGCTGTACCGTTTTCGAGAAAATCCAAAGCAAAAAAATGGACCCGGGGGGGGCTACCAAAAATAACAAAAAAAAAATATTTATAAAATTTCGTATGGCAAGTACCGTTATTTTTGGTCTTAAAAAAAAGAAAAAAACGGGTGGGGGGAAAAAATCAAAACCCATATCTACCAAGTTTGAAGAAAATCGGCCGAGCCGTTTAGGCTGTAGTCGAACCGACAGACAGACAGACGGACAGAATTGCGAGACCCACTTTTTTTGGTCTTCGCTAGCATCGTATTGTCAACTTTGATCAAAGTCTCGAGTTCGTTTTTCTTTTCGAACGCATAACTTTCCTTATAGTACCTTTAAGTCGCAAGTAAAAAGAATGCAAAAGAATTCAAAGAATGTAAAAGAGTACAAAACACAAGAGTACAAACAAAAAAAGGAATGCAAAGATTGGATTCTTCAAGCGTTACTACGAAAGGGACTAAGACACCCGAAAAAAAAAACTTCCTAAGACAAATTATTACTTTTGATGCACAAAACATTTAAGATGTCCGTCCTGATTTACGGCGTTTTGATTTGGGCGATTGGTGCAAATTGATAACAGATATTGTGCTCCTTCGAAAGAATAATAACGGGTGATTTTTTAAGAGCTTGAGAACTTTTTTTAAAAAAAAAACGCATAAAATTTGCAAAATCTCATCGATTCTTTATTTGAAACGTTAGATTGGTCCATGACATTTACTTTTTGAAGATAATTTCATTTAAATGTTGACCGCGGCTGCGTCTTAGGTGGTCCATTCGGAAAGTCCAATTTTGGGTAACTTTTTCGAGCATTTCGGCCGGAATAGCCCGAATTTCTTCGGAAATGTTGTCTTCCAAAGCTGGAATAGTTGCTGGCTTATTTGTGTAGACTTTAGACTTGACGTAGCCCCACAAAAAATAGTCTAAAGGCGTCAAATCGCATGATCTTGGTGGCCAACTTACCGGTCCATTCCTTGAGATGAATTGTTCTCCGAAGTTTTCCCTCAAAATGGCCATAGAATCGCGAGCTGTGTGGCATGTAGCGCCATCTTGTTGAAACCACATGTCAACCAAGTTCAGTTCTTCCATTTTTGGCAACAAAAAGTTTGTTAGCATTGAACGATAGCGATCGCCATTCACCGTAACGTTGCGTCCAACAGCATCTTTGAAAAAATACGGTCCAATGATTCCACCAGCGTACAAACCACACCAAACAGTGCATTTTTCGGGATGCATGGGCAGTTCTTGAACGGCTTCTGGTTGCTCTTCACTCCAAATGCGGCAATTTTGCTTATTTACGTAGCCATTCAACCAGAAATGAGCCTCATTGCTGAACAAAATTTGTCGATAAAAAAGCGGATTTTCTGCCAACTTTTCTAGGGCCCATTCACTGAAAATTCGACGTTGTGGCAGATCGTTCGGCTTCAGTTCTTGCACGAGCTGTATTTTATACGGTTTTACACCAAGATCTTTGCGTAAAATCTTCCATGTGGTCGAATAACACAAACCCAATTGCTGCGAACGGCGACGAATCGACATTTCACGGTCTTCAGCAACACTCTCAGAAACAGACGCAATATTCTCTTCTGTACGCACTGTACGCATTCGTGTGGTTGGTTTAATGTCCAATAAAGTAAACTGAGTGCGAAACTTGGTCACAATCGCATTAATTGTTTGCTCACTTGGTCGATTATGTAGACCATAAATCGGACGTAAAGCGCGAAACACATTTCGAACCGAACACTGATTTTGGTAATAAAATTCAATGATTTGCAAGCGTTGCTCGTTAGTAAGTCTATTCATGATGAAATGTCAAAGCATACTGAGCATCTTTCTCTTTGACACCATGTCTGAAATCCCGCGTGATCTGTCAAATACTAATGCATGAAAATCCTAACCTCAAAAAAATCACCCGTTACAATATTTCTTCGACGAATATTTGTTACAAAGAAGGGATCGATGAGAAGATACAACCGTGTACCCTATGAGCTTTTGCATCATCTACTACTTTGATGTGGGCATATCGAGCAAATGGAGAACCATGTTCCAGCCAAGAGGATTCTACTAGAATCTCAGCCCAAAGGCTTGAAGTTCACACCATCAAGGACACCAGAGCACCACTTTTTCTGTATGACTACAAATAGCATTCTCAAGAATATAGAGGATGATGGAAAGTTATCGTGGGTCAGGCTACACCACGTCCTGTGCCACAATAAAATAAAATTGTATAGTTATGCATTGTAAAGCAAAAGGGTTTAAAGGCTTAAAATATTGAAGTACGAATCTTAACGACAAAACACCACATTCTAAACGTTTTCCCGAAATACAAAAAATAGAATTTTCTCCGAAGAACCAAATTTAAAACTGAATCATCTAATTGAACTTCTTTAAAACGTTATACGAGTACTTTTGAATTGAAAAATTCCAGAATTTTTTAATTAAGAGGAAGAAATCTACTTTAATTGAAAATATCATCAATCAAATTAAATTACTCTTCTTCTAAAAGTTATTTTAGCTCCAATTATTCAAGAAACTATTTGACTCATCGACTTTCTTTAAATTGTTTTTGTGTATTTCAGATTATTCAGATACGAAACAATTTTGTTTTACACTCACTTCAGTATCAGCAAAGGCATAAGTGATTAAATTAGATGACTGCTAGACAAAAAACTAAACGACTTCATGGGATCAAGTTTAAGCCGGAACCACACTTATCTCGTTTGTAGTGTCGACTTTGACTGTGTACGCTATAGTCAAACTTGCTTTTACATATTATAAACTGTTATTTCGAATAGATTTGTTTCTCTTTCCCCGAGCAATATATTCACATTTCCTGCATATATTAGAAAATATCTGCGACACAGGGTGGTAATGAAGCAATCGCAACACGGGGTATTTCGAAACAACACCCCACAACACAATACATCACTTGTTGTGTTACAAGCACCTTAGTTAAAATGAGATTAAATATTTACATTGGTTTGAGAGTGACACACGACTCCATAACACACCACACGATACAAGTGTGATGTCGTCTTTATTCTCAACAAATAATCTAACTCTTATAAAATCTACATAACTACTAACTTGCAATGATTCAACAAATTTACTAAGTGTTGTATAATTAAAACAAATAAACAATAATTGAAAGTTCAAAAGTCTCGAATATACGGGTTCACAACGGACCTATGTACTCAAATGGAAATGGAAGTTTTTTTATGGCAGTAAATAAAATTAGCACCATTGCGAAAATGTTCAATGGCACCTATGACACCTGAGCAGAAAGAGCCTAAAGATATTTAATTATGATCTTTTTTAAGTGATGACACGGTTTATAGCTTTGTTGTTTAATGAAAACATTAACGAAAGTAAAAATACAAAATCATTTCATTAAGGAAAACTAATAAAGTGAACGGGTAAAGAGGTCTTCATAAATATTATAGTTTCACACCAACATGAAAGTGAATACTCTTTTGATATTTATTACTACGTAACCAGTACCGTCTTCATGCGAGGAAGTGTCAAATCTTCCAAGCATACTTCTTGTTATGAAAAAGTGCTGCTCATCGGAAGAAAATTAAAAGTGGTCTCCATTGCTACTGACAACACGCATACAAGATTGATGGACAGTTGTAAGTCACTATAGGCCCTGGATCTATACGAACTATGTAGGCCCAAAATTTATTAAGGAGTCTGCCTCTTCGTTGCCCTGGACACCAACGTGGCCTGGTACCCAATGAAGTGTGACAGTGTTATTCTTGCCCAGTTCATTAAGCTTTATCACGCATTCCCAAACAAGTTTGGAACTTATGGCGTAGGAACTTTTTTTTCTATTTCCTATCCAGCGCATATGCCTATGGCATTTACTTCTGCCTGGAATATGCTAGTGGACTGTCCCATCGATAAGGAGAGTTTAGTTCTAGGCCCAAAAACTCCAGCACCAGTCCCTTTAGCTGTTCTCGATCCATCAGTGTACCATTTCTTTCTTACTCTTTCTTTAAGACTGTAGCTTACTGTTTCGCCTAGCCAGTCTTTTTTGCAGCTTAACTCCGTTTTGAAATTTTTTTCGATCGTACTATCTCTTGGGATGTCAAGAAGGTTTGTTACTGCGGACCGGAGTATGACATGGATACCGACAACATGTGGTTTTAACAGGTCAACGCTAAGTGCAACACAGCCCGTGCTACAATGAACTTTTTACACGAGTGATTTCCGATCATGGATATCACATGATGTGAATTTTGTACTATGATCGATCTAACTACGTTAGACTTCTTCTTGTGCACATTTAATGTTGTATTTCAATGTTACTTCTACCGCAGTCTTCGATATCAAGAATGGTCTTCAGCAGGAAGCGGCGAACTCGCCGATACTATTCAGCATTTACACCAGCGATGTTATAGGTAGTCTAACTCAGGCAATTGCATATGCCGATGATCTAATAGCGTACAGAATGGCTCCAAAAGTTGAGGTTATCAGAATTCTCTTGCAGCGTGACTTCGACAAGATTCAGCGATATTGTGATGATTGGAAGTTGAAAATTAACATTCAGAAATCAGAAACTATTTTGTTTAGGACTCCGTTGGCTAGAGCTTCTGGGGATACTAGAAAGAACTGGCGCAAGCTGGTGATCGTTGGGCCACATAGACAGCCATTGGTGAGTAAAAGTGTAGTAAATTAGAAGTACCTTGGCATCTGGTTGGATCAGTATTTGTATTTCGACAGAAATATAAATGCTGCTCTGAACAGGGCTATCGAAGCCTTTGCCCTGACGAAACGGTTGTTTTACAGCAGCCGGCTTGACATCAGAGTGAAGGTGATTTGCTACATGACCCTCATCCGGCCGATGATTGCCTATGGGTGTCCGGTGTGGTTCATCTCAAATGGAAAAGATTCAGGTGTTTGAGAGGCAGTGTCTTAGGCATAAGGAGTATACTATGTTTGCTTTCTTTAATATACAGAGCCCTTTTAACAATGTTGATAAATCTACAATTGCGTCTGTACTGTCATCTCTGAATGTAGATGGCTCAATTGGCCAATACTGATCAATAAAATACTTACTAGCAGGGTTATTAATTCAAAGTTGAGCGGGTTTTGCATAAGATCTGTCAGTAGAGGGACGCCGAAAGGCGGTGTCCTATCTCCTCTTCTTTGGAACTTGGAATCGATTGAGCTGTTGAGATAACTAGAAGTGGAGAGTGATTGCTTATGCGGATGACATTGTTATTGCCGTTTGAGGAAAGCAACGTAACACCCCAACAGATATCTTGCAATATGCTTTAAACAAGCTAACAGACTGGACCAATCGTTGTAGACTCGGTGTTACCACATACAAAACAGATCTTGTCCTCACCTCTAGGAAATATAAAATTCTCCATATAGAAAGGTGTACTAGTCACATTCTCCGATGAAGAAATACTTGGGTCTTATCTAAGATGTGAAGGTAAGTTGGAAACCCAACATTTAAGAAAGAGTTAAAAAGGCCACAGTTGCACTCTTCTCATGCAAAAAAGCCTTCGGGAATAAAGGGGGTCTCCAACCCCGCATTACTTACTGGCTATACACCTCGGTAAGCAGACCGATTCTAACATACAGCCTGGCAGTATGGTGGACTGCTCTAGACAAAAACACTAATTGCTTAATACTAAGCAAGGTCCAACGATCAGCTTATCAAGATTCAATTTGGTATCAATATGGACCAACTCATGGTCTAAGTGTGTCGGCTCTGCTGCTGACAGCTACGTCAACCTAAACTAACCAAGTTTAAACTAAAGTTCACATGGGAGTTCTATGAGAGAAGGAGCATTTTAATATTGTGGGGGGGGGGGGTCACAAAAATCCTCATTTATACGGCTCAAGAAATATCAAAGTTAAAGAAGTCTAGGTAAGGATCAAAGGACTGTTTCACGACCGACTTCGAAAAGCAAAAAGAAGGAAACGACGTTGGATGCTCAATGTAAAACTTTGATTAAAGGGCCGCACTTTTCAGGCGTGACTCTGTCACATAGGGTTGGAGAATTCCTTGTATCATCTTTTTACTAATCCATGTCTGCTGGATGAGTTTTAAGAATTATGTCGTCAATATTTGGAGGAAGTAAAGCTCTTCGTCACATAAGGTTATCAAGAATCATCTGATCGATGAATGTGGGTTCATTATGTAGAAAGTTTTGACGGGTAAGAAGTTTGATCCGTTTACATGAAAAAATGATTGATTGCTATTTGGAAAGTTAATCTAGTAGCA
Organism: Philhelius festivus; assembly: GCA_963931855.1. Lineage (NCBI taxonomy): Eukaryota > Metazoa > Arthropoda > Insecta > Diptera > Syrphidae > Philhelius > Philhelius festivus. Next base: position 13,126,846 of record OZ007557.1, on the reverse strand, counting down.
GTTCTTCAAGCACCAGAGATGTGGAGATCTAGTTGAAGAACGGAAGAGTCACGTGTTGAGAAAATGGTCTTGCAAAACTTAAGAAAATCATGACATAGGAATGCTTTATCATCATTTTAGTATCGTTAATAGTAAGAATAAAAATAAGTGTATACAAAGGGCTACCTTGGGGAATACCACAAGTAACTAAGAATTTGCTTTAGAATCGGTAGATCTGAAACATACAATCTAGAAATAGTTCTCTTAAGAAGTTAGAGAAAGTCTGTCTTAACAAAAAAAGCTACAATCCCGAGTGTGAACAATTTATATAGTAATTATAAGTGTGTAGAAAAGTTTGTCAAGGCAAGGACATTACGAAAAATGGTTGAAATAAGATCGACTTCGCAGATTTTCTCTAAGGATGAAAGGGCAAGATGTACAAATTAAATATTCTTAATGTTAGACTTTATAGACTTACTTTTAAGAAAGCCAAGATGTCCAGAGGAAATAAGTTAAGTTAAAACTTGAAATGTATACTAACTAACTAACTAACACTTTCCAGGAGTTTGGGTGCATGAAAAGTGAAAGTTGATGTTAAATTTTGGACTCTTTCGTCTATTAGAATTGTAAAAGAGATTAACCATATCTGAGGACATTTTCTTTGATTAATTGCTCATCTAATTTTCATAGAAGAAGTAAGAAGGTGGAGTAGCAGATTCAAGTTGTAGATTTCTACAAAGAACAACGACGGTAAGAATTGTAAAAATTTACAGGAAAAACAAAGAATAATGTAGACTTGGTCGAGATATAAATGTAAATTTTTCATCTTTTCTGTTAATTTTTGTTGCACTCCAAATCTTTTGGTCACGCTAAACTATAGTAAAACGCTGAATCTTGTGCACATTCCGCATCCAATGTCAGCCGATGTTCTCTTTGACCTAGCATTTAAACTTTAGAGCCCATTTTTATCTTCAAATGTCAAATGCCTCGTTCTGACAAGTCAAAAACAACACAACTTACTCAAACTCGTCTTCTTACGTCATGAACGTGTCTTTTCAAGAAACATTTATTAGACATGTTCAACACTTTGCCATGAACCATTTCAGCGTGATTACAACTGGAAAGAGGAGAATTATTTTGTCAGTGATGTCTAAATCGTTTTCATTGACATACTTATGCTCTTAAAGACCAGAAGCAAAGAAAAAAAAAATATTAAACGATATTCTGGCGGTTACGCAAAAACAAATAACACTTGTCATCAGCTGTCGACTTCAGAATGAATAATCGCAATCAATGGCACACTAAAGCAATATAGACAAATCATCTCTTAACACCAATGACCGCCATCAGCCGGCTTTTTGCATCTCGTTTACCCACGACCCGGTGCGAGCCGCACCGCGCCATTCGATCCATTGAGCTCGACAGCTAATTTGCAACCTAGACTATGACATTCTAATTTTCAGTCGCGGAAACTTTGCACTGCACTGCACATGCGCATTTCAGATCTATGCTCATAGAGTTCTCCATCTCTATCTCTCTCTGTTTAATGTCACAAAAAATTGACATATCGAAAAAAGCCGCACATGCTAACCAGCCATTCCGCCAACGTTTAGTTTTTGTACCACACCATAAATGCTAATTGAATTCAGATTAAAATTCAGCAACAAGCGGGCCAAACGTCGTCGTCGATATGAACCTGATTCTCTTCGCAGTCATATCCAGATGGTAGCAGTGATGGAGTCTCAAAAAGCTACATTACGGGCCACCGACAGTTTGCAGCCTACTCACTGGTGGGTTTAGGTTTGCAAGTCACACGGTCTAAGCTAAAACTAGCACTAGCCTACATTTTATGCAACATCAAGAAGAAATCGCTTATAATTCACTTACCACCCTATTCGGTCTGACTGACTGCCCCAATGGATTGATCGATCGATCAGTTCTTTATTTACTTCTTTTCTCCAATTTTCTGGGTTAGATATTTTGACTTTTGTGAGTTTTCAAGCAATGACATCCGATCGTTTGAAAAATTAAGTGAAATTCAATACCAGGGGATTTAGGTTCTCTACTTTGAATATGAAACGAAGATTTGGCCGTGAAACGAGGCTTAAAGTTCTCCACTCGCACATGTGCCACCAATCGACCTTGGCGTGCGTTGTTGTCGGCTTTTAGATTAAAAACACGGAATTATTGTAATCGAATGTTCGCAGTGTCGCTGTCGGTAAACCTTAGATGTGCGAATTTTTAATTTGATTTAATTGACACTTTGACAGGTCAACAGGAATATTTGCATTAATTTATTCAAAATACCGGATGTTTCAAAGACAGCAACTTTCAGATTGACAGAGTGTCAAAGCTTCACATAGGTTTCTTGTACGCATACTCGTAACAAAATATGTATTTTTGTTTTTAACAAGTTGACACAAAAAGTCAGTCAATCAATCAAATCTGTCTTAAATTGTTCGTAAGGACAAGTTATGCATTCGTAAAAATGAACTCAATAGATGTCTACAAGTAGACACGTATTTATAACTTATATAAGTATGCGAAAAGTGATTCTGAATTATTCTAGTAAAGTTCAACCTTTTAATACTAATCTCGATATTTTTGAATTATCTATTTTGAATTATCACAGAAAATTGTAACTAACTGTTATCACTTTTTAAATGTTTTCCAAAAGGGGCGGGTAGATTTTGACAGTTCATGGCGAGCGTGTTGTTTTATCTGTTATTTTTTTTACTTGTCAGACAATAAAGACATATTAACATCGCAAGCTCTAATACCCATACACAACACCGTGACTTCGCTTTCAGGGATCTGTAGCAGTTAAAAGCGGACTTCAATTTTAGAAAAAATTAACATCTTCAGTGACGTGACCCTTTTTTAGATGAACGTGTTCATCATCAAGCCAAACTGCCGGACTTAGGACTTTGCCAATTTAGATAAGATTCACCAACAAATCTGCAGAAACTTACTGCTTGGTGTGGATATAGGGCAAGCGGCATAATCAGTCCGTACTTTTTCGAAAACGACATACGATGGCATTGCCAACATCGTTAAAGGAAAGCGCTACTGACTTATGATAACAGACAATATCGATGGATGTGAACTATAAGTGTTTCTAAAAAGATGGTCACACAGCTGATACCACAATGTGCGATTTACACGAGTGGTTTGAAGGCATAATTGACTCTTGCAGAGATCGTGCGATTTTTTTTTTATGTGGAGTCTTCTTAAGTCGCAGGCATATCTCAAAAAGTCATAAACGCGGCCCTAGATTGCAACAAGGCAGATATTATAAATCTAAAAAATGCGATAGTACACGTATATATCGGAATTATGTATACAGCGACAGTTGCCGAGAACGAAACCAGTTTATATTTGGGTGCAGATTTGTCGTTGGAAGCCACCTTGAGCAAGTCTTGAATTCCAATTATGTGAACGAGCCGGAAAAAGAAAAAGCTTAAAATCGTAAACTTGAGGAAATTCAGGGATATCATAACTGGAACTAACTAAAGAAGTTTAACAAAAAAGCCTAAAATCAATCTCTAGACCTAGACCAAACTGAATCTTAGAGATGTAGGTAAAAATAGCGACCACGGCTGAAATGGCGACTACTAGCAGTCTAACCCTGTTGCTTAATTAGCCCTGAAGTGAAGTGATACCATAACTCGCTTGAACCTGTGGATGGAATTGATGTGGGGAGTTTTGGTCACTCTCAAGGAGTCATCCAGTTTGGATTAACTTCAAAAATATGAAAGGATCTAGTGGGTTTAGATGTCTCTTATTGTATGTTTGCTTTTTTGCACAATCATCCGGAATTCGGATCACTCACTCAACCGGACTAACATACGCATCCGAAATCATCTACAGTGTGCCAAGCTTGGCATGTATGGAGTGACTTTGAGCAACACTTCCGACCATCCGATTTCGACGAAGTGAAGAAGTCTTTGTATAGACCTTAGGTCACGGGCTTGATGCCAAGCTGTTCAAACCAACTACCTATGTTTTGATTTAGAATATGCACCAGTTTATCTTTAAAATATGATCAGAGGGAAGCAAGCACCATTGATGAAATCGAAATATTTTTTGTTCGATCAACAAAGGAAACTCTCTGAACAACCAAATTCCTTCGTTTCTGCAGGATGACCAGAGAGAGAATGCACGAAGCTCTATCAAGTTCGATTGAGAACTCAACGATATTTTTGATACCAATAAAAAAAAAAACGTTTTAGACAGGGCAATGCACCTTGATGCGACTTCTTTAACATCATTCTAGAAGTACTCGTAATAGAGGATCAATCTTTCAAAAATCCATCCATATTTGCATGTGACATGACGACGGTGTTGTAAAATAGGAAGAATAAAGAGTGATATTAATAGTGGGGTTTGTATACCCTTAATATGCCAGAGACACAGTGTGATGGTGGTCAACATTGGAAAGACCAGGTTTATGCTGTCATCCAGGAAGTTCACCCAATACCAAACCATAAATAACTATAGCTTGGTGGTATTTTAGAGACTCTGTGTAGTTAAGATTTACTACTGACTCAGATATCTATTTTTTAGTTTTGCGCACTCTAACGGGATATTGACTACTCTTTAAATGTTTGAGCACAATCCGAGCGTAAGGAAAGTTGTAGATGATTGCAAGGAAGAAACCGATCAATGGGAGGAGAATATAGGGCCAAGTACATTCATGTAGCGTGGATAGGGACATAATCTCTGTATTTATTAGTACGTCAGAAGTTGGGCTCAATGGCTAACTGATGGGTCGAGTATATTACGGTTGAATTTTTATTATTTGAGCTCCAACGGCATTTAAGTGGTAAGGGCTCCTCTCGAACAAAACTTTTCCTTTATAAGAAACGCTCATGATACTCGTATATGGTGTAAATGCACCATGTAAAAAGTGGATAAGCACGCTTGGGGCTGTTTTTATAAGAAAATTCTTATACTAATTTTTCGTCTCGTCCGTTTGTATATACCGGGAGTGGAGAAGAAAAACCATTTAGCTAAAAAAGTAAAAAGTCAAAGATCAGGTGGCTCGGTCATTCAGAGCCAATGGACAACAATGCGCATACAAGTGGAAAAGAACCTCAACTAACTTGTTATGAGAAACTGGAAACAAGCTAAGACTAAGTTTTTTTTTTTTTTCAGTTTATACCCTGGTCCATTCCAGACTGAAGTGCCACCTTATGGGGATTAAGTGAATTTAAATTGGCATTTCCTCCAGTTCATCTCAATTCGCATGTTTCTCAGTGACCTTGAGACACAAACAACATGCGGTTATATATCCCTAATGACGCATTAAGCATACTAAAATTATTAAATAAATCAAACTATCTTAAAAATAAATCTTATTTCAGACTAATTTCCAAGAATTAACAACACGAAACATAAATATATAAATTTGTCAAATATTCGCTTCGCCTTCCATTCATATGTAGATATTTATGATATCATTCTTATAGCGATTCCTAGAACAATACATTGAATCACGCAAACAAAATAGTCTGGGTCTGGTCAAGACCCTCCAGCTATAGCAAAAGAAAACAACTTCCTCGTCCTTCATAACTAATTCAATTTTAATTAATTGAAATTGGTCAATCATATTAAAATGTCTATAATTTGTCTCAGTGTTGATGGAGAAATATGTCCGGATCTGCTGAATTCTTATTATTTTTCAAAAAGGTAATGGTAACAGTTTGTTCTTAAAAGAGGTAAATATAAACCTTTAAATTTTGTGCAGACACAGAAATGACGTGGATGTTGTCTCCTGTTACCCAATTCATCATACATAAAGTATCCAAATATTTGCAAGCTTAAAGTGTTAAAAGATCAAAGTTACACACCGATGTTAATTCTTTTATAATTCTAATAAGATATCTGCTTTGCATGATGAGTCTTCTTCGTTTAGGAATGTGACAGGAACAAGGGCACTCAATTTGAATACAAATAACTTTTAAAATAGTACTGAAAATGATAAAGTCACCAATTGATTTGTGTAGGAACTTATGGAATGTGATGTTTTTTACGAGGGTGAGGTAAGCTCTCGTATATCAGGATAATCCCAAAGGTACTCCAAGCAAGTAAAACTCGGGTTAAAAATGGTAGAACTTCTCTAAAAATTTCATTCAACTTTTGCAAATCAAGTTAAATAGTTAATAAATAGCGAATAAATTTAAACTAAACGCACATAGATTTAACCCTAAACACAAATAGATCAAACCCAAATCGAAAATTGAGAAAACAATCCACTTCAAATAATATTTGCTTGTTAACTTCTAAGTCGCAGTAAAGGCTTTCAACAGTGTCCCAACCGAATCCATTCAAGAATCACTCGTTGACTTAGGCGTAGATAAATAAGGATACTAGTTTTTAGCCCGAACTAGTTTTCAAAAAAATCTAGCGCTATATCTTATCTCAGGCCCTATCTGAGTAACGGATCTCTGGTACTAGATAAGTTAAAAGATTCTAAATAAAAATCTTGGGCGACGTAATCACCATTTCACGGCCAAAAACGTAAAGTAAAGCATTTGAGTTTAAACATTTCTCCTTTGCTCGGACGTTTTTGGTTTAGCAATCTTGGAAATGTGTTAAAAATAAACGATCGTTGAGATCAAGAAGATTGCTTGGGACTTGGGAGTATCTTTCCCAACCTAAGACAATGACGAAAAATAACTAAAAGGAAGCACATTTTAGTGATTGGTTACTACCTTGATCGATTGTTAGGTGTGTGTATCCTGGGGTTGACAGGCCCTGAGTTTTGCAGTAACTCCTCTGTAAGTGGCCTTGGTTGACTTCGGTTGACCTCGGTTGCGAAGCTCCACCGGAAGCTATATTCTGGCACCACGGGAGATAGTGCCCAGGAGTTAGGGATGGGTTGCGTAGTGTAACCTCTCTTTCTCAGACTATCTATGAGGTAGGCCTCCTTATGGGAGTATCGTGGTGGCGTGGTTTACTCCAAATGCAGAAACATGTGGTTTTCAAGCGTGCTTGAATTGAAGAGTTGTTAGATAGACCTCGCCTTAAAGAAAGAGGTGTTCACATGCTGCAACATGAATCGGCTTTGGCTGGTTCGGGGTTAATGGTCAGGACTCAATCTAACTCCTATGAGAGTAGGCTCTCCGTGGGATGAAGCCCTAATCGGCAGGTGCTCACGTTAAACCAAACATAGGTTCTGTTTCATCTTAAGACAGCGATCTATGGAGGTGAATCCTCATGAGTCCTTCACCATATCCCATTTAATCCACAGGTCAAAAGAGTTTATGGTATAAAAAAGGTACACACCAGTTGGTTTTTTTACTTCCAAACGTTCATATCCCGATATGTAGATTTTTAACAATTTTTGTATAAGAGTATATCTGCCCCTAAATTTTTTTTTATCATTTCCAAATACATATTTATATCAAAAAAATTCAACACACTATCACTTTTCGTTAAGAAAACAAATTCTCGACACATACGAGTACCTCTGTATACCCAACTTTACCCTATCGAAATTTGGAATTTTAAAAAGTCCAATATTGGTAAATTTTTAAATAAAATGTTCTTTAAATGATAGGCTTCTATACCTCTAGAGCTGAGTGGGTTAAACAAATTTGAACAAAATCCAAATTAATTTTAAAGCCCTACCAACCCTATGCATTGCCTTGACCACAATTCGCTATTCAACCAATCCACACAAAAAATATCCAGTGTTATCGTGAATAACATTAGATATGTCAAAATTACCCGATAGAGGGCGAAGCAGCCTGCTTATTAACAAATTCTATATTAATGGACTAAAATGGATAATACTCACAATAAATCTTGGTTTAGTGCGATAAAAGGAAATCGGAAAATTTTAAGGCAATAGGTGGCGTTGCGGTCGAGATAATCTTTGGTGCTCTGTTTCTAATCGATCGAATCGAAAAATTAAAGTTAAATTCACCCAATATATTTATCTAATCCGGACAATCTAGGATCCGAAAGGTTGGATTTTTTCATTGTATGTTTAATCTCACAAAAAAAAAGAATTTTATAATATCTAGATCCGATAGATAGTGCTGCAGTCAAGTTATTATCAAATCTTATATTTTTATACATTAAAAGAAATTTATGGGGCGAGAAAGTGGATCTGAAAGGAACATTGAATGCTGAGTTAATGAAAAATCTTTTGCTTAAAGCACCTGATGAGCTTCAAAAAAAAAAAAAACACTGTTCAAGATTTAGCATTAAGATAAACACAAAATAAATGATATCTGCATCATTAATCGATACTTAAATATTTATTTCATTTTAACTCACACAAGGTTTCTTAGTGGAAAAGTAAATACTCTTTAGTGTGCATAACACAAATGCTTAAATAACATATTAATCAAGGTTATAACCAGTTTTTCAAGTTCAAAGGAAGGAATCAAACCTATATAGTCATCTACCCAAAATAGCAAACAACGCCTGCAGGGACAGCTAGTACCGATTTGCTTGCCTGTCTCAACTATGAAAAAATAAGGAAAAGTTTTATTCTTTTTCTATTTAAACTACGATTAAGTTCTAAAACCTAATCAAAAGGAATTTCCAAGTATTTGAGCAGGACAAACATGTTAAGGCTCAAGGACATAAAAACCAATTTTGTAACTTACTCTAACAAAGTATATAGTTTTCTTCGGAAAAAAATATAGACTTTTATCTATTGATAAGCCACCGAAGTATCTTCTTCCTAAAACAAAAATCGATTTAACCACTTATTCTCGCTTGCCAAACATTCATGGAAACTTTCAAAGTAAAACCCATCCGGCAAACTATACCAAAGGCACTTTTATCAACAACTTTTTTTTTATTCACTTTTGTTAAGTCATCTGTTAGATGCATGGTTTTCAATCAAAAACAAATCAGGAATCCTAAGTTCAACTATATTGATTTTTTTCTGAGCGCAAACTATCACCATAGCAAACAATCTGTGACAACACGATGAAATGGAAAATCACAAGAATAGTTTTTTTGTAGGTAGGTACACTTTGAGTATGTCTGCATATTTTTCAATCAAGCTACCCGTTGCCGTTCTCAAATCCCCGGAGTTAAAAATAAGAGAAAGACATCAAAAAGCTTTCAGTATGCACTTAAGTGAGAAAAGGAATTTAAATATTGAAACTGAAAGGCGAGGCCTTGATATTTAATTTTTAGAACTTGTTTTTGCAGGCAGAGGTGCATTCCTCAAGCCCACCCCTGTTTATTCAACTTCTACTTTTAGCAAAAAAAAGTCTTTTGTTCAAGGACATTTTATTATGTGCAAAATCTTTTTAGGCATTGTATCTATAAATGTATATCGCATCCTGAGAGCGATGATAGACGTATTTTTCCTCTTATTTTTTTGTAAGGATATCGTCTAGACCTCAAAGCACTGTCGGATCTTTTCTTATTTTGTGTCCTTGTTTTTTTTTATAAGTAAGAATGTACTTTAAGGACAAGTTACAAATTCGAATACAAAAATCTTGACATCTCACAAGATGCTATAGATGACAATTTAAACGAATGACTACGTAAATATGAGCACGTAGGGGGGTAGGGGGGCATTTTTGGATATTTTAAAATAATAATATTTTATAATTTGTACATAGTCAACGAATTTAATGATTATTGAGAGGGGGGTTTGCCCTGCGACCTAAAGATCTGTTGTGACCTGACCAGTCATTGGATTATACTACCCTTATAATTTTATAGTGTAACACAGTTTAAAAGTTTAGGTAAAGTCGAGAGGATTTAATAGGAGATGTCGATGCACATTGGTCTTGAAAGCTTCTACATCAAAATGAGGGGGAAATATCGAGAGAGCTACAAGTATTTTGAGTAGAGCGGCTAAAAAAAGAGCCTCGGTATTCGGTGGTAAATCCAAAGAAATTCTCATGGGTAAACTGTTGATAAATTAGCATACAAAGCTAGAAGGCATAACATTCAACCCAGATTTTCAGGATTATGCTTTTCTCGAAATGCATTATTTAATAAATAAATAACAATGGCCACAAGAAAAACAGCATCCGCTCGGGACATACTTCGCAAGGTTGGAGGCCCGCATGTGGCAAAATCCATATCATAGCTCACGGAAATGGTCTAAAGAGTTTTATGATTTAGACTAGAGCTTCCGGAAAATTATGATTTAATATTTTCGCCACAAAGCTCATAGAGTTTAAGGCTCGAGTTCTGCCCAAAAATGTGGGACTCCAGTCTTTTCTGTTGAAAATATTTGTACGGTTTTTCAATATGTTACCAAACAAAATTATCTTGCTTAGTTCGTTAATAACATTGAACAGAGAATTACAGAAAGCAATTTTGCACCAGTTTAGACATGGGCAGCAGCCACTGCTGAAGGTCGTTCTTGGCGGGTTTGTTGAAAGGACACGTTTTTCGCTCATCACTTCTGATGAACTCATTTTTTTTTTTTTTTTTATAATCTACCCGCGCTCAAGGGATTATGATTACCCTTTAAATGTTTGAACACAGCGCGGGCGTGAAGTTACGGAAGAGAAAGAAGGATAGGAAAGGTGTGTGGCACGATGTTCTGAGACTGAAGGTTGTTGTCTCAGATATTTTATCTCCAGGGATGGCGGCTGAACTAAAGCGGAGAATGCCGTGTCTTATTTCTATATCGCTTATAATTCGCATTATTTTATTCGTGTTCATCCTTGTTGGGCATACTAGTTTAACTCAATTACATGTTGTTAGTGTTATGCCTGAACAACTGGCAATGAGTAAACCAGCAACCCATTGATGACAATTTTAAGAAGGTTTTTAATGGAATTAAAATGACATAGACGACGGCAGGGATCGAACCTGTGATCATGAGGTTCACAGGCGAGCACACATCCATCGCGCCACGGCCACATAAGTTCGACCAAAGTAGTAAAATTGCGGCGGCGAATATGATAGCTGTCCCCGGGGCGCATGCTATGAACGACATTCGACATTCTCCGCTAAAGTCAAACGGGGATGTTGCCTTACGAGATATTGTACAGTCTGGATATACATACTCTTTAGCCCGTTCTCTCTTACGAATTATCTCGTCTCCCAACTTTTGGAGATACCTGGCGGCCAAAAAGTAGCGGATAAATGATTTGCGAAAAAAATCATTCCAGTTAAAGAAACTATCTTCAATATTGCGCAGCTATTCCAGTGCTGACTCTCGCAATAACTAAGGAAGCTTTTGAAAAAAGTTATAACACTTACTTAATTCCGTCAGTCGCTCCGAAAAGTCCAGAGTAGTCAAACCTAACTCATGAACCGCGTTCATCACTTCAGCCCTGTAACTCAACGTAAGTTGGCTAGACAACATGTGCGTAGTTCTGGGGCCAAATTATCGCATCAGTTTTCGAGTAATACGTGACTGAATTATGTGAGTTTGGCATTACCGCTTACGTCATCCAGCAATCGATTACTCTAATTTGACATTTTCATTCGATCACTGATGAGACTCACTCACTCGGTCACTGAAGCGGTCCCTGATTTCGGTGGCTCTACAGATTCTTGCTGTTATTATAATCCGGCTGTCGAGGGAAGACACGAAAAAGTTGGTTGACTTACCGACGGACGCACGGCGACGACTGGTAAGTCGGTGTAGTTGCTGTAAATGGTCTGGGACATTTAAGAACAACGGTGACAAATCTGGCGAAACGTGCAGAACTATCATGCTTTGGAATATAGTATTTCAGTAAAAGGACCATTTGGCCATTTCTCCGAACATGGCGAACATGGAGAAGTTCTAATCCAGAGATACTCCATGAGACGGAACTGCATCCAGCACGAGTCACTGTGTGGTGTGGATTCAAGAAGCTACATTGTCGTTTTATTTGGAAGAAAATTCTGAAACTTTAACCTTCAATGAGGACCGATATTTAAAGATTTTGAGGAGTTTTTTTTTTTCAAACTACGACGAGAGAAAATCCCTTTCAACTTTTTATTTGGTTTCAACAAGATGAAGCAACTGCTAGGCCGATTATGCGGAATTGAAACGAAAATTCACAAACAAAATGACTCCCAGGAATTCTACTTTCCATTGGCCCCCAAAGTCACTTGAACTGACTGCATATATGTAGATAGAGACCATTTAAAATAAATGGTGCAACATTTTAAACAGTCTAGTTTTAAGGTATTAGTATGATGCTGTTTAACAATTTGCGCACTTATAAGCAGCTAGTATCGTGTTAAAGCTATTTTCTAATAAAATGCTTCTGAACACACTTAAAACAATGACACTTCATGCAAAATACTAAATAAACAGAACTTTATTGACACCTGGAATCAAACAGTCTCATGAAGTTAGCACGGTACTTAAAAAGATGAAATAGTCATTTGAAGATTTTAAGTTTAATAAAATGTTAGAGATAGAATGATGCTTAATTGGATTCAAGTTTGCCAAAATTGTCAAGTTTGAATATCGTACTAAGTCGCTTAAGATTTCGCGCCAGCAAATGGCGCAATAACTAGTGAGTGAGGGGTTTAATCTCAAGCCGCTGTTCCTTTTGCGAGGAAGAAAAAAATCCTCCAAGAGTATCTCTTCTCATGACAAAGTTCTTCTTTGCAGAAAATTGTATATCTTTCCTATTCCTGTCTAAAACACGTGTGAATGTATGGAATGGTTGATAGTCTTAAGTCAGGAAGGTTTGGATCTTCACTGTTGGGCCAAAAATGTATTTGTTATTTTTTTTAATTCTAGACAGTAGCACGCAGTTATTTTCGTTTTTTTTTCAACTTAAATTAAGTAGGTATGTACACATATTGATTTTTTAATTTTGAGAAAAAATTTACACTTGGCTTTTTGTTTATTATGAATAAACTATAAAAGATGCTACACTAAAAGACCAGCAAAATAAACTCTTTAGCAAAATGAAAAAAAGAAAAAAAAACATAAAACCCACCTAACGAGATAATGTGAGTATAACTTTTTTCAAGAGGTTTTTTTTTGTATCTTTTTTGTTTGCTTATTGGTTTTAATTCTTTTTTCTTTTGGCGACATTGTTGCTTTAGGTTAAGTGGTTGATTATTATGAGTTTTCAGATCGCCTAAGTCAAGGTCACTGTGAATGTCGAAAGAGTTTTTTTTAATTTATTTATTTAATATTAAATCACTTCGATGAATGCCAAGTAGGTATTAGGATTTGCATACAATTTTAAAAATAAATACAAATAAAAACCAAATGAAATGGTTTATAGTTGTTAATTCATTAAATTGACGAATTTTAATTGTTCAATTCTTATTTCTAAAAGAAGATAGACAACTGTTGAATTCTTATACACAAGAGTCATAGAATTTAAAACAAATAAACATTCTCAGAGAAAAATGTTAATAAGCATAAAATTAATTTTTAATTCTTATTCTTATTTTTGACATGAAACCCATGCTTGTACTATAGAGCAAGCAATAATAATTGTATGGATGATTTGACAAGGGGCATTTTATTTCTCCATTGGATATGGCAGGTAGGTTAGGTCCACAATCTCAACGAATACTTGATGTCTTAAATTTTATAAATTCACGTACGTGTATCCATCTATTATTGTATTTGCCTTTTGGCCTAAGGTGAGATTTTTTTTTTTGTTTCATGGTCTTAGTTGTTGAAATTTAAAATATAAAATGAATGCCAAACTAGGTACTCAAAAGTTCATCAACCCACCATAGGGGCAAAACTTTAACTTAAATCAGTTAAGGCTACACAAAAGAACAAAACAGAGCGTATAGCAAGTTTAAAATTTCATTGAATATTATCTCAAAAATTAAAAAAAAAAAACACGTAAAAGGCGAATAGCACATCAGCATGGCCAAATTATGTCAATGGGTTATAACTTTGAACCCGATTAGTCATGAACCCGGCATCGGTCGGCCTTTTGCTATTTTTTCACGCACCTACTTGTATTTCACCTCCTGGATATTTCACTTTAATTTTGTTGTTTATGTTCGTTCATTTAATTTAAGCAATAATCTTTGATAGAATTAAATTTTTTTTTACGGACAAAATAAACATTCAACAGCTGTGCAGTGTTGAATAACATAAAAATGAAATGTTTTTATAAAATTTGTACAATTACTCGTAAATTCTTTGTTTTAAAAGTGAATAATGAAGGCCGGCAGCTCTCATCAATGGAAAATGGGGAGGTTCAAACTATATCTTACGTATTGAACAAACGCATTTAAGCAATTTAAACCAGGATAACATTGAGTAAATTGGAACACCCCAGAAGGCAGAAGATCTTATAAATTTAAATAATTTAAGAGTGGATATCGTAGACCTGTCGTTGATAAGAACAAAATGTGAAAATTTAGGAAAAATAGTTCAAGTGGCTTATACTAATTTAACATGGATGTACGTTCATTATATGTATGTACGTAAATACATAGTTAGAAAGATAAATGAAAATCCTTCTATATAAAAAAAAAACTAAAACAACTCCTTAAATCAGACTCCAGAGAATCATCACAACAAGAAGCTGTCCGCATGGAAGGCTTCTATCACCCTTGCTGTGGAGTCTAGTAGTCTATGAACTGCTAGAAAATTTCAACACTTAACGCATACGCTGCATCGAGTTCGGTGATGATATCGTTTTTACAGCCCTAGGGAAATTTGAAGAAATTCATCCAGAGAGCACTAACTATTACAAGGAAATGCTGTCTTTTTGTAGGATTATCCATATAGCCTTAGGTGGATGTACACCATGATGGTAAGACCCATTTTTACCTATGGTGCGGTTTCATGGAACAAAAGAACAGAGTTACAAATAACTAGGAAAGCACTAGGAAAAGTCCAAAGGCTGGCTTGTTTATGCATTACTGGAGCAATGAGAACTTGTCCTACAGCAACGATGGAGGTTATTTTTTATCTGCCCCCATTACATTTAGTAATTAGAAGTGCTGCTAAGGGAACCAGTATAAGATTTGCCAAGGAAGGCTTGGGTCCAAATGTATGTCACAGGGAAAGGCATTGTCTTTTAAAGTCGGCAGTAAATAACCTTATCGACATTCTTAGGGATGGAATGATTATAAATGACAAATTTTTAAGAAGTTGCAAAAAAGAGTGGGGTATGGGTAGGTAGAAATGACGACCACCTGCAGTGGCCAAATTAGTGCTAAAGTGCTCCATTCTGATACCAAAACTCGTATGAACCTGTGGTGGAATTGATATGGGAAATTGAGAACATTCTCACGGAGTCATGCAGTTTGGATTAAGTTCAAAAGTATGAAAAGATCTAGTAGGTTTTGATGTTTCTTAATGTGTGTTTGTGTTTGTTTTGCACAATCATCCGGAAATTGGATCACTCACTCAGCCGGACCACCACACTAATCCGACACCATCTACACTGTGCCAAGCTAGGCAGCTCGTTGTCTGCTGCTGAAAAAGTAGCCTATCCAATTGAGTGATCATCCGGCCCCCAAAGCAACAGATCGGAATCTAAGAAGTCAAACGGAAGACACTGCACAGAAGTAACCGAAGTTCATCCTATATCCATTTCGTCGCGTTGAGAAAAGAGATCATGTCTTTGATCTTCATTTCCGGTGGGCAAAATCTTTCTTGATATAATGCAGTTAGTTAAACTTGATCCACCAAAAACAATAGTAAAGTCGGGTAGCTTAAACAATCTTGATATCTCCAAAATTCAAACAGTGGGGTAGGCGACACAGAAACATACGCACTCAAAGCCATTAACAACAATAGAACAATAGAATGGACTTGTGCTGGAATTTTCGGGTCTAGAACCAATGTGTAGACAGGCTACACGAACTTGGCAAGAACAATAATGTCTCATGTCAGGTAATTAACCAGGTAAATGAGGAGGCAGAATCCCTTGTAAAAATAGGCGCAAGGACTCCTTTAATGGGGCCAGAGCCCTACTGCAGAATAGGAGAAAACAGAGTTAAGAACGAAATCAAAATAGAGAAGGAGACCAAGAGATCAAAAAACTTGAAACAACTTCGAAAACTGAAGCAGGCCAAACTACTTCTTGGGAACAATAACCAAGATCGTTTCATGAAATGTATTAGCTTAAGTAGCAACAATCTATGAATTGTAATGCGAATCTTCACGGATCACAGTGAACTTAGAAGACACTTGAGTATCTTCAGCCTGGAAAACAGCGCCACATTCAGATTCTGCAACAGTTATGACGAAACACCGGAACACAAACCTGGCGGATGTAAAACACTAATTCATCAAAGACACAAGTATCTAGGACGCTACCAAGTAGAAAAGAGTAATTTATCATCTATGAAGGTTCTCCAAATAATCAAACTCATCAAAGGGATAAACTTGGAGGAAGAGCAGTAGGGCTAGCAACTCATCTATTTCTGTATGAGTGTGTTACGGTGTGGCACAATGAACTCAAATACAAGCTAATTATGAATGAATGTAAAGGTGTCTTAAATAACATCATACAAATTTTTTTACGAAGGAATTACTTCTTCCCAGAAAAATACGCTTGCAGGCGTTCCTCAGGGATCTGTTTCATCACCAACATTCTTTATAATTATTTTTACATCGGCTTTTTCAGCTATTCAAAGTTGTCATTTTGGTATGTACGGAGTTGAAGATAAAGACTAGTGGATAAAAATTCTCTTATTCAACTAAAATTATGTGTCAATGTTTTTGAACTTAACACTCATATGAAGATATGTTCGTTTAACAAAATACGAGCGTGGGGTGACCTTTGTGTAAATGTTTTGCCTGTTGCACGAGTATAGTAGTATAGTTTCACTTGACGCATTGATCATTGATGTTTTAAGTATCACCTGAACTTTTTTTCACTTGAATGTTGGCTTGCAAAATATTATTTCTTCATTGTTTATAGTACTAATTATTATTCTTCTTTTATTTATTTGATTTTTTTTTGTATTTCATGTCAAGATCATTAAATTCATTATAGATTTTTTGGATTTATGTATTTACACACACTAGTATTTAGTTGTCATTTTTATTTATGTTTTATTTTTAGATTGCATATTTGAAAGTTCGAAAAAGTAATCAGAAAACTCCACTGATTAATAAAATTCATAGATTTCACTCATGGAGTAATTGGTTATGGGAACATTGTTAAATGACTTGTGTAAGCTCGCTTAAATTAAAACAACAATAAGATTTATAACTAATTAGTTAGTTAATTGGATCGGTTTTGGTAGCACCTTTAAATTTAATAGCTTTAACAAAATAATCCCAGGTGATTGATGAACTATCATTTTTGCCCTAATTAAGTTTTTTTTTTAAACTTCAAGTATGCAAATAAGTCATTTCTGCAACTAAGACGTACGCGTATTATGAATTACGAAAATTGTTAAAAAGACCTCATTTACGGTGGTGGATTTTCAATTTCTTCGACGGTCGTTTAAGATGTATGCACATTTTGCTGTAGAAGATGAAAACACAAATGGTCATTTTTCAAGGAAATTTACGTTGTATCTTAAAAGCACTAGTCTTCTAAATCACCCCGAAAACCTGAGTGGAAAACAAGTGACCGATTTAAGATTAGAACCAAAAAGTATACACAGAAATACTCTAGACTCTTGATTAACAATAGTTTAAAAAATTTTTGTAAGCCTGCGTCATTTAAAATGTCAGATATTTTTTTATGAATATAAATTCATAGTTGAGGAAAAAGTGCGTAAAAGTCAAAAGAAAAAATGTTTCTTCACGGAAATAAATTTCTCACGTTGGAAAATCACTTCTTAGGTTTTCGCGGTTGATATCACTTGACATTTTTATGTTTTTGGATTAAAGTCCCGCAAAGTGGATTTAATTCACATCAAGTAGTCTTAAAATGTCCGAAATTGATTTAGTTTGCAGGGATTTATAATCTTTAGGTTTAGGTTCTTTGCTTGCGAGCTTTTATATTTTATTCCCTGTGACTAGTTAACCTTCGCTGTTTCGAAGAGTCTGCTACCCGGTTTTAAATCCAGTATCCAGTTTTTTGAATTATTTTTACAACACCTCCGGATGTTGTTTTGAATGCAAGGCTCTTCTTTCTCCTTTAACTGGAAGGAAGTACTCTTTGATTTAAGCTACAGTAATTTCACATGCGCCCTGTCACCATTCATATTTTCACATGTACCATTTTTCTCTAGGGTTTTCAATAGTCTCTGATTTTTTCGGAAGCATTTTAAATGAACTGGGAGCACTGGTTGTTAACACTGGATTCTGTCTGCAGTCTCTGGCAAATTCAGGTATGATAAGACGTCTAACGTCGAATTTCTTCTTCTGGGCAGGTCGCCACTTTAGCTCTGAATTTTGCGCAACTAGAGAGTGGTCAGAAGTTTGCCCCACAAAATGTACCCACATAAAAGATATCGGTTACCTGCTTGCATCGATAAGCTAATGGTCGATTTCATTGACGTGGTGGTTCGACTGTTTGAGAGCACCAGTATGCTTTGTGAATCTTTAGCCTTGGAAACCTAGTGCTGCTAATCAAAGACTGTTAGTGGGATGCCGTTACCTGTTGTCGTTTCGTAGAAGTTATGTTGACTAACTAGTCCGCAGAAGATGTCCTTCTTAAGAATTGAAGACATCATACTCTACATAGCGTCAGGGTGCTCCTTCCAGGTCATGATAACCTTCCCTGAAAAGTTCTTCATGCTTCATCTGTAGGGACTTGTGCCTATGTTAGGTTTTTTTTTAAAAAAAAAAGCGGGTTTGATACAGAGCCATGTCGCATCTCGGTATCCCTGCCAAACTCCTTCGCTTGTGCACGATGACGATGAAGAAATCGGTAAAAACACCAACGAATCTTTTGATGTCGAGAAAGGTATGAGGCAACGCAACGCTTTATCATGCAACCCCTTTAACGTCGTTTTTGAAGCAATTGTAGGGAACTCGCAAGACAAAAACAGGGATACAATTTTTCAAAAGTCCGTTCAAGTACTTGCTTATGCAGATAACATTGACATCATTGGGAGAATGAAGCTAGCTGTTTCTGGCGCGTTTCGAAGTATTGAATCGGAGGCGTGCAAAGATTCATTCGGCTGTTAATGAGGACAAGACAAAGAATATGCTATCATCGAGAAAGGAATCTCAACATCGTCGACAAGAGGAAAACGTCACGATGGATAGGTACAACTTCGAAGTCGCCAAGAACTTTGTCTTTGTCTGGGAAACACTATCTACCTCGCGAACGCGAAATGTGCAGAGATCAAACGAAGAATCACTCTAGCCAATCGCTGTTTCTTCGGGCTAAGAAGGCATTCGAGAAGTAAAGCTCTCTCTCAAAGAACCAATGATACCTTTTATAAGACTCTAATAACCCCGGTCCTGCTGTGTGGAGTAGAAGCAATTGTTTTGATTTTCGGTCCAGTATGTATCGATGAAGTATGGACACCGACGCGCACCAGCTCGACGAGTCTTCGAATCTACCCCTGATGGTGAGTGCAACTGAGCAAGATCCCACCTTAGGTAGCGCACAATAGTGGAGAACGACCTCAACCAACTTGGAGTGCGTAAGCAGCTAGTTAGGGACCGAGCTGGCTCGACGAACTGGTTGGGTATTGCCTAATACCCCATATTGTATGTCCTCACAAAACCTGTTGAGAATAGCACCTGAATTGTTGAGTGTTCTCATGTTCCAGGTACATACTCTCAAATCCTTTTAATCCTTATCCTTTGATGTTCCGAGTCTGGTTGCCATCTGAAGGCAATTTTTATCCAACGCTATCAATCACAAGGATCTTTTGTACGTGGTAGGGAAGTTAGCCCAACGACACATAGATCTTTAAAGCTATTGCTGAGTTCTGGTTTCTAAAATAATAGATAAAACCATTCATACACGCACAACCCTCCACTTAACACAAATAAAACTGCGGCACCCAGAAATATGTCACATTAATTGAATTGAATAAAGAAATCAGATGTTCCTTTATTTAATCTGTTGGAATCACCTTCCTTGAAAATTCTTGAACAATTCATAAATTACATTTTTTTTATTTTTATGAATTTCCCTTTGATCATATCCATCACACAACATATCCCTTCAATAATTACAATCGACTATAATCTCTGTCTAAAGAATCACCCCTCTTCGCTCACGTCAAACAACACAAATTTGTCACACATTAACCTCGAAATTCACACCACAAAGTCTACCTTCAAAAATTAAGGGACAGAATCTCCCTTTATAATCTATAGCCTCTATGAGTATGTTCAACAACATAATCCCTCAATGGCCGATGGTATCACATCCGAAACCTTTTTTCCTGAATTAATAAATTTATTATCATCCGGCACACATCATGACTAAGAATCTAAAATTGATACCTGGAACCATCTTTATCGAAACAACGTAGGTGGCCTCTTTGGTTTCGCACGACGGATGCGACGTGTGATGTAGGAAGACATCGGACAGAGTGAGACACTAGACCAAACTCTATACTCCTTAAGCAAAACCGGAACCATCACCTTAAGAAAAATCCACTCTATCTCTGATGATTTCGCTTGAAGCACAACTTGGTCCATAGCTAGAAGCTGATGGTGTTCATCTCGCATGACATGATGTTGGGGATTTGCGAGAAGCGAAACAAGCACCATAAACAAATCAACTTGACCTTGAACTTGGATCTTCTTCTTCTTTTTCTCATTTTTCACTCCTGTATCATATGACACAAAACCCAGCAAGGTAATAATTATTATTTTCCCTCTTTTGTTGTGCTTCATGGTGAAAAATCATATCTCCGAGTTGGCCGCATGCCTAGGCATCTATCTGTGTGGGACTCGTGAAATATCTGACTACAAAAAAAAAAAAAAAAACAAAAACAGAATACTTAAGGTGAGATCTTAAGAGTCGACTACAATAGGGAGCACGCTTTCCACCGCATCCAAGGAGCACAGATAAATTTTGTGCCTGCTATGAAGCTCATTCCGGCAGCCACTAAGTTTCAGCTTGTTGAATGGAGGGCAACAGAGATTAAGACAAGAGAAATAAGGCCTCCGGGAAGGCGCGCATCGTGATGATGGATGCAGCTATTTATATGGGATTTTGAGATTCTATGTTAGCAATTGTCAAGAACAATGCAACACCATCACCTGGAACCATATGACCGACCATATGATGTGATAACATACCACAATTGGACTTGTACTCTGAACGAAAAAAAAATGATGCATTATGTTCCGGATGAGAATCACAGAACAATGAAATGGGGCTAAGGCATAAAGCGTGCGATGATGTGACTCACTGAATCATCACCTGAAGGCATTAATTACACAAAAGATGATCCTTTTTGTTAGATATGAATTTCAAATGCGCCTTTTATAGCGTGAGTCTATGCCTGCCTAATTGCTGATGCTTAGCCCTGTGATCTACTTTTAATATGGGTTTTCATTGTCTCTACAGAACTACCTTTTGTTAAGATGTGCCACGGAAGAAACGGATTTATTTGCATTTCTTTGTTAACATTCTTAAAGCCTAGAATATTTAAAAAAAAAAATAACGACTAACTCAACGGCTCGAAGAGAACCTGAACCTAGTGCCTCATCACCCCCATCCAATCATGTATGCAAGTTCTCGACAGGGCTAAAGGAGACATACAATTTTTTGAAGAGTCCGAACATCTACGATGAAAAGCAGTTTTCCACACAAGAGATATTCCTGGAGAATTTGTCACTTCTCTTCTGCAGGCATAACCCCTAAAAAAAATCATTTTCAAATTTACGTGGCAGCGGCATATGCTCTGGCATAACAGTCCAACGCTCTAACTATCCAAGAATACTTTATACAAAACATAAAAGATCTGTTCAAACAGCATTTTCAGCAGCAGCTTACCAAGATTCATGTATAGAGCTCGTAGTGCAATTAGAGAACCTACCTATCACCTCCAATCAATGAAGACCCCATTCCACCCTTGCAGTATAGAAAAGGTACATAGACTGGAATCTACATAAACGGAGGATAAGATTTTTTAGGGTGCCTGAACCCAAATAATCATCAATGCTGAAGTATCAGCCTTATCTACAATAAAGGCGATCGTATGATCGCACCAGTGATCCTTCCAGTCAGGCAGATCGATCATAGATCAAATATTCAAATAGAGCGAATCTTAAGCGATTTCTGGAAAAGAAGAACAACCAATTTCAATTCGAGGCCCACATTTTCACGGTCTCAAAGATAGCATTGCTCGTCAGGAGCTCTCTATGGCGGTGGCCAAACTCGGGTCCCGGAAGAAATGATCGATTTGTTGCGCTTGATATTAGAGAACACATAGTGCAATGTTCAACTGTATATAAGCTCTTTCGAACGAATGGAAATATGTAGAAGGTTTCAGCTAGGAGGTGCCATACCATGAGATTTCGCCAACCACCATATGGAACAGAATATTCGCCAAAGAGTCAAAACACGTCGTTGGACGTTGGCCACATCGAGCGAATGAATCACAATACTCCAGTCAAGAAAACCCCAGGCCCCAGGTTCGAAACGACAAGGTAGACCAAACTTCCACTTTAAATGCCAAGTCATCGTGGGAACAAGAAAAGTTGTTCTGAATGGACTGGAAACAGTGTGCTGGGTGTCGAGGAAGTTGAAAAGATGCCCTGTCTTAGGATGAGACCAAAAAAGTGTCGGGAGCCATAAAGTAAGAAATAAGGTTCTTGGAATAATTACTACTAACAAACTCATTTTTAATATTTCTTAACTGTACGATTTTAAATGACTAGGTTTTACAAATTTCAACATCTCATTTTGTAAATAACATATTGAGATACGTCCCTCCAAGACTAAAGGTTTTAAATGGGTTTATTTTATAGGAAGACCCTCGCCCACTTTATAAAATCTCCTGGAATGCTTAATTACTCGTATGTTAAAGGTTTTTCAATTGGCGCGGGTGGATTTGGCGCACTATGGCAGCCATGTTGTTTTGGTGACATCTGTCAAATCTAATGTTTATTACTCTATTACTGATGCAAATCACCATAGAAAATTACAAGATTGAGCAGCACGTCTAAATGATAAAACTCTTTTATCAAAATAAGTGTTCGTCCATTTCACGCTAGACGTTGTGGGGCTTCACAGTCTACTCTTTAAGGTTATATAGTCAAATTTGAGATGACCGGTTGGGTAATCAATCAGCTAAGATTCGTACGTCAAAGAAACGCAAGATCGGACAAGAAAATCGTGGGCCGCGATCCGTGAAAGTGTATAGCAAAATCCGATGCAGTCGATTCCTAACCGTGCACAAGAATTCGGCATTTCGCAGACTTCAACTTCGTAAATTTTGCGTCGGTACTTAGGCCTTAACCCGTACAATATCCAGCTGTGTCAGGAGATCGAAGTTCATAGTCATAGACAACACCGTTTGGGCGTTGATTGGACTTCGGAGCGTTTGGAAGAGGACCCAAGTTTTGGCCGAAAAATCATCTTTAGCGACGAGGCGCATTTTTGGATGAATGACTGTGTAAACGATGACACCAACCCACACGAGGTTCACCGGGTTACCGTTTGGCGTGCACTTTTTGGAAATAGAAATTGGTGAAGCGGTCAACGTGAGTGGCGACTTAGAAGGGCATGCGGTTCCAGCAGGACAGCATTATGTAGAACACGGCTGATGCACGCCACGATTAACATTCTACATGAGCGATTTGACGGTAAGGTTATCTCTCGCAGAGGCCATCCAGGACATGCGATTTTACCCCGATAGACTTTACCTTGAAGGGTTTCTTGAAATCTCAGGTCTATGCGAATAAACCACAATCTACCAATGTCCTTAAGGTGAACATATTGCAGGCCATCGTTCAAATTCAACCGAATCTATGCAGAAGAGTCATTGAAAATTGGACCACTAGGATCCGTGCTACCGTAGGCCGAAGCGGACATTTTAATGTTGTCTTATTCCATACATAATGGCATACATGAGACTTTCAAATAAAAAAGCCTTTTTAATACTTCACACACAGCTTGATTTATTTCAACGTCTACCCGCCTTTATTGAAATGCCCAAATCAAAACTCCATTTTCCTATAATTCTAATAACTTCATCCTTTATACAATTTGACCTGTCTTTGCCTTCATTTATTTGACTTGTCTTTGCCTTCATTTATATTCTTCGGTTATACTTGCATGGGCAGGTTTTTGAAAACTTTTTTATATTTATTTGTTTGCCTTAGCAAAAAAAAAAAACAATTTTTAGGTCGAGTGTCAGTCTTCCATGCACTCGTATGTAGGTAATCCATAAATACCCTCTTCCTTTTACCATCAATAATAATCAACCCTAATGCGCACCCCCCTATAGCATTCACAAAAACGGTCTTCAAGTTTTCTCTTCCGTTTCTGTGGTTTGAGTTCAACACAACAAATAGGCAAATCACGTTGAAAACTGATAGCCAACGAAACGATACTTATACGACTTTCGCGCAACCGACCGCCATTATAACGATAGAGGAGCAAGTGCTCGTCAAAGACATGTGCACATACAGGGGGGAACTCCCACAAGTGAAAATCATTTTTCCACTTAAAAGGTGAAAATCGTCAAAAAAAAATTGAACCCGGGATTAAGGGTTCAATATGATATGAGTGATACGAGTTTTTTTGTCCTAAGGTGAATGTCCTTCGACCTGGATGACACAATTTCAGTACTCGTCACATAATAAATATGGTGTCATTGAAATAGAATTCAGTTGGATTTGAAGCATATCCCCAGCATTCCATTAGGACATTTGCCAAAATGGATATTATTTAGCAAAAGGAAAAAAAAATACTGTCCTTATTTCGAAGGACATTATCCTGGAATATAACACAAATAAAAACCTACTTTTTATTCAATCATTGCAATTGAAAAATAATGTGGCTATTCTGTACAACAAAAAAAAAAGTGAAAAACTTACGAATTACTTGGACTTCGGCCAAAAAAGTGGGCTTACCTGAAAGTAAATGAGAAAAGAGAAAGAATTTAATTTAGGTAAATTGTTTATTAGTGTTAAATTATTATAGGTTTATAAATTAAAACAAATATCTATGTATCTATTTTAGTTGATAAAAGTAAAATAAAAAAGTTTTTGAACCTTTTATTGACATTTTTTATTCAACTGGAAAAGATTATTTAAGCCGGTTTAAAACGTCAAATAATTTTTGACAACAATATATTTTTAAAAAATAGTGCGCCAAAAAATTGGTTACCATGTGATAGCTGTTGAAGTTCTAGTCACTAAGAGTTCTTCAAATTTAATATTTGTAAGGGAAATATAAAAAGCCTTTCGTCGACGGTTTGGAAAACCGTCTCAAATTCTTCATATGACATTTTCGAGTTAGTGTGGAGACAAAAAACAAAACTACAAAACTACAAGTCGTTAGCTCAATATTTGAAACTTACAGGGGTTTTGCGTGTGTGATATAAAATTGAGATATTTGAAAAGAGGTAATACTTTCTGGTGTCCTGAATTTGAATCTGACATCAGATTTGCCAATTAGTTTACCTTTTCAAATATACTAATCCAAGAGTTCAAAATCCGTGTGAGGTGCTGTAAAATCGGAATTCAAAAAATTTAAACTTTGAGATATTATCCTGACAACATGGAAAACAAATCAGCTAATTAATAAACCTTCAAAATTAGAATGTCTAAAACGAATAGACAAAAACCTAAAAGAAAAGACAAACCTGTTTGCGGATTTCCTGGACAAGCACTTCAAAAAAATATATATATATATATTTCACCTCAAGTGAAGGTTACATGTCAAAAGTTAAAGCCTAAGCAAGCTCCGGAATATGAGTTAATTACAGCCGAAGGTCTCAAATTATTATTAACTTACCTCCTTTTTATAATAAAGGTCACTTTTAAGCTGGAATATGTTTTGAGCCAATGGAAAGTTGCCGAAGTTTTAATTTTCCTGAAAGCAGGCAAACCATTAAAAGGCGGGCCAAATACAAGTTTCTTGGGTGGGTGATTCATTTTGGCCCAAAACTTCTTTTCAAAAAGCGCAGTATTTGGTCTACACAGTACTCACTTTGAAAATAAATTGTCAATATTTCCCAACATTGTTCAAGCGTAAATCGACTTATTTCGTTCCGCGGAGATATGATACTGACTTTCTGTCAAGATTTCGAACGGAAAACAGCTGTCAGTGTCAAAACAACCTATGATGAAACCACAAAATGGCCCACCCTGAATATGAAAAGAAATATTATAGACCCTATTCGTGTCTGCCCGTAATATCTAAGTCTTTAAAAGATTATTAGGTATACTTTTGCACCTACAGCCAATAATAGAAGAAACGCCTAATACCTGAGCATCAATTCGGATTTAGAAGCAAGAACTCGACAATTGATCCGATTGCATAGGAGAACTGATGTCTTTCAGAAAACTCTTGAAGAAAAGACAGTTTATTCGGGGGTTTTCTTAGATATGTGGCAAGCCTAAATTTTATATTAAGACAAGTTCTTCCTGAACGACTTTAAACGAGTATAGACCATTGCATGTAAGACACGGGAACTAGTAATCAAATTTCAAAGAAATAATGAATGGGGTACCACAAGGAAGTGTGTTAGATCCAATTCTGTAACCTTGTAAATAAAACACGTGATATACCCTTATTAGGAAGTGTTCACGTTTACTAAGAGCACTACAATAAAAGCAGTGGGAATGGCGATCAACGAAGTTACAAAACACTTTTGAAGTGTCAATGAATGGACAAAAATATAGCAGATAGCGTTCAATGAACTACAATCAGTCCAGTTTTCTATTTGAACAGAAGCGAAGATATGATTTTTCCCGGAAATATCTCTTTTCAAAAAGAATTCAACCAAGTATTATTATTAAATAAGAGAAACATTTTGTGAGCCACGGCTCGTGAAAACCAAGATATATAGTGAATTTAACATTCACACAGAAATGTGTTTTTGTTATATAGTCGGCAGAAATGAAGGGGACCTAAAATTTTCTGCTGTATCCGAACGGCTTATATGAGACGTTCCTAATAATGATAAGAGATAGTTTTGCAGGATTTGTCACTTCCTCGTGCGAGACATAACCCTTCATAACAAAAAATTAGTGGAAGTAGGCTGCGGTTCGAACCCAGACCTGCGGCGACATGACAATAAAACGTACGCTTAACCACTTCACCAAGGTGTATAAGAATTTATTGATCTGCAGTTCAAACTTAAATTCCAAAAAAAAATGTCCAATATTTTACTTTCGAAAAAGAAATAAATTTTCATCAAAAGAGCTTAAGAAGCTTTTGTGGACCAGGTAGCTTAGATATAACAATTTTTGTATATGAAATCATGTTATACTTACATAACAATTTATATGAATTAACTTGACATTTTTTTTGGAAAATTTTGTATTAGCTTCGTTTTTATGGACAATATTACGGCGCGGCAGCCAAAATTTTACCGTTCCAAAATCTTAAAAAAAATGTCACGTGTTGACCACAGTCAAAATCTTTAAAGTTAAATTTGCTTGGTTTACTGTTAAACTGACAGAAGTTGTCTGTAATATCTACATTACTCAATATTTAATTAACCCATTAACTAGGAACTAGAACTAATAAACTTTAAGTTAGACAATATCGATACCTTCCCGTAAGAATGTACTAAGCGACACTTTTTTCGAAAATGACTTTTTGATGAGGAAATATACTATATGTTAAGGGCCACGTTTTGGCCTGGGTTTCGCCAACCTATTATGCATGAAAAGGAAACTAGAGTACAAATAAAAAAATTTATCAACTGCCATGTTTTCTCATTAAAATAATGTTGCCCCCTGAAATTTGTATTATCCGTCAATAAAATTATGCTAAGCGACATTAAAAAAGATCTCATTGTCGTGATCAACAAAAAATTTTGTTCGATGTCACTTAGTTTAACCAAAATTGTCTCTTAGCACACTATGATTCAACTAGAATTTTCTTCGTTTTTTTCGTTTCCTGAACAATTTTAAAAATGTCGCTTAATACATTCTTACGGGAAGGTATCGATATTCATCTGTTTAGTTTACATGACCCTTGTCAAATTAAATCTATGGCAATTATGCTCTTCCACTTGAATTAAGATAAATTAACATGACCCATTGTAATTAAACTCAATACAATGTTAGCCTATACCCTGTACCCTGTGGTAGATTGTAACCCTTACAGGTTTCATCTTTATAGTTTACATACATGACTTTTTGTCAAAACAATCCAATTTGTAAATGTAGCGCTTACAGGAGGATACAAATTTTAATTTAACCTATAAACAGGTTACATTGTAACTCGTACAAATACCATCTGTATAATTTACATACTTTTGGCAAATAAGGCCTTTGGTAACGTAACGCTTACAGGAGAGTAATTTCAACCTCATATATAGACAGAGCCATTGTAGCTCGTACAAGTTCCATTTGTGTAATTTACATACTTTTGTCAAATAAAGACTTTGGTAATGTAACCCTTACAGGAGTGTAAGAATTTTAATTTTACAAGAAACCATGCTTAAATAATACAACATTGGTATTCAATATGTTTGACAATTTCTATAATCACCCAATCTCGCAAGACTGTTAGTTGTGAGTCACATTTCAATTTAGTGAAGTATAATTTCTTTTATTTTTTTTATCGTGAATTAATTTTGCCGGAAGTTTAAACACAACCATAATCTCAGAGCTCGCATGAATGAAATCCAAAGTAGTCTGAGATAATAAGAGGTTAAGAGTACCTTACCTATCTAATACAAACATATCAACGTTAAGCCAAATCAAAATCTAGATCATGCCTACAATTTGAGTGTCAAACTAAGGATTTATAAATGAAAAATGAAAATTTATGTCACGTAGGGGTAGCTGTATGTATAGTTAAAACAGAGATCATACTTATCAAAAACGAAGGGTAGTAGATTAATAAAAATAAAATAGAGTAGAAGATTTATCTTCTAGATCGAGAATTAGACTCAAATTTTAAGTGCGAGATTAATATTGCACTCGAGTTAACTCATTCAATATGAAGGGTTCTTTAACAGACTTTAATTAAACTGAAACCGAGATAATTCCGGACTTTAAAATTGGATTTTAATGTAGTAGATTTTCTTTATTTTTAACCAAACAACCCATTTCAATAAAAAAAAAAAAAAAAACAAAAATCACTTTTCAGTAAGTAAGACTTATCAACCTATACTTTCTAATTAATGATGATTAAGTATTAAAAGGTTTCTTTAAAAGTATTGTTAAAACTTATGAGATTAAATTCTTATCATTAATCTATTCTTTTTGACTTTATTTTTTTAACGAATTTAAATACAAACAGCGGTTTATTTTAAAGTTAAGATTTAGTTTTTCAGTGCGAGTTTCGTGGTTAAACTCGAGTTTAATATTTGATACGTGTTTTTTTTTTAAACCAAGAGTTAGCACTCTGGATTAATTGAAGACATAATCTTCACAAAATGTCGACATAGCAACAATATTATTACTAACCAAATTATAAAATCACTCTAGTTTAACTCAGATTTAACTATTTTGTGTAAAAAAGGCTTTCAAAGAAAATCAACTACAATAGTAGAAAAAAAGTGTGATCCCTGGCAACACGAAAGATACAGATACAAAAACCGCAGCCAATCCCACTTGGATCGACGGTGGTGGTGTGGACGGTCAGTTTAGCCGGTCCGCCTTATTGCGAGTCGTCACTTTGGGGTAATAGTCATGGAAAATTAGCAACAACAAAAAAAAAATAATCATAATAATAAATACTCACATGTGGCACGTGGTTTACTACTTGTTAATGTGTTCAACAACAAAGAGAATAAAGGACCGGGTTGGTTTGCTGGCGAGTTGCAAGCGAGCTTACGAGTATATGAAGGAATTAACAAAAAACGACACCGAGAACGATTTACAATTTCCTGTTGTTGTGGAACTCAACTCCGGAAAGAATAAAGGAAGCTGATGACTACGAAGCAAAGCTGAAGGTATTCCATTGAAATAAGTAAAAATAAATACAAAAAAAAAACATAAACTGCAGACGCAGAGGGACGACCATCAGACGGCAGCGCGCGAGCTATAGCAGCAGTAAAAAAGATGATGATGAATTTCCCTGCAGTGCTAAATACAAATGCATTTTGTAGTCATAACAAATTGTCAGCATACGAATATTGGGTGGATTTGCAAGCAATTACACAAGGCAGTTGGACTTAACGAGAAAAAAAAAATATTAAATTCCTGGAAAGGACAACGCGACGCTAGGCATTTGGCACTTACGATATGTCTATTCATTTGTTTTAGTTAATTCTTTTTTTTTTAATTTGGATATCCTGTTTTTTTTTTTGTGTGTACGTTTTTGGGTTCTGTTTAATTGAACTATAAATGTAGCAAAAGTAACTACATGTTACATGTAATAAATATATGTATTTCAGTGGACCAATATGTAATGAACCTGTGTGTTTTTAAAATGTCACTCAGGAAAAACAGCTCAATATTTAATAACACGATTTTAGCAAAATTATATTAATTTATTATTATATTGTTAAATTAAAAAAGCCCTACTTCTTATAACATAGTTGATTTAAAAAGATTCCATAGTAATTCAACATGAAATTCTTGTCAATAAAAAAATTTACAACATTTTACATGGCTGAAAAAATAACTTCTACCTAGTTTAACATGAACTACTGTAAATTAAAATTTGATATGAAGTAATCTTGTCGACTAAAGGTGTCGTGTATTTATTTTTATAGATTTTTACCTGATCTTATACACGATCTCGAGTTTATTTAGGGCTATGACTGTTTATTTAAATAGACTTCTGGGGCCCTACTCTGTATTTCGTTCCGTAAGTAAAAAATTCCGAATTCGTATATTTGGTACTCTCTATTTCTAAAGCGGATTGAAATCTACTACTTTCGAAATGACAATTCCGAAAGTGGAATTTTCGTACCTGGCAATACATTTTCGAATGTCAAAAGCATTCTAATACGGAAAATTTGTTTCTACAACAATTGTGATAACGGAACTAACAAGAAACGCTTTAAAATGTAAGTTCTTTTTTAGAAAATATTAGTTATAATAAAATTTAATCAAATAAATTTAATTACAGGGAATCTTCTAGCAGAAATGTGCACACCAAACAAAAACAATTTGAGATGTTGGTGGAGTTCATGTGTTCTCATCCCGATTTGGCCAAGGGACATTTAAAAACCCCCGACGCAAAGCAAACATCCAACAACTTGTGGCAGAGACTTGCATCAGAGTTGAATGCGGAAGGACCACCAATGCGGGATGTAGTCGCCTGGAAAAAGGTAAGTTTAAATGCAAAAACTATCGTTAAAAAAGATAAATAAAAATATTTCTAGGTATGGGCAGATCATAAAGCCTATATAAAGGCAAAGTTGAGAAGGAACAAGATGAGCCT